>JAPQWV010000010.1:2827500-4310833 GCA_027422505.1 Craterostigma plantagineum
AATCGCTGCCATCATACTGCACTTCAACTGGACCGGTTCTGCTGACTGGTATAGCCGAAGTATGTTTCCTTAAGGCTTCGTCCCGTATAAGTACGGCTTCAATTGCAGCTCTTTTTGGATCACTAGTTTTGACATAAAGCTTCAATATGAACTTCGGAGGCTCGGTTAAACTAGAGCTATACATGATGTCCGGTTTGCTGGCAGTGAGGTAGAGTAGTGATCCGATTAGGCCCCGCTATTTGGTAACTTCAACTGAAATTCCATTTTTATCCTTGTCTAGTTTGATTGAGGAACTCATGGGTGTGGTTGCTTGAGAAGAGTTTTCCATACCGAACCTTTTGAGCAACTCCTTCGTGTATTGGCTGACTGATGAATATGCCTTGCTCCAATGTCTTACTTGAAGTCCCAGAAAGAAGATAAGTTCACCCATCATGCTCATCTCAAACTGATCTTGCATTATTTTAGAAAATCGCTTGCATAGCTTGGCGTCAGTTGAACCGAAAATTATGTCATCTACATAGATCTGAACAATCAGTAGATGATCTCCTTTTGTGATTCGGAATAGTGTTTTGTCGACACTCCCAATGATGAAGTTGTGATCAGTCAAGAATTTTGACAGTGTTTCGTACCAAGCTCTTGTTGCTTGCTTCAACCCATAGAGAGCCTTTTTTCAACCGGTAGACGTGATCAGGGTGCCCATGGCTTTCAAAACCTAGTGGTTGTGCAACATACACCTCTTCAGAGATGGTCCCGTTCAGAATGCACTCTTAACAACCATTTGGAATACTTTGAAGTCCTTGTGAGCAGCATAAGCTAAGAATATCCGAATGGCCTCAAGTCTTGCTACTGGTGCAAAGGTCTCATCATAGTCTATTCCTTCTTCTTGTCGATAGCCCTGAGCAACTAGCCTTGCCTTATTCCTAGTGACAAGTCAATCTTCATTAAGCTTGTTTTTGAATACCCATTTCATACCAACTACAGTTTGGGTTGGCCAGGGAACAAGTGTCCAAACTTGATTTCTTTCAAGCTGGTTCAGTTCTTCTTGCATTGCTTCTATCCAGTTGCCATCCTTGAGAGCGTCATCGACCTTTGTTGGTTGAATCTGAGATATGAACGCATGACTGAATAAGTTTGGATTCGTCTGCCGCCTTGTTTTCATGGGGGCTGCAGGATCTCCTATGATCATTTGCTGAGGATGGTTCAGCTTCGGTTCCATTCGATGTGTTCCCCCTCAATTGATTCCTCCGGTATGCCTTGAGTATCATCATTGGTTCCGTTTTCTGGTACACCCTCATGACCATCATAGCATGAGTTTGTTGGTTCCACCGGTATTTCAATGTTATCAGCCTGAATACCGGTTTCCTCCACGATGGGTATTTCAGTAAGTTCCAAGACCGGTTGATCCCGTTCTTCATCACTCTCGTCTCCAAGATGAGATTCCTCCAATTGGTACTTAAGCGACTGACGTTACTGGGAGTTTGATCATCGTTCTCAGATTCTTCAAAGACTACATGTGCCGATTCTTCAATGGATAGAGTTTTGGTATTGAAGACCCGGTAGGCTTTGCTGACTGAAGAGTAACCAAGAACAATTCCCTATTCTGCCCTGGTATCGAAGGCTGAGAGTTGGTTCTTCCCATTGTTGTAGATGAAACACTTGCTCCCAAAGGTTTTGAAGTACACTACTGAAGAAACATTTTCAGTCCAAACTTCGTATGGTGTTTTGCCTTGTTTTTTGCAAATCATTGACCGGTTCTGTGTGTAGCACGCAGTGTTGATCGCTTCTGCCCAGAACTTATGAGAGATGTCTACATCTGCCAACATTGTTCTGGCTACTTCCTTTGGGGTTCGCTTTCTTCGATCAGCCACTCCATTCTGCTGTGGTCTCCTGGCAGCAGATAACTCATGGCGAATACCGTGGTTCTCGAGAAATTTGGTTAGCACAGAATTTACAAAATCAGTACCTCGGTCACTTCGAATTCGGATGTTACCATTTTGTTCATTCTGCATTCTTTCGAATAGCTTCATTAGACAGACTGGGGTTTGGTCTTTAGACTTTAGAAAAACAACCCAAGTGAACCTAGAAAAGTCATCTACTACTACCAAGGTGTACTTAGCACCACCGAGACTAACCACGGGTATGGGTCCAAAAAGATCCATGTGAAGTAAGTCCAGACACCTGTTCGACTCTATATTGCCTTTATTTTTGAAAGTTGACTTAATTGTTTACCTAACTGACAAGCAGTACAGTGTTTATCTTTGGAGAACTTTAGGTAAGGAAGACCTCTAACTAGACTGTTTTTCTTAAGAGCTGAAATGGTTTTGAAGTTCAGATGGTTGAGGCGTTTGTGCCATAGCCAACTTTTAGAATTATGAGCTATAAGACAAGTTTGTGTGGATACGACTGATCTCCCCACTGAACTCTATAAGTCCCACCGATCCTGTATGTGGTTTAAGCTTCTAGCCTTTCGTTCTCGGTCATGTGTTGGCAACATCCACTGTCAAGATACCATACCGACCGGTTTAGCTCCTCAATGTATTCCTGAAAAAGAAAAAGATATATATGTATATACATATTGGTACCCAGTTTTAGTTGGGTCCAGAATAGTTTAAGTTTTTGGGTAACCAAATCTGAAAGACTTTAACAGTCAGTCCAGTACTTGGATCTATAAGGTATTTAATATTTCTAGACCTAGTCATTCCTAATCTTGGTGTCTGGTATTCCCTACCACTGTTTCTATATTCATAACTATACCTCTGATTCCCCTATGTTTGTGCCTATTAGATATCGATCTAGTTCGTGAACGAGCAGTCCTTAACAGTCTGTCGTTTGACTGACATTCTTTCTCTGTCCTAACTGGGAGTCTTGGTATATTGCCGGTGTCACTAGCTTGTGAAGAGCTAGCTGGAACAAACTTGATCCATCCGGTATTCTTTGCGTGTGATGGGGATGCACCTGGTCCGGTGTCCTTAAACCCTAGCCCGGTCTTGTCATTGCTATCCTTCAGGTTGCTCTGGATGGTTTCTGCTTTCTTCTTGGACTGATTCCAAGACTGTACAATGGTGTTAACCTAGAGTTTTCAGATTTTAGTTGGACTATCTCTTTTCTAAGTTCCATAACCTCCTCAGTCAGAACCCCTGTTTGACCGAGATCACTACCGGTTAGTTCAACCGGTGTGACTTTGCCCTTTTGCTTAATTCTAGCAGACAACTTCTGATATTCATCGGCCATTTCTTTGGTAAAGTCATTAGAGGCAGGTTCACATACCTCATTGTCGGTCATGTTGGCCATAAGACACTCATGAGTTTCCTGGTCACTGCTGGTATCTGGCTCGTCACTGTCGGATTCTTCTGAGTCAGAGTCATCCCAGGTTCTTCCGTTTTTAGCTACCAGTGCCTTTTGATACTTCTTGGACTTGGTACCGGCTTTCTCCTTTTCTTTCTTAGTAATTCGACAGTCAATAGCGTAATGTCCTTTCCTGCCACATTAAAGCAAGAGATATCAGTTCTTTCAGTTTTGTTTTTCAAAAAGTTCTTACCTTCCAAAGTATTGCTCCGGTTTTTCTTCATGAACTTTCCAAATCTGGATAAAGAGTTCTTTCCATCTGTGATGGCGTCCCACATGTCTTCGTTCTAGCCGCTAGATGAGTCATCATACGAACTTTCCATTCCATGAAGTTTTCTCGGGAGAACATCATTAACTTGCTTGATGTATTCATTTTTATCGGTTGATGATTGAATAAACCCGCTCTGAACCACTTGTTAGGATCGATAGACGCGTTTAGAGGGGGGCGAATAAACGCTTGACACTTCCGCTTTTATCCAGCTATTTTGTGCGATGACTGATGTTCAATCAGTGACCGGTCAGTGTTAGTGCGAAAAAGGAATACTGAAAGGTTGTAACCGAATTAAAATGAATTATGTGTGTGTGTAAGACTGATTTGTTTCTGGAAGTTCAGAGTTAAAGTCTCCTACGTCTCCACTTCTTCCTCGCAAGGAAGGTTCACTAGACTTCAGTTATACAATACACAGTACAACCTACCCAGCTGCTCTCAGCTTGATCTAGTGAATCACCTAGGCAGTCGTATACAACAATCCGCCTACTTCAACAGCTTTTTACAGTGCGTTGGAAATAAAGAACATAAACTATTATGTCTTTAGACTTCACTCTGGATTTAGTGTTTGTAGATCGTTGATAATCGCTTAGAGTGTGTAAGATGATGAAGTTGTAAAATAGTGAAGTGCTTGTCTTCAACTTGTATTCCTCCTTTTGTATCTAAGGTTTGAATTTGAAACATTTGTGGGATAAACTCTTCACTCTGAACATTGCATTAGTTGACTTTCCCAAAATGGGTCTGTCCGGTTTGTGCTGCAGTTTATCCTGTCACTTTGCTTTATTCCTCATTTGCGTTACTTGACCTCTGCTTCACTCTAGGCTCGCAGCTTTGCATTTAATGTCTGAAATTTCTTTTTTGTCTGAGTAAGCTCTTGTCTCGAGACTCCAACCTGTTATTAAGTCCGGTCCAGCAGCTTAAAGTATTCTGTCTGAAATCTTCTTCATGTCCGGCATCCATAGTCAGTATGCGGTTGAATCCTTCGTAATTAATTCTGTCTGGTCACTTCAATGTAGCGCTTATTCCTTAGTGTGGACCAGTACGTTGGATCTCCGGTTTCATATCTTTGGTCAGTTGTGTAAAAACCAAAACTATTAATCCGAATGTTTGAATTCGTATTACTAGCACATAATAAATAAATAAAATGGTACTAGTATAAGTAGCACACCCAATGTGTGTAAATACATTAAATTTTTTTTATACTTCGAAGTTCGAACATTTTATTTCATTAATAAAGTAATTTAAACATAAAATTTAAACTTATGGATAATTTTGTAATAAATGAAAATTGCAAGGAAAAAATTATAAATAATCATTATTTAATTGACTGACCAAATTGGATAGCCACCATAAGCTCTTTATATAATAGTATATATATTTGAACTCAGGCCCCGTCAGAAGTTTAACTTAAGGTTCAGGCTCTGTCAGGAAAAACTTTAGTTTAAAGGACCCAATTTCTGTAAAATTTGGAGATAATGACCTAACTTAAAAAAATGGTATAAAAGTTATATGAACCGGTACAGGATGACAGTTTTGTGTTACAAACTTCCAACATATTGTTATTTCAGAACAATGAAGTGGTACTGCAGAAATGAACCGGTATTGAATGATCATTAATTGATACCGAATGATCGTTTTGTGCTACAAATTTCAGCATATTGTTATTTCAGAGTAATGAAGTGCTATCGGGCTTTAAAATTAGTTTTTTTTCTGACTGAGTATGAATCCTAAACGAAATTTCTGAACGAGCCTCAAATGAAAAGTCCCCGAACAAAAAGTAAATCGCCGACGGATCTTATCCTTTATATATATATATATATATATCAGTGCCAATCTAAATCACCAACCAAGTAGTAGGGCTTGGGGAGTTAATCGTTCCTATCTGAAAAGTTCTTAACCCTCTCTACAATTATTCTCTCCCTTCTCTCAAACAAAAAAACCCTAAACTTCTAACCAGCCGCCGCCGTCCCCTCCATCCCCCCTCCCTCCCCCTTCCATTCCAGCTTCTCTTCTTTCTACCCTCTCTCTACGGCATTCTCCCTCCCCCAACCTCCGACGTCCGCCGGAGGTTGGGGGAGCTCGATTATACTTTTTTGTTTTGTTTTTTTCTTGTCTTTTCCTTAAAAAAAAGGACGCCTCGTCGGCCGCCCGACTTCCACCCTCCCTCTCACCAGCATATCCGCCGGCCTCCCGGCGCACACCTCCCCCGGCCGCCCCGTCGCCTGTCACCGCCTCCGCCGCTCACCTCCGTCGACCGCCGACGTCCCGCCTACCGTCGCCTGTCACCGCGTCGCTCCTGCGTTTTCATCTGCCGCCTTCCCACCTGTGGACTACCTTGCCGCAGCCCCACCGCCTCTCAGCCCCGAGTCTCCCGGTCGTGGGACCTTGGTCGCGTCGTAAACGGCCAAAAAAATAAAATTTATAACCTTACTAAAACGAGTACAGCGAAAGTAAGGATCGTCTCCTCACGGAAATGGTTGATTTATTTCTAGTTCAGAATTCGATCTATAATAATAATAATAATAATAATAATAATAATAATAATAATAATAATAATGATAATAAATAATATTATTAATAATAATATTAATAGTAATAATATTACTAATAATAGTAATAATATTTGGGGGTCGAAATTATACGCAAGTTTAGAAAAGTCTGATTGACTGTCCGGCGATTTGGCGATTTGGCGATTGGCGACGCTGATTGACTGTCCGGCGACCGTCTCTTCTTCTCGGCGTTTGCCGGCTACGGCGAAGAAGAAGAGAGTGTTGCAACGGGGGAATGGTTCTTCCCCTACACCCTCTCCTCAATGCCAAATCCCTACGAACACTAATGGAACAGTAACTGATAGTAATCGGGCTCATAAACCTAAAACTAATGAACGATCGGATAGAAAATCTCGGGAGATTGATCCAGAGGATAAATCGATGTCTGTCTCGCAGTTTGAAAGGAGTGTGCCGACCAATACAACAGTGCATCATAAACCTAACAATGTTTGGGACTCGTTTGACATCTCGAAACTCAGAAACTCAGGACATAAGCTGGAATTTGTTGAACCTGCTATGGCCGGGGATATTGTTGTGGGTAAAATTGATAAGGAGGAGGTGCGGGACGAGGTGGAGTATTGGAACTCAGCTCTCCTATGTTATGTGTTGGGAGCAAATCCTCCATATACTGTTATGAGTGGATTCCTGTCTAGGCTTTGGAAAGATTCTGGTCTCCAACGGATCTTGCAAGTTAGGAAGGGCCTATTTCTGGTGAAATTTGACTCGGTTGAGGCCCGGGATGACATAATGCAATTAGGAGTGCTTCATTTTGATGGTAAACCGGTTATAGTTTCCCCCTGGACTGCTGAGACTCAGTTTAGCAAGATTGATGTGGATCGTGCTCCAATTTGGATCCAGTTCCCGCAGTTGGATTTGAAGTATTGGGGAGCAAAGACTTTGAGTAGATTGGCTAGCCTCCTTGGAACCCCGATCATGGCTGATAGGTGTACTATGCAGAAGGATCGAGTTCAGTTTGCTCGTGTGCTTGTTGAGGTTGAACTCAATAAGGGGATGAAGGATGTTATTCACTTTGTTAATGAGCATGACATAGTGGTGGAGCAGAGTGTTGTGTATGAATGGAAGCCGGTTAAGTGCTCGGCGTGTGGTATGTTTGGGCATGAGAAGGACAACTGTAAAAAAAAGGAAGGAGTACAACAAATGCAATCCAAACCAGGATGGCAGAAAAGAAGACCGGCAAAGAATGATACTGAGACTACTGCGGTGGTTCAGACAACTGAGACATCTGAGGAGGTATTGGATGAACCTGATCCAGGAGTCAAAACCATTGAGGAGGAGGTTCCAAATGCTGAGGGGTGGCATACTGTAGGGAACAAAAAGCATGGTCAGAAGGTGGCTGATGGCATCCAACACCCTTCCAAGCAGAGGGGATCAGGGTTGCCCATGGATAAGGCTGCATTTTGGAATGTCAGGGGCCTTAACAGGCCAAATAAGCAGAAGGAGGTTGCTATCTTCTGCAGGAAGTTCTCTCTAGAGTTGTTTTGTCTTGTGGAAACTAAAATAAAACAAGGAAAAGTTCAGAACTGTATGAGGTCTATGTTTGAGGGTTGGGAAGTTGTGACAAATCTTGCATGTGATCCTAATGGGAGAATGGTCTTGGTTTGGAAGAGAGCTAGCTATGATGTGGGGGTTGGCACATGACTGACCAGCTTATCCATACTGAAGTTAGCTACAAGGGGGAGAGGTTCTACATGACCTGTGTGTATGCTAGGAATACTCTTAGGGAAAGGGTCCAATTGTGGCAGGTACTATGTTCTCTACATCATACTGTAAACCTCCATTGGATTGTGTGGGGGGATTTTAACAGCATTCTTAGGTTGGATGATCGAATTGGGGGAAACCAAGTGCAATTGAGGGAGGTAGAGGATTTTAAAGCATGTGTGGATTTCTGTGCTCTTGAGAGTATGAGGTGGCAAGGGTGTAGATATACATGGTCTAATAAGCAACAAGAGGGTGCTAGGATATGGAGCAAACTTGACTGGGTGTTCATTAATGGTGATTGGATTCAAAAACATGTGGAGGTGGAAGCAAACTTTCTTATGGAGGGGATGTCTGATCACTCTCCTATACTTATATCCAATAGGCGTGGGACTCCTTCTCGTGCTAAAGCTTTTAAATTTTTTAATATGTGGGCTTTGGCTCCTCAGTTTTTAGGGACTGTTAAGGAGCATTGGAATCATCCTTTTGAGGGATCCAAGATGTGGTGTGTATCTCAGACGCTTCATTTGCTTAGGAGGCATTTGCTGCTCCTAAACAAAAGTGTGTTCCCTGACATTGTAAATAGGGCTGAGCAACAAAGGATCAAACTTGCAGAAATCCAAGGGAGAGTACATGATGACCCTCTAAATGCTGCACTTCTTAGAGAGGAACATGAGGCTTCAAAGGAATGTGAGTTCCTGAGTGTGGCCTCCTCCAAGTACCTTGCCCAAAAAGCTAAGGCTGTATGGCTTGAGCATGGGGATCATAACTCCAAGTTCTTCCATGCGGCTATAAAGCACGGAATATACAGAAATAGGATCACATCCTTATAGGCTATTGACTCTGGGATGGTGATTGATAATCCTGGTGCTGTTATTGACCAGTTTCTGGAGCATTACCATTTGATTCTTGGTCAGGATTGTTCCTTGTCTGAGCAGGTGCAGGATGAAGTTGTTCAGCTTGGTCCATGCTTGACTGTTGTGGAGCAAGTTGGGTTGCTTCGACAGTTCACTGATAAGGATGTTAAAGATGCCATGTGGTCTATGAATGAGAATAAAGCCCCGGGCCCGGATGGATATAGCAGTGGGTTTTTCAAGAGTGCATCGTGGTAGGGGAGGAGGTCACGGCAGCTATACTTGATTATTTTCAAAATGGACGCATGCTCAAGCAACTCAATAGTACCATACTTGCTATGGTGCCTAAGAAGGATCATCCCGCGACTGTCATTGACTTTAGGCCAATTGCTTGTTGCAATATTTTGTACAAGTGTATCTCAAAGATGCTTTGCTCGAGATTGAAAGAGGTGCTCCCTACTTTAGTGCATGAGAATCAGAGTGCATTTGTTCAAGGCCGCTCCATCATCCATAATATATTGGTTAGTCAAGAATTGATAAGACATTATAAGAAAAAAAACGTTTCGCCTAGGTGTGTGATGAAAATTGACTTGAGAAAAGCTTATGACTCGGTTAGTTGGACCTTCTTGGAGATTCTGCTTCATAAATTACATTTTCCTCCCAAGTTCCTTGGGTGGATTATGCAATGTGTAACCACTGCTAGCTTTGCTATCTCTCTAAATGGGGCACTCATGGGAGGATTATAGGTAAGAGGGGTTTAAGGCAAGGAGACCCCCTCTCACCTCTCCTTTTTGTGCTTGTGATGGAGTATCTCACCAGGAGTTTGCAACTGGCCTCTTGCTCAGACGGCTTTAGGTTCCATCCTATGTGTAAGAGTATGAAGCTTGTCAATTTGTGTTTTGCAGATGACTTATTGATATTTTGCAAAGCCACAATGGGTTCTGTCCAAACTGTGATGAGGGCATTGTCCCATTTCTCTGCAGCGTCTGGTCTGTGCACCAACACTGAAAAGTCTATCCTTTATGTTGCTGGGATTTCAGATGCACAGGAGTTGGAGCTGCAAAGGCTGACCGGGTTTGTGATTGGTGAGTATCCCATGAGGTATTTGGGGGTTCCCCTTTCTCCTTCCAAGTGGAGTAAGATGGATTGTCAAATGCTTGTGGATAAAATAGTGGCGAGAGTCAGGAGTTGGACTGCTCGGGCTCTATCATATGCTGGGAGGATTACTCTCATTAATGCTGTGTTGTCTTCTATGGATAATTACTGGGGAACAATATTCTTTCTTCCCAAAGGAGTGATCAAAGAGGTGGAAAAGGTGTGTAAGAAGTTTCTTTGGGGAGAGACTGAAAAGGGCAAAGCTGTGCCTTTGGTTAATTGGGGGAAAGTCTGTTTATCAAAGACTCATGGTGGGCTGAGTATTAAAAACTGCTATGTATGGAACCTTGCAAGCATTGGCAAGCAAATATGGCACTTGGCTTTGAAAACAGATGTTCTATGGGTGAAGTGGCTGCATGAAAGATGAGTTCTTCTGGGATCATGTACCCCCCACGGACTGTAGTTGGCATTGGAGAAAGCTACATAAGTATAAGGTGATGTTTAAAGATGGATATGTGGGGAATATGTGGAGGTTTTCTGCAGATGGCTGCTACACCCTTGCTTCAGGGTACTCTTTTCTCACTGCTGCTGCTCCTAGATGCCGTGTGAGCTCGGCGGTTTGGAATCGATATAACGTTCCGAAGCACAGCTTTATACTCTGGTTGGTGGCTCAAAAACGGCTACTTACCAGGGATAGGATCTTGGCCTGGGGAGTTCAGGTGCTTAACCGGGAGTGTGTGCTGTGTGAAAGTGAGGTGGAATCTGTAGAGCATTTGTTCTTTGACTGCTCCTTTAGCAGGAATGTTTTGAGGTTGGTGGAGCTTTGGTTGGAGATTGGTATGCTACCGAAACAGTTTGGGGATTGGCGAAGTTGGATGATCTGCTTGGGAAAGAGAAAGCATATGAGGGATAGGCTTTTGTTAGCTTGGAACGCGGCGGTGGTGTATTATATTTGGGCGGAGAGGAATGGTCGGATACATGGAGGGCCCAAGCTGGATGCTGAGGGGGTGTTTCGAAGGCTTGCCAGTGTGATGCGTGTGAGACTCTCAGTATGTTGCCGTGCGAGGGTCAATAGTTCGGCGAGTGGTCTTTATCATCATTCTACACGTTATAGAGCGTAGCGTTTGATGGTTTGGTGGGAATGGTGGGGTGATATGTAAAAAACTTGTTTGTTTAGTAAAGAATCGTATTCGTACCCAAAAAAAAATAATAATAATATTTGGGGGGTGTGTGATTAACCGTTAACCATATTAATCAAAATGCATATAAAATTAATATTTATATTGATGGAAAACTAATAATAATGAACTTGTGACCGTGTGAATCATCAAGTCCTTATGCCATTTATCTCTTTCGCACAAAGCCTCACCTCAAGTCAGCAAATGACTTAGTCTTCGAAAATTAGCACCAAAAGAAATGGATCATTCGTGCTTTGACTAAATAATCATTACTAGGAAAGCTTGAATATTCAAAGTAGCAACAGAAACAGAAATAGAACTCCCAGCAAGTATGGAAACACCAACAGTATCTTAAAATGAAGAAGCAAGATCGATGTTCTTAAAATGACAGCAGAGATCTCTCACTGGCAAGATATTCTCTCAAGCGCTCTCTCTCACATGGTCTATCACTTACTTCGCTATTTGATTTCTTCTTTCTCGCTCAAACTCTCAATAAAAATCAAAACGAAAGCACAATTGAAAGCAGCAGTACCTATTCTATTCGATCTATGTCTCTCTCTACTAAGCAATAAAATAAAATTTAAGGATGAGAACACTGATATCCCCGACCTCTTCGTCCTTCTCTCTATTTATAGATGATGGAAGTGAAGTGGTTCTCTTTTCAAGGTGAAGACATGGAGCTGAAATCCCGTTCACTGGACATCAAACTCAGAAATCGTGTAGCTCATTTTATCTTGTTGTCTGTTTGAACCTTGCGTGTTTGTATAAAGTCTCCCAGATCTCGCTCCTCTGTTATTTTCATGTCGATTGTATTTTCTTTTTCCTTGACTTTAGCCATGTGTGTGATTGTGGCGTGTCTTCATTCTTCAACCGTTGTTGTCTGCACCATTCTTTATCATCTTTAAGTTGGGCTAATTTGATTGGGCCTTTGTATAAGCTAAGCCGAAACATAAATGGGCCTTCATCTAATTCACAAGGCCTGACCTCAAAATAGCAAATATAAAACACAAACTTGTGATCCAATGGAATTTAGATGTATTAACAATACAAAACACATTTATACGAGGAATAAAAGTATTGTAAATTGTTATTATATCAAATACCCCCACAAAGTATTGTAAATTGTTATTATATCAAATACCCCCACACTTAAACAATGCTTGTCCTCAAACATTTACCGGCATTCTAATCAAGAGTTTGCCGACATACATTAATTTGCTCTAGAGATAACAATTATTCATAACATTTAGCACTAGACAGCCATATCAATTTCCAGACAATTTCAATAAAGTCTGGACGCAACAACAATCAACAACTCTCACATGGATTCTCTGAAGCGCTCAAAGTGTTTATGGGATTATATGTGTATACACTCAAGTCAACAATATGAAACGATATTACCATAAGCTTGCTAACATATCACATTGTAGTAACTTAGCGACTTAGTGTACAAATCAAACGGTCTTTATTTGGGTTTTAATGGTGCTAGGGATTTAGGTATGATATTTTGGGAAAGTAGGCTAAAAATTATCGAACCAAATGAATAATAATCGCTAAGTTCCACGACCATCGCACGACTACTCTTATACAGATAAAACAAACTAGCGCCGCATATATATTTATATATATATATATATATTTATGCGCTTTTTTTTTCCTTTAACATCCAATCTTTTTTTTTTTCGACTATATATTTTTTTCTTTTGTGCTTTTTTTTTCCTCTTTTTTTTCGACCCCCCCCCCCCCTTTTTTGGGGTAAACCTTTCTGATTTTTTTTCTTTCTTTCTTTCTTTTTTTAGCTATAACTATAGGAATACTAATAACAAGTATCTAGACGCTTCTCAAGCTAATCAATCTCTAGGTCGTGGAACCTTCGCAATTAATAATTCATCTAATCCGATAATGGGTTGAAAAGAAAGCCAAAAAGATATATATGGGTAAATATAGTGGCTTAATTTCAACAAGAACAATAAGGCTCAGGCTCAAGTTGGCTCACTAAGCGGATAATATTAAGGTAGAGTCAATGTGAGGCCAATGGCTCAATCCTAAGTGCCTTAATCACTTTTGTACAGAAAAAGCCGCCAATGATATCAAGATGTATAATAGAGCAAGTTCTAGAATATTTCGAAACATATGTGACGCACTTGTAAAAAAAACTGAGTATAAAGATAAATACTCTTTTTTTAAGGCTCAAATCTCACATCTTTAGGTAGGCTTTGTGTCGACTCTTGCGCATTCAGTCTTTAAATCAATTGAAGAAAAATAAAAGTAATCATCCTAATACCAAATCGCTATTCCCAATCGTTTCTCTCATGTTCTAATTAATGCACATCGGTTTGCTCGAGACACGATATTTGTTCATCAACTAACATGATAAATCTCCCCCACACCTAAACTCTGCATTGTCCTCAATGTAGAATTCTAATGAAATAGTAGCTAAAATCTAAAGATTCCCACCCCAATTTTCATTTTAATATGTTCAGAGTAGATGCGAAGAAATGGTATAATGATACTGAAAATAAAACTTCCCTGACAGTGCTGGAGTCGTAGAGAAATTCCGAGCGGGAGGATATTTGTTCTAGAGATTAATGAGATCTTGTAGCATACTGAGCCGAGAGTAAACCTGCTTAATCATCATTGAAAACATAGATAAAATGGAAATATTGCAATAACAAAATAAAATAGGATAATATTGGGTTGCCTCCCAATGAGCGCTTTTCTTTAACGTCTTTGGCTAGACGTAGTCTCCGCTCTTCGACGTCATGCATAAATGGGTGGGTGCAGCTTGATCTCTTCCACGCAAGCCATAAGATCATTCTCAAAATACGGTTTACGCCTATGACCATTTACCTTGAAACACTTGTTACTAGATATGCACTCAATTTCAATAACGCCGTTTGGAAAAATATTTTTAACAATATATGGTCCCATCCAACGAGATTTGAGCTTACCTGGCATGAATTTTAACCTCGAATTGTAAAGGAGAACTTTTTGGCCTACCATGAATTCTTTTTATGCAGGAGTTTGTCGTGGAAATGTTTCGTGCGTTCCTTGTACATTCTAGCATTCTCGTAGGCTTCTAGGCGAATTTCTTCAAGTTCCTGTAGCTGAAATTTCCGTTCGTCACCAGCTTTTGTGGCCTCCATGTTGCACTGTTTAACTGCCCAAAAAGCACGATGTTCAATTTCAACAGGTAAATGACACATTTTACCGAAAACTAGGCGATATGGCGACTAGCTGCTTCTCTTCAGTGAGATGCGCCCGAGTCTTATTAACTCTCTTCTTCTTACGACAATCCTTGGCCATATGCCCAGTTTATCACAGTTATAGCAGTTGCCGTTAATCCTTTTCGGATTCATGTCTCGTTTCTTTAGCGGCATACCTGGCCTTTTACGCTTATTGCCATAGCTCGGCTCGGCCAAGTTGGCTCCCGCCTCCATATTGCCCCTCTTGTTCTTGGCTTCACTCTTTCGGTTATCTTCCTCGATCCGAAGACATACCTGGTTTTGATGGTGCGGCTTGTTGTGGAGGATTTGGTGGTCTTGGTGCTTGCTGCGTGAAACCTCGCGGTCGATTTCCGTAACTCAGATTTGGATGGTCACGCCATCCGGGATTGTGTTGACTTGAGTATGGATCATAGCGTCTCTGAGATGGTCCTGTGTATCCTCCAATTGCATTGGCTTGCTCGCTAAGATCAAACTGAAGTGAAGGACAATTCGCTGTTGCATGTCCAACAATTGTACATATACCACAAGCCTTTACCTGACTCGTTTTTCCAGTCACAAGTTTTTCCACAAGAGACGTTAGTGAATCTAATTTTTGCTCAAACGAAGTAGTACTTACCTCGCTCATCCTTTGCTGGCCTACATCTTGACGTGTTCCAAATTGTTGCGCATTTGTAGCCATGCTTGAGATCAGTCGTCGTGCCTCGTCTGTTGTTTTATCGACCAACGCTCCTCCACTTGCTGCGTCAATCATGTTTCTCTCCATGGGTAGCAATCCTTCATAGAAATATTGGATAAGTGCTAACTCTGAAATTTGGTGATATGGACAGCTTGCACAAAGTCGCTTGAATCTCTCCCAATATTCGTGTAGAGTTTCTCCGGTCCATTGTCGAATCCCGTAGATTTCCTTACGAATGTTTGCGGCACGAGATGCAGGTTGCAAGGAATTGCTTTTTAAGTTCGGCCCACGTAGTAATTGAACCCGATGGTAAGTAGTATAACCAGTCCTTTGCATGATCCGCCAGCGAGAACGGAAATGCGCGAAGACTTATCTGATCTTCTGTAACCCCGTTTGGCTTCATGGTCGAGCAAACCATGTGAAACTCCTTCAAATGTTTGTGCGGATCCTTACCTGCGTTACCACGAAAAGTAGGAAGTAAGTGAATTAACCCTGATTTTAACTCGAAAGGTGTTCGAAGAATGGGAAATTCGATGCAAAGCGGCCGTTGATTAACATCCGGCGTAGTCATATCCCTCAACGTAAGACGGAGTGGCTGTTGCTGTTCGGTTTCCTCCATGTCACTTGCTGAAAATTCCTGTTCAGATTCCGTGCTAGATATTGATATAGTCGAATCTTTTTGTCTTTTTGCCTTTCTATTCGCCCTCGTGGTCCTCTCGATTTCTCGATCAAATATTAGTATACCTGTTCGAGAAGATCGGGGCATAAACTAGAACAAAAAATCGAATTAAAAACAGAAGTAAATCAGTAGACACCACCTTCCCCGGCAACGGCGCCAAAATTTGGTCGCGTCGTAAACGGCCAAAAGAATAAAATTTTATACCTTACTAAAACTAGTACAGCGAAAGTAAGGATCGTCTCCTCAGGGAAAATGGTTGATTTATTTCTAGTTCAGAATTCGATCTATAATAATAATAATAATAATAATAATAATAATAATAATAATAATAATAATAATAATAATAATAATAATGATGATGATGATGATGATAATAATAATAATAATATTAATGATATATTGTTAGTAATAATATTAATAGTAATAATACTACTAATAATATATATATATATTTGGGGGGTGTGTGATTAACCGTTAACCATATTAATCAAAATGCATATAAAATTAATATTTATATTGATGGAAAACTAATAATAATGAACTTGTGACCGTGTGAATCATCAAGTCCTTATGCCATTTATCTCTTTCGCACAAAGCCTCACCTCAAGTCAGCAAATGACTTAGTCTTCGAAAATTAGCACCAAAAGAAATGGATCATTCGTGCTTTGACTAAATAATCATTACTAGGAAAGCTTGAATATTCAAAGTAGCAACAGAAACAGAAATAGAACTCCCAGCAACTATGGAAACACCAACAGTATCTTAAAATGAAGAAGCAAGATCGATGTTCTTAAAATGGCAGCAGAGATCTCTCACTGGCAAGATATTCTCTCAAACTCTCAATAAAAATCAAAACGAAAGCACAATTGAAAGCAGCAGTACCTATTCTATTCGATCTATGTCTCTCTCTACTAAGCAATAAAATAAAATTTAAGGATGAGAACACTGATATCCCCGACCTCTTCGTCCTTCTCTCTATTTATAGATGATGGAAGTGAAGTGGTTCTCTTTTCAAGGTGAAGACATGGAGCTGAAATCCCGTTCATTGGACATCAAACTCAGAAATCGTGTAGCTCCTTTTATCTTGTTGTCTGTCTGAACCTTGCGTGTTTGTATAAAGTCTCCCAGATCTCGCTCCTCTGTTATTTTCATGTCGATTGTATTTTCTTTTTCCTTGACTTTAGCCATGTGTATGATTGTGGCGTGTCTTCATTCTTCAACCGTTGTTGTCTGCACCATTCTTTATCATCTTTAAGTAGGGCTAATTTGATTGGGCCTTTGTATAAGCTAAGCCGAAACATAAATGGGCCTTCATCTAATTCACAAGGCCTGACCTCAAAATAGCAAATATAAAACACAAACTTGTGATCCAATGGAATTTAGATGTATTAACAATACAAAACACATTTATACGAGGAATAAAAGTATTGTAAATTATTATTATATCAGACCTCGTCTCTCTCGACCCTCAGTCGGGAGCCTTTTCTCCCTTGTGGAGCCATCAGTCCGATGAAAATAAAACCCAGAAGTCGAAGACCAGGTTAAAGTGAAGAGCATAGTAGATTTAGCCTAATCATTTTTTCTGTTATAGGTTCTTAGTTCTTGATCGTAGATAATGATATTTATTTTCTGTCGGTTTTTTGTTCTTTATGGACCTTTTTCTCCCATTTTGGGAGTGTTTGTTTCCCCTAGTGGGACTGTGTGCTCCTATGTGAGCCTTTTGTTCTCCCGGTTGACGATGTATCGGTGAGATCTTTTGAGCTATTTAGTCCTGTATCTTTGTTATTAATGCAAGCTATCATTTCGACGAAAAAAAAAAAGTAGGGCTTGGGCCAAAATTTTCCAAGCTTGTTCACAACCTCACATGCAAATTGCCAGATTTCAATCAAATCCTTTGAATTTAATGTTCACGGTCCCCCAATCTTCAATGCCGCCGAAGTCAAAATCATTCTCAGTTTATCTTCTACGATCTTCGATCATTTCCACAAAATCTCAGAGCAAACACAAAAGCAAACAAACATGGGCGGCCTAGCCGGCGAAGTGCACAACGCAAGGGTGGTAGGCTCCGGCGAGAAGACGGTGGTGCTCGGCCACGGATTCGGCACCGATCAGTCCGTCTGGAAGCACTTGGTGCCTCACCTCGTCGACCGCTACAGGGTCATACTCTACGACAACATGGGCGCCGGCACGACCAACCCCGACTACTTCGATTTCGACAAGTACGCCACGCTCGAGGGCTACGCCCACGATTTGATCGCTATTTTGGAGGAGTTTCGCGTCGATAAGTGTATCTACGTCGGTCACTCGCTGTCGTCCATGACCGGCGCGATTGCCTCCATTTTCAGGCCGGAGCTATTCCATAAGCTCGTCTTCATCTCTGCTTCTCCGAGGTAATTCCCCTTTTGTGGGCATATTGCTGGGATTTTGATTTTTCTTTTTCCGTGGTGGAACTGGGCTAGCTAGCTAGCTAGCTAGCTGCAGAGTAATTTCATGCCCTGCAACTGTTCGACGAATTGTCTGAAAAAAAACCTTTTTCTGAAGGTTCATCAACACTGACGATTACTACGGAGGATTCGAGCAACAGGAGGTGGATCAGCTGTGCACCGCTATAGAATCGAACTACAAGTCGTGGGTCGGCGGATTCGCGCCGCTGGTGGTGGGCGGGGACCTTGATTCGGTGGCGGTTCAAGAATTCAGCCGTACCCTCTTCAGCATGCGGCCGGACATTTCCCTGAGCGTTTTTAGGACGATATTTACGTTCGATCTGAGGCATTTCTTGGGGAGGGTCACCGTTCCTTGCCACATAGTTCAGAGCTCCAAGGACTTGGCCGTGCCGGTGGCGGTGGCGGAGTATCTTCATCAGAATCTCAGTGGTGAATCGATCGTCGAGGTGGTCGCCACCGAGGGACACTTGCCGCAGCTCAGCTCGCCGGAGGTGACGATTCCGGTGTTGCTCAGGCATATGACTTCGACATCGCCGCCGCTTGAAGAAACTCTGCCCTTCCTGAGATTTTATTTGTGGCGTGTGAAAAACAAAAGTAAAAAATGAAAAATCGGTGTTCATCGTGCGCCGGTAAATGATGGGTGTCTTCTTGTTTGTACTTGTGTTGATCAAGGTTTTAAAATCGGGTTTCCGAATCGGACCGGAAATTTTAGTGGTTTAAGGTTTATGGGTTTAACCAGTATAGAATCGGAATCAAACCGGACTAAAACCGGTGCTCCTAAATATCAAATATTATGTTATCAAATCAAATAAAAATATTGGAGGATTAAAAACTAGTTACAAGTGAAATGTTATAAATTTATTGATAAAGTAGGGGTCAGAAATTAAATTAACATAAAATAGGCTGGAAAATAAGAAATTGATTATAAAATAAAGTACCAAAAAATGTAATTTAAGTAATGCCATATGGAGATTTGAACCCATGACCTCTAAAAACAAAGTCCAACACTTAAACAATTGGATCACATTATTTTATATAACTATAACTCTATTTTTATAATTTATCAAAATTTCGTTTCATCATTTTTTTATTTTTAATTAATTCCGTACCAGATCGGAACCGGACGGATGGTTTCCGGCTTGAACCGGCTGTCCGGTCCGGTTTTCAAAACCATGGTGTTGATTGGAAATATGTCTTTGGGCCTGACTTCTAATTGCTTTAGTGGGCTCTTTTAGGAGATTATGGGCCTGATATTGGGCCATTTGTAAGCAATTTGTTGAAAAAGAAAAGATGGTAATAATACGAGAAAACCCATAAAGGAAGACAATATTACTAATGCACCATTTTTATCACAAAAAACTTTGTTGTTATTTTTAGTTCTTGCTTGACCTCAAAGGTAGGAATTGTTCTGTAAGTTCTCTTCTAGCTTTTGGGATCAATAACGAACAATGGAGTTGAGAGAGTATATGTTGTTTCCAAATCGTTTGTTTTGCCTCCTATGTCAAGCAAACACGTGTATAACAAGAATATGTAGTATCTATAAAATTTGTTATATGTTACGTTCATTTGATTCTACATTAATAAAATATTGTTTGTTATGTTGTAATATCTTAGATATTATAATTTTTTCAAGTTGCAATATCCGAAAACTAAATCTTGCGACCTAAGTGTGGTGAAACAAGATTTCGTTAAAACTTACGAAATCTAGGCCAATTCTTTACGGCTTCACGATAAAAGATGGGATTTATATATTTGTAAATGTTTTTGCTTTTCACAATGATACAATAGTCTATTTGTTTATAAATATCCTGAAAATAAGCGTAACCACGTGGCAACCTTAAATCTCAATAACGCTCCACGTCATATTTGTTTCTTCTTGCATGGCCCCACCCAGATGTCTCGAACTCCACATATTCATTAATCCCTCTATATATAATACTCTTTACCACTACATCTCCATTTTCCAATAATACTTGAAAATAAATAAATCACAGTCTTCACTCTTTACCACCAAAAAAGAAAGAAAAGTGTCCAAAATGGATCGCACAACAGTACTTTTGCTGACACTGATAGCATTCACTGCCATCTCCGCCGCCGGCGGCCAGTCTCCGGCCACAACCCCGGCGTCTCCTCAGTACAGATCCTATCTGCCGACAACAACAGCACCAGCCGCGTCGCCTTACCAGTCCACGTCATCAGTGCCCTTACCCTCTCCACTCTCATCGCCGCCGCCATCTCCGACCTCCTCATCATCAACTCCGGCCGGCGGTCCACAATCTTCGTCGCCGGATTCCGATCCATCAGGCCCGGTTCAACCCTCGCATGCACCTGAGAATTCTCTTTCTCCATTGACATCTCCAACAGTCTCACCGTTCGTTATGTATACACCGGCGCCGGCGCCGGCGCCTTCTTCAGCTCCGGCGAGTGCAAATAATTCCCCGGCGCCGGCTTCAGATCCACCGGCCTCACATGCGCCTGTGAGTACTTTTGGTTCTCCACTGACGTCTCCATCAGCAGCACCGACAATCTCTCCGTCCGCTCTGTATTCACCCGCTCCGACGCCGGCGGCATGGCCGCCAACTACAAATTATTCCCCGGCTCCGACTCCCACGGTTGGATCTCCGGCGCCGACTGCTGGGCCGCCGAGTACGAGTTGGTCTCCTGCTCCCTCTCCGGGAAGAAAGAGGGCAAGGAAGCACCGATCGCCGGCGCCGTCGCCGCAGCTACTAGGACCTCCGGCGCCGACGCCGGGTGCTTTAGGTCCCAGCGGTGGCTTCCTTTCTCCTGGACCGGCCACGGTCAGCGATCAGGTCAGGCTTTTTTATGTTTACTTTTGAATCATGCGAAAATAGTATTATTTAAAAAATATCTTTTATTCTTTAAATAGTTTTTTCTGATCAAATATATATTGGTAAATGGTAGTTCACTGTTTTTATAGAAATAATTCCTCACTATTATATGACGCACGCTTTGATGAGAGCACTTTAATGCTTTAACGGTGCAAATTATATGTAGCATCGTCTATCTACTTCTTCGTCGTCATCAATTACATCGTGTAGATGGCTCATATATATATCTATATGTTATGTATTCATCTATGTAGGCAAGAATTGGGCTTCCTACTGATTAATCAATATTGTTATATAATTAAATGCTACGCTATTATGACTTCTTAAATGGTGTCCTTTTTTTCCCGACAAGAAAATAAACTCTTGTGAACTAAATTTGGTTTAACGTGTGTTTGGTGCAGAATGGGGCTGATGAAGTTACTACTACTCTGCTCCACAAATTGATGGGAAGTACTTTTGCAATTGGATGCGCATGGCTACTATTATTTTTCTAGACCTATATATTTATTAATATCATTTTATTTTTATTGTGGTATATATTATGTCGGCAACCCTCAGACGACCCCTTTTATTCATTACCTAAAATAAAAGGGAAGATGTATGTCGGCCTCGAACTATCTGCTAATGGGCTTTCTATTATTAGGGCCTCAACAGACCAGACATTTCAAAACTTCCGAAAGATTCAAGTTTGTAGTATGTATGTATGTATGTATGTACTATATATGGCTCATTCTCAAAATTCACTTTGTATTGTATGTATATTAAAACAACACCCAATGATTATTTTTATTTCATCAACCCCCATCAACTAGCGTAAAACCCCAATTGCCGTTATTATAGTATAAACTTGAGCAAATGACATGTTGTGTATGCATATAAAATGGTCCAATGGACTTGTTGTATTGAAGAAAGTAACGAATTGTGTGTACATTGGTCGATAATATGATGAAAAATGCTTATTCCAAAAAAATAATATGACGCAAAATGATGGTTGATGGTATCTCAAAGCTGCTGATGTATTTATATGATATATCTAATAAGTTATCAAATTGGTCATTAAAATTAGTCAGCAAGTTAATATCCCTTTCACTTGGTATAATAAACTAGCTTTTTGCCCGTGCAATGCACGGGTCTTAATATCATATGTAATTTAATTTAATATTATAAATTAGTTATGTGTTCAAAAAATGGCAACGTTATAATACTTGTCGATTATAAACTATATAATCGTAAACTGCGTAAGAAAACGTTATTTAAATCACTATGATAGATCTAATCAGAAAAAATAACCAAAAATAGCTAATGACATCGTACTCTTCGCTTGAAGAATAAATAATTATACTCCTCCTCCCAATCGACTCTAAAAACATGTGAAACCTTTACTTCATCATCGATTGATTTTGGCGCCCTCAGTATAAACACAAATTTCGACATAAGGCGATTATTCACGTAATCTTCAAGTAGGAATGGCCCATCATCTCCACCCTTTAATATAGTCAAAAAAATTAAATTTAAGACTCGTGAAAAAATTGAATCATGACAACATTTGTACCTCAATGAAAATCTGCTCTAATTCCGTTGCTGGTATGCCTAATATGACCTTCGCATGATCATTCCAACATGTAATCTGTTTGGAACCAGATTTGTCACTAATTGTTGTCTTTAATCTATATCTGCAGGCCAGGCAATAAATTAAGATTTAAAATTACGAAAATATAATTTTAATTTGGTCACATAAATGCATTGTATTTCGATCGAAGTGTGTATGGGTGTGTAACCATCCTATTGCAAGTTATGCAATAACCATCCGCGACCTTGTTTACCTTACAGAGCGGACACGATTCGTACCAAATTGTCGCCATTTCTATGTGAGCTATACATGCACATACACGGAAGCACCGAATCTGCATAAAAATAATATATTATATCTTTAACATGGTATAACCAATACTTTATTTGCGGGGAAAGTAAGGGAATACTACGTTCTCATCGACACGGTAGTCAGTTAAGTTGATTGGAACAGCATCAAGCAAGCTGTGTACTTGATGTAGAGTGTTTCCCCGTTTTTGACTCAATAAAATATGGTTTCGTGCAATATTATCCCAATCATACCTGACAAACAATGATTACTTAGTTAAATGATATGCAAAGGGAATAAATAAGAAAGCTTAACAAAATTATAGGAAATAACTTACCACAAACGTATCTTTCGAGTCTCGTCAATGTCTGGGTCAACAAACACTCTGCTAAATCTAGTGGTGTTTAGATACACACCTAAAGCGTTCCTCAAATTAAAAACATACGTAGCAGAACGAAAATTAATTTGTGATCATTAACATGCCAAAAATATAATAAACTATATAAATCTGTACTAACCATCAAAATGCTTTACTTCAACTCTCGACACTGCCGGAATCTGAATCTTTGTTGCATCAAATAAAAGTTTATAATCTTCAGATGTGGCAAAGTTTCCCCATAGTGAAATTTTCATTACATTCATGCTGAAAAAGAAAGTAGTAAGAAATTAGATAGATGGTAACAATATTATTTAGGGATATTCGACGTATTATAGGAGTACCTCGTGTCACAAATTAGGACGTTTCGAACATGAGTTTCGACAACCATGCCATTTTTTTCTTGAAAGTAATATTTTCCAAATCGCCAACATAAACCACAACGCCAATCGCATCTGCAGCGAATGTTGAAAGGCAACATAATTAATAATGTTTAACAAATAGTGGAAAAATAAAATGAGGATTACTCACCGACTAGGTGGTCCTTCTGAGTGGCATATTGATGAAGTGCACTTAGTTGCTCAAATCGAAAGTTGTTTAGGGGAATATCATCATCAGAGTGATGCTGATAATCTAAAATTTTAGTTGTGCGTGACCATTTCAGCTTATAATCATTCCGAATGGGCCAATCGAAATTTGATGCACGGTCAATACTTAAATTGTCAATATAATAAACTTTCCCTACTTTGATAATATCTCTAAAAATATCAACATCATTATTTTGTAGGGTGACTTGTATTTCTGTACCCTGAAACAAAAATATTAAAATTAAATATTACATAATGAGATAACTTAACAACTGATATGTTGAATGATTTAACACGTAGCGAAAAGGATTTTCGTACCTCGACATCAATGAAAATCAGATCTTGCACCCGATACTCAATATTTGATCGTATTGCGCTTTGAAGATCATACCGCCACATTAAACGTCCTCTCAGATTCCATGTCGACGCTTCTCTTAAAGCATCGTTCCATTCATTATTGTCGTCGAGCAATCCTAATTCAAGACACGCTGCCTGAAATGTCGGTTGAATAACTCCCCTTACCGTTCTTATGTCCTCGTACGACATTGCACCACGAACCTTCGTAAGGAGCATCCTTAGATAGTAACGCTCACCAGAATTTGGATGCGCAAAAGGCAGTCTCCCAATAGAAATTCTTTGTTGACGCTTTCTCCAAGTTTTACTTTGACGGTTCCATAACCATTCAGTTGGAAAATCTGAATATGTCAAAGTTCGAGCTTCATGAGACCGTCAGTTTGTTTCGAACCACATTGTCAACATTGTGTTTTGTGGCTGATTAACTACTTCATGTAGATCATCGTTGTCATGAAACACAATGTTTTGGTCGCCGGGTAAATGAAACTGCATTCTCTCAACAGATGGGTATTGATGTTGTAGGGCGAAATCAAAAATTCTCCAGCACGCTTCCATAGCAGAGACGTAACGACAGTCTAAATACTGCTTTACCTCATCAACACGGTGTGGTTGTGCCGCATCGATGTTATTCCGAGGTTGAACATCTTCAATGACAAACGTTGCTCGATCATGACCTTTGTGGATGTACTTGTATAGATACTTAATCACACTTCGAACTGCTACACGTTCAACATTTATGTGTGCATCATATTTGACACACAAATCCCTATTGTATGGTACTATCCACCTATTATCGACTTCTCGACCATTGACTAAAATTGTCGCAACTGTTCTTCTACGCATGTAATGCACAAAGCTTCGATCATCAACAATGGTCTCGTGGTAAAATTTCTTCGGATATCGCTTTGAGCACTTTCCATCAACTAAACACGGACCACAGGGTCCATGAATCATGAACTTAGTTACTGTTTCATACGCAAGGGGGTAATCGTCTTTATCAGGAATCTCAGCACTGATGAATTTGTCAACATCCTCTGGACATGCAGGCTTATCATTTGGGGTCAGGGTAAGAAGTATATGTGCATGCGGAAGTCCACGTTTTTGGAATTCAACAACATATAAATCTGCAGTTATTTAGCTTGGGTTAGCTACACAAATAAAAAATTAATTTGAATATTAAAATTATCTAAAATTACCTGCAACGACCGTTCCAAACATCCGTTTGTCCTTCAAATCACGAAGTAATTCTTTCATTTTTAATTTGAAAACTCGAGCGACAATATCCGGACGATCTTCAACTCTTTCGTAATGAAGCAGTTCTCTAGTTATTTCAGGCCAACTCGGATTACACGTGAAAGTGATGAAATAATCAGGAGGGCCCATTTTACGACATATTGCGACTGCATCCTGATAATGTTGAATGACATTGCGTGGGCCACCTGTAAATGATGATGGCAGTATGTACTTTCTTCCAACGGAAATTGCATTAATATCTCCACTTAAGACAGCATCCTGAATCCCTCTATACAATTCGGTGCGCAAACGCCCTTGGTTATATTTGACGTACATAAGACGGTTTTGCTCAATAGCACAATATACGTCGACAATATATTGTTGGTACAGGCGACCACCTCGAACCAAACTATCACCATCATCTTCCCTATCTTGGATTCGATAGGCATAAAATTGTCTCATCGTAACTCTATCTCTTGAGGTACTGGCTGAGTTTATTGGTATGTCGACTGACCAGCCATCTGTTCCATAAGGAAACAACAATGGATATTGGAGAGGGATATAAGATGGATGAGTTTCGTTTATCCTTTGTAAAGTCCCACTCATTGTTTCTAAAATGACGTCTCTATTCCCCAGACCTTCCGTGCAATCACCTACCAATAAAGCAGCTACTTCGCTCGACGTTGGACGGGTGTATTGTCTACCTTCTCTTGCTTGAATGATACGAATACGTAGATTTATATTGTTCTCTTGTCGTGCCAACATATCGCGAGCGCTTCGGAAAACTGAAACATATGGGTTTACTTGATCAAGCATATGCTGTAGGCCACGAAGAATATCACCGTTTATGTCCGCAGAACTGGATGATCTCATTGCATTTAGACGATTGAAAACCTCATTTTCAGTGTCGTAAATGTATAGTTGCGCAAATTTCGGTCCACTACCAGGTTCGGGAAGCAATGACCCAATTCGATGGTAGTTGCTTCCACTAATTCGAAACACATAAGGTCCCCTACCATCATTAACGCTGTTGTCGATCCGTCCTCCCATTGAAGTGAATGCCATTAATGAATTGTACATTCGGATCTTGTCTTTGAAGACTGGTCGTGAATGCAACGACTGAAGGAACGGTGGTGATATAGGAATATTTGGTAGACGAACTTGACCATTCCCGCAACATAATTGAAATCTTGGATTCCTCAAGCTACTATCTCGAACTTTTTCGGTAACCCACATGAGGGCACTGCAACTGGGGCATTTTATCGTTCTCGCTCCAATATCTAATCGTTGTGGGATAAGACGTATTCTACTTGTAGTCGATGTTTCTACAAATATTTATTATACTGAACGATTAAATATTGACGGGTTTACGACTCAGAGACATATATGTAAATCGATATAAGGTATTACCAGGTTGACCGCGAGTAAGCTGACTATTTCTGAAATGTCTTGAACTATTACTGCGTAGATTTGTTATCCTCACAGCTCGAGCTTCCCGTTGTAATGACAATTGGCGCAGATTTCTTGTTTGCATGTTTTCATTTGAAGGGAAATTGGATCGACAATTATGTGCGTCCATAACTGTTTTCAAGTGATAGACGATGTATGATACCTAACCAGTATGATTAATAGTATAAAATAATTTGAATGTTATTTTTTGGGGAAGTTTTTTGTAAAACTACTAAAGTTAGGTATAGTAGGTACTTATGTTTTTGGGAATTTTTATGTAAAACTACGATGTTAGATAGAGTAGATATTTAATTAGTTAAACCTTTGGCAATCTCAAACAACCATCAACGCCACAGAATCCAAAAAGTGCATGTACGATAATGCATTCAATTTATTCCACAATACTATCATAAAAGTCCAAAACATTCGTAGATGTTAAGTAAAATCTTAAAAATTTGTAACTAATTTAGCAATGCATTCCACGTCAAGTAGAAAATTAAATAATGTTGAGAAAAAGTAGAAGTTACTAACCGAACCGATCGAGCGTCCTTTGGCTTTAATGTTCAGCTTAGTTGACCCCAATTCCGTCGTATCAATATTCGCTGTATATGATGGAACTTTATTGCGTAAGTATTGCATATAAATCCATTGATCCATATTCCATAATATATGATATTCATCCCAACATTTATATCTCAATGATCCAACACAACACACATGAAGATTACAGTAACCAACGAATAAATTATACGTGAATATATGTCCTACACACTCTCATTCGAAGGTCATCTAGAAAACATACACGTATGAAAACATCAATCATTGCAACAAATATAACATTGTCCATGTATAAGGTCATCTAGAAAACATACATGTATGAAAACATCAATCATTGCAACAAATATAACATTGTCCATGTATGATCGATCAATGCCATCGATTTCAATAACCATACAGAGAACTGACGTATGAAAACATCACATAATAGAGTAATAAAAAAAGAAACAAAAAAAGGAAAAATTGCATGTATGATGTATGCATTCAATTTAATCCAAACAGTAAATGTAAAATAAAATCTAAAAAATATAACTTATTTAACAACCATTCCACGTCTATTAAAAAATTTAACGCATTGAAGAAAAATTAGAAGCTACTAACCGGTTCAATCCCTTTAAGCACCTATTTGCAAAGTCTCAAGTGGAATCTCTTAATAGATTCCAAAGCTCTGACCTACGGATTAATATTTGAATGATCGTAAACAATAAATATATCTATGAAACATGGTTAATGATTAATGCAACAATAAGTTGACAAATGTTTGACATGTGAAATTACAAAAAGAGTATTTATATAAAGGCAACAAATTAGATATTCATGAATCATGATAAGTGCATGCCAAAATTAATACATACAGATCACAAACTATATTAAGAGGAATTGATATGATGTTTCAGTTCTCGCTTATCAATATATATCATGTTTGACATGAAAATTTCAACGATAATAAACAAAAATATATGTATGAAAATAGCATAGGTGTTGCAAGAAAAAATATACAAATTAAATAATAAAATTAGTTGACATATATGTTCGACATGTCAAACTGAAAAAATTTATTATTTATATAAACGCATAAGAATAGATTATCATAATAAGAAGAAGATATTTGCGAAAATTAACGCATATAGGTAAAAGATGTCGATCATGTGAAACTTAAAAATTGATTATTTATATAAAGGCAAGATTATCATAATAAGATAAGATATGTTATGACGTACCTGTTGGGTCAAAGAAGGAATTTTCAAAGCTCTCTGCAATAGCTATGTTATGACGGACCTGTTGCAAACAATGATGACGGAATAGTTATAAAAAGGAATACTACTTCAACAGACCATGATTATGTTGACTTAAATGTTTATAGAGATGGCGATATGACAAGACAATTAGAGAATAATGTGAACCTTCATCGCACGGGCAACTCCCCTAAAATACTGAAGGAAAACAGTAAAACATAAAATAATGTTAACTTACATGAGAGTTGGTGAAGATTGAAGACTTGATATGATTATTCCACAGACTGGTTTGACTGATAGAAAAATCTGATACACGATGAACAAAGAAAGTCGATGTGGTATAATCCTAACTGACTAAAATCGTGCACAGTTATCCATTTGAGTTTAAAATTAAAAAAATAAAACTAATCTGCTAAATAATCTGTATTAATAATTAATTCTAAGGTGGATCGGTTAGTTTTGTTTAGAAAGTGGGTGGTTGTATATTTTAGTGGGGGCTTTTATTTTTTAGTTCGCAGAGTAGATTGTAAAAAATAAGATTTTATTAGAAATAAAGAAACTATGGACACGTGGCAGCTTTATGGGAAAAGTACATTTGTTTGTATATATAGGACTAGCTTTTTGCCCGTGCAATGCACGGGTCTTAATATCATATGTAATTTAATTTAATATTATAAATTAGTTATGTGTTAATACAAAAAATGGCAACATTATAATACTTGTCGATTATAAACTATATAATCGTAAACTGCGTAAGAAAACGTTATTTAAATCACTATGATAGATCTAATCAGAAAAAATAACCAAAAATAGCTAATGACATCGTACTCTTCGCTTGAAGAATAAATAATTATACTCCTCCTCCCAATCGACTCTAAAAACATGTGAAACCTTTACTTCATCATCGATTGATTTTGGCGCCCTCAGTATAAACACAAATTTCGACATAAGGCGATTATTCACGTAATCTTCAAGTAGGAATGGCCCATCATCTCCACCCTTTAATATAGTCAAAAAAATTAAATTTAAGACTCGTGAAAAAATTGAATCATGACAACATTTGTACCTCAATGAAAATCTGCTCTAATTCCGTTGCTGGTATGCCTAATATGACCTTCGCATGATCATTCCAGCATGTAATCTGTTTGGAACCAGATTTGTCACTAATTGTTGTCTTTAATCTATACCTGCAGGCCAGGCAATAAATTAAGATTTAAAATTACGAAAATATAATTTTAATTTGGTCACATAAATGCATTGTATTTCGATCGAAGTGATTACCTCGGGATAGTGTCTGTAACCAACCTATTGCAAGTTATGCAATAACCATCCGTGACCTTGTTTACCTTACAGAGCGGACACGATTCGTACCAAATTGTCGCCATTTCTATGTGAGCTATACATGCACATACACGGAAGCACCGAATCTGCATAAAAATAATATATTATGTCTTTAACATGGTATAACCAATACTTTATTTGCGGGAAAAGTAAGGGAATACTACGTTCTCATCGACACGGTAGTCAGTTAAGTTGATTCGAACAGCATCGAGCAAGCTGTGTACTTGATGTAGAGTGTTTCCCCGTTTTTGACTCAATAAAATATGGTTTCGTGCAATATTATCCCAATCATACCTGACAAGCAATGATTACTTAATTAAATGATATGCAAAGGGAATAAATAAGAAAGCTTAACAAAATTATAGGAAATAACTTACCACAAACGTATCTTTCGAGACTCGTCAATGTCTGGGTCAACAAACACTCTGCTAAATCTAGTGGTGTTTAGATACACACATAAAGCGTTCCTCAAATTAAAAACATATGTAACAGAACGAAAATTAAATTTGTGATCATTAACATGCCAAAAATATAATAAACTATATAAAATCTGTACTAACCATCAAAATGCTTTACTTCAACTCTCGACACTGCCAGAATCTGAATCTTTGTTGCATCAAATAAAAGTTTATAATCTTCAGATGTGGCAAAGTTTCCCCATAGTGAAATTTTCATTACATTCATGCTGAAAAAGAAAGTAGTAAGAAATTAGATAGATGGTAACAATATTATTTAGGGATATTCGACGTATTGTAGGAGTACCTCGTGTCACAAATTAGGACGTTTCGAACATGAGTTTCGACAACCACCATGCCATTTTTTTTCTTGAAAGTAACATTTTCCAAATCGCCAACATAAACCACAACGCCAATCGCATCTGCAGCGAATGTTGAAAGGCAACATAATTAATAATGTTTAACAAATAGTGGAAAAATAAAATGAGGATTACTCACCGACTAAGTGGTCCTTCTGAGTGGCATATTGATGAAGTGCACTTAGTTGCTCAAATCGAAAGTTGTTTAGGGGAATATCATCATCAGAGTGATGCTGATAATCTAAAATTTTAGTTGTGCGTGACCATTTCAGCTTATAAATCATTCCGAATGGGCCAATCGAAATTTGATGCACGGTCAATACTTAAATTGTCAATATAATAAACTTTCCCTACTTTGATAATATCTCTAAAAATATCAACATCATTATTTTGTAGGGTGACTTGTATTTCTGTACCCTGAAACAAAAATATTAAAATTAAATATTACATAATGAGATAACTTAACAACTGATATGTTGAATGATTTAACACGTAGCGAAAAGGACTTTCGTACCTCGACATCAATGAAAATCAGATCTTGCACCCGATACTCAATATTTGATCGTATTGCGCTTTGAAGATCATACCGCCACATTAAACGTCCTCTCAGATTCCATTTATAATTATGAGGGAGTATTTGTCTAAATGGTTTGTATCTTAAATGATCCATCTGCATTAATCCATTCAAGAAGATATAAGGTAATGCAAAATATAAGATAGAAGCAAGGTAAATGCGAAATTAAAGAGACAACTATAGAGAATCAAGGTAAATGCGAACTACAAAACATAAAAACAACAAAAATTTAATGCAAAATAAATAAACTACGAAAAATATTATCACTATATATTGGAAAGAACTTCACTATACACAACATTCTTTGTAACATTTCCAGGTAAATCATTCTTGTTGCGTATCAGAATCTTGAGCCCATTCGGTGATGTGACACGGGAGAGAGCAACATAAAGTTGTCCGTGACTGAAGACAGGATTGGGAAGATATAAACCAACTGACTTCAATGTTTGGCCCTGACTTTTATTAATTGTCATCACAAAGGCCAATTTAAGAGGAAGTTGTCTCCTTCTTATAGAAAAGCCTGCCTCTTGGTTGGAGGGTGATAAATCAATCCATGGAATGAGAACATTGTCACCCGTCCTCGGCCCTGAGATTACCCTCGCTTCAAACACCTTATCTCCAAGCTTGTAAATAACCAATCGTGTCCCATTACACAATCCAATTGATTGGTTCATGTTGCGCAATAAAATGACTGGTGCTCCTACTTTTAGTTCGAGACAACGGTTGGGAAGACCAGCATAATTCGTGGAATGTAGCAACTCAATCGGATTCATTTCTTCCATTGATTCACCAGGTTCTGACGAACATATTCTATCCGAACTCAAGTAACTTCGAGAAATTCCAGGAAGCATCAATAATATTTTTGAATTGAGAATGTCAACGTCACTATTAGTTGGCGCTAGTATTGCTCGTTCCTTAAGATAAAGTAAATCAGAATACCGTGCCGTTAGGTCTTCATAAGTTGAAGCAATTAACTGATCAAGTCCATGTGCATCGTCTGTTATCAAGAAAGCCATCGGAATATCAATCCAATTTGGTTCACTGCTGCTTGTTAGAGATCTTCCAGGCAATCTCCCGTCCCCTATATCTAAGATCCATTTGCCGAATTGTGTAAGTTTTTGTAATTCTTCACTCGAAAAATCATTACAGCGAAGTCGCATGTTTATTTGTAGCCTCATTAGTTGACAGTGACTCCAAAAAGTAGAACGGTGCAAAGTAGATGCGACAATTGCTTCTCGACCACCATTTGCGACAACCGGTAATATTTGTCTGAAGTCATCTCCTAATACAAATAATTTTCCTCCAAAAGGAAAATCATTGTCACAAATATCCCTGAAATGACGGTCGACTGCCTCAAATGCGAGTCTGTTAGTCATAGGAGCCTCATCCCAAATTATCAACGACGCCGATCGAATTAGTTCAGCTCGTGATGAAGATTTATCAAACGAACACACAGAGTTTTCAGCAGGATGTAGCGGTATCTTAAACGTGGAGTGAGCAGTTTTTCCACCAGACAGTAATAAGGCAGCAATTCCTGAAGATGCGACTGAGATAACGATATGTCGTTCTGACCTAAATTTAGATATCAATGTATTCCACAAGTAGGTCTTTCCAGTTCCGCCACTACCATAAACAAAGAATAATCCACCTCTGTTTTGATCATGAGCTCTCATGATTGCAGAAAATACTCTATATTGGTCAGAATTAAGGCCCCGAGCATGATTTTCGTAATTCTCCAACTCTAACGATGCATCGTAATCAAGTTCGTCCATTATCAATCGATTGGTGGCGCGGTGCGCATCCTCTAATGATGGTTGTGGCATTTGTGGATAATCTTTCAATGACCTCCCATTTTTGTTGAGGATGTGCTCAATCTCAAGGATACCTAAATTACGACGTTCTTCATCTCTAAGGCGTAATTCAAAATTACTCAATCGCCGTTGAACCATATATTCAAGATCATCGGTCATGTTTTTCCAATGTGTTTCCCATAGTCTCGTTGGATCGTCTGCTTCGGCGAACATCAATATGGAGCAAAACATATTTCTTAGTTGTGCACCTGTAGTCCATGTCGACGCTTCTCTTAAAGCATCGTTCCATTCATTATTGTCGTCGAGCAATCCTAATTCAAGACACGCTGCCTGAAATGTCGGTTGAATAACTCCCCTTACCGTTCTTATGTCCTCGTACGACATTGCACCACGAACCTTCGTAAGGAGCATCCTTAGATAGTAACGCTCACCAGAATTTGGATGCGCAAAAGGCAGTCTCCCAATAGAAATTCTTTGTTGACGCTTTCTCCAAGTTTTACTTTGACGGTTCCATAACCATTCAGTTGGAAAATCTGAATATGTCAAAGTTCGAGCTTCATGAGACCGTCAGTTTGTTTCGAACCACATTGTCAACATTGTGTTTTGTGGCTGATTAACTACTTCATGTAGATCATCGTTGTCATGAAACACAATGTTTTGGTCGCCGGGTAAATGAAACTGCATTCTCTCAACAGATGGGTATTGATGTTGTAGGGCGAAATCAAAATTTCTCCAGCACGCTTCCATAGCAGAGACGTAACGACAGTCTAAATACTGCTTTACCTCATCAACACGGTGTGGTTGTGCCGCATCGATGTTATTCCGAGGTTGAACATCTTCAATGACAAACGTTGCTCGATCATGACCTTTGTGGATGTACTTGTATAGATACTTAATCACACTTCGAACTGCTACACGTTCAACATTTATGTGTGCATCATATTTGACACACAAATCCCTATTGTATGGTACTATCCACCTATTATCGACTTCTCGACCATTGACTAAAATTGTCGCAACTGTTCTTCTACGCATGTAATGCACAAAGCTTCGATCATCAACAATGGTCTCGTGGTAAAATTTCTTCGGATATCGCTTTGAGCACTTTCCATCAACTAAACACGGACCACAGGGTCCATGAATCATGAACTTAGTTACTGTTTCATACGCAAGGGGGTAATCGTCTTTATCAGGAATCTCAGCACTGATGAATTTGTCAACATCCTCTGGACATGCAGGCTTATCATTTGGGGTCAGGGTAAGAAGTATATGTGCATGCGGAAGTCCACGTTTTTGGAATTCAACAACATATAAATCTGCAGTTATTTAGCTTGGGTTAGCTACACAAATAAAAAATTAATTTGAATATTAAAATTATCTAAAATTACCTGCAACGACCGTTCCAAACATCCGTTTGTCCTTCAAATCACGAAGTAATTCTTTCATTTTTAATTTGAGAACTCGAGCGACAATATCCGGACGATCTTCAACTCTTTCGTAATGAAGCAGTTCTCTAGTTATTTCAGGCCAACTCGGATTACACGTGAAAGTGATGAAATAATCAGGAGGGCCCATTTACGACATATTGCGACTGCATCCTGATAATGTTGAATGACATTGCGTGGGCCACCTGTAAATGATGATGGCAGTATGTACTTTCTTCCAACGGAAATTGCATTAATATCTCCACTTAAGACAGCATCCTGAATCCCTCTATACAATTCGGTGCGCAAACGCCCTTGGTTATATTTGACGTACATAAGACGGTTTTGCTCAATAGCACAATATACGTCGACAATATATTGTTGGTACAGGCGACCACCTCGAACCAAACTATCACCATCATCTTCCCTATCTTGGATTCGATAGGCATAAAATTGTCTCATCGTAACTCTATCTCTTGAGGTACTGGCTGAGTTTATTGGTATGTCGACTGACCAGCCATCTGTTCCATAAGGAAACAACAATGGATATTGGAGAGGGATATAAGATGGATGAGTTTCGTTTATCCTTTGTAAAGTCCCACTCATTGTTTCTAAAATGACGTCTCTATTCCCCAGACCTTCCGTGCAATCACCTACCAATAAAGCAGCTACTTCGCTCGACGTTGGACGGGTGTATTGTCTACCTTCTCTTGCTTGAATGATACGAATACGTAGATTTATATTGTTCTCTTGTCGTGCCAACATATCGCGAGCGCTTCGGAAAACTGAAACATATGGGTTTACTTGATCAAGCATATGCTGTAGGCCACGAAGAATATCACCGTTTATGTCCGCAGAACTGGATGATCTCATTGCATTTAGACGATTGAAAACCTCATTTTCAGTGTCGTAAATGTATAGTTGCGCAAATTTCGGTCCACTACCAGGTTCGGGAAGCAATGACCCAATTCGATGGTAGTTGCTTCCACTAATTCGAAACACATAAGGTCCCCTACCATCATTAACGCTGTTGTCGATCCGTCCTCCCATTGAAGTGAATGCCATTAATGAATTGTACATTCGGATCTTGTCTTTGAAGACTGGTCGTGAATGCAACGACTGAAGGAACGGTGGTGATATAGGAATATTTGGTAGACGAACTTGACCATCCCGCAACATAATTGAAATCTTGGATTCCTCAAGCTACTATCTCGAACTTTTCGGTAACCCACATGAGGGCACTGCAACTGGGGCATTTTATCGTTCTCGCTCCAATATCTAATCGTTGTGGATAAGACGTATTCTACTTGTAGTCGATGTTTCTACAATATTTATTATACTGAACGATTAAATATTGACGGGTTTACGACTCAGAGACATATATGTAAATCGATATAAGGTATTACCAGGTTGACCGCGAGTAGGCTGACTATTTCTGAAATGTCTTGAACTATTACTGCGTAGTATTTGTTATCCTCACAGCTCGAGCTTCCCGTTGTAATGACAATTGGCGCAGATTTCTTGTTTGCATGTTTTCATTTGAAGGGAAATTGGATCGACAATTATGTGCGTCCATAACTGTTTTCAAGTGATAGACGATGTATGATACCTAACCAGTATGATTAATAGTATAAAATAATTTGAATGTTATTTTTTGGGGAAGTTTTTTGTAAAACTACTAAAGTTAGGTATAGTAGGTACTTATGTTTTTGGGAATTTTTATGTAAAACTACGATGTTAGATAGAGTAGATATTTAATTAGTTAAACCTTTGGCAATCTCAAACAACCATCAACGCCACAGAATCCAAAAAGTGCATGTACGATAATGCATTCAATTTTTCCACAATACTATCATAAAAGTCCAAAAACATTCGTAGATGTTAAGTAAAATCTTAAAATTTGTAACTAATTTAGCAATGCATTCCACGTCAAGTAGAAAATTAAATAATGTTGAGAAAAAGTAGAAGTTACTAACCGAACCGATCGAGCGTCCTTTGGCTTTAATGTTCAGCTTAGTTGACCCAAATTCCGTCGTATCAATATTCGCTGTATATGATGGAACTTTATTGCGTAAGTATTGCATATAAATCCTTGATCCATATTCCATAATATATGATATTCATCCCAACATTTATATCTCAATGATCCAACACAACACACATGAAGATTACAGTAACCACGAATAAATTATACGTGAATATATGTCCTACACACTCTCATTCGAAGGTCATCTAGAAAACATACACGTATGAAAACATCAATCATTGCAACAAATATAACATTGTCCATGTATAAGGTCATCTAGAAAACATACATGTATGAAAACATCAATCATTGCAACAAATATAACATTGTCCATGTATGATCAATGCCATCGATTTCAATAACCATACAGAGAACTGACGTATGAAAACATCACATAATAGAGTAATAAAAAAGAAACAAAAAAAGGAAAAATTGCATGTATGATGTATGCATTCAATTTAATCCAAACAGTAAATGTAAAATAAAATCTAAAAAATATAACTTAGTTAACAACCATTCCACGTCTATTAAAAAATTTAATGCATTGAAGAAAAATTAGAAGCTACTAACCGGTTCAATCCCTTTAAGCACCTATTCGCAAAGTCTCAAGTGGAATCTCTTAATAGATTCCAAAGCTCTGACCTACGGATTAATATTTGAATGATCGTAAACAATAAATATATCTATGAAAACATGGTTAATGATTAATGCAACAAAAAAATATACAGATTAAAAAATAAATTAAGTTGACAAATGTTTGACATGTGAAACTACAAAAAGAGTATTTATATAAAGGCAACAAATTAGATACTCATGAATCATGATAAGTGCATGCCAAAATTAATACATACAGATCGCAAACTTTATTAAGAGGAATTGATATGATGTTTCAGTTCTCGCTTATCAATATATATCATGTTTGACATGAAAATTTCAACGATAATAAAAAAAATATATGTATGAAAATAGCATAGGTGTTGCAAAAAAAAATATATAAATTAAATAATAAAATTAGTTGACATATATGTTCGACATGTCAAACTGAAAAAATTTATTATTTATATAAACGCATAAGAATAGATTATCATAATAAGAAGAAGATATTTGCGAATTTTAACGCATATAGGTAAAAGATGTCGATCATGTGAAACTTAAAAATTGATTATTTATATAAGGCAAGATTATCATAATAAGATAAGATATGTTATGACGTAACCTGTTGGGTCAAAGAAGGAATTTTCAAAGCTCTCTGCAATAGCTATGTTATGACGGACCTGTTTGCAAACAATGATGACGGAATAGTTATAAAAAGGAATACTACTTCAACAGACCATGATTATGTTGACTTAAATGTTTATAGAGATGGCGATATGACAAGACAATTAGAGAATAATGTGAACCTTCATCGCACGGGCAACTCCCCTAAAATACTGAAGGAAAACAGTAAAACATAAAATAATGTTAACTTACATGAGAGTTGGTGAAGATTGAAGACTTGATATGATTATTCCACAGACTGGTTTGATTGATAGAAAAATCTGATACACGATGAACAAAGAAAGTCGATGTGGTATAATCCTAACTGACTAAAATCGTGCACAGTTATCCATTTGAGTTTAAAATTAAGAAATAAAATCGGTTAGTTTTGTTTAGAAAGTGGGTGGTTGTATATTTTAGTGGGGGCTTTTATTTTTTAGTTCGCAGAGTAGATTGTAAAAAATAAGATTTTATTAGAAATAAAGAAACTATGGACACGTGGCAGCTTTATGGGAAAAGTACATTTGTTTGTATATATAGGATAGGATAAGCGGACTAATTTGAATGGAAGAGAAACGGTTAAACGTCAACTTTGCATGCCTTGTTTGAATATTTGTCAACTATATGCAAGTACTTCAACTTGCTTTTTTAGTTTACTTGTTCTGTTTCGGACGCGCTACAACATTTAAGGGAAAAATAAAATAAAAAATACACACACGTATACGATACATAAATTCGAGAATTTCATCCTCACAAATTTGAGACTGACCACCAAACTAGGGCTAGTTTTTGAGTTGATCGCAAACATGTATTTACTGAATGCTATTGATCTGATTTAATGTTCAGAAAAATATAAATTATTACAGCCAGACCGAAGGCTTGACTTTATAGCAGAATTTTCAAAACCATATGTAGTTTAATACGAATGAAATAAAATACATTTTTGTCTACAATATGTATGACCTTCATATAGACGCGGATAGTGGACATGGTCCATGTTCTAGTATGGCCGCAATATAGGAATTCATTTGTGTCCCAACTCAAAGAAGTCATCTTCAAAAATTAAATTATACAATGAGTTGTTTCCACGGGCCAATTCACTCCCCCATTTGAATTGAACAGTTTAATAATCCATTTTGTTCGTCTGTTTCATTATTAATTTTCAAATTTTCAAACAATTTTCATTTGTTACGAATGAAAGCAAATTTAAGAGTATATTCAAATCCGAGTTTGAATTTGCAACGAGACACTAATATTATTGCACATTTAAATGTGTGTGCTATATATCTATATATATATTAATTGTAAAATATTATTAACGAAAAATATAAGGACAAAATTGAGAATATATAAATGTCATGTAGTTGATGGTTTTCTTTTATTTACTAATAATATTTAGAGTAATTCAATTGACCTACATAAGTTGGCTTAATTAATTTCTGACGTTGAGTCAAGTTGATTATCTGACGTGACAATTCTGTAAAATGGGCATGTAATCGGTCCGATGCCACGTTAGTTTTACGGTATAAAAATCGGTCACGTGCGTGGCACGTGATGTATTTTGGAAAAAATTATGTATAATGTCTGCAAATTGCACAACTTTAAAACTTAGTGTCCCTAAAATGTCACACCCTAAATTAGCTGTCTCTATAATGCCACACCTCCTAAGTTACGGGACCCAAAAAATTAAACCGATGATAATTTTGAAATACAAATGAAAAGAAAAAGAGAAAAAGGTTAATATTGGAAAAGACTATAAAGCCCTTATCCACAGTCATCCACCATTTCCGCTTTTGACTGGTCAAATCTTCAAAAACACGCACATCAAAAACATCGATAAAGAAACCTCAAACACAATTCAACAAAATCTTACAACCTTTCTCCAATCTTCTCATCGCGGCGGCGTTTTTCCCAAATCGCCGCACAATCATGGGTCAGATCCCCTCCTCCCAGATCCACCACCACCACCAGGACGCCACGCGCCTCACGCGCAGCCACCACCACCAACAGATCCAACCGCCGTCGCCGCAGCCATCGCCGTCGCGCGATTTCACCTCAGACGTACCCGACGAACTACTCGCCCTGATCTTCTCCACCCTCTCCCCGTCGGACCGTAAGCGGTGCTCCTCAGTCTGCCGCCGATGGCTCGCCGTTGAGGGCCAGTCCCGCCAGCTCCTCTCCCCTCAACGCATCCGCCGATCTAAGCCCTCACCTCCCTTCCCTCATATCTCGCTTCGATTCCGTCGCGAAACTCACCTTGAGATGCGACCGTAAGTCGATCTCAATCCGCGACGAGGATCTCGAATTCATCTCCCTCCACTGCCCTAATCTCACGCGCTTGAAGCTCCGAGCCTGCCGCGAGATCTCTCACGTCGGTATACTCGCCGTCGCCAAAAACTGTAAAAATCTTCGTAAATTCACTTGTGGGTCTTGCAATTTCGGTGCGAAGGGTATGAATGCACTGTTGAATAATTGTGCCAGCTTGGAAGAGCTCACTGTGAAGCGATTGAGGGGAATCAGCGAGGGATTCACAGCTGAGCTGATAGGCCCAGGTTTGTCTGCAAACTCACTGAAATCAATCTCTTTGAAGGAGCTCTACAATGGACAGTGCTTCGAGCCCCCTTATCTCTGGGTCGAAGAACTTGAATATCTTGAAGGTATTCAGATGCTTGGGGGACTGGGACAGATTGCTGGAGAATGCTGTCTCGGCGAGAAAGAACTGTAATAAACTGACAGAGGTGCATTTCGAGAGATTGCAAGTGAGTGATTTGGGTTTGATGGCTGTAGCAAAATCTCCAGAACTGGAGGTCTTTCACTTGGTGAAGGCGCCTGATTGTTCAGACGAAGGTATCGTTGCCATCGCTGAGAACTGTAAGCTTCTGAGAAAGCTGCACATAGATGGTTGGAGGACGAATAGAATTGGGGACGAGGGGTTGATCGCTGTTTCAAGAAACTGCCCCAATCTCATCGAATTGGTGCTCGTCGGCGTGAATTCGAGCTCTTTGAGTATGATGGCTATAGCGAATGGCTGTCATAAGCTCGAAAGGTTGGCCCTTTGTGGGAGCGAAACGATTGGGGATTCTGAGATTTCTTGCGTGGCTGCGAAGTTCGTCGCACTGAAGAAGCTCTGCATAAAGGGGTGCAGAATATCTGATGCTGGGATCAAAACATTCGCCTTTGGCTGTCCTAATTTGATCAAGATTAAAGTTAAGAAGTGTAAGGATGTGTCTAACGAGGTTGCTGATTGGCTGAGAGCAAAGAGAGCCTCATTATCAGTTGACTTTGGCTCGGGCGAAGCTGAGCAAGAAGCCATAGATAACAGTGCAAGCGACGGAGGCGTGCAAGACGATGGGAATGAGCTTCCAGCGCAAGGTATTAGAGAAGAAGGGCAGTTGATGATTTTAGCGAACCGTTTGAACAACGTTGGCGGCGGAAGGGTTGACTTAACTGCTCCATCGACTAGCAGTGCGACTGTGGTGAGACCATCGAGTAAGTCGTCAAGGTTCAGCCTTTTTGCTGGGAGGAATTTCGTTTCGTTTTCTTGCGCTCTGCGTAGGTTCCCCAGTCGTAATCTTAGCAATCGATCTAATGATAGGTTGTGATTGAAATCGAAAATTGTCAATCTATTCAATTTATTTTCTGCTTTTTATAACCCAGTTGCTGGTTGTGATTCATTGTCTAAGAGTTGGACTTCTATGTTTGAAGGAAGATTGTATTTCACGTGATTGATCTGTGCTTTTCTTGCAAGACAGAAACTGAGAAATTCTATTATGCTCCGTTTGGATTCCGGATTTCAAATTGAAATCCGGATTTCGTCTAATCACCCGTTTGGCAATCTACCGAATTTGGATTTTGATTACATCGAAATTGGTGGATGATTTGAACATTTGTTATTCTTTGGATTTGAAACGCGGTGATATTAGGTCCGTTTTCGATATCTAAAGTTTAGTCTGTAAAAATAAAAAATTATAAAATAACAATAGAAAAAGCTTGCGAGCAAAGAAAGGTTCGTGAGTTGGCTCGCGAGCCCGTACCAATATGAGCTCGATCTTTGGCAAACATGACTTTGAGCTCGAGTTCGATTAATATGAGCTCGGCTCAACTTACATGAGTCCGCGTTCGATTTTCAAAATCTCGAGCCGGCTCACCGAGCTCACGAACTGACTCATCGGACTCATGAGGTCTTTCACCCGATGGGTACCTATTCTCGAAATTCAAATCGAAATCCTAAGGGTTGCCAAACAATAAATTTGGATTTGAAATTCGGATTTTGAATTCCAGGATTTGAAATTATGTGATTTCGTTCAAATACATAATACATGCAGCCTTATAGGATTTATTGTTAAGACAACCTGGAAATCTTGTCCAAGTTTAAAACACTGCAAACGAGCAATCAGAAGAATGCAGAAACAACATTTATACACATACCAATCGACAGCAAAGAAGATGCTAAAAAAGCAAAAACCAAGCAAGAAAGGCAATACTCAAGAAAGAAACAGAGATCATAAAACATCTCTAATTAATCAATCATTCACCAGAGACAAGCTCAGCGTTACTGCTGCTAATCTTGTTCTTGGTGGGATAAGAAGCTTCCATGGCAATCCCACACTTGCCTGAAGGATCATTCGCCAGATTACGTTCGAGTCTGAAATACCCATTTTCTCCCCAATTCGTCCCCCACGAATTCCTCACAATCCAATAATCAACACCATCCTCCGTTCCATAGCCAACCGCCACCACTCCATGGTCTAACTCGGTCCCACATTCCCCCGTGAAAACTCCCTATTGATGATAATTCAAAAAGATCGATGACTCGCATAAAGATACAGTTTTTTTCAGTGATATAATCGAAATCTAAGGAAAAGTGGGTTGGTTTTATTACAGATTCGTAGAGCTGAAATGCTCGGCCAGACGCCTCAATAGCTACGCTGACGGGCTGATGAGCCACCGCCTTCTGAAGTGCCTTCTCATCTCCTTGGGGAACGTCTTCGTAGCCATCGATGCTCACCACCTTTGCATTTTTCTGCTAAAGATTAATTATCACAGATAAAAAAAAAGAGTGAGCTTTTTTTTTTTTTTTTTTCTTTTTGCTGTCCAAATACATCAATCACAGTTTCTTGAAAAGGATGATGAAGTTACGTAGGGCTAATTAACTACTAACCCTTGTTGGGTCGCACTTGCCATCGATTCCTCTGTAGGGATAATCAGCTTCAGAGTCCATCCCACCATTGCTGACGATGAATTTGAAGGCGTAATCCATTAGCCCACCGTCGCAACCTTCGTTCTCGCCTCTATCGCAGTCGATCAACTCTTGCTCGGAGAGAGGAATCAGTTCGCCGGCGACGATTTTGTTGATCCCTTCCACGGCGGCCACCGTCGAGAAAGCCCAGCAACTCCCTGACGACAGTAGACGAGAAAAGACGTAAGCAAGGAATGGAAACCCTAAAAGAAAGAAAGAGAAAAAGTTCAAGACGACGACTAACCGCAAGAACCCTGGTCCTTGATCGGAGCGACGGCGCCTCTCTCCCTCCAGTCGACGGATTCCGGCAGGACATCGCCGGTCCGGAAAAGGTACCGGCGGCCGGAGTTCTTGGACTTCGCCACGCGCCGCCTAGCGTCGGTTTTCGTGCCCAAGTAGGTGGATTTGTACTCCTCGTGGGTGAGGTCGGCGAAACGGTTCATTCCCAGCTTGTAAGTTCTGTTGCCCGTGGCGACGGCGTTATTGTGTTCGTCGACGAAATTGAGGTTGTCTCTGAAGATTTCGAACCTCCGATCGTTCTCTCCGATTTCGTTGTACACTTTGCCATGCTTGACCAGCCAAGTATCGTAGAGGCTCTTCGCTTGATCATAGCTTCTTCTTCCTCCTTTTGGTGGGATGTGTTCTTCGTCGTACTTTATTATGGAGAAATCTGATGCGTTTGAATAGGATAGAGCGAAGAAGATGGTGAGGAAGATGGATTTGATCATAGACATGGCTAGTGTTTGTTTTTCGAACGGAGGAAGTTACTAAGACAAGGAAGAATAATGTTGTTTGCTTAGCCTTGAAGAAGATGTTGGAAGGGGGATGGGGTTTATATAGGAGGTGATCTCTTTCTTACATTATAGTTTTCTATTTTGGGACATGATTTTATGGGGAAATGTTACGTAACTGCGATTTTCTATATGCTTTCATGTGCAATGGGCAGTGGTCAAATGGCCAAGAATGATCCTTTAGGACTAAGTCTTTTTATTTTTTATTTTTTCAGGAAAAAATTTGTTTACTACATCTTTTTTTACAAACGGTAGAAAATTTTTCCTTACATTAATTGTTTACTACATCGTGGAAGAAATTCCTCGTAAAAAATGAGATCGAGATAAAAAAAAGAGTTAAAAAATGTAACATTAAATCATCCAAAAGATAATATATTATTCTTCACTTTTTCTTTCGTGTTTAGAGGTAAGGTATACTTCCACAAAAGAAATTGGATGGATGATTTCCTCCCATCTTTTAATAAATGCTGGATAAGGGTATGGTGAAAATTTAGCGCAAAATTTTAAATTAGTTGAGAAAAGGCGGGACTAAAATCTATATAATAATAATAATAATTATTACGTAAATAAATAGATCCATATCAACCTCAGCACGTTTCCTTCCGTTGAGTCTTGCAGCAAGGACGAACCTAGACATAGTTACATCAATCAGTACGTTCATGTGACAAGTTCGTTAGGACACTTACATACACATATTTCAAGAAATAAAGATTCAAACTAACCTTATTTAGTTCGTCCGCCCACAATTGAGGAAGCAAATAGTCATGGCCGCCCCAACATCCACCTGTCGGAATCCGCCACGTGGCAGCGTGGTGCCTGTCTTGGGAAGAAGCTAATCTTGAAAACTGTATCAACGTCATTGGGACACCACACCACCGCCGAGCACGGCGGCCAATCAGAAGCTTTCGATTATTTTTTTAACGAATCAGAATCACGCATCAGAGGATCTCTTCTCTTTGCTACATGAGATTCGCATCTAATCTAATGAATAGAATATAGTTAGTTGGCATGTTGAATGTAATGAATCTTCGAAGGTGGTGAAAAATGCCAATGCCAAATTGCTTCGCTTCTGCAATCTCTGAGCTTTTTACCTGCCTTAGCAAATAGGGTAACCACAATGGTGATTTATATGTATGTCATATGTGATTATTTGGCACTTTATATGACACACCACTATTGTGAACGTGTCATGAGTATGACACTGTGTCATATTTATGACACTGTGTTATAAGAATATTAACATATTATGGAGGAGAGAGAATGAGGGAGAAGAAAAAAGAAATTATTTATTTATAGTTGTGGGTTCGTGTTATAGTAGTGTTATTATTGTGGAAAAAGTAGAATAAAAGTGTTATAGAATAAAATATAGGAAAATATATAGAAAAACTGGTGTGGCAGATGAGTATGTTATTGTTGTGGACACCCTTAGTTGGTTTGGTTGTACGTGCTGATGAATCTCAACAGTTGGGCTAATTGCAGATTCGACATGAATTGGACGGTGATAAATTGACGGTCTCTCTCCTTTTTCTTTTTTTTTTTAATAAACGATCTCCAATCACCTTATAGCCTAAATTCATATAAGTTTGTGAAGTTCCACTCTAAAACCAGTTAGCAATAGATAGAGAGAGCAACATACAAGTTTTATATACTATTTATCGTTCTTCGAGTTACCCGACGTTGGATTGAATTTGCTACCCCGACACCATAGATGACAAGATAAGCCATAACTTGTCAACAAAAAAATTAACTACACAAGTGTTCTTCATATTCAATCAGCTTCATCTTCCTCTAAATTAGTGTATTTATCCTTTGTGTTATCGTCATCATCTTCATTAATAAAGTCACTCTAAGGGTTGTGGGAATGTGGCATCATTTTGGATATGAGATTGTTGTGTAGTTATGAGAGAATAAGAAGCTGTTGATCGAGCAACAGGTTCATTTATGAAATGAGATGTAGGGTTGCTTTGCGCTTCATTTTGCAGAGGTTTTATTCACAATCAATATAAATCGCTTTGCATATTCAATATTTATATGTTCTCTGTTTTTTTTATATATATAATTAGATAAAAAATATAGAAATTAAAGCAGTAACTGGTCACATAAGTAAAATCTAAGACGATAACCACAATACGTTGTCTTCATATGTAATAATCATATGTTGGGTGTAATTTCAGAATATATGGAAAATGATGGATTATTAAAATCAGTTTGTTCTAGTAATAATTAGGGGTGAACTCGAGCCGACTAGCAAGCTCAAAAAAGTCGGACCGACTTGAACTCGATGAGCCTGCTCGAGCTCATTATAGTCGAGCTCGAGGTCACTCATATGCGCTCAAAGTTTGCGGGCTTGCTCGCAATGCAAGAATGTTTTATTTTATTATTTATTTTAATTACTTTTTTTGTTTAATAAAAAGCTTCAGGTCGATGAGCTTCATTTTGAAATTTGGATTTCGACGTCTAACGTTTGCCAAGCATGAATTTTGATTTGAAACTAACTTTTGTGATTCAAAATGATGCGATTCCGTTCATATACACGAATCCATACACGCATATGTAGATATTTCCCTATAGACTCCTATTATGGATATATAGAGAAATCTATGGTGCTCACCCTATGTGAGTGAGTACTGGCATTGATCAATCAATATTAAATATTTTAAAAATAATTCAATTAGAAAGAAATGAAAACTGTCAGCACCTACATTTGAAAATAACTCAAAAATAATTTTTTTATTAAATAAAAAAAGTGTGGTAATTCTAAGCATTTTACTTTTTAAAAACATGCACAAAGAACATGAAAAGCTACATTTGTATTTATATATAAGATTTATTAAGACAAATAACAAAAATGAGATTTTTATATATATAAGATTTGTCAAGGCAAACAATAAAAATAAGAACACTCAAAGTTGGAAATCAAAATAATTTATTAATTGTTTGCATACAATAAAGCTAGAAAATCTTGGAAGGTTAAATGATTTTAGCAAGTTTTTACTCCATTTTTCTCACCATCATGAAAAAAATAGTTTTACTACAATTAATATCCGATTCATACCGGAAAGCTAAATGAGTGCATTGAATAATGATATTTTGCGCCTTAACCGTTGTACCTTTACACAGTATTCCATGATAAACGTTAGCATTAGAGCTGTCATTTTGGCGGGGCGTGGCTGGCCGTGCCTTAAAACTGGGGCCAACCCAGTCCAGCGGTGGTCCAGGCCCGCCACTTTTCATAAATAATTTAATATTTATTTAAAATTTAAAATATTAATTTCATTAATGATATATTAATAAATTATGTTATTTATTAATAAATTAGGTGTAAGTGTGCAATTAATTACGTAGTTGTAAATAAAATTTGTCATCAATTATGATATAGTTAATGAATTATTAATTGGGTTCCTAAATAATTTAATATATTTGACATATTATATAAAAAAATAATCATTGGCGGGCTGGCCCCGCGGGCGAGCCCCTCCCACCCTTTTGGTTGGCCGGCCCGCGGGCCGCAGGCCGAGTTGACAGATCTAGTTAGCATTTGTTCAGTATTAAGAGCCACAACAAATTTAAGTCGATTGCAGTTAACTGGTCAGTAAACGTCACCATATCACCAGGTTTTTAAATGAGATTGTCGTTTCGGTTTTTATGTATTATTCCAATACTATTTCGGGCTAATTATTAAGACGTGATCAATTGATTTACTCGGTCATTAACATCGAAATTTCAGCGATCTTCCAACGTGATTTTGGTTTTACCAAGGGAGACGGTGACAATCTAGCAAAATTTTTTTATAGGGCAAAAACCTAAAATTATCCTCAAGGTTTACCCTTTCAACCAATTTAGTCCCCGATGTTTCGCGAGGACTAATTTAGTCCCCGATGTTATCGAATTTGAACCAAATTGGTCCCCTCTGTTAAATAGCCGTTAATTTGGATGGAAGTTGACACGTGTTGACATGAGATTGACCCGACTTAAAATCATACATTAAACATTAAAAAGGGAAAATCCTAAGAAAGGAAAAGATTTCAAAAAATAGAGTAAAAAATAAAAAAAGAAAAAATTACTAATAATTAATTAAATAAATAAGTAATAATAAAAATTTAGAAAAATAAATTAAAGTCAAATAAAAAAGAAAGGGAGACTGAAATATATCAAAAAAATAAATTAAACAAAAAATACAAGAGAAAATTAAAAAATAAATAGGGAGAAAATAAAAAATGATAAATAAATTTAAGATTTAGAGAAAAGTAAAAGTAAAAATATATATATATATATATTTATTAAAAACTAAATAAAAGGAAGAAAATTAAGAATATAAAATGCTCTAAAAGTTTTACGAAGACCTTCCCTACCAAATTAATGAGGACATAATGGTCCCAATTCTTGAATTTTTTTTAACAAATATACGGGGACGATTGCATCCCCGTTAACAAGACAAAGACGAGATCGGGAATTCTCGTCAACTTTCAGTGGTACTTTTATCCTATTTTATTTTTTTTACTTATTTCTAATAAATAAATATATTTATGTTTATTTTCTTATGTATTAGTTTTTAGTTTTAACGTTTTCTCTCTCTTTTTTTGTTTATTTTTTTACTTAGCTTATTTTAATTTTGTATTTTTTTCTCTGTTTTAATTTATTATTTAATAAATTTTTATTATCATTTATTTTTAGTTGAATTTAATTTATTTGTAATTCAACTTAATTCTCTCTTTATTTTTATTTTAATTTAGTTATTAGTTTCTCATTTCTTTTTTTTTATTTTTTTCCTCTTTTGGATTTTTTAATTCAGTAGCTTTTTCTCTTTTTTTGAACTTTTTCCTTTATTGGATTTTTTTCTCTTTTGTGATTTTTAATTTATTATTTTTAATATATTTCCATTTTCTCTTTCTTATTTATTTGTTTTTTTATTAGTCTTAAATTTTATTTTTTATTCTTTATTTATTTATCTAATGCTAGAACAGAAATGTAGGTTTCTTCTGAAGATGCCACCGGTCCCTTAAGATGATTTAACAAAAATCTGTTATTTAACAAAAATTATTTTTATTTAATCACGTCCAATTCAGATTATTAAGAAACAAAATAAAAAAAGGCTATTCAGCACACGTTCATGAATTCCACTTAGGAGAGCCACAGTGTGTCCCAAGTTATGTTCATATGTCTCATTGGGAATGACGGCCATTGTTAGGTTTTCTTATTTTACGAAAACAACAGCCACAAGACTCTCTGATCTCAGCACTGGTAATGCAAATTGAAAAAAAAAAAGAGCTTTACGTTGTATTTGATTAAGTGTCGTATACGCCAAACAACCTGATACTCATCACATGTACATGGATGGTCTGCAGGTTAAATTGAAGCGTTGTGCTATGATTTAATTATGCTATGACAACGTCGTGTTCGTTTAATGTTCCGTGCATTACAACCTATTCTCACCACTGACTTAATCGTGCGAAGGATAAAATACACGGGTTTCTGGTCAAGTTATGTACAACCTATTGCAAGTTATACATTTATTGAGTTTGTTTTTATATTGTATGTGTACTGTTGTGATGACTTATGGCGTTCATTTAATGTTCCTTTAACCACCATTTGACACTCAAAGATTATCATTACAATGTACTTCAACTTTAAATATGCAGGTATTAAGAATCAACTTGGAGTATCTACAAAGTTTTCAATAGTGACCTTCAAAAGGTAATGTTGATCGCAAATACGTTTCACTCTCAAATATTATCATTACACAACAATTCAACTTCAATATGCAGGTATTAAGAATCGACTTGAACTATCAACAAATTTTAAAAAAGTCGATATTCGGGAGGTAATTTCAACACCAACTAATGTGACTGTTATCACTGCTTTTTATCTTTCCAGTTGTATGTTATGCTATAAGAAATAATTTTCAATGAGCATTCCATATAAGGCATTTGTTCCCTAATAAGAAAACATGTTAGCATTTTTTTTATCATTAGTTTTATTTCCATTACTAACTACTAGTGCTTTTAGTTCGTAGATTGTCAATAACTTCAAATGACTATGGGCGCACGTTATTGTGGATCCAATATCCCTCTGAATCATAATATTGAAATAAGACGAATGCGTCAACTGTCACTACAACGGGAAGCTCGAGCTTTCAGGATGATAGTTATTCGCAATAATCTTGGAAGGCATTCTGCCAATATTCAGCTTATTATATCCCGCAATCAAGCTGATAAAACATTATTAAATTATACATGTTTGTTCACAATCAATACTTTCACTATTTAATTTTCAATTCAAACAAAAGTTTGTAGAAACTTCTACCACAAGTAGAAGATGTTCTTTCTCGCAACCCTCAAATATTGGTCGTAGAACAAAGAGCCCTAATTGCAATGCCATCATGTGGGTATCTGAGAAAGTTCGAGATAGTAGCTTGAGAAATCCAACATTTCATTTGTATATAATGTGGAACTGGTCAAGTACAACTACCAGTTCTTCCAGGGTGACCACCATTCCTTCAGTCCCTTCTATCACAGTCTTCAAAGACAAAATCCGAATGTACAATTCATTATTGGCATTCACTTCAATGGGGAAACAGATCGACAATAGTGTTAATGACGGTAGGGGCCCCTATGTGTTTCGTATTGGTGGTAGCAATTACCCTCGAATAGGGTCATTACTCCCCAACCAGGTATCATCCTAAATTTGCTCAGCTGTATATATATGACGCTGACAATGAGGTTTTCAGTCACTTTAATGCTATGGGATCGTCGACCACTTCAAACATAAATGGTGATATACTCCGTGACCTTCAACTCATGCTCGGTCATGTAAATCCCTATGTTTCCATTTTTTGAAGTGCTCGAGATATGTTGGTCGAACAACATAACAATATCAATCTTCGTGTACGCATCATTCAAGCAAGAGAAGGCAAACAATATACGCGTCCAACATCAAGTGAAGTCGCTGTTTTGTTGGTAGGTGATAGTACAGAGGAATTGTGACATAGAAACGTAATTCTACAAACATGCAGTGGTGCTTTACAGAGGATACATGAGACTCACCCTGCTTATATGCCTCTTCAATATCTATTGCTATTTCCTTATGGAACTGATGGTTGGCCAGTCGACATACCAATGATATCTTCGAGTACTTCAAGGGTTAAAGTTTCGATGACACAGTTTTATGCATTCCGAATACAAAATAGGGTGGATGGTGATAGCTTAACTAGAGGTGGTCGATTGTACCAAAAATTTATTGTTTACGTATAATGTGCAATTAATCAATATCGTCTTCTTTACGTTAAATGTAACCAAGGACGCTTGCGTACAGAATTGTATAGAGGGCTTCAAGATGCTGTTTCAAGAGGTGATGTTAATGCAACGTCTGTTTGAAGAAAATATATACTGCCTTCTTCATTTACCGATGGACCACATAATATGATCCAACATTACCAAGACGCAGTTGCAATTTTTCGTACAATGGGTCCTCATGATTTTTTTTTATCACTTTCACCTGTAATCCGAATTGGCCTGAAATAACTCGAGAGCTACTTCAGCATGAGCGTGTTGAAGATCATCCAGACATCGTGGCTCGAGTTTTTAGACTAAAACAAACAAAAATAATGCAGAGTTATATGTTGTTGAATTCCAAAAGCGTGGATTGCCTCATGAGCACATACTTCTCACGGTGAGTGCAAATGATAAGTCCACATCTGCAGAGGATGTCAATAAATTCATCAGTGCTGAAATTCCTGACGAATACAGTGACCCTCTTGCATATCAAACAATCACAAAGTTTATGGTACATGGACCATGTGGTCCATGCTTAGTTGATGGAAAGTGCTCAAAGCATTATCCAAAAAATTTTTGTGCTGAGACGGTTGTTGACGATCGAAGCTTCGTCCAGTACATGCGTAGAAGAACTTTCGTAACAACTTTACCAAATGGTCGAGAAATAGATAACAGATGGGTAGTCCCCTTTAATAGAGATTTGTGCGTCAATAATGATGCTCACATAAATGTTGAGCGCGTAGCCGTTGAAGTGTGGTTAAGTACTTATATAAGTACATACACAAATGCCATGATCGAGCTGCATTTATCATTGAAGAGAGCGGACTTCGAAATAATATTGTTGGGGCACAACCACAGCGTGTTGATGAAATAAAGCAATATTTGGATTGTCGTTACGTGTTAGCCATAGAAGCAAGTTGGAGGATTTTTTATTTTGCTCTACAACATCAATATCCGTCTGTTGAAAGAATGCAGTTTCATTTGCCAGACGATCAAAAATGTTGTCTTCCGTGACAACGATGATCTACATGACGTAATTAATCAGCCTCAAAACACCATGTTTACAATGTGGTTTGATGCAAATAGGGGGGTATCAAGAAGCTCGATCTTTAACATATTCAGAATTTTCAACATAATGGATATGGGATCGTCGAAGTAAAATGTGGAAAAGGCGGCAACAAAGTGTATCAATAGGAAGACTAGCTTTTACGCATCCAAATGCTGGTGAGCATTACTATCTCACGATGCTCCTTATGAAAGTCCGTGGTGCAATGTCATATGAGCATATACGAACGGTAAGGGGGATTGTACAACCATCCATTTCAGGATACATGTCTTGAATTACGCCTCTCATATTAAGAACGACACAATTTGGATATTCTCGAGATTGAACATATTCTCAACAAAAATGGCAAGTCATTGAAAGATTATCCACACATGCTGCAACCATCATCGGAAGATGCTCAACGCGCCGCCAATCGATTGATAAGAGACGAACTCGATTATGATACATCAATAGAGATGGAAAATTACGATCGTCTTGCTCAGGGGCTAAATGCAGACCAATATAGAGTATTTTCTACAATTATGGGGACTCACACACGAAATTTTGGTGGCTTATTCTTCGTTTACGGTAGTGGTGGAACAAGTAAGAACTACTTATGGGATACACTGATATCAAGATTTAGGTCCGAAAGACAGGTTGTTATTGCGGTTGCGTCGTCGGAATTGTTGCCTTGTTATTGCCTGGCGGTAAAACTGCCCATTCGACGTTTAAGATACCACTAAATCCTGCTGAGAATTCCGTTTGTTCATTTGAGAAAACATCACCCCGAGCTGAATTAGTTCGACTTGCGTCGTTGATAATTTGGGACCACGCTCATATGACCAATCGACTCGCATTTGAGGCCGTTGATCGCCACTTTAGGGATGTTTGTGACAATGATTTGCCATTTGGTGGGCGACTTTAGGCAAATATTACCAGTCATCGCAAGTGGTGGTCGAGAATCAATTGTCGCAACTACTTTGCACCGTGCAAATTTTTGGGGCAAATGCCGACTTTTGAAGTTAGAGATAAACATGCGCCTTTTCCGTGGTGATTTTCCAGTGAATATTTTTAGAGAATGACACAATTCAGTAAATGAATCTTAGAATTGGGGACGATAGATTTCCTGGAAGTCTGTAACAAGCAACAGAGAGCCAAATTGGATTGATATTCCGATGGAGTTCTTAATAAAAGATGATGCCCGAGGAATCGAAACGTTCATCGCCGCAACTTATGAAGACCGTACAACGAGGTATGTCGATTTGGTTTAACTTAAGGAACGAGCAATATTAGCACCCACCAATAGTGATGTTGATAATATCAATTCTATGATATTATCAATGCTTCTAGGAAGTCCTCTAAATTACTTAAGTTCGGATAGGATAAGTTCATCAGAATCTGATGAGTCGGTTGAAGAAATGAATCCTATAGAGTTGCTACATTCTACAAATTTTGCTTGCCTTCCCAACCATTGTTTAGAACTGAAAGTAGGAGCACCTGCTATCTTATTGTGTAACATGAACCAGTGCATTGGTTTATGTAACTGAACACGATTGGTTATTTACAAGCTAGGAGATAAGGTTGAAGCAAAAGTAATACCGGGGCCAAGATAGGAGAAATATTCTCATACCACCGATTGATCTATCACCATCGAACCAAGATACGCGTTTTGCCATAAGAGAAGACAGTTTCCTATCAAATTGGCATTTGCAATGACGATATATAAAAGTCAGGGACAGACATTGAATGCAGTTGGTTTATATCTTCCCAAATCCTGCCTTCAGCCTCGGTCAACTTTATGCTGCGCTTTCCCGCGTCACATCACCAACTGGGCTCAAGATTCTAATACGCAACAAGAACGATTTACCAGAAAATGTTACCAAGAATGTTGTGTACAATGAAGTTATATCCACCATGTGATGAACAATATTATCTACAAGTTCATTTTTCTGTTGTTAAAACTAATTTTTAAGTTTTTATATAAATCTATGCATAATAATTATATAATATTATAATTAAAACCAGTTGGAACATCTAACATACAAACCAGTTAGACAAATATGCCCCTACAATTATACGTGGCATTTGAGTGAGCGTTTATTGTGGCGCTACGATCTTCATACTCGAGTACTATCCAGTAAAGAGTTAGGGTACATTATTTAGTATTCATTGATGTTGATGTATGAAATTTATATTCAGTAAATCTTAAATTTTAAATTATCATTCAAGACTCTTCCACTTGTGGTATTTATTAACCATTTTTTTTACAGGGAACGGAAATACAAGTAACTTTATACGATGATGATATTGACTGATATCTACATATTCTGAACTTAGGGACGGTTAATAATTTAAGTATGGACGCTGCTTCAGATTTGGATTGGCCTGTGCATAATGATTATAGGTTGAATTTTCACGAAAATACCAAAAACTGTAGATACTCGACATCTCATTGATGATGACGTTCCTCTACGCAACTTTCGGTTTGATCAACGTTCATCAGTATGCCGTTCACAAGGACCACTTAGTCGGTGAGTAATCCTCATTTTATTTTTCCATTATTCGTTAAACATTATAACTGTGTTGTCTTCCAATATTCGTTGCAGATGCGATTGGTTTTGTGGTTTATGTTGGCGATTTGGAAAATGCTAGTTTTAAGAAAAAAATGGCACGTTTGTCGAAACTCATGTTCGAAACGTCTTAATTTGTGACACGAGGTACTCCTGTAATACGTCGAATATCCCAAGAATAATATTGTTACCATCTATCTAATTTCTTGCTAAATTGTTTTCCAGCACCAATGTAATGAAAATTTCACTATGGGGAAACTTTGCAACATATGAAGATTATAAACTTCTATTTGATGCAACAAAGATTCAGATTCTGGTAGTATCGAGAGTTGAAGTAAAGAATTTCGATGGTTAGTACAACAATTTAGATAGTTTATTATATTTTTTTGGCATTTAATGATCACAACTTTCTTTAGTTCTGCAACGTTTGTTTTTACTATGAGGATCACTTTAGGTGTGTATCTAAGCACAACAAGATTTAGCAGAGTGTTTGTTCACCCAAACATTGAAGAGACTCAAAAGATCCATTTACGGTATGTTACTTTCTTATAATTTTGTTAATCGTTCCTATTTATTCCCTTTGCATAGCATTTAACTAAAGCATCATTATTTGTCAGGTATGCTTGGGATAATATTGCACGAAACCATATTTTATTGAGTCAAAGACGGGGAAACACTCTACATCAATTACACAGCTTGCTTGATGCTGCTCCAATCAACTTAACTGATTACCGTGTCGCTGAGAACGTAATATTCCCTTACTTTTTCCGCAAATAAAGTATTCGTTATGTCATGTTAATGATATAATATATTTTTTATGCAGATTCGGTCATGTATGAGCATGTATAGCTCACATAGAAATGGCGACAATTTGGTACGAATCGTGTTCGTTCTGTAAGGTAAACAAGGTCACGGATGGTTATTGCATAACTTGCAATAGTTTGGCTACGCACTATATCCCGAGGTATTCATTTCGTTCGAAATAGGAATGCATTTATGTGATTAAATTAAAATTATATTTTCTTATGTTTTATTCTTAAATTATTATCTGACCTACAGATATAGATTAAAGACAACAATTAGTGAAAAATCTGGTTCTAAACAGTTGATATGCTGGACTGATCATGCGAAGGTCATATTAGGCATATCAGCATCGGAGTTAGAGCAGATTTACATTGAGGTCTAAATGTTGTCACGATTCAATTTTTTTTTCGCGGGTCTTAAATTAATTTTTTTGGACAATATTATCGAAATTTGTTTATACCGAGGGCGCCACAATCAAGCGATGATGAAGTAAATGTTTCACATGTTTTTAGAGTCGATTTGAGGATGAGTATAATTATTTATTCTTCAAGCAAATAGTACGATATCATTAGCTAGTTTTTGTTATTTTTCTCATTAGATATAACATATTGGTTTATATATTACGTTTTCTTATGCAGTTTACGATTTTATAGTTTAAAAACAAAAAGTATTAGAATATTATATTCTTTTGTATTAGTACATTAAACTATAATAGTGAATTAAATTATCTATGATATTAAGATATGTGCATTGCACGGGCAAAAAACTAGTTTTATTTAAGTTGTTAGTAAATTTCTCTTGTTTTTTTTTGAATTTTTACTCTATTTTTTTGAAAGTTTTTCCCCGTTCTGGAGTTTAGTTTATGATTTTTTAAGTCTGCCCAATTACATGTCGACACGTGTCAACTTCCATCCAAACTAACGGCTATTCGACGGCGGGGACCAATTTGGTTCAAATTTGATAACATCGGAGACTAAATTGGTCCAGAGGATAAACATTGAAGACCATTTTAGGGTTTTGCCCTTTCTTTATATAAAGTCTAAATGACGATGACAAACTCAAATAACTTTTGTGTATTATGTATTTTTCCCAACGTTTGGTTTTGTCCAATATCTTCAAGGATGATGTATCTATGAATGAAACTTAAAAGGGGCCGATATCAAATTAAAGTATTTAAGAGGAGTAGTCACCTAATTAAACGATGTTGTCTGCTTTCATAGTTTGACTTTATTCTTTGATTAGTTTAAGAGTATATTACGTTTCAAGCCCCCTTTAGTTTTTAAATCGGATTCATGCCCTGTCAGTATAAAATTTAGTTTTAAGGATCCGATTTCTGCAGTACCACTTCATTGTCCTGCATTACCACTTTATTTGTAGTACCACTCAATGTTCTGCAGTACCACTTCATTGTCCTGTAGTACCACTTCATTGTCCTGTAGTACCACTCGTTGTTCTGCAGGACCACTTCGTTGTTACATAAGCAATGAAGTGGTACAGCAGAATAAATGAAGTGGTACTGCAGGACAATGAAGAGGTACTGTCGAGCAATGAAGTGGTACAGCAAAACAATGAACTGGTACTGCATAAAAGAAATTTTTTTTCGTAACAGGACCTGAATTCTAAATTCAGTCTATGACAGGGGGTGCCCGCCGGTTCTGCAGGACCCCTTAATCTTTTTTCGGATTCCGGCCGGTTCCGGATTGCCTCGACTAATCCGGTTAGCCCCGCGTCGCCCCCGCATGCGTACCTGGTAATAGCATGTGAAGCTCCCACAGGGGGTGCTGCATACACAAGGACTCGAACCCGAGACCTTGCTTAAGCGATACCAAGTCGCTTACCACTTGGATCAACCCCCGTTGGTAATTGCCCCTTAATTTAATAGCGTGGCTTTCACGCGGAACAATAATATTTCACCATCCCGATTCTCGACTCAAATTGAACGCTGGCCGTCGATCTTTCCACGAGAGAATTACGTAAATAATGTTGTTTTGAGAATTCAATTACAAAACTAGTTGAGTTTTTAATACTATTACAAAACTAATCAAGTTTTTAAAATCCAACTATCATTATTTTCATTTTCACCACAAAAGTACGTAAAATTATGAAAATATTATCTTAAACTAACACAACTTGTTAATAATTATATTTTTACCCTACTCATTTTAATAAATTTTTTATCCAAAATTTATTATTAAATAAATAAATAAAAATAAAATTAAGAAGATGTAATCTATTCCCATGTGATTAAATAAACTAATAAGTTATTCTTAAAAACATGCTTGTTCTATCATTAATTAAATCAACAAACAAACTCACGACTACTTGGACAACGAATGTTCTTGCTCCTGATAACCATAATGTCCACATCGAGTGAATGATGTCAGTCCAACATATCGTTAATATGCGTGATAAGTGATTACTATACAAGATGTCATGTCACATATGCAATGAAAGTATTTCATTATTATTATTATTATTATTATTATTAATGAATGAATGATTGCTCCATTTTCTTTAAGTTTGCAAGTATCTGAAAATTGTGTTAACATGTTCAAGATATAGTTATAATTAAAAATAATGGAGACAACATATTCTTACCAGTTCGAGTTTCCATTAAAAGAGTGATTGAAGACTCTTTTTCAGTTGGTACGCAAATCCTTATTTACGACAAAGTATAAAGTGGGACGTGTCAAACAGGATGATATTAGGAAGAATTAGATCGAAAGTCTCACAAGATCAAGAGTAATATCATGAGACTTTTCAGAAATTAATCTTTGTTAGATAACGATTGTTTGAATATTTTGAGGATTATTATTCTATTTTATTTTTTATTTATTTATGCGTTGATATTACTTTCAATATTAAAGTAAAAAAAAAAAGAATAACAATAATAAAAATAATAATATATTCTATACATGTTAATTTTGTAGTAAAAATGAATTGTGGTGAAATATGTAATTATTAGTAATTATTTTACTAACTTTAAATAATCTTTGTGACAATATTGTAATATTAAAATGTTTTGTGGTAAAAAATGAAAAGTTAAAATTTAAGACAATTAGTCTTGTAACGTTCCTAAAAACTCAAAATAACTCTATTTCTGTAATTTTCTCATCTTTTCACCTTCTCCAAACATCAACAATTTCAACATCTTATCATCGCGACCTCAAAATACTCCCAAATTTTCAATTCAGTGTGATCTTCCAAAGAAGAAAAACCCACAAAATACACTCAGCGCAGAAATATGTCCGGCGGAATTGCACGTGGGCGTCTTGCTGAAGAGCGAAAGGCATGGAGGAAGAATCACCCACACGTTCGTTCCCACTTTGTTAATTTTTCCTGTGTTAGAAATTTGTGGTTTTTTTTTTTCGTATTTCCTTACTTTTTTTTTTAAAACCAGGGTTTCGTGGCTAAACCCGATACTTTACCTGATGGTTCGGTGAATCTAATGGTTTGGAACTGCATCATCCCTGGGAAGGCTGGGGTAGAGTCTCCATTCATCTCACTTTAATTTTTCCAATGCTACAGTTTTTTTTTTGCCGCGATTTATATCGTATGGGCTTTATATATTGTGATTGCGTTTGGAATTTTGAACTCCCATGGATGTTTGGTTTTGGAAAGTGAATCTCGACTCTTCGTGCTTGTATCTATTTTGAAATCGTTAATAGGGTACTTTCATTGAAGGGTTGTGCTTATCACTGAGTTAGTATAGCTGTAAAGCCCTCTCATAACTGTGGTCTCTCTTGAGTTTTAGATGTCATTGCTCTAATTTTATCATCACAGATAATTACAGTTCATGTGCAAACTTGTTCCAGTCACTGAGTCAGCGTTACTATAAAAGGCCTCTACTTGGGTCAGATCTCTGTGGACTATATATACACTATTGCTCTAATGTTTCCGTCACCCGTGGGTACAGTTTCTGCGTGTCATTCGTAAGAGGCATTTTACATTTACAAATTTATTTCAAACTGATTAATTAACCATGATGAAGAAAAGAAAGCTCTTCTCCGTTAAATAGTCTGATAAAACAATCCATTTCATTTAGCCTTTGGTCATCCGGTTTGAGCTATTGGTGGACTTATTTTGATGAATCCGTAATAATTATTTATAGAGTATGTTGTTGTCAGCGGATATTTTCAATCATCTACGGTTTCTTTTGCAGACTGATTGGGAGGGAGGTTATTACACATTGACCATGCAGTTCAGCGAAGATTATCCAAGCAAGCCACCAAAGTGCAAATTTCCTCAGGGATTCTTCCATCCCAATGTCTACCCATCTGGGACAGTTTGCCTCTCCATCCTCAACGAAGATAGTGTAAGCGACGCCTTTCTTGATATTTATGGTTTTATAGCTCACTTTTGCCCTCATTTAAGGAGAAACGGTGGTTTCTCTTAAAAGGGGTGGCGTCCAGCAATTACTGTGAAGCAAATTCTGGTTGGAATCCAAGACTTGCTTGATCAGCCCAATCCAAGTGATCCTGCCCAAACCGAGGGGTACCATATGTTCATTCAGGTGAGATAGATTGCCTTATTTTAATTGTCAATGTTGGTGGGAGCTTTCAGCATATATTTGTTAAATACCGTCAGTTTTCCTTTTTTTTGGCTTTATCCAAGTTTGCGATCATTGGACTACTCCCACCCAACGCAGAAGCCTCTGTTGACTGGGCATATCCTTCATTTATCTATCTAAGAAAACCATATACATTATATATCAGCAATGCAACAATGTTTTGCTGTACTACCATCAATTGGTTCATGGGAATGGGCAAATAGTTGGCTAGCAGACTACATTTGAACGTAAGGAAGTGCTGATTTCCTGCAACCGCTTGCATATTTTTTGTTCCTGCGATTGCAAATTTGGGAGGATTTTTCATACAATTGCTGCTAATTGTTATTAACACTTTTTATATATTCTTAGTTTGTTGAAACATATTTATGTATGTATGTGTAGGATCCTGCTGAATACAAGAAGAGAGTTAAGCAACAAGCAAAGCAGTTTCCAGCAGTTATCTAAATGAAATTCTTTGCATTCAAATCATAAAAGTTGTCGGTAAGATTTTTATGACATTAGGTAAGACGAATGTGTTAATGAGTGTGTGTGTGTGTGTTTTCTTTTCGTTCTCTTGTGGATAGATTTGGCCAACTCTTCTGATGTTTTTAATTGCTGTAGTTTTATTAGACCGTTGGCTTACTATGATGACGATTTGTTCTTTGGATTTGTGATGTCTGAAACTTTTGTAAAATTGTTTAATATCTCCATTTATTTAGGTCCAATACGACTGTTATTTGGTATTATATATAGGGTTAGGGTTCCGGTCGGGTCAAAATGCAACTAAAATTGGAAAAAAGAAATTGCATAAATTGGTCCGTACTACTTTGCTTGATAAATGACAAATGATTCCAATTATAACATGATTTGTGATCCCTTTGTTCTTTGTGCTTATCGTTGTTAACCTGATAAGTGTATAAAGATGAGTCGATATTGTCGAACCTATTCCAAGTAAAGCGTGTTGAAATATCGAAACGTGTACTTATTATTTACGCGTGTGAAGATGAGATTACGTATTAGTTGTGGGGTTATTGATAATATAACGATAAAAGAAGACAAAATTTTATCTGTTAATTTTTAGCCTGCATAATTTAGGAATCACAATCAATTTACACTGATCGCAAGTCAGAATTCTAGTCGAGAGTCGCGTTCCAAGAGACTTGTTTATTAGTATTACTTGATTAATTGAAATAAGCCCTTTGATTTTTCTCTATTTCTTTTGTTGTAGTATTGACATTTTGATTTAGAACATCAACGAAGGGCATTGAAGTCAGTTGCTTAAAGTCGTTCATTTCGGTTAGGTCGTGAGTGGGGTAACTGTCGATTCATTACGAATATCTCCCACCGACCTATATATATAATCACATCTCCTAATTAAAGAGTATTCTGAAAGCATTTTAACAACTAATCATCCAATAGTTTATTATCCATGCAATGCAATGTTAACTATCTATTATTAGCTTATATTAATATAGAAGAGATTTTATGATGTGAGCACCTTATATGAGCACTTCCATGTGGCATTGCCACATAAGTAACCTTCCTAAAATATTTAATTTATCTATATAATAATAAACAATATTTTAATTAGCATTAGGGATTAGGGTTAATTATGGAAATTGAGTTATCACATCACAGACGTCTTCTTCTCCCTCTTTGATCAACGAAAATCCAATTAGCACATCACAGTAGTCTTCCTCCTTTTTGATCAGAGCTATCATCCGTTTCAGCCTTCTCTCCGGCGACCGTCGTCATCCTCGTCGGAAACCGTCGTTGATTTCGCCGGAGACCACCGCCCTCTTCGCCGACGAACGCAGCCCTCTTCGTCGATGAAAGCCGCCCTCTTCGACGACGTCCCTCAACAATCGCTGCGATCGCCGTTGATTTCGCCGGAGACCACCGCCCTCTTCGCCGACGAACGCAGCCCTCTTCGTCGATGAAAGCCGCCCTCTTCGACGACGTCCCTCAACAATCGCTGCGATCGCCGTTGATTTCGCCGGAGACCACCGCCCTCTTCGCCGACGAACGCAGCCCTCTTCGTCGACGGAAGCAGCCCTCTTTGACGACGTCCCTCAACATTCGCCGGAGACCATCGTCCTCTTCGCCGGCCTCTTTGACGGCATCCCTCATACAATAGCTGCCGGGAACCGTAGCCGTTGCCGGGCAGCCGTGGTCTCCGTCCTCTTCCCCGCCGGCCACCGCCCTCTTTGCCGATGAACGCAGCCCTCGTCGCCGACCAACGCCGTGCTCATCCAAGGGCCACTGCCCTCTACGACGGCGGCCACCGCCCTCTTCGCCGGCGGCCGCCGTACTCAGACTTCTGCTATGTTGCCGTGGCCTTTGCAGAGGCTGAAAATCAATCGTAATCTTATTGTATATGACGGATGCAACCAGCGCGCTGAATAGACAACGATGGCTACTGTTTGTTCTTCCTAGTTTGTTTCTACCTATGTATGTATGTATGTAACTTGGAAAGGTTTCAAGAGCACAGCTCTGTATTACTTACCCTTGCTCATAAATTTGACTTTCCTTCTTTTATTAGCTTTTGAAGGAGATGATCTTTTAAGCTCCAATCCTTGTATTCGACAGTAAGTTGTTTATGCATGCTTATTATATAATGAGATTTTAAGTTTCAACGAAAGCACTGACCTCGAAGGAACCGCTGTTATCAACGATAGCGAAACTATTACCAAATCAATAAAACATCTTGCAAAAACTGATCGTAAAAATCTCTTGACGAAAGATGTATTACAAATAAATCAAAACTCAGTGGGTGTACACCATAGTCATTCATCGAGGTTCATTCCACTAGTGTCCATATCGTTAGAATCTGCATGAATATTATACATCATCAAATTAGTTTTTGGGCACACGTAATGTATAAAACAATCAAAAAAAATATGTAAATTGTACCTAAATCACCATAAGTAGATGCATAATCTTCATTGTCCGTATTACCATCGCTGTTGTAACGAGTGTCTGGTGTTGGTCTATTAAAATAAAATGATGACATCATTAAAAATAAAACAATTAACAAAAAAACGATATTTATCATCCATGATCTTATTGATCTATCCAATAGTTGCTTTTGCTTTTAATTCGTTGCTGAAGATTGATATTATTTCATGATAGAATGGAAGAACATGTGGGAGATGATCATCTGCACATACCTCAAATTGCAGAAGAAAAAAAGCCAAAACCTGGGATGAGATTTACCTCAGTGGATGAGGCATTTTTCTTTTACAACCAATATGCAAGGGAAGTTGGATTTAGTGAGAGAATGAGTAAAAGCAAAAAGAATTCGACGACCGATGAGGTCATATGGAAACAATTCGTTTGCTCCAAGGAAGGCCATGAAGACAGGAATCGAGAGGCCAAACAAGGTATTAGTGATGAATCGAGAAAGTCACGATCTCGTGGTTTAGTTAGAACTGGTTGTTTGGCGAGAATTCCAATTGTTAAGGCACAAGCTGGGGCTTCTTGGGTTGTTAGTACTGTAACAGAGAGTCATAATCATCCTCTCACTAGTCCTTCAAAGGTACACTTCTTACGGTCACATCGCAATATTTCAGCAGCGAAGAAATCGTTAACTCAACAATTTGTAGAAGCGAACGTGCCAACTTGTCAACAGATGCGTTTGTTAGAGATAGAGTACGGAGGACATGCGCATATTGGGTGTACAGAAACAGATATTAGAAACTTCGAGAAAGGGCTAAAGGATTCTGAGAAGGGTATCGATGCAGAAACATTAATTGAGTTTTTCGAATCAGAAAAAGAAAAAAATTCTGCTTTTCTCTTTGAATATGAGACTGATTCAGAAATAAGATTGATCAGATGTTTTTGGGCGGATCATATGTCTAGGATGGCATATAATGTGTTTGGTGACGTAGTTGTATTCGATACGACCTACAATACCAACAAGTACGGGATGATTTTTGCCCCTATTGTAGGTGTTAATCATCATCATCAAACTACTATTTTTGGTTGTGGCTTTCTTAGCGACGAGAAAACAGTCTTTCATTTGGTTGTTCAACAGCTTCGTAAAATCCATGGGGAAGGAGGCGCCAAACATTATCATTACTGACCAAGATCCAGCTATGTCCAAAGCCATCGCACATGTCTTTCCCAAGTTAGTGCACCGGTATTGTCTGTGGCATATATTGAACAAGTTTCCTGATAAACTCGGACCACTATCGAAGTATCAAGAATGTCATTGTTAATTCGACGACAGCTGATGAGTTTGAAAAATCATGGGTAGACGTTATCACGATAAGCAATCTGGAGGCTAATGAATGGTTGCCGATGATGTATGAATTGCGAGCGAAGTGGGTTCCTGCATATTTTAATCGTGTGTTTTCAGCTGGTATGTCTAGTAGCCAAAGATCTGAAAGTGCTCATTCTTTTCTCAAGAAGTACGTTTCGAAAAAGAATTCATTGATGGATTTTATCACTCGTTTCAACAGGGCTCTTAGAAACCAGCGACACAAAGAATTATTGGCCGATCATGTTGACGTTAATGAGCATCCAAGTATTAAGGCACGGTTGCCAATTGAATATCAAATGGCGAAGATTTACACGAGAAAAAAATGGAAGGAGTTTGAGCACGAATTAAGCGAAAGTTATAGCTACTATGTCCAGCAATCGTCTTCTGAAATTGAGTTGGTGCGATACAATATTTTGCGTATTGAGAGTTCTTCTTCTAAACCGAGGGTGAGGGTGGTCACATATGACAAGCACAAGGATCACATATCGTGTAGTTGTTGGAAGTTCGACTTCGAGGGCATTCCATGTAGACATATGTTAGCTTATTTTCGCTTCATGCAGGTGTTCCAACTGCCTGAGAAGTATATAATGAAACGGTGGACACAAGATGCAAAGGCTGGAGTCAAATATTCTATGGGTGAAGAAAATATCAGCAATGATCGAGAAAAGTTTCTGATGACACGACACTCGAGATTATCCTTCAAAGCATCATTAATAATCGATGAGTCAGTTTTGACCGATGAGGGGACAAAAGTTTTTTGAGGAACAGCTGGATTCCATCCATCAAAAAATTAAGGAAATCAATAGCAATAGAGGTTTGAGCACAAATACGAGTAAGAGAAAGTTTGCTACTGGAGACTCTATTATTTTGGATCCTGCAGGAGTTCGACCAAAAGGTTGTGGAAAAAGATTGAAACAATCGAAGGAAAAAACTAGTCTCAAAATCTAGAATGTGCAACGGATGTGGCCTTCGAGGCGTTTCTCATGATAAACGCAATTGTCCGACGTTGCAGGAATTGTAGGTACCATTTATTCATGTTTTGTTAATTGTTTTATTTTTAATGATGTCATCATTTTATTTTAATAGACCAACACCAGACACTCGTTACAACAGCGATGGTAATACGGACAATGAAGATTATACATCTACATATGGTGATTTAGGTACAATTTACATATTTTTTTGATTGTTTGATACATTACGTGTGCCCAAAAACATAATTTGATGATGTATAATATTCATGCAGATTCTAACGATATGGACACTAGTGGAATGAACCTCGATGAATGACTATGGTGTACACCCACTGAGTTTTGATTAATTTGTAATACATCTTTCGTCAAGAGATTCTTACGATCAGTTTTTGCAAGATGTTTTATTGATTTGGTAATAGTTTCGCTATCGTTGATAACAGCGGTTCCTTCGAGGTCAGTGCTTTCGTTGAAACTTAAAATCTCATTATATAATAAGCATGCATAAACAACTTACTGTCGAATACAAGGATTGGAGCTTAAAAGATCATCTCCTTCAAAAGCTAATAAAAAGAAGGAAAGTCAAATTTATGAGCAAGGGTACGTAATACAGAGCTGTGCTCTTGAAACCTTTCCAAGTTACATACATACGTACATACATAGGTAGAAACAAACTAGGAAGAACAAACAGTAGCCATCGTTGTCTATTCAGCGCGCTGGTTGCATCCGTCATATACAATAAGATTACGATTGATTTTCAGCCTCTGCAAAGGCCACGGCAACATAGCAGAAGTCTGAGTAAGGCGGCCGCCGGCGAAGAGGGCAGTGGCCGCCGTCGTAGAGGGCAGTGGCCGGCTTGGATGAGCACGGCGTTGGTCGGCGACGAGGGCTGCGTTCATCGGCAAAGAGGGCGGTGGCCGGCGGGGAAGAGGACGGAGACAACGGATGGCCGGCAACGGCTACGGTTCCCGGCAGCGATTGTATGAGGGATGCCGTCAAAGAGGCCGGCGAAGAGGACGATGGTCTCCGGCGAATGTTGAGGGACGTCGTCAAAGAGGGCTGCTTCCGTCGACGAAGAGGGCTGCGTTCGTCGGCGAAGAGGGCGGTGGTCTCCGGCGAAATCAACGGCGATCGCAGCGATTGTTGAGGGACGTCTTCGAAGAGGGCGGCTTTCGTCGACGAAGAGGGCTGCGTTCGTCGGCGAAGAGGGCGGTGGTCTCCGGCGAAATCAACGGCGGTTTCCGACGAGGATGACGACGGTCGCCGGAGAGAAGGCTGAAACGGATGATAGCTCTGATCAAAAAGGAGGAAGACTACTGTGATGTGCTAATTGGATTTTCGTTGATCAAAGAGGGAGAAGAAGACGTCTGTGATGTGATAACTCAATTTCCATAATTAACCCTAATCCCTAATGCTAATTAAAATATCGTTTATTATTATATAGATAAATTAAATATTTTAGGAATGTTACTTATGTGGCAACGCCACATGGGAGTGCTCATATAAGGTGCTCACCTTAGGTGAGCACCTTATATGCGCACTTGCTGATTTGGCACCGATTAGTGCCAAATCAGCGTGCCACTTCAACACCAAATATCATGTAGCATTATCAACACATCTTCGGTGTCTTATATGACACATATGATGCTGACGTGGCATGTTCATGTCTTATGTGGCACTTTGTGTAATCTTGATATACTCCATGTGAGCATGTCACGTCAACATCATATGTGTCGATCTATGACAACTAAGATTAGAGATGCCCAACCGCCGGTTAACCGTACCGGCTGTTAGCAATCGGCGGTTGACGGTTAGCCCTATGGACTAACCGTAACCTAACTGGTCGGCGGTGGTTGACGGTTAGTCGTCTCCGGTTGACGGTTAATCTAACGCCGGTTAAACCCCCGGTTAGTTTTTAATTTTTCAAACTTTTTGTTTTTTTATTTTTTATTTTGTAATTTAATGCAAAGTTAAATGAATCTTTTGGTGTATTTTCGTTCGTATTTTACTATTTTGATTTAAACTTTTAAAAATAATAAATTTTCCAAATCAGGAAATATGCTATCAAATTTTAATACAATATAAATATAGATATTTTTAAAAATTTATAATTAAACTAGTAATGTTACATAGTAATTTCTAATTAATAAATATTAATCTTAGTAAATTTTTTTTTTATTTTTTTATTTAACGGTTATAACCGCCGGTTAACCGCCTACTGGCGGTTAATAACCGGCGGTTGGCGGTTTGGGAAAATCCCTAACCGCTCCGTAACCGGCCGATGACGGTTGCCGGTTACGGTTACCGGCCAGTTACGTCGGTGGTTAATTAACCGGTGGTTAGGCGGTTTAACCGCTGGTTACGGTTAAAATTGAGCATGTCTACCTAAGATGTGTTGATTAATGCCACATCACATTTGATGTTGAAGTGCACTGATAAACGTAATTTATTACGTTTATATTTGTTACTTTTAAGCCGTTTGCATTCCTTAATGAAGCCGTTTCGAATATTTTAGCACTTAAATGTGAGTTAATGGCAATACTAATGTTTCTACGGCAGATTTGCGGCAGTTTGGTATTTCTTGCAGATCACAGGGTAAACGATTTCCGATGGAGCTGAAAACTTAGCCGAAGATAGAAGACTCGTAGATATCAATTTTGACCGAAGGAATTTTTTATTCCGAGTCCCAGAATGGAAGATACGGATTTTGTAACACATCACTTTGCTGCGCAAAAACAACCCGTGGGCCAAAGCCCAATACTAATCAGCCCATTTAATACCCAACTAACTTAAATCATTTCATGATGGGGCAGAGAATGAACGATGGAGGAGGCTTGGCATTTTTCTTTCCTTGAAACATGGAGCAAACCAATCAAGCATGAAGTCAAAAGAGCAAAACAGGGACGATTTTATTTCGCATGAAAGAGGAAAGTTGTTTACCCTTTACTACCTCTTAGTTTCGTGAAGTACTATAAAAATATAGCTTAGTTAAGAGCAGCGGGGAGAGGACTTCACGTAAGGGCCAAAGAATACAGAAAAGGAAGTTCTGCTCCTCCACAAACTCATCCCACAACACTTCACGTCACACAACCTCAAGCAACCACCTACCACCTCACGCATACATATCACAAGGCTCACTCATCACCCAACCATCTCCCAAAGCCACGCCAACCCACTTCCACCAAGCAGGCAGCTCACGGCGGAGGAAAGGAGCGGAGGGCAGCGGTGTGTGTAGGAGCAGCGAACGAGAACGTGCAGTTCGAGGAAGGGCAAGTAAAGTGCAAGCTGAGACGCCCGCCACCCGTTCGACGAAAATACTCAACGAAGGACTAAGCCCGAGCCAAATATTCATGAGTAGCTAAATATTGTGTATTTGAGATGAGATGAACCCTAGCGCGATCGATCGTATGTTTAAGCGTATTTGATGTGTTGTCATTGTTATGACTCGTTTACGAAGCATATGAGTTTGGTTATGTCTATGTGATCGAAATTGTCATCGTTAGCTTGATCATGTCTATGTGTTTAAGTTAACTTAGTCGGGAAAACGTACGCTACGCTCGAGAGAGGGGCGAACGATTAGACTACTCGTAAACGAGCGGAATAAACTCATCGCTAGAGATAGGTTGAACTACCCTGCCGGATTAGAGTCAAATCTAATAGCGGATTCATCGTGTTTTAACGCGATCTTCGGTTACGTAGTTAGGGAAGTTTGCCCAGCTACTTAATTCGTTGATTAGTTGTTTACGATCATTATATGGTGTGCAGTTTCGTCAGCTATATAACTCGTAAGCATGTAGTAGGAATCTCCACGGTCTAATGATAGCTTTATTTACGTACACTTGATATTTGTTTTGGTCGAGCTAGGGGGATTCGAAGTCTCAAATACATTCGTCCCAACTCCATTATCACTATTTTATCAAAATTTCTATTTTTCGTGTTTATCGTTATTTATATTTTTCTCAAACCAAAAGTATTTACTAGAATATTTGAACAACGGTTTTCTAAAAAATATAGTTCCTTTGGGTTCGATACTCGAATACTTGCTACTTCTATACTATCTTCGATAGGTACACTTGCCTGTTGAGCGTAGGATAGTTTGTGATATTCGTTCTAATTTATTACTCGATTCGCTCGATCAAGTTTTTGGCGTCGTTGCCGGGGAACTATTGATATTTGGAGAGCTTTAGTTTATTATTCTAGCTGTATTATTATTATTATTATTATTATTATTATTATTATTATTATTATTATTATTATTATTATTATTGTTTCTACGCTTATTATTTTTACTTATTTTTTTCTTTGTTATTTTCGTTATTTTAATTAGTATTATTTGCTGTTTTTTTTTATTAAATATATATGTATGTATATATATATATATTGGCTTAATCGGATTTCTTCTGGTCTAGGTACCTTCATTAGTATTATTATTATTATTATTATTATTTCTTCAAACTATCTATTTTATTTTTATCATCACTATTACAAAAAAAATATTATTATAGTTATTATTAATTCCTTATTATTATTAGCAGTCGCTTATTTTTATTTTTATTTTTAGCAATATATTTTGTTTTGTTTTTATTTCTAAATTTCTTATTGCTATTGTTATCTTTATTTTGTTGTCTAGTTACGTGAGCGCTCGTGCATGCCCCGAAGGAATCCCTCGCGACCAATCGTTGAAGGAGACCCGGAGATCGAAAGAACGTTCCGACATAACCTACGAGAAAATGCAAGGCGAGTCGAAATGGCGACTCAAGATCGTGACGATATGCTGCTTGTAGCTAGAGAGCCTCCAATGAGAGAGCTGTGGAGAAACAACGCCGAAGGTTCGGTCGGCTCAGCGATAGTCCTTCCTCAAGTTCCGAACAACTTTGAGCTAAAGCATCATTGGCTTCAAATGCTTCAGACAATAACTCAATACGATGGACTCTCCGAGGAAGACGCTTACCGACACATATGAGACTTCCTGTCCGTCACAGACACAATACGAGTGCAAGGAGTAAGCCCTGAAACGATCCGGCTCTACTTATTTCCGTTCTCCCTAAGAGGTAACGCCAAGGAGTGGTATAATCTACTACCCGAACGATCCATAACCACTTGGGACGAGATGCACGCCACCTTCACCGCGCACTTCTTTCCGCCGTCAAAGGTGCTGAAACTAAAAAATGGACCTTACGGTATTCAAACAAAAGGAGGGCGAGAATTTATACGACGTATGGACGCGTTTCAAGACGCTTCTGAATCGCTTCCCACAACATGGTATGACGAAGAGCGAATTGATTCATCGGTTTCATGAATCGTTGAATGATATCACTGTGCAACTACTTGACGGGGCATGCAATGGAGGCTTATGCAATTTAAGCGCAACGGAAGGCTGGAATCTGATCGAAGAATATAGCGCAAATAGCTTCCGGCGCGGGAGTTCAAGCAATAGAGGCAAACCACCGAGGATGCACGATGTCGATAATGCAACAGCGATAAACGCCAAGCTCGACACGCTCCAACGACAAATCGCAGCTAACAACCTCCAAATGCAAACATTGATGAATACGCTATTACCCACGCTAACAACAAAGCCGATTGTTAATGCTGTGCAGGTACAATCTGTCCCGAGGACTTCCGCAGCTGCTCCGCCTCCTCATGCATACCCGAATTATACTCCGCCATGCGCTACTGCGGTGAAAGTCACGATGCAACCCGTTGTCCAGCCACTATTCTGATGGAGCAAGTCGACTACATGGGTAACTACCAAGGCCAACGAAGCTACGTCCCGAACCGAGTTCATCCGAACTTGGCCTACGGTAATCAACAACAAGCTCCACCAGAAAACCAAAGAACGCAAGGATACCATGGCGCGAATGCTGAGCCCACCTCGTATAATCGCGTTGATAAGCTCGAGGGAATGCTCGAGAAGCTAATGGGAAAGCTCGACTCTCGCTTGGATAATCAAGAAGCACGGTTGCATAACACCGAGTCTTCCCTGCGGGCCTTAGAGAAGCAAGTTGGGCAGATTGCCGAATCAATCCAACAACGTCCTTCCGGATCGTTGCCAAGTTACACCGAGACCAATCCAAAGGACTACCATGTAAAGGCGGTGACACTTCGTAAAGGGAGAGAGCTCGAGGAAGTGCAGAAAACGAAGAAGAACGTTGAACCCACGCAACCGGCCGACAAACAAGAGGAGACTGTACCTAAGACACCTGTCAAGGCGTATCAACCAAAAATTCCATACCCAGCAAGGCTTAAACGGGAAATCGTTGATGATCAATCCGGTAAATTTCTCGCTACTTTTAAACAATTACATATTAATTTACCACTTGTTGATGCCCTTGCTCAGATGCCTCGTTGGGCAAAGTTTTTGAAGGATCTTATCACGAACAAGCGCAAGCTTGAAGACGTTTCCACCGTTGAGTTGCGAGGAGAGTGCTCTGCCATTCTACAGAACAAGCTACCGAAAAAGCTTAAGGATCCAGAGAGTTTTACTATACCATGTTTAATAGGCGATTTAGTCGTAAGTAAGGCATTGGCCGATTTAGGAGCAAGTATTAATTTGATGCCTTATTCTATGTTTAAACGACTTGGTTTAGGAGAGCCCAAACCCACTAGGATGAGTTTACAATTAGCGCATAGATCTGTAAAGTATCCTAGGGGTATCATAGAAGATGTCCTGGTTAAGGTCGATAAATTTATAATTCCTGCTGACTTTGTTATTCTCGATATGGAGGAGGATGAAAATATTCCTCTAATCTTGGGTAGGCCATTCCTCGCTACTGGAGGAACCATGGTCGATGTTCGTAACGGAACATTGACGTTAACTATAGATGGCGAAAAAGTCACATTCGATATGACCGAATCCATGAAAAATTCCGAGAAATTAGACAATAAATGTTTTTACATTGATGCATGGAATGACTTTTTATCATCGCAGGGACTATCACAACCAGAAACGTTTGCTTCGATGTCAGGATTAGAAAAGACTGAAGAGCCAATGCATGAACGATCTTTTGAGGTTGACCAAATAGACGTAGACGAAGACGAGGCGGAACCTAACATCGAAGTGAACCCAAACAAAGAAGAGGAAAAAGAAAAATGTTCGATTGAGGAGCCACCAACCATCGAACTCAAGCAACTGCCCGATCACTTGGAGTATGCGTTTCTCGAGGAAAAACTCGAAGCTCCCCGTAATTATAGCATCAAATTTGGAGAAGAAACAGAAAATCATGCTCCTAGACCTGTTACGGGAGCATAAGAAGGCACTCGCAAGGAAGATATCAGATATTCGAGGAATCAGCCCGATCTTCTACATGCATAGGATCCTGATGGAAGACGAGTTCAAGCCTGTGGTGCAACATCAGAGTCGTCTAAACCCGAACATGAAGGAGGTAGTAAAAGCAGAGGTAATGGAGCTGCTTGATGCGGGAGTCATATACCCGATCTCAGACAGCGCATGGGTAAGCCCAGTCCAAGTGGTGCCGAAGAAGGGAGGAATGACAGTGGTAACCAATGAGAAAACGAACTCATTCCAACACGGACCGTTACAGGGTGGCGAGTGTGCATTGAACCGGAAATTAAACGACGCGACGCGAAAAGATCACTTTTCTTTACCGTTCATTGATCAAATGCTTGAACGTTTATCCGGCCATGAATTTTATTGTTTTCTTGATGGTCTTTCAGGTTACTTGCAGATCCACCGATCGCACCAGAAGATCAAGAAAAAAGGACTTTTACGTGCCCATTCGGAACCTTTGCATATCGGCGGATGCCTTTCGGACTGTGTAATGCCCCGACTACCTTCCAACGGTGCATGATGGACATTTTTGACAAATTAATCGGTAATGGATGGAGGTATTCATGGATGACTTTTCGATTTTTGGTAACTCATTTGAAGTATGTCTTTCCAATCTTAAGGCGGTACTTAAACGATGCGAGGAAACGAACCTTGTGCTAAACTGGGAAAAATGTCAATTTATTGTTAGAGAAGGTATCGTTTTAGGTCATAAGATATCGGCTAGAGGAATCGAGGTAGATAGAGCAAAAATAGAAACTATTGAACGATTACCTCCACCCTCGTCGGTAAAAGCAATTAGAAGTTTCTTAGGACATGTTGGTTTTTATCGTAGATTTATTGAGGATTTTTCTAAAATTACTAGACCTTTAACTCGCTTGCTAGAAAAAGATATACCTTATGAGTTTACGACCGATTGTATGAATGCTTTTACTCTACTTAAAGATAAGCTTATTAATGCTCCTGTCATGGTAGCCCCGGATTGGAGGCTACCATTCGAACTAATGTGCGATGCCAGTGATTTTGCAGTAGATGCAGTTTTGGGGCAGCGACGGGAAAAATATTTTCAACCGATACACTACGCAAATAAGACTCTAAATGAGGCACAATCAAATTATACTACCACCTAGAAGGAATTGCTTGCAGTCGTGTTTGTAATCGACAAGTTCCGTCAATATCTTATCCTATCGAAGGTCATCATCTACACGGATCATTCAGCCATTAAGCATCTCTTTGCGAAGTCGGATGCAAAGCCGAGGCTAATCCGATGGATTCTACTACTCCAAGAGTTCGACGTGGAGTTCCGCGACCTTAAGGGAACGGAGAATCTTGCCGCAGACCACTTGTCGAGACTAGAAGAGACACCATGCGAGGTTACAAAAGAGGAGACTATTCGAGACTACTTTCCCGACGAACACCTTTACGCTATACATGAGGTACCTGATGAACTTCCATGGTATGCCGATATTGCTAACTATCTTCTAGCTAGGATTTTACCAAGGGGATACACAAGTCACCAGAGGAAGAAATTCTTCTCGGACTTGAAGTATTACTTTTGGAATGATCCTTATCTATTTAGGATCTGTGCGGATAACATAATCAGGCGATGCGTAACCTTCCCCGAATCAATCGATATCTTGGGACATTGCCACACGGGACCGTGCGGAGGCCATTATGGAGGCAACCGAACCGCACAAAAGGTACTAGAATGTGGATTCTACTGGCCCACAATTTCAAGGATGCGCAAAGGTATGTAGAAATGTGCGATAGGTGCCAGAGGACAGGTAATATCTCTATACGCAATGAAATGCCTCAGAATTTCATTCTTGTATGTGAAATATTTGACGTATGGGGCATTGATTTCATGGGTCCATTTCCTAGATCTTTCAAGAATCGATATATCCTAGTTGCGGTTGATTATGTATCAAAATGGGTAGAAGCGCAAGCGTTACCTACTAATGATGCTAGGGTAGTCGTAAATTTTTGAAATCTTTATTTTCACGATTTGGTTCACCTCGTTGCATTATTAGCGACAAAGGTACGCACTTCTGTAACAACCAATTTGCAAGGACGCTCGAGAAATACGGCGTGAAACATAGTGTTACCACTGCATACCATCCTAAAGCGAGCGGCCAAGTGGAGGTCGTGAACAGAGCGGATACTCGAAAAGACGGTGGAACACCATAGGCGGGATTGGCCGAACAAGCTGAACGATGCTTTATGGGCATACCGTACAGCATATAAGACGCCTATCGGATCTACACCCTATAGACTTGTTTACGAGAAATCTTGTCATTTACCCGTCGAGCTAGAACACAAGGCATATTGGGCTTTAAAAAGGCTAAATTTTGATTTGAATCTTGCAGGTGAAAAATGAAATTTGCAGATCAACGAGCTCGATGAGTGGCGTCAGATGGCGTATGAAAATACTCGCATATACAAGGAGCGTACGAAGCTGTATCATGATCGTAAAATCATGAAACGGGAATTCCAAGAAGGCGACCAGGTCCCGCTTTACAACTCGCGCCTACGGTTGTTTCCCGGCAAGCTGAAATCGAGATGGTCTGGACCATTCACGGTGACCCGGGTATTCCCATACGGAACTGTTGAGATCACACATCCGGAGAAGGGGACCTTCAAGGTGAACGGGCACCGACTCAAGCATTACTATGGCGGTAACATCAAGGCGCTCGAAAAAGAAACCATCCACCTCCTCGATACTACCCGAAGCTAAAGATCACCAAACTATGTCTAGCTAAAAGACATTAAAGAAAGCGCTACTTGGGAGGCACCCCAAGCCTATCCTATGTTATTTCTATGCGCATTTTTAGTTTTTATGATTTTGTTTTTCAACGATCGCAGGGAATTCAAAATCTCAAGTGTGGGGAGGAGCCGTACAAAGCATGCATATCGGACTATTCAGGGAAGTTCGCTTATCTTTCTATTTCCTCTTTCGTATGTTACATGATTGTTACGTTGAGGACAACGTAAATCTTAAGTGTGGGGAGGGGAATTTCTGTGAAATTTAGATAAACATGTTATATATATGCATGTCTTGATTTTTGGTACAACATTTTTTAAAAAAAAATGGCATAAAATGTTTTTCTCGAAAATTATGTTTGGAATTTTGTGAGTAACTAGGATACATATGCGTAGTCTACTTCTTTCTTACATGATGAATTTGGCGATACTTGAGAGATTCGTACACATAACCCGATTTTTGTGAGATTTTTGAGCCTACGAGCTTTTTGCTCATTTCTTTGGTTGTGTGAATCATGCTTAGTTTATTTCTCTTCAGAACTTGCTTGTTTATTGCGTTTTGAAACCACTTAATGTGTGATTGCGTGAAATGAGGAAGGCATTAGGAATTTAGTCCATAGCCAAAGTATCCAACCACGACTGGTCCCCGTAGTTAGCCACTTTGAGCTTGAGCCCTTTATTTGTTAAAACCGGATTATAAATTGCCGACCCTGATTAAGCCTTCAGACATAAACCCATTGGAGCGATAGTAGAAATGGAGGTTGAATGCCGGACTTAAGAAGTGCAACCCGTGCTAACTTTCTGAGCTGAGCGTCGAAAAAAAAAACAAAGGAAGAAAAAGAAAAAAAGAAAAATTAAAAAAAAAAAAAAAATATATCTTCACTAAGAACCCTTCCTCCGATAATCTTTCACTCTCAAAAGCGTATTATCTATTTCCTATATCGAGAAGTTGAGAGAAGAAGGGCTTGGTGAAAAAAAAAGACGAAAGAAGAAAGGGCGAATCTTGGCGCGTTCGAGACGATGGCACGATTCCAACACGACTACAGCTCATATTCTTTTTTACGCTTATTCCTTGCATATCGTACATATCTTAGCCATATTATAACCCGGTAAAGACCTTCCGATTCACGCTTGAACATTGAAAGTGGTAGATTTACGAATCATTTGCAAGCTTATGATAGGGATTAAATTAGTGCATGACCCGAGAGAATTCACCGACATTTTGACCTATACACTGAGTGATTTGAGTGAATCCTTGTGAGGTACGGATCTCGACTAGTGTTGCTAAGGAAGTCGTGTAGTTAGTTGTTGACCTCAAATGTGTTTTTCGACTTTACTTGCATTATCTCTTTACATGACTTCATTCTTTATTGATAGGTTTTATGATGAATGCTTATATGCCTTAATTATTTCTTTGCTTGAGGGCAAGCAAACGTTTAAGTGTGGGAAGATTTGATAAACGTAATTTATTACGTTAATATTTGTTACTTTTAAGCCGTTTGCGTTCCTTAATGAAGCCGTTTCGAATATCCTAGCACTTAAATGTGAGTTAATGGCAATACTAACGTTTCTACAACAGATTTGCGGCAGTTTGGTATTTCTTGCAGATCACGGGGTAAACGATTTCCGATGGAGCTGAAATTTAGCCGAAGATAGAAGACCGTAGATATCAATTTTGACCGAAGGAATTTTTATTCCGAGTCCCAGAATGGAAGATACGGATTTTGTAACACATCACTTTGCTGCGCAAAAACAACCCGTGGGCCAAAGCCCAATACTAATCAGCCCATTTAATACCCAACTAACTTAAATCATTTCATGATGGGGCAGAGAATGAACGATGGAGGAGGCTTGGCATTTTTCTTTCCTTGAAACATGGAGCAAACCAATCAAGCATGAAGTCAAAAGAGCAAAACAGGGACGATTTTATTTCGCATGAAAAGAGGAAAGTTGTTTACCCTTTACTACCTCTTAGTTTCGTGAAGTACTATAAAAATATAGCTTAGTTAAGAGCAGCGGGGAGAGGACTTCAGTAAGGGCCAAACAATACAGAAAAGGAAGTTCTGCTCCTCCACAAACTCATCCCACAACACTTCACGTCACACAACCTCAAGCAACCACCTGCCACCTCACGCATACATATCACAAGGCTCACTCATCACCCAACCATCTCCCAAAGCCACGCCAACACACTTCCACCAAGTAGGCAGCTCACGGCGGAGGAAAGGAGCGGGGCAGCGGTGTGTGTAGGAGCAACGAACGAGAACGTGCAGTGCGAGGAAGGGCAAGTAAGTGCAAGCTGAGACGCCCGCCACCCGTTCGACGAAAATACTCAACGAAGGACTAAGCCCGAGCCAAATATTCAGGGAAGATACTATGTTTTCCTATATGTTATTTTTATCCTTCGTCGTATTAATTTCCGTCGTGGGTCGCTAAATATTGTGTATTTGAGATGAGATGAACACTAGCGCGATCGATCGTATGTTTAAGCGTATTTGATGTGTTGTTATTGTTATGACTCGTTTACGAAGCATATGAGTTTGGTTATGTCTATGTGATCGAAATTGTCATCGTTAGCTTGATCATGTCTATGTGTTTAAGTTAACGTAGTCCGGGAAATCGTACGCTACGCTCGAGAGAGGGGCGAAGATTAGACCACTCGTAAACGAGCGGAATAAACTCATCGCTAGAGATAGGTTGAACTACCCCGCCGGATTAGAGTCAAATCTAATAGCGGATTCATCGTGTTTTAATGCGATCTTCGGTTAAGTAGTTAGGGAAGTTTGCCCAGCTACTTAATTCGTTGATTAGTTGCTTACAATCATTATATGGTAAGGCGCAGTTTCGTCAGCTATATAACTAGTACGCATGTAGTAGGAATCTCCACGGTCTAATGATAACTTTATTTACGTACACTTGATATTTGTTTTGGTCGAGCTAGGGGGATTCGAAGTCTCAAATACATTCGCTTTTATAAATCGTCCCAACTCCGTTATCACTATTTTATCAAAATTTCTATTTTTCGTGTTTATCGTTATTTATATTTTTCTCAAACCAAAAGTATTTACTAGAATATTTAAACAACGGTTTTCTAAAAATATAGTTCCTTTGGGTTCGATACTCGAATACTTGCTACTTCTACACTATTTTCGATAGGTACACTTGCCTGTTGAGCGTAGGATAGTTTGCGATATTCGTTTTAATTTATTACTCGATTCGCTCGATCATGCACGCTGATTTGGCACGAACCGGTGCCAAATCAGCACGCGTCCAGGTGCTCATATAAGGTGAGCGCCATATCCTTCCTATATTAATAAATAACTATTTAAAATAGATTCTATGATAGTGGATTTGTGGGTAGTTTTTCATACTCTATTTGTTTTCTAGTTTATTATAATTAATTATTATGAGACACATAGTAGCATATAGAGTCACTTACGTTTGCATAATTATATAAGATTAGCCCACATAGAGATACACCAATTAAATAAAATAAGCACCCCGAGCGAATGATTTCGAGAAGCACCACGCACTCTCAATTACATGTGGTATATAATATATATGTATATATTAAAATATTAATGAACTAAAAATAAAGGGTAAAATTGGGATTATAAAATTAGTTTTAGTGCTATAATGTATATATATATATTTATTAATAGTAAAATAACATTAATTAAAAATAAAAGGGCAAAATTGTAATTATAAAATTACTTTTCAAAATTACTATATAATGACAGAGCAAAGCTGATTTATCCCAACCATTAGGCTTAATAAAAGGGTATAGATCGACTTGTTTAATTTATGAGTTTAGATAATTTAAGTGTGGGTTTAGCACATGTTCAATTATTTGGTTCACTGGTATAACTTAACAATATGTTTATATAATCCTACTTCAAACCCATGTCACCGGTCAAAATAAACACACCCCTCACATTTGTTTATCTAAAACTACTAAGCAAACACACAATCTATAAAAATTAATTAGTTTTATATAAACCTTCATAAAATAAAACCTCCTAAATATTAAACTTATGAACGGAACATACTCTACACGGGAGACAAATTTTTGAATGGCAAATATTAAAAAGCTAAGCGTACAATATAACCTATTGTGATTGTGAAATACTCCTAAGATCTACACCGCACGAAACTTCGAATAAAAATCAGGACAGTTTTATTATATATTTTTGGGTCTTCAAAAAATATTAGCATGATTTTTTTTTGGGAAGGAATATTAGCATGATTTTATTTTTAATTAAATAAGTAAAAAAATATAATCATTAACAAAACAAACGGGATCTGAAAACCATTAACAAAAAATAGAGATGTTCGTACTTCCATATTAGGAATTACTAACTCGTAATCTTAATCTGAGATTATGAGTAACTTTGGCCCCGGTGACCGGCTGACCTGACATGGCAAAGTAACTCGTAATCTGAAAATACGATTTAGTAATTCGTAATTCCAGGTTACGAGTTACTTACAATTGGCCCGCTGACCCGCTGACCCGCTGACCCTGACATGGCAACTGACATGGCAAAATAACTCGTATCCTGAGGATACGAGTTACTAACTCGTAATTCCAAGTTACGAGATACTTTGTGGCCGACCAACCTGCATGGCCATGCAGCGTGTTGGCAATAATTCCAGTAACTCGTAATCTGGAGTTACGAGTTACGTGAATTATTTCAATAATTCACGTAACTCGTACACCAGGGTTACGAGTTAGGTAACTCCTATGCCCATATTACGAGTTAAGTTTCTATATATTGCCCCGTCCACTTACTCATATAACCATAACCCTTGTCGATTTCTTTAATAGCTCAAACAATGGTGTCGAGTCCCGTTCAAGTCATAGTATATTTCGGCGGCGATATAATTCAATCATCTGATTATACCATCAAACATAGTATTCGCACTGTTGGGTATTGGCGAATTCGTCGCAAACCAGTTTTTCAGAGTTTATTTCGTTATTGTTCGAAATTACGGGTGCTGATAGCAGTCGTTGTTCGTTGATTATCCATGCAAAAAATGAATACTTCCAACCATTTCCGCCATTTTCATCAGCTTTTTCAAATCTCCAACGACAACGATTTACAACTTTTCATACATCCCGATTCAGAGAACAATTTTGTTGAGGTGTTTGTTGAAATAGTTGAAAATTCAAAAACTTTGATTTGAACGAAGAGCCTCATCGGAATTTTGAAGTTGGTTCTTCGAGTTACACCTGTCCGGATTTTCCCGACATTGTCTCAGTTACGGCAGGGTTCAGTAATGTTTCTCTGGAGAGACCGGCGCTTGGTGTTCCATTCAATATGCCGGAATCCGTGTCAGAACCGGAGCCAGATTTCGTGCCAGAACCAGGAGGAAGACGTTGATGATAGTGATTCGGAAGCGGACGATGAGGATCCACTGTCTGAGTTTCCCGATCCCAAGGAGGACGACGAGAACGACGACGACGATGCGCCAGATGATACCACTCCGCTGGACTCTGCTGCTCCAACGGAGTATCAGTCCGTCCCATTTTTCCAAATGTACCAAATGCCACCTCCTGGTGGTGACCACTACGGTGGTTACGGGGAGTTTTACGACAGAGATAACCCTATGTTCTGTCGAGGCATGATTTTTCAAACTAATAAACATTTACAACGTGCCGTCGAAGATTTTTCGATCAGGGTTGCTAGGCGCGAGTATCACGTCAACGAGAGCAGCAACACACGTTGGAGTGTCCAATGTTATCATACGACTGATTGCCCATGGAGACTGAGGGCATCCTTCAAGCCAAAAAAGGTTGCTGGTCTGTTACAAAATTTGAAGGACCGCACACTTGCTATATGACTGAGCTGGCGAGCACACACCGTAATATCTCTAGAAATTTTATTGCTGATTTGTTGGTTGGAACTGTAAGAATCGATCCGTAGTTCCTACCCAAGAACGTCTAACAACTCGTGAAAGATAAATATGGCTGCGACATCTCGTATATTCAAGCTTGGCATGGTCTGAAAAGGGCGATGGAAAATGTTTACGGTACGTGGAAAGATTCTGTTACCAAACTCCCAACATTTATGAAGGCGTTGCAGCATTACAATCCATGGACAATCGTGAGGTGGCTGAATCTGCAGACAGGGAGACCTGGACACTTTGTGCTCGGGTATGTCTTTTGGGCTTTTAAACCGAGCATCGATGGCTTCAAACATTGTCAAAAAGTTGTTTAAGTCGATGGTACGCATTTATACTCCAAATATAGACACAACTTACTAATTGCTACGTCGCTGGACGCCAACCAAAACTCTTTCCCCTGGCGTTTGCCATTGCCACGGAAGAAAGTACACTCTCATGGACTTGGTTCCTTACTAATTTGAACATATTTGTTCTAGAGAATCAATCGGTTTGCCTTATTTCAGATCGTCACAAAGGTATTTAGTCTTAGTAATGTAATTTACTCGTTATTTTCATAAAATCAGTTACTTTTAGTGGCGTGTATGGTGTGTGTACAGGTTTACGGGAGCAGTAGAAGTCACTGAATTCTTTCGTCCACCAAATGTAGTCAATCGCTTCTGTATTCCTCATGTAAAGTCAAACTTCTACAAAAAATTCAAGGATCAACAATTGAAGGATCTATGTCATAGAGCCGGTACTACGCCAACATTGGATAAATTCGATCGCATTATGGCTCAGATTGCGCAAATTAAGGAACGAGCGAAGCCTTGGTTAGAAAAAGTAGGGGTCGAGCAATGGACGCTCGCACACGACGGCGGTTATCGATGTGGTGTCATGACGACTAATATTTCAGAAGGGCTCAACGGGGTATTAAAGGGTGCTCGAGTGCTACCCGCAAGAGCAATTGTTGATTTCACTTTTCATAGGTAAGCTCTAATCACGATTGTTTTTTATTCTAATTTTGTGGTTATGACTTTTTCTTTTATTTCTTAAATTTCACAGGTGCGTACAGTATTTTCGTGATCGCTTTCAAGAAGCATCGTCCCTAATGATGAATTATGAAACGGATTGGTCACGTTATGCAACGAGATTGTTTCAAAGTTGGACGGCAGAATCTTGGGATCACGTTGTATACCGTTTTGATGTCCGCCAACATACAGCAGAAGTCATAACATCTGGAATTCATCAGCGAACATATGTGGTAAGGATCAATGATCGAACATGCACGTGTGGAAATTGGAGCAGGTATAACATCCCATGTTCTCACGCACAAGCAGCTTGCCGTCAATGGCAAATTCACTTCGGTAATCTAGTGGCGTAGTATTACAATATGAACGAGTACTTGAAGACATATGAAGGTACCTTTGAACCATTGCACGATGAACGTTATTGGACCCCCGAAGATTGGAATTCATAACGAATCTCGTCGAGAGAGAACTGGTCACCCGAAGATATAGTCGAAATCGCATCAGGAATGAGATGGACATGAGTGAAACCCGTGCTAGACAACGCGGGCGGCGTTGAAAATAATATACAATGTTGTTTTCACCGTTTTGGTCTTATATATGCAATGTGGTTTCAAAATTGGTTTCTTAATAGTAAATATAATAATAATATAAGTAATATAGTAATAAAAAAATAATAAAAAATAATAATAAATATAAATTATTGTAATATAATAATAGTAATAAAAATAATTAGAGTAATATAATAAATATAGTAAACATTATTAAAATATAGTAATAAATATGATAGTCATTACAAAAAAATAACAATAACAATAATTGGTCTTATATATCCAATGTGGTTTCAAAATTGGTTTCTTAATAGTAAATATAATAATAATAATAATAATAATAATAATAATAATAGTAATAATATAAGTAATAAATAAAATAGTCATTACAATAATAATAACAATAACAATCATCATAATATATATTTAGTGATGCGCTAAATGGCCGCCGGTACCACAACGAGGTGGCCTACGAACTCTATTTCCTCGACGGTTACCTTGCTCCGCATCATCTCCCGGACTTCGAGGTCGTCGCGGCCGTGGTGAAGGTGTGATAAATGCCTAATGTGTGACAACCAAATTTTAATTTTCGTAAATAATTTAAGGACTTTAAATGCCAAATTGAAGGAATATACCTGATGATCCATATACTATGGCTGTGAGCTGTGCTGGGCTGCAGACGATTGCAAAAAGGGTGACAAGTCATCAAAGAATGAGGGGTTCACAGCTTCGTGCACCTGTGATGATCCGGCTTCATGCATGTGAAATAGTCCGACCTCATGCATGTGAGATGTTCCGGCCTCATGCACGTGAGATGTTAAATGTTCCAGCCTCATGTACGTGAGATGGTCCGGCCCCACTCCCTCGTCGAACTCGGCGTCGCGAGATAAACATCCATCTGCTATAGAAGCGGATGGTCTCGTCATGCTCGCCGGTCCTCGCGTAACGAAGGCTGTTGTGAACCCCGCGTTCCTAAAAATGAAAGAGTAAATTATATTATTTGGGCTACTAAACAAATAACATTAATACATAAATTAAACTTACGATGGTCTCCATAAATACCGCATCACCCATCTGAAAGCCCTGTGACATCTGTATCTCGTGTGGAGATATACAGAGGCGAGTTATCCGATGAAACCACTCGTAATATCCATCCTCCACCGAGTTGAAGCCAGTCGCGGGAGGACCATAAGCCAACCCAGATTGCATGACGCGACCTCCAATCCATCCCCGACCGATGTCGACGCTCGTACGTATGAAGATTGTTGTCTCAATACGGCGGTATAATTGAAATTCCTTGGATAATTCCAAATTGCCGAAGCACCAGTTCGTGGTAATGAAACTCCACGATATTGAAGAATATCAGTGGACACCTCGATCGACATGCCGTAGGTAAGCACTCTTCAGGAAGAGCGGCAATCTCCGGGAGCGTCATGTTGTATGGATCCATGCAAATTGATGCGGCTGCATGCGATCAATGCACTCGCGGATTGTGCGCACGTTCGAATTCGTCGAAGTTGTGAAATCGAAGGTCGCGTTCCACCTGTCAAATATTTAAACAACAATTAGACTTGGACAAGAATGAAAAAAATTCACAACTTTTGGAAAGACGACCATACCTCGCAGCATGTGGCGGAGCAAGTAGACAATCCCGTCGACTACCCCGGGCTCCATCACGATTATCCCCGTACGGGCTGAAATGGCAAAATCCTCACATATGCCCATGCCCAAATCTAATCACTTGTTCTAATAAATGTTTAAAGTAAGTATAAAATTAATCAAATTTTCTATATAATTACCTGCAACAGCTGTAGGGGTCCGCCTATATTTAGCTTTTTCGGCTCGCATGCCGAACAAAGCTCTCTGTATAGGTATGCCAGCACCGCACTACTCCAACTAAATGTGCTCACATTCTCAATATCCTCCAACTGCTGAAGGTAAGTCAATGATACGGTGCTGGCGCTACAATCGGGGAACATCACCGCACCGAAGAGCAACATCGCATAACCCCGTGCTGAATATTCGACCTCTTCCTCATCATTATCATCCGTTATCGGATGGTCCAACAACCAACTCGCTAACGTCTTCATCGATAGCGATGACCCCCTAATATTATCAGCAGGCGGTCTAAAACCTAGCAACCGCTCACACTCGTCCATCCACTGTGTGACCGTCCTCGAAACAATCACACCGAAGACACAACTACCATCTACAGGTAAACCCCACAAAATACCTACGTTCTGTAAAGTGACGGTCGCCTCTCCGACTAAAAAATGAAACATATGGGTCTCTTTCCTCCAACGCTCTACCAATGCTGTAACTAAATGAGGGTCAACCCTCTGCGATATATAGCTGTAGACGCTGTATAGACCCATATCGTTCAACTTCCCTAATAAGCGACTGTGTAAGATATTCGGTGCTTCTCTCGTACCCCACACTACATTCTCTAAGGACCTAATCTTAAGAGTTCTATCTATCGCTGTCTCATCTGACAACAAATCACTACTACGGTGATTTGACTGCATCGTCAACACCGAACTATCAATAGGCCCGTAAGTAGAATCGAAATCCATTCTACATTTAAAAAAAACAAACCAAACAAATCAACAATCAATAAAAGCATTTTATAATAATGAATTAATACAGAAGATCGTATTTCAGATCGTAGCAGGGTACCCGAACTAATTAAGCGTACGACGTCGTCTGGGCGGCGGTCGGCGGGTCGCAGCGGGACAACGTCGCGGGGCGGTGGGGCAGCGTCTCGGGGCGGCGGGGCAGCTCTCCGGGCTGGCGGCCCAGCGTGGCAGGTCGGGCAGCGGGCCGACGGGTAGCGGGTCGCGTCGGGCTGGCGGGGTAGCGAGGCATGGCCGGCGGGGCAGCAGGGCAGCGGGTCGTGGCTAGGGGCAGCGGGTCGAATCGGGCTGGCGGGGTAGCGTCTCCGGGTGGCGGCACAGTGGGGCAGGGCGGGGCGGAGGGGCAGTGGAGTGCGGCGTGGCGGCGGGCTGGCGGGCAACGGCGAGGCGGCTGAGCAGCGCGGGCGTGGCTGGGGCAGCAACGATGAGGGGCAGCAACGGGGCGCTAACTTCTTCGTCTGCTTCGTCGTCGTCTCGTCGCTTCGTCTTCGTATTCGTCGTCGTCTCGTCGCTTCGTCTTCGTCTTCGTCGTCGTCTCGTCGCTAGGGTTATATACAAACCCAGATCTAATTCGTCGCTAAGATGCACGCGCCAGCTCGACTGTAACTCGTAATCCCAGAATACGAGTTGGGAATTAGAACTTCTCTATTTTATTAATACTTTCGCTTTCATGTTTATTTTGTTAATGGTTGTTTTTTTTAATTATTTAATTAAATTTACCTGATTCTGATGGGGGTGAAAAATTAGTTATATAGGTAGAGTTTGTCAAAAATAAATCATCGGTGTTAACGAAGTCTATAAAATAAAGTACGAGAGCGTGCATCATCCTTCATAAACACAAACACAGAGTCAAAGTTTTGTCGGTGGATTTTCTAAGACACGAAATATCTCTCTCTCCCTCTCTTGTTGTAGAGTGTTTATAAAAAAAGGCAGCTATGGAAACTTCCGTAGGCGGAGGTTTGAGGCGGCGGAAGACGGCGGAGAAACCGCCATACAAGGGGATACGGATGCGCAAGTGGGGAACGTGGGTGGCGGAGATACGCGAGCCAAACAAACGGTCGAGGATATGGCTGGGCTCCTACGCCTCCCCAGTCGCGGTGGCGCGTGCCTACGACACGGCCGTCTACTACCTCCGCGGACCCATGGCGAAGCTCAACTTCCCCGACGAGGTCGGCGGCGGAGGGACGACGGCTACGGCTCTGAAGGACGAGGACCAGCTGTCTGCGGCCGCGATAAGGAAGATGGCGTCGGAGGTCGGTGCGAGGGTCGATGCGCTTCTGCTTAGCGGCGCGGCGGCGGTCGGAGAGGCGCGGTGGTTGAGGGGCGGCGGGATTGATCTGAATAAGCGGCCGGAATTGGAGGATTCCGCCATTGACTATTGGTGAAACGAAAGGACGACTACTTTAGGGACTGCTTGCTCTAGTTTTTTATTTCTTTAATATCGTTATTAATGTTTTCTTTGCTGACCTTTCTTAGTCCTGTCCTTGTGGTTTTTCTGGATCGAGTTGAAGGGTTCAACGTAAGTATTTGGAAAGTATTTTGGTTTAGCGAAGATTTTCTATATCTATTGTTTTTAATTTGCAAGAAGAATATTGAAAAGAATGTCTGCAAGTGCAATTTTGAAGTGGTTTTGTTTGGTCCCCATAAATTCTGAAGTGATGGTGTCTAGAGAGAGAAAGTTATGTGGTGGGGAACATAACAGCAAAGGCGCCAATTATTTTATATATTATTTTTAATAATTATTATTATTATTCTTGCAGAAACATTGGAGTTCCAAGTGGCTCTTTCTTGTACTGGTCCAGCCAAGTCGGTGGCCGGCAATTCCACAAAATATTATCTCGTGTAATGCTGTAATTATTAATTAATATGATCAGGTTGATTATAGACCGAACGTTGGGATCATAACTACTAATGAAAATATTTAATATAACAATGAGGTTTTTGTTGTACCCATACATGTAAAGGCTCGTTTGATACGTGTGTTTGGGTGTGTACAGGATGTGTATGAATAAGTTGTGTCGTGTTTGATATGTATAGCAATGCATGCATTGTATAGCTATACATGTGTATTACAAGGTTTTTTGTTATATGCCTTGTATATCCATACTCACCTCTAAGGTGGTTATGGGCGTGTATCACTAATCCACACACACCTATACACATCTCAAACACATCTATCAAACACAATTTATATCATTACACAATAATTAATGCACACATATCAAACATGTTAAAACACAACATCAACAAAATCCTTGTATAGCTATACGCAAATAACTTATACCCATGTAAACACTGATATCAAACGAGCCCTAAATTATAAATATAATGAGGTGTTAGCATCAGCTATAATCCAAGAGGAGGTACGATTATCTTTCTATTCTATTAAGGTTTGTGGCATGAGAGTAAGGGGTCTTTACACATAAATACCCCTCTGTAAAAAAACTTGTAATTTAGTACTATGTCATCATAGGTACCTGACAGAATAAATTTTTTGCAGATATGTACCCATCCGCCGCAGATACGCCATACAACACATTTGTGTAGATACACCCTAGTACGTTGTACAAACACATTTAAGTACCCTATATCAATGTGTTGTGGTACACAATACACCTACAGGAAGGTACGTCATGACTGAAAAGACTGGTACAAATTAAATCGGATACCTATCTGTAAAAATTTCTGACATAGGTACTGATCTGTAAGTTTTTATTCAAATAGATACTTATGTGTAGATACGCATCAGAATAATTGTTTGCGTGTCGATCTTATCATGCAGATAATTTTAACCTTTATGTAACTATCATTTAATCATTAATTTTTTTTATCAATCATTTATCACTTTGATTCGTTATTTTTTTTGTTCATTATAATTATATCCCTACAAATCATATTATATTATAAAACAACATTCATCAAACATTATAAATTATAAATAACTGAAAATATAATTTAACATTAAATATACTTATATGAACCACCATAGAGTGTGGAGGAAATAGTAGTAATTATAATTAGATTATTATTTTTATTCTATTAATAATAAAATGAAAATTAATTCGGACGTCCACAGTCATACTTGAAGCAAATTTTCATAATCCAAGACCATCTTTCAACTTCTTCGAATAAATAACAACTATTATAAACTTAAAAACAATCTATCATATTATCAAATTCTAAAAAATCTAATAATTGTGCCGCGTTGTACATAATATGCCGGCCAGCGGCCAATAACTACGAGGCGGAAAATTCGATGTAGGATTTAATTCCTTTTTTATTTTTGTCTATCGTTACTTCTATTTAATTTAATATGTTGATTATCATACTTCATTAGTATTCCTTGTCCCAGCCTTCGTTCATAGTTTCGATGATCTAGCTTATAAACATGAATATAAAACACGAATAACAAAAATAAAAAGAAAATAAAATCAGCATGGTATTTTAAGATTAAATCAAGGAAGAGGAAAACATGTTGTGATGAAGATAATGCTTGGGCGTGTTTGGTTCATAGAAAATAGTGGGGAAAGAAAAGGGAAAGGAAAGTGGAAGTTGTTTTCGTGTTTTGTTGATCGGAGAAACGTAAGGAAAAGAAAAGAAAAGAAAAGAAAACTTAGTTTATTTTTGACTTGATACTAACGGAAAGTAATTTCCTCATCAAATGATGCAAAAAACGAAAGAAAATCTTCCGAAAATCATTTTCTCTCTCGTTTTCATTTCCACCTTAATTTCCTCAAACCAAACGTAATGTTAGTTTCGTAAGAAACCACTACTTCTATATATTAAGGGGGTGTTTGTCATTGGCAATATAGTATCAAGTGGAGGACCTAGGAGTAATAAGGTGAATCCCACAAATTATGGAGTGATAAGGGGGATTAGGTCAATCCACTAATTATGGAGAAATAAGGCGATGATATCAATCAGAAGATTTAGTCAAAGGTTATGGATGGTATCAAGGATCCCAAATAGTAATATATTCTCTTACATATGGTAGTCTGGTCAATAAAGGAAAAGATATCCCTCTATTTAGTGCTCATTATTATGATTTATTGTGAATGATTCTGCTACGATGTACTCTATATATGTTCATCACTTGTAATAGTTTTAAGTAATCAGTCAATAAAATATTCATTAGTCTTTCCTCAACTTCAGTTTTTCTCTTGGTAGCAGAGCCTCTTCACCATGGCTTTCCTACTTCGTTACGCTAAAACTCACCCCAACCAACTATCCATTGTGGAGAGAGCAAGTATTAGGCTTGGCAGAAAGTCAAGACCTAGTTCATCACCTCGAAAAGACAACCCAATTCCATCAAAATTCACTACACAAAATCCACATGCCTCAAGCTCAGAAACACGTCAACACAGAAACAACACCAACTCCAACAAAAGAATTCATTGCATGGCAAAAGTCCGATCGTCTCCTTCGTGGCTGGATTATTGGAACTCTGTCCGAAGAGGCCCTTGGACTTGTCAAAGGGTTAGACACATCAATTGCATTCTCTACTGCACTCAAAGAAGCCTACGCGCAAGACTCTCAAGAACGAGAATTCACACTACGACAACAATTAACTTATTTGCGCAAAGATGAAAGAAAATCTGTTGCAGAACACATACGGACCTTCAAAGGGTTATGCGACAATCTTGTCGCAATCGGAAAGCCAATCCCAGATCAAGAAAATGTATTTTGTCTTCTAACAAACCTTGGACCTCAATATGAAACCTTCACAACAACAATGCTGAAACCCCCACGACCGATCTATGCTGAAGTTGTTTCACAGTTGCAGAGCCTAGATCAACGCCGAAGCTGGTTCTCAAATCAACATGATGCTTCGCTCACAATGCTCACACCGCATCTAGCCTTCTACGGACATCAACAGACGACAAATTTCAAGTCAAAAAATCCAACTAACCAGTTCAATTCTGTGGGCCGTGGTTTCCAAGCGCAACTGTAATACCCGTAAAATTAATACGGGATTTTGTTGTAATTATCTGTATAGACTTATTTTTCAGAGTAAGAAATAGGATCACGAAATTTAAAGTTGCGCAATGAAAATATGAATTTATTAACTTCTAATTTATTCCGAAATTTATGAAATAAGTAAATAAAATTGATACAATTAGGAAAAGTTGTTGGGCCACAATTAATATTCGAAACTTAGATTAAATTTGAGTATTTTTTTGGCCCAAATAGAAATGGGGTTTCTTAGGTTTAAGGTAAAGCTTACCTTGTCTAATCAATCCCAAGTCCCAAAGTCACCATGTTTATCTAAAGATACACATACACTACGCACATCACGAAAGCTGGAAAAGATATCGACATCTTCAAACAACATCAAGATAACAAGGAGTCATAAGGTATGCAAAGATCTCTTGCTTAGTGTATTAAATCTATTTAATAATTATATACACAGTAAGTGATCATAGGATAATCATAGAAAGTTGGCAAACAAAAAGCTATAAATCTTAGAACTTAAGAATTTCGAAACCATATATCTTCATTTGTTAAGATAGGAACTTCGATGATTTTAAACTTTAATATGTTCATAAGGTTTCGAGTTTCTTCTCAGGGCATATCATTCGCTGGGGTGATCTTAACAAATATGTAAATTTTGGCGATTTTAGAATAACTAGTGTTCTTGGTAATTTAGGGTTTGTAGATTAATACAATTCCTAGTGACTTTCGAAAGGTATGATGTTCTCGAGTGTAAGTTTCTAGGTGTTGGATTACGTATGATATTCTGAGTTTAACTTGAATTTCGAAATAAGGTGGTGAGAAAAGGTTTCGAAAGAACTATAATGAATTTTGGCGAGTTATAATCTCGAGAAGTTGCAAAAAGTAACATTTGGGCATAATCTCGTGATAAAGATTTCGAGAAACATTTTGGTAAGTAAGTAACCGCGAAATCTTGAAATCTCGTGATAAGGGTTTCGAGAACCATGAATTGTTTGCAATAAGCTTTCTCGAGATTTACCACTTTCAATGGATGAAAGATATCGACATGCAATGTAACATTTCGACATTTTAAGTGTATAAACACTTCGACATATACGGATCTCGACATGAGTAATGTAACATCTCGACATGCTCTCTAACAAATCACGACAAGCCTATAAGATTTCGACATTTAACCTCCTTAAGGATTTCGAGATGTAATCATGATACATTTCGACATTTACATTCCTAACCAATCTCGACATTAAACCCCCAATAAAAATTTTCGGCATTAAGTAGTTCTTAACAAATTAGGGTTTTCATCAGTTTAGGGTTTTCATGATTTTTATGGTTTTGATAATTTCAGGAATTTCAAACTTAGAATCTGGAAAATTCGAAATTAGGTGACTTAGTAAATATACTGATATAATAATATTTTGTGCTCAGAGATTCGAACTGTAAGGAATTCGCCAGAATTTGCCGACTGATTTTAGCGGGAGGACATGTAGGTGAATTATTCATCTACAATGCGTAAACACTTATTTGAATTACGTGCCTTTATGTGCTTCGATGATTTACCTGATTTATGTGTTTTACGCACGTTTCATGTATTATCACGTTTATATGCATAGCATATGCATATCATATCACAGGGGTGAGATATTTATACCGTATTGAGACGGTTGATTTGAAATATTGTTGAGCAGGGTAGAATGAGAAGTTTGTGAATTTTGTTGTTGACTCGTTGAGGAGTCGAGGTTGGTACTCGTATGACACCTGACGGCAGACAGGCGTGATCGATCTGTCTACTCGGGCGTGAACGTCCCGAGGTGAAAACTGTCGTGATTATATTTCCAGCGGAGGGAGCGACCTGACAGGGCATTTGCGTGATCGTCAAAACGCTGTCGGCGTAGGCTACCGCTTACGGAAGAGCGACCTAGCAGGGCAGTTGCGTGATCGTCAAAACGCTGCTAGTGTAAGCTTCCTATATTATTATTATGGGCGCGCGAGGTGTCGAGTCTGACCTAGGGCCCTGTGTTGCGTGATTTGAGATAGGATTGTGAGAAAAGAAAAAGTGAACATTTCATGCAAAATATTGGGATCGGGAATGAGCGTTCACGTGCATACATGCATTTTTATTCACCTACTGGGCAAGTCGCTCAGTGTTTACGTGTTGTAGGTGAGTCTGACGCCGACGCGCATCAGGACTGAGGCCGCTGGTGGTGGTGCTCCACGGACTTTTGAGGGCAGGACGATACATGGATGAAGACCTGTGGAGCGATAATAGGGTTTTTGTTCTTTTGACATTTTTGGGGCTAGGCCCGTTGTACAGATACAACTATGTAATATAATATTTTATTATTATATTATCTTTTAGAAAAAGTTTTTAATTGACGGGCCTTCCGCGGCTTACGTTGCGGAAATCCGCCACTAACCGTAATTAGAAAACGAGGGTCGCCACAGCAACAGTCTCGTAGCCAACCCCAATGATATCCCAATGCACAACGCAAACAGCCTCCACCTGGACAACGCCGAATGACTACTGCAGAAATAGAACTATACTGTGATGCAATTTGTCAATACTGCGATAAGCCAGGTCACGTTGCAAAAATCTGTTGGTGGTTACTAAAGAAGGAAAATCAGAATAAGGAAATCCCACGGGCACTAGCGGCGCTCACACTCAACAACTCCGTAATTGATACAAAATTGACATCAGATACCGGCGCTTCTAATCGTTATTGGTGATGGATCCTCGTTACCCATAACAGGTACGGGTAATTCCTTAATTAAGCAAAAAGATAAAACTCTACCGCTGGATAGTGTTCTTTCTGTTCCAGATCTTAAGAAAAATTTGCTTTCCATCAGTCAACTTACATCTAAGTTCCCTGTTAATTGCGAATTCTTTAACATTAATTTTTGTGTAAAGTCACGGAGCACAGGTCAACCGCTCATAAGAGGGACACGCAAGGGTAATTACGTCATGTCTAATGAGCCAGAAGCACATTTTTCTTATCGTATTTGGCACATCAGACATCTGGCATCAACTTTTGGGTCATCCACAATCATCTGCTATTCATATATTAAAGAATAAAGGTCTTATCGATGTCGTAGGGTCTTCAGAAAGAAATCATTTGTGTGATAGTTGTCAATTAGGAAAGTTAAGCAAACTACCATTTAGTTCATCTGAGCACTCAACTTCTGATATTTTTAATAAAATACATTGTGATCTTTGGGGTCCCGCTCCTGTTGTATCTATTGGAAAATTTCGTTATTATGCATGTCTAGTCGATGATTTTAGCATACTTGGATTATTCCTTTAAAAAATAAATCCGACTTTTTACTGCTTATTTACTGTTTGAAAAATATGTTGAGCGACAATTTTAATAAGAAAATCAAGGTCACTCAGATGGCGGGGGGAGAATTTGTTAATTCTCAATTATAATCTCACTTTCTTACCACAAGAATTGTTCATCAGATCTCATGCCCCTATACACCAGAACAAACAGGTATGGTTGAACGACGACATCGTATTATACGAGAACTAGGTATGACGATGTTATTTCCCAGTCATGTTCCACTATCTTTATGGGTAGAAGCTTTTTCAACAACTGTTTTTCTTATTAATCGTCTTCCTTCATTGTCTCTTATGTCTGAAACGCCGTATTTCAAATTGCATGGAACTCACCTGACTATAGTTCTCTTCGAGTATTCGGTTGCAAATGTTTTCCATACACATGGGACACAAAAAATAGTAAGTTTGATCCTAAATCTGTTTTGTGTTTTTTGCAGGATACAGCAAAAAACATAAAGGATCTAAGTGTTTTCATCTCTCTTGTCGCAAGTTTATTATTTCTCGACATGTTGCTTTGATGAAAATGATTTCCTTTCAAATATAATAAAAATTCTCCTACGAACTTCCACGTTCATAATTTACTTGACTCATGGCTAACTTCTCATGTTAGTTCTGAATCAGGTATGACCTCGCAGGATAATATCTCACATCCTAACTCTAATATCCCGCTCCCAGTCATTGTCACAGATGTTTCACAAGGTGACCCAACGCCATCCTCTGACGATATTATTGATGAAGCCACACCTGAATCTGGCGACTCCTTAGCACTTGATCTAACAACACCTTCAGTGTGCATGCATCCGATTCCACAACTATATTGTCTGAGCCGCACACCAGCCCTCTACATGTCCAGCATCATATGACGACCCACTCTCATCATGGTATTTTTAAACCAAACCCTAAATATGCATTGACCGTTGTTGTTTCTAGCAGCGTACCTCGTGAACCCAAGACAGTTAAATCAGCGCTATCACATCCGGGATGGAAAGCTGCGATGCTTGACGAACTTACAGCCCTTCATCAAAATAAAACGTGGCGACTTGTTCCACGAACATCAGACATGCATGTGATTGGATCAAAATTGGTCTTTAAGACTAAGCTGCGACTTGATGGTACACTGGATCGCCTCAAAGCTCGCTTAGTGGCGAAAGGTTACCATCAAATTAATGGGCTTGATTATACAGAAACTTTTTCACCTGTCATCCGTCCAGGTACAATTCTCCTAGTTTTAACTGTTGCTCTTGTCAAACACTGGCCAATCCGACAATTAGATGTTAAAAATGCATTTTTACATGGTTATAACAATGAAGCTATTTACATGGAACAACCGCCAGGTATGTCTGATTTTTCTAAATTATGTTTGCAAACTGGAACGTGCTTTATATGGACTTAAACAGGCACCTCGTGCTTGGTCCGATAGGCTTAGTAAATTTTTGCTTTCTTGTGGCTTCTTTTGTAGTCTCGCTGACCCTTCTCTTTTTATATGTCACTCTAGTAGTGGTGTTCTGGTCTTATTGTTATACGTTGATGATATGCTTCTTACAGGATCTTCTAATGAATTCTCGATGAAGGACCTTGGACCAGTTCATCACTTTCTAGGAGTTGAGATACCTTCCACGTCTAATGGATTGCATCTTTCTCAATCACACTATGGCTTACCATCCTGGAGCGATCCAACATGTTAGAATGTAAACACATGCCAACTCCGCTTGACGTCAAGTTACAACCCTCGACTGATGCTCCTACTCTCGAAGATCCCAGCCATTATCGTGGAATCGTGGGAGCACTTCAGTATTTGACTCTTACGCGACCGGATTTGTTTTATTGTGTTAACTATGTCTCTCAGTTTATGCATGCACCGACGATCGCTCACATGAAACTCGTCCATCGGATTCTTCGCTACCTAAAGGGCACGATCTCCACTGGTCTACATCTCATTTCTACAACTACTCTCACATTGTCAGCTTTCTCTAATGCTGATTGGGCATGATGTCCCACGACACGACGCTCGACTACTGGCTATTGCACATTTTTCGGCTCAAATATTATTTCTTGGTGTGCTAAGAAGCAACATACTATCTCGCGCTCCAGTACCGAAGCAGAATACTGTGCCATGGCTAATACGCAGCCGAGCTTACCTGGCTTACCTACATTCTCAATTATCTTCGCATCCCCATTCAACCTCTACCAACTATCTAGTGTGACAATATCAGTGCTTTATACATGACAGTCAATCCTATCTTTCATGCACGCAGTACACACATCGAACTGGACTACCATTTTGTACGTGAACGTGTTGCTATTGGGCTACTTGTTACTAAACATATTCCTTCGACGGATCAAATTGCCGACATCTACACCAAATATGTCTCGAAAGCTACACTGGCTTCGTTTCGGCCAATCTGTGCCTTCAACCTCGGCTCAGTTTGCGGGAGGGTATTGGCAATATAGTATCAAGTGGAGGACCTAGGAGTAATAAGACGAATCCCACAAATTATGGAGTGATAAGGGGGATTAGGTCAATCCACTAATTATGGAGAAATAAGGCGATGATATCAATCAGAAGATTTAGTCAAAGGTAATGGATGGTATCAAGGATCCCAAATAGTAATATATTCTCTTACATATGGTAGTCTGGTCAATAAAGGAAAAGACATCCCTATATTTAGTGCTCATTATTATGATTGATTGTGATTGATTCTGCTACGATGTACTCTGTATATGTTCATCACTTGTAATAGTTTTAAGTAATCAGTCAATAAAATATTCATTAGTCTTTCCTCAACTTCACTTTTTCTCTTTTGTTTTGGGGTGATCTTCCAAAACATCACCGTGATCCACTGGTTTACCACTTATCACTATGTTTGTTTAGTCTAGGTGATGATGAGTCATCACCGGAATGATGGATCACCTAGGTGATGAAAATGGGGTGATATTTCATATCAGATCACCCCAAAAAAACCTAGGTGATCCAACATCACGGTGATGAGGTGATCTATCTAACTTTTTAATGGACGAGAATACCCCTCAACTTTATATGCCATTATAAATATAATTTACATGATTAACATAATTAAATCTTAAAAATATTTAGTTATTTAAAATATTAAAACTTATATTTAAAAATGTATAAATATAAATAATGCTTGTAAATCAAATATATATTTTAATATATTGATGATTATGGGGTCTTTACACATAAGTACCTAGTTGGATAAAAACTTGTAATTTAGTACCCTGTCATGATTTTTTTATATGTATGTACCTAACAGAATAATATTTTGCACATAGGTACCTGATCCCCGAAAGTACACCATACAACACATTTGGGTACCCTATATCAACACATTTTGGTACCATATATAACAGAAAATGGTACGACATGCTATATTTAGGTACACCCTATGTAACACAGGTATGCCGTAGGTACGACGTATGCTATAGGTACTTTATATCAAACACAGGAAGGTACGACATGACTAAAGAAACTTGTAAAAATTAAATTGGGTATCTATCTGAAAAATTTTCTGACATGGGTACCTATGTGTAAAAATTTAATCCAATTAGGTATTTTTCTATAGATTCACCAATGATTATCACATAAAATATCACCTTAAAAAATTAACACATTATTTAAGTCATATGGATAGGGTCAAATATGGCATTTACACGATGTCATCCTACACATCACAGTAATTAAACAAACAGAATACTTCAATATCACGTTGATCTGCAAAATGAAATATCACCTTAAAACAAACATAGTGATGACATATCACATTGTTTCACATTCCGGTGATACTCACATCACCGGGATGTATGTATCACCGTAATGTTGGATCACCTGAAACAAACACCCCCTAATTACAATCTTATCTTCGCCATTCCTTGTGAAAATAATAAATAAATGTTCGTCGTGTAGGAAGATATTTTTGCGAGGGGAATTAAATACATTGACTTTGTAAACAGCGTGTGACAAGATATACCTTATATTATATATTTATATAAATGAATAACCTTGACGTAAGATAGTGACATACTGACATGGTTAGGAAATATATATAGAAACAGAATATAAAATAACTCATGTTAGATAATTCGTCATATTGAGCTTGCAGTGCAGCGTCCAAAAAAGAATATCTCAAACTGATTATTAGACGTCTGTTTGGTTTAAGGATTTTACCGAGGAAAAACAAAAGAAATGGAAAAGGTAAACTAATGTTTTCTTTTGTTGAGAATAGGTGAGGAAAAGGAAAGAACATTTCAACTTAACTTAAACCATAGAAAATCATTTTCCTCACAATTGAAAAGAAAAGCTAGTGAAATTCGTTTTCTCACTAGTTTTCTTTTCTCGTCGTTTTGCTCGATCCAAACACAATCTTTGGGTTATTTAATGTGAGCTTATTAATTTGAAAAATGGAAAATAATAAAAAAGAAAAATAATAAATTAATGTAACAAAATATCGTATTGCCATTGGGTAATGTCCATTCACTTAATTTTACATTGGGCCGAGTTAGATTCCCACTAATTTCATTTAAATCATAATTTATAATTATCTTTCCTCAAATTTGTAAATTCTGTATTTGACACTCATTTTATAATTAACTGTTTATTTATTTTATCGAACCCACATTTTATAAATTATAACTGTATTTTACATATATTATTTGATTGATTGATACATGAAATATATTTTATTATTTTTTGTACCAAGTTGACTCGGTTTGATTCTAGCTTTATAACTGTTTAAATAACTAAAATCCCTGTCACATACATTCAACAAAAATATTTCTGACATGTATGACATCGTAGGTTCAAATCTTATCCACATAGAGAGAGCAATGTTTTAATTGGCTATTTGTTGATGCATTCAAGTCAAAAGTCGAAACTCTCCATCATGGAAAATTCTTATTAATTCGAAAATTTGATCGATCCTAATTACATCATATCCTAATACAGGCACGCACACACGCTATGTAAAGAACATCAAGTAATCCCTCAATTGCATCAAAGCAAATATTGCCCATACACACATTGTAATGGCGGCGGTGGCTTTGAAGAAGAAGAAGAAGAAAGTGGCTCTTGTCATCATGGCCATCTTCGTCCTAACAATCTCACTTGGTTAAATAATCTCACTAATACAGAATATTATTATTAATGAATTAATAACATCTCATATATATAATATACATATGGTACGATTACAACAGCATCTTCTTCATATTCGGACTATCTAAGACTATGGTCACTGCGACAAGGAGATTGCTATGGGGATCACATCAACCAATTGCAGAACGAACACCTTCTGCTACGAAAACTCAGTGTTATTGCTATCCTTTGTTCCCACAGCAATACAGTCGACATGGACTACGCTTATAAAGCTTGCGTCGTCCCTGTTTGCCTTCACGGCGTATGTACTTGCAAAGAAAGAAACTATGGTTGACGTTATAGTTGTAATAATAATGTTATTAAAAAGATCAATAAATTTCAGAAATATCCCATCTCTCGGTTTTCTACCTTTGTTGGCGATATCGGTGGAATGGAACAGGAGTAGTATTTTGATATTGTTAAGAATATTTTATTGTTTTCAATTAAATAAGGTTATCTTAATCTTGTAGTTTATTCTAAGTTAGGACCTAATTGTGAATATACCTAACTTGTGGGTATATTAGTTATATCAGGCCCAATAGTCCACTAGGGCTTATGTATAAATACCCTAAATGATGTATCGTTTAGGGTTGCTGATTCATTAATAGAGTTGACGTATTATTGCTGAAGAACTCGCGCGTTCATTATTCCAACTCTACAATCCGAGCAGAGGTATTACTGATCAACCGCTTCCGTAAGTCATCATCTAAGGTAATACATATTTTATGAATCAGATCAAGGTTGGATAAATCGGCCTAACAGATATATCTTTGGATAATTAGAACGGGTAAGACAAATAATAATCCGAAGCATTTGGTATGAGAATGAGAATGAATGCACATGTGATATGGCCAATCCCATCCAAGTAAAGTGAGATCTTGGGACAACCTACGTACATTATTCGTGAAATATTCTGTTCCAACCTTATCCTCCGAATGTTTTAAATGACACAATCGTATCAAAATTCAGAAACTGTTCTCATAAATTACATGGAAAATTCATATAAATTCCAAAATTTGCAGTGAGTTATATCATATATATCATCACGTTATTCACATACTATATAAAGATCGGCAATTGCCCCCCATAGGTGAAAAGAATATTTGCCATCGAACGATCGAATTTCGAATCCGTCAAAATGTTGAAGTTATTGACTGAATATGGTTAAATTGACTTCAATTTATCATGGTCATACTAATCAAGAGAAATTATTGAGGTAGAGAGAGAGACAGAGAGACAGACAGAGAGAGAGAGAGAGATTTGCTATGGTGCCCACCTACCGTGAACAACCACTTTGAGCACCATAAGCAATCTCTCAATTTTTTGCGTTTTTTTATTCTCAACGTCGCCAACACCTCCGTAGACCCTCTCATATCCATTGCTAACCTAAATCGCCCTCTCCAACACGTTAATTTTTTTAATAAAATCATTAACTCGGTACGTCGTCCACATGTGAATAATAAATAATGAATTTTATGAAAAATTAATGTGTTGGAGAGGGCGGTGTACGTTAGCAATGGATATGAGAGGGTGTATCGAGGTGTTGACCACGCTGGGAATCGAAAAAATGCAAAAAATTGAAAGATTTGCTTAAGGTGCTCACGGTAGGAGGGCTCCATAGCAAATATATAATGAAATAAAATCTCAAATCTAATTCATTTATTTTGTTAAAGAATGTATGTAATCTCGACTTTTATGGTCGAATAAGGTGAAATCGACCCAGACTGATCATGAGTCTTAATAATCAATGGGAATTACTGATGTTAATCATAGAATAATGAAGTATTTTGACGCAACCCAAGATTGAAACGTTTACAACCAAGTTTTCGGGATAACGCTTTTGGCATATTGGGTATCACTTTCTACAACGGCGTTAACAAAACAAATTGCCACAGAAACAACGGATAATATAAACAGAATAATAATTCTTTTGTGTTAATAAGAAATATAATACACAAGTAACGGGTTGTGGTGAATTGACCGAAAATCGTCGGCAACATCCAAAAATCACTTGAAAACTCTTGAAAAATCTCATCGTTAGTGACTGAGTAAGGTTCGGCTTCAATTTCTCATGTGTCTTACTAATCAAGGAAATTTTTTGATGTATATACTGAACAATGTTTCAAACAAAATTCGTATATTCCTTTGATTAATGGGTGAAATCTCGATTTTAATGGTCGACTAAGATGGAATAAATTCAATTTGATGAGTCTTAACAATCAATGAGAATTACTGATGTTAATAATGAAAACATAAAGTATTTTGATGCAATCCAGGACTACAAGTTTTCTGTGTAACCATTTTTGCATTCTCGGTAACACTGTTTACAACAACTTCAACAAATATTACCACAAAAATAACACAATATAAACTAGATAACAATTCATTTCCTGTTAATAAGAAATATAATACACAAGGTACGGGTTGTGGTGAATGGATCGAAAATCATCGACAATACTTAAAAATCGTTGGAGATCTCTTAAATATGGGCGTTAGTGACTGAATAAAGTTAATTCGACTTCAATTTCTCGCGAGTCCTACTAATCAAGAGAAATTATTGAGTTACCCTAAACACTGCTTCAAACCTAGTTCGAAAACCGTCGAAGTACACTAAAAAACCGTCGACGAGATCCAAAAATAGTTGAAAGCCACATGAATCTCTCGTTATTGACCGAATAAGGTTAAATCATCTTCAATTTGTCATAGTATTAATAATCAAAGAAAATTATTGAGATGATATTCCAAAACCAATCCAAAAATCTCGTTGAATAACGAGAAAAGTCTCGACTTTAAGGGTCAAATAACACCGCCATACAATGTAGAGTGACATGACACGTAATAGCAGCAAAAATTGATACTAAAAAACAAATATTTGTGTACCAAAAACTGACACATAATAGCAGCAAAAATAATTCGGTGGCTCAGCTCAAAGAAAGTTCAATCTCAAGCGCATGCTATTCTTCAATAAAGTCTATAGACATAGCCAAAGGAATTCTATAATGTTTTAGAATACGAGATGTTACGGTTTCGACAGACTCGTGATTTAACACAACGACCTTTCCTCCATTCAGAAGCTCACTATCTTCGAGGGTGTCATCTTACACGAGGTTTCCGAGGTGTTTCAAGTTTTCAACGTCCACGCCGACCTTTATTACATGCACAAATCAAGCTCTGAAAGGTAAAGAAAAAGCAAAAAATCCACTGGTGACAAAACTTGGCATCAACTGTACCTGCAATCCAGCAAGACATCCATAACCCGCATTGACGCCATCTATTAATACGTGGCATTGCATTGAGAAATTATGTTGGAAATGCAATGCACGGTACGTTGTAGAAATGATTTCACAATTACGTTTGAAGTATCACTTCGACATAGAGCCAGCAGTACCTGGGAGAGAATAGTGATTAATTGCCAGGTTTTTCAGGTAGCTCTCCGAGTGCTATCTCACACAAGTGGCGATGGGATGTGTAACACCAATTTTCTCCTACTGGTGAAGATACAGCTTTGTCAATGTGATAAAGACAAGGCCAGCAAATATGAAATAGTTCAGAAGCTTATCGAACTGATGAACTGGTACGAGAGGCTTCAGTTGTCCTTTAAGATATCTTTCAAAAATCCGCAAAAGGAGAGTCGAGCAGAGATGGCTCACCAAATGATAACAAAAAGCACTTATAGAAGAACCAATACTTACAGGAGAAAGCGAAACACTCAATTGGTGCTCATTGCCATCTCTCCATACTTTGATCAGAGTAGTATCATTAGGCTTCTTCATAGAGACGAGATGATCGGTTGTTATACGCTCTTGATTTCGAGATGTAGACAAAAATAGAAGCCTAGGGCATATTTTGCAACATCAGACAACAAAAATCGCATGCCATTGTATGTATTCCTGATCCATCATTTGCTATGGGCACAGCACCGAACGTGAAGATGATATCCGTTCTTCAAAACTCAATGTGCATCAATGGCCGAGCTAATCATATTCACGAGTACCCCACTGAGAGTACTCTCGAAGCTGTGCCTTTTCTGTGGGCTGGTACGAAAAACACAAGGAACATAATCCAACATCGCCGATTTCTTCAACGCACTCAATGAAATACGTAATTACAGGCACGAAAATTACGTAACTGCATAATACATACAATGGTGTCAGAACAACTTTTTTTTTTTGTTTCAAAAGCTTGTAAAGTGATGAACTTTCCGACCAGTCTTACTATGAAGAAAATTACCAAATGTTTTTCGCATTCAGTAGGCTTTGAAATGCAACTCCTGCGACTTTGACCCATTATTGCTGGGCCCCCATTGTTTCCTGGATTTATAGCAGCGTCAATCTGAATTGTCAATAGCTGAGTTCCTCCATGAATGTATAGTGTCGGTTCAACTTTAGAAACAACGCCTTTGGTGCTGAAATGTTGTCTCCCCATAAGGCAGACATATTTTAGACTATGACTTCAGCAGAATATTATAAAAATAATCATCAACATGGGATAAAATTGTTAGTTAGCATGGGCTACACATTTGCTATTATGCGCAGCACATGGACAAGTCAATTTGAAGGTGAGTTAGATATGTGTAATAACATGCCAGAATATGCTCTAGGATGCATCTGAGGGTACCATAAAAAATTGATTGATATCGGACAGAGTGACGATGTTTGTCTAAATATAGAGTCGGGTCAATACCGGACAAAGTGACGATGTTCGAGGAAAATTTCTTTTAGTATAATACGCATTTCATATGCACTACACATGCATTCCACTGTAAGGGATGAGGACCGTGATGGTAGTGGTATTGCACAGTGTCGACGACCGGGGTAGAACATTGATATTGGTCGTCGACTCATGTTGGAGTCTGAGGTTTGAACTAGGGCGTCGGATGGGAAGCGGGGTGAGCTACTCGTCTACTCAGATGTATGGCAGTACAGTCTGAGGTGCAAACCGTTAGTTATTAGCGGGAGACGGGGGTGAGCTACTCGTCTACTCAGATGTATGGTAGAACATTCTGAGGTGCAAACTGTCGGTCATTAGCGGGAGACGGCGGTGAGCTACTCGTCTACTGAGATGTATGGTAGTACAGTCTAAAGTGCAAACTGCTGGAGCATGAGGGAACTCGGGAGGGTGCGACCTTGGGATATGATGAGATACGATAGGTTGAGACGAGAGGAAAAAGTCGAGCGTGCATACATTGTGAGACATTTTGGGACAGGTTTTGAGTGCACGCTGCATTCACGCATAGTTTCATCTACTCGGCAAATCACTCGGTGTTTACGTGTTGTGGGTACGATAGAGTCCGACGTTGAAACACGTCGCGACTAAGGCGGGCTGATGGCGGTAACTTCACGAACTTTTGAGGGTGAGATTGTACATGGATGAAGACCTGTGGAGCGGTTAGGGTTTTTGAGATTTTGGACGTTTTGGTGCTACAGTCTTTGTATAGTTGTAACGTTGTAAATGATGTTTATTGTAATGTACTTAACTTAGCGAGAATGGTTTTGTTAGACGGGCCTTCCACAGCTTACGTTGGCAAATACACCACTAATAGTAATTAGAAAATGAGGGTCGTCACAACTGGTACCGCTTGAACTCTTTTTGGTACCTCTATGGCGGAATGGTGACCAGATGTTTGACGAGGAAGACATTTTAACTATTTCTAGATAACAATTGATTCACCACTCAAACCACTTTGATGAAAAATGATTTACGCTAAAGTTATCCACGGTTGTATTTTCAATTCGGTTAACCTTGGATGACAATTGATCAAGTCAACACGGTGGCACGACGAAATGCTCAGGCTATGGGTCTCTCGGATTTATACATATTAGCTTTAATCTCGACTGAAAATTACCATTTTTTTGTTTCAAAAGCTTGTAAAATGATTAACTTTCCGACGGGTTATGAAGAAACTTACCCAATGTTTTTGCATTCAGTAGGCTTTGAAATGCATCTCCTACGACTTTGTCACCCATTATTGTTGGGCCCGCCTGTTTCCTGGATTTATAGCAACATCAATATGAATTGCCAATAGCTGAATGGGGCCCAACAATAATGGGTGACAAAGTCGCTAGAGTTGCATTTCAAAGCCTACTGAACGCGGAAAACATTGGGTAAGTTTCTTCATAGTAAGGCTGGTCGGAAAGTTAATCATTTTACATGCTCTTGAAAAAAATTGGTAATTTTCAGTCGAGACTAACCCAAATCGTCGATTAATAGCGGGAGACGGGTGTTAGCTACCCGTCTACTTAGATGTATGGTAGTACATTCTGAGGTGCAAACTGCTAGAACAGGAGGGAACTCAGGACGGTGCAGCATTGCGATATGTTGAGATACCAGGTTGAGACGAGAGGAAAAAGTCGAACATGCATACATTGTGAGACATTTTAGGACGAGTTTTGAGTGAAAGCTGCATTCACGAATAGTTTCACCTACTGGGCCGCTCAGTATTTACGTGTTGTAGGTACGATAGAGTCCGGCGTTGCGACACGTCGTGGCTGAGGCGGGCTGATGGCGGTGACTCCATGGACTTTTGAGGACGAGGGGTACATGGATGAGCGCCTGTGGAGCGGTTAGCGTTTTCGAGATTTTGGACATTTTGCGGCTACGGCCTTTGTATAGTTGTGACCTTGTAAACGATGTTTGTTGTAATGTATTTAATTTAGCGAAAACATTTTTTTAGACGGGTCTTCCACAGCTTACGTTGCGGAAATGCGCGCAATTAGAAAATGAGGATTGTCAAAATTGGTAGCGCTTGGACTTTTTTTGTTACCTCTATGGCGGAATGTTGACCACTGGTTTGACGAGGAATACAATTTAACTATTTTTATATACAATTGATTCACCACTCAAACCACTTTTAGGAACAATGATTTACGGTAAAGTTATCCGCGATTGCATTTTCAATTGGGTTAACCTTGGATGACAAACGATCAAGCCAACACGGACGAAATGCTCGGGCTATGGGTCTCTCGAATTTATACATATTAGCTTTAATCTCGACTGAAAATTACCAACTTTTTTTGGTTTCAAGAGCTTGTAAAATGATTAACTTTCTGACCAGTCTTACTATGAAGAAACTTACCCAATGTTTTCCGCATTCAGTAGGCTTTGAAATGCAACTTCCGCGTCTCACCCATTATTGTTGGGCCCCCAATGTTTCCTGGATTTATAGTAGCGATCTGAATTGCCAATAGCTGAGTCTCCTCCATGAATGTATAATGTCGGTTCAACTCTAGAAACAACGCCTTTGGTGATTGAAATGTTGTAAAAATAAGCATCATGGGCTAACATTGTTAGTTACCATGGGCTAGATTATGACTTCAGCAGAATATTATAAAAATAAGCATAATGGGCTAACATTGTTAGTTACCACGGGCTACACGATTTGATGTTATGCACAGCATATCGATAAGTCAATTCGAGGTGAGTTAGATATGTGATAACATGCCAGAATCTGCTTTAGGATGCATTTGATGGTACCATAAAAAATTGACTGATACCGGACAGAGTGACGATATTTGTCTAAAATATAGAGTTAGTATAAAATACGCATTTCATATGCACTGCACATGCATTCCAGTGTAGGGATGAGGACCGTGATGGCACGGTGACACTGTATAATGTCGACGAGCGGGGTAGAACATGACTGGTATTGGTCGTCGACTCATGTTCGAGTTTGAGGTTCGAACTAGGGCGTCGGACGGGAGACATGGGTGAGCTACTCGTCTACTCAGATATATGGTAGTACAGTATGAGGTGCAAACCGTCAGTTATTAGCGGGAGACGGGGGTGAGCTGCTCGTCTACTCAGATGTATGGTAGAACAGTGTCGGTTGCAAATCGTCGGTTATTAGCGGGGGACGGGGGTGAGCTGCTCGTCTACTCAGATGTATGGTAGAACAGTGTCGGTTGCAAACCGTCGGTTATTAGCGGGGGAGGGGGGTGACTACTCGTCTACTCAAATGTATGGTAGTACAGTCTCCGGTGCAAACCGCTGGAGAAGGAGGGAACTCGAGAGGGTGCAACCTTGCGATATGTTGAGATACAGTAAGTTGAGACGAGAGGAAAAAGTCGAGCGTGCATACATTGTGAGACATTTTCGGACGTGTTATGAGTACACGCTGCATTCACGCATAGTTTCAGCTACTGGGCAAATCGCTCGGTTATTTACGTTGGCAAATACACCACTAATAGTAATTAGAAAACGATGGTCGTCACAACTTGTACGCTTGAACTCTTTCGGTACCTCTATGGCGGAATGTTGACCACATGTTTGACGAGGAATACATTTTAACTATTTCTAATAACGGTTGATTCCACTCAAACCACTTTGAGGAACAATGATTTACGCTAAAGTCATCCGCGATTGTATTTTCAATTCGCTTAACCTTGGATCAAAGGATCAAGCCAACATGGTGGCACGACGAAATGCTCAGGCTATGGTCTCTCGGATTTATACATATTAGCTTTAATCTCGACTGAAAATTACCAATTTTTGCGTCAAAAATTTAGGAAAAACAATCCTCACAAATATTACGTTTCTGAATGTAAATATCATAACAAAATTCTGAGGACACATTAAACTTGCTTTAGTGGAGGATGAGTGCTCGTGCGGATGAAAATAATATATAAGTGCAACATATGAACGTCCTACTCACCTTCCACTTTTCCGTGAACTTCATCCCCGTAGGATAACTCTTTGTTAGAGGGTGAAGAGTGGTCGGCGAGTGGCAAATCATAATTGCATCGAAACCTGTTCACGCAAAGGCGAGGGTTTTGGCGCCATAACTCGGTCAACCGCAACCGTACCCGTAAGTCGTAACATTTTTGGACTTGACAGAAGACATGAGCCTAGCCCCTTTACTCACTTGATATTAAAGGTCTTTTCTCAGGAGAATCCTCACATTTTAACACGAGCACATTATGCACATTCACGTTCGAAACCAACACGCACATAATAGACTTTAACAGTAAACCTAGTTTCAACCTATTAAAGTAAATGTAAAAGATCGGGGATATTTCTACTTCTATCCTAATTGTACAAAACAATAAAACTATGCTTCTTCGGGCTTTGCTCGAATGGAGGCTACCGGCTCGTTCGTTCGGGTTCCTCTCGATCGACTCTTGTACGACCGTATAATGAAACTACAATAGCCTATGACGGGGAACCATCCCTAATAAAACCGCCCGTCTTATCAAATAAATACTGTAAAGTACAACACGGGGGGACCTTGTCACCCTTAACATATCGCCCAACATAAACAGAACCTAATCCCCAATGAATCACCACGTTATCCAAATAACATGCATCACGACAAACTGAACACATTTTCGAGCCGTAGGATGGGCTGGACTAGGCCTTCCGGGCCTGGTGTTAGGGATGCTCGCCCCGTGCCGCGCGCACCGAGCGCGCGGCCAGCCCCAATTCACGCACACCCACGAGCGCGGTCTTAGCCAAGCGTCGTGCGTATCCGCACGTTGCCTGTGCCTCGCGATCCGCACGACTCGCGCGTGGCTAGCCTTGCGCGCCGCGCACGGCCTTCCCCATGGCGCACGCACGCGGCTTAGCCTTGGCCCGCAGATCGTGCGCATCCAGGCGCAGGACCGCCATGAGTCGTGCACCGTGCGCGGGCTGGCCGGACGTTGTGCGCGCCGTGCACACGGCTATGGCTTTCGGGGTTTTCGTGGCCATTTTGTCATAGTCCCGTGACTCTAACCGAGCCTATGACTCTAATACCACTGTTGGGAATCCCCGATGGTCCCCGACTCACGTTACAAACACGGTTACAAACACGAGAAGTAATGACGTAAGAAATAAAGGATCAGCCAATGATACCTCGTCGAAACCTCTTGACGATGGCTAGCTTCGAACCCTTCGAATCCCCGAGGCGTAATGCCCCTCTCCTCTGCCAGAAGCACACGAACGGGACTCCTTCTTTGCGCAAGATCATCACGCCGACACCTCACGAACATCGCAGCTGTTCTTGCAAGTGCGGCTTGGCCAGAGCTGCTTGCTGCCCCCGAGAGAGAGAGAGAGAGAGAGAGAGAGAGAGAGAGAGAGAGAGAGAGAGAGAGAGAGAGGGAGATAGAGAGAGAGAGAGAGAGTATTTCGTCTCTTGAACTCAAATTTCAAAATTAGATTCTTCACATCTTTAGGATCTCGAAAATCCTTTTTATACCACTTAGGTTTGACCAAAAATAGGTTGAGGTGTGTGGAGAAAAATCCTTACACCTCCCCTTTTACTGAGTCTTCATTTTACCAAGCCATGAATTCAAAATTCAAACTTTATATTTAATTAATTAACTATCTAATATATTAATTGAAGACTATATTTAGTATATTTTAAATATATAATATCCAATAAATATATTTAATTTCAAAATTTTATCTAATAAAATTCGAAACTTATATATATATTATATATATGCATCCACTATATATATATTATTTAATTCAAAATTAAATAATATTGTTTCTTTGAGACAATAATAAAGATTTAAATCTAATTTAAATCATATACTCATATCCAATACTTTATTTTTGAAAAGTATCTCGTGAGGTGAAGACCATTTTGACCCTTACTAGTCAAACTCAGTAATTTCGGCCAATCAGGGTTTTGACCAAGCCCCAAATCCTAATATCTCCAACTATGACCTAGCCTTCTCTCTCTCTCTCTCTCTCTCTCTCTCTCTCTCTCTCTCTCTCTCTCTCTCTCTCTCTCTCTCTCTCTCTCTCTCTCTCTCTCTCTCTCTCTCTCTCTCTCTCTCTCTCTCTCTCTCTCTCTCTCTCTCTCTCTGATGATGACGTTGTGCCGGTTGCCCTTTTTTAAGCCCGAATCTCTTGGTTCTTCTCAACCGGCCTAGGAGGTTTTTAGGAGTTCGGTATTCACCTAGCCAGCCCCGTGGTACCGAGCAGATCTCAAGTTGAGTATGAATTTGAACTAATCATAATCCACGAACTGACTGTAGATTTTCGTCATACGTATAAACCCTTTACTTTTGTTTACGTCGAGTGAAAGTCACGCATAGTCAAACTTACAGAACTCGACTCTATGTCGTTTATGTCGGTGAAAATACCTAAACTGCCCTCCACGACTATCGTGAGTCAGTTATAAGCTCTGGACAGAGACTTGGATAAATTTCTACACATTAAACTTCCATATGAAATTAACCTTGAATTTAGTCGAGACCGTAAATCCCGCTCTGCGGTTCAAGCGGCAATCACATCGAAAAGTCAATATCGCATTTCGTCGTTGACCCATGCCACTGGCAAGACGGGCCTAGTAAACTTGTGCCAAGTCAAGACCTCAAGAACAACCCCAAGTTAACCATTTCGGTCTAAGGTTCACGCATACTACTACACTCGATCGATTGATCAAGGACAATCCAAGCGTGTGATCGTTCAATACGAGTCAGTGTCCAAATACAGATAATCCCTTCATCTCGTTAGAACTATAGTGTAGCATCCTCTAATTATCCTTTTTCTTGGGTGTGTTTTATTATTATGTAGTTTGGGGAGACAATGTAGTTTATTAATAGTTTGAGTATGGAATTTAATATACCAACTTAATGTGGTATATAAATTCCCCTTAAACGCTTTTTAGGATTTTATCAAAGAAATCTTATTGAAGACGCTCTAGTTAAATACACACACTAACATACACTCAAGGTGTTTGTTACGCTTCCACTCTTTCTTATAATCTTTTGATCCTTGTTTGGTATCAAGTGGACCAACACATCTTGTATCATTGTCGCAGGTTCCCACTTCCCAAGTGACGGTTGACACAACCGTATTTGACCCATCGACAAATAATTCATACTTGTCGATCCAGTCACCCTACTGGAGACTTAGACTTGTGGACTAATTGTAATATTGCAGTATCTCAGGTTACTGGTCCCCTATCTGTCCCCACAAAATCAGTAACCGAACTGCCAATATTTGGGTTTTGTTAATTTGTCTTATTCACCCAGACTGCAAGGTGAAATTTTTAGACTAATTAATAATTTTGCCTTTTAATTTTTTTATCCAATAATAAATTAGTGATGAATAAAATCATTCCATTAATAGAAGTAATCAAATTACATCACTAAACACTACACAATTACCAAATTGCCCTCGTACTCCCAGTCCTTGTACGACATCTAGGGCATATACCTCAACACGTATATATTAATCAGTATGAGAGTGTTTGTTTTGCGGTGATCGAAAACACCGCGGTGATACTCTCATTCGCTCGCTCATCATCACTGTGGTTGTTTAGTATGAGTAATGAACGATAACCTAGATGTTAAAATGCGCTAATATTAAAATTTTTATTCAAGAGGCATACATAATTATGGTGTAATTGTGTTGAGATACTTTCTGAAATAAAAAAGTTAAAAAATCTTGTGGTGATCGAAGATGCATTTTATATCTACTTTGACAATATCATGTATATCTAAGTGGTACTCAAACTTTCAAAATGTGTTGTTTTGGTTCCTGCAAAACTTCACTTGCTAAACTAAGCATCGTATTCTATTTATTGTCTAAAACCTAGCATTATACACCAAATAAACCCCAACAGGGTCTTGTACAAGTTTCAAAACTTTAGGATTTTGGTATATTTTGTCTGAACCACAAGATATTTTTATGCTTTAAAGCCTTTATTATCGTTTAAGTGGTTTATTGCTCCATTCAAATTAATGGAATGGGATAAGTTTGTGACACACTATACGTTGATCAATTGATGTTTTCTTTTTCGTAGTAGTAGATATTTTTAGCCAAGGTGGTGATATTCTTGGGGTAAATTTGTCCTTTCCAAACGGAATGAATATGTGGCGCGAGATGGTTTGCGTGAGGAACTTGAACAAAAAATCGATGAACAAGAAATCAAAAAAGTAGAAACTCCGACGCCATTTTCAGTTCATGCGATCTGGGAAAAGCTAGTTAGTCCTCGCAATCAACTGCATGTAAAAGCTCGACTAAGCAACTTGCTAAGTGATGATACGCCGCTTTTAACTGAACCTCGATTTTTTTTTTATTATGGCTCAATTTGCTGTGGGGGGACGTATGAGGCCCTCGATTCGAGGCGATGGGTTCTCAATTGGGTTCGAAGTACTCCATCGCCGGTCGACAGTCAAAGATCACGTGACCAGACGTAGCAGAGGTTCTCCGAAGCCCGCGCATTTGGCTTCAACAGAAGGACGGTTTAGAGTTCGTTCCTTGTCTGCTTATGGAGGAGCTTTCGGCGAAACAATGGAGGATGACGACGAAGTTTTTGGGATCGATGAGCTTTCTGGGTTCAGAGGCTTGGTCTTGGATATCTCCTACAGGTTTGGCTCCTCTCTCTTTTTTTTTTCGGACATATATTGTGTTTGGTTCCACGATTTGCCTATGAATACTGTAAAATCTACTCTCACGGGCATTTTCTCGAATGCCTTTTGTTCATATGGCTCTTTCCTCCACAGTGCATTTTTGTTGTAAGAAGCTATATCTATTACCTTTTTAATCATGTTTGGATTTTCGAATTTAGTGGGATCCATGTTGTTCTTTGTATGATGTCATGTTTAGGCCTGTTAATGTTGTATGCTGGAAACGCGCCATATGTTTAGAGTTCATGGATAAGGTAAACTCGTCATTTCTTATGAAGTTCTCTTCACAGTTAACATTCTAATCTATGTTGTAATAACCTATACATTGCAGGCTGATGTTTTAGAATATTATGACCAGACTGTAAACTCTGCTAATGGTTCCTACTATATTCCTGCTGTGTTGAGGGTATGTATGAGCTGCTATTCGTTCGCCTTATGCTTGCAACTCAAATCATACTCCTCGGGTTAAACTTTCTATACGTTTGCGCTAACCAAGTTGTGCCGCCGATCATCATCACAGGTTCCTCATTTGCTGCAAGTCATCAAGCGAAGGAAAGTTAGAAGAGGCCCCAGTCGTCATAACATCCTTCGTCGGGACAATTTCACTTGCCAGTGAGTTCCTGAAACTACGGGAAACAGGGCTTAAAATTCACTTAGTTTACAATCCATTTTGGCATGATATACATCTTCCTCTGTTACGATTTTTTGATCGACTTCACAATCTTCCAAGTATCTTTATTTGTTCGAACGACTAAACTACTAATATCTGTCGGGATTCTTGAAAAGGTACTGTTCTGCTGTTGAGAACTTGACAATCGATCATATTTTGCCTATATCAAGAGGGGGAACATGGACCTGGGAAAATCTGGTAACTGAGAGACACAGTTCTCTTTCATTTTACTTCAACGTTCTGTTGCAATGGAAAAATAACACACTTTTCTTGCAATGCAAAAGGTATGTGCCTGCGCCAAATGCAACTGGAAGAAAGGGCAGAAAACCTTAGAGGAAGCAAATATGAAGTTGTTGAAGACTCCCAAGGTACAACACCTCAACCTCTCTCCTATAGCAAAATTCCCAAAGATTCAGTCCGAAACAAAACTTTCCTTTTAATCAATGGTTGTTAAACTTAGATCGTAGCTAACTACCGTTCATGGTTGGTGTACGTGCGTGCATCTGATTAACAGGCACAAAAGGACGATGAGGTACTCTCCATACCCATAACAAACAGAGTAATAAAGATGCTTAGAACTAAGAAGGGCATGCCTGAGGAATGGAGGCAATACCTATCCAAGAAGCCTTACGCAGCTCCCTGATTTATATATATATAATATATTTATATGTATGTATATATCAATGGCAATGGCCAACACAGCAAATGCTATGTGTAGGACGCTGTAAATATTGATATTTGATGTTTCAAAGCTGTGAAGGAACACGATGACACTTACCCACAAAGTTCTGTATCTCAAACCAATCAAGTGATAGTCTCGTCTCCGTTGATGGATCAGACAAGAAAATATCTGTCAAGCAATCAACTTTTTGCTTGATATAAGACGGAAATGGAGCAAAGAAAGGCTATACACGCGTCGTCACATGGCTGTTATTTCTTGTGGAAAGTTCCCGCTACCAAAACTTGCTTCGCCTACACTTTCAAGAGCTCGAAGAACTTCATCATCTTCTTCGTCGTCGACTGTTTCGATGAGTGGTAATAATTACTCCAACGATGAGTTGAGAGCTAAGTTCATGGAGTTCCCTCACGCTTGTGGCCCACAGAGAGATCTCATGCTTGAGCTGCTATCCTCCGTGGACGCCCACCTCGGACCTTCGCTGCTGCCGTGTAACCTTCCGCCGGACGTTCAACACTTCGGTGATTCAACCGCCGGATCTCCTCAGGCGTCGCTCAACCTCAGATCAGGCACGCCTTCTTCCAAGGTAACGATGCGAACTAACTCCGATCGATGACCGCCGCCTTCTTTCGATTTAGGGATTTTCAATTTAGCCCCAAAATTTGCTCTGCTTGCTTTTTTTGAGGGAACCCTTCATTTTCATCCATTTTATTATTGGCTTGAAAAACTTTCCATATCCCATCAGACATCAATAATTGGAGCAATTTTGTGTTTCTTTCATCTAATCACCAGCTGTTCATTGCATCTTCTGCTGTTTCCACAAGCAATATGTCTCATGTATTTGCAAAAAGAAGGTCACCGTGGCGACAAACAGAAACATAGGATCATTCTTGCCAAGGTGACCAACTAAACTAATTTCTGCTGTAATAAACAATCAGATCGACTTCATATTGGGAGGATGGATCCACTGCAAGCTGCCCTCGGGCGGTTCCCTCAACATCACGAGCCTCTCGGCCTACTTAAAGCCATCGACCGACGCCCCACACTTCTTAATGGAACTCATCCAAAGCAGCCCTACTTCGTTCGTGCTCATCCTCGACCTAACTCCAAGGAAGGACCTCATCTTATACCCCGAGTACCTCAAAGCCTACTACGAAGACTCAAACCTCGACAGGCACAGGCAAGCCCTTCAGGCAATTGCTGAGGTAAAGCCTTACTACTCTCCTTCTCTCTACGTAAGGGCCGTTGTATCCCCCATAGCTATTGTCGTTTCATTGGAGAGTGGCGATAGAAATGTGGAGGAGATCGTTAGGGATTGCGTGAGCCCTATTGCGAAGGAAATGCTTGGGTTTTGGATAGAGTCTTGCGTTTTTTCGGGGAGGGAAGTGGCAGAGGATGAGGAGTATTTGGAGACGAGGGATAGGATTATTAAGGGGAAAACGATCGAGGTTGATCTTGCTTCGAGCTTTCCAAGGTTGTTCGGGCGTGAGGTGGCTGATAGGGTCTTGGGTGCTCTCAAGGAGTATTATGATGCTTAAGTTTTGTCTGTCCTTCATTTTCTTGCGAATATAATATAATTGCATCTTTCTCACCTGCGATGTGCTTGTTTCTATGTTCTTATGGTCCTAACTTACAGTTGAGATAACATATTTCCTTTTGTTTCCAAATCCATGGCTATGAATTTGAGATTTGAGAGTAGGCCATAAAGCCTGATAGAACTTCGCTACCTGTAATAAAGCCGACGAATGAATCTCAAGTCTTTGTTATGTAAACCTTTGTTTAAACCAAAACATCATGTGTTAACAGTTGCCTGAGTTTCATATATCCTCACATGAGAACAGACTGAAAACTGTGGATAATCTAATAATTTCTTACAGAAGATACAAGATTAGCTTTAGCTTGTCTGTCAGCATTGAATAATTCTCGATGAAGATATTCGTAGCTACTGTTCTCCTACACAACTTTACAGGCATTGGCATGAATTTGTTTCACTATCTTAAAAATCCTATCACTGATCTCTGTGAACACCAAATAAGATCACACACAATCTTTGATTCTTAGTTTCATCACCAAGAACTGCATTTGAACACTCCCTCAGCAGCTTTTTTCGTATGCTATTTATTATACGTACCATTGAATTTGTCGAAATTTGTCAATTGGGTTCGTCGGCTTTAGCCAGGGAACGATTCGATGCCCCATGCAAAAGCTTCACAAATCCGAGGAAGCTAAGTTTTCCATCATTGTGCCTGATCCAATCGTTCAGCACAGCATAGACGGGCACAGAAGGGCCCACGCCAAGTTCCTTAAGTAGTAAGCCATTGAGTTCAAGAATTCTTTAAGCATATGTGGAAGGTTGATGAATACATATGCATATATGTGTATATTTCTTTTCTTGCCGATGCCAATTCCTCGATCATGATAGTTCTGTTCCCATCCTTGTCGAAGATCTCAAAGGCTGAGCGAGCTTGCTGTTCCCATCTGTCGAGAGACTCACGCTTAAAGAAGCAGACTCGTCGAAATCCATCCTTTTGTATTGGAGTGCATTGAGCTGTGTTTCTTACGTAATAACTTAATAATTCAGCTGATGCAAGAAAGTTCGAATCTATCAAGGAGGAATAAGAAAAGCATATACCGAGGCAAGAACGTCGAAGATTCGTGACTCTTTCATTGCATCAGTTGCATTTTTCTTCAAGGCCTAAGTCACAGGTAGATGGATTAGTGTTAGGTATGAACTGTTCGACAATTCTGTTAATAGACGATCTGGGAAATTAGGTGCTGACCGATCCAATGCTGTCCAAACTTATAGTTGCGTTTTTGTTAGGTTCGAGCAGCTTGAATTGGTCCTTCAGATAGAAAAGTTCATCTTCTGTGAACGTCTTCGATAAAGCCTGCAATAACGGTCCACCACAAGAAAATTGAATTAACCGACTATTTAGCTTAGCTAAAATAACGCGGCGAAATAAAAAGTTAGTACAAAAAGTACGAACACGTAAAGCAGCTTTCCACAGGGGCGAAGAGCGCAAAAAAGCTTTCATGAGCTTGAATATCTGTACGTCTATAGGCACTTTTACACCATTGGTGTTTCTGATCCATGGTATGGATGACCTGAAAAAGGAAAAAAAGACATAGGAATACAAAAATTTGATTATTTCAAAAATTAATTCTTTTGCTTGCTTTGGTGATAACAACTGTAATAACTCAAAAATGGCCTGAGCTGCGGTCATTCGCTTCCTAGGATCTTTATTCAGCAAACGTTTGACAAAGTCTTTGGCTTGGGGAGAAATAGAAGGCCAAGGTTGCTCTTCGTAACTGGGCTCGGCTTTTACTACAGCTCTGAATATGCCCGACTCAGTTCTTTCCCAAAAAGGTCGGCTTCCACACAACAAAACGTACGCTATTACACACCAATGCTCCATACGTCAGCCTCTGTACTGTATGCCCTGCGTAAAACTTCTGCTCAACGTAGTATGCACTTCCCAATGTGTTGTTTAACCTTTTGTCTGAAAATAATTATGAGAAATGAGAGATATTCACTAGAAAAAAAGGGAAATTCCATGTGGTGCGTTCGAGTTTATGACTTTTCCGGTTGGTACCCAAAGCTTTTTCTGATTCCGGCTGGTACCCTTAGCATTTTATAAAATTGATGTCCGTACCCTCCAACTACCAAAAATGGGTTTTAAAGGGTTAGATGCTGTTAAAAACGAAACAAAAATAGAAAAAAAAACATACAACTTCTAGTTACGTCAGCGCACCTCCCCTGACCCCTACCCAAATTATATTTGCACTGCATTACTGTAATTTGGTTGCTTTAGTTGGTTGTTCAAGAAAACAAGCAACTGAAATTATTACATAATCAAGCTTAGATATAGAGAAAATTAGAATCATTACAAAATCACTGTGGCATCAAGTTGTGAAGTTTCATTACACAAAAAATAAGCAAAGCATGTTCAGCAAAGATTGCTAGCAAAACTATTCTATTACAGAGCACAAAATAATTGCTTATCAAGCCGATGGAAGGTATGATGATGGAATTGATGACGATGGCTGCGCCTGCGAAGAAATGGACTGATGTACCTGTGTGGGCTGGGAAGAACCACATGTTGCATTTTGTGATGCCCCTCTCTTTCTTTTTTTTTTTTTTGAGGTTTTTGTAATTCCTTCTTGGTCTCTCACTTGTCGGGCAGTTGGACCACCCATACAAGTCTTCGAATTATGACCATAGGTCTTGCATTTCTTACACTGCATAGTGGTTGATCTTCTTCCCTTTTTTGGCTCGCCAGGTTCTCTTCTGTTTCTGGTAGGTCTTCCAATGCTCCTCTTCATTTGAGGAGGGTTGATATTGGGAAAGTCGAACGATGGCCATGTCTCATCAGATGGAATGAGATGAATGTTCAAACCATAAGCCTTTTTATACTTTTTAACTGAGAACCATTCACTTACATAAGGCATATAAGAACATCTCAAATGGTTTATGGCCTTCATGCACGCAAGGAATCCCACTTATCTGCCACTTACCACAAGCACAACTTTTGTTGTTTAACGAAAGAGGTAAGTATAATGTACAGTCTTGAATTTCAAATTCACCTTTGCCAGATGTGAGGACTTTACAAGACCTAGAGTCCACACTATAGCCTTTAGCCGCCTTGTTACCTTCGGACATAACTCATTCTCATTCCATTCTTCGGCAATTTTTTGTCTCTTTGAGTGTCTCACCATAGTCACCCTTCGAATGCCTATCGATTTATGAAAATTAAGAAGCTATTATCGGTAATATCTCTAAGAATTTTGGTGTATACCTTCGAATAAACTAAGGACGGGTTTACATCTGTCAGCCCCTAATAAATTGTTGAACGACTGAACAAAGTTTGACGTTTCTCATCTTGACACAAAAATGGCTCAAATGCATGACGTGCCCCTTGTGATTTGTCTCCTCAGTTAGCAAACCATTTTTTAGCCTTTATACCTCCATTCTTTCCATGGCTTTGTTGAACGAAAATTCGGAGTATGCATTCACTATTCTCCAAAAGAGAGCATGCATAAGAGGCCCAGGGAATGGCTTCTTAAAGTTGGCACAAAGATGCCTAGCACAATATCTTTGTCTTACTTCTGGCCATCTTTCTTCTAGAGCAGGCAGAGTCCCCTACAAACGAAAGTGTTGCGAAAACATGACAAAACAGCAGTAATGAGAAATAACAAAACAGAAAAAATAACATTTTCCTGACCTTCTGCCGATAAGATATTATCGTCCAATCTTGATATGTTGCTTTCTTGTAAGGTCTGCCTCGAATGGTAGAAAAATTGGACCAATTCTCATTCTTTTCAGCAACAACGATGCAATGCGCTATAGGAAATAACTCATTGTTTCCATCAAGGGCCACTGCAGACAACAACACACCGCCATAATTCCCCTTAAGATGGGTGCCATCAACTCCGATCAGACCTCGACAGCCCTTTATCAAACCTTCAAATTCTGCCTTGAATGAAACGAAGATATATTTGAGTACTAAAGGGCATTCTATACATTCAACTGACACTTGCCCCTCACCCCAACAGCAATGAGCTACAGAATCAGTGTTCATTTGCTTGACAACCTCACAATATGCAGGAAGCCTCCATGAGTGTCAAAGCATAGTCTTTCAAGCTATATGCTGATGACTTTTTCAGTTGTATTTGGTACCTCTCCAACAGTAGATAGTTCAATGATTTGATGGAAATGTCAGGATTAACCCTAATATCATCCAACAACTTCTCAGCTGCCCATTTGTAATCAGCCATAGAATTGAAATCCATCAACCTACTACACTTATGCTCGTCTAAAATTGACTTAATGGCCCATGTATGACCGTCAGCCAACACGTAGCATGAAGCCTATAAGGACAACCTTCAGCAGCACATTCACATGTATATCTCCCCTTGTCTGCTTTCCTAACTACAACAGAACATCCCTCTTGAATGCAGTACTCTTTCAATATCGATTTGAAATGTTTTTTATCCATAAAAAGCATCCATGGTTTTAGCTTCACGGACCCAAACTTCTCATCTTTGTATAAATCTCCGTTGCTAAAGAGTTTATCAAAATAGAACTCTTCATTGCTGCTAATGTCTAACCAATTATGCTCTGAATTAGGCTCAAAACTATTCGCCACACACATGAGTTCCTCATCAACATCTGATTCCTCAACATAAGCTTCCCCTGACTCCTCGTCAATATCATTGGATAACTCATTAGCTTGATTAGCCACTAATTCAGCCTCAGTTGTACTAGCATCCACAAAGTTCAAGCCAAGTCTTCTAGCTGTTGTTCTTGCCATTTTCTTCCTCTGAGGTAGAGTTTGATGTTGATTAACCAAACGCAAAGCAAAATAAAAGCTTATCTGACAAAATCGAGACCCTAAACCGAGAACCCAACGTGGAATAGGCTCGCCGCTCATCGTCCGGCACCACCACGAGCGAAAGACGGTCGTCAATTGCAGAAGATGAAGCTCACAATTTTGTCAATTGCCGGAGGCGCCCGAGTGGGAAGCAAATCCGATGTATTTCGTTGTGGGTTTCATTGTGATTTCATGTTGAGAAGAAGAAACTATAAAGAATCTCTCATTTGATCTCTCATTTGATGTGGATTTCATGGTGAATATCAAATTTTGTGAGAGAGAAGATGATGGTGGTGAAGAAGAGAACGATGAAGAGAAAAAATAATATAAAATAATAAAGTAAGGGGTATATTTGTCTTTTTAGTTGAATGGGTCAACTAGGTAATTTCGGATAAGAAGTATCTGACATGGGACTGATCTATAAGTTTTTATACTAAAGGGTATTTAAGTGTTGATCTCCTTAATTTTAATACATAGTTGACAATTCTATTTAATAAATAGAAAGATATGCTAAGGAAACTGTTAGCAATCGTGAATTTAAAGAATTCATATTAACATTTTTAGTGATTGGACTGAACTTAATTGAGTATAACAGGTTGACATAGGTGAAACCGGATACCAGCCAGCAGTTCAACAGCGCAACCAGAAACCGGATCGAAACTGCTATCGGAAGATCACTGAAGATCGAAATGCGGATACGGATGTGCCACGTGGACAAAGATTTAAATTTATTCAAGGGGTGACAAGCTGGGGACTTCTGATAAGCAATTAATTCAAGCCGGCCAAGAGGAGTCAAGTTGAAGTCAAGCCAAGCTTAAAAGGAATAAAGCAATGGCACAGCAGGAACTGCAGCGAAGACCGGACAGACACATTTTGGGAATGTATTGTCCGGTACGAGGAGCTATCTCACAATGGTCTTCATCGACAAGCCATCTGTAAATAGCAGAGAAGCAGGCTGAAGACATAACAACACTTACTTTGAAAATCTTAGAGAGAGATTGAGCTCAAGCTTTCAGAAGCTACAAAAAGATATTCGGTGTTGCCCTCACTGTACGTAATCGGTGTGTTAGTGAGTGAGTTTTTCTCAAGGGACTGTAAAAAGCTCTTGAAAGATACGGACTGTAAAAAGCTGTCTAATGGTGTCTAGGAGTTTACTTAACTATAACTAGGGGTTGTACTGTGTGAGTCTAGCTAAGAAGGTTGTACAACGGGGGTTGTTAGAAAATAGTCTTTCCGAGGGAAAGGGGGAGACGTATGAGACTTTGTTCAGAACTTCCATAAAAATCTCTGTGTCCTTCGCAAACAATCACTCACACACACACACACACACACACCACATTGGCCATCCGGTTTTCAGTACACAACTGATCGGTTTCACTTCCGCACAAGTCACACTTAGAATATCAAGCACCGGCATCTAACCTTAACCGGTTAAGATCCGAATAACGTACAAGTATTTGTTCACCCCCTCTAAACACGTAACCGATCCTAACAGAAACATAAAAAGGTTTGTGAACTTAATATAAAACGTAATACTACTTGGTATGCATTGAAAGATGTGGAGAGTAGGTGTTACAATAAGACGTGTTTCATTCTTGAGAATGTAAGAATTTGTCTTATATATTTAAAAAAAAAAAAAAAAAGAAGAGCGAATAATTCCTTGTCTTAAACAATAGACCGAATGTAGCTCGTACTCGGAGTGAAAAATATTAATACAATATACCGAAATGGTAATGAGTCATCACCCTTGCGTGTGTTTTGGTTGTCAATGGCTTACACATGAATGCATTATTTTTAATAGCTAACAGATTTGACAAATAATCCTATATATTTAATATTCATTAGAATCCCACACCACATGGGACTTCTGAATATTTCAGCTCCGCAATGCATCGCCACCAAATCTCAACCACAGATCCCAATCATGCACCCAAATTAATTTTGAAAAGTGCCAATGATAATTGTGACATGGAATAAATTATAGTTTAAAATATCAGTTACGGTGTTGAATCATGGGCGCATGCTAATGCGCTGAAATATAAAAACATTGATTGGCTTTGTCTTCTTTCTTCATTCTTTTTTTGGGGGTAATGATTTGAGGGTAATGGATTAGTTGGGTGCTGATGTAGAATTGTGATTGTTCCTTGGCATTGATACACCTCGAGTTGGGAAAAGGAATTATTAAGTCGCTAATGTGAACCTTGAACAGAAAGATTCCGATTGTCGACCTCACAGAGTTCATTACAAGAAACACGAGAGAGAGAGAAGACGTTCATTCACCAAATGTTTGTTGTTAGATTCGCTCACTGGTGGAGACTTCATACATATAAAGGAAAGTAATAAAATGTAAATAGAAAACGGAACATGCCACGTATTAAGGATAATGATAAGCTGGATATTAAGTAGAATTTGTCGATGCTCTCTACTATTCTATTAAAGCTGGTATCAGGCATTTCGCATTCGTAATTTCTGGATTCTTTCAAATATTGTCGCTTTTTTTAATTTCTTAACAGTATTTGGTTGAAGTCGATGGCTTTCTAGATTATTTAAGCCTTTTTTGTATGCTAATAAATAGCTTATATTTATAAAAAGTTAATAAAATAGTAATTTTCTTATCACCGTGTTTTCAATGAACAATTTTGGGCAATTTTCTTAATGGCTGGAGTCCTAATAAAAAACCAATGAACAGTTTGTTGGGTACAGCTCTAGCTTGTGGGCAAGCTGTCCAACCACTAAAGCAAGCATATTTAATTAAGGCCATGCTCAAGTGACGAATGCAGTGACGATTTCTTATTGGCCTCTGTTGATTGCCTATGAAAGGCATGGTTCTCATTCGAACAAATGCACCCCAAAGTGAAAAGCAATAAGCGCGAGTGAGAGATAGAGAGAAGAGTGAGAGTGAGGAAAATTTATCCAGTTGGATAAGGGTGAGAGCGGGTACAATTTTACTAGGGTAGTTTGGAGTAGGTACAAATACATTACCCGGGTAGGTAAGGGGTCTCGAGTTTGGGTTTAAACACGAGTGCTAATTTGTATGCTGTAATATTCTCAATATAGTAAAGCTGGTGCTCTCGGTGGATGTAGGCGGTATTGTCCGAACCACGTAAAAATCTCATGTTCTCTATCGTCGTCATTTCGGTTTTAAAATTGTCCAAATAAAATAGTTGCGGGTCCAAAATAAACCTTCCGCTCGATCCGAAAAATTGTCACTCAACCCCAATAAGTGGTATCAGAGCCAAGCCTAGTTAATATTCTGAGTATGCTCTATGGTTGCAGCTTTCTCTGATCTTCCACATCAGAAAAGATATCAAGAAAGTTCGTTACGGGGGAGCAGTGTCCGCCCAAGCTGTTAAATCTCTGCAAGGATTATGGCGACGGAAAGCAGTTTCAAAGTGCGGCAATTTGATGGTACGGGGAGTTACACTCTGTGGCAGAGACGAATGAAGGATATACTTGTTCATCAAGGCATGGCTAAGGCTTTGAAAGGCGACAAGGAAAAATCGGAGAAAATGACGGAAGACTGGGAGGATTTGGGGTCAAGATGTGTCAGCACAATCCGTGTGTACATTGTGGATAACATTATCAATAATGTTGTTAATGAGTATTCTGCACCAGACTTGTGGGTGAAGTTAGAGGAGCTGCATCTCTGGAAAAACTTAGCCAAAAAGTTAGATCTGAAGCAGGAGTTGTACCGGCTGAAGATAGAGGAAAGTGGAAATGTTATGGATTATATAAGCGTGTTCACCGGTCTTGTGGATCAACTTATAAAACTTGATGTAAAGTTAGAGGAAGGAGATAAAGCCCTTTTATTTCTTACCTCGCTTCCCGATTCTTATAACAATTTGATCACTACCATCTTATACGGAAAGATGACGATGAAGTGGTGGATGTACAGTCAACTCTTTTGGCACATGAAAAGAGGAGACAATCAAATTCTACGGATAGCCAAAATTCTGCGTTGGCTATACATAGGAAAATCGTAGAGGAAGGTTCCACGCCAGGGAATTTGGAGGTAGGAGCAAGTCCAAATCAAGAATGGCGGCAAGGACATTGTGTATTACAAGTGTGGTGAGCCGGGACATGTCAAATGAAACTGCTCAACTTGGAGGAAGAAGGACAAGAACGGCGAGAAAAATTCCACAACCATGATAGCACATGAAACATATGATGTTCTAGACTTTCTCACAGTCTACAATGATGGCGCTTTTCTCAGGATGAATGGATATTTGATTAGGGGTCGAAGTACCATATTTTCTTCCAAATAAAATATTTTGATACGTTCCAGAAGATACGAAGAAGTTAGGTTTCCATGGCGATGGATACCGTCATGTGGTTTGTGGCATTGGAACTGTGAAGATCAAAATGACTAACGGAGCGGTGCGGGCTTTAGGTGGTGTGATCTTCGGACGAATTTAATATCCTCGAGCCAGTTAGATTCTAAAGGCTATGAGAGTTTCATAGAAGGGGGAGTATGTAAAATCACATGTGGCGGAAAGGTCCTACTGAAGATAGAAGAGCGTGAGTTTTGTATCGTCTCGGCGGGAATGTGGTACATACTACTCTAACTTCGATAGGTTCATGAAATTCGCGCGCGCGTGGTGGAAATACAGACGATTGTGAGAATAAAAATCATGCTGGAGAAAGGGTTGCATCGAAGTCCCTCTTCAGAAGCGACAGGTAGAGTCGGTTCGACAGCTGCACATAGGTTTGGCCACGGGTGAATGTAATACCCGTAAAATTTAATTACCGGATTTACAATAAAATTAATGGTGGGAAGTATTTAATTAGAAACCTTGTTGGAATAATTAGATAAAGATGTTAAGACTATAGGAGAATAAGTATGTCACGCAATTTATTTTGGAATAAATATACTATTACTTTAGTACTTTACATGGCTTATGTGTGTGTTATGTGAATTACATGATATATGTATTACAGCCATATATAAATGCCTATGTGATTTCATGCTATATGATTTATAATTCTTATGTGTATCACGAATTACGACTTACGTGACTCGTGGAACATGTTTTACGATTTTTATGCGTCAACGTGATTATATGTTAGGTACTATTAGGGTAACTAACCAAGTAGAGGAATTATTGAAATTAGGTTAGTTATTGATTTTAGGGTTTTTAGTAGATGGCATGCTAAGCTAAAAGAATTTTAACTTAGTATAATTAAGTGCTAATACCACCTTCTAAGGAACATGGATTAGTAAGAATAGATTTCAAAAAAGGGGCTAGATAGAAATTTTAATGCATGAGGGTTTCGGAACTAAGGAATCTCGAGATCTTTGGATCTTGAGATCCTTAAAGCTTGAAATGCTAAATATCGAAATAAGTGAATGTCGAAATGATAAGATTGTCGAAATATTAGCATTATTGTACAACACGATATCTATAAAATTTACATTGTGATTTCGAAACCTTTGAGGACTCGAGATTGATAGAACTCGAGAACTTTGGAATCTAAAACATTAAAATCTCGAGAGCTTAATGAAGATAGAATTTACAAAATATTATTATAATAAGCAGTATATGTAACTAGGAGATAATTTCATCCTAAAGTTCGATAACTTAGCTACAAAGAAAGTGAAGAGATGAGATAAGAATTAAAGTAAAATAGCCAACGTCATTTATTTAGTAACACACGCAAAAACCTAGATAAAGACCTTGAAATAAGTTAAGCTATGTCATTTACAACATATAAAAAAAAAAAACGTAGAAGCTGAGAAGAAACGAGCTACCTAATATCCATAAGCTAGGAGAAGGTATCATCCCTTACTTTGATTTTTATGTTTTTATTCAAATCCTAGCATGTTAGGAAGATTAGAGGAACACGAAAATTACATCTGGTCAAATTTACAGAAAGCTTTAATTCTTGAAAAGACTGGAAAATGTTGAAGTCGTTTATATTCTTGAAAAATAGGGTTTTAATCGGGTTAGATGATCCCTACACCAACAGGTATTTTCAAGCAACGTGATTTTCCGTTGATAAATTACGAACATCTGTTAGGTTGGTAGAAATGATCTCGGAATTAGAAATGGGGATGGAAGGATGTCGAAACCAAAAAAAAAAATTGAAATAAGATCTCGAATCTAGCTCGATATCAATGTCAGGAGTATGTTTGATTAAATGTCGAAGTTTATATCTCAAAATATATCTTGAATATGATATCGACATCTTAATTACAATCCCAATATACATCTCGAGGTCTTCATAGAGAATTAAAAGTGTCGAGACATGTGTATATATATATCGAAATCAGTAAGTACTGTTAGATATTGAATTCTTATAAAACCTATCGACATCTTACTTACAATGTCGAAATCCCACAATTAAAAGTCGGAATAGATGTCGAGATCCACTTCAAGAATGATTTCGAAATCTTCGTATATAATCTTACGTCGAAGCCATATAGTGCTTAATCAATCTCAATATCGTGTTCATGATGTCAACAAACATATCTCGAAATTTATTTATATCCTATATCCTATATCGAAATCTATAAATGTCATATATCGAGATCTATATAGAAAATGTCGAGACCTTTGTTCCACTACCGAGCTCGAGATTTTAGTTCATATAGAGATTCATTTTTAGAAACATGTCGAAGATTCATCATGCCGAGATTTAAGTTAATAGTATTTCTTAGTTTAGGTTAAGTTCTAAATTTTAGGGTTTCGAAATTATAGAAGTAAAAACTAGGGTTTTCAAATTTAGCCAATTTCGTGAAATTAAAATTAGACTAACAAACCCTAATATTATATGTTTCTGTATTTAGGATTCGAAGATTAGCGATTTTCAGTACGCTAAATAAAATAGCTAAGGAGTACCAGGTAAGTGGAGATCCCAACTACAACACATAAATTATATGTGCATGAGTTACATGGTTACGCGCTTGAATGGCATGATTATATGCTTCTATGACTTTACGTGAACTCTTATGTGACTTACGTGATTAACTATTACATGAAGTGGCACGGCAAGCACTTCGGCATCATTCACGTACGCATTATCACGTACATACACAAAGTAATAAGACACGAGCATAAGTAGCGTATGATTACTTAAACATAATAAAAGTTTTCATTATGGCTCTTCTATGCTACCATGGTGATTTTACGTCACCGATTTCAAGGCATGACATGACATGTCTCAAGGCAAGGGCATGCATGTGCGGAAAGCTGCGACTTGGAAGACGTGCCCTGAGGAAACGAATGGCAGCAAGGCTAAAATCGGTGTCAGCAACCTCAGAGTGAGTCTTCCATTGTGACTGTCCGTGGGATCAATAAACTACATTGGGATTGAAAAGGCGCCTTAGGGTTAGCCTCTCAATGGAAACATCGGCCGCGTGGCGTATGAAACCACCTTGGGACAGAAAAGGCGCCCTAGGGTTAGCCTCCCATGAGTGGGTATTGCCACTTACATATATATTTACCCTTAATGGGTTTGAGCTCCATGATGGTGCATAGCAAGATAAGCCATGGGCCCTACAAGACAAGACACGAACTAGAAATAAGACAAGACACGAACTAAAAATAAGACAAGACACAAACTAAAAATAAGACAAGACACGAACTATAAATAAGACAAGACCCGAAGTAAAAGTAAGACAAGACACGAACTATAAATAAGACAAGACACGATTTACAGGATGCGAATAGGAAGCATTGGCGTGGATGCCTTTGCATTTTAGGACACGTGCATTGCATGATTTCCACTTACTGAGCTTTATAAGCTCATTCCACGTTTTATGTGTTGTAGGTACGATAGAGTCGGACGTTGAGAAATGTCTCGACTAAGGCGGGCTGACGGCGGTACTCCAGGGTCTTTTGAGGGCAAGGCTGTACATGGATGACGACTTGTGGAGCGATGTTAGGTTATGTTTGATAGGAATATATTTTGGGGCTTTGGCCTTTGTATAATTAAGACGACGTAAGCTATGCTTTGTAGTAAGATATCATATTTTAGGAAAAGTTTTTGTTAGACGGGTCTTCCGCGACTTACGTTGCAAAAATCCGCCACTAAATATGATTAGAAAGTGAGGGTCGCCACAGTGAATCAAGTGGGTAGGACCTGAATTGTTGATTCGGATATGTGTAGCTGGTACAAGGAAGGCCAGTGGAACGTCCGTGGTATTTACGAACGTGTTACTCTCAATTTCATATTCGCTGGAATTAGCACTTGGAGAAGAAGGTGTTGAATGTCGCTGGAGGGGGAGAATTGTTGGGTCCAGCTCTAGCTTGTGGCAAGCTGTCCAACCACTAAAGCAAGCATATTTAATTAAGGCCATGCTCAAGTGACGGATGCAGTGACGATTTCTTATTTGGCCTTTGTTGATTGCTTTGCCAATAAAAGGCATGGTTTTCATTCGAAAAAAATCACGCCAAAGTGAAAAGCAATAAGCGCGAGTGAGAGATAGAGAGAAGAGTGAGAGTGAGAAAAATTTATCCGGGTAGATAAGGGTGAGAATGGGTACATTTTACTGGGGTAGTTGAGAGTAGGTACAAATACATTATTCGGGTGGGTAAAGGGTCTCAAGGTTGGGTTTATACACGAGTGTGAATTTGTACGTTGTAATATTCTCAATATAGTAAAGCTGCTGCTCTCCGTGGAGGTAGGCGGTATTGGCCGAACCACGTAAAATCTCGTGTTCTCTATCGGCGTCATTTCGGTTTTATATTGTCCAAATAAAATAGTCGCGGGTCCAAAATAATCCTTCCACTCGATCCGAAAAATTATCACTCAACCCCAACACAGTTTATAGCTACATCTGATGTTTAATAAAATGGATAGATGATATGATCCGGCAACTATTTAGGTTTCGGCGTAAATAAAACAATAACAGACCCAATTCAACACGTCCAAAGCTTGATACATGATCAAAATGAAACAACACTCTTTCTTTTTCAGCAGATCAATCTTTTTATTATCTTTCTATTATCTATACTATGTATATATAAATATTAAGGGTGAGAGGTGGCTATTAACTGCTAATTTGATCTGTAAAATATTTACAAATTAACCTCTCTATTTCTTTATTTTTAGATAAATAATTATCACATTGGACCCCTCAATTTTTAGTTATTATATTTATACCACACTAATCATTATTTTCCTTTTATATATAAAAAATTATATTTCATCTACTAAACATAAATTATACTTTCAAAACTAAAGTTGAAACAATTATATTTTAAGCACACACATAAAGTGCAGATAGTACTAGTTTATATTATTGCAGAAAGGCATTAAAGTAATTGTTCAGTTCAATTTGGTATGTCAATCTATTATACTTAGTTATAATTTAGTCCTTTATATTTTAACTTATTGTAATCATACTACCATATATTATTTTCCCCGTTATATAATTCAAAAAAATTCTTAATTAAAATAAAATCCATATTATATATTAAACATGTTAAATTAAAAATAACCGTATAAAATATAGAATAAATATGATGCTCTGTCTAAATACTTTGTCATTAAAGTCCAAGGTTCATCAGACCATTTTAAATCTTTAAATTCAAGTAATATAATTACCTCAGTATGAGAAATTTTCTCATAATCAACTTCATCTTCTTCTTCTGCAATTATTTTTGCATAAGAAGTTCCTTCAGCAGATTTTGCTTTCTGCTTTTTGTATTCAAGGAATTCTCTGAATTCATCGCTACTCAAGATATTACTTGAGGATGCTGAAAGGTTTTCTTTTACCAGCTTTAGTTGGAGATTTGGAACTGGGCCATGTGCCAGACTAGACTGAATTATTCCCATAAGGGATTGTTTCCAGTCAAGATTTCTACCGTCTCTAAGAGCTGCTATAAAGCTCTCTGGTAAACCTTCTAAAGTCAAAGGTTTAAAAGCTACCTGGACTAACCCGATATGGATAAATTTATGATTTATCCTATATTTTTCTAAGTCTCTATTACTTAGAAGTCTAATAACCATCTCTTCATTATTGAGAGAGATAGTTTCTTCGGTAGTTTTAACTACCTGTTTTAAACCTAATTTTTCGAAGGTTCCTAATTCATAAATTATTTTATGATCAATCTTTGGAATTGTCCAACGATTTAATTTTTCTATATCTTGAGGAATATCATACTCCTCTTCAATACTGTTTTTAACAGTATCTTTTCTTTTTATCAAATTTAACATTTGATAAAAGCGTTAAACTACACCTTAACTTCTTAATACCCTCACCATGGCTCTGATACCATTTTTTAGGATCTTTACAAAATTAAAAATTATAAAGTGGAAAATGGTACGTGGCGTTGTTAAACCTATCGAACCAGTTATCAGGCTGTAAACAGTCTGATCCCGTAACGGCTACGCAAGGTATTCCAGCCTATATACCATTAATCCAAAACAAAAATTATTTTTGTGATCTTTAGAATTAAATCATAGAATACAAGGATTTTTACGTAATAAAATTTTTCATTCAATTAATTCAATCGGTAACAGCCATCTGCCCTCAAACGCCAATTTTTCGGCAACACGGGCTTTGCCAAGAGCCGACAAAGAATTAATCAAAGTCAAATTTTTATTACAACCTTTATTCAAAATTTAATTCTTTTGATCAATTTTTAAAGGGATTAATTTTTATATTAAGTACATCATATTAATATATGTATATATATATATATATATGATATAAAACCATGATTTAAAGTATTAAGGCATCTTGGTGTAGTTTAACGATAATTTTAGCCTTCCATTAAGGCTAAATGATAGAAAAGATAAATATATAAAATCAAAATTTAAAACTTACTTTAAGAGAGGAGAGTCGTACAGCAAACTTCAATCTTTTATTTCTTGAAATATTTTACAGTAGAGGGGAACTACAAGAGAGAAGTGAGAGAGAGTACAAGAGAACGTAAGAAAGGCACACCCTGAAGCATATGAGCTTCGTTACATTAAATAGAAAGAAAAAGTAAAGTACAATAATTAAAGTAAAGAAAATTTTTCTTCATCGCAATCCACTTGTCGAGGAATCTTGCCAGCTATGTTGCCAAGAAAGTCTTTGTTCTTATCCTTAGCTTTATAAAAGCTTAGTATGACTAATTTCTCATCGTGGACGTCGCGATCAACTTTGTTTAAAAGCAGCTTCGATTTTGAGTGCTTCTTTGGCTTTATTTTCCTTGATTTCTTCACGGGTCTTGACGATTTCTGCCACCTTTTCTTTAATAATGGCAATTTCCTGTCCCATGAGGTCGACAACATTATCTCCAATTTCTTCAATAATTATATTATCCGGATTTTCCGGTTCTTGTCCTTCACCAGCAAGGCAATAATCTTCGTCTTCATCAAATTTTGAAGATGTCCCCATCGAAATATCTCCAATGTCCATTCCAAAGTTTTTTGCAATGTCTTTCTTCATTTCTTCGAAGTAGACATCGATAATTTCATTGGGCTTGATTTTACCCTTTTCAAGAAATAAAAGATTGAAGTTTGATGTACGACTCTCCTCTCTTAAAATAAGTTTTAAATTTTGATTTTATATATTTATCTTTTCTATCATTTAGCCTTAATGGAAGGCTAAAATTATCGTTAAACTACACCAAGATGCCTTAATACTTTAAATCATGGTTTTATATCATATATATATACATATATTAATATGATGTACTTAATATAAAAATTAATCCCTTTAAAAATTGATCAAAAGAATTAAATTTTGAATAAAAGTTGTAATAAAAATTTGACTTTGATTAATTCTTTGTCGGCTCTTGGCAAAGCCCGTGTTGCCGAAAAATTGGCGTTTGAGGGCAGATGGCTGTTACCGATTGAATTAATTGAATGAAAAATTTTATTACGTAAAAATCCTTGTATTCTATGATTTAATTCTAAGATCACAAAAATAATTTTTGTTTTGGATTAATGGTATATAGGCTGGAATACCTTGCGTAGCCGTTACGGGATCAGACTGTTTACAGCCTGATAACTGGTTCGATAGGTTTAACAACGCCACGTACCATTTTCCACTTTATAATTTTTAATTTTGTAAAGATCCTAAAAAATGGTATCAGAGCCATGGTGAGGGTATTAAGAAGTTAAGGTGTAGTTTAACGTATTATAGGACATGCAATATACTTAATATACTAACTATTTTATCAAGTGAGTACACCATAGAGTAACTACACTTAAATTTATTTACGACCAATCATTATAGTTTTAATTTAAATATATTCCAATTATCTCATTTAAGTCAGTTGCTTATACGCTTATACTAACATAAAATTAAGGTGAATCTACAGAATAATCAGTTATATAAAAATTTGCAAGTCAGTACCCATGTCAGAAAAAATTTATATAAGTACCTGTTTGACTGATGTACCATTTTTCCAGTCTTGAGTACCTATTTGTATGTATATTAGTAACACATCACACGTTTATACGGTACCTATATGGTTTCTATACGCCATCTTAATGTCTTATATGATGTACCATTTCTCACAGTATTATGTACTACAATACGCTTCTCTATGGTACCTAAATGTTTTATATGGCGGGACGGGTACCAATGTACAAAATATTTACTCAAATAAACTAGCAATTTTTAATATAATTATGTACTTATCCGTAAATTTCCCTAAAATTAAACTTAATATTATATTTTATAACATAAAAATAACTAAAAATATGAGTTAATATATTATACTTGGCACACACTCCCGATGTGCAGAAAAATACTAGTCTATTTGATTAAGTGCTACAACATCGTAATAACTACCTCTTAATTAATTTGATGTATCAATTACAAAACACCATGCATTATAATATATTTACAATTATATCATCAAAATTCTTGTATATAATAAAAGAAAAATTAAAAAGAGAACAAACAAACAAACAAACAAACCATATAACGTGGTAACACAGTTCAGTCATCCATGGTTTCCACAAACACGAGAGCTAACCATGGTTCGATTTTCTACTTACAAGACAAGAAAGTCAGCCCTGGTAATAACTACAAACAAGTTCCTTACCTTCTTACCCATGACTTCTTGGATCAACGACTTGATGAACTTTCCTCGACTCTGCACTCGAGTACTGCCCCACGACACGAGCGTGGGGCACAGTCTCTTCTCCCCGAGCAAGGGCGTCGACGTTTTCTTGCAAGAACTTTCTCGGGAGTCGCCCGACGACGTTTCCCTCTTCGTTGCCGTCTTTGTCCAGGAAAGCAAAGTGTGGTATGCCCTCGACGCCAAACTCGTCGAGCTCTTGCTCCCATTTAGTGTTGTCGACGTTCAGCATGACAAAGTTCACCTTACCCCTAAGACAGAGAGAGAGAGAGTCGCAGAAATGACGAATTGAGTAATATAGTTAACGACGAGCAGAGGAATGCCGAACACTGCTGCTGTTAATGTAATTAGAGATTTTTTGGGAGTTTCGAGACATTTACTTGTACTGTTGTTCCACTTTGTAGACGTCAGGAGCCAATTCTCGGCATACCTCACACCAGTCAGCATAAAACTCCACGACGGTTGGTTTGTTATTTGAAAGGGCCTGTATGAATTAAAAGGGTTATTTACATAGTCAGGTTGATTGTATAGAGACGAAATTTGATTTAGAGCAAAAAAAAGGAAGTTCAAGCAACTACGCAACCAAATTTGGTTAATCCGATTCATTGAAACCGTTTATAGAAATTAATACTGAAGAAACACTAGAATTGATATTCTATTCACCAACCTCTTCATATGGCATTGCAGCTGCAGCTAAGTCTTTAAGCGAAACGCCAAAGTCCAATCGACGAGACAAGAACAACCCAACTGCTGCAAGAGAAGAAACCAAGGCGATTCGTCTGTTGAAGTTCTTGTCAGGATATTCTGGCAATCCCATTCCACTTGATGACGATAATGAAGATGTTTCTTTAGCGGTAGCAGCGTTTTCTTTGTCTTCAGGTTTTGCATCTACAGAAAGCTTCTCCTGTAGGTCAAATGAGGTTCAATTAAAACTCGGAGCTAGTATTAAAAACCAATGCAGCTGAGATGAGACACTGAGCCACTTCGAAGAAACACAAAAACAGCGTTGTTGTTCCAAAATGAACCTTGGTTCCAACAATGGAGTTAAATCTTTGATATTTACAGTTATTCCAGCTTCAACCCCATCATCATCATTTTTAGAGAAAGAAAATTAAAAAATCAGTCTCTGTTGGCCGATACTCAAACCTAGTTTACCACATCAAACAAAATCATGCATATATTCGGTCACTGTCATAGCTCAAGCGCATCCAAAGCCCTAATTTGATTCCTAATTACTTCAATTTCAATTACAACGTCGTGCTATTCCACAAACTAGAGATAAAGACGGCACAAAAATTTAAACGCACTTGAGATGATATAACGATAGTACCTCTGCAACCGAAGCGGTGTCAGGCAAATCAGGTCTGGTTTGACAGAAAACTCTGCGAAGTTTGCGAATACACCGATCTCCCGAAAATGAAGTGAAGCTGAGAGATCGACGACACGTCATCCATCCTCGGCGATTGAAGCAAAGACGGACGAAGGACGACGGCTGTAGAGGCGGTTCCCACCGTGGCCATGGCGGCGCAGCGAAGGTCGCCTAATAACCGTTTGTTTTTCTACAGTAGTGGTTCTACGGTGCAGAGTAGATTGTAGATATTACAAAGGGGGAGGAGTAGAAATGCTCGAAAAATAATTTAAGTGATGATTATGTTTCCAAGTATTCTTCTCTGTCTGCCACTGTCCAATTAATATATATTCCTTTTATTTAATAAAAATTAGTTTAATCTACCTGCCTGATGGCGGAACATAAAAGAAACTAATATATTTTTATTTAAGTTATTTAAAAATTAAAAAATTTAAAAAAGAAAAGAATAAACATGAGATGTTATAAAAATATTATTGTGATTAATATTATTATGATAATATAATTATAGAGATAAATATTTAGTGAGAGGAAATATGAATAATTCCAATACTTGGTGTATTTTATAATACAACTCAAGGTGTCTATTTATTTTGCAACTTCTCAAATTGCAACCACAAAATAAATATTACATTCTCATGACATAATATCACTTAATTAAATCTCATATATTCCATCCTTATTTAACCACTTCATATACATCCACTCCGATATTCCATTATATCTCCATATTTCATAATAGAAGATAAGTTTTAGAATTGAAGTAACTATCCATGACCAACTCATAATAAATCTCACAATTGGGGCTTTGGAGCACAAACTTTTGAGGGCCCAAAATTGAGGATTTTACATTTAAATTTTTTGAGGGCCAAAAAATAGGGGGCTTTGGGGCACATGGATTAGTCTCAAACTAAATAGATTCAATCTTTCTTACTAATGAAGTAACTAGCACCAACTATTTCATGTACCGTCATCCAAAACAATAGAGAGAGTTAATCACAACGATTTGCCTGTTTATTTACCAAGTTTTTTGCTTTCAAAAATTCAAATCCATGCAACAAAAATAAAACCAACCAATACCATCTTTTTCAACTATAAATATATTCTCAACCCTTTAGGCCTTAAGCCTAAGCCACATAATTCACTTCATTCAACCACAATGCCTACCACCATGAAGTTGGCTCTCTTGCAATTCTACTCTCATCACTAATACTTTCTATCGAATGTACGTTTAAATGCTTCAATCCTCTCTACTTCACACATACATGTAAATATTTATATATGTAATAAAACATGTTAACTAGTTTAATAGGTAGCCAAGGAGCCATCGAGGAGGTCGAGGGCAGAGAGCTAAGAGGATTCGTTTCTTCGAAGAAATGCATAAAGCAGGCGACCTGCAAATCTGCAAAGTGTTGGTGTTGTGCTAATTCATCGGGCAAATCTTGTTACAACAACATGCTTTCTTGCATCCAAGGTTGCGCTTCATCTTCTCCAAATGCTCTTTCGAAATCTGCGATTTTGAATTAGTATTAGTGTGTGTTAAAACGATGATTCAATGCAAATGTAAGCTTTATGAATGAATCTCCACTAACCTGCAAGCAATAACTTGACCCACAATCTATTTTATGCATTTTTACTTTATGATTTGAAGTCCCAAAGAAAAAAAAAATGTTAGGTTGGTTTTGTGTTAGCAATACACAAAGGGGAAAATGTTTATTCTTCTCTTTTTTGGCACCATATTTGCTTTTTTCTTTAGAAAGATAGATAGATTCTTACGTAAGGCCAGAGTACAAGGGTGGAGAAAACAAGGGGAGCAATGAGAAAACAAAATCAATCTTTCTCTCGCAAATGGTCAAAAGAGGAAAGAAAAGGACAAAGGGCGATGAAAAGGAGGTCCTACATTTCCCAACCGTTACACGAAAATACTCCTTGAAAAACTACTTTTTTCAAGACTCTTTTAAGAATTTCAGAATTTTATATATCTCAATGAGTGAGGAACGTGGCAAGTGCATGCAAGAACAATTGAATGACAGTGACGAATGTGTTTTTTGTTTGATCACCTCACTGCCAACTTTCTCTTTGCATGGCAAGCATATAAAACAATTGTAATCATAAATGTTTGTACACTTATATTATGTATGTAAGCAAGAACTTAAAGAAAGATCATTTGCGAACTCACCATGGATTCATTGCGTGGAGTACTGGGAACTGCGTAAGCTTATCTCTGAGATTGGGGCAAGCCTTTTTCGCTTCTGCATCGCTCGTGTTCATGTGCTATGGCATCGAACTTGACAGCTACACTGCATATTGGTAACTGAATATGCATTTCCCTGGTTAATTTCTTGATTCCTTTCCAATATGTGTGTGTGTGTGTGTATTTCATGAAGCTTTGTATCAACTTACTCCCTTTTGAAATTAACTTGAGTTTTACAAGCTCACCTTAGTGACACTGAAGTATATATAGACAGAAAGGAAAGAAGATCTAAGATTCGACACACCTTTATTTGTGATGATCACCGAAATCTTGTTTGCTAGTTCTCGAATTTGCTGCACGTGCATAAGCCGTAAGAGAACCGAGAATTTTCCATGCGGCTTTGTGGATTATTACGTTGAATCAAGATTTGTCGCCTTTCGTCATAGATCTCTGTTTCACATGGAACTTTTTCCACGGTCTTGTTATAATTAGTTGAAAAAACCACTTTAAGGCAAAGTCGGCGGATAATACCGTTAAAAAGAAGATGCCATGTGTTATAACGAACGCAGATTCAGCTTCCAAGTAAGAATGTCCTGAAAGCCGAAACATGTAATGATGAAGGGAAAACTGATGTTAGAACTTAGATTAGAATATTACTTCTATAACGTGTGAATAATTAATTACCTTAGTCTTGTAGGCTTTTAGTCACTGAGGCGCCCAATGCATCCACCGTATATAATTCAGTTCGTAGTCATAGGGGACTGGGTAAGAAACACAGTTACCTCTATCAACACCTTTTCCTCTGTTGATATGCAATACTGAGTAAATGTAATGTAATATATATTCGTCATTGCAGCTATTTGCATACCTCTCGCTAGCTTCGAGTTGCTCGACCTATACGTTGGCGGGCCATTTGATGATTTCTGGCGACTCATCTTGCAATGGAGAGCTCTGCAGAAGATACCAAATGGGTGCAGTTATGGCTTTCTTCGATTGGTTCTTGCTCTTCAACTCAGCCCTTCTTCATCTTTGGAGTCTTCCATACGTTTGATTATTCGTCTGTTTCTGTCTGCTTTCCTCTGTACTATTACTAAGAGAATAAAGATTTTTGGGAGATGTTGTCTGAGTTGCCTCAAAATCAATCGCTTGTGCTCACAAGAACTTCTTCCCCAATATCAAGCAAATCTGTTTCGAACTTCAAGTGATCCTTAAGTTGATTGACCGCTGAATAAATAAGATTGTTAGATTTGTGTTCATCGTCGCCTACCATGAACTCGTAAACACAGCCGTCAACTTCGATAGAACTAACAGCATCGCTCTTTTTAACAATGTGGTTCTTTATCAGCCTCCTCATGTTTTTCACTGCCCCCCATTGTTGAGCATCAGAGAATATATTAGAAATGAGCACATATGAACCACCTCTATCAGTTTCGACCTGTAACAACTGCTTTAAGATTAATTTTGCAATTTGAACAATTCGATAGGTCCGACACGCCCCAAGCAAGGAGCCCCAAATAACTACGTTAGGCTTCATCGCCATCTTACCTACAAGCTCAAGTGCCTCATCAACAAACCTCGACGACCAAGCATGTCAACCATGCATGCATAATGCTTAATATCATAGTTAATTTGTAGGTATTTCCTATCTCATTGAAATAATGTCGCCCAAGCTCTATGAGACCGCAATGGCAGCAAGCAAGCCACTAAAAGTAACCGCATCAGGCAAAACTCCACGAGTTTCCATCTCTTGGAAAAGCTCAACTGCTTCGTGTCCAAACCACGGACGCTAAGGCGTTGGTTATGGTGTTCTACGATACGATATTTCTTTCAGGCATGTTCAGAAAGATGTCCAAGGCATTTTCTGCAGAACCACATTTTGCGTACATGTCGATGAGCGAATTACTTAGAGTCACAGAAGGATTGATGCCATTGCGTAGTATGTAACGTGCAATCTATCTCCACTAGCTAAGTCACCAAGGTGGCCACAACCTGGCAGAACGCTGACCATGGTTGCTGATATGGGGCTCTCCCAATCAACGAATTTTGTGTGTGGGGTTTAACAATTTTAACTTAGCGGTAGATAAAGTATTGTGAAGTATCCAAAGGCACAAGGTGCTGTTTTAACAAGGGGACGTAGAGGGGACGTAAACGGAAATAACACGAGGATCTACGTGGTTCTAATCCTGTTTGGATTCTACGTCCACGGGGTGCTATGAACTTCCTTTCACTATTTCGTGGTACTTTACACCCTCGACTATTCCTTACTATCACTCTCTAAACATGTAAGAAAACATCTAACAAACTCTTAAAGGAAATTATGGTATGAACTGTATGCTGCGGAAAAAACCATCAACAGAATATGGCTAAGTCCCTTCTTTATAGTAGTCCCCAGCAGCCTACGTGGTGCTATACTGCAGCTTCCCATGAAGGCACACTGCATGAGGTACTAAGATCAGAGGAAAGACTGCTGATTGAAAGACTCTGAAGGCAGCTTGCAGCTTCTTGAGCAGGGTCTCCTTCCTATCGTAGGTTGACACGTGCTCTTGTAGCTTTCTTTTCCTCTGTTCTGCTGTATTTTCACCTAGATATCCTCAGAGAGTTCCCTTGGTCCGGTTAATGCCTTTGTCTCAGGGATTTTCGGAGGTCCCTTCGTCTGTTACCTTTTAGGCTTGGTTCTGGGCTTCCTCTTCTTGGTGGGCTTAGTGGGGTTCTTCACTTCTCATTTTTCGGCCCATGTGGTTTAGGTCCGTATCCACCACTCCCCTACTCTAATTTATCTTTTGGGGACCAAAGTGAATTAGAGTAAGTAGCATGACGGGCCTTTCTTCCCCCTAGGGACAGTGCGCTATGATATTTCATCAGGGACCTGTCTTTTCCGAAAAGTCACATCAATTCCTAGGGAACTGCTTTTTTCTTAAGGGCGGTTTCTGGAGACTTGCGGACTATATTTCTGAGAGGCATTGCGATAATTATCAGGTATTTTCTCTCTTCTCCTTCATCTTGAATCCCTTTCCTCCTTTTTGCTTTTCTTTCGTCTCTATGGCTTCCGTGTCGTCCGATTCGGTGAACCCACCACCTCCTTCCACCCCCTCTCTTCAATCGTCTTCTTCTGCCACAGTGTCGGACCCTTCAGTTTCGCAGCCTGCGCTTTCTGCCGAAATCGACAATGGGCGCGCTATCGTGTTGCGAGTGGACCATCGGCCTCGCACCCGTTCGGGATAGCCTCTGTCATGACCTTTCTCGCGCTTGGTAGAGCCAGGACCGTCGATTCACCGCCTGGGACTGAGTTCTTTCCGGGCCGCCGCCTCTCCCTAACCCTAGATCTGTGCTTCCTAGTGTTTTTCTGGCGTCGTCGTGCCTGCCGATGAAATTGGATGCTTTAGTGGAGGGGGTTTCATTTTCGAAGGTTTTACTGCGAGGGTGCCATCCCCCCAAGAGCGCGCGGATCGTCCACCTCCTTCTTGTTCGGCGTTTTGGGAGGCCCATATTAAGGCTGGACTACGCTTCCCTGTCCCCTTCTTTTTGTCAGAAGTATCTAGGGCCTTCAAGGTACCCTTGAATCAGTTCCAACCTTCCACCATTCGCCTCCTTGTCGCGTTTTTGGCGGTACGCGCTGCGGGGGGCGTTCCGTCGCCGGATCTGGTGTTATCCCAGTATTCTCTGAAACCTCATGGCTCTTTTTTGCAAATTTTCCTCGATTGCTTCTTCGCAAAGGGGGAAGACCCACTTTTTTTATGAAGAATCATAAGATGGATAAGGATTGGCAAGGTCCTTACTTCTTTGTAGAGTCCCCCGACGGCACGTGGGACTTTCCCTGTGATTGATGGGCAAAGGGAGCTCCTCCTCGTGATCCTGGCAAGTGTTCGAAGCGAAATAAGGAGGCGCAGTCCTTTTCGAATGATTAAGCGGATGATCAAGGCTTTCTAAACCCTTTTTATTCGGTCAAGTTCCCTGGGGTTTGTACCATTATGGATTTTCTCATTCTTTTGCTGATTTCGCTCCTCAGGGTACTTACAAACATCTCCGTGTTTCCTTATTCTTATGGACTGGTGCTTATTAACATCTTTTTCGGCGCAGAGATGACAGGTTCTTGGTTTAACCTACTGGCCAATATAGGAGAGGGTGGTACGACACAGCCTTCTGGGGCCGAAGCATCTATCATAGCTCCTGAGCTTCCCCCACTCCTAGGGGCCCTGGATATTCGCGATGAGATTCCTCAGGAACTTCCTAAGGACCTTTTGGGCCTTACGTCCTATGAGGTCGTCCCAGCTGCGAAGCCGAAAAGGAACACAGCCACCCTGTCTAAGGCGTCTAAGAAAGCTAAGAAGAAGTTGCCCGTGTCTGAGGATGAAGGTGAGGAGGTTCAGGTGAAGTCTTCCGAGGGTGGATTTTTCGAGGATGAAGCTCCCCTCTCTGAGGATCTGCCAGCTAAAGGGGAGGGGATGGAGACGTTAGGACGCTTGATCTCCCCTGAGGACAGAGAGGTGATTTCCTGGAGATCCCCCACGGAAAATGATGCGGAGCTTACCCATCATCTGTTGAAGGTATAGCTCCTATCTTCTTAGTGATATGTTTTCCTTCTTTAGCTTGTCTTGGAGCTTTTCTCTTGTTGCGTCTAGGTCATAGGCTTGGTGACTGCTAGATCTCCCGTGAGCTCGTTAACTCAAGAACTAAAGGAGAGCAATCGATCCCTTCAGGAGCAATTGGATAAGGTTCAGGCCAGTTTGGCCGTTCATGAAAAAATGGCTGAAGAAGCTCAGGCCAAGTTTGAATCTGAGAAGGAAAGTTTTGGGAAAGAAAAAGCTGATCTGGCTCGACAGTGCGAGGAGTTGCGGAGCTCCTTGGCGAAGGAAAAGGAAGAGCCTGCAACGCTCCTGAGGCAACGCGAGGAGGAACTCCAGAGCTCTTTCGCCAAGGAGAGGGCGAAATGGGACGCAGATTTCATCTGCATGACGGAGGTTCATACAGCAGCGGAATTGGAATCCACGAAGGCCGAGGGTGCCAAGATCTGCCAGCAGCATCTCCTGTTGACGGCGGCTGGTCAGAAATTTTTAGAGGATCTGGCGGCAATTGGCGTCTGACATATTTAAAGGACCCTATTTCCCTCAAGGATTTTGTCCCTTTTATGCAGCACTACTTTCTGGGAGGCGACACCGCCGGTTCTGCTGGGATTGGGGCAGCCACAGCTCTTCGAGTCCTTCCTTTCCCCACGTCCTTCAAGGGAGATCCGTTGGCTGAGGAGAACCCTTTCTTTTGGGGCCCCGTTGCTGAGAAACATATGGGGGCTCTTGCTCAAGCGGACATATCTGACCTCCCTGGCGTTGTCTTTTGGCCTCCTGAAGATCCTTCGGCTTAGTATTTCTTTTGTGTGTCGTGTAATGAACTCTTTTTTTATGCTTTTGCGGACATTCGTAGGTTTTTGTTTTTCCCATGAGGGAGCTTAACTCCCCTATTTCAACGTGTTTTTGCTGAGGTCCCCCTTTTTCTCTTTGTAATATAGGACCTCTTTATTAAGTATTCTAACGCTTTCGTGCTTCAAGTTTTATCGTGCTTTTGTGAACACCTTAATTTATTCGTAAAATAAGTATCAACTATACACGCTTTCCATTGTAAGGACCGTCGTCCTTATCATAAGGTGTCGTTTACGCGCTAGGCTCTCTTTGTCTCGCGGATTCAGTAATGTAGGCCCGGAGGTCCTAAGTGTGAGGTGGGGGGAGATCAACACTGTTTTACCCCGGTTATAGCGTTCCGTGGAGGTACCTATTCACGTCGCAGGCCTTACTGAGGACCTTTGATGTCCTGTACATCACAGCCCGTCAGCGGCGGTATCTTGTACGCCCTCCTAGGCATCTTTCACATCGTAGACCTGTGGCCTTTGATGTCGGGTACACCGTCGACCTGTCGGGCTCTGGCATCATCTCACGTCGCGGACTATCAATCCTTGATGTATTTGTACGCCGCAGGCCCGTCGACCCTTGGTATCGGTTATTTTCGTAAGTGCACCGGTGGTCATAGTCAAACATTTATATTCCGCTGAGGAGGTACGCCTCGTTAAAACCTTATCTGGGCAAAAACCTCACTTTGAGGCAAAAATCCCAGATGAAGGAAAAAGAGTATGTTCCCTCCCCTTTTACATAATGATATTACACATAGAACTTCTTTATATTAGAGATGTTCCAAGGACAAGATATGGACCTTCCTTTTGCATCTTCTAACTCATAAGCTCCTCCTCCTAGCACTTTGGTTACCCTGTAGGTTCCTTCCCAAGGTGCTTCCATTTTCTTTAAGGGTCGCAGGACATCGGCTCTTCGGAGCACCAGGTCCCCTCGTTGCAATCCCCTGGGCCTAATCCTTCGGTGGTACATCGCCTTTATACGGCTTTTATATCCTTCCATTCTTACTTGAGCTTCCTCTCGTATTTCGTCAACAAGGTCCAGGTCCTCCCTCCTTAGTTGTGCATTCTCCTGCTCATCATACGCCAACATTCGATGTGTCTCGATGCCGATCTCTGCAGGTATTACGACGGACGACCCATACACTAATTCGAACGGAGTTTCCCCGGTTGCTTCACGAGGGCTTGTTCTGTAAGCCCAAAGGACGATGTCCAGGGTTTCTACTCACTTGTTTCCATCTTGCTCGAGCCGGGCCTTAATCCCCCGGAGAATTGTTCGATTGGATACCTCGGCTTGCCCGTTTGCATGAGGATGCCCTACCGCTACAAACCTTTGGGTTATCATTATGCCTTCACAGAATCTTCGTGTTTTAGCTCCACAGAATTGAGTTCTGTTATCCGAAATCAGGATCCTGGGAGCTCCGTATCGGCAGCAGATATTTTTCCGCAGGAACTGAATCACCCTTTCCTCGTCTATTCGCGCCACTGCTTTAGCTTCGATCCACTTGCTGAAGTAGTGTACTACTACAATAATGAACTTCTTTTGCGCCTTTCCTCGAGGGAACGGGCCGACGATGTCGATCCCCCATTTATCGAAAGGACATGGAGAGTGCATGGTCCCCAAAGCTTCGGCGGGGACGTGGATTTTGGGGCCGTATTTCTGGCAGTAGCTGCACCTTCTAACCAGGTCCCTTGCATCCTTGATGAGATTGCCAGAAGTACCCGGCCCTTGCTACCTTCCTAGTCAAGGATTTGTATCCTGCGTGATCCCCTGCGCATCCTTCGTGGATTTCCTCAAGTACCTTCTTACCTTCTTCTCTGGAGAGACATCGGGCATACACGTATACGAAGGATTGTTTGACAAACACCCATCTATCAAGCAGATTTTTCGCAGGTATCCCCTTTTGTCCTCCTGGTCGACGTCCCTTAAGGTGACTATGATGGGGGCCCTCCAATCGTCTCTTTCTTCTATGTCTGCCACAAGCTCCCCCTCTTCCTCCTTGTCTGCAGCGAGGTATGTAAAGCCCTCTTCCTTAAGAGCTGATCCTGAGCTCGCCGCCTTCGCTAAATAATCGACCTTGTGGTTTTCTTCCATGGGGATCTGCACAATCTCACAATATTCGAAAGCTTTTGTTAGTTCCTCAACTCTCTTACCATATTCGACTATCTTTTCATCTCTTACGTCGTAGTTCCCTCTCACTTGTTGCACCACCAGTTGTGAATCCGAGAACAAATGCCACGTCTCGTGCTCCCATCTCCTGTAGGCCGTGAATGAGGGCTTCGTATTCCGACTCGTTGTTTGAGGCCTGAAAGTGGAATGCGATGGCGAAACGGAACTCCTCTCCTTCCGACTTGATGATGAGGACCCCAGCTCCGGACCTTTGAGAGGTGGCGGACCCATCCACGTACACTTTCCACTGGCGTTTCGGTGGTCGCCTAGTGGTCTCAAGGACGAAGTCTGAGAGGGCCTGGGCTTTTATGGATGCCCTCCGCTCGAACTCAACATCATAATCCCCTAGCTCAATGGCCCACTTTACCATCCTCCCTGATAGGTCGGGCTTGTTAGTGTCTCTTCAGCGGGAAGTTAGTCCGCACGTTCACTTTGTGCGACAAGAAATATGGTCGAAGTCCGTGGGCAGAGACCATTACTGCCAGGGCGGCCTTCTCAACATCCGAGTACCTAGTTTCAGCGTCTAGGAGCACCTTGCTTACAAAGTAGATGGGCCTTTGGGAGGTCCCCTCTTCCTTCAACAGGACGGAGCTCACCGCGTGGTCCCCCACGGAGAAATATAGCACCAACACATCCCCCACCAAGGGCTTAGTCAAAAGGGTCGTGTTGTGGAGTACTCCTTCAATTCTTCAAAGGCTTGCTGGCATTCCTTGGTCCACTCGAATTGCTTGTTCTTTCGTAGCACCCTGAAGAAGGGCAACTCCTCTTTGCTGAGTGGGAGATGAACCGGCTAAGGGCCGCCAATCGCCCCGTGAGCCTCTGGACTTCCTTGATGCCCTGGGGAGGTTGCACCTCCAAGATAGCTTTCACCTTCGTGGGGTTGACTTCGATGCCTCGCTGGGTCACCATGTAACCGAGGAACTTCCCCGATCTTACTCCGAACGCATATTTTTCGGGATTCAACTTCATCTCGCTTCCTCTAATTGCTCCAAACGCCTCTTCCAGGTCCCTCGTATGATCTGCGAGTGGATTTTACGAGCATATCATCCACGTACACCTCCATGTTCCTGCCCAGTTGTTGCTTGAAGACCTTGTCCACCATCCGTTGGTATGTAGCCCCAGCATTTTTAAGTCCGAAGGGCATTTGGATGTACCCATATGTTCCCCTTGGTGTCACAAAGCAGATTTTATCAAAATCGTTTGAATCAAGACTTACCTGATGGTAACCCTGGTAAGCATCCATCATGCTAAGGACCCCACACCCGAAGGTAGAGTCCACGAGTTGATCTATTCTTGGCAGCGGGTAGTGAACCTTAGGGTAGGCCTTGTTGAGGTCCGTGAAGTAGATGCACATTCTCCATTGTCCATTTCCTTTTTCACCAGGACGGTATTGGCCAACCAAGCGGGGAACTGGATCTCCTGAATATGGCCCGCTTGGAGTAATTTGCCTACTTCCTCTTTCAAGGTCTGTGCTCTCTCGGCCCCACACAATCGGAGCCTCTGTTTAACAGGCTCAGCACCCGACAGGACGTTCAGGTGATGTTTGGCTATATCGGGGTGGATCCCTCTCACCTCCTTTGGAGAAAACGTGAATAAATCCGCGTTCCTCTGTAAGCATCCTACTAGCTCCTTTGTAGCTTGTTCCCCCAAGTGTGTACCAATTTTGGTAGTCCTCCCTGGTTGGCCGAGTACAGCTCCACGTTCACTAGCTCTTCGTCTAGTTCAGGCTGCAAGCTCGGGGTCCCCCTCCTTCGATTTTAATCCTCTTGTCACGACCATTCCCCTCTCTGGTAGCCTCCTTTTCTCTGGCCACCTCCTTTTCTCTGGTCTCCCAGGATTTCTCCGACGTGCTCCCCCATGGGGAACTTGATTTTTAAGTGATAAGTAGAGGGGTCCCAGAATGACATTACAGGAGGAGGTGATGTCGACCACGAGAATGTTGATCATTTTTACGACCCGGATTGGCTCCCTTCCCATTCCGACAGGCAACGTCATTTCTCCCATGGGCTGTATCCCAGGTCCCTCGAATCCGTATAAGGCGGTGGAGACTGGTCGGAGCTCCATTCCCAGGTCCATTTTCTTAAAGCAGTCCAGGAATATAATGTCGGCTGAGCTCCCCCCGTCTATGAAGACTCGGGACACATCATACCCTGTGATGTCCTTTGTGATGACTACATTGTGCGATCTAGTGACATGCGCCTCGTCTTCTGGTCCGAACTTTACGTTGGCGATGGCCTCCGTGTGTCCTACCAATCCCTTAGGCAGAGCTCTCCCGTCGTCCTAGCGTAGGACTTCCTAGCCCGGTTGGAATCTCCACTGCTGGGACCTCCTATGATGATTAGGATGGAGGCTCTGGATGGACCTGGAGCGCCCTTACTCGGTGGTGGGTGTAACGGCCTCCCCTTGTTCGGTGCCGGTCCCCCTTCTTCCTTTTCGTTTTTTCGGGGGCTGGGCTCAGGTCCCTGCCGGACGAATTCCTTCAAGTGTCCTGCTTGTATAAGTCTCTCTACCTCATCCTTCAAATGGTAGCAATTGTTAGTGTGGTGCCCATACTCTATCAAAACGACAATATAAGTTAGAATAGGGTCTAGAAGGTCATGAAGATCCTGCGAGAGGCTTCCTCCAGGCACGATGTCGTCCTGATACAGCTAGGACCTCTTCTGGGTTGGCACGTAGTGGCGTAAACCTACGTAGGGCTCTGGGAGGAGATCCCCAAGGTTCTTTGGGGGGTAGCCGCAAAGGTGGTCTCCCCTGTCTTTGGCTCCCCACGGCCCCTTCCTTTTTTGACGTGGTTATTTGCTTCTCCTCCTAGGCTTTGGCCATCTTGCTTTCCTCTAAGTTGATGTACTTGCCTGCCCTTAATAGTAGGTCCTCGAAAGTTGGAGGTGGTCTCTTGGAGAGGGAAGCGAAGAAGTCCCCGGAGTCCATTTATCAGGGCAATGACCTTGACGGAGGGCGTAGCTATTACTTCTAAGGCGGCGATGTTGAATCTGCTTATGTATGCTCGGAGACTTTCGTTTTCCCCTTGCCGCACTTGAAAGAGCGACATGTCGGACTTGGGCTGTTTTCTGGGACTGGCGAACTGGGTGATGAACATCAACTGAAATTCTTCAAAAGACTTGATGGATCCTGGGCTAACTGGCTGAACCATTGCTGGGCCGCCCTAACCAAGGTGGTCAAGAACACCCTACATTTAATCCCATCCGAAAAATCGTGAAGCACGATGGTGTTTTGAAAACGTAGGACGTGTTCTACAGGGTCCGTTGTCCCATCGTACTCGTATGGTAGCTGTTTGAAGTTGGATGATACTTCCCCCACCAGTAGCTCCTTTGCAAAGGGTGTTCCCGTTACCAGTCCTTCTCCTATCCTTGGTGGCATGGTCCTGCTCCTGACACCGTCTACACTTGTTTGAGGTCCGCGAGTTGGTCCCGCAGCTCCTTTTCTTTCTTGGTCCAAGCTTCCTCTCTTCCTCCTGTGTGCAGCGTAACCTTTTCCTTCTTTTAGAGCTCCCTACCTCCTTAGCACGGTCTGGGGCTTTGCTGACAGACTCAATGGAGATCAACGTGGGGGTTCTAGCTTTTCTTTTTCTGACTGATCTTCCTTATTTTGCTCCTCTTCCTTCCCCCGGACTTGCTCTCCAGCTCCATCAGGGTGTTGGGGCGGCTCCGCTTCCCTCCTTGACTCATTCTCAGACTCGGACAAACGTCTGCTGTGTTCTCGGGGCGTTGCTTGGGGCTGCGAGTGTGACTCATTTTCCCCAGTTACTTCTGTGAATCAACCGTCCATCTGCTCAGTCTCGGCGCGTGGCTGGGCCTTTTTTCGTTGCCTCTGTTTCTTCCGTCTCTTGGCTAGGGTGGTGTTGACAGTGTTGCGTACCAGGTGGTCCAACTACGCAGCGGTTAGGATGATCGGTGTTTTCGGGGCTATTACACCAGGAGTGGGCGCTGGGGTGGCGGTTTGTCCTACTGGATCACCCCACGCGACTTCCTCAAACTGCGGGTCTAGGTTTTTTGGTATGGCAGAATCTCCTTCCATCAGCGCCTTTGTGCTCCCTGCTTAGTCCCTATAACATAGAACAAAAACACACAAACAGCCTTCAATGCAACTTCGTACCTTGCCTAAGAAATCTCTCACGCCTTTAACTCCAACTTCAAGACGACGCCATTTGATATGGGGCTCTTCCAATCAACGAATTTTGTGTGTGGGGTTTAACAATTTTAACTTAGCGGTAGATAAAGTATTGTGAAGTATCCAAAGGCACAAGGTGCTGTTTTAACAAGGGGGCGTAGGGGGACGTAAACGGAAATAACACGAGCATCTACGTGGTTCGAATCCTGTTTGGATTCTACGTCCACGGGGCGCTATGAACTTCCTTTCACTATTTCTTGGTACTTTACACCCTCGACTGTTCCTTACTGTCGCTCTCTAAACATGTAAGAAAACATCTAACACTCTTAAAGGAAATTGTGGTATGAACTGTATGCTGCGGAAAAAACCATCAACGAAATATGGCTAAGTCCCTCCTTTATAGAAGTCCCCATCAGCCTACGTGGTGCTATACTTCAGCTTCCCAAGAAGGCACACTGCGTGAGGTACTAAGATCAGAGGAAAGACTGCTGATTGAAAGACTCCGAAGGCGGCTTGCAGCTTCTTGAGCAGGGTCTCCTTCCTATCGTGGGTTGACACATGCTCGTGTAGCTTTCTTTTCCTCTGTTCTGCTGTATTTTCACCTAGATATCCTCAGAGAGTTCCCTTGGTCCGGATAATGCCTTTGTCTCAGGGATTTTCGGAGGTCCCTTCGTCTGTTACCTTTTAGGCTTGGTTCTGGGCTTCCTCTTTTTGGTGGGCTTAGTGGGCTACTTCACTTTTCATTTTTCGGCCCATGTGGTTTAGGTCCGTATCAGTTGCATTGTTTGGAATCACTGAAGATTCGCTCATTGCATAGAACTTCCAAGCGTTCGCGGTGATGGCCATTTTGGAGATAACACGAAATCATAGAATTCCAGGACACGATGTTCTTCATAGGCATTACATCGAAAACCTCCTTGGCAAGGCTAACCAATCCGTTTTTAGCATATGCACGGATCAATGAAGTCCAAGAAGCCACATTTCAACCAACCATCTGTGCAAACACTGCCTCTGCCATCTCCACACGTCCACACTTACCGTACATATCAAGAAGTGCATTTCTCACGTATATATCAGAGATGAATCCATTAATTTGATGTGCCCGTGAACAAACCGCCCCAAATCCAAGTCAGAGACTTTTGAACATATAGACAGTAAACCAACATATGTATAGCTGTCGAACTCCACCCCACCTCTCGTCATCTCATTGAACATCAAGAATACATCTTCCCTAATCCCATTTTGCATATCCACTGACTCGTCGCATTGATGACAGTACACTCTTTGATTCAATCTCAGCAAACATTCAATCTGCCCAAGGCCAAAGTAAAAACTTAACAACCCATTTTGCATTCACGAAACGATCCACATAGCCCAGCTTTAAGGCACGCGCATGAACCGGCATATACTTTAAGTAGTACACCTTCCGCGAATCACAAGCTTTCAGTACAGAAGAAAACGTGAAGTCATTGGGCGATATGCCAGAAGTAACCATCTTACCGTAGAGGGACAATGCCTTTTTTGAGTAGCTTTTTCTTGGGCCTATCTACCAACCCAATCGGTGGCCCAATATATGATAATATATTATATAATGAAAAAAATTGTTGCATGAAGATACAAACGCACGCTAAGACGAAAAGCAGGGAGAAAAGAAGAAAAACAGTTTTGGGTTTTCAATCTCAGACTCAACGTCGAGACGAAATCGGATTCACTCCAATTTGTGCACGTTGATGGTATTCAGCGTGGTCTCTAAGTTGATCGGTTTAATTTTCTCATCGTCTGTTGCAAACTGATATCTTTCAGTTTTGCGCTTTGCATTCCAAGCTAATATTGCTTGATGAAATTGTGGTTTCACCTTGTCGGTGAGGAGTTGTCGTTGTACTGATGCACTTTAGTGTGTTTGGGCAGCTCTGTTGTTGTAGGGAGTGGCTTACCCGTCGCTGTACGGAGATTACTCACAAACCGTTGATCTAGTGAAGTTTGGTTGGACTGTGGTCTTGTGGTTTTTCTCCCGGATTCGGGTTTCCACGTAAAATTTTTTTTTTTGTGCCGTTCACTTTCAGCTTATTTGGTTGGCGTGATTGCTTTAATTCGCATTTGGGAAAAGATTGATCACTGGTTCCGTAAGTCGCTTATTTCCCAACAAGTGATATCAGAGCCACATTGCTGTTCAGGTTGCGGATTAAAATGGACGATTCATTCGGAGGAATGTGTAAGTTGAACTCGTCAAACTATACGATATGGAAGACGGGTACGTTGGATCTTCTGTACTGCAAAGATTTATATTTGCCCGTACAAGGTGGTGCCAAGCCGAAAGAGATGAGCGAGGGTGAATGGAAAATATTGCACAAAAAGACGGTTGGCTACATTTGTCGGTTCTTTGACCACAATATCTTTCATCATTTTGCGAATGAAGAAAAGGTGGATGTATTGTGGAAGAATACCGAAGCGATGTTTGAGAGGATGAGTGCCATGAATAAAGCGTCGATCATCAGAAAAATAGTGCGACTTAGATATCGAGAGGGATCTGATATGACGGAGCATCTGAATGCTTACCAGGGTCTGATCAACCAATCTATCAACATGAAAATCAAGCTTGATGATGAAGTGATTGCTCTATTATTGCTTAGCTCGTTGTCGGACAGTTGGGAGACGCTTGTGTCGATCAGTAACTCACTCCTAATGGAACTTTGACATTGCAGATGATCAAAAATTGCCTTCTTAATGAAGAGTCTAGAAGAAGGGAGCACATGACTAGTTCAGACACTAAAGTGTTGGTTACTGATCCGCTGATAGGCGAGGAAGAAGCAAGAGCAGATTTGGTCAGAACAGAAGAGATAAATCCAGGGGAAAGTCTAAGTACAAGAAAGATTTCAATGCTACTACTGCGGTGGTTCGAATCATTATGAAAGAGATTGCAGGAAAAAGAAAAGAGATCTGAAAAATGGAACGGCAAACAAAAAAGTATCATGTTACTCCACGCAGTTGACGGTGATGTTGTCATAATTAGCGATTATGTATGTATCAGTTCAGCGTGTCAGCAGTCTGATTGCATTGTCGATTCAGGAGCTTCGTATCATATTACTCCACGTAGTGATATGTTCGAGTCCTACACTAATGGTGGTTATGGAAAAATCAGAATGGCTAATCAGGGTGTAACAGATGTTGTTGGCATAGGAGATGTTGTCTTGAAAACTGATACGGGTTGTCAGCTTATTCTTCGAGATGTTCGACATGTTCCAAACATCAGACTGAATATTATTTCTGCAGGCAAACTTGGCGATGATGGTTATGCCAGTTACTTTATTGAAGGCAAATGGAAGCTCACAAAAGGCTCCCTCATTGTTGCAAAGGGTAAGAAGCAAAATTTGCTTTATCTTATGCAGTTGAACATGTTCGATGGAGAGGTGAATGCAACTACGAAGGATTCATCTATTGATTTGTGGCACAAGAGACTTGGACATATGAGTCAGAAAGGCTTGCATTTACTGGCTAAGAAGAAATTACTCCTTGATGTGACAGGTACGCCTCTACAAAATTGTGTTGATTGTTTAGCTGGAAAACAACACAGAGTTGCATCTTAGAATTCATCTCCATCTAGAAAATCTAATCATTTAGAACTTGTACACAGTGACTTATGCTATATGAAAGATAAGTCGCTTGGTGGTGCTGTCTACTTTGTTATATTTATTGATTATTTATCTCGAAAAGTTTGGTGTTTTGCTTTGAAATTTAAAGATCAGGTGCTGAAGATCTTCCGAGAGTTTCATGCAAGGGTTGAGAGAGAAACGGGTAAGAAACTGAAGTGTATTCGCGCTGATAATGGTGGTGAATACTGGGGTCCTTTTGAGCAGTATTGCAGAACTCGTGGTATCAGGTTTGAGAAAAGCTTCCTAAAACGCCTCAACACAACGTCAACAGCGTGGCTGAAAGAATGAACAGAACAATTTGCGAGCGTATCAGATGTATGCTATAACACTCCAAATTGCCTAAGTCCTTTTGGGGTGAAGCGATGCGAACAGCTGTTGATCTAATCAACCTTTCTCCTTCAGCCCCTTTGAATCGTGATATTCCAGACAAGGTTTGGCTCGAGAAAGAATGTTCACATACCAAAAGATGAGAGGTTCAAGCTTGATGACAAGACCAAACAGCGTATATTATTGGGTTATGGTCACAAGGAGTTCGGATACATCTTGAAGACCAGATTATCGATGATATCAAGAAATCAGATGCATCAGAATCTAGGGCAGATGTTCCTATTAATTTGGGTCCAGCTTCTTCACCTATAGTTCATGAATACGGGGGAGACGTACATGAGGAAGATTACGACATAGCTGGTGATGACACGGCGGGTGATCTTTTACCACCTGTACATGACGTTGTTCCTCCAGTTTCAGCACTAGAAATGGAAGTTAGAAGGTCTACTCGAGTGAGGCAACCTTCTACGAGACTCGACCAGCATCATTACGTGTTACTAACTGACGGGGGAGAGCCAGAGAATTTCTCAGAGGCCATGATACCAGAAAGATAAGTGGTTCGAGGCTATGAATAAGGAGATGCAACCACTACGAGAAAATTACACCTGGCAAAGCTGCCTAAGGGTAAGAGAACGTTGAAAAACAAATGGAATATAAGTTGAAGACCCAAGAAAATTGCTCACAGCCAAGGTACAAGGCGAGATTGGTTGTGAAGGGTTTCAGTCAGAAGAAAGGTGTTGATTTTGACGAGATCTTCTCACCTGTGGTCAAGATGTCTTCTTTCAGAGTTGTTTTGGGTATTTGTGCTAGCTTGGATCTAGAAATTGAACAACTTGATATGAAGACGACGTTTCTTCATGGCGACTTGGATGAAGAAATTTACATGGAGCAGCCTGAAGGTTTCCATATGAAAGATAAAGAAAACTTCATGTGTAGATTGAAGAAGAGTCTGTATGGCTTGAAGCAAGCTCCTCGACAATGGTACAGGAAGTTCGACTCATTCATGACAGATCAGGGATACAGAAAAACTAGCTTGATCATTGTATATTTACACAGATATTCTCTGATGGCGATTTTATCATATTATTGCTATATGTGGATGACATGTTGATTGTTGGTCGTGACTCTGACAAGATTGCTATGTTGAAGGGAGACATGTAGAAATCTTTTTCTATTAAAGATTTAGGCTCGGCTAAGCACATTTTTGGAATGAAGATATCTAGGGATGGAGCAAACAAGAAGCTTTGGTTATCTCAAGAACAATATATTCAGAACGTTGAAAGGTGCAACATGAACGAGTCTAAGGCAGTTAGTACTCCACTTGCAGCGCATTTCAAACTGAGTACGTCACAGTGTCCTTCAAGTGAGAAAGAAATAGAAGAGATGATGAAGATACCGTATGCTTCTGCAGTTGGCATTTTAATGTATGCGATGGTATGCACTAGACCCGATATAGCTCACGCAGTTGGGGTTGTAAGCCGTTATCTCTCTAATCCAGGGAAATATCATTGGCCACCAGTATGGATTTTTCGGTATCTGAGAGGTACTTCTAGACTCTGTTTGAGATTTGGTGATGGCCAAACTGGTTTAGACGGGTATACAGACGCAGATATGGCCGGCGACACTGATTCTAGGAAGTTCACATCCGGGTACTTGATATTTGCTGGTGGAGCAGTCTTTTGGCAGTCGAAACTTCAAAAATGTGTTGCATTGTCCACAACAGAAGCTGAATATATCGCAGCGACAGAAGCGTGCAAGGAGGTGATGTGGTTGAAGTTGTTTCTAGTCAAGTTGGGATTCTAGCAAGGTAAAGGTCTGCTATATTGTGATAGTCAGAGCGCGATCCACTTGAGCAAGAACTCTACGTTTCATTCGAGATCGAAACACATTGACTTGAGGTATCATTGGATTCGGGGTGTTCTTGAAGAGAAGTTGGTGCAGCTTGGTAAAGTTCATACTGATGATAACGGTGCTGATATGCTTACGAAACGTTTACCAAGGGGTAAGCTCGAAGTCTGCAAGAAGATCGCAGGCATGGCGATGCCCCCCATATGGGTTGGCGGGGGAGATTGTTGGGCCTATCTACCAACCCAATGGGTGGTCCATTATATGATATTATACATATATTATATATATAATGAAAAAAAACTGTTGCATGAAGATACACACGCACGCTAAGACAGAAAGCAGGGAGAAAAGAAGAAAAACAGTTTTGGGTTTTCAATCTCAGATTCAACGTCGAAATAATCGGATTCACTCTAGTTTGTGCACGTTCATGCTATTCAGCGTGGTCTCGAGTTGATCGGTTTAATTTTCTCATCATCTGTTGAAAACTGATATCTTTCAGTTTTGCGCTTTGCGTTCCAAGCTAGTATTGCTTGATGAAATTGTGACTCCACCTAGAGTTGTCAAACGGACCGGCCCGCCCCGCGCCGCCTCAACCCGCCATTAAACGGGGCGGGGCGGGCCAGCCTGCCAACATAACGGGCTACTAAACTAGTTACCCGCCCGATCCGCCGCGGGTTGGCGGGTCAGCCCGCTATATTTTTTATTTTTTTTCATTTTGTGTTTTTTTGCAAATAATACTTAAATTAATAATTTTTTGGAATAATTAACGTATAAATCATTCACAAATTAAGTTATTAACTAAATTAATTATAATGAATCACTAATAAATATTATTTATTAATATTTAGCATTAAAAACGTTTATAATATATATACATAATAACTAAAAAATAAAAATTAATGGCGGGTCAGCCCGCCCCGACCCGCCTCAACTCGCATCCCCAAACGGGCTGGCTCGTTTCGGCCCGCCTTTAAACGGGCCGGGAATTGGTTGGCCCAACCCACCTATTTTTCATGGCGGGGCGGGCCAACCCGACGGGCTTGGCCCATTTTGACACCTCTAATTCCACTTTGTCGGTGAGGAGTTGTGTGTTATACTTGATGTACTTTAGTCTGTTTGGGCAGCCCCTGTTGTTGTAGGGAGTGGCTTAGGCGTCGCTGTACGGAGATTATCGTTGTACTTACAAACAGTTGATATAGTGAAGTTTGGTTGGACTGCGGTCCTGTGGTTTTTCTCCCGGATTCGGGTTTCCGCGTAAGAAAATTTTTGCTGTTTATTTTCAGCTTATTTGGTTGGCGTGATTGCTTTAATTCGTGTTGAGAAATCAGCTGCAATCGACTCGCAACTGATCAGTGATTACTCGCTCACTGATCTCTCAGCTCAATTCGAGCAATCGCAGCTCGAATCGACGCAAAAACAGAACCGAAAAACTGCAGAAATTGACACAGATGTAACGTGGTTCGGCGATATTCGCCTACGTCCACGGACCAACAGAGCGTTCCTTTCGATTAATCACCAACTAGGATCTTACAGACCTCCAAGTCTACTACCAAACCCTAGTTAACAACTCTCTCTAATTTTCACTCTAGAGAAAGTTACAATCGCTCAAAAGTGACTCGTCGAACTCAGAAATCTGGTATTTATACCAGAGTGCTTCAGCTGTTAATCTGTCTCGATAGACCTCAGCCGTACGATCAATCTGCTCACATCCAACGGCCCACACTTGATAAAAGCTATAGAAGAAAACGTTGAATTGCTAAGCAATTCTTCCTTGCGCAAATCTCATCCGTTGATCAATAATAGCGCCAGATCGAACATTCCAGGTTCATCTTCCACCTTTGAATTAACACCATCAGATGAGGCGCGGACAGAGATCGACGACCCACATTTAATCTCAGCTTAAACATAAGAACTTAGCAGATTTCCTTCAGCTATTCTTCAGTGATCGACGGGCCTTCTTGCCGGCGACTTCCCGGTCAGCTCCGGCGAGCTTAGGCACACCAAGTCCCGACAATTCGCATTTGGGAAAAGATTGATCGTTGGTTCCGCTGTGATAATATTAATTGTGCAGTTTAAGTCGCTTATTTCCCCACACTTTTTCTGTTAGACGAAGCTCTTTTCAAGGTGTTAAAAACAGAGCAAGGAAAAGAGCATCAGAGACATGGAAGCTTGCGAGCCATGCAGGTGCAGCGAAAGGGAAGCAGCTCAAGCATAAAAGAATCGCAAGAACATTGAAGAAGCGTGTTCATTAGAGAAGGCTTCAATAACTCACTTACTAATTCGCCACTGGAAACGGCGATTTAACTAATAACAACACATGGCGATTGGTTGTGGGATTTGGCGCGAAAGAGGCTTTAAATACAATTCCACTTAATACGTTTTAGATATGAAAAACAGAGTTTGTAGAAAATCATGAAAAAGTTCTCTGTAAGCTGTAAATCTAAGATCGATCATCAATAATAGATTTCTCAGTTGCACCGTGGATGTAGGATTATTGATCCGAACCACGTTAAGATTTGCGTCTACATCGTTTCAATTTTGTTACAAGGTGTTGTAGGTGATCCTATTCGGTTCGGGCATACGTCGAACACTTGGATCGCATACTCTATGTCAGTAAAAGGCAACAGAACACATCGAGAAATGAGTTTGCCGAGGCTAATGTTGTCGCGTGCATTGCCACGCACGATGATCTGCGCGTGGACTCCTTTGAGTTGGCTCATGGAAGAGCATTTCTCTAACAAGGAGTCGATGAAACATTGTACGACGATGAATTATTGTCCGGAAGTTTGGAGAGTTTGAGCATTGTCGTCGAGTTTTCAGATTAAAGCAGGCCTTCTCTTGTTGTATCAAGCATTAATGGGCCTTGGCCCAATATGCATCCTATGGGCTACGGCCCATATCCTTTCGTTTGAGGAGCAATTATGAAATTTTTTTCATTTCTTAATAAATAAGAAGTTTTTCCTGTTCATGGGAGAGAAGAAGCTCATTTGCCAGATTTTACGGAGGTCATGGAAAGAAGAGCGAAATCGCTATTATAAGGAAAATTCGTTCACGGAAGAACAAACTGATTGAACATATGAGTTGCACTGAGGGGTCATGTGAGTTTCGGTGTTTCCGAACTTTATGCACTTGAAGTGTTCGATTTATGTCCCAACAGACAACTGCTCACTAGCTCCATTTTCATTCATTCCCATTCTTTGAAAATTTCATTTTTATCCGTGAACCATGTTATTCAGCAGACTGCACTATGTTAGAATCTTTTTCAGTATCTTTACGTCGCAAGCGTGCAATTTTTCGGGTGGCAGACCTCGAAAAATGAATAAGGTCTCGCTATACCTTCAGAGAGCGAAGCTTATAGATGAAATAAGGTTGTATCTTCGCTCAACTGCGCCTGAAATGTCACTTGTGAACATACTGAATAGTCCGTCGTTGGACTCTTTTGTTGTGACCAATGCGCTGCGATCAGCTCCATCGCCTTCCTCTGCACTTTTGCTGATCGAATCCCTTAAGAAAGTCGAACACTTTTCTCATTCACAAGATACCCTTTATGCGCTGGCCAAGATTCTTGCCAAGTCTGGCCAGATAGGTAAGCTTACAGCGTTGATAAACGCAATCAATGATGGGAAGTTTACGAATGTCACTTACGTTACTTTTATGGATAGGATGAGATGGTATGCTGATGCAGGTGATATCGACGAAGTAAAAAGCGTTTTGGAAACTTGGAGAAGATCCTTGGACAGCCATCCGTGCACAGAGTCCTATAACATTGTAATGAAACTTTGTGTTGGCAAAGGCATGGATGAAGAGGCTGTAAATCTCTTCCATAGGATGATCAGCGAAGGGGCCCTTCCTAATTGTAGAACTTATACTGTTGTCATTGAGCACTTGATCAAGTTTGGGAAGCTTGATTTAGCTATGGAGTTATTCCAAATGCTGCCTAGTATGAGGATGAAACGTACGTTGAAGCAGTACTCTAGTTTAGTAGATGCTTTTACTGCAGCTGAAAGGCTAAAGGTTGTGAAGACTTTGCTTGAAGAGATGAGGGCCGATGGGATATTGCCTGGTCGAGCAATGAAAGTTTCTTTGCATCGAATGAAAGAGGCGGGCTACGTTAAAGAGACAGAGGAACTAATCAGCGAAATGATGCCTGACGAAGCTATAAAAAGGATAAATTATTCCATAGCAAGGATAGAGAGCGATGCAGAGGATGAAGATGAGGAATCTCATCACATCGAAAGAGACGATGTCAAGGACATTCACTTGAAACCTTGGTTGGACCCATCTGCTTTAGCAAGTGCACTGAAGCACTGGGATTCTGAAGAAGTGTCTGCTTTGGAGGCAGCAAATATAATCTGGACAAGTCGATTGGTCTGCAAACTGATCAGAAACTTCAAATCCCCCGAAACAGCATGGAATTTCTTTACCTGGGTTGCTCAGCAGCCGAATTTTGTCCACGATATATACACGATATCAAGAATCGTCACCAAATTGGCCCGCCACGGCTGTACCCAGTTGGTCGAAGAAATCTTCCTCAAGGTAAAACGTGAAGGCATAAAGCTATCCTTCAGCACAGTCAGATTAGTCATCGACTTTTACGGGTTTTCGAAAAAAGGTGACGCAGCTCTGACCGTTTTCAAGAACGTCAAGACGATATGCAGGCCCTTGTCAAGAAACAGTCTTTTGATCCTATATCCGTCTCTATTGAGGACGTTAGCGAAGTGTCAAATGCATGCGGAATCGTTCGACGTACTCGAGGAAATGCTGATGCTCGATATGGGTCCCGACTTACAGACGTTTTCCGGGCTGATGAATCACTATGCACTCCTAGGAGATATCAAGACTGTGCAGAAGCTCTTAACCATGGTTAAGCGGAGCGGTTTGGAGCCTGATGGTTATATGTATAAGATACTTATTTGCGCTTATTGCAAGTGTGAGAGGGCAGCCCTTGCTTTTAGGATCTTCGAGGATATGAGGAACGTTAAGTTAATCCCAGATTCAGACACTAAGAAACTGCTCGTGAAAAGTTTGTGGAACGAAGGTAGGCTGAGAGAGGCGGCTCGTGTGGAAGAGATGGTCGAGGAGATGGGCGGTGGTAATAACGTTCCAATCGCTTTACCTGGGAATTTGTATACTGTGAGTGGCGCAGATTTAATGAGCGTATGCAGAATATATTCCTCTATATTTGCAGAAACAGAAAAGGATAGCTGTTGATCGAACTGATAGAGATATGTAGAGCGTGTTTATCGCATTTCTGAGAGTGTGTGGCATAGTTCATAGCGATTGAGTGAGGATACTTTGGATAAAAAAAATTATTACCCAGTCCCACCCCATGCAAAATAAGTTTAGTATTATACTTGTGTTGTGTGGATGGGGACATAACATATATATTGACCTTGATCAAAGATTTCCTAAAAATTATTGGCAGTTTAATGATTAGTGGTTCAAGTAGACCTTAGGGGGTCGTTTGATATCCATGTTAATGGATTACATGAGTATAAGTTATTTGTGTATGGTTGATTTTGTTGATATTGTATTTTAACATGTTTGATATGTGTGGATTGTTTGTGTAATAATATAAATTGTGTTTGATGTGTGCATAGATGTGTACGGATTAGTGATACACATCACAGTACCACCTTAGAGGTGGGTATGCATATACAAGCCCTATCAATCCTTGTAATAGACGTATATAGCCAATACACAGATAACAAACACGAGGTAATTTATCCATACGCATCCCATAACTACCTACCCACCTATACAAGGATATCAAATGAGCCCATGTGTATTTAAATTTGATATCCACCTACTGTGAGCACCATCAGTAAATCTCTCGATTTTTGCATTCTTTCAATATCTGACTGTACATCATTTCCGTCGACCCTCTTAAAGAAAATTGATCATTTGAGACGCGACATACCAATATGATGCATTTTCTTAAAAATCAATGTATCGAAGAGGCCGTGACAACTGATTTGAGAATATATTTACTAGAATCCCTTGCTAATATTTCGCATGAACACACACATATGGTAATTGATACGACTCGAGATAATAAATGGGACACTCTGAGATAATTGACATGTATACTCTTATATTAGTGGTGAGGGTGAGTTAAAAACTGGTTTTTGGTGTATCTATTAACCAATCAGAAGATTTCTCAAATTATAATTTTAATATGAAATAAAAAATAAGAAACCGCACATTACCTTGCAAAGCATAAGCCTCGACGAATACGCTCTTTGGATGCATAAAATAGATAGATAATGAAAGCTGTCAAAGTCGCCTAATGGAAAAGAAAAGAATTCTAAGGCAACTGATGGGCTTTATTAGTTGATTAGTTATGTTAATTGATAAAGTTCCTCTTAAGTTTAAAATATATTTTGTATGGTTGTCATATTTGTATGGTTGTCATATGGTTGGTTGAATATCATTCAAGGACACATCTATGGTTTGTCTTTATGTAATAATATCATGTAATAATTATGGTGTGGTGTGTATGTGTAATGAGATGTCTTGAGCAAAGTTTCTAATGTGTATCTCTCTAAGTATTTTTCATCTTCTTCTTCCATCTTTATGTCAAGTAAATTCATGTCAAATGGTAACAGAGCTTAAATCTTACGGGACCAAAGCTTCAATAACATTATGATCAAAGCATGTCTTCAAGCAATTTCTTAGGCACCGGACCTCCGCAATTCGAAGGAGAGAACTACCATATATGGGCCATCAAGATGAAATCCTATCTCCAAGCTCTAAATCTATGGGAAGCAGTGGAGAAAGGAGCAGATTCAACACCGTTAGGAGCAGATCCGACGATGGCGCAAATAAAGAATTTCAAAGAACAAAAAGCAAAGAAACCGAGGACTTTAACATGTCTTCACTCGGCTTTATCAGATGTTATATTCACGAGAATCATGACGCTCGAATCACCAAAAGAAGTGTGGGACAAGCTCAAGGAGGAGTTCGAAGGTAGTGATCGAGTTAAATCAATCAAGCTCTTAACACTAAAAAGGAAGATCGAACTTTTGAAGATGAACGCTGGTCAAAGCGTAAAGGAATACTCATCTAAGTAACTTGATCTAGTAAATAAGATCAGGTTGCTTGGAGAAAATGTTGTGGATGCTAAAGTGGTGGAGAAGATAATGGTTAGCCTCCCGGAAAAATTCGAAGCGAAAGTGACGGCGATCGAAGAGTCGGCGATCTCACGAAACTTAGCGTGGCTGAAATTATAAGCAAACTACAAGCGCATGAGCAGAGATCACTCATGAGACTCGATGATGGAGTATCCACGAAAGGAGCTATGCAAGCAAGACACAAAGGAAATTTTTCGAAGAAGTATGACAAGATGAATTCGGAGAAAAAAATCGACAACGGAAAATCTCCGATGACTCGGAAAGGTTCTGAAAAGGGCAGATTTCCACCTTGTAATACATGTGGGAGGACCAACCATCAAGAAAATGATTGTTGGCATAAAGGAAAACCAAAAATTCAATGTCGGTTCTGTAAGAAATATGGCCATGTCGAGAAATATTGTCGTTCGAAGGCGAAAAATAATAATGAAAAAATGGGGCAGCAGCTTAATTACACTGAAGAAGAGAAGAAGAAGCTAAAGGAAGTTTGTTTATGGCCACTCAAGTTGAAGAATTAAGGGAGAATCTTACTTGGTACGTCGACAGCGGGTGTACAAGTCATATGGCAGAAGATAAAGCTATTTTCTAAACTCTAGACAACTCGATCCATACGAAGGTGAAGACTAGAAATGGTGATGTAGTTCAAGCTCAAGGAAAAGGATCTGTAGTTGTTCCAACAAAGCAAGGTATTAAGCGCATTCACAACGTGCTATATATACCTTCGTTGACGTAAAATTTGCTTAGTGTGGCTCAAATGATCGAAAATGATTATTCTCTGTTCTCAAGAAGAAATGCTGCTACATATATGATTCTCAAAATAATGTTGTTGCTGAGGTACCTATGGTTGAGAAAACATTTCCGATAAATTGGAGTTCGTTGGCGAAAGTGCGAAAAATGGCGAAAGTTGTCGACTCTAGTCTTTGGCACAAACGACTTGGGCATTGCAACTATGATTCTTTGATCTTGCTCTACAAAAAGGATATGGTTTATAATCTGTCCGAGATACAAAAGCCCGGAGAAATGTGCGCTTCATGTCAAATGGGAAAGCAGCATAGACTACCTTTTCCGCATTCTTCGACTTGGAGGGCGAAAAGTAAGCTCTAGTTGAGACACACAGATTTGTTCGGTCCTATGAAAACGGAATCTCTGAGCGGCAACAAATACTTCATCTTATTCATTGATGATTTTACGAGGACGGCTTGGATTTATTTCATACGATTCAAGTCTCAAGTTCTTGGAATTTTTATAAAATTCAAGAAGATGGTCGAAATTCAGAGTGGATGCAATATTAAAGCTGCGATCCGAAAATGGCATGAAGTTCAACTCAAATGCATTCAACCAATTTTGTGAAGATGAAGGAATACAACATCAACTTACTACGTGAAACGAGCCTACTTCTCAAATACGTATTTAGGCGGGTTTACTCAGCGAAAATAGCGGAAAGCCCATTTAATAAAAACTTTTAAAACATAATAATACAAATATGTTCAATGTCTAAATCGATCCAAACACATTTTTATTCATTGGGCTGAAGCCCAAGAAGTCCAAGCCCAAATTGAAAAAACATGAAACATAAACTTCAAAGGTCGCGTCCCATGTACTGCACCGCCCTCAAAAGTCCATGGAGTCACCGCCGTCAGCCGCCTAGTCATGACGTTATTTTTTTTTTCAACGTCCGACTCGTTCGTACCTACACACGTAAACCCTGAGCTTTTGCCCAGTAGATGAAAATATGCATGAATGCAAATGCTCTCACATCTCAACCCCGACTTATCTCACAAATATACACGCTCGACTCTTTTCTCATATCTCATATCTCATATCTCATATCTCATCACATCACATTCAGGGCCCGAGGCTTAGGTACTAAAGGCAACACGCGCGCGCAGGGTCCGTAGCTCGGGAGGCCCCACTCCCCACAAGGGTCAGTAGCTCGGGAGGCCCACTCCCCACACCTTAATCATATAGTGCGCCTTAGTCCTAACCTCACTACTCATACAATTCGACGACCATCACTCAGTCATAACCTACCCCACTCAACATCACTGTACGATATTACCGTGACTCCGCACGACTCTCCCTCGTAACACTTGTATGCAAATGTCGTGCAAGTAAAATGCAACACATAAAATGCAAATCTCTATATCACCTATCGGCCCGAGGTATCAGCTCGGCACGATCCGAAAACTATCGTACTCCAAATAATCGGGCCCAAGCCCGCGTTCCGAATTTCTCGGCCCGAAACATTACTCATCTTACTCTCCCTCCGAATTTTTACCAAGGGTTCCAAAATTTAATTATTTTCACTTTAAGTACCAAATTTTTAAAATAATACTCAAATTCCTAATTTAAAAATACTTTTTCCGAATTTTTCCCTTAAAACCCCACAATCTCATAATTTTTACTTTTATGGACGCGAATTTGAAAATTTTAACTTAAAATCCGAAAATCTTTGAAAATTATAAAATGACCAGAAAATTATACTCAAAATTTATTTAAGACCCGAAAATTTTCTCAATTTTACAAATCTGCCCCGGATTTTAAAATTTCAGTTTAAGTCCCAAAAGTTTTCAGAAATTACAAATCTGCCCGGATTTTTAAATTTTCAGTTCTGCCCCATAACTTTTGAAAATTTATAATTAACCTCAGCCGTGTATTTTTAATAATTATTTAGTCCTTAGGAATTTCCAAAAATTGCACGAAGGCCCCTAGCCGAGTTTTGAATCTACGAAAATTCTGAAAATTGCATAGAGGCCCCTAGCCGAATTTTAATTGTTTATTTAACACCTCGAAAATTTCTGAAAATTATAAAATGACCCTAGCCGAGATTTAGAATATTTGTTTAACACCCTAAACCTCTGAAAATTACACAAAACACCCCAACCGAGTTTTGGAATATTTATTTTAGACCTTCGAATTTAAAAGAAACCCTAGAAAACCCTAATTTATACCAATACCCGAATTTGCTCATAAATTTCCTAATTTCCAATCTCCCTTACCTAAACCCCGAATATTTTACGACCTAAACGCAAGTAGCATGAAAAATTAACCGGCATAGAATGGTGACGACACACAAGTATTCATATAGCGAGCATGAGATGACGTTTGAGCATATATTAGCATGTAAATCACAAATTTCATACGATCACATAAATTACCATGCAACACGTAGAAATCACGAGTTAAAAAAATGTTTACGCGTGTAGGTGATCTTCACCTACCTTACGTCCGTAGAGAGCTACGTTACAGGTTATTTTTACGTGATCCCGACCCTAGGATTTCGATCCCGAGCTCCGAGGGTTTTTCTTTTTCTCCCGGTTCTCTCCCGCGATCTCTCCCGCGATTTCTCCCTATATCCCGCAATCTCTTCTTCTCTTTCTCTCTTTTCCCTCTTCCCCTTCTCTTCTTCCTCTCTTTTCTTTCTTTCCTTTCTCTTCCTTTCTCTCTCTTTTTTTTTTTTCTCTTCTTTTCTCTTCCCTCTCTCTTTTACACGTTCTCTTCCCTCTCCCTTTTCTTTCCTTCTCCTTTCTTTATTATCTTGTCTAGGTGGCATTAGGTGGTTTATTTAGGTCATTTGGTGATGACTTTGTCCTAATGCTCATGGAGAGGAGTAGTTGGCATTTTGCTATCTCCTTTTTCTTTCCATTTTTTTTTCTCCCCTCTTCTCTCTCCCACACATTCTCTCCTCTCCATTTTCTTTAATTTGGTTGTTAATTTTGTCTCCATGCTCACATGGAGGTGGATGAAGGTGATGAGGTGGGGTGTTTTGATTTTATTACCTCATTATTGTAAAGATTTATTTATAGTTATTATTTTATTTTATTGTACCAACCTCACATGGAGATACATATTTATTTATTTTTCTCATAATTTATTTCAGCCATAATAAAATTAGTATTATTATTACTATTATTATTTTTAAATTATTTATTTATTTGGGATTCACTTCTTGTTTTTGGCCCAATTAAATTTTATTGAAGGACCCAACTCCCAACCTTTTATTTTGGACCATTATTTTCTTCATTTGGCCCATAAATAAATTTTCGGTCCATTTAAATTTTTCGGGCCCAATTGTAAATTTTGGGCTCGTTTCGAAAAGAAATTGTTTCTTGTTCGAAAGTCGATTTCGTACGTTTCGAATATTATTGAAGTAATTCCTTATAAATTTTGCGGGTATTACATCCTTCCCCCCTTATAAGAATTTCGTCCCCGAAATTACAGTACGGGAAATAATTCGGGTACTTCTTTCTCATTTCGTTTTCTCGTTTCCAAGTGGCTTCTTCCAATACTTGATTTCCACCACAAGACCTTCACGAGGGGTATGTTATTATTTCGAAAACGTTTCACCTCGTACATCAAAATTTCCACCGGCCTTTCTTTATAGCTCAAGTCCAGCTTCAATTTTTGATGAAGTGATTCGCTTCTCAGCACTTGATTCGGGTCTGCAACGTATTTACGTAAAGTTGATACGTGAAATACGTCGTGGACTTGGGCTAACGAAGTGGGTAATTCCAGCTGATACGCAACTTCTCCTACTCTCTTGAGTATTTTGAAAGAGCCAATGTACCTTGGGCTCAATTTGCCCTTTTCCCCGAATCGCTTCATGCCTCTCATTGGTGAATTTTTTTTTAAGGCTTGATCACCTTCGTTGTATTACCACAACCCTCGTATCTTGTCTGCATGACTCTTCTGACGACTTTGGGCCGTTTGCATCCTCTCCCGGAATTTTTTTCCACAGCTTTAATCATTTCACGAATCATTGCAGGACCCAACAACGGTTTCTCGCCGATTTCATCCCAATGAATTGGGGATCGACATTTACGCTCGTTCACGACTTCGTAAAGCGTAATCCCGATCGTGGCTTGATAGCTGTTGTTAAAGGAAAGCTCTATTAGTGGAAGGTATTTGCTCTGCCTGGAAATCCAGATTGCACGTTCTCAACATATCTTTGAGCGTCTGGATTGTTCTCTCAGGCTGTTCGTACGTCTGAGGGTGATATGCCGGGTTGAATGACAGTTTCGTCCTCATGGCCTTTTGTAATTTCACCCAGAATTGGGACAGAAATTGGGATCACACGGAGCCTCACAGTTTCTTTTATGTACAGCTCTGCGTACTTCTCCATGGAACAAGTTTGATTGATTGGCAGAAAATGGGCTGATTTAGTCAATCTGTCGACGATCACACAGATTGCATCGTGACCCTTTACAGTTTCTTTTTTTTTTAAAAAAAAAAAATCGATCTAACAGTGTTGGCTTCAACGTTAACGCTGCTAGTTTTATTTCGATCTTCCCGAAATTGATTATTTCCACTCCGGGTTGGCACAGGTTCGTATTAACTGATTTACGGCTCAAAGCTTCTTGCTTTTCCTGATTTATCACACAATCGTAGTCTTTTGCTAACTCGAACCATCGTCTTTGCCTTATGTTTAACTCCTTATGCGGGAAGAAGTACTTTGGGCTTTTATGGTCTGTTAAAATCTCGCATCGTTCTCCGTATAGATGATGTCGCCAGATTTTTAGGGCAAACAACACGGCTGCGAGTTCCAAATCGTGTGTGGGGTAATTTTTCTCGTAGGATTTTGAGCTGTCGGGAGGCATACCTAATTACCTTCCCGTTCTGCATCAACACGCACCCCAAGTCTTTTTTTGAGGCATCACTGTATACCGAAAATTTTTCGATACCAGAGGGTATTGTAAGAACAGGAGCTGTTGTCAGTCGTTTCTTCAACTCCTGGAAATTTTCTCACATGCTTTCGTCCACTTAAATGAAACATTCTTCATAAGTTAAGTCTGGCTTTCTTCACCGTTATTGTCACGATGAGCAGCTGCCGTTGGATCCAAGATGGCGCGCGATCTAATTGTCAGGATTAGAAGGTTGAAGATTCAATTATGTTCCTAGGATCTCGCGCAAAAAGATAAACGGCTGAGATGTTTAAGAAGTGAAAGAATCGGATTGTGAATCGTGAGCGTTGGATCAAAAATCGGAAGGATGATAGTAAAGGTGCTATTTCACTTACAGAGTCGCATGCGATTCTTGCTCTAACACGCAGAAATGCAATACCACGTGGTGACTTGTGGAGCGTTCGATCGGATAAAATGGACGGTGAAGATAGATTGCGAATTCACACTTCAAACATTATTTCTATCTTATTAGTGTCGGATTCCCAGTTCACTTTCTCGAGCATGTAACTTCTTTTAGGGTGAAAATCATCGTGAGGTGAAAACACGAGAGTTATAGAAGAGATAGAGATCTGTAACTTCCGTGTTGTGATCAATAAGAAAGGAAGCTCGGTTGATCCGTGGACATAGGCTGAAGTTCAGCCGTGATTGTGCGTTAGTTCGCCGTACTAATTTCATTGATGCGACAGAGTCTGCGCAGTGCATGTAAATACGGCATTGATTTAAACTTGAGCAAATTTCTTTGTCGCAATGGACATCAACATCTTTCTTCGAGATTTTGGATTGGATTTTTGTGATAAAAGTCCAATGTGATTTCTGCTTGTACGTGATCTCCCAAATCAAGATTACGGCATTCGAAGAAAAATCGGGTCTCGAAATTTATGAAGTTTATCTTTATACGGCGTTCGAAGGAAACTCGAAATTAATGCTGCTTATCCTTCGCTTCACTCACGCCTATAAATAGGTACTTGATGCATGCTATTTTGCACCACAGCACAATTCTCTCCAACCATTTAATTTTCACAATGTATAATCTTGGAGGAAATGCGGATCGTGAGGATGTTCCTCAGGAACCTTTTTGGAGGGAAAATCTCGAAAAGCTTAAATTTGAGTTATTCCTTCTTTTGGGATTGCTCTTCGCTGCAATCGCCATTTTTGTGATGTGGGTTGCCACTCACTGCACTTGTGTTTAATTTGTGAAAGGTTAAGTCATGGTAAGCCGCGTCTTTGTCGGGCATATTGGAAGAAGACGCCGTCAGAACATCCCGAACGTAGTTGATGTTTTATCTTCTAAGTTTTTTTTTTTTGGGTTGTAATATGATTTTCAGTTATGTAATCGTTATGCATCGACTCTATCATGTTTTCTCTACGTCCTCGTCTCATTTTCAAAATTGTATACAAGCTCCGAATATTAAAAATTTTATATCGTTCGACTCTCTTTTATTTCGCTGTTTATTTATTTTAGCTTCCCGAATTTCAGCTTGGTCCGATTCGGTCAGGCCCAAATTCTGAAAAAGGCCCAAATTTAAATTTCGCCGAATTTCCAAACTAACCCGAATTTTTACTCAAATTTCAAAGCAACCCCAAATTTGATCAAAGATCCGAGTTTTTGATCATTCTCTCCCTACCTTAATTTAACCGAGATTCTCCTACCAATCTAAGTGTAAAAGTACGAAATCTCTAACTTTCGTACACATCCAGGAGCACATAAAATTCGCGCAAACATTCACGTAAAGCATATATCAGAACATCGTAAAACACATAATTACGTATTAAACTTACAGGCGTAGGCTGATCCTCCAGGCTTTTGAGCGGCAGTACATGGACAGTCTACAGAATCTATAACCTAACGCTCTGATACCACCTGAAACGACCCTACTTCTCAAATACGTATTTAGGCGGGTTTACTCAGCGAAAATAGCGGAAAGCCTATTTAATAAAAACTTTTAAAACATAATAATACAAATATGTTCAATGTCTAAATCGATCCAAACACATTTTTATTCATTGGGCTGAAGCCCAAGAAGTCCAAGCCCAAATTGAAAAAACATGAAACATAAACTCGTTTCACAGGTCGCGTCCCATGTACTGCACCGCCCTCAAAAGTCCATGGAGTCACCGCCGTCAGCCGCCTAGTCATGACGTTATTTTTTTTTTCAACGTCCGACTCGTTCGTACCTACACACGTAAACCCTGAGCTTTTGCCCAGTAGATGAAAATATGCATGAATGCAAATGCTCTCACATCTCAACCCCGACTTATCTCACAAATATACACGCTCGACTCTTTTCTCATATCTCATATCTCATCACATCACATTCAGGGCCCGAGGCTTAGGTACTAAAGGCAACACGCGCGCGCAGGGTCCGTAGCTCGGGAGGCCCCACTCCCCACAAGGGTCAGTAGCTCGGGAGGCCCACTCCCCACACCTTAATCATATAGTGCGCCTTAGTCCTAACCTCACTACTCATACAATTCGACGACCATCACTCAGTCATAACCTACCCCACTCAACATCACTGTACGATATTACCGTGACTCCGCACGACTCTCCCTCGTAACACTTGTATGCAAATGTCGTGCAAGTAAAATGCAACACATAAAATGCAAATCTCTATATCACCTATCGGCCCGAGGTATCAGCTCGGCACGATCCGAAAACTATCGTACTCCAAATAATCGGGCCCAAAGCCCGCGTTCCGAATTTCTCGGCCCGAAACATTACTCATCTTACTCTCCCTCCGAATTTTTACCAAGGGTTCCAAAATTTAATTATTTTCACTTTAAGTACCAAATTTTTAAAATAATACTCAAATTCCTAATTTAAAAATACTTTTTCCGAATTTTTCCCTTAAAACCCCACAATCTCATAATTTTTACTTTTATGGACGCGAATTTGAAAATTTTAACTTAAAATCCGAAAATCTTTGAAAATTATAAAATGACCAGAAAATTATACTCAAAATTTATTTAAGACCCGAAAATTTTCTCAATTTTACAAATCTGCCCCGGATTTTAAAATTTCAGTTTAAGTCCCAAAAGTTTTCAGAAATTACAAATCTGCCCGGATTTTTAAATTTTCAGTTCTGCCCCATAACTTTTGAAAATTTATAATTAACCTCAGCCGTGTATTTTTAATAATTATTTAGTCCTTAGGAATTTCCAAAATTGCACGAAGGCCCCTAGCCGAGTTTTGAATCTACGAAAATTCTGAAAATTGCATAGAGGCCCCTAGCCGAATTTTAATTGTTTATTTAACACCTCGAAAATTTCTGAAAATTATAAAATGACCCTAGCCGAGATTTAGAATATTTGTTTAACACCCTAAACCTCTGAAAATTACACAAACACCCCAACCGAGTTTTGGAATATTTATTTTAGACCTTCGAATTTAAAAGAAACCCTAGAAAACCCTAATTTATACCAATACCCGAATTTGCTCATAAATTTCCTAATTTCCAATCTCCCTTACCTAAACCCCGAATATTTTACGACCTAAACGCAAGTAGCATGAAAAATTAACCGGCATAGAATGGTGACGACACACAAGTATTCATATAGCGAGCATGAGATGACGTTTGAGCATATATTAGCATGTAAATCACAAATTTCATACGATCACATAAATTACCATGCAACACGTAGAAATCACGAGTTAAAAAAATGTTTACGCGTGTAGGTGATCTTCACCTACCTTACGTCCGTAGAGAGCTACGTTACAGGTTATTTTACGTGATCCCGACCCTAGGATTTCGATCCCGAGCTCCGAGGGTTTTTCTTTTTCTCCCGTTCTCTCCCGCGATCTCTCCGCGATTTCTCCCTATATCCCGCAATCTCTTCTCTCTCTTCTCTCTCTTCCCTCTTCCCCTTCTCTTCTTCCTCTCTTTTCTTTCTTTCCTTTCTCTTCCTTTCTCTCTCTCTTTTTTTTTCTCTTCTTTTCTCTTCCCTCTCTCTTTTACACGTTCTCTTCCCCTCTCCCTTTCTTTCCTTCTCCTTTCTTTATTATCTTGTCTAGGTGGCATTAGGTGGTTTATTTAGGTCATTTGGTGATGACTTTGTCCTAATGCTCATGGAGAGGAGTAGTTGGCATTTTGCTATCTCCTTTTTCTTTCCATTTTTTTTTCTCCCTCTTCTCTCTTCCACACATTCTCTCCTCTCCATTTTCTTTAATTTGGTTGTTAATTTTGTCTCCATGCTCACATGGAGGTGGATGAAGGTGATGAGGTGGGGTGTTTTGATTTTATTACCTCATTATTGTAAAGATTTATTTTATAGTTATTATTTTATTTTATTGTACCAACCTCACATGGAGATACATATTTATTTATTTTTCTCATAATTTATTTCAGCCATAATAAAATTAGTATTATTATTACTATTATTATTTTTAAATTATTTATTTATTTGGGATTCACTTCTTGTTTTTGGCCCAATTAAATTTTATTGAAGGACCCAACTCCCAACCTTTTATTTTGGACCATTATTTTCTTCATTTGGCCCATAAATAAATTTTCGGTCCATTTAAATTTTTCGGGCCCAATTGTAAATTTTGGGCTCGTTTCGAAAAGAAATTGTTTCTTGTTCGAAAGTCGATTTCGTACGTTTCGAATATTATTGAAGTAATTCCTTATAAATTTTGCGGGAATTACACTACATCTTATACTGCGGAGCAAAACGGCATCATCGAGAGGAAAAACAGAAGTGTCATAGAGATGGTGCGATGTCTTTTAGTCGAGAATAATCTACCAAATAATTTTTGGGATGAGGCTGCTATACTTCCGTTTATCTACAAAACAGATTGCCGAGGAGCGCACTAAAAGATGAGACGCCGATTGAGAAATGGAGTGGAGTCAAACCGTCGGTAAATCATATAAAAATTTTCGGGCTTCGTTCACATTCCAATTCAAAGAAGGAAGCAAGCTTGATGTCAAGTCAAAGGTTGGTATTTTCTTGGGTTATGCATCAAAATCTAAAGGATACCGTATTTACGACTTGAAGGAAAAAAATATTATTATCAGTAGGGATGTTCGTGTGGATGAAAATTCTTTTTGGGATTGGCAAGAAGGCAAAATAAATCATGAAAATCCGGTAGTTGCTGAAATTTTAGATAAAAAAGCGGAGCACCAAAGGGAAGTAAATGAAGACGTCGACAATGAACCGGTAAAAGGAAATACGAGGTTGCTAGCTGAAATTTATGAGAAATGCAACATAGCTATCGTTGAACCATCTAGCTATATGAAGCTGCAAAACATGAAGGTTGGATTCAAGCTATGAAAGAAGAAATTCATGCGATCAATAAGAACGAGACGTGGGAGTTAGTCAAGAGACCAAACGGCCGAAATATCTTAGGTGTTAAATGGGTCTACCGGGCAAAGATGAACCCAAATGGATCCTTGAACGAGCTTGCAAGACTTGTTGTCAAAGGATATGCATAACAACATGGTGTCGACTTTAATGATACGTTTGCTCCGGTTGCTAGACATGACACCATACGGTTTTGCTAATTGCTCTTGCGGCTCAACACAAGTGGAAGCTTTTTCACCTTGATGTAAAATATGCATTTCTAATTGGAGAGCTTAGGAAGAAATTTATGTTGATCAAACCTCCGGGATATGAAGTAAAAATAAAGAAGGTCAGGTCTACAAACTAAAGAAGGCGCTCTACGGATTGAAGCAAGTTCCAAGGGCATGGTATAGCAAAGTAGATACTTACTTGATTAATTCTGGTTTCAGGAGGAGCGATGTTGAAGCTACTCTTTGTACAAGGAAGAGCGGCTATGGGAAAATATTGATTATTTCTTTATACGATGATGACTTACTCGTAACCGGGAGTAACATCGAGGAAATAAGCACCTTCAAGGTTGAGATGGAACAGATGTTCGAGATGTCTGATTTGGGAGAGATGCATTATTTTCTTGGGATGGAAATTCTGCAAAGTACGAGTGATATTTTTATTTTTCAGCAGAAGTACGCTAAAGAGCTATTAAAGAAGTTCAAGATGGAGAATTGCAAACCTGTTTCAACGTCTTTAGTTGCTCATGAGAAATTAACTACAGAAGATGCAGGTGACGATGTTGATTGCACTGCTTATCGAAGTCTGGTAGGGAAGTCTTTTATATCTGACGAGGCCAGAATTGATGTTTGCGAGCAGTTTATTATCCAGATTCATGCAAGAACCGAAAGAGAAGCATATGGCTGCAGCAAAACGTGTTCTCAGGTATGTCAAAGGTATTATTGATTATGGTGTTCAATTTAAACCAGTGAAAAATGGAGTGCTGCAAGGTTTTTCCGCTAGTGATTGGGCTGGAAGTTATGATGACTCAAATAGCACTTCGGGCTACGTATTTAATCTTGGTTCTGACGTGTTTTCTTGGAGTTCAAAGAAGCAGGAAGTAGTAGCACAATCATCCGCTGAAGCTGAATACATTGCAGCTGCTAGTGCGGCGAATCAAGCAATTTGGCTAAAAACTTGATGGAAGATTTGCGCGTGAAACAATCTGAGGTGACAATGATATGGGTCGATAATAAATCAGCGATTTCTACGGCGAAAAATCCTGCTTTCCATGGCCGATCTAAGCACATAAAGGTTAAGTTTCATGCATTGCGAGAAGCTGAAGCGAGCAACAAGATCAAGCTACTTCACTGTTACTCTAACGAGCAGGTTGCTGATGTTTTAACCAAGACATTGAAGAAAGCAACATTCGAAGATCAAATGTGCATGCTTGGTGTATCAAAGAAGAAACTTAAGGAGGAGTGTTAATTGATTAAGTTTCTCTTAAGTTTAAAATATATTTTGTATGGTTGTCATATTTGTATAATTGTCATATGGTTGGTGGAATATCATTCAAGGAACACGTCTATGGTTTGTCTTTATGTAATAATGTCATGTAAAAAATTATGGTGTGGTGTGTATGTGTAATGAGATGTCTTGAGCAAAGTTTCTAACGTGTATCTCTCTGAGTATTTTTCATCTTCTTCTTCCATCTTTATGCAAGTAAATTCATGTCAAGTTAGTGGTCTATTTTTTGATATTTGATTCGAAGCACTTTCTATACGATGATGTCATTGCCTGTAAGAATCTTCATTCACCTGTTTCTGGGAGGCTTTTCATTACTATCATGTCCTTTCATGGAATATATTAACATTGCACTCTCTCATTTCTTGATATTAAATTATGATGTACGGATTGATGATCACAATATCCATCCAGTAGAAAAATGAAACTTCAAATCAATGAAATCTGATCAAGTAATAAATATTAGTCCAACACTTTCATGTTCAGACCACAAGGTAAGAACACGATCAACAATTGACAGACAACTGCGATGTTTTTGAATAAAGATAATTCATCTAAAGTAGTTTGACGATTATATTCAGAAATGACGAGAAAATGGTATAAGAAGCGCTTACATATCTATCGCAGGATTATATTTTCCTCCCCCTCACATATTGCTTGAGCTGCTGCACACACAAAGAGCAGTAAAGAATCTAAGTCAACTTTGAACTTGATTTCTATATTCTACTTCTATCTGTATCATGAGTTCAGAGCTTAATTAGTCAGACAACTGGTTGTCTCTCTTACCTATTTGAGAACCTCTGCTGATCAAGAAATGCGTAACGATTGTCGATAACACTCAGATTCTGGCCATCTATGCCATTAACAGATGGATCAAAAGAGATCGAAGCATTTGAATCCCTTTGAATCATCTGCTGAATCTCAAACAAAGAAGAAGGCTGATTATTATTCAACCTTCTCTTCATCGAAATAGATTCTTGAGTTATGTCTTCATGTTCATAATTCAATAATGGGAGATGAATTATTGGGTCACGTGTCTTCGCGCCTGGCCCCACCGATATCTTGCAGAATTCGAGGTGATCGTTCATGTACTGAATCGAATTGCAAGGATTATAATGATCAGAAAAATTTTGTGGACTCATTATGGAGCTGTTCCATGCACTTCTTTTCCCTTGTTCTTTCCCTAGCCCTTGCCCTACCTTTCGCCCTCGATTCTCTAACAAGAACGTCCTTCGTCGATCCCTTGTTATTAACCAGTTTCCTCTTTGCATCGTCGTCAGAATAAGCTACTTCATCATCGAATTCAGATCCTGGCGAAGAAACTATGCTTTTGCTAGCTCCATTATTACCACAGCCTTGGCTCCTTTCCAAGTCTTTGATGGCTGACTTTGACTTATTGATTAGCCATCCAAGGGTTTTGCTTGGCTTGTCAAAACCTAGCAATTCTTGAAGATCGAAGAATTTCCGCGCAATGCCTATTGAGAGTCGAACCCTTCGATCTCTAGGGCCTTGGGACGTGTAAATCTTGCTGTGACGATCTCTCTTTGAAGTTCGCTTCGATTCTTGAAAAATGTTCATCATGGCTAAAGATGGACCTTCGGTGTTCTGCCCAGAAATATCTTCTTGATAGTTAAACGCCATTGAGGGCTCGAAAACGTTAGCACTATTCGCATCTTCTGTGTAATTATGAGCAGAGAAAATTTCTTGGTATCGATGAAGGTATAAGGGTTCGGGGTCGTTCAGATCAAGAACCGAAGAATTCTGAGGAAACATCTTACGATTTATATTGGCGTAAAATAAACCCTATTAATTTTAGGATGAATAGAAACCCTTGTGGTTCTTGGAATCAAAGGGTGGAAGGAAATGCTTTAGAGATTCATTCTAAAACTAAGATGGAGATGTGTGTGTGTGCGTAAGTGACACTTAAAAAGGGCTCACTTGTTCTCCTTTTTCTTTTTTTCTTTTTCAGTTTTGAGTCAGAGGTCAAAATACCTATAACAGCTATTGATGACTACAAAAGTTGTCTTTTTCTTTATTAGCATTTGGAAAAGGACTATTGCTTGGAGAGACCGAAGGACCAATCCATGTAGGATGGAAATTGAAAACGGACAAATGTACGATGATTTTGGGGACTTTGGTGCTTCATAATTCTCAAGATCCAAAAGCATTGTATCGATTTATTACTCTTCCATAATATTGATGGCGATCGTCTTATTTGTTTTGACCTTATTACAACTCGCCTTTTAGCATTGAACTTAGTCAGTTAGTACGTACATACATCCACATTAAGTAAATTTACCATAGTAACAATTTTGTAGAAAAAGGAAAAAACTGAATGATTGAGAGACATATATGATGTGTGGTTGATTCTCTGATCATCTAATACTGTTATTACACCTCAATTTCTTAATGGCGTGAATATCCAAAGAATAATCGATCAATGATTTTTCGACGTATCTAATGCATTTGAATCTTCCACTATTGGCAAAGATATAACACATCTTTTTTGCAAAAAAATAAAGGAAATAATTACGATATATATGTATCTAAGGTGATATATATAGTTTTTACGTGATGATATTCAAGAATTCGACGGAGCTCGGCTTATTATGATTAATTGATTCCAACGCATTACCGAGATGGAGAGGATTTTATTTTTTCGAAAATAGTCATATAAACTAACTAACGTAAAGATAATCAAGTGAAAAGAAATCACTTCTTCAAATATTTGTGGTGAGTACTGAATATGGTACCTGTTGTCTCGCCCTTTTCAGACAATAATTAGAAGGTAAAACGTACAATTACCTCCTCGGACAAAATCAACCTGGGTTATGACATATTATTATTTATTTCTTATTGGGTTGATTATGACTTGCTTAGAAAGATATGGACAGTTTCTTGAATACCACCACTTAACCTAACTTATTAGACATACAAGATAGACCAACAACATAGTACCCAACTGCTCACATTTAATAATGAGGTCCATAAATACACAGTTGTAGATTGTAATTTAATTGAAACGTTTCCGTGATGAGTAAAGTATATTAGGTTTTCTTAGTGAATGGGCCGTGAGCTTTTTGTAGGTGTGAGTGTGAATCTGAGAAAAAAAAAAGCAGTGGTTAAGACCTAATGAAATATATGATAGGATATAGACCCAACTTTAATTTGTCTATTAGCCTATGGATATGACAGATTTTACTTCATATTTCTGTGCTTCGCCTGAAGGGCCCCTCCATCATCGTGTCACTGTTTCACCTCACTTGGCAATTAAATTATGAGAAAGAAAGAGAAAAAGAAGCATCACTGATTGCGCATAAATTAATCAAAGTCACTTCGAGCAGGTCAGAAGAGGGTTTTAAATATTTTGTTTTCTTTTTCTTTTAATCAATGTAAGAGTTATCTTTTTCATGTGCTGCAATCTAATGAGTTGGTACTTTGAAATTGGACCCTTTTCGTGTCTTGTGTTTTAGCAGTACGAAAGTGATGGTAGAAAGGTGGTTTCACACGGCTTGAGATAAGACTTCTGTCACAATTTATAAAACCCTAGTTCTTGTCCGGTGGCATTCGTGCCCTAATATTTCAATTTGGGGTTTATTTCAGCTTTTTGTTTCCTTTTGTGCTATTTCATTTGTTCTTTGAAGTGGGTTGTCTTTATTTTTTCTCCATTTTTTTTCTATGAGGTCACTGGAATCTTTATTTTTTTTCTCCATTTTGTATATGAGGTCACTATTTTTCCTCACGTTTTTGTTTGTGTATGAGGTCACTTAGGTCGTTTGTTTGTGCGCAAATTCTCAAAGACTGTGTTGTAATATGTAGTTGAACTGTTAGACAAAGCTCGATTATTCACATGTGAACTGAGCACTTTAGCTACAGGAAAGTTAATGTAAACCTGATGTTTTGCATAAATATGTTTCTGAAATGGAAAAGAAAATGCAGTAGCAAGTTATACATGTCGATGGTGAGTGGGGGGATAGATGGTCTGTGCTTGACACAGTATTATGTGTGTGTGTGTTCGTATCTTTTTCTTAATTATATTTTACTGAAATAGATTCTATTTTCTGATGAAAATACAAGCCCTAAAGTTTTATTATTCTGGCATGTCTTGCAGAAAAAAAAACTCTGGTGGAAATGATTTTATGATCTTTCGGCGTTCTAAATTTTTACTGTACATTTGCTCTCCTATTAAGGTTATGTTTCGAGTCATGGATCAAGAATTCGACTTTTAGTTTGTCCAAGTCTTATGTTATTACTAAGACATCATTCACTACCTTAAGTGGGTTCCAAATCCAATTGCAAATTGATGGACGTCTGGATCGATTGGGCACTTCCATGTGTGACTGCTAAATAATTGATCAAGAACATGGCATTTGTTTCATGAATTCTGTATTTTTATTACGTACTTGCACAAGTACTAGTAGGTTCTAATAAAATGTAGCAATATGATGTGTTTCGTTAAATTAATTCTAACTGTGAAAAATCGACATTCTTCGGTCCATACGCACACATTGTTAGCTGATGCAGTCTTAAGGCCCTCATAACATTACTTTGCTTTAGGTTTCTTGTGAAATATGTTGCTGAATTAGATTTTACCAATTGATTTTCACTACCGTTATACCATTGTGTTCTTGTTTCAAATGTCTTTACATAGTGATCTATTGAGAGAGAGAGAGAGAGAGAGAGAGAGAGAGAGAGAGAGAGAGGACCTTGTAGCAAGTCTTGCAGACCAAATAAACCAATGGAAGTATTATTTGGAGAGAGAAACACACTAGATGGCATAGCAGATGCAAGAAGAAGCTAACTATTTGTACTTTGATGTTGAAGAATAATTCACCTCTTTTAAAGCAAGGCTCTATGTCTGGAGATGGGACTCGTATAAGAAATTTATCGATGTTTAAGTTTAATAAAATATTAGGGTTACAACACTGCACACTTAGAGCAAAGTGCGAACAGGCATATACATTATATGTGGTACGGATGAAGTAACTACTCTTACGTCAAGCAATACTAGGAAAATAATAACTAAACACGTTGTGTTCATTCAATACAAAAAATGTGGTACCATTGGACTAATTAGTAGCCATATTGATCATGGAGTTTTACTTCAGGTAGTGCTTGCTTATCGTAATAATTTTCTCTTACCCTTAAACTTCTTAGATTTTGGTGTTTGTTTGGTCTCGAGAGATATTTTCCCTTCCATTTTGGATCCATTAATTTCTCGTCGAGTTATGTCTCCTTTTTATGGAGTTGCTTTCTTCTTCTTAGAGGTGTCTACTCTACTGGATATTCATTTGTTACCAGAGCGACTTTATTTGCCTCATTAGCCACTAGTAATTTCATTGTGGAATGGAAACTATCGATTGAACAAAAAAAAAAACTTTTTCCCTCTGAGACTATGACACTTGTATTCACATGGGACAATGTTACAAATAATCGGTGTTAGGATCGGTGAACGTGTTTAGATACCGGTGCTTGATATTCTAAATGCGACGTGCGAAAGTGGGTTATGAACTTAAATCGGATGCTCGATGTGATGTGTGTGTGTTTGTTTGCGAAGAGATTTGTTATGGATGTTCGAAGCAAAATCTCGTAGGTCTACCCCTTTCCCGCAAGAAAGGCTATTACTAGAAGATTCGGTTTCTAACAACCCCCGTTGTAGAACTTCCTTAGCTAGACTCACACATTACAACCTCCGGCTATACTTGGCTAACTAAACTCCTAGACACCACTAGACAGCTTTTACAGTCCGTCTCTTTCAAGAGCTTTTTACAGTCCATGAGAAAAACTCGATTATTAACCGAACCGGTATAGTACAGTGAGGACAACACCTAAGATGATTTCTTTGCTTTGAGCTTTCTCTCGTTCTTGATTTCTCGTGATAGTGTCGTAAGGTCTTCAGCCTGCTTCTCTGCTATTTTTAGCTGGGCTTGAAGAAGACCGTTGTGAGATAGCTCCTCGTTCCGGACAACGCGTTTAATGCCTTTACTCAAAATGGCTCTGTCCGGTGTTCGCTGCAGTTTGCGTTGTGCCATTTGCTTTATTCCTTTATAAGCTTGGCTTGACTTCATTTTGGCTCCTCTGGGCAGCCTTGAATTAATTGCTTGTCAGAAGTCTTCAGCTTGCTGCGCCTTGAATAAATTTGAATCTTTGTCCACGTGGCACATCAGGTATCCGCATTCCGGTCTTAAGTGAGCTTCTAGTAGCAATCTTGATCCGGTTTCTGGTTGCGCTGTTGAACTGCTGGCTGGTATCCGGTTTCACCTATCTCTAACCGATATACTCAATTAAGTTGAGTCCAATCACCAAAACTATTAATCTGAATTCTTTAAATTCACGATTTCTAACAATTTCCACCTTTTGGTACTTAATGAAGCAGTAAGGTATTTATTATATCAAAAGATATTTGATATATAAACTACCCGTCTATTACAACCGTTTTAGCTAGCAATCCCCTTGTTTGAACGGGTTGTTGGCCTTGTCCGGCCTGTCCAGTCTGATCTGGCCTTCTGCTTCGTCAGTACTGCTCATTCTCTTCGGTGGCAGTACCGTCCTTTCCCCTTTTTGACAATCACTGGTCCAGTTTTGGGAAGGTAGTCCCTGGTTCGTAGGGTACATTTGTCGTTGCGCATAAAGAGGCATCACTCATGGCTACTCTCTCCTCGTCAAGTGCAACGAATCCGATAGGAGCGAAAACATACTGCCTGGCTAATTTCGTCCAGTTTGGCAGTCAATTCCTTCTCAACTGCTCTTCTACTACCGGTGATACCTCTGCAGAAGTTCTCACAAGGTTGGGAAGTTCCTTGTCGCCCTGCTCTGCCTTGGCTAGGGGCTTTTCTGGGAGTCTGGAGGCCGGTTTTATCACCTTCTGCTTTGCGCCGTCCAGGGGCGGATCCAGAATTTTGTGTTTGGGGGGGGGGGGGGGGGGGGGCGTAAATATTTTTTTTAGCGAGGAGGGGAAGGTGCCGTAATATATTTGTATACTTTGCGTTTACGACGATCCAACATAGAAGATCAGAAGTTCATGATAAAATTTAAATGAGAATATATTTACCCATTATATAGCAACAAGAATGAGCGAGAAGACCGGAATTCTTATTTTAAAAAGAAAAACATTTACACTAAACAGTAAATATTGTTCATTCTTGATAAAATATTCAAAATATCATTTGGATGTTTAATGTAAAATCATCAAAATGTAACCAAGTTGTTAAATTTTAAAATGGTTCTAATATATACACATTTGTATTTGTGATATTATTGTAAATATTTTTGAAGATATTTGAAAAATTATATATACATTGACTTATTTTCATTAAATAACAGGGAAGAAAATTTGACAAAATATATCTGATAGAATTAAAATGCAATTGAATTAAATATTAGATAAAGACTTAATTAAAGATATGTTAAAACGCAAATTGAATTAAATATTATTTTTGGAAATTGTTCTGACGTGTTAGTTAAAAGAGGTTGATTGAATGATTATATTAGTTAAAACTAAAATAAAAAAATCATACATATTTTAAAAAGTAAATAAGAAAGAGTTTAATTCATTAACATTTAAAGTAAGTAAAAACCCAAAGAAAAACTAGGGCATGTGGTTTGAACCCAAGACCAACAGCTAATACTTAGTGCTTCTAACCACTGAACCAACAAGCATTTTGATATTTCTATATATACATGTCTTTATTTCTACTAAGATTTATACTACACGTATGGTACTAAAAATGTCGAAAATTTTCGGGGGGGGGGGGGGGGGGTTCCTATACTGGATCCGCCCCTGGCGCCGTCCACGACTGTCATCCCGGAGACAGACCTTGATCTTCTCTTTTATGTTCTTCATGGTCTGAAAGAACTCCTTCATGCCTTCGTGTTACAGCCCAAATGTCTTGACATACCCTCCTGGGTCGGTTTCCTGTTTGTGCCGAGCCATCAGTGCAGATTTTGAGTGCTCTGAAGAGGAACTGACCAGGTTTTTGGCTAGTTACTGTGAGGCTTTATCTGACTGTGGGTTTGGGATTTTGGGGACTTAGACGATTTTGAGGCTGATGGGATTTAAGTGAGAAGACGAGGTCCTTAAATCCTTCGTGTTCCTTCCTAAGCACATGATATCTGATGAAGTGATGCCTGATCTCTATCTGTTTCATCCTGGAATGAAAGACTGAATTCTGCGTGATTGCTATGGCACTTGTACTGTCACAGAAGGTCGGCGTGTCTGACTCCTTTACGCCATAATTCGCCAGTTAATACTGGATCCACATGATCTGTGAGCAACAACTTCCACCTGCTCAGTACTCTGCTTCGGCTGTTGAGGTTGCAATGGATGTTTGCTTCTTGCTAAACCAGGAGATGAACCGGTCATCAAGGAACTGGCATGTTTTGGTGGTGCTTCTCCGGTCTGTCTTGCAACCTGCATAGTCTGCATGCGTAAACCCATGTAAGGATAAACTGGAATCCTTGGGATACCATATACCGACGTTGATTGTCCACTTCAGGTACTTCAATATCCTTTTGGCTGCAGTGGAGTGGCTCTCCTTGGGGTCGGACTGGAACCGGGCGCAAGTTCGACACTGTACATAATGCGTCTGCTGGCTGTTAGGTGTAGCAGTGATCTATAAGCCTCGGGTATTTGGTCACATCCACTGCTAGTCCCCCTTCGTCCTTTTCAAGCTTGACTGATGCACTCATTTGGGTGGATGCTTCTGAGCAGTTCTCCATACCGAACCTCTTCAATAGCTCCTTTGTGTATATTGCCTGGTTGATGAAGGTTCCGGTTCTAGCTGCTTCACCTGATGTCCTAGAAAGAATGTCATCGCCCATTATACTCATCTCGAACTGGTCTTGCATCAGCTTGGAGAACCTTTTGCACAACTTTGGATTGGTTGACCCGGAGATGATATCATCGACATAAATCTGTACTATGAGTAAATCTTCCCCTTTGTGTACCGGAACAGCGTTTTATCCACACGGCCAATGGAGAACTCATTGTTCTTTATGGGGCCTGCTTGAGCTCATAGAGAGCTTTCTTCAACTGGTACACGTGGTCTGGGAATTCGTGACTGGTGAAACCTGTAGGTTGAGCCACGTAGACTTCTTCTGAGATACGCCCATTCAAAAATGCACTCTTTGTTGGGGATGTGCCCTTGGAATGCTATTTGAGGATGTAATTTAATATTCAATGTATTTTTCGCTCTGTATTTGAATAATGTATTCTTATACGTATTCATGGAATTTATATATTATTATTTATTCTTTCAAAGGCATATTATTTATTTACCTATCAAGTCTTACTAGCGGTGAGACGGTAAATAAATAAATCCTATATATCGTGAGTTTAGTCACCGATTCTCATGGGATGAGAGAGGGGCAACAGTGAGCTATTATTCTCCGATATTAAATTAGTCCATATGTCTTGGACCCCAGTAGGGTGACTGAGCGTCAATTACGACTTATTTGTTGACGACTCTTATATGGTTGTGCCAACCAACCGTTCGCTTGGGAAGCGGGAGGTTGTAACGTTTGTATAAGTTGAATTAGGATATTAACTTGTACTTGGGCACGACTTGCAATCGACGATCACATGGGCCTTGTTACTCTGGGTAGCGTCAATGATCGATTGATTGACTATAGTAGTGTGCATGGACCTTAGACCGAAGGGTCTTTGACGGAGTTGATTTTGGGGTCTTGACTTGTCACTAGTTTGCTAGGTCCACCTTGTTCGGGAACGAACATGGGTCGGCGGGGACATGCGGTCTTGACAAGGAAGGGTAACTGCCGTGCTTAGACTTCGTGAGGGGTTCACTGTCTCGTTAGTAATCGAGATATATGTCCTATGCATATTCGGGGATGAGAAACTACAAAGTCTTCAGCCGAAGCTATAAACTGACTCACTGCCGGGACGTGGGGAGCAGTTCAGTAATTTCGCCAGTCACGATTTAGTCATAGAGTCGAGTCTAGTGAGTTTGACGTAACCATGGCTCTCACAACCCTTGCCGGGTTGAGACGAACCAAGAGAGTCGGGCTTAAAAATGATCACTGTGATAGTGCCTAATTAATATGAGATGTAAATTAACTTAACGAGCTTAGAGTCAATAATAAAATGTTAAATATGGGTTTTAGAAACTATTATTAACATGGACATAGATTCCGGACGAAAACGACCGAAAGCCGGACCGAAACAAGCTCCCACGGCCATGGGCATGGAAGCCCACGGCCATGGGAGGCTGCCAGGGGATGCTGGCAGGTCCCCACGGTCGTGGGGATTTAGGTCAGAGGCCGTGGGCTTGGGCCAGTGGCTGCCCAAGCTCACTGACCCAGCCCCACGGCCGTGGGATCTCATGTTAGTGGCCGTGGGGCATGTCTGTTGCAGCCCCACGGCCGTGGGCCTTACTGCAAGAGGCCGTGGAGCCTTGGATGGGGCTTGATAAGCCCTCTGCCTTGACTCCACGGCCGTGGGATTTAAGGTGGAGGCCGTGGGGTCCTTCTCCACGGCCGTGAACGTCTAGTTAGAGGCCGTGCCCCGACGGTATTTGGGTCAATTCTTATCCAAATCAATTTCAATTTCGTTTCTTGTTATTTTGTTAGCCTTGTGGGACAATGTCTAGTCATTAGATGATATAATACAAAGGAAACAAACAATGTATGAGTCATGTAGGACATGATCTCATTTGATTAAGCTTTAAGTCATTTTCTAAGTTGGAAATGGATTTTTATTTCATTTTCTTGGAGAAAATTCGTCCTAGTTGAATTCCAACCCTTTCTCACACTATCTAAGAGATTTTATAGAGAAGCTAGAGCATTTAGGATGATCTTTAAGAAAACCCTAAGTGTTTGTCAGTTTTAGAAATCACACACACAAATACACATCTCTACACAATACTCCGCACCACGTCTAGCCACTCCTTGAGGTGGTGTAGGTTTACGGAACATCACGGGGCGTGACTCTCGGCACGGTTCGTGAGCTACGGGAGCTAAGGATCTTCGCGACAAGGGTAAGATCCTTATACCTTATACGTGTCTACATGCATTTTCTTTATTTAACCGAGTATCCTGGGAAATCGTATGGGGAACCCGAGAAAAATTTTTGAATTCCGCTGCGTCCGAGGCGAGGTTTCGGGTCACCCGGGGTTTCCCAGCACTGGTATCAGAGCCATAGGCTCGGTTCTAAGAAACGACATAAACGAGTCCGAAACGAACTCGGTTGTGCAAGTCACTAAGTCGCTCGAGCGTCATAGCATGAGTTGTACTTAGTTCGAGTTTGTAAAACGAGTGCTCGCTTGATCGGAGGTTGCCTAGTTGCGAGCGGTCCGACGTAGCGTAGCAACGTGGAGAGAGATCCCTAGTGGTAGTCTCCTCACGGTTTGTAACTTGACATTGGGCCCCCGTAAGTCTAGGACTAGCCCAAATTTCGTTCCGGTTTCTTTGAGCGTTTTGTTGTCCTCAACGTGTTTATGTTGTATGCATGTATGTATGACACGTATTAAGACGTCGGCGTGGACTTAGGCTCTATTTCCGGGTGATATGATGTTAAGGGTGACAAAGTCTCCCCCGGTTTGTAATTTATTCGTTAATATACGGGTTGTCCGGGACAACTGATCCCCGTTTTGTACTTTAATCAATGTATAGAAAATTAGTTTTACATACGATGGCTGTACGAGTACGATAGTGCTCCACAAGAAGGCCGTTCGAAGACTTGGAGGTCGTTCGAGAACATAGTGCGAAGACGAAGAGAAGAGATGTAATTTTACAAAAATAAATGTATAGAGTAGAAATAGTCCACGCAGACGGTCTTATAGGCAAAACTAGGTTTACCGCGAATAATTACATGTTTGTTTGACGTTACGTGCGTGTTTAAGTGCTTATGTGTGTGAGACGTATTCTCCCGGTTGGACTAAATACTAAGCGGGTAAAGGGACGGGGTTCCTGTCTTCTATCAAGCTCGAAACCATTATGGCTCGAGTGTCATGTGCGGTTTGTTCCAAGTTACGGCGCTAAGCATCTCGCTCTTGTCGTAGTTGGTCCGAGTGCGTTAAGACAATAAAGTCAAGCTCATTATTGAAGCGACTTGGGTATATGTGCGGTTTGTTCCGGTTTATCGGCGCCAAACATTTCACTCTTGGCGTGGATATTGGGTGACTGTCTAAACTCCGCTCTCCGAAACATATTCACGCCTTATAAAGAGTTATCCTACGGACGGGAATTTCTAAATGTTAGGATTGAGCCAGACGTTGAAAGGTCATACTTAAACGATTATTTCCCCATTATTCCTGTTAGGGTGAGGGTTCCTGACCGGAGACAAAGTTGTTGAAACACTCATGAGATGGACTCGTGTGAGACACGAGGTCATTTATGGGTTCATGTGGGATACGGCGCTGTCTGAGTAATGGGCCAACAAACTGTTAGATTGAGGCTATTTCTGCGGAGCTGGGAAATCAACTCCTTATGAAACCATCAACGAGGTTTCCGAAATCTCTATCGGGAGAATGGGAGTTTGAGAAAAATAGTGGGAGCCAAGCCAAATTGTGGAAGTCCTTATTTGTGCTTGTAGAATATTACGTTGACCCCTTCAATGCTTTATTTTCTGCAGATTGTTTTCTTTCTTGTTTGTACAAAATGACGTCACCATTCAATTTACTGTTCACACAAAATCATTTGGAGGGTCCAAACCTTGCGGACTGGCTCCGTAACTTGAGGATAGTCCTCACTCTGGAACGCCTAGAGTATGTCCTTGAGGGAACTATACCACTCGAACCCCAAGAGGGTGCGAGTGATGCTGACAGGGAATATTATGCCAAATGGATGGCTGATAGTGCCGTGTCAAGGCTTATATGTTAGCTGGGATGAATAATGATCTGCAGCGTCAGCATGAGGATATGCAAATGCGTGAGATATTGATTCATCTGAAGGAGTTGTACGGCGAGCGGTCAAGATCGTCTCGATTCCCTGCTGCTGACAACCTCTTTCATACCAAGATGCCTGAGGGCGTAGATGTCGCGGCACATGTGCGTAAGCTCATTGGATACATCGAGGAACTGGGTTCACTCGGTTGTCCTATACATAACGAGCTTCATATTGACCTGATCCTTCAGTCACTCCCAGCTTCATTTGCTCAATTTATTATAAACTATAATCTGAGAGATAGGCAATTTTCGATTCCTGAACTCATGAACACGCTGGTTCAGACTCGGTGTGAGCTAAAGAAAGGAAAGAGAAAAGAGGTTGCACTTGTTGCGACTATAAGGTCTAAGAGATCTAAGTCGAACAAGCCCAAGCCCAAGCCTAATAAGCCAAAAGAAGGGATTAAGAGAAAGAGCAAGGCCAAACTGAACATGCCTTAAGTTCGGAAGGCGACTGATAGGTGCCTTCACTGCCAAGGGCTGTGCCATTGGAAAAGGGACTGCCCCAAGCTCCGAGCTTCGAGCTTCTGGGGCATCAGGTAAAGTTTTGGATACTTATTGTTCATTTACTGTATTTTCCACTTTGTGGATTCTTGACTCGGGAGCTAGTGCTCACATTTGTGTTTTGAACCAGGTTTTGGAACGAAGTAGGAAGCTGGCGGAACGAGAAGTATTGATCAACGTTGGTAGCGGACATAGTGTTACATGCTAGTCTTGTTGGATCGAAGACTCTTTTATTAAGTTCTGGACATGTATTATATTTATCCGATGTACTTGTATTGCACAACTGGCTGAAAAATATTATTTCTATTCCTGCTTTGAGTAAGAATGGTTATGAATTTTGGTTCAATAATAATATTTATGATATTTATTTTGGAAATAAATGCGTCGGAATGCAACGTTAATAAATGGTTTATATTACGTTAACGTCCAGGAACATGCGAATGTAGTTACCGACAAACGTAACTTAGAGTTAAATAAAAAGTATTTGTGCCATCTTAGACTTGGTCATGCGGAAGTTCGAAAGATTCAAGAGTTGGAGAAACACAACATTATTAAGCCTACGGAATCAGATTCCTATCATACGTGCGAGTCTTGTATCCTAGGCAAAATGACTAAGTCTCCTTTTATAGGGACTTTTCAAAGACCCACTATGATCCATACAGACGTTTGTGGACCGTTTAGTGTAGCGGCCCGAGGTAATTTTCATTATTTCGTGACTTTCACAGATGATCACTCTCGCTACGGCTTGGTGTATCTGTTGAAGCACAAGTCTGAAACGCTTGAAAAGTTCAAGGAATTCAAGACTTTTGTGGAAAATCAAACTGGGAGACATTAAAGTCGTACGATCTTATCGAGGCGGCGAGTATATGAGTCTCGAGTTCGACGATTTCTTGGAAGAAAATGGATTCATTTGGCAGTTTACACCGCCCCGGACACCACAACTTAATGGTGTTGCTGAACGCATAAATCGAACATTATTAGATAAAGTTCGATCTATGCTAAGCTATACAGATCTTCCCATATCGTTATGTGGATATGCTTTGCAAACTGCGGTTTATGTTTTGAACGTAACCCTTCGACGTCTGTAGATAGGGTACCTTACGAAATTTGGAATGGTAAGAAGCCCCAACTTGAATCACTTAAGGGTTTGGGGATGCCCCGCTTATGTGAAAAAGCTAGTAGCGGACATACTCGAATCTAGGTCCATGAAAGGACGTTTTATCGGATATCCCAATGATAGAATGGGATATTATTTTTACCTCCATGATGATTAAAGGATCGTCGTAGCTATTCATGCTCACGTTCTCGAGGAACAGTTCATTCGAGAAGGTGGAGCTGGCAGAGAAGTGACTCTAGGAGAGTTAGATAAAACGCCTCCAAAGACATCAGTGCCTGAGGGCACAGATGAGCAGTCCGAGACGCGCCCAGAATTGCTCAGGTCGGGTAGAATATCTCGCATGCCTGAGAGATATGGTATGGTACACGTCGAGCACGGGGGTATTGCGACTAGGGGATCGTTGGTGATGACCCCGCTACTTTTGACCAGGCGATGATGCTTGTCGACTCTAAGAAATGGGTCGAATCTATGAAAACAGAGATGAACTCGATGCACACCAACATAGTCTGGACTCTAGTAGATCTGCCCCAAGGTTTTAGCCCAATAGGATGTAAATGGATCTACAAGAGAAAGATTGGATCTGATGGGCAGGTTGAAACCTACAAAGCTAGGCTAGTAGCGAATGGTATAATCAAAAAGAGGGCATCGATTGTGAGGAAACCTTTTCACCTGTTGCAATGATTAAGTCTATCCGTATTCTGCTTGTAATAGCAGCATAGTATGATTACGAGATCTGGCAGATGGATGTGAAAACCGCTTTCCTAAATGGATTCCTCGAGGAGGAAATCTATATGGAGCAGCCCAAGGGTTTTACATCGCAAGCAGATGCGCAAAAAGTGTGCAAGCTTAATAGGTCTATTTATGGACTTAAGCAAGCGTCGAGTAGCTGGAACCTTCGATTTGTTGAAGTAGTTAGGAACTACGGATTCTTAAAGAATGAAGATGAGCCTTGCGTTTACAAGAAGGTCAGTGGGAGTAAGATATCGTTTCTCGTATTGTACGTGGATGACATCTTTTGATGGGAAACGATATCGGAATGCTCTCGGAGGTGAAAGCTTGGCTTTCAACCGAGTTCTCCATGAAAGACCTGGGAGAAGCAACCTATATTCTTGGAATTCGCCTTTTTAGAGATCGAGCGAATCGAATGATAGGTTTATCCCAGGCCCTTTACTTAGAAAAGATCCTGAAACGATTTCGGATGGATGAATCTAAGAAAGGGTTCTTGCCAATGCGACATGGGATTCATCTCTCGAAATCCATGTGTCCTTAAAGTGAGGAAGCAAGGAAGGAAATGAGTGAAATTCCTTATGCATCAGCAATACGTAGCCTATGTATGCGATGCTATGTACTCGGCCTGACATTGCATATGCTTTGAGCATAGTAAGTTGGTACCCGTCTAATCTTGGTAAAGAAGATTGGAATGCAGTAAAGAATATCTTCAAGTACCTTAGACGGACTAAAGATATGGTTTTGATTAAAATGGAGAATTAGAGGTGGATGGTTATACCGATTCGGATTTCCAGCCGGACGTGGATGACCGAAAATCCACCTCTGGTTTCTTCTAGACGCTCAATGGTGGAGCAGTGTCTTGGAAAAGTTCTAAGCAAAGCACTATTGCCGATTCAACCACTGAGGCCGAGTATATTGCAGCCTCTGAGGCAGCAAATGAAGGTGTTTGGATGAGGAAGTTCTTAGAATAACTACAAGTTGTTCCAGGCATAGTGGATCGCCCGCTACCTTTGTCGTGCGACAATAGTGGGGCAGTAGCACAAGCCAAGGAACCTAGGTCTCATTCGAAGTCCAAGCACATAGAAAGAAAATACCAGGTGCTGTGTGGGTTCGTTGAGAGGCTAGATAACTGTGCAGAAAATAACCACCGCGGATAACGTGGCGGACCAGTTCACCAAGCTTCTCTCACAGGCAGTGCTTGATCGACATCTCCATAAAATGGGGTTACGAAATCATAGAGCATGGCATTGAGTGCAAGTTGGAGATTGTTGGGGATGTGCCCTCGGAATGCCATTCGAGGATGTAATGAATAGGTTGTGTTTAATATTCACTGTATTATTCGCTCTGTATTTGAATAATGTATTCTTATACGTATTCATGGAATTTATATATTATTATTTATTCTTTAAAAGGCATATTATTTATTTACCTATCAAGTCTTACTAGCGGTGAGACGATAAATAAATAAATTCCATATATCGTGAGTTTAGTCACCGATTCTCATGGGATGAGAGAGGGGCAACGGTGAGCTACTATCTCCGATATTAAATTAGTCCACAAGTCTTAGACCTCAGTATGGTGACTGAGCGTCAATTACGACTTATTTGTTGACACTCTTATATTGTTGTGCCAACCAACCATTCGCTTGGGAAGCGGGAGGTCGTAACGTTGGTATAAGTTGAATTACGATATTAACTTGTACTTGGACACGACTCGCAATCGACGGTGACATGGTCCTTATCGTTACTCTGGGTAGCGTCAATGGTCGATCGATTGACTATAGTAGTGTGCGTGGACCTTAGACCGAAGGGTCTTTGACGGAGTCGACTTTGGGGTCTTGACTTGTCACTAGTTTGCTAGGCCCACCTTGTTCGGGAACGAATATGGGTATGGGGGGACATGCGGCTTGACAAGGAAGGGTAACTGCCGTGCTTAGACTATCGTGAGGGATTCACTGTCTCATTCTTACCGAGATATATGTCCTATGCATATTCGGGGACGGGAAATTACGAAGTCTTCGGCCGAAGCCATAAACTGACTCAAGTGGGACGTGGGGAGCAGTTTAGTAATTTCGCCAGTCACGAATTAGTCATAGAGTCGAGTCTAGTGAGTTTGACGTAACCATGACTCTCACTCGAATGGGACATTTGTGAAGGGTCTATACGTACGACGATAATCTATAGTCAGTTCGTAGATCGAAGATAGTACTCAACACTGGATCTATTCGATACCGCGGGATTGGCTAGGCGCTTACCGAATTCTTGGATTCCTTCCTCGTCGGGTTGCGACGAACCAAGAGAGACGGGCTTAAAAATGATCACTATGATAGTGCCTAATTAATATGAGATGTAAATTAACTTAACGAGCTTAGAGTCAATAATAAAATGTTAAATATGAGTTTTAGAAACTATTATTAACATGGACATAGATTCCGGACGAAAACGACCGAAAGCCGGACCGAAACAAGCTCCCACGGCCATGGGCATGGAAGCCCATGGCCATGGGAGGCTGCCAGGGGATGCTGCCAGGTCCGCCCGGCCATGGGGATTTAGGTCAGAGGCCGTGGGAGCTCATGTTAGTGGCCGTGGGGCATGTCTGTTGCAGCACCACGGCCGTGGGACTTACTGCAAGAGGCCGTGGAGCCTTGGATGGGGCTTGATAAGCCCCCTGCCTTGACTCCACGGCTGTGGGCTTTAAGGTGGAGGCCGTGGACCGACGGTATTTAGGTCAATTCTTATCCAAATCAATTTCAATTTCGTTTCTTGTTCTTTTTTTACACTTGTGGGATAATGTCTAGTCATTAGATGTAATACAAAGGAAACAAACAATGTATGAGTCATGTAGGACATGATCTCATTTGATTAAGCTTTAAGTCATTTTCTAAGTTGGAAATGGATTTTTATTTTATTTTCTAAGAAGGTTGCATTTGAGAGATGAAAGCGTTAATGAAGGGATTGGAGTTTGGCGTGCGTCTGGTCTTCATTGGCTCATGTGATCACCGATGATTAGCCTTCTTGGATGAGTCAGCTTTCGGTTCCATTTGATTGATTCACACTCAGTTTCATCTTCCTCCTTAAGGGTGACTGGATCTACTGATTCTGTTAGTCCTTCTGGTACCGGTCCAGTCTGTGTCTCTTCAAACACAGGTTGATTCTTCTAAACTGGGACTTCTCCCGGTATTTGTTCATTGGTGGCTTTGGTTTCATCAACTTCTGGTTGATCGGACTGCTTAGGTTTTCATATTGATGCGCCATCCTCGATGGAGTCGTCCAGATTTTGAATTTCCAGTTGATTGCTTAGCCGATTGATGTTCTGTGGGGTGTTATTCTCAGACTGAGATTATTCAAACACAGGCGTGGAGATTCTTCTATGCTCAGGCTTTAGCAGTTGAACAGCCGGTATGCTCTGTTGGTTGCAGAATATACCCAAGAAGAGTCCCTTATTAGCCCGGTTGTCGGAGGTGGCTAGAAGGTTCTTCCCATTGTCGTGGATGTAACATCGGCTTTCAAAGGTTTTGAAGTAACCAATGGAGGGGATGTTGCCAGTCCAGATCTCACAGGGCGTCTTTCCTTGACTCTTGCATATCATTGACCGGTTCTGTGTATAGCAGGTGGTATTGATAGCCTCTGCTCAAAATTTCTGTGAGATATCAGCATCTGCCAGCATTGTCCTAGCCGCTTCCTTGAGCGTCTGGTTTCTTCTCTCAGCAACTCCATTCTGCTCATGTCAACTCCAATCTGCTCAGGTGTCCTGGCAGCAGACAACTCATGGCGTATGCCATGGTCCTCAAGATAGGAGGTTAGCATAAAATTAAGGAACTCAGTTCCTCGATCACTCCTAATCGTTTTTATCTTAAGGTTCTTTTCATTTTGAATTCTTGTAATGAATTTTATTAGTTCAATCGGTGTTTGATCCTTAGTTTTGAGAAAGATTACCCACCTAAACCTAGACTAATCATCTACAACAACTAGTGTGTACCTACAAGAACTGGACCAAACAAATCCATATGTAATAGACCTAGACACTGGTCTGACAGTAGGTTTTCTTTATTTTTAAAGGTTGATCTAATATGTTTACCTAGTTGGTGTGGCGACGCTGACTTTCTAATCATACTTACTGGAGGATTTTCGCAACGTAAATCACGGAAGACCCGTCTAACAAAAACGTTTTCCCAAAATATGATATATTATGACAAACCGTAACCTACATCGTTGTAATTATACAAAGGCCAAAGCCACAAAATATATATCATATCAAAATATCCTAACATCGCTCCACAGGTCGTCATCCATGTACGGCCTTGCCCACAAAAGACTCTGGAGTACCGTCGTCAGCCTGCCTTAGTAGTGAGGTTTCTCAACGTGCGGCCCTATCGTACCTACAACACATAAGAACGTGGAATGAGCTTATAAAACTCAGTAAGTGGAAACCATGCATGTAATGCACGTGTTCCTAAAATGCAAAGGCATCCGTGCCAATGCTGTCTAATCGTCATGTAATTCGTGTCTTGAAATTCGTGTCTTGTCTTGTCTTGTAGTTCGTGTCTGATCTTGTAGGGCCCTTGGTTATCTTGCTATGCACCATCATGGAGCTCAAATCCACTAGGGATAAATAAATATATATAGACGATACTCCCATTGAGAGGCTAACCCTAAGGCGCCTTTCCAATCCCAATGTAGTCTATCAGTCCAATTGACGCTCACACTGGTAGACTTACTCTTAGGTTGCTAACACCAATTACACCCTTGGTGCCGCTTGTCTCCTCAGGTTGCAACTTTCCGCCACATGCATTCCCTTGTCTTGAGACATGTCATGTCATGTCTTGAAATTGGTGACATAAAATACCATAATAGCATAGAAGAGCCATTAGATGCAAACGCTTATCGTGTATAAACAATCATGCGTGACATATGCTCGTGTCTTGTAGCTTTCACGGGACTCATGTATGCACATGATAATGCGTACGTGAATAATGCCGAAGTGCTTGTCCTGCCATTTCATATAAATTCACATATATAAATAAATCACATAGGGATTCACGTAAAGTCATAGAAGCACATAATCATGTAATTCATGCACATATAATTTATATGTTGTAGTTGGGATCTCCACTTACCTGTCATCCATGCTAGGTAAACTTACTGCCTTGGAAATTCCTTACTTTTTGACCCTTTAATTAAACATAACATAATGGTATCATACTAAAATTAGAAGGTTATGCTAAAATAAATTAAGTCGACTATCCTGATTTGGTAAGACCCTTATTCACTCAATTCTAGTCTAACTTAAATTAGTACTCGATCTTAGCATGTAAAGCTTGGCAATAATTAATTCTGTTAAATACCTAGGTTCGTTCGATATGGTTCATGCTCGAGTCCTACCTTCGGCAAGTGTTCTTTGAATCGCCCGTTTTCTACTTGATTAGGCTTTTATCGTTCTCCTATTATGCATGTTCGAAATCATATGTAAATCGCCCGATTTATTCACACATGGGACTAGTTTCGCCGAGTCTACTAATTCCTAAATCGCCGGATCGTATGGTGCTCAAATCGGCCAATTTGTCGTGACCATGATCTTGTTTCGCCGTGTGCCACATGGGCTCCAAATCGCCCTATTGGGTGTATTGGTCATTCACAATCGCCGAGTGTTTCTAAATGAACATCAAATCCCCCGATTCCTTCTCAATTTCCTAAGCATTTGGCCGATTTGATCACATTTAGTCACTTAGTTTCACCGCGTTCTTTACTTGGTGTTGAATCACCCGATTCACTTGGCCCCCAATCGGCCGATTTGTCATGCACTCTCACATCGAACTCTTCAAATCTTCATCCCTCTCGGACTCAACTTTTCTACTTATCCTTCCCAGAAACTTGTAATTTCTAGGGTTTCTCGTACCCTAGAATTGTCAATTCCAACCAAAAATTGAAATTATAAACCCTAAACATGTCATTTGCTACCCAAAATATAGTTCGCTAAAATAAATTCCTTAGTATGAATCTACTCCTCAAACTAGGTTGTCCATCGTCTATCTTACACCAAAATTCTTAAGGATCTCATTAATTTATGTAACATAATAACTAATAATCTAAGTTACTGAAAATTACATGGCTACAATTGATATTTCTCTTTACCAATATCCATATGCCTAGAATCGGTCAATTAACTGGTATACTTAATAATTAAATATTATATCTAGCTTGGCGATTCTATTATGTGTTAATCCTACTATCGGCCGACTTCATTTGCTTGTGTGAGTTCAATCATTTCAGTCTCCAATCGCCCGATAGCATACGAAGTCCAAGAATTGACGTGACATATATAATATCTATTTCTATCTAAAGGACACATATATCTATATCGCCCGATTTGGTTTCACACTTACATTTGTCGAATGCCATTCTCTTACTAATTTCTTAAGTCAAACTTATCTAAATGCATGCGTCGCCCGCAAGCTTCATGCAAATTTCTACATTTAGTCAACATCTGCAAATCCTCAACTACTCGAACTTAGCTCTTAAAATTATTCTTCCCATAAGTTCCAGATCCTCAGATTTCTTTTTCCTTGAAAGCGTTACTCTACCCCAAAATTACTCCATATTATGATTATGGACCTTCGAACACTCCAAACTACTAACGGTATAGCTTAATCCAAGTAAACACCTCAATACGAATTTATAGTTGAAATTAGGGTTTTCACCATCTATCTTACACCTGGATGGGTCTTTTAAAAAAATAGCCATTGACTCAGTCAATGTTAAAAAAATAGCCGGATTTTTTTGGTCAATGGCCTTCATTTTAATTAACCTTTAACTATCTTCTCTAAACCTCGTTAATTAACTAAAAATAAAAGAAAAAGAAAAATAATATACATACAGACATCTGTATATATAAAAGAAACGAAACCCTTTTAAATGCACATAAGCACATAATAATTACTCCAACCACCCCAACTCGATCCATCCTTTCTTCTTCATCGTCTCTAAGAAAAACAGCCTCATTTTCGTCACTAATGTCGAGCTAAAAGTCTGGAAACAAGTCTGGAAAGAAATACCCAGCTTTAACTCTTTACAGTTTGTTGTTTCAGTTTGAATTGTGAATTGTAACCCTCTCGAAATTACGTGATTGGGTCCAATAGATGATGTTTGGCCAGAGTGTCGAATTTCCAGTTGGAAAGGCGAAACTCGTGGTCATGCTTCGTGGAACCCGCACATAAACCCACAAGGGCCCCATGCATTAGATTTGGGGCCCCGCACATAACTTCAGGGTCCCGGCATGCTGTGCCGCACATCCGTGCAGGGGGCGCGCGCACTGGAGCACGGGGCCGCGCGCACTAGAGCACAGGACCCGTGCATCAGTTCAGGGTCCCCGCGCATCTTTACACGGTCCCGACGCTGTGCCGCGCATGAGTGCGGGGGGCGCGCACTGGAGCACGGGGCCGCGCGCGCTAGAGCACGAGACCCACGCATCAATTCAGGGGCCCCGACGTTGGTGCTGGGGTCCCGCGCATCACGGAGCCGCGCACTGGACACGTGTCTCGCGCACTAGGGCATGGGTCCCGTGCACTAGAGCGCGCTCCCGGGCACACTAGTGCTGAGGACCATTGCACCAATACCGCCCGTGCAATAGAGCAGGGGTCTTGCGCACTATAGCAGGGTTCCCGCGCATAAGTGCGTGGGTCCCGAGCTGCAATGCAGGGGTCTCACGCTATATGTTAGGGTTTTCGAGAGCTGTTAGGGTTTTCGAAACACTCTTAGGGTTTTGCAAGCTATGAGGGCTTCAATTATGACTCGAAATCACATTATAAAACACACAACTCTTAGGGTTTTGCAAGCTGTTAGGGTTTTGCAAGACGTCCAGGTTCTTGCAAGCGGTTAGGGTTTTCGCAAGCGGTTATGGTTTTCGCAAGTAGGGCTTTAGTTGTAATAAATTTTACTAAATTTTACTTCTATTGTAGGCGGCAATCATGACGATCACTAACATTGTATCCAAGTCGATGGTCAGTGGTTAATTTGCGAGGACAATACCTCGAAGTGGTTTTCTCTTCCTAATCATAGATGGCAATCAATCTTGGTCGACGAGGAAACATGCACGTTAGAAGATATGAAGGATGAGATTGTGAACGTATTGTCGCTACGTAGCGATAATACCAAACTCACGTTAAGCTATATGCCTAGCGTAGTTTTACGATTTTCCACGACCCATCTACATCGAGAATGACTACTGGTATGCGTGCGTACCTTGGATTTGGTGGTCCGCAGTCTAGACCCGTGCTCCACGTTGAGGTTGCGTTATTTGTCAGTGCCACACCACCACAAGCTCATCTTAATGAGGAATCAAATTTCAACGTCGGTCTAATAGAGCAGTACGACGCAAATGAGGAAATCCATCCCGTGGAGTGTTACATGGGCGACACATCTAACTACAATTCTTACCATCTTTCTGAATGCGAGGGTTTTCAAGAAGATCAAATCGGACAGTGCGAGAATCAAAATGAGAATGATGCTGACCCGTCCGAACGACCTGATGACCATTATTGTAGAGACTACATTTTATTGTGCTTGATTTCATTAGTTGTCCTTGTAATTAGGGGCTTTATTTGTATTAGTCCATAGATTAAACTAGTTTATTATTTATACCAAGCTTGTTTGTATAAATACTTGTACAAACAATTGAGCTGAAAACAGAAAATTAGAGAATCAATCCAAAAGGCTTTTGAATTAAATTCTAGAGAGAGAAACAACGAAAACTTTCTCACATTAAAAGTTTCTCTCTCGTGTTCTTCAAAGAAAGGTTTTTGATTGAGATTCAATTTCTATCATTCTAGTCGATTACCTTAGAATCATGCCTAGGATTGTTTGAGTTGATAATTGAGGACCTAACAATTGGTATCAGAGAAGATTGTTAGAAATCAGATCGAAATTTTTCTGGAACTGTTCCGTGCGAAGAACAGTTTACGAACGAAAATTATTTTCGATTTGATAGCCTAAATCTGTGCTTATTTGATCTGGTTTGATGTTTCCGTGCTCGCAGAAGTAGTTTAGATCAATTGCGATTAGATAAGTAGCGCTCGGAATAAGGATTTAGAGAGAATTTTTTATTTCGAGATGTTACTGTATGCGAGAAGAAAAGTTTGAATGTGTTCTGATTTTTGCAAAATTGAATATCATTTGCTTCAGAACATGTTTAATCGTCTGTTCGTAAGGGATCAGTAGCTAATTTCGAGCATACACATGCAATTCCATCGACCAATTTTCAGTATTGCTTGAATTCTGTGTTAAATTTGTATTCTGTGAACTGTTGCGTAATTTCAATTTTTCTCACTAAGTTCTTCGATCGAAATAAATTCTCGACCGAAAAACAACGCGCGAAAAATTTCTCAATTAGGATAAGAATTAGAAACAAAAGTCGCTACTGCTAAGGATGATTTGAGTGTAAAAGTTTTACGAGCGTTATTTCAGCGAGAATTTTTTTCGAGAGATCTTTAATAGACTTTTGCGTGCGAATTTTTTTTAATCGAAAAACTTTCTCGGTCAGACTCTCAAGTTTGACCAAGCAAAAATCTTTTAGGATCGCAAAATTTTTTCAGTCAAACAATTTATTTTGACTTCGCGAGAAACATTCTAACTGTACTGTTTCATAATGATTGAAATAAATTCACACACTGGAAAAGTTTCTCGACCGAAAGACTTAAGTCCAATTTTTCTCGCTCGACAAACTTTTCACCTACATCGCCAGACACATGAAAACAGTATCATTACGTTAAAATCAAAGAAATTATTTTTGATCAAACAGTGACGATTGAATCAAAAATAATTCTCGATCATTTCTTAACATCAAACGCTACTAACTAATTTGCTACTTGTGAAGCTTATTACATCAAAATCCATTCGTCAAAACTAACGAAGATCCTTCATCAACTCTACCACAAAGAAAGAAAAGATGGATGCATACTCACTAGGAAATGATAACCGTCCGCCAATCTTGCAACGCGGCGAATATACAGTCTGGAGAAGCCGCTTCCTAAATTTCATAGCCTTGAAAGATCAAGCCGAAAACCTGCTAAAGTCACTCGAAGAGGGGCCAGCACAGTTCTGGGTCAATTTGTAGCCGGTGATGACACGGTTACTCCTCAAATTCCCGCTACTAGGCGACTGAAGGAGCCTAGGGAATATTTCATCGAGGAAAGGGCCCACGCTAAGGCAGATTTGATAGCCATGAGCACACTCATGCAGGGCATTCCCATTAACATCTATAGACAGATAGACAGCCTCCCAACGGCTAAGGGGAAGTTGGATGAACTGCATAGAATGATGCAAAGGACGGAAGTGGGCATCAAGGATAAAAAGGCAAACATTCTCACAGCTTATGACTCCTTCAAAGCAAAGCCAGGGGAGAGCCTATATGACATATATCAAAGGTTCCTCACTCTTCTTAATGAGATGAGGACGATAGATATCTTTCAGACAAACATGGAAACCAACATCAGATTTCTATCCTCCCTGCCCTCAGACTGGAAAAAGATATCCACTCAACTCAGGCAAAACAAAGATATGGAGGAGTTGGATATCCATGCAGTCTTTGATAATCTCGCCCAACATGAGGAAGATATCTACGAGATTCAGAAGAAGCAAAAGGGCAAGCAGTTGAAGACACCGTTGCCCTTGTCTCAGAGAAGCGTGGAACAAAGCCTCGCAAAGAGAATATCGTTAGGCCTCCCTCCCAATCAGAGTCAGAAGAAGATTAGGAGTCAGACGTCGAGCCAAGCATAAAAGCATTGGGGAAACAGTTGGTTTTAATCGGAAAATTGATGAGCAAGACATACTTCAAAAAGAAGTCCTCATTTCGGTCAACCGACTTCGGACCTCAAGCTCTAAAAATAAAGTGCACCAGAGAGCTTCGAAATCATGAACACCAAAGAGTCCAACAAGTGCTTCAACTGTGGCAAGCCTGGTCATTTTGCCAGAGAATGCACTCTTCCCAAGAAGAGAGATGCTAGCTACTACTCCAGAAAGCTTCAACTCTCAAAACAGAAGGAAGCTGGAATAGCCTCATGGCAGAGCAGGACCACTGGCTCGAAGACACGTCGAATTCCGAAGAGGAGAATTTAGCCCTCATGGCCCGCCTGGACAACACCTTGGATGCCGAAACCTCAAGCCAGACGGACGACGACGACACATCCACCTTGTCACAAGAGGTAGTCTCACCTTCTACATTATTGACCATGTTAGAATTGTATAACATAAAATACGCTAAAGTGAAACGTGAGCAGAAAAGTATAAATGAAGTAGAGGACAAACTTTCTAGGTCTCAGGTAAAGATTATTAGTCTCGAATCAGAACTTAGAAGCTCTAGTACAAAAATAGATGAACTTACGCAAAGCCTACATTCTAGGGAGACTAGTCAACCTCAAATGGGGCAGCAAAATGAAAAAATTATAGAATTAGAAATAGGCTAGCAAACAACTACAATTGCTTGGTTGGGAATCTCAATGAGAAAGCCACCCTCAATTATAGGTTAACCGAAGCTACCACTAAGATCACTAACTTGGAAGCTCAATTAGAAATATCAAATGCAAAAATTAGTGAACTTAGTAAAGAACTTGATGCCTGTCAAACCGCTAAACTAACGGTAAAATAATTATGCTCTCTTAGGCGAGGAACGTAAGAAGTTATATGCAAAAATTAAGAAATTAGACGATCTTCTTACGCGAAGGGGCCACTTTGAAGAGACTATATTTCTAAATCAGCCCAAGGATTTAGATTTCTATAATCCTTTAGAAGGTATAGGTTTCACTAATCCATGTGTGCTCAAGAAGAAAGAAATGTATGACCTAAAGCACATGGGGTTAGGGATAGCCACTCTTAGGGCATTTACTGAAGCAAATGAACAAGATAATCTAGAAATCGCCAAGAGAAAACCACAAAAAAGGGCTCTAATCCCCTTCGACTACAGAGCTGAATGACAGAGATAAAAATATAAAATCGTCTCTAACTCCTGCCTGTGACTTAGTTCAACCTCCTGACCCTCAAACATTCTACGGGGAAGCGAAAGACGTTCATTATAGAAATTCTCTCTGCAAACCTCCAATCATAAAACAGATAGAGGAATCTCAGGCGAAATTAGACAAAGAACGAGAAAACTTCGAAGCTAAAAAGAAAAAGTTTTTACAAGAGATGGAAAATCTCAAAACTTCCTCAGATACCTCTCACGCTCTTGTGAAAAGCGTGAAAATAGAAAAAGTGCCTTCAAAAGATAAAAAACGTATTGATAATTCTGGTAAAGTGCTAAGTCTGAATCTATCTCACCTACCTTTACAGGGAGCATAGGGGCAGCACTAAAAATGAAGGCGAGAGTGTCTAGGGCTAAGATAAAGAAGGAGCCAGTAGATTTCGATGTTTCTAATAATGTTACTCCTTCAGTTAAGATAAGACACTCATAGAAATAAAAGGGCCATTTCTACTTATCATATAATTGCTTCTACTTGTTCACTTCAGTCTATCACCTTTAGAAGCAACAACTACGAAATAGGCTCTACTTCACAAATTAAGCATAGTCGTTCTAAGACAAATGCATATAGGATAAACCTTAAGAAACAAGATCCCGCCATAAGGAAGGCGTATGGCGTTGTTCATACTTGCTCACCTAAGGTTTCCCTTAAAGATTGAATCCCCCAAACACCTTAGGAGATTATCAAAAGAAAAGATCTTTTCCTCGGCCAAGCCTACAAAAGCATTTGTACGAGCTGAAACTAGCCTTCTCTGCAAGGTTGAATCCAAATGGGTTCCTAAATCTCCGCCTAGGAAGACAACCGCCAAGAAGACCAAGTCAACCAAAGAGGCTAAACCCAAAACCACTTCTTTGAAAGTAACTTGGGTTATTAAAACTCCCTTAAATAATAATTTAGGAACCATATTGTTAGGATCGGTTTTACGCATTTAGGGGGGTGGGGGGTGAATAAATGCTTGATGCTTTTTCGATAGTTAACCAGTTACGGCTAATACCGGTACTTAATATTTTCTAAGTGTAAGTAGTGCGGAAGCGAGTCGGTTTGTTATGAACCAGAACCGATGAGGAGTATGATGTGTTAGTGTGTGCATGTAATAGATACACCAATATGTTTCTGGAAGTCCGGAGTTAAATCTCCTACGTCTCCCCTTCTTTCCCGCAAGGAAGGTTCACTAGACTTCAGTTATACACTCACTGTACAACCTATCCAGCTGCCCTCAGCTTAATCTAGTGAATCCCTAGGCAGTCTTATAAAACAATCACCTACTTCAACAACTTTTTACAGTCCGTCGAAAAAACAACTCACTTACTTAACCAAACTGGTTTTCGTACAGTGAGGACAACACTTTCTAATTTCTTCACTTAGAGATTTGAATCTTCGCTTTGATTTCTTGTTGTTGTGGAGTGTCGTGGTAGTGTGTTGTGTCTCCTTAGTCCTTTTTCTCTGATATATATAGCTGATCTTTTGTTGAAGAAGTCCATTGAGAGATACTCCTGGTACTGGTTAATGCATTAAATGCATTTTACCCAAAACGGGTACTGTCGTGTTCTTGTAGCAGTTTGTGCTGCGCCCATTGCTTTTTCTTCTTTGAGCTTAGGTTGTCTTCAACTTGGCTCCTCTTGGTAGCTTTGCATTAAATGCTTCAACATAAGTCTTTAATTATCCCGCCTTGAATAACTTGAATCTTTGTACACGTGGCAGGTCCGGTATCTTGACTTCGGTCTTGGCACTTGTCAGTTCCGATAGTTGTACTTTGATCTTGGCACCATAACAGTTCCGGTATCTTAACTTCGGTCTTGACACTTTGTCAGTTCCGATAGTCGTACCTTGGTCTTGGCACTTTGTCAGATCCGGTGTCGTTCAATTTCCTAGCATGCTTGTGAACTGCTGACTGGTATTCGATCTTGGGTCTTACTTTAACCGGTATACTCAATCAAGTTTGGACAATTCTTCAATTCACGATTTCTAATACTTATCCCTATTTTTGGTGATTGTCAAAACTCAACGAAGCAGAAAGGTATTTATTATATCAAAGGAAGTTTGTTACATAAACTACCGATCTAATACAACCGTTGTTAGCCTATCTATTCCTTAGATATGCCACACTTCTTCGATCTCCCAGTTGATGGCATATACCAGTCCGTTTGGTACGTCCGGTTTCCGCCTTGTTAGTACTGCTCGTCATCTTTAGGCTTGAGCAGTGCCATCTATCTGCTTCGTTACTGCCTTCTGCAGTATTCTTCCCCCAGCACTTTTACAACTGGTGTTGGCTTGACTATGCCAGTTCTTTGATCTTTCGGTTGTTGACATATACCGGTCCGTTTGGTACGTCCGGTTTCCGTCTTGTCGGTACTGGACTTCTGCTTCATTAGTATTGCCATCTGCCCTTTCTCCTGAATTGGCAGTACTCTTCTTCCCCCTTTTAGACAATCTTATGTCCGGTATGAGGGAGGTAGTCATTGTGCAGGAAAGCCATCATTACAGTTGTCCTCACCTTGTAAAGCACAATAAGACCGGTAGCTCTGCTGCTGTACTGGCAATCCTTATCAGAAGATTGCTCAGCTTCGACGACTTTCAAAGGTCTGAAGAAATCTTCTTCTGACCCGCTCCATTTTAGCATCTCTTGGAGCTACGGCTACCCCTGAACCCACACCTTGGCTAGGGTTTCTTTGGGGAATCAGTCGTTGCGACGAGGAGTTTCTTCTCTTGTTTTCTCCTTGTAAAGCGCAACGAAACTGATAGGAGCTGAGGGATATCGTCTGGCATGGCATTCAATCCTCGGTATCCGCTCGCCAGCTCCAGTCTGTTTCTTGGTGGGTTCTCGGCCTTTTCTCCACCAAGATACTAGCAGGGACGGTACCATCCTCCATGGCTTCTCAACCGCTTGAGTACCATCCTCTTGTTTGCCATCCTCTTCTCTGTGTTTTCCTGGATAGGCAAACCTGCCAGTGGCATCCACCTGTTGGCTAGTGCTCAGTATGAGAAACTCGAGTACTGGCTACATCTTTTCCAACTCGTCCAGTTCATAGACAAGCTTACAGAGCTAGCATGTGTGCCGTCAGACTTGCTTTAGAAGCCTTGCTAGTCCAAAGCAGCGTTTTCACATCTTTGTTGGACCGCCAGGAGGTCTTTGAAAACCCTAATGGGTCGGTCCGCATCCAATGCGGTGTCAATACCGCCTTGAAGTGGCTGGATAAGAATACCGGATTCGGACTTGTTAGGCTTTTTCTGGTTGTGAGGCTTATTCTGAATAAGGGTGGTGGATGGTTTGGTAGTTTAGGCATTGTGGACTTAGTCGATTTTGAGATGATGAGCTTCAAGGAAGAGTGCGAGGTCCTTAAATACTTGTGAGAATTTTGTCGCCTTGTGTCACGGGTGCACAGTAACCCATACCATCTTTATCGCTTCCCTTTAGTGCGTCGAAGCTTTATGTCTTGTCCGTTGGCAGAGATTCTTTGATGACGAGACTATTCACGCACTCTGATGACCTACAAACTCGAAGCCAGCTGTACCCGACATATGATATGTGCGTCGATGCAGTGTAATAATTCAGAGACTTCGGTCTTTACCCGGCCAGTAAGGGTTATGTGTATATCCACTGGTTAAGTGATAACTCCGGTTTCAGAAGGACCCCGGTATCTGACTTGTATAGCCTTGTTTTAAATAACATGCATCTTATATGATTAGTTCTCTCAGTGTATACTGACTGGTGCCGATTTTAGAAGAAATCGACTGGGATAAGGGTATAGGCCGAGATTATGAAGAAATGACAATTTTAATAGAAAGGCTTTGCACTGAAATCATTTATATGCATCAATTTTTGTAATGTCTAGGCAACTGATTATATCAATCAATTTGATATAACTTTGTTCCCCCTGACTTCATGCTAGGACCTTTAAAGTAAGTCAAAAAGTCCTAAAAGCACTTAGGGAGTGACTGAACTTTGCTTCGAGGTGCGGTTTCGTGTAGATGTCTGATTGCCAGTTTGTCGAGCAATCTCCTTATCTCTCTTTCTTCGTTGCATGATTTCTGCCCACTTCACGATTTATGTCCAGCAGGTTATTTCCAAACAAGAACTGCTGATGGTCAATATGGTGTATGCTTCCCACGAGCTGCTTTCTTTGGCTAAGGATCAAGAGACAAGGCCTACACCATTGGAGCGCTGACGAGGTCTAGTTTCCAGCAAAATATACGGCTCTAAAAAATATTGAGTACGGAGGGAGTTATAATTGTTTGACTGAAGACTGCCTGATCAGAATGTGATGCGAAGGATGTCACCGACAGCTTGCGCCATTTTTGAAGATGTCGCAAAACTTTGCGCTCAAATGCCCAAAATCCTGTCTGAGGGATCCTTCAAAAACTAGACTTCCAGACACTTGTAACTGTATAGGATTCACTGCCCAGTTATATTTTACAAGTAGAGTACCGGAACTTCAAAGTGAGAAACCGAATGGTCAAGACTGGTCGTCTGAAATCTTTTGGTAGAGAGCGACATTTCGGGAAAATCGGAATAACTTTGCCCACACATATTGAAATTACGATCTGTAAACACCTGAGCAGGCTGGACTCACAGACGATCGTAATGATATAAGATTCACTACCCTGTCATGCTCCAAGGTAACTAGTTTGTCCGACAAGTTCAGTGCATCGTCATGTGTCATCCAACTTATTGACTTCTCGAGAGATAGAGTGGCTTCTGCTGAAGTGTTCAGTGTCTGATTTATAGGATTTGTTGGTTCCTAGTTTTGTCAGAGGTTACTGGATTTCTTCAAATCTTGATGGACTCATCAATTTGGTGCCTCTGACCAGTCATCCATTCATATGTTCTTCAGATTGTGTCTTGCCTCCTTTCAGTTGTCAGTCATCGTTGAGTGGTCAGTTTCACTTCATTGTAAAACACCTGTTATTTGTCGATCACCATTTGTCTCGGTATGAGATTGGTTTCCTAAATTTGGCGATACTCAAAACTGGCTCAGTTTCTTTTGACCCTCTTCATCTGTTTCTCCATCTAGATCTCCAATCAATTGCCAAACTGGTTGCCTCTCTGACTCATGAGTTTCTGAAGGTTTCTTTACTTGATTCCTTGCATTGCGCCTCCTAAATGTAGTTCTGTCTTCTGAGAGTACCTCTGTCTACCATAATTCCATTTGAGGCATTCCCCCTCAGCTGATTCCTTAATTGACTGATGTGGCTTGGAGTTTGGTCATTGGTTCTGCTCCATCAGTCGTCATTTTTCTTTTTTAGCTGTACTTGAGCCTGTTCTGGCCCTGTCAGTAGATGACTCATGGCATACACCATGGTCCAGAAAGCTTTGATATAGAAGCAGAGTTAAGTGGTTCAATTTCTACCTAGTTCTCCCTAAGCCTACTATTAATAATAGTTGGTCAAAGTAGTTCGAGAACTAGATTACTCTTAAACGAGTACGAGACAACTTAACTTTTAGGTGATCCAATCTTTCTGTATCATGGTCATCTCTTGGACACCAGCCACCCATCATGCTTTGGTCATTACCCCATAGGTAATGATGATCTTGGCACGTGGTTTAATGTCCGTGAGAAGTCTTCTTTCCCCGGTCATGTGCCGACAGCATCTGCTGTCTGGACGTTGGTTCGACCGGTTGTGCCCTTGCAAGCATTCCTGCAAGTACACACAAAATCTTCGGTACCCTTATTGTTTCGGGTACGGTTGGGGGTTAGATCCTTCGGTATCCAGATTTGGATTACCCTTACTTGTCTACCAGTCACAGGGTCAATAAGATATTTATATATGTTGTTTCTGTTTTGATATGGTATCCAGGTCTTCTGTGACTTTGTGCTTCCTGTTTTGGATTGTGTACTTCCCCCTCGGTGGTTGAGGTCTTCCCCTTCGTGGGTTGTTGTTTACTCCGGTATTCCCCCTTAGTTGTTGGGGTTTTCCCTTTCGTGGGTTCTTGTTGACGCCGGTATTCCCTTTTAGTTGAGGCCTTCCCTTATGTGGGGTGTTATTGTACTCCTTTTTATTTAGAGGTACTGTGCTCTTGTTGGGAACTGAGGCCTTGTTACTGTATCCCAACCCAGTTCTTCTAGACCTATACGTAAGAGACACAAGAACTGGATTATAATCTGAAGGACGAACGGAATTTGTTACCTGTGAGGGAGTCGGTTGATGGGACGTTGTCGCTTCGTCCGTGTTGAGCTGCTCATTGTATCCTAGCCTTGTCCGGTCATGATGTCCTTCATTGTTCCTTGAAGATAATGGAGTGTCTTGGATGAATTCGTCCAGGATTGAACTATGGTGAGCAGCTTTTGAATCTCCGAGTCTTTTAGCTCGGTGCTTTCTCTTAGCATGTTGTTTTTTTCTTCCAGCTGTGTGATCCTTTCGATTAGAGATTCAGTATTCTCTTGTACCGGTGCCTTTCCCTTTTCAGCAACCTTCAGTTTTTCATTCAGTTTAGTATTTGTCCGCCATGTTCTGAAGTGCGTTCAGGACTTCTTCATAGGTGAACTTTTCTTCTGAGTCTGGTTGTTCTCCAACTAGATAGACAAGCTCTTTCTCACTTTCATATCTGCTTGCTTCATCTTCAGAGCGGGACTCTTCTGAGTCTGTATCATCCCATCTGTGAGATTTCTTTTTAGTTACTGGGGCTTGAGTTCTCTTTCTCTCCTTGGGCCGGTTTGTCTCCTTTTTGGAGCCGTTATCAATGTTGTGTGCGGTCCTGTCATATTTAAAACAAGTGTTAGAGTTTTCCCTTTGTTCAGCTTGCTTATCCTGTGTCATCACGGAGGGTTCGTCTACTCTTGGTGCTTTTACTGATCCCTGAGCTCATGGCCTGCTTGGTTTTCTCCAAGTTGGTATAACTTGATCCACACTTCTTTCGCAGTCTTGCTCGTCATGACCTGTCTGAGTATTTCTGTGTCCAAGGTTTTGAACATGATGTCCTTGGCAATATTGTCGAGATTTGCCTTTCGTCTCTCTTGTGCTGACAGCTCACGTCTTTCCTTGGGAACTTCTCTCGGTTCGTCAGGATACACTGCGTGTCGTACGTTTACTTTGTTGAACATGAACGGTCCAGTTTCTAAGACATCAACCAACTCGTCATCCTTTGCGTACAGATGGGTCATTAGCCTTATCTTCCATTCAAGGAAGTTTCCCTTCTAAACATAATAAGCTGGTCTGATAAAGTCATGGTTAGTACAGAAAATATCAAGTAAACCCGCTCTTATACCACTTGTTAGGATTGGTTTTACGCGTTTAGAGGGGGTGAATAAAGGCTTGATGCTTTTTTTGATAGTTAACCAGTTAGGCTAGTACAGGTACTTAATATTTTCTAAGTGTAAGTCGTGCGGAAGCGAGTCGGTCTATTACGAACCAGAACTGATGAGGAGTATGATGTGTTAGTGTGTGAATGTAATAGATACACCAATATGTTTCTGGAAGTTCGGAGTTAAATCTCCTACGTCTCCCCTTCTTCCCCGCAAGGAAGGTTCACTAGACTTCAGTTATACACTCACTGGACAACCTACCCAGCTGCCCTCAACTTAATCTACTGAATCCCTAGGCAGTCATATAAAACAATCCACCTACTTCAACAGCATTTTACAAACCGTCGGAAAAACAACTCACTTACTTAACCAAACTAGTTTTCGTACAGTGAGGACAACAATTTCTAATTTCTTCACTTAGAGATTTGAATCTTCGCTTTGAGTTCTTGTTGTTGTGGAGTGTCGTGGTAGTTTGTTTTGTCTCCTCAGTCCTTCTTCTCTGATATATATAGCTGATCTTTTGTTGAAGAAGTCCGTTGAGAGATACTGCTGGTACTGGTCAATGCATCAAATGCATTTTACCCAAAACGGGTATTGTCCGGTTCTTGTAGCAGTTTGTGCTGCGCCCATTGCTTTTTCTTCTTTGAGCTTAGGTTGTCTTCAACTTGGCTCCTCTTGGCAGCTGTGCATTAAATGCTTCAACCGAAGTCTTCAATTGTCCCACCTTGAATAATTTGAATCTTTGTACACGTGGAAGGTCCGGTATCTTGACTCCGGTCTTGGCACTTGTCAGTTCCGATAGTTGTACTTTGACCTTGGCACTTTAACAGTTCCGGTATCTTAACTTCGGTCTTGACACTTTGTTAGTTCCGGTAGTTGTACCTTGGTCTTGGCACTTTTTCAGATCCGGTGTCGTTCAATTCCTAGCATGCTTGTGCTGCTGACTGGTATTCGGTCTTGGGTCTTAGTTTAACCGGTATACTCCATCAAGTTTGGATAATCACCAAAACTGTTTAATCTGAATTCTTCAATTCACGATTTCTAATACTTAACACATATCTGAACCAAATTCTACATCTGCTAATCCGAGAGGACCCATTCTTAAGTGGGTACCTGAAGTTCTCTAAATTGTCAATGCAGATCCATCATGTGTGGTATCTCGATTCTGGTTGCTCCACACACATGACGGGAAATCAAGAGCTTGTTGAGCAACTACAAAGACCGCTCAAACGGCAACGTCAGATTCGGAAATAATGACTCAGCCCCCATTCTAGGACTTGGGAATATTATTTTGAAAAATCTGACGATAAAAGATGTCTCTTACGTCGAAGGCCTCCGGCATAACTTGTTCAGCATAGGCCAATTATGCGACAATGGATTTCAAGTGGTCTTTCACGCTGACCGATGCAGGATTTTGGACAATCAGGACATGGAACTCCTCTACGGACTTCGGAAATCCAAACTGTACACGATCAGCCTGACGTCCGTGCGGCCCTCGACAGCTGTATGTCTCATTTCTCAGACTGTGATACAGAGGATCAGCTTAGGCATCAACGGATGTCTCATCAGAATTTGAAAGCCCTTCAACGCCTATCTAAGCAAAAATTGATCCACAGTCTTCCAATTATAATGCCACAAAAGAAGCTTCAATGTTCGGCCTGTCAATTAGGAAAAATAAAGCGAGCATCTCATCATGTCAAGCATATTGCGTCCAACTCTCGTCCTTTGGAACTAATCCATATGGACCTCTATGGGCCCATGCAAACACAGAGTATCAATGGACGCAAGTACGTGCTAGTTATCGTCGATGACTTCTCTCGCTACACCTGGACAAAGTTCCTCCAAACTAAGGATGAGACAAGGGACTTGATTATTAATTTTGTGAACTCTACTCAAAACTTGCTGCAACAGACTATTCAAGTTATTCGAACAGACAACAGCACTGAGTTCAAGAACCAATATCTCAGTGAGTTTTATCAGAAACTTGGAATTAGTTAACAATTCTCAGCCGCAAAAACACCTCAACAAAACGGGGTCGTTGAAAGGAAAACAAAACTCTAGTGGAAGCCGCTCGCACGATGCTGATTCATTCCGGCCTCCCACACTTCCTTTGGGCTGAAGCAGTAAATACCGCTTGTTTTTACCAAAAACAGGACGGTGGTTCACAAACGTTTCGACAAAACTCCGTACGAGATCCTAAATAAGAGAGTACCCAACATCTCATTTTTAAAGTCTTCTGGTGCAAGTGCTTTGTGGCGAACGACCGAGCGCAACGCGCCAAGTTCGACCCTAAAGCATTCGAAGCAACCTTCGTCGGGTATTCTTCAACCTCAAAAGCGTACCGAGTATACATCAAGTCCAACCGTACGATTAAGGAAAGCTACAACCTCACTTTTCACGAAGTGACAGATATGGTTTCTGGGCACATCAGTCCAGGACCCGAGCCTAACCCGATGGCTCCTGAAGACATCAATTCAGGATCCGTGCCTAACCAGCTGGCTTCCGAAGATGAAATCTCATAGCCCGTTTTCATTGGTGTGTTGGCACAAAACCAACAGAAGAAGGCAACAACTCAGCAATCAACGCCAGAAGAAAGCAACAACTCAGCAATCAACGCCAGAAGAAGCTATGACAATTGTTTAGAAGACTTGGATTCCCTCTTTGAGCCTCTACATCAGCCAATCACCATTAGTCCTACACCCGACGAGGCCGATGTACCAAGCTCTTCAGCGGTTCCTACCTCACCCGATTCAGAATTGCCACAGAATAATGAAGAACCAACCAGATTACGTCGGTATGTGTACGTGGACCGAATAAACTCGTCTAGTCGTCCCGAAGCTCTTGCAACTGATAAGCAACGCTCCGATGCTTTTGCCCAAACCTTGCATCGAGTTGAACCGTTCCTCATACATTTCAGAGCGTCGATCGTAATCATCTCGGAATTGTGCAAAGCCGTGTCGAAATTGCGAAAACTCGTTCCCGAGCTGCTCGAACCGACCGCTAAGCACGTCACATCCACTGCTAATCGTGTCGAACCGATCACCAAATTCCTCGAACTGCCGGTCTACGCGGCGGATGGCCCTGCCTGTAGCGGTGATGTCGGCGGCATATGGAAGTTGCCTTCGTGAATGGACGGCGGCACGTAGTCAGAGCCCATTCCCCTCTCTTCGTCTTGCCGTGATCTAATAGAGGCTGAGGGATGGACTCTGCCTTGTAATTGCTTCGATTGCCGTCCGCCGGCCAAGATGTCCTACAGCCCACGACAACTGCACCTAACGTCCACCCCGTTAATCAGTAGGGTCGCCACCCTATCATACACATCGTCGTGTGGCTCATCGACCTCAAAGTCACTGTACCGACAATAGTCGGCCTACGTCTCTTGTCCAGTTGGCATTAATAGACCTCGTACATCGGACCCGTGCCCCGTCTTGGCAACATCCACGAACTTCGGACATCCCTTCCGGGACCAATGTTTCGTGACCCATCGGCATATACGCGGCCTCGCATGCTCCCTCCCGCTAAGTTTAGCTTATCGCTCAGCGATGGCCGGTATGCATTCATATGCTAATTAGACAAAGACATAAATAATGTTAGCAGACAGACGAAACCTAAACTCACAAAGTCCTAAATATAAAACCCTAACCTGAAGTGGATGTACGAATCAACTGATCAACTTACTGTCCTTATTATCGTCAAAATCTCGATTCGGCGACCGTAGTGCCGCTCTGAAAGCCACGGTTCCCCGAGGGTAACGGTCGAAGGCCGTCGAGTCTTCGATTAAATGAACGATCCAAGAAGGAAGGGTGGTATCCCTCTTGGAAAGTCGGGGCAGCAAGACGTACCCCGCAAAGTACAGGTTCGCCAACTTCAACTTCTCGTCATCGACGCGCACCGTGGAGTTGGCAGCCAACTCCTCCCACCGCTGTTTAACGTACGACAAACGAATTGTTAGTGCCGTTTTTGTCGGAAAATGACGACGGACGAATTCCTCCGTTCGGTTCGCTGCCGGTTCGGCTGCGAACTTCGACCCCGTCATTAGACAATACTCCGTTTTTGAAAAAAGATGTGGTTTCTTCCCGAGGATCATGCAAAGCTCATCACGATTGTGAAGCTGCGTCTATCACTTGATGAGATACCACAACAGCTGCCGACAGATTGAAATTGGTGGCAGCACTGACGAGCCAGCCGAACGGACTCCCTTCCGTAAAAACTGCCAGCTCATCCTCGTTTAGCCAACCAACGATCTCCTCGCTCACTTCGCAGTATCGTGATGTGAGATGTAACTGGTAAACTACGGTCATCGGCGCCTCCGACAATTTGCTTCTCCAATTGAACCTAAAAATAAGAAATTAATTAGATCGAATGAAATATGTTGCGGGAAAATTTTTTATTATTAGATAGGCCGACGCGCACGGGTCCCCTGCCATGCTGTGCGGGGACCCTGCGCTTACGTGCGGGTCTCTTGCGCTTGCACGCAGGGTCCACAGCGCGCATAAGCACTGGACCCGTGCTTGCTAGCGCTGGAGACCCGTGATGTGCCGTACTGGGGACCCGTGCGTGCCAGCGCGGGGAACCTGGCGACATAGTACAGGACCCGTGCTTGCTACACCCGTGCTATGCTGCGCGGTGGATCCGAGCGATGTAGACGCTGGGACCCGTGCATGCTAATGCGGGGACCCTGACAACACAGTACGGGACCCCGTGCGTGCTGTGCGGGATCCCTGCTCAGCAGTAGCATGATCCACAGCACTAGCAAGCACGGGTCCTTGCGCTAGTAAGCACGGGTTCCGTACTATGTTGCCAGGGTCCCCGTGCTGGCACGCATGGGGCCCAACGCAGCATAGCAGGGGTCTCTGTGCTAGCAAGCACGGGCCCCGTACTATGTCGCCAGGATCCCCACGCTGGCACGCACGGGTCCCCAGCGCGGCATAACACGGGTCTCCAGTACTAGCAAGCACGGGTCCAGTGCATATGCGCGCGGGTCCTGTGCTGTGCTTTCTAGGGTTCCCAATGAGACAAAGCACGGGTTAATTGGGGAGGACCCCTGCGCTTCACACGGATTCCTGAGATTCAAGGCACGGGCCACCTACCAGTGCAAGCACGGGTACCCTGTGGCATAAAATTAGGGTCCCGTGCGATGTATACGACGTGTTCTTCAAAAATTAAAAAAAATTATTCACTGTTTGGGATCTCACCTGAACTGCCATGGATTTTGAGCTTCAAAAATTGGAAACATTTGTTGAATGAGAATTTTCGTGTAGCGATAGTACATGACTAATCCTCTGACTTGAGGCACGATAGTAGTCTTGTGCGCATTGTGCTTTACTTAGATTTATCCTTTGATTGCTGGATAACCACAAAAGGGATATTTTTGGTATTTTATCAGTGTGTATGGAGATTTGTCTGTGGCCAACATAGAATTCGACACTTATATTAATAAGTGAATTTCCTATGTTTTTCATAGTTTATGATTCAAAGACCTTGGCCAAGGCATGATGAATTGAGATTCATAAATGAATCATTGAAACTTGAAATGGAATCATAGTAATTAGATCAATTGGGTTTCAACTTATAACTCCATGCCCAAGGTCTAACCGGGAAATTAGTCGTCGAAAGGATTTTACGTGTATGCACTTGCAATTGAAAAGGTTTACTCGCTATTTCACTCAATACTAGGTAGTCACGCTACTTGCTAGGTGTTACCGTGATTTGTGGATTCGTGAATTAAAGAGTTATTCTCAATAAATTGCAAAGAGTTGTAAATCCACTATTAGTATCGATCGTGAACCTAAAAGGGACACACGAAGTTTTGGAGAATGACATATGAGATTGATATTTCCAATAGTTGGATTAAGCTTTAATTCAACTGGTGAATTAATATATTAAATAATTTGATTATTTAAACTGAAGGAATAAAAATAATCACTAGGATTGATTATTTGGGCTTCTACCTAAATGGTAGTTGAATTTTGAAGTTGGACTTTAAAAATCAAGTTAAGTCCTTAAGCGGGTTCGTTTAATAAATCAAGCTCAATTCAATAAGAAAAAAAGGGTTTTTCAAAGTCTTGGCATTGTAGTTTTTAAATTTCGAATTTAAAGACTATGCAAATGGTTTTGTGTGGGTAACGTATTAATAGACTATCATATACATATGATGTATATAATGCATAAGAAAACGTTTCTAAGTGAATAAATGGGAATTTAAAAGACAATTAATGTTTGGCTAAGATTCTAACGTGTGCTTGTGTCTAGAAAGGTATTACATACTATAAATGCATACATATTAAACGTTTTTTTTTTGGAATAAAAAAGTACACAAACGTTACATGTGGAGGTTTATATAAATCATGTAACACCCACGCAATAAATATATAGAGAGACGAACCATCATACTAGCTCGTTGTGACCTACGTTTGAAAAGAAAAGAGTTTCTTATGATATTCCTTTCCTTGTATTGATTTAAAGGTCCAGATTGTTTCTACTAGCGAAGGAACTATTCCGGCGTCATAATCCGAAAGGTGGACTCGCTTAGAGGGGAGACATTTGAATCCCTACGGCGAATACAAGTACGGAGACGTCTACGACGAACTACGAAGACGGTGGTTGCCATTAGCCGGGAATTGATTCTCTCTCCTTCGTCGCTAAAAAGAAGCTAAGGAATAGGTAATATACTAGACCCTAGCCAAGCAAAATTCGTACCACTTACGTGATTTTAAAAGATGACGATCCTAACAATCGGTAGTGGAACCGACGGGGTGAACATTTATATGATAAATGTACAATTTCGTTTCGAAGTTTCGGCTGCGACCGCCTCGTGCGGCCTAGCGAACCCATTAAATGATTGGACTAGTTTTAATAATATATGTATTAAATGGAGCTCCAGTCAACATAGATATATCGGCCGATTCTATTCTACATCACAATTGGTTGATTTTACTTTGGCTAGTGACTTAGTCGTTCGATCTCAATTCCCTCGGCGTTTCCCACATGTATTTCTATCATAATCAGCCGAATCCAATTGCCCCCTATTTGTTTGAAAATGAAACTTACAATCGGCCGATTCTTAATTCATGCATGTCATCGCCCGACGTTAACTTTCTTGCTCAGTGAACATTAGAGATATATATGTATATCTATACATTGTATCGGCCGAGCTTTAGTTGATACTGTAATCGCCGGATATGTACTTCAGTTGTCAGCGATTTTAATAACCATATGCAAGGGAATCGATCGATTTGCTATCCTTGTCATAATAGATCAATTCTTGGCATTTGCTACCATCGATCGAAACTAGTCTACACTACCTTAAATTTGCTAAAACAAACACACACACACGCACACACACACACACACATTTATATATATCCATATATATGTTACCTAAATTTCTAAGTCATTATACCATCACATACGTCGTAAGTCATATTACGCATATATGTAAATCACGCAACATGAAGTCATTTAGGCATATAAGTCATTTAAAGGCATGAGAGCTTGAAAGTATCATATCACACATCAGAGTTCCAAAATAATTATGTGTTATAAATAGAATTCTACCCAAAGTCCTAACTTTTATTTACTTTGCCTATAAAATTTCTAACTAAACCGTCATACTGCTCATTATATTATAAATCCCGTATTTAAATTTTACGGGTCTTACAATTGGCATGCTGAACGATTTTATCTTTAACATATGTTAGTTTCGGTAAGCCTTTAACTAGGTTGTTTCTACTTAAGGTTGAAATGGTCTTAAAGTTGAGATGGTTTAATCTTTTATGCCAACGCCAACCTATGGACTCACCGCCTACCAAACACGTTGGAGTATGAGCAGTCTGCTCATTCCAGTTAATTGCGTAGGTGCCATCGGTTCTTCGTCCGGTCAGAACAGTTTCCCTCATTTGTCTTTAACAAGGCATTTATCATGTTTAAAACTGGCTTCATATCCGCTATCACTTAGTTGACTGACACTAATTAGATTATAGTATAGGTTTTAACTAAGTATACGTTTCTAAGGGTTAAGTTACCATAAGTAATCTTACCCTTACCCATGGTCTCACCTTCGCTGTTATCTCCAAAGGTGATGGTCATCTTGGCACATGGTTTGATGTCCATGAGGAGTCTTATTTCTCCGGTCATGTGCCGACCTTTGGGAAACGCCTGATCATGCCCGGGATTTTAAAATTTTACGGCGATTCCCATTTCCCAAAATTGCTCGTTTAACACAAACATTAATAACGTCGAGGGGGTTTGTCGATACCTTGTAGCTTGAAGAACCGAAACGGAAATAGGACGGAGGTCGAGGATTGCAGAAAGATTCGTCACGCCGATCCTTTTCAGTGGTCACGTTCGATCGTCTCCCGTGGATAGCTAGAGAAGTCGATCGAGAATTTGCTCGGCAAAGAGAGAGAGCTCCAAGCTTTTCTTTTTGATGTGTGTCTGACTTGTTCTCTTTGTTTCTAATGAGTAAATTTCGTCCTACCCCTTCTATATAAGGTGGGTGGTTGAGCTTTTTACTCCCATATTTTAGAAGATCTTATCTTTCAAATATTCAACTTACAGAATCTTCTCAAAAAAGAATCTTTAGCATATTTCAAAAATCATGCTAGTTAATTCAAAATTAATTTCATAAAATCCTACCAGATCTAATATGTTATTTCCGAATATCTCATGAGGTGAAATTCCCAATTTGCCCCTTTTAGTAAGGTACGGTATAACACCATTTATACCAGCATAAATAAAAATTTATTTTAATTTTCAAATAATAAATTAAACATTCTCACACACAAATTTGGGCAAATCCGAAATTAATATATTAAATTCGGCCAAGCCCAAATTTAAATTTGGCCCGAGCCCATTTGCGACTCTAAGTCCAATCTCTCTTTAATTTGACCCGTACTTAGTGATCCTTTTTAAGCCCGATTCCTCTGGTTCATCTCAACTCAGCATTGGGAGGAATCCAAGAGCTCGGTAAGCACCTAGCTAATCTTGCGGTACCGAGCTGACCCCGGGATTAGAAATAACGATCGACTATAGATTATCGCCATACGTATAAACCCTTCACATGTGTCCCGGTCGAGTGATAGTCATGTAATGTCAAACTAACAGGACTCGAATCTACGATGAACCGTTACAGACAAAAATTACGAAACTACCCTCCGCATCCAAGTGAGTCAGTTTCAATGCTTTGGCTAAAGACTTTGTAATTTTCCGTCCCCGAAGCTCTCTTAGGACACGTATCTCTTTCGAGATCGTGAATCCCGCTCAGCGATCAAGTTGACAATCAAGCCCCGTTGTCAAGACTGCAAGTCACCGCCAACTCCAGCAAAAGCACGTTGAGCCTAGCAAAGCTAGTGGAAGGTCAGGACCCCGAGGCCAACTCCAACATTGGCACTTTCGGTCTAAGGTTCACGTATGCTACTATAGTCAGTCGATTCGATCTTTGATATTCCCAGCATGTGATCGATTCGACTATGAGTCAGTATCCAAATACAGACAATCGCCGATTCGTCAATGTCACGAGCTCGCACTCCCTTGAGCAAGCGACTGGCACAGCCACATCGCACTCGTGGACACATCAAGTTTATGTGACCAATCCAGTCTCCATACCAGAGATATTAACCTGTGGACTATTATAACCCCGAAGAGTAATAGTCTATCGGTGCCCCCTCTTTACCAAGTAGAATCGATAACTAAACTCTGACGTTTGGGTCTTATTAAGTTTATCTTCTTAAACAGAATACATTGTAAGAAAATATAATCAAAGAATAGCATGCCTTTATCAATCGAAATGTCATACAATCAAGATATAAAAAATAATTGTGACTATTACATAGATTAAATAGCCCCTATTCATCTAATCCTCTAATATCGGCATTCCGAAGGCATATTCCCAACAATCTCCCACTTGCAGTCAATGCCACGTACTATGATATTTTAACCCCATCTTCTCGATGTGTTTAGCAAGTACTGCCTGGGATAGCGGCTTGGTGAATGGGTCTGCCACGTTTCCTGCAGACGCGACTCTGTGCACGGCTATGTAGCCATTCTCAACGAATCCACGTACACGTGGTATTTTCTCTCTATGTGTTTGGACCGACTGTGAGCTCAGGGTCCCTTTGCCTGTGCGATAGCACCGTTATTGTCACACCACAATAGCAATGGTCTATCCACAATGCTAGGGACCATTTGGAGATTTTCCAAGAACTTCTTCATCCAAACACCCTCCTTAGCTAGGGGTGGTTCGGTACGGTATAACGTACCAAAACTGTGATACCGTATACCCGTACCGAAATTTCGGTATCCAAAAAAATCATACCAATACCATACCAAAATTTTGATATACCTTAAATGTCGATACGGTCTCATACCGAAATTTCGGTACGGCCGGGCCCAAACCCAAGCCCATTAGGGTACTTGGGCCCTTCATTGGCCCGAGCCAAGCACTAGCCCTTTCGGGTTCCATAATGGGCCTAGCCCTAACTCTAAGCCCGTTAGCGCAAATTTGGCGTGCAACAGATCCGAAAAATCGTCATCACCAAATTCAAAATAAGGCCGATTTTTCGTCAGATTTACCCGGGACCCACAAGACTCATCGCAGTCGGCCTGCTCTTACGTCCACCACCACGCACACAACGTCTCTGCCGAAGCGAAGTCACCGGCGGCCACACTCCAATCAGCGGAAGAACCGCCGCCAAAAGCACACTGACGCGAACTACACGATGCAGCGCCGTCGTGGCGGGGTCCGGCCTGAACGGCCAGACCTGGTTCGTGTGGCCTACAGCTCCACCAAGTGGGTGCCACCCGCAATGCGGGTTGATAGCCGCTGAAGCCGCAACCTTCAGTCGCCGGGCGTTTTGCGAGCGGCCGCTACGGCTGCATCGCCGCGACTGCTGTTCCGTTGTCATGTCTTAGCCGCACCGAATCAGCTGCGCCACGTCATTGCTGTTGCGTCTCAGGACGCTTCATCGCCCACGGGAGTTACAGCCATGGGCTGCACCTCAACCGCTGAGCGTTGCGACGTTCGTCGCTTCTCGAGCACGCGCGCGTGAGAATCACACGCATGCTTTCCGATCCAATCGGTTCATTGATCCATTCACGCTCGTCCATGAACCGAGCCTAAGCTCTGATAACACTTATGGGAAACGCCAGGTTATCCCCGCGATTTTAAAATTTTCCGGTGATTCTCGTTTCTCAGAATTGCTCGGTTTAACACAAACAGTAATAACGTAAAGGGGGTTCGTCGAAACGTACCTTGTAGTTTGAATAACCGAAACGGAAATAGGACAGCGGTCGAGGATTGCGAAAAGATTCGTCACGCCGACATATCAAGTTTATATGATCAATCCGGTCACCCTACCGGAGATATTAACTTGTGGACTATTTTAACCCAAGAGAGTAATAGTCTATCGGTGTCCCCTCTCTGCCAAGCAGAATCGATAACTAATCTCTGACGTTTGGGTTTTACTCAATTTATCTTCTTAAACAGCACGCCTTGTAAGAAAATATGATAAAAAGAATAACATGCCTTTATAAATCGAAATGTCATAGATATAAAAAATAATTGTGAATATTACATAGATTAAATAGCCCCTATTCGTCTAATCCTCGAATATCGGCATTCCGAGGGCATATTCCCAACACCGACAAAAACCGTTGTCTAGAAACCAGTTGGACCGGTTGAGGTCGTGCAAATATTCCTGCAAGAACAGATAGAGTGTTTGGTACCCATGTAAACTTGGGTCCAGCTAGAAATTATATTCTTAGGGATCCAGACATGGATGACCCTAACATATCTACCGTTATTCGGGTCGTTAAGTATTGTAGTTATTATTAACATTGTTTTTATTATGTGACTGGTACATTGGATTTCTGTATCTTTGGGGCTCCGGTCTTGATCTAGTATTAAATTCATTTATATGATAGGGATTCCGCCTCAGTTTTCTGCGTCTTTCCTTTTCTGTGGGACATTATTATGGTTACTATGCATTTTAGTAATCCCCATTACACGTTGTGGTATTTTATTTCTGTGAGGGACTGGGGGTTTATTTAGATATAACAGTCCAACACTTCTAGAGCTGCTTTCCAAAGGAAGTGAACTAGGGTTATAGTCAAATTTTATTACCTTTGCCGAGGCAGGCGGTTGATATGATGTTGTCGCCTCCTCAGTGTTCGCCTGCTCTTTGTAACCAACACCTGTCCGGTCATTGGTGTCCTTCATTGTCCCTTGAAGGCAGTTGAGCCTCTTAGACAATTTTGTCCATGACTGGACAATCCTAGATAGCTTCTGGTTCTCCGAGGCCTTCTGCTTGGTGGCTCCTTTTACCTGTTGTTTTCATCCTCTAGTTGAGTGATTCTCTCAACTAGCGATCCGGTAACCTCTGGTACTGGTGTCGCCTTTTTCCACTATCTTGAGCTTTTGGTAAAGCTTCTGGTACTCATCGGCCATGTCCTGAATAGCATCCATTAGCTCTTCATAGCTAAACTCAGGAACTGACTGGTCATCCTCCTAAGATTGATCAGCCAGTAATCATGATAGCTCTTCTCCGCTCTCATGCTCACTCAGCTCCTCTCATGAGCTTGATTCTTCCGAATTGGTATCATCCCGCTTGGGCTTGTTTTTCCCGGCCGTTAGTGCACGAGACTTACTCTTGACTGATTCCTTTTTCTTTTTAGGGCAGTCCGCGATGAAATGCCCTTTCCTGCCACAATTAAAGCTCACATTAGAATCTGCATCTTTTGTTAGCGTGCTTACCTCGTGACGTTTTGTTCGGAGTTCTCTTTATGATCCTTCCGAACATTTCGATGAAGAGGGCCTTCACCTCTTTGCCCATCTGCTCAGCGTCCTTTGAGGTTGATGTTTCTGCCGTAGCCAGGGCTTGACCGGTTGGACCGGTGTCGTTCCCCAGTCTCATATGGAGTTCGAACTCGTAGGCCTTTAAATCTACAAAAAGATCATGCAGCATTAGTTTGCTCAAGTCTTTTGACTCTCGCAAGACCATGGTGTTGACATCCCATTCACATGGGAGTGCTTTCATGACTTTGATCATGTCGCTGTTCTCGAGCTGTCTGCCCAGCGTCGAGAGGTCGTTGATGATAGCAGAACCGCTTCTCGAAGTTTACCATGGTTTCCACTGACTTCACTCGTATCGTATTTCTGGATGGCAACAACGAGCTTGTTTTATTTCGTCTGCTCGTTTCCTTCGCAGATCTGGCAAATGGCCCACACATCCTTCGTGGTTGAGCACATCATAACTTACATGAAGATACTCATGTTCAAGGTTTTGAACAAGGTATCTTTGGCAATGTTGTCGAGGTTTTCCTTCCTCCTTGCTTCTGTCATTAGCTCGCTCCTTTCTCTTGGAATTTCTCGCTGCTCGTTGGGATGGGAAACATGGGTTTGTTTTCTTAAAACATGAAGGGTCTGTGTTTATCACCTCGACCATCTCGTCGTCTTGTGCGCAGAGATGGGTCATCATCCTAATCTTCCATTCAAGGAAGTTTTGCTTGCTAAACATAGGTAACTTACTAAACAAAATCATTGTTATGATATGGTGAATATCAAGCAACCCTCTCTGATACCACTGGTTAGAATCGGTGAACGTGTTTAGAGGGGAGTGAATAAACACTCGCTCTTTTTGGTTCTTAACTGGTTAGGGTTAGATACCGGTGCTTGATATTCCTAATGCGACTTGTGGGGAAGTGAAACCGGTCAGTTATGAACTGAAATCGGTGCTCGATGTGATGTGTGTGTGTGTGTTTTTGTTTGCCAAGGACAGAGATTTGTTATGGAAGTGCGGAGCAAACTCTCCTACCTCTCCCCCTTCCCGCAAGAAAGGCTATTATTAGAATCGGTTTCTAACCCCCGTTGTACAACCTCCTTAGCTAGACTCACACAGTACAACCCCCCAGCTATATTCAGCTAACTAAACTCCTAGACACCACTATAAAACTTTTTACAGTACGTCTCTTTCAAGAGTTTTTTGCAGTCCCTTGAGTGAAACTTAATTACTAAGCGAACTGGTATAGTAAGTGTCACTAAGACGATTTCTTTGCCTTGAGCTTTCTCTAGTTCTTGATTTCTCGTGATAAAGTGTCTTAAGTTCTTCAGCCTGCTTCTATGCTATTTATAGCTGGTCTTTGGAATATATCAGAAGTGTCCAAAATATTTGTTCTATGTCTTTCTATTTCATTATGTTATTTTGTATGTTGTTTTTTATTTTGTTGGGTTGTTGGTTGTAATGGGCTTGTTAGGACCCAATGGGTTTAACACCTTATTCCCTAAACCCTAACTTTCATTAATGTAAGTTTCCATTTCACAACTTCACGTATTCAACATTTCAACCAAGCACTATTCATATCTATCGAAGGTTTTAATTTGTTTAAGCAATCTCGTGTTCTTGGATAATCTAGACATACAAGTGATACTAGAGCAAGCGTGTGGGTGAGGAAACTTCATTTCAAGCAAGATTGAATCGAGTTTTTGAGCATGTTATAGATTTTTCAACTTTAAAAAATAGCACAAATTTCCCATCTTCAGGTTATTTTCGTTAGTTTTTATGGTACTGTGAAGCTTATTTCGCATTTCTATCAGTTCTGCTTATTACCCAGCATGTTTCTATCGATTCTGAGCAAGGTTTCTGGTAAAAATCTCGTGTCGCAAAGTGAAGAACTGCGCTGTTCTTCATCTGTTATTGATTCGTACACGGCGTCTGATTAGGGTTTTGTTTCACGAGCTGCGTTGTCTACTTCGCGAATCAGCTTTATGTTGGGAATCCCCGAGGGTCCCCAGACCCACGTTACTAGAACAACGGAATTTTAAAATTTTACGAGGTTTCCCGCCTATCCAAGATCCCTCGGCTACAAACACGAGAACTTACAGACATAAAGAGATAAGGAATCAGCCATGGTACCTTGTGGGAATCTCTCAACGATGGCTAGCTTCGAATCCTTCGAATCCCCAAGGCGTAGTGCCCCTCTCCTACGCCAAAATCACACGAACGGGACGGCTTCTTCTCTCAAGATCGTCATGCCGGCACCTCACTAACGTCGCAGCTGTACTTGCATGTGTGGCTAGGCCAAGAACAAGCTGCTTGCTACCCCCGAGAGAGAGTGCGAAAGAGAAAGTGATGAGAGGAGAAAACTCTTAATTTTTCCTCTCTTGAACTCAAATTTCGAAAATTAGATTCACTCTTCTTTAGCATCACGAAAATCCTTATTTATACCACTTAAAATTGCCAAAAATAGGTTGAGGTGGTAGAAGAAAAATCCTCACACCTTCCCATTTACCAAGTCTTCGTTTTACCAAGTAACGAATTCAATATTCGAACTTTGAATTTAATTAGTTAAACCCAATACCTTAATTAATTAAAATACCATATTTATTATATTTTAAATATATAATATCCAATATATATATTTTTAATAATTTTCGAAATTTTATCTAATAAAATTCGAAACTTATATATATATCTGATATATATTATTTAACTCCAAATTAAACAATATTATTTCTCTAAGACAATAATAAAGATCTAATTCTAACTTAAATCATATACTAAATATTCAATTTCAATATTTTATTTCAAAATATATCGTGAGGTGAAAATATTGAACCCCAATACCCGTGAGTTGCCATCAGAACAGAATTGATTAGACAAAACCTCCCTGCATATGATAAATTTCTGGTAGACCAACATCTTATTCTAGCAGTAATTTTTTCAACAAGTGCATGGCAAGCTTGTTTACTCCATTTAGTGGGGCTAAGGGAACTCCCAAGTATCTCATAGGGTACCTACCCAGTTGGAAACCCGTAATCTGCAAAATCGGGGAAGCCACTTGACTAGGTATGCCTGCCAGAGATACATTTGACTTCTGCTTATTTACCTCCAGGCCAGCCACTCTCTTGAACTGCCGTAGTGCCTCTTTCATCACACACACAGCTGGTGTTTTGCCTTTACAGAAGATCATGAGGTCGTCAGCAAAGCAGAGATTAATCAGTCTAATTTGTTTGCACAAGGGGTGAAATCTAAACCGAGGGTCACTGGCTGAGACTTGTAGCTTCCTAGTAAGGTACTCCATCACAATCACAAAGAGTAATGGTGACATAGTATCTCCTTGCCTTAGTCCCCGAGCTCCCTTTACCATCCCAGCTGTTATCCCATTCAGCGATGGAATAAGACACTGTAGAAACACATTCCATAATCCACCGTACAGACTTCCTTGGAAACTTGAGTAGGCACATCCGTTGTTCCAGAAAAGCCTATTCAACAGTGTCATATGCCTTCCTAAGGTCTACTTTCAGAAGAACCCTAGCCGAGGCATGCTTTCTGTTATACAATCTGATAAGGTCTGGTATAACAGTATGTTATGCACAATAGATCTATCCTTCACAAAGGCGTTTTGATTAGGATTGATAAGCAGAGGTAGCAAAGGTTTCAATCTGATACAGATCATTTTTGAGATGCATTTGTACATGGTATTGAAACATGAGATAGGCCTAAAGTCCATTGCTGTGGAGGGGTTGGTAACTTTAGGAATCAGACAAAGTGTAGTCCTATTAACCCTCGGCTGCATTTCCCAGATTCGAAGAATTCCAGAATTGCATCAGTTATTTGCTCCCAATAACACTCCTTGCCTTGTGGAAGAAACCACTACCATACCCATCTGGTCCTGGAGCGGCTTCCTGGTAAACGGTTGCACCAGTTGCAGTTGATCTGGTAGAGAACGAAGATACACTGCCTCTGCCACTTGCTGTTCTATGGCCTCCCTTGCATAGCTCCTACTCCCAAGCAGATCTTGGTAATAGCTGGTAAAATATGCATGAATCTCTCCACTGTCAGATAGTATGCCCCCCTCAGGAGTTGTAACAGAGATGATTCTATTGGCATATGTCCTCTGTTTTATAACAGAGTGGTAGTATTCTATGTTCTGATCCCCTTTATCCAGCCATCTCATTTTTGCTTTTTGTCGAAAAAACTTATCATTTGCCTCACTTAAGAACTTGAATTCCACTCTCAGTTTTTCTTCTCTAGCCAGTAACTCCCCATTCAAAGGATCGTGCTGCACTGTAGTTTGACATTCATCTAGCAACTGTCTGCCTTGCTATGTCCTAACCACAATATTGGCAAAGAGTTCCTTATTCAAGCTTTTAAGGGCCCCCTCAATTTCAGAAGATTATTCAAAGTCGAACCCTGCTGTGGCTCCCATGTTCCTTCTACTGTTCTCAGAAATGAAGGAGCCAAACTCCACATGTTGAAAAATTTGAATGGCTGCCTATGTCTCTGACCTTGCCCCATATCCCTCAATAGCATAGGAGTATGATCATATACTCCCTTATTTAGGAGTTTCACAGTATAGTCCATGAATTTAGATAACCATTGCTCATTAGCCAAAACCCAATCTATCCTACTCCAGATTCTCATTTCATTCCTCTGTTTATTGGACCATGTATACTGACATCCATTCTTTTTGATTTCCTCCATCTGACAGTGCTGGATGCATTGGTTAAACCGTCTGAATTCATTAACTGTTACAGGAACCCCTCCAATTCTGTCCTCTAATCCTCGTATATTGTTGAAGACACCCCATTCATACTGTCACTCAGCACACTTCAGGGACTCCCATAAGACATCTCTCGCTGCACTCTCATTGGAGGCATAAACACATGTAAGGAATGTAACGAGCTCCCCCTTCTTTCCACTGAAATGCATGTGTTGTGCACACTTGGATAGTAACACCAGTTCAATCCACGTCTCCATAACACTATTATTCTACCATTTGGATGTTCACTAAGGTTGTGACTCATCTCCCATCCACAGAAATTCCTATTAATGACCACATTCACCTGATCCCTTTTCAGCTTTAGACAAAGTAAATTCAGTTTGTATTTACAGAAGAAGAGTCTTAATTCTCTCTGCTTAGCAGGGCCATTTAGGCCCCTAATATTCCCAGCTACACTTCTATCCACGACCAAGGTCATGGACCCTCTGCTTGGAGGTGTAAGATTTTGAACCCAGTGGTTCCCTCTGATTCCTCTAGTTGCACCAGTTCAGCCCAAGAGTTCTTGTGCCTTTCCCTGCCCACAGGTTTCCCCACTACCTTGGCCTCCTTGCTCTTTCTCGGGGTATGTTATGTTCTGCTTTGGACCTTAGCCCCATTCTCTGTCACACTACTTTCCTGGTTAGCCTCTTGTTTTCCCCTTTCCTCTGTTCCATCGGGTCTTGGCATTTAGGTCTTCGACAGTAGTATTCTGTGCATGAACCATAGGAGCTTTCAGTGGTTTCCAGACCCTCTTTTCATCCTTCCTACACATTGCATCCTCATGTCCATAGTTATAGCATTTATGGCAGAAGACATGTTTCCATTCATATGTAACTTTCTGCTCCATCAATTGTCCTTTCTCATTCAGGAAATGAATTGATTCCTGGAGTGGTGTGCTGCGGTTAACCTCCACAAGCACTCTAGCATAGTGTATTCTCTCTTTTTTCCTTGTAACATCATCAGTCATGATGGGTTTGCCAAGCAGACTTGCAAGTTTGCTCAGAGTTTTCACCTCCCAGTACTTAAGTTCCAATTGAGGCAGCTGTATCCATAAAGGAACACTCTCAACACCTACCTTACTCAGTTGTGTGTCTTCATTCCATGGACTCAACACGAGTGGTTTCCTGTCAAAATGCAGTATCTCATTTTGCAGTATCCTATCCCTGGATTCCATACTATCACCTAGGAAGAGGCCTTGCCTCACTTGCCACATAGATATCAGCCCTAATTTTGCCCATTTGCGCTTCAAAAATCCGGCCATTACTCCATATGAAGGATTGGCTCCTTTCAGGACATAGCACATCAAAGCCGATTTCCAATGTTCAACCTCTTCCTGAATCTCAACACTTTCGACTAGACCTATCTTCAGCCCGTCCTTAGTGATTGGTTCAATGTAATCAAGTTGATTATCATGATTTTTCAGTATTTTCGCACTGAAATTATTCCACGCATTACAATCAGTGGATTGCGCAGGAATTCGATCATTGGAACCTGATAGTTTTCGGCCAGTCCTTCTCCAAACCCCCATCAACCTGCTTGGTACTAGAACGAATTGCCTCAGACTCCTTCGCCAATGGAACAGTAATTTTCGATCAGATGAGCTTCCCCTATTCTGACTGCTCGAACTGCTACGAATCAACGGATCGTTCGATTGCCCGGAGGTAGAGGGCGGCGGCCTCACCACCGTGACCGGCGCTGCTCTCTGTGTCGCCACTTTCCTCTTTTCGCCATGGCGGATGAAGAGAAAAATTGGCGCTACTCCTTTTTTAGATAAATTTAGGTATGATTACGCATGTGAGAAAAATTGAGTATTAGTAGCTAATGAGAAAGTCGCAAAGATGGAAGCTCAGATGCTAAAATCCGAGCCAAGCTAGCAAAAGAAATGAGAACCCATAGGGATAAGGCGATGGACGCTTTAGCTAATACGACTTACTCTCTAAGGAAAGAGAAAGACTGTACTCCAAGATAAAAAAAAACTCGAGGAACTCTTAACCCAACGAGAACAGACACAGACCATTTTCTTGAACAAACCTGCAAACCTTGATTTATATAATCCCCATAAGGGACTTGGTGTTGAAAACCCAGGTTTGCTAAAGCAAGGCATAACCAACGCACCTTATTTATATGATCTTAAATACATGCAGATAGGTTGTATGACAAATCTCATGCCTTTTATCCGTGAATCTGAAACCTTACAAGGTGAAGATGAGACACAAACACGCAATGAAGTTGAATCATTTGATTACACAGAGTTAAATGATAGCTATAAAGAAAGAAAATGTTCTGCAATAACCAAATTTGAATCAGATATTCCTCGTCCCAATGAATTAGATACCTCAGAAGAATCAACGAGTGAGACCCCAATGACTACATATGCAGTAGGGTATATGCCTGAATGCATAAAGAAAATCAGTGATCTACAGAGAGGAAGTCCTTTGATATTGAAAGAATCTTCTCGAGGAAATCTCCACACTTAAAGAGAAATTAAGACTACACTCACTTGCATATACCTTAATTTCGCATGATAAAATTTCGTATATTAATACTTTGAAATCAGGACCCACAAAAGGATCACTCGAAAGAAAAACTTTGGATTAGAAAGGAAGATCTTTTGAAGGAGACCAGTGATTTTAAAGAGAGTTTTGTCATAGATTGTTTTCTTTCAAAAACTTTTGTATCGTTCTTTTTCTTCTGTATCGAAAAATTCTTTGCATTTGATAAATCATTTTTCTGTTGAACAACTACGTTGGGCCGGGTGGACTGGTACGCTTTGGGAAAAGCAATGGAGTAAGAATCCTTGGTTATTGAGATCTTATATGCAATCGACTCACAATCAAGGAAGTTTCTCACGTTTAAGGGCTGATACACAACCTCTTATCAATAGGACAGTTCAGCGACATAGGACTCCAAGTACTGTTTCTAAATAGGACGTGCAATATTCTCAATGCCGACGGTGAAGAACTTCTTTCGCAAAACAAATCTTTATATCATCGACATTAGGACCGTCAAACCAAAAACAACCATTTGCCTGATGTCCAAAGCAACCTTAATTCAAAATAACCTATGGCACTAGGGGCTATCTCATCTTAATTTCAAGACTCTCAACAAGTTGTCAAATGACAAACTAGCTCTTGGACTTCCGCCACTAAAGTACCAAAAGAACATTTGTGCCCGGTTTGTGAGTTAGGCAAAATGAAAAGGCCTCTCACCCTACAAACACACAACATCCACTTAACATCTGCTGGAGTTATTACATGTCGATCTGTGTGGACCAATGCGAACAGATAGCATCAGTTGAAAACGATATGGTTATTGTAGACGACTACTCGCGATACACTTGGGTCCGTTTCTTAAGGACAAAATCAGAGATAGTTGAACATATTCCAAATCTTATTATGACAACGCAGAACTTGCTACAACGCAGTGTTGAAGTAATTCGATCTGACAATGGAACAGAATTTAAGAATCAACAGCTCAGCGAATTTTATGAATTCCTAGAAATTACCGAACAACTCTCTGATGTTCACACTACTCAATAGAATGGGGTTGTAGAAAGACGGAACGGGACGCTCATAGAAGCCGCCCGAAAAATGCTGATGCAACCATCACTACCTCATTTTCTTTGGGCAGAAGCAATGAACACCTCGTGCTACACTCAGAATCGAACAAACATTCATCTAAGATTTGGAAAGACGCCTTATGAATTAATGAATGAAAGACTACCCAATATTGGCCACCTGAGGATTTTTTGGTACAAATGCTTCGTAGCCAATGACCGAGAAGACAAATCTAAGCTAGACCTAAAGGCTACTCTGTGCAATCTAAGACGTACAAGATATATCTCCGTGAGAGGAGAATGATCATAGTGTCAATTTGACTTTCGATGAGGGTCTAGAAATTACTCCTAGACAAAGCAGTAGGACTCGAGCCTACACCAGATGCTTTCGCACAAGTCAGTATGGAACCAGGACAAACCTTAGACAAAGCTATTGGACACGATCGTTCAGAACCTGGATCAGACAAAGCAAAGTTGGGTGAAAACCAACAACACGCTCTGAAGACACAATAAACTGCAGACCAACATGCTTCAGCCAACAAACTCAAGAGGAAATGGATCTGGACAAATTTTTCGAGAATATGTATTTCTCCATCAACAGAAGTGAGACAACAGTTGATCCATTTCCTGTAAATAACCCATTCCTAGTCCCGCACCTACAGAGTCCGAGCCCAATAGTGAACAAACCATTCCACCCTCAGACGTAGATAACTCGCCCCCTACACACAGACAGAAAACTCCCAAGCTTCCGCTAGCCACAATGCTGCTCCTGAGAATGAGTATCCGCTCACCGAGGAATCAGAATGGATGCATCTGTTAGGCTCAATTATCAACTCAATGATCCTAGACTTCAATCCTAAGGCAATCGATTAAAATTGTATGAATTTCGAGTTCGATCGAAAACCTTCTTTGGAGAGCTCGAGAGAGAATTCTTTTAGAGTGACACAGATTTATGAGTTTCTCTCTCGAGAAATGGATTTGCAAGCCTTTCGGATCAATTCAACTATTTTCTTATTCAATTCGTATGTGCACATGAGTATTTATACCAAACAGACTTGGTATAAATACAACTTAATCTAAGGATAAACATAATAAAAGCTCCTAATTACAAGGACATCTAATAAAATCAAAGAACAACTCTAACGTATATTCTGGATTCTCTCCATTTGTGCTTGATTGCTCTTCTGCACTATCTGTCCTCGTCGGGCGTAGAATGACTTGCGCAAGCCCAGCGCATGCTCGTTGTTCTTTCTGGTGTTCCTCAGCTCTAACCCCTCCTCGATAGCTACAAGTAGCTCAAGCCGAAGCGGTTTCTCTCTCATGAATTGATATTGGAAAAGCATGGTGTCTTTGTTGATTTGTTCCAACCTTTCGATATTATTCCTGATTGCCTTGAGTGTCCCATCACGGAATTTGTGGACCTCAGTCTTCAGCATCAACCTATTCTTGTTAGCGATTGGATTGTGGTAGGTGATTGCTAAGACTGAGCTGACGTGGATGTAATTGTTGGTAAGCCCTTCGACCTCAGGTCCATCATTATGCAGAGATGTCATGTTGACCTTCTTCATGTTGCTCTCCAGAGCCATCTGAAGGTTGTGGTCAGCATGGTACTTGACCTGTTGCATCATGAATCTATACAGTCTCTCGAGCTCTTCCTTCTTGATAAAGCCTTGAGGATCCTTATACTTCTCTGCATACAGTTGGAGGAGGTAATAAACTTCATCGACATGAAGGTACGGTAGATCGCTCTCATTAAGCTCTTCTTGAGTTCTGTCTATCCGCTCTATAATGTAGATTGGAGTTGGAAGACCGTCTTTTGTGCAGTAGACTGCTATCAGCTGACATATCGGACATAAATTCTTGAAATGACTCTTCAGCTGATTTTTATGAATCTTCAGTCTCCCATCAGGTCCTTTCTGGGTTAACATCCAAAGATAGGATATCCTTTTCTGCTGTTACTAGTGAGAGATACCTCTTAGCTCGAACTCGTTCAACTTCTTAACCTTGTCCGATGACCTCCAAATCGTTGGCGAGCTTCTTCTAGGAAAGGAATCTCTATTCTTATGTTCTCCCATGGCATGTCGACACGAACGGTTCCCTGGAGTTAGTCTCGAAGGGGTGTCCGCTCGTTGAGCAATTAATTCTGGAAGCCTTGGGGCAATCTCTTCATGATCTTCACCTTCCTGAAGTTCTTCGTCTTCTATTAAGACTAGATCGACAAAAGCTAGGCGTAGATAATGTCGAACGTCCTTAACTCTTCTCTGAGCCATGTCGGAGGGCAAGGTGTGGGTCAACCACAAGTCGTCAAAGATGTATCGATCCAACACATCATGTGGGTCAACCACTTCTTGACGTTTCAGCATTTGAGCTTGAAGGTCCTTGCATTTCTACTAATGCTACGAGCATTTCGGCACTTGCTTCTTCTTCCGGAAGCAAGGGGCTTGTGTAAGTCTTTGGTGGTGTGGATGGAGGCGTCTGTAGTTGAATGTGGGTGGTTCAATTGATTCGAGAGTATGGGTGTGGTGCGGGTGCGTGGTGGTTTTATGGGTGGTTCGGGTTTGTGTAGTTGTAGTGAGTTGTGATGTTTCAGCTGCTCCAGCGCTTCTCTGTGCCGCGCCCGAGCCTTTATGCTTGACCTATTGAAGATACTCACAGCCTCTTCTCCCCCTCATGACGATCCCGATCGTCAGGGTCATCATGTCGGCGTTTGGAGTTGGAGCTTTGGCCGCGGCATGACTGCGTAGGTGGGTCAGGACGATCGAGCAGACAATTGAAAAGAGCTTCCTCTAGGCGTCCAGTTGGTAAGGCCGATTAGTCGGACTAGCACAATGTTGAGGAGCTCACTGAGGGGTACGGTGTACGGGTTTATGAGGAAAGGTAATTGGATGGTTGGGGCGGTGAGTAACGGTTGTGAGGGTCTGAGGTTCGGTCGTGAGGTTTGTCTGGATGGTAGTGCCTCAGAGATTGGTCCCTTCCTAGTATCTCGTCGGAAAATCTCTATGGCAGTGTGAACTCTCTCTATAAGACGTTCTTCGAATTGTGATAGTGCAGAGGAGACAGCAGCCTGTAAGTGAGCTTCCGTCACGAACGGGGTATGAGCCTCCGATGATGAACTAGGACGACTGATGTCACCTGTTAACAACCCTTGAGGGAACACCGTCTCAACGGGCTGGCTCGTCGTCGCATGAGGTTACGACGTTTCGATACTTCCATCAAGTCCTTTAGATAATTCCTAAGGAATCGTCTCTCTGGATGTTGTTGCAGGCTCAGATCGGGGCCGGTAGTGGTTGGAACTTTAATCTCGGCCTCGATGGACGCTTGTAAGTTGTGCTGCGGGTCAAGACTGAGCGAAGATGGGTCTTCAGCACTTGGAGTTATAAGTGGCGTCGTGTCTGACGTGGTGGTGAAGACAGCTATATCGACAGGTTGACTGGATTGGAGTTGAAGTCGTGGAACCAGTCTGATCAATTGAACCTCCTCGTCTGAATCTGTGGCTTCGAACGAGGTGGTCGTGTGAGGAGGTAGTCCATCTTCAACGTCCTCCTTGACAGGTGGTGTCTGCTGAGACTCTAGAAGTGGGCTTGGCCCCGTGTCCGCTCCGAGTGGTGCTTCGTGGGTAGGAACTTCCTCAATAGGTTCCTGAAGCACTTCGACAATGAATGGGCTTTATTCTTGTTGTTGTGGAGCCCCGATTTTCAACTCTTGTGCCACTATATCAATCATTGTGGCACTGGATCAGGCATTTCAGCTTCTTCATTGGAGGCACTTGTTCAAGCTCCTGGGCTACTTCATTGATCAGCGCAGCCTCAGGGCTTGGTTGTTCTTGAGGGCTCACATTAAAATTTGCCCGGGGCCCTCGTATCATTGCTTCTGTCAGATGATTTTCCCGACAATATAGTCTATATACGTCTCTCGTGGGGTCGACGAGACGTAGCAGCTTGAATGAGATCGACATCGATGGCTGATCCAGATTCGTGAGCTTGGGGTTGTGGAAGAACTTGAGCCGTGGTGGTTGATAGTTTCCTCCTGGAGGCAGGCGAGGAATATTCTCGTGAAGCTCCATGAGGTGGGCAACGATCACACTAAACCACCTTGCTTAAGGTCCATTCTTCGATCGCTTGTTCTCCTTTTGTCTGATTTGTTCTGCAAGGTCATTCAGATGCGATGGCGTGGAAGATGCGAAGAATGTTGCCGTTGTCTTTGTCAACCGGCATGCTTCGGCGAGAGACACTTATTGACGATCCCAAACAGGATCTTCCAAGGGGAGAGATGCTGTTACTCTGAACTTGTGCAAGTTTAGTGAGCGGCGGACGGTATCCCATTTGGAGGAAGTCTTGTACCATCTCAGCATCCGTTGGTAGAGGGTCATAATGGTTGTTGAACGGGAGGTCTAAGACGAGGCCAAAATCGTTCTTGTCGAAGTTGACATGTCTTATCCCAAGTACCGTTGCAAATTGGTAAGAACCCTCTGGCTCTTTATTCGTCCCCAAAACTGTTGGAGGTAGACCACTGGCACCGATGCCATCACTGTAAGTGCGTGCCAGAGGGGATGGCCTTGTAGAATGGACACCGTAATCTCGTCAGGGCATCGGAATGTCGTCAGGTCTAGCTGAAAATTTCTGTGTTGAACCTTGAGATACAGGTTGTTATCGTATATGTGGTTGTATGATGGATAGTTAGCCATCTGAAAATAGGAAATTAGAAAAACTCATTAGTTCAATTTTTATTTGAGTCGAAAATTATTATATCAAATTATAGAATTTGAACAGTTTATAGCATGTTTGATAGATGTAAGATATAATATTGAACATAGATCATGCGAGTATGAACAAACTTGATGGTATTTGATGAAATTTCAGAAAGTCAATTATAAAGCATACAAGATGTTTTATCAAAATTTACTAAGTGTTGAACGCTCACATACCGCTGTTCGTTCCGTTCTATTTTACGCTCGAAAATTGAATTCTCAATTTTAATTTCCTATGTGTTAATTTCTCATTAAAGTCTCCGTGTAATTTTGCGATCGAAAAATTTAATTTGTTAAGTTCGCTACAGTGTAAAAGACTTAGATAAATTTTTCTAAGTGTTGAAGTGTTAAGGGCAGTACCGTAGACGATCAATTTTACGATCGAGAAAAATTTTCGTGTAAATATACGATCCAGAAAATTAATTTCCGCACAAATTTACAATTGAGAAACTTTTCGCGCGTTTATAATATTTTTCGTCGTGAAAGTCATCGAAGAAAGTTTTTCGATTTTAAAATTGGTTTTCACGGCGAAGTTTGTCAATCGGAAAAATTGACAGCAAAAAAACTAAGTTAAACACCTAGAGAATTTTCGACCGAACAAAATCATTGTTATATTTTACGATCGAGAAATTTAACGTCGAAGAATTGATTTTATCGCTGCTAAAATTTTACGACCGAAATAAAATGAAACCAAAAGTACTATTTTCGATGGTAAGTTTTGCACTCGTAATAAATTGCATCTATTTTATCTATTCCAATCTTTAATTTATCACTCGCATGGAATTCTAATTAGATTTCTCGACGGTAAGTATATTTGGATCTAAGTCATCTGGCTTAACGACTAAGTCAAAACTTAGCAATCGAAACTCTTATTCGATGCAAACAGTAACTCAATCAAATTGAGATTCAATTGAACTGTTTTTGACGAGAAAGTTCTTTGACTGCTTCAAATGTTCAAACCAGTTTAGTCGAAACTTAGATTTAACTCTTGGACGCAGATTATCGAAAATTTATACTATCAGAATGATCGAAAACACTAATACTATCATGAAATGCAGATACCACACCAGATAATACATATAAGGGTCTTAGAGTATTGCATACGGGTTTTCAGTGTTTAAACTATCAAAAATCTAACACATAATCAAGCAAAAAATCACAAAATGTAAACACAATTGAAGATTAAAGACACGCACACACCTGATAAATGTCGATTCTACCTCAGAAAGACGAAATTCGGTTGGAAATTAAAGGATGTGGATTTGAAGTTCGTCTTTTACTGTAGAGTTTTTCACGTGAGAGAATATCGACTGTAGGGTTTTTTCGATTGGGGTTTTTGCGTGAGAAATACTTTTCGACTGTAAGGTTAACTTTTTCTGAGTGGGCTGATTGGACGTTTTCGAAACTTCGTTGGATAATGCACAATACTATTTACCTCGAGAAACTTTGGATCAAAAATTGCAATTTCTATCCAGTTTCTCGATAGTAAGTATTCCTATGTTTTCAGATTATCCCCTATTTAAGATAATAACCACACATTTGCTCCACAAATGAATTAAAATAAATGCAGATAACTCCCTGTAATCCCGAACAGTGACATCTGGCTCCTTAATTGATTTTGAAAATGTGCATTACTAAGAGCAAAAATGTCGATAATATTAGAGTTAATTAATAAGCAATTATTCTAATCAGGCTCCCCCTGAATTTTTATGTACCAATGCCGTCAACTGCATATAGTGAAAAATCGTGAAGTCCTCTTTGTAGTTCGCTTTGTTTGGTTGTGAGAGAAAAATAATTCTGCAACACTTAGAGAAAACATAAAAAAAATTTGGAGCTTAAAGCATGTTATTATGAAAACGCCCCCCTCAAATAGTGCACCTAAATTGATTTATCATGCAAACACTTAAACCATCCAAGTAACAAAACAATGAAAAACACGCAATTAATCAATTTATTATAGATACATGGTCCCTAATCATGTATTTAAAATGTTGCGTGAGGGTATGAGCAAGAGCAAAAACATTCGCATTTTTATCTATTTAATACCAATGCAATATGCATTAAGAATGTGCTAATCAGACAAGAATTATCGCATTTTAACAATTCAATGCAGATGCAAAATAAAATTGCATGACATAATGTGCGATGTCTTATTTTCTAATAAGAAAAAAAAACGAAGCTAAAAATATAGAAAACTATATATATATATATATTATTTTTGTATTTATTTTTAAATTTTCTTATGTATACTAATATTATTAATAGTATGAGGTCAGATGATTTTGCTTCGAACAACGTCACGGCTAAAATTTCACAAGACATGTGAAAAGATCATATGTCGTCAAGTCATGTCAACAAACTAAAGTCCTAAGTTCGTAGAATGATCCGTTTCGACAACTCTCATTAGGTTCACTCTAGCGCTCATATATTTTTGACTTCGGATTTTTATATTTATATCGCTCAAGTCAACACAAGCAATTTTAAGTCAAGTTACCTGTGATCGAGGCGCTTTTAATCAGCTCACCTATACCAAAGGCCGTCGTTTTGGAATCAAAGGGGCTTTGAAGGGATTTTAATTTGGCTCTGACTTAGAAGGGAAGAAAAATTTTGGGATTGTGGACTTAATCTTCATCTTCCTTTTTCTTAGTCACTCTCCTTCGTCGGCATATTTTTCTTTCTTCTTTTGTCTTTCTCTTCCTTATTTTTTTTATTTTTCTACACTTGCTCAAGGTGAAGTTCTTCTTGTTGGTTCTCGGGCCGATACCGTGCCCCTCTTCTCTTATTCTCTAGAAAGGTTTCAGAGATTATCGATTTGGAGAAGTTCACAGTTGTGGAATTCGTACCCAAGGCCTTTCTCCTCTTCTCGTTTCCTGATATAGGACCGGATTATCGTTGGAGAAGTTCACTCCGCGGTGCTCCTCTTTCCATCCATTCTGGCGAGCGTACGCGATTATCGAGGGAGAACTTCACAGCAAGATCCATGCCCCCTTCTAACGATTTGGAATTTTGATAGTCGAGAGGCAGGTTCTTTTGAACTACTTTTTGGGCGTTGAGCATTCCTCGTGTGCGTTTTCCACCTTTTTTTGTTATCTTTTTTCTTTTTAACTTTTCTCTCCCTCCTTTTGTCGTTTGAATATTCCTCTGAAGATTAGATAATCGGATGATGGCTTGAATCGGGTTTCAAATGAAGAAATGATATTCGGAGAAGGCTCAAAATGGATGAATAAAGGACATGTAAAAGGAATGAATACATATGGCCGAGTGTGGAATTTCCTAAGTGCCCTAATTATTTTCCTAATGATATGACGCAAAGCGAGTATAAGGCCAAGTATAGACAAGCAATTGATGTGTGACTCGCTCGAGAATAAATCCATAGAAGGAAAATGAAGGCTAGAATACTCACTTATGTAAAATTGCTTTTTGTCTAGTGGAATCAAACCAATGACCTTTAGACACAACAATGCAACTTAACTGATAAAATTACGCAAATAATCAGTCGTATGTCAGGGGTTATTCGTGACTTAGATCAAAGCATCCTATCTTCATCCCTCTAATATTATAAGTCTATGTATAATTTTTGGATTTTATGATCGTATTGTTATAAAAGAAAAATTATTGTCATTTTCACGCAATGTATAGCAATGAAAATCAGAAAACACATAGAGATGAGAAGATGAGCAAGTGAGAGCACATAATGATCAGGTATAGCTCAGATCACGAAAGATTCATCTTGCCTAATTTTCCGACAAGGAATTGAATCGTTTTTCATTCAATGCCTTGGTGAAAATGTCAGCTAGTTGATATTGCGTGTTTACAAAGTACATATCAATCGTTTCATTTTCTACGTGATCTTTTATAAAGTGATAGCATATGTCTATACGTTTTGTGCGTGAGTGGCGAAGAGGATTACACGTTATAGCAATGCCACTCTGACTATCACTATATATGGGTATATTATTTAAATTGTATCAATAATCGCGAAGCTGAGTCGCATCCATAGCATTTACGAGCAACAGCTGGCGTCCGCGAGTACTCTGCCTCAGCCATCGACGTTGAGACGCAATTTTGCTTTTTGGATGACCAGCAGACGAGCTATTCGCCTAGAAATTGAGCGTCACCTGATGTGCTTTTCCTGTCCGTTCGACAACCTGCATAATCAGCGTCAGTGTAGCCGATAAGTTTGAAATTCGTTCCTTTAAGATACCACAGTCCTAAGGTAGAAGTGCCCTTAAGGTAGCGAAGAATCCACTTGACCACTAGCATGTGGGGTTCCTTGCGATCCACTTGGAAACGGGCACAGAGACAAGTGGCAAACATGATGTCCGGCCTACTCGAGGTGGGATACAAGAGAGACCCGATGATGCTGCAATAGAGTGTGATGTCGACCGCTTTTCCAGAGGGATTGGCATCCAACTTGCAGCTTGTTTCCACGCAAGTGCTGGGAGGCTTGCTCTGATCTTGATATACTTCAAGATGTCTCTGATATACTTGGTCTGACTTATGAAAATTCCATCTTCGAGCTGCCTGGCTTGTATTCCCAAAATGAACTGCATTTCTCATATATGGCTCATCTCAAACTTGGTCTTCATGAGATCTCCGAAGTTCTGGCATAGCCGGCATTTGTAGATCCGATGATGATGTCGTTGACGTATACATGGACGACCATCAGATCCTTGTCTTGCCATTTAATGAAGAGAGTCGTATCGATGATTCCTCGGACAAATCCAGACTTCACGAGGAATTCACTCAGGACGTCATACCAAGCACGAAGGGCTTGTTTTAGTCCGTAGAGAGCTTTATCCAATCGATAGACGTAAGCATGACGTTCTTGATCAACGAAGCCTTCAGGTTGGGCGACGTAGACTTCTTTTAACACACCGTCGAGAAAGGTAGTTTTGACTTCCATTTGGTATAATTTGAAGTCCTATGAGCCGCATATAACAAGAAAACGAATGGCTTCGATTCGGGCAATAGGAGCGTACGTCACGTCGTAATCGATTCATTTCTGTTGGTTATAGCCCTTAGCAACTAATCTTGCTTTATTCCTGATCACTTCTCCATCTTCATGTTTCTTGTTCTTGAATACCCATTTCGTCCCTATTATTTTTTCCCATGCAGGGGTACTAAAGTCCACACTTGTAGACGTTCGAATTGATTGATTTCGTCTTGCATTGCGATTACCCAATCCGTGTCCTTAAGCGCGTCTGCTACCTTTGTTGGCTCATTTTTGCTTAAGAAGCAACTGAGAAGTCCACTCTAATTTCTTGTCTGTACTCCACTCGAAGGATCATCGATTATCTGATCAACTGCTCCAGTCCACTTGCACTCATGAGGCAAAGCCGAGCTTGAAGCATCAGCCATTTTTGGAGCGAGATCTCTAATGATCTCAAGCTGTTCGTCTAGTTGGGGTAATTCCATGTCTGAACTTGAGTTGGGGGACTCTGATGATGTTCCCTCAACTTCCAAGGTTGGTGTAACAGCATTCTGTGGTAATTCTGATTCGGGTGAGGTAGGGAACTTTGAAGTACTCGGTACATAGGCTTCTTCAAGTGGAGGTTCCACTGCAGGTGTTGTAACAGTGTTGTTCGGCCGATATATCCGCTCAAAGAGTGAGTCCTAGTCTTCTAAAGAAAATCTCATAGCTTCTTCTGACGTTGAATCTTGAGTTATTACCATTCTCTGTGTCTTGTGCCAACACACCTGTAAGCACGGTTCTGAACTATCGTATTCAGAAGCCATTTGGTTAGGCATGGATCCTGGACTGATATGCCCAGAAGCTATCACTGCCACTTCTTTGAAAGTTACATTGTAGCTTTCCTTAATTGTTCTGTTGGACTTGATGTATACTCGGTACTCTTTCGATGTTGAAGAATGCCCGACGAATGTCGTTTCGAATTCTTTAGGGTCGAACGTAGCACGTTGCTCCCTGTCGTTCGCCACAAAGCACTTGCACCCGAAGACCTTGAAGAAGGAAATGTTGGGTACTCGCTTGTTAATGCTCTCGTACTGAGTCTTATCGAAGCGCTTGCGAACGACCTTACTGTTCTAAGTGCAATAAGCGGTATTTAATGCTTTAGCACAAAGAAAGTGTGGGAGGCCGGAATGAATCGGCATCGTATGGGCGGCTTCCACTAAAATTCTGTTCTACCCCATTCTGTTGAGGCATTTTTGTGGCTGAGAATTGCTGACTAATCCAAGTTTCTAATAAAACTCACTAAGATAGTTGTTCTCGAATTCAGTTTCGTTGTCTGTTCGAATGATTTGGATAGTCTGTGCAGTAGATTCTGTGTTGAGTTCACAAAATTCACGATCAAGTCCTTTGTCTCATCTTAGTTCAGAGGAACTTCGTCCATGTGTAGCGAGAAAAATCGTCAACAATGACCAGCACATACTTACGTCCGTTGATACTCTGTGTTTGCATAGGTCCACAGAGGTCCATGTGAAGTGATTCAGAGGGCATGAAGTAGAAGCAACTGTCTTGACGTGATGAGAAGCTCGCTTCGTTTTTCCTAGCTGACATGCCGAACAGTGATGCTTTTTCTGTAGCATTATAGTTGGTAGACCGTGAACCACCTTTTTCTGTGAGAGGCATTGAAGAGCTTTAACGTTGAGATGAGACACTCGTTGATGCCATAAGCTGTTCCTTTGAATTGTAGTTTGAGAGTGAGGCAAACAGCTGCCAAAGGCCGCACAGACGTCATGTTTATCGTGTATAGATTTGATTTTCGAATTCCTTGAAGGAGTTTGTCATGGCTGTCTGAAATTCAGCACTTGTCAGCAAGGAAGACACATGGAATCCTTTATCGCGGAACTGGCCTATGCTGAACAAGTCATGGCGGAGGCCTTTGACGTATGAGACATCTTTGATGATCAGATTCTCCAGAATAATATCGTCGAATCCTAGTATAGGAACCGAGCCGTTGATCCCAAATATGACCTTTGCTCTTTAATCGGTCTTGATAGTTTCTCAGCAACTCTTGGTTTCCCGCCATGTGTGTGGAGCAACCGGAATCGAGGTACCAGACATGATGGATCTGCAAAAACAAATTAGAGAGCTTTAGGTACCCACTTATAAATGGATCTTCTCGGATTAGAAGATTTAAGTTGCAGTTCAGATATGGTTTCTAAATTGTTATTAGTAGGATCTTTAGCAACCCCAGTCACCTTCGTAGAAGTTCATTTGGGTTTTGCCTTAGTGGGAGACTTGGCCTTTTTAGCTTTCGTCTTCCTAGGCTGAGGTTTAGGAACCCACTTAGGTTGAACCTGGCAGGGAAGTTGAATTTTATCTCGGGCAAATACATGAGTAGGCATGAGCGTGGAAAATATATTTTCATTCGATAGTCTCTTTAGGTGTTTGGGGATTGGATCTTGACAGGATACCTTAGGTGAGAGCATGAGTGAATAGCACCATAAGCTTTCTTAATGGCTGGATCGTGTTTCCTACAAATCATCCTATCGACATTTGTCTTACAATGATTATTTGTTACTATGGATGTAGAACCTTTTTCAAAATTGGTGCTTCTATAGGTAATGGGCTCTAGAGAGCATGAAGAAACAATAATCTGAAACGAGAAATTCCCTATTATTTCTACTAGTGTCCCTTATTTTTACAGAAGGAGAAGATAAATTTGTAGCTTTGACATCTGGAGACTCCTTTATTTCTAAATTAGACACTCTCGCCTTCGATTTCTCTAGCGCTGGTACTACGCTCCCTGTAGACGTAGTAGAAACAAAGTTAGAGTTAATCATTTTCAAGATGTTATTCTCAGGGTGCTGATTTTTAGAAGGCGATTTCTCTTTCTTCACGCTTTTCAGAATGATATTATCCTTTGAGAGAGATGCGTGAGAAAGGGGTTGTGAGACGGAGGAAGCTTTGAGATTTCTATCTCCTTTAGGAACCTTTTCTTTTCCGCTTCAAAATCGTCACTTTCTTGATCCCTCTATTTTCTTAACAATGAAGGGTTATGTAGAGAGAATTTTCAGAATTATGAATTTGTGCTTCCTCGGTTGTAGACCGATCTTCAGGAAGATAGATTGACTCAAAGTTCCAGCCCTTGTGAATTTACCTAATTTTTGTAACTTTGGTTCAATTCGGTGTAGGAGAAGGGGATTTCAATCCTAGTCTTAGCTTTTCTCTTGGTTTCTTCTAACCCGTTAATTTCTTAGCATAAGTAAAAACCATCAGAGAGGTTAGTCCTAGACCCATATACTGGACATCATAACGTTGTTTGCGGTCAACTTTCTTCAAGTAGCGTGGGTTCTCGAAGACTAAACCAAACTTATAATCATAAAATTCAACATCCATGGGGTTGATTCAAAAATATAGTCTGATCTATTTGACCCCCTTTTCACAAGAAGATCTTCTATATAGCTTCTTACGTTCTTCGTCTAAGGTAGCATAGTTGATTAGAGCGGTGCTCTTTTCGGCTTGACAGGTGTCTAGACTTTTTCTCAGAACACTAATCTTCGAATTTGACGTAGCTAATTCATCTTTGGGACTACTGATCTTCTTACTTACGGCTTCAAGTCTACACTTAAAACGACTTTTCTCATCTAAGTTCCTAAGTAGACATTTGTGGTTATTGTCTAGCATGTCTTCTAATTCGTTTACTACTGAACTACGCTTTTCTAATGGGATGCGCGTAGTCTCACAGGATTGGAGTCTCTCTGTTAATTCTCCTATTTTGAGATTAGAGCTCCTAAGATTTTCTTCAAGACTAGCTATGGTTTCCTTAGACCTAAGAAGCTTTTTTCTCTATCTTATCCCTTGTTTCTGCTCAAGTACCATGTTAGCATACCTAGATTCTAGTTTAGCTAACAGGTCAAAATGTGTAGTCATGGGTTACTACCTCCTGAGATGAGGTGGATGCGTAGTCGTCGTCCATCCTAGAGGGAGTTCCACATTCCTTGTCATCCTCGAGGCGCGCCATGAGAGCGAGATTATCGACATCTAAATCTGAGGTGTCTTCTAGCCAGTTGTCCTATTAAGCCATCAGAGCTACTCCAGCTTCCTTTTGTTTAGTGAGTTGAAGCTTCCTAGAGTAGTAGTTGGCATCCTTTTTCTTCGGAAGGGGGCACTCTCTGGCGAAATGACCAATTTTCCCACAGTTGAAGCACTTCAGTGGGTCTTTAGAGGTTGTGCCTTGTGAGGACTCAATTGGTTTCTCTTTGTTCTTCGCGTTTGTAGTTCGAAGGCGATTAGCAGAAGATGACGACTTCTTCTTAACGTACTGCTTTGTCGTCATCTTGGCAATTAAGGCCAACTGTTTTCCAAATTCTCTGACTTCAGGGGGAAGCTCTGAATCCGATGGTTCCTCATCCTCTGAAGCGCTGGAAAGCTTGGCATGCTTTTCCTTGCGTGAGCAGGAGCTCTTCTTCTAATCTAGAGCTATGGAGTCTTCGGTCGGTTTGCCCTTTTGTTCTTTTTGCATCTCACTAATGTCTTCTTCATGTTGAGCGAGATTGTCAAAAACAGCATTTATATCCATTTCATCTAGGTCTTTGTTTTTCCTGAGCTGAGTGGATATCTTCTTCTATTCGCGGACAATGAGGACATGAACAGTACGTTCATCTCCATATTAGTCTTCTTGATCTCAATTTTCCTCATTTCATTGAGAAGAGTGGGGTACCACTGATAAAGATCATGCAAGCTCACCTCATTCTTTGCTTTGAAGGAATCATATGCAGTGAGTATGTTCGCCTTCTTAGCCTCGACACCTACTTCGATTCTTTGCATCATCCTGTGCAGTTCATTCCAGATCCCCTTAGCCGTTGGAAGGCTGTCTATTTGTGTGTAGATATCATTGGGGATGCTTTTCATCTGTGTGTGTTCTTAGCTATTAGATCTGCCTTTGCTCTTAGTCTCTCAGACTCATCGTACTCACTAGGAAGCTTCAGTCGTCTATTGTGTTCGATAGGAGTATTATTAGCATTGTGACCTTCTTGAGTAACCCAAAACTGTGCGGGTCCCTCTTCGAGCGATTTTAGTAAGTTTTTGACCTGATCATGAGCTCAATGAAGTTCAAGAACCTACTTCTCCAGACTGTGTATTCTCACCTCTTTTGAGGATTGGAGGCCACTTGTCATTTCCAAGCACATAAGCACCCATTTTTGTTTTGTTGAAGAGTTGATAAAGGATATGTTTTGATGGTTTGAAATGATGTAGTGTGCTTCACAAGTAACAAACTAGTTAGTAGCGTTTGAATCGAAAGTAGTTCGAGAATTATTTTTGATTTAATCTTTAAAGTTTGATCAAAAATAATTTCGTCGAAATAAAATGCAAAAGTTACTCTTCTCGTGCGAGAAAGTCTGTCAGCGAAAATTTTTTCGAGCGAAATAAATTGCTCAATATCGTTCAGTCGAGAAATATTTCAGGATCGTGAATTTGTTGCCATCGCAAAGAAACAGTACGTTAGTAAGTTACTCGCATGGCCAAAATAAATCCGTTGACTGGAAACGATTTTCGACCACAAATGATCTTCGCTGGGTCAACCTAAATGTCTGACCGAAAATGTTTTTTGAGAGAAAACTTTACGTGCGCAAAGTCAAAATAAGTCTCGTCTAAAAAGATTTTCGCTGAATAATGCTCGAGAAATTTTTCTAACTAAAATCGCTCTTAATAATGACGACTTTAGCGCAAGTATTATGACCAAGGAAAATTCTCGCCCGTGGTTTTCGATCGAGAAATTAATTCGATCGAAGAACTTAGCGAGAAAAACTGAATGATCCTAGACTCAGTCCTAAGGCAATCAATTAGAATTGTATGAAATTTCGAGTTCGATCTAAAACCTTCTTTGGAGAGATCGAGAGATAATACTTTTAGAGTGAGACGGATTTCTGATTTTACCTCTCTAAAAACGGATTTGCAAGCCTTTCGGATCAACTCAACTACTTTCTGTATTCAATTCGTATGTGTACCTGAGTATTTATATCGAACGGACTTGGTATAAATACAAAAGTCCTAATTTAAGGACAAATACAATAAAAACCCCTAATTACAAGGACTGTGAATAAAATCAAAGCACAACTCTAACGTATATTCTACAGAATCTACACTACCTCACCAAAAGAAATGGACTCAAAGTCATCCTACAGATCAAATCATAGGAGACTCACCGCAAAAGTACAAACTAGGGGTTCAAAATCAAAAGATTGCAATTTACTTGTTTCTTGAGCCAAATTGAACCAACCAGAGTCACTAACGCTCTACGAGACCCGAACTGGATAATAGCTATGCGAGAAAAAATAAATCAGTTTGAGCATCTCAAGGTTTGGAACTTGGTTCCCCATCCAAAAATGGAAGACTGTGATAGGAACAAAATGGGTTTTCAAAACAAGACGGACGAAGATGGTGTGGTAATCCGTAACAGGGCCAGACTTGTAGCTAAGGGGTACAATCAGCAAGAAGGCGTCGACTACGACGAGACTTTTGCCGCTGTTGCGAGAATCGAGGCTATCAAATTGTTTCTGGCATACGTAGCACACAAAGACACTGTCTAAATGGACGTAAAGAATGCCTTCTTAAATGGGATTTTAAAGGAAGAAGTGAATGTCTCACAAAACCAGATGGATTCGTAAGTGAAGAACATCCGGACTTCGTATATAAACTAGACAAGGCACTATACGGACTCAAGCAAACTCCACGGGCCTGGTACGAGGTTTTATCCGACTTCCTTATCAATTCAGGCTTAACAAAAGGGAACCACACTTCGTCAAGAGAAATGGTTCCGATATAATGCTTGCACAGATCTGCGTAGATGATATTATATTCGGCTCGACCGACCCAGAACTCTGTCTCGAATTCAGTAACTTGATGAAGGCATAGTTCGAAATGAGCATGATGGGCAAATGTCTTTCTTCCTTGGACTGCAAATTAAGCAACTTCAAGATGAGATCTTCATTATCAGTCCAAGTACATCCATGACCTTCTTAGGAAGTACAGCATCGATAAGAGCAAATCTTCAGCACCCCAATGTCAACCACGTGCAAGGAATAATTGGGTCACTACTCTATCTCACCGCCAGCCGACCAGATATCATGTTCTCCACATGTCTATGCGCACGATCCCAAGCTAATGCCAAGGAGTCGCATCTTCAAAATGTCAATAGGATTTTGAAGTATCCGGAAGGCACCCAGACCTTGAACTTTGGTAGCCTAAGAACACAGGTATGAAACTAATCGGGTCTTCTGATGCAGAATTTGCCAGCTGCAGGTTGCATAGGAAGAACACATCAGGCACCATCCCATTCCTCGGAGACAAACTCGTATGCTGGGCTTCTAAGAAACAAAAATGTGTGTCAACTTCTACAGCAGAAGCAGAATATGATGCTGCGCAAGTTGTTGCTCACAGATATTGTGGATAAGAGCCCAACTGCGAGATTACGGGTTTGACTTAAATAGAATTCCTATTTATTGTGATTCCAAAAGTGCCATAGCAATTAAGTGCAGTCCCGTTCAACGATCACGTACTAAGCGCATATACCTAAGATATCACTTCATAAAGGACCAACTAGAAAGAAACATAATTGAAATATACTTCGTCAATACAGGGATTCAACTAGCTGACTTATTTACAAAAGCGTTGGATGAGAAAAGACTCCAATTCTTAGTTGCCAAGTTGAGAATGTTGAATCTCAACCTCTAAATTCATTTACCAAGAAGAACATCATTTTTTCCGACAAACATAATTAATGTTGCAGACGAACTTTTGACTTAAGGGTTCATCGCCGCGAAAGAAGCGATGCTTTTTTCGTCCATTATCGGATTTTGCCTCACGCAAATCGATTTTGAGAAAACACGTCAATTATGTATTTATTTTGTTGTTTGATCGAGTCAAATTGATGTTATGAGGCTAATCATTGAGTTCTGCGTTATAGATTAGTAGAAAACTATGCATATATTAATATCTAATTTTATGTTTCAAAAAATCATGTGTGACACCCGGGGCCGATGAGGGCGGGGAGTGATCGCCGGTGCCAGAGAAGTGCACGGACAAGGAGCGGCTCCTGGCAGGCTTCTAGGCGAAGGGGTACATGAACGAACCGATCTGACTCCCGAATGAGAGGGGATCCTGAGACTGACAATGTATGGGCGTGTCAGGCTAAGAATCGTATAAAAGAATTGATAGTACTACTCATATCACCAAGGTCGACCTACCTCTTCGAAGTCCATCCGAAAGAACTTCGAAGTTAAGCGTGCTTGACTTGAAGCAATCTTAGGATGGGTGACCCCCTGGGGAGTTTGCCCAGGGTGCGTGTGAGCGAGGACGAAGCACGCTGGAAGGTTAAATGGTGGTACAGGCTACAGTGACACCCGGTATGGGACGGGATGTTACAGGTGGTATCAGAGCACAACCTCTCGCAGTACAGTGCTGGTTCGGGGACGAACCAGGCGGAAGCTGGTGGGCATGTGACACCCGGGGCCGATTAGGGCGGGGAGTGATCGCTGGTGCTAGAGAAGTGCACGGACAAGGGGCGGCTCCTGGTAGGCTTCTAGGCGAAGGGGTGCATGAACGAAACGATCCGACACCCGAATGAGAGGGGATCCTGAGACTGACAATGTATGGGCGTGTCAGGCTAAGAATCGTATAAAAGAATTGATAGTACTACTCATATCACCAAGGTCGACCTACCTTTTCGGGAGTCCATCCGAAAGAACTTCGAAGTTAAGCGTGCTTGACTTGAAGCAATCTTAGGATGGGTGACCCCCTGGGATGCCCAGGGTGCGTGTGATCATTCGTCCTCTGGAAGGTTAAATGGTGGTACAGTGGGGCCAGACTATCAGTCGGAGTGTGGTGGGCCCAACCCCACTGGTCCCGGTAGGGACGGATGCTATAGAACACCCAGTATGGGACGGGATGTTACATCAGGTATCTATTAGAAGAAAATTTTTGCAATATTGAGGGGGAGTACTTGTTTTTGAAAGCCAAACAGTGTAACTTTATTTTAGCAAAGTACTCCAATTTCGTACACTGATTTTAAAATAATCTTATGATTCGCAAACTCCATTTCACGAGTCAGTTTTAACTCAAATTCGCGTGTCCCCCAAATTGGACTAGTCAATATCTAGTTCACGAACCAGCACTTCAATTATTTCAACCCTATAGTTCGCGAACTAAGTTCACTAGCCATTTGAATTTTTAATTCGCGAATTGGGCATGTCATTCAAATCGTTTCGCGCCCCAATCTCACAGTCTGAACTTTCCAGGCCCGCGAAATTCACTTAATGTGATTCCTTCTAATTCGCAAATTGAAGCACTTCATGTATCGCGAACTCTCAAATCGTCAAACTCTCTCATTCGCAAAACATATCGATCGCGTCAACCTTCCCAGATTCTTCTTTCTCTTCGATATGCTGGGATTTCCGTCTCAAAATCAATTACACACACGATTCCAACTGTGGGAAGAAACGCCTCATTTTACCCAGTTGTATTTTCACGTTTTTGCAGGTATGATTTTCGAAAAACAGGGTTTTCGAGCTTGATTTCAGGAGAAATTAGTCTGATTTGTCTGATAGTGTTCGATTTTGAAGTTTTTTCTTAAAAATGAGTCGGGTTCTTCAAACTTAAAATTGATGTTTTCTGTTTTATTTAGTTTGCGGGTCATTGTCAGGACCCGCCTTCGGGCCCTCGTATTCCGTTCTAATATTAAATATCTAGTGCTTTGCTATCGCGCGACAACGTAAAAATGCGAATAAAATTTTTCATTTTAAAACATACGTGCGGATGTCTTATACACATGTCAAAAGAATGATCATAATTCGTCTACATTTCATTTTCTTCCTACACGCACGATGTACGAGTGCGTGTGTGTGCGTATGCAGCCAAAAGCTTCCTGTGCGCCCGGCCTTCACAGGTCGTCATCCATACACACACTTCCACCTCAAAAGCAGCCGGATAGCTTCAAAAGATCGGCCCCGCATAAAGGTCGGATCACGTACCGTGATCGTCAGCACCTACAATACGTAAAATAAAGAATGAGCCACCGAGGCTCAGTAAGCAGAAATTATGCGTGTATGCACATGTCCTAACGATCGACAATCCACGTCGTCGTTTTCTAATGCTCCTACTCTCTTTCTCACTTTCTCGTTCTTTTTCTGACTCGTACTCATTTTTCTCATACTCTTACTTCATATGGGCCCTCGGCTTTCTATCCCACTATGCGCCATCTCATAGAGATCTCATATGTGGAGGTTCTCACACGAGAAGGTCACCCGAAGGAATCTTCCCTTACTCAGCGTGGCCTCCACGCGGACGCTTCTCACTGGTAGCCAACACCGAGGCCACTAACCGCGGAGGTCACCCGAAGGAATCTTCCCTCCCGGTTAGTGCTTTACGCACTAGAAGGTCACCCGAAGGAATCTTCCCTTACTCAGTGCGTGCCCCGGGCCGCATCCTCCAGGTTGCATCTCCCGCATATGGGGCATTTCCCCAGCCTCTTATACAGGCTCTTATGGCTTCTTTTGCCATGGCTGCATAGGGGTAGCCGTGACTCTTCATTGAGTCGACACAAACGCCAATATCGGCGAGTATACATCGCACGCAGGCGATCTTATGCACGCTCTTACCTCGCGTCATAGTTGCTACTTATGCGTGCAAGTGCTCATGACATGCTCATGTACATATGCAGATCATGCTATCATGCATATAAAATAATTCTTATCGTAACATGCACGTTTCACGTAAAATACACGAGCACGTAAATTCACATCATCGGACGCAGGCAAGTTACGTATCGTAGTTGAATTTCTACTTACCTGGAGTCCGTAGATTAACTGCTACTGGTTCGGCGAAATTCCTAATTTTTCGACCTTAATCATAAAATTATTATGTCAGTACATTTTCTAAAATATTGGTTATCTATGTACTTGAAAAGTGTTGAAATATTTTCCTTAATAGTGTATGTAAAGATCTCGATATTTTCCTAGCTTCGATATTTTGAACTGAAAATGTCGACATGAAACTCAACATATATGTTGACATGTGGATAAATCTCGGACATCGTCTCGAGATTTTCACAAGATTTCGATATATTGTATGTGAAGACCTCGACATCTTTCCTGGCAGAGCTTCGACATTTTCACCTTGGCTCTCGACATTTTTCGTTGAAAATGTCGACATGAAACTCAAATGAGTCTCGACATTTATATCACTTTCTTTGAATTCGACATTTTGTCCAGTTAGAAGGACCCGACATTGATCTCGACTTTTAATATCGACATTTAGCTCGACACATTTTTTTTTATTACTTTCATCTCGGTATTTAACTCGACATTTTCCTAACATTTCGATATTATGCTTCGACATTTGAATCAGAAAATGTCGACATGACTTCCAACAGGAGCCTCGACATTTATACAATGTAAAATCTCGATATGCAAGTCGACATCTTATCTAGCATTCGACATTTATCCTAACATCTCTGCATTGTGTTTCGACATTTCCTATAAGTGAATCTCGACATTTCTATCCTAACATTTGACATTTATACAATGGAAATGTCGACATGTATTTCAATCTAACCCTCGACATTTACCATCTGTTTCGACATTTCCTTAACATGGTCTCGACATTTTTCATCATCTTCAATTCTTCATCCCACCGAAACAAGGTTCTTAGCTTATTCTACCCAACATTTAGCTAAGCTTAAGGGAATCTTCGGCTATGGATTTTCGTCCAAGGTTAGGGCTTTTGCCGCCTATGTAACATCTCATCTCCTAAATCTCCTAGTCCTAACATGCTTTCTACTATGAATAAAAATCGAGATGGCTTGAGGTAGAACTTTCACTCACCAACTCCGATGCTTGAACTAGTTGGGATGTTTTGTGCTCAATCTTCTCGGCCCCTTTCTCTTCTTCTTTCTTTCTTGCTTCGTTGGTTAGTAAGGTTATGGGGTTTTTGGTTTTAGATATTTCATTCATAGTCAAGTTGGAGAAGACAAGGTAGCGTGGGTTTTCCTTGAAATGGGGAGGCTTGTCTCCCATTTTGTGTTCTTATGGGCTTGGGCCTAAATTGAGTTATAGCCCAACATTAAATCTCTAGCCCAAGGTAATTATTATTATTTCGAAAATTCCTCTTCATAAATTTTGGGGTCGTCATGAACGCAAACTCCTTGGCACTTAATTGTACGTAATTCACATATAATTCACAAGCATAAAATTCATACGTCACATAAACATTCCACATATACACAATTATCATGGAATTACGTAAATCATACACGTAATTTATTGGCCGACCAAATTTTCAGGGACCTGGGTCCTACATCCTCCCCCCCCTTAAGGAGGATTTCGCCCCCGAAATCAGCCCGTGTGGAACAATTCGGGTAACGAATTCGCATTTCGTCCTCCCATTCCCATGTGGCTTCTTCCGCGGACTGGTTCCGCCACAACACTTTCACTAAGGGATGTCTTTGTTCCTAAGTCTTTGGTCTCGTACATCAATATCTCCACCGAGTCTCTTCGTAGCTTAGATCCGGTTTCATTGTTGATGTAGAGTTTCGTTTCCTAGAACGTGGTTCGGGTCAGCTATGTATTTCCGCAGTGTCGAGACGTGAAAACGTCATGCACTTGCGATAATGACGCAGGTAGCTCCAGCTGGTATGCTACTTCGCCTACCCTCTTCAGTATCCTAAGGGTCCTATATACTAGGACTTAGCTTCCCTTTTCTTCCAAATCTTTTCACACCCTTCATCGGCGATACTTTCACGAACACCATATCGCCTTCTTCAAATTCCAGTGGTCGACGTCTTCGATCCGCGTAGCTTTTCTGTCGGCTCTGCGCCGTTCGCATTCTTTCTCGTATCGTGGTAATGGCTTCCGTCATTTCTCGTACTATGTCAGGGCCTAACACTGCCCGTTCGCCAACATCGTCCCAATGTACTGGGGATCTGCACCTACGCCCGTATAGCGCTTCGTACGGTGCCATCCCAATGGTGACGTGGTAGCTATTATTATAGGAGAACTCGATCAGCGGGAGGTACTTACTCCAATTCCCTTTGAAATCGAGTACACACGCTCGAAGCATGTCCTCCAGGGTCTGGATGGTTCGCTCGGATTGACCGTCCGTCTGTGGATGGTAGGCGGTACTGAAAGATAGCTTCGTTCCCATCGCCTTTTGCAAGCTCGTCCAAAATTTCGAAAGAAATCTGGAGTCGCGATCCGAGACTATTGAGGATGGAACGCCGTGCAGTCGCACTATTTCTTGGATAGAGCTCCGCGTACCGTTCCATGGAAAATGTCGTGCTAATCGGCAGGAAATGGGCAGACTTGGTGAGTCTGTCGACAATCACCCAAATCGCGTCGTGCCCCTTCGTGTTCTTCGGCAGTCCTACCACGAAATCCATGGTAATGTTATCCCATTTCCATTCCGGAATGGGTAACGGTTGTAGGGTTCCCGCCGGCCTTTGATGCTCGGCTTTTATTTGCTGGCACGTCAGGCACTGACTCACGAAAGTCGCGATGTCCTTTTTCATGCCTGGCCACCAGTATTCTCCTTCAAACCTCTGTACATCTTCGTTGCTCCTGGATGTACTGAGTATGCAGTGGCATGGGCTTCCGTCATTATCGTCCTTCTTAGCTCAGCGTTGTCTGGTACGTACAACCGATCCTTGAAATACAGTCGCCCGTCTTCCCTTATCATGAGGTCTCCGGTTGTTTGTTCCGGCTGTGCTTCCTTAGTTTTCGCGTACAGTTCGTCTGTTCCTAGCGCTGTCTTAATTTGCTCCAGCAACGTTGGTTGCAAGGTTAAGGCTGCTAGCTGCGCCTCAACTTCGCCTAACCTTACGACTTCGACTTCCAGCAGTTGCAGTTCTGCACTGACTGCTTTTCTGCTTAAGGCATCGGCTACTATGTTCGCCTTGCCTGGGTGGTAGTTGATTACGCAGTCATAATCCTTAACTAACTCTAACCACCTTCTTTGCCTCATATTCAACTCCTTTTGCGTAAAGAAGTACTTGAGGCTCTTGTGGTCGGTGTATATCTCACACCGCTCTCCATAGAGGTAATGCCTCCATATCTTGAGAGCAAAGACCACTGCTGCCAGTTTAAATCATGCGTCGGGTAGTTTTTCTCGTACTCCTTTAGTTGACGAGAGGCGTATGCTACTACATTCCCGTTCTGCTTAGCACACACCCTAACCCGTTCTTAGACGCATCGCTATAAACGGTGAATCCTCCAGTTCCCGAAGGTATTGTGAGAACTGGGGCCGTCGTAAGTCTTTCTTTCAACTCTTGGAAGCTCTGTTCGCATTCCGTGGTCCACTGAAATGGCGTATTTTTCCTGGTCAACTTCGTCAGTGTAGACGCTATCTTCGAGAAGTCCTTGATAAATTTCCGGTAGTAACCCGCCAGGCCGAGGAAACTTCGTACTTCTGTCACATTGGTCGGTCTGGGCCAGTTGCTGATGGCTTCTATCTTGTTCGGGTCTACGGAAATTCCTGCTCCTGATACTATATGCCCCAAGAATGCGACTTGGTCAAGCCAAAATTCACACTTCTTGAACTTGGCATAGAGTTGCTTATCCCGTAGTATGCTCAGGACTATTTTCAGGTGTTCTTCATGTTCTTCCTTCGTCCTTGAGTAAATTAGAATGTCATCTATGAAGACGATGACAAACCTATCTAGATAGGGTTTGAACACCCTGTTCATTAAGTCCATGAAGGCTGCGGGCGCATTAGTCAACCCGAATGGCATCACTAGAAATTCTTAATGGCCATAACGGGTGCTAAAGGCCGTCTTCGGGACATCTTCCTTCCGAATCCTTAATTGATGATAGCCCGATCTCAAGTCGATCTTAGAGAAAACTGTTGCACCTTGCAATTGGTCGAACAGATCGTCTATCCTAGGGAGTGGGTACTTGTTCTTAATCGTTAACTTATTCAACTCCCTATAGTCTATGCATAATCGCATGGACCCATCCTTCTTTTTCACGAATAGCACCGGCGCTCCCCAGGGAGAGAAACTCGGCTGTATGAACTCTTTCTGCAGGAGTTCGTCGAGTTGGTCCTTTAACTCCTTCATCTCCGTCGGTGCTAGCCGATATGGAGCCTTAGATACTGGTGCCGCTCCAGGTACCAAATCTATAGCGAACTCTATTTCCCGATCGGGTGGTAGTCCTGGTAACTCCTCGGGAAATAAATCAGGGAAGTCCTTAACTACCGGCACTTACTTCGAATTTCGGGGAGACATTCCCTTCCGACTTGATGGCGAATACCAGATAGGCTTCGCACCCTGATTTGATCAGTCGTTGGGCTTTTAACGCTGATATCTTCGAGATCATGGTCCCCTTGCTGGTTCCTACGAATTTAAGGGATCATCCCCGCCCGTATTGAGCGTGACTATCTTGCGGTGGCAGTCTATGACGGCTCCGTACTTCGAAGCCAATCCATTCCAAGGATCACCTCATAGTCATTCATGGGAATAATTATGAGGTCAATGGGCAGTTCCTTGTCCCCGATTACTATTGGACAATCCCGTAAAACCTGATTGGTTTGGGTGGGATTCCCGTTCGGAACTGTTACCCTAAATTCGCACTCAGCTCGGTGAGGCGTGACTCCTACTCTCATGACATACTTAGTAGACGCGAACGAGTGTGTTGCTCCTGAGTCGACTAGGATGCAAGTGGGGGTTTCGTAGACGAGAGGGTACCTGTCACTACGGCCGGGTTATTCTCCGCTTCCTCAGAGGTTATAGTGTAGACCCGTGCCGGTACTCTTGGTGGTGCTGCCTGGTTCCCAGCTTGACTTCCGGATCCACCTTCCGGACATGCCCTCACATAGTGACCCGTCTTGCCACATTTGAAGCAAACGGCATTCTGGGAGTGGCAGACTCCCGTGTGCCTCCGTGCACACTTTGGGCATACGGGTAGGTCCAACTGGGGTCTACCCTGGTTTGGGTTGAACTGTGGGGGTGGTCTAGGTCGATTCGGGAAATTTGGTTTTCCACCCTTGGCCACGAACTGCCTCTTTGGGTTGCTTCCGCTCCCTTGTGGCCCTTGTACAAACTTGCGCTTAGCTTCTTGGGCGCGAGCTATTCTAGACTCGGCCTGCTCCGCCACGAGCGCTCTCTCAGCCACTTGTGCATACGTGGCCCTTTGCACTCCCGCCATACTTACATCCCGATATAACTCGGGCTTCAGCCCTTCCATGAACCGCTCGATCTTGAGCGTGTCCGTGCTAACCATATGAGCAGCGAACCTTGAAAGCTGCTCAAACTTTCTGATGTACTCCGCCACTGTCATTGCTCCTTGGCGGAGGTTGATGAACTCGTTCATCCTCTGGGCTCTGACGGGGGCGGTGTAATATTTTCCTCGGAAGATTTCCTTGAACCTATCCCAGCTCATCGTTAGGGGGGTTTCGACGGCTGAGACGGTTTCCCACCAGTGTCCGGCGCTCCCCCTTAGCAGGCAGGCAGCGCACATGACCTTCTCCGCCTCCGGGGTGCGGCTGTGCTGGAACATGTTCTCCAGCGTCCTCAGCCAGTCCTCGGCGGACGTGGGGTCTACAGCATCCTCAAACAGTGGAGGATTAAGCTTCCTGAACCTCTCCCCGATCATCTCAATTCGTTCGGGCGGGGGAGGTAGGTTGGCTGATGGTCCGCCAGCGTTTTGCTGCTGAATCAGCTGCTGAATCTGGGCCGATTGTTGTCGGACCAGTTCAGTTAGTGCAGGATGGTAGCATCCCGGCTATCAGGAGGGTTGTTTATCCCTACCCTGATCAGACTCCCTACTTCCTTCGCCCCTAAGTCTAACCATCTTCTCAACCTATCCTGATAATTCCTAAGGCCAATAAATTAAACTATACAAGCAATTCACATAACATAGTACTTACTAGCAAGGCCGCTTCCGCGCTTTTGAGTGTGTGTGTGTATGGACAGTCTACAGGACCTGTAACCGAAGCTCTGATACCACTCCTGTCAGGACCCGCCTTCGGGCCCTCGTATTCCGTTCTAATATTAAATATCTAGTGCTTTGCTATCGCGCAACAACGTAAAAATGCGACTAAAATTTTTCATTTTAAAACATACGTGCGGAAGTCTTATACACATGTCAAAGAATGATCATAATTCGTCTACATTTCATTTTCTTCCTATACGCACGATGTACGAGTGCGTGTGTGTGCGTATGCAGCCAAAAGCTTCCTGTGCGCCCCGCCTTCACAGGTCGTCATCCATACACACACTTCCACCTCAAAAGCAGCCGGATAGCTTCAAAAGATCGGCCCCGCATAAAGGTCGGATCACGTACCGTGATCGTCAGCACCTACAATACGTAACATAAAGAATGAGCCACCGAGGCTCAGTAAGCAGAAATTATGCGTGTATGCACATGTCCTAACGATCGACAATCCACGTCGTCGTTTTCTAATGCTCCTACTCTCTTTCTCACTTTCTCGTTCTTTTCTGACTCGTACTCATTTTTCTCATACTCTTACTTCATATGGGCCCTCGGCTTTCTATCCCACTATGCGCCATTTCATAGAGATCTCATATGTGGAGGTTCTCACACGAGAAGGTCACCCGAAGGAATCTTCCCTTACTCAGCGTGGCCTCCACGCGGACGCTTCTCACTGGTAGCCAACACCGAGGCCACTACCGCGGAGGTCACCCGAAGGAATCTTCCCTCCCGTTTAGTGCTTTACGCACTAGAAGGTCACCCGAAGGAATCTTCCCTTACTCAGTGCGTGCCCCGGGCCGCATCCTCCAGGTTGCATCTCCCGCATATGGGGCATTTCCCCAGCCTCTTATACAGGCTCTTATGGCTTCTTTTGCCATGGCTGGATAGGGGTAGCCGTGACTCTTCATTGAGTCGACACAAACGCCAATATCGGCGAGTATACATCGCACGCAGGCGATCTTATGCACGCTCTTACCTCGCGTCATAGTTGCTACTTATGCGTGCAAGTGCTCATGACATGCTCATGTACATATGCAGATCATGCTATCATGCATATAAAATAATTCTTATCGTAACATGCACGTTTCACGTAAAATACACGAGCACGTAAATTCACATCATCGGACGCAGGCAAGTTACGTGTTGAATTTCTACTTACCTGGAGTCCGTAGATTAACTGCTACTGGTTCGGCGAAATTCCTAATTTTTCGACCTTAATCATAAAATTATTATGTCAGTACATTTTCTAAAATATTGGTTATCTATGTACTTGAAAAGTGTTGAAATATTTTCCTTAATAGTGTATGTAAAGATCTCGATATTTTCCTAGCTTCGATATTTTGAACTGAAAATGTCGACATGAAACTCAACATATATGTTGACATGTGGATAAATCTCGGACATCGTCTCGAGATTTTCACAAGATTTCGATATATTGTATGTGAAGACCTCGACATCTTTCCTGGCAGAGCTTCGACATTTTCACCTTGGCTATCGACATTTTTCGTTGAAAATGTCGACATGAAACTCAAATGAGTCTCGACATTTATATCACTTTCTTTGAATTCGACATTTTGTCCAGTTAGAAGGACCCGACATTGATCTCGACTTTTAATATCGACATTTAGCTCGACACATTTTTTTTTATTACTTTTATCTCGGTATTTAACTCGACATTTTCCTAACATTTCGATATTATGCTTCGACATTTGAATCAGAAAATGTCGACATGACTTCCAACAGGAGCCTCGACATTTATACAATGTAAAATCTCGATATGCAAGTCGACATCTTATCTAGCATTCGACATTTATCCTAACATCTCTGCATTGTGTTTCGACATTTCCTATAAGTGAATCTCGACATTTCTATCCTAACATTTGACATTTATACAATGGAAATGTCGACATGTATTTCAATCTAACCCTCGACATTTACCATCTGTTTCGACATTTCCTTAACATGGTCTCGACATTTTTCATCATCTTCAATTCTTCATCCCACCGAAACAAGGTTCTTAGCTTATTCTACCCAACATTTAGCTAAGCTTAAGGGAATCTTCGGCTATGGATTTTCGTCCAAGGTTAGGGCTTTTGCCGCCTATGTAACATCTCATCTCCTAAATCTCCTAGTCCTAAACATGCTTTCTACTATGAATAAAAATCGAGATGGCTTGAGGTAGAACTTTCACTCACCAACTCCGATGCTTGAACTAGTTGGGATGTTTTGTGCTCAATCTTCTCGGCCCCTTTCTCTTCTTCTTTCTTTCTTGCTTCGTTGGTTAGTAAGGTTATGGGGTTTTTGTTTTAGATATTTCATTCATAGTCAAGTTGGAGATGACAAGGTAGCGTGGGTTTTCCTTGAAATGGGGAGGCTTGTCTCCCATTTTGTGTTCTTATGGGCTTGGGCCTAAATTGAGTTATAGCCCAACATTAAATCTCTAGCCCAAGGTAAAATTCTAGCCAACTTTCATTTGGGTATCTTAAGTCATTTTCTTTATTATTATTTCGAAAATTCCTCTTCATAAATTTTGGGGTCGTCATGAACGCAAACTCCTTGGCACTTAATTGTACGTAATTCACATATAATTCACAAGCATAAAATTCATACGTCACATAAACATTCCACATATACACAATTATCATGGAATTACGTAAATCATACACGTAATTTATTGGCCGACCAAATTTTCAGGGACCTGGGTCCTACAGTCATGAACTTGGGTTATAATTTTTTAACCTTTTTGATCTTTCAAACTCTTCACAGGTCGAAAGAAGTGTTTCTCGAGTCCAATTTGGAGCGCAAGACGTTGGTATAAATTTTGGCTGGTTAAATATTTTGATCGTTAACGTGTTTTATGGATTTGAATTTAACCAATTTTTCTTAAAAACTTTTCAGGGGACTCCTGATTAGAAAATTTCTTCCAAATTAACTCTAATATTCTCGACATTTTTGCCCCAAGTATTTAGGGGTGGCAATGGGCGGGTTCGGGGCTGGTACTGGACATACCGTCCCCATACCAAATCCTCACTCTTAATACCATCCCCACTAATTCACCATTTAGGATGAATTGGTTCGGGGATGGGTAATCACCGTCCGCGGATCGAGTTCCCCGTGGGGGATTCGGGTTCCCCATATATCAAATAAATTAATTTTTTGCAACAGTAAACAAATTAATATGTAAAATATGATATTGGAGTATAAACATTGATATAACATGTGATTGAAATATGCGTGTATTGTGTAGAATATATATTGAGAGTTGAATTTTTTGTTTATTAAGATCTTGAATATAAAAGGATGATCTATGAAAATTCTTGATTCAAATTTGTTTTTCATATTATTTATTAATGAATCTACTGGGGGAATGGTGAATCACCATTTGACTCAAACTGGGTCGGGTTCGGGGACTGGGATGGGTGGGAAACATGATACCATCCCCGTCCCATCCCCACTCTTTCACCGACGGGGAATCACCGTCAACTCCCCATCCCCATTTTGACCGGGGATTCCCCGTCCCAATAGCCTTGGGTCACGATGGGGATGGTTCACCGTGGGAATTTTGCCACCCCTACAGTATTGCATATTTTCAAATTTCGACAACCTGATGTCACCATTCAGAACTACATGGAGTTAATTGCATTTATTTTCATATATAAGAGGAGCAATTGTGTGGTCTTAATTGAACTAAGGGTCAATCTGAAAATATAGGATAAACTTACTATTGAGAAACTGGACAGAATAAAGTTGTTCGATCGAACTACTTTGACTTAGTTTTTTCGTGAATTCCGTTCTTTACTTAAATTTTTTTGATTTCGCGAGTTTGACTGATTGACTTCTCAGCTTCGCGAACTCGAATTCGCGAACTAGTTTTTCACGTTTCACCTGGTCAATTCGCGAAACTCTGCTTTTACAGACCCGCGATCTAGGCTTTGCAATATTTCTTAAAATACTCTTCAAACACTGCTTCTCGAATCCGACTTCGCGATATGCAATTCGCAAACCACTTAAATTACACGTTCACATGTTGGATTTGTCAATAGCGAAGCTCCTTTAACACAAACTTGCAACCATACTTAGCAAAATTTTAGAAATCTTTCGCACCTTAATTGTGCCGAACAGTGCTGGGCCGAGTATTCTATTGTAAAAATAGAATATTAATTAAGCCCGCAATATTCACAGTATCAATTAATTCCTCAACTATGTTATATCTCTAATGTGGACCTTTGTGGTCCATGAGTGTTAGAGACTTTTGATGAACAATGTAATTGTAATGACGTTAGGTCTATAAATTAAAACAATCCGATTTGTAATCAATATAATGTCTAAGGTCACGACAATATTCAACGATCCATTGTTTATGAGCGATAAATCGATTAAAGCGTTGAATATTTGATTGACACGTGATTCTGTGATTTGTTGGTGAAACTATGTGATCGCATGTTATAGACAGCCCATGTGAATGGATATACTGTTCTGAGCTACTATATATGGAAATAATGGATGAGATATCCTACTGAGTTATAAAAGGAAACTATGTTGTTTATATATGGAAAGTGATATATCCGTTGATACCTGTTTATTCCTGGATGAAATCGAGTAGAAAATCGTTTGCATGCTTTCCACTGAATTTAATGTGAAATGTCGAATTAAGAACTTTTTTTACTGATTGGATATTATATTTAGGAAAAGATTTGATTTTATTAACTTTGTGGATAAGGTGATATCATATGGTATGTGCTATAACGGGTGTGATCCCTGAAATAAGGAAAGTTCTGCCATGATATGATAAATCGGATGAAGTATGCTCTGATATGATTTATGTGCTAAACATGGTAAACATATTGATTTAATACTATGAGCTGTATATGGAAAACGTGCTGATATGATGCTATCTCGTGTGCTATATTTGGAAAGTTAATTTGGATTGATTTATACTAGAAACAGATAGCAGGAATCACTTATGGAAGTTTGTGACATGGTAAATATATGCGAAATGATTGAATATGCATGAGAACGAATTTGAGCCTTTATGTGGTGTTTAAGAGATCATAGTTGGGCACCACAAAAAAGAACTGCCTAGAACTAATTCATGCAGATACAAAGAAGAAAATCCAGCAAGAAAAACAAGTGGTACCTCGACAGTGGGTGTTCCCACCATATGACAGGTGATATCAGTAAGTTTGTGTCGGTGAAATGACGGAGTATATGTCTCTTACGCCGACAACACAAAAGCTAAGATTATTGGAGTTGGAACTGCCAGTAACACATTACATACTACTATAGACGACGTATGGTTGGTTAACAATCTGGAACATAACCTCATTAGCATTAGTCAATTATGTGATAAAGGTCATACGGTTACCTTTGAAAATGATAAGTGTGTAGTTAGAAATGATAATGAGGTATTATTAGTGCATCTAGGGATAGAAATATCTATTGCATAACTCTTGATTATATCACTGACCAGAATGTCAAGTGCTTAGCAGTTATACAGGATTACACCTGGTTATGGCACAGATGCTTAGTACATGCTAATATGGAATTACTGTCTCATATTACAACCAATGCACTGGTACGAGGTGTTCCTGACATAAAATTCGTCAAGGACAAAACATGCAAGGCGTGCCAAATGGGCAAGCAGACCAAGACATCGTTCAAAGCAAAGAATGTGATATCCACATCCAAACCTCTGGGCATCTCGACCTTTTTGGTCCTGTTCAGACGATGTCTCTGCAAGGTAAGAGATATTCCTTTTTGGACCTCAGGAAATGGCTAGATCTATGCTACATGAGTATGATATTCCTAAACAGTTCTCGCCGAAAGCTGTTAGTACAGCTTGTTATGAGTCTAATCGTGTTTTCCTTAGGCCGATATTAAAGAGAACCTCTTATGAAATCTGGCACGATAGAACTCCAAATATAGGTTACTTTCGTGTATTTGGATGTAAATGTTTCATCTTGAACGATAGAGATAAGAGAGGTAAATTTGACTCTAAGGTAGATGAAGGGATATTCCTTGGTTACAGTCTTCACTCTAAGGCATATCGTGTTTATAATAAAAGGAAGCTGACTGTTCAGGAATCCATACATGTTACTTTTGATGAGATACCTAAAAGGAAGGTGTAGATTTGCCTTGTGCAGAATTACAGGGTACTAAAGATAGTGAGAACGATATACCGAAAGACGAAAATGTTGAGACACTGGAACCGGAAGCTAGTGTGCTGCAACCTAGAAAATGGAAACATGCTTCCAGTCATCCGACAGATCAAGTAATAGAAAATATCACATTTGGAATCAAAACTCGAGCTACTGCACGAAATCGGGATATGGAGGAATCCCATGATGACAGCTCTGAATGATGGACCCGAAGACAGGAAGCTGTAGACGATATAGGTTCTCCGCCATGGAAAATGAGCTATCTCAGTTCGGAAAGAGCCAAGTGTGGACACTCTTAGAGAGACCAGACGAAAAATCCATTATAGGAACCAAATGGGTCTTCCGCAGCAAACTCGACGAACACGGTAATGTCACAAGAAACAAAGCGAGGTTAGTTGCAAAAGGTTATTCCCATGAGAAAGGTATAGATTTCGATGAAACTTTTGCTCCGGTAGCTAGATTAGAGTCCATACGTGTCTTACTTGCATATGCATGCTTTAAACCTTTTAAACTTTTTCAAATGGACGTAAAAGTGCATTTTTAAATGGTTTTATAAATGAGGAAGTCTATGTAGAACAACCTCCGGGGTTCGCAATGGAAGATTTCCAAATCATGTTTGTAAATTGAATAAAGCATTATATGGTTTAAAGCAGGCTCCTAGGGCATGGTATGAAAGGCTAAGTAAGTTCTTGATTGACATAGGTTTTCGACGGGAACTATTGATAACACGCTGTTTATTAAGTACGAAGGTGATCACATGATACTGGTCCAAATCTATGTTGATGATATCATATTTGGAAGTACTAATATCCTTCTTTGCGAGGAATTCTCTAAGTCTATGCAGAAGGAATTTGAGATGAGCTTAATGGGTGGGCTGAACTACTTTCCTGGGTTGCAAATAAAGCAACTTGACGATGGAACCTTTGTATCCCAGACGAAGTACAGCAAGGAATTACTGATAAAATTCGGGATGAACGATTCCAAAGCGATTTCCACTCCCATGCATCAAACCACCAAAATAGACAGTGACGAAGCAAGTACACCAGTTTATCAAGCAGAATATCGAGGTACGATCGGAAGCCTTCTTTACTTAACTGCTAGTCGTCCTGATATCATGTTTGTCGTTGGTATGTGTTCGAGATATCAGTCTGACCCTAGGGAATCCCACTTGACAGTAGTCAAGCGTATACTTAGATATATCAAGCGTACTGTCAATTTTGGTCTGTGGTACTCTCATACGGATGAATTCCCATTAACGGGATATTCCGATGCCGACTATGTCGGCTGTAGGGAAGATAGGAAAAGTACTAGTGAAACTTACCAAGTACTTGGAAATTCCCTGGTAACTTGGTCTAGTAGAAAGCAAAATGCTGTCGCCCTCTCCACAACCGAAGCTGAATTTATGGCCTTAGGAAATTGTTGTCAACAAGTTCTTTGGATGAAACAAACCCTAAGTGATTTTGGGTTAGGTTATGACAAAATTCCTATTCTGTGTGGTAGCACTAGTGCCATTAGCATCACTAAGAATCCGGTGCATCATTCTCGTACTAAGCATATAGAGGTTAAACACCATTTTATACGAGACCATGTTCAGAAGTGGAATATAAGTGTGGAATTCATAGGAACAAATGATCAGCTTGCTGATATCTTCACAAAGCCCTTAATTGAGGCAAGATTCTGCGACATCCGTGATCGATTGGGAATCATCGAGCTAAATAAGGTCAGTAAATCTGCCTAATTCTGCCATTTACTCTTGATTACTCTATTTTATGTGAAAATTCGTAGTTATCCTAATCTAAGATATTTATTCTTCCCTTAGAATAATTCCTCGGATCTTATTGGCCTTTTCCATAAGTGTGATTTTAGTATTTAGGAGGAAGAAATTCGTAGCTATCCCATTCCAAGATATTCCTTCAGCTATCTAGATTATTTTGGGAATACCCGACCTTCTGGATCTATTCTTAGAATGTGATTAAGTTATTTAGGTAGAAATTCGTGCAGATATCATTCCAGCCCTACAGTTATTTTCGGAAACCATTTATTAAAAAGCCTTCCTTTTCAGTCTGTCAAATCCTTTCCACAGTTACAAGATCACATCAAATCAGTCTGGGATTTCTGACAGTTTCCCACTTTCCTTTTGAATCTCGAATTTCAAATTTTGAAATCCATCCTTATCTCTTCCTAAAATAAACCGACTCACTCCCTTTAAGAAATCAAAACCGTCCTTCAATCATCACCAATCATCTTCTCAAAAAATTCCTTTCTACCTTGAAACCCTCAAAATGGCTAAAACTTCTGGATCCAAAACTGCCATCCCTGAATCATCCAGCCGAAAGCGCAAGGAACCCATGTCTGATGAATCCCGCTCGAATCTCCTACCAAATCACCGGAGCAAGCCTCGGCCCATCGCCTTCTGCTCGGAAAACACGTTCCAAAGCCACAACTGCTGAGAATATTTCATCTCCTGCCAAAACTGCCAAGAAGAAGAAGAAGAAGACCAAGAGATCCACCCTCACTTCTCGATCCCCGCAAAATCGCTCGAATCTGAAAAGTCTGCCTCAAGTCAAGAGATCCCTGAAGATGTTCTTGAGGAAACCCAGAAACCGTTTTCTCGATCCCCAACTCCTGAAAAATCTCCCTCACCACTTGATCAATCCCGGTAGCCATCTCCACAGCCAACCTCGAAATCTTCTGACATCCCCACTATTAATCTGTCAAAACCAAATGATATCCCTGCTGAAGCCCTGTTCCTGGAGGAAAGTAACCGCACCACCTACAAAGCTTCAGCAACCGAGATATCGCTCGAGGTCGCGGTGTTGCCTTCGACAAGTTACCTGCTGGAACAGTCGTCACCTGGTTGAAAGACTACGGATGGGAAGAATTCCTGAGTATCAACAAACCCTATTATCCAGAAGCCGTGAAGCTTTTTTACGCAAACTTCGACTACGAGGAGCATAAAGAGCACATCTCTGTCCACTCCTATGTGCTGGGAGGAAAAAATCCATTGGACCACGAAGAAGATCAATGAGATGCTCCGTGTTCCTGACGAAGCGTTCTGTCATTAGGACATGAATGACTTGTGCCATGCCGATGGCTTCGACCCCAGTGATGTTCTCCGAAAACTCTGGAATACCGTAGTAAGCTCGATATTCTGACGCGAAGCTCTCAAGCAACTTCCCATAGATTTCTTTTCCTTCATAAGCTGCTGAACATGACTCTCTGGAGTGCCAAGATCGGGAGTGGAGGCCACTCAACCACCATGAACTACATGAGCACCTTTGCCGTATACATGATCTCCCAAAATCGCAAGTTCAACCTTGGTTACTTAATCCTTAAGCACATGATCCAGGCTTTCGAAAGCAGAGACAAGGCTCTTCCTTACGGTATGCTACTCACCCACTTCCTTGAGAGTGAAGGCATACATATGCCACCGGCATGGGAAGACAAGGCCGTGCACGTCGTGGATTTAGTAACTCTGAAACGCATGGGGATTCTGTTGGAACTATTTTATTGTACTCAATTAATAGAGTTGTGTTAATCTTGCTTTGCAAATTAGTAGTCTGGGGCTGAATTGTAATTTGTCATATTATAGGACTACTTGTGTAAATATACCACAATATGTGGTATATATAAGTGAACTCCTAAGAAAATTAGAGGTGCGCTTAGTATGGTCTTCAGATCGAAAAATTAGAATTGGAAATTTTAGAGAGAAGATTTTAGCGCGTTGGCGTTCTTCAAAGTAACTTCTCTTCTCAAGCTTCAAATTAGGTAAATCTCAAGCTCTAACTTTGAAATTGTTAGATTTACTATCCGATTCTTCGATCTGTGTTGGATAAATTAGAACCTAACAATTGGTATCAATGCCAAACGTGTTAGGATTTGGATTAAATTTGGACTGGTTTATGAATTTTCGACACTGATTTTTCCTAATTTTGTGACATTGTTCTTCAATGAAATCCAATATGATTTGGTTTAATCTGCTGTTTTTAAGCTTCGATCCATTCGTTTTTACTGTCTGAGCTTAACTTTGATTGATAGAAACATGATTTGAGTGCATTTTGAAGATTTGAGCCAATATGTTCGTCGAACTCTTCTGAAAATTTCGAACTGATTTGTCAAACTTTCGAGTGTTTTGCTGTTTTTGCTGTTCGATTTAATGTTTCTAACATCTATGTGCTAAAATCTGATCTATCGAGACATTATTTTGTGCAAATTTGGAGAATTAATCGAAAATCCTCTTTGCTTTGTTCTTTGTAAATTTCAAAAATCCGACCATTTTTTCTTTGATTGCGTTAAATCGAGTGTTTGTTCTTATTAGGCTCTTGATTTTGATCAATAACCTGGAGTGAATACGAATAATTTTGTGTATTGATCAGATTTGTTTGGTTTTTTCGCTTTCGTCTGCTTTCTCTGTTCTTCATCGCGTTCAACAAGAAAATTATGTTCTATGCTCGAGAAATCAAGTCAAAGCGAGAAATTTAGTTCAACGATCGTAAAATCATTCGAGAAAGATTTTCGATCGATATATCGCTCTGAAATTTTTATGATTGAGAAATATGCCATCGTTCACTTGTGACTGGTTTCATCTCTGTTCCTTAATTCACCATAAAACAAAACAGTTCAATCGAGAATTTGGGTCAGACTGAAAAACATTGGTCAAGCTCGCAAAATTCGTTTGTCAAATCTTTTCAATCGAAAATCGTTTGGAATTTTTAACGATCGCAAGAAATCTGCCTGCACTTCATCTTCTTCACTCGTTTACATTTAGATACACATATACATACACAGGCCAAATTGCATTCAAGTCCCAGAAATAATATTTCAGTCCCTGTAGTTACATTTTTGTCCCAATAGTCTTAAATTAAGTCCATAAAGTTCTGATCTAGTCCAAAATTTTCAATTTAACCTCAGAACTTTCAACTTTATTGAATTCTTACTCATTTACGTGATTTTTGTTCGCAAATTACTGTTTAGCTGTTTTTACGTGGTTCATCGTTGCAAAACTTGTTTTTCGCCCCAAAACCTTTTGCGATCTGAAAAATTTGATTTTAAAGGTTTAGATATTAAAATATCAAAATGACGACGTTTATCAAATTGCAAAATTTTTACGATCGTAAATCTATACATAACTGTTTGAAATTCAAAACTACTTTCTAGAAAGGTACCTTGTGGAAAAATTTAACAATCGTAAACAGTGCTCCACATATTCACTCGAAAAAAAAACTTTTAATTGAGAATTATTTTCGATCGAATTTAAAAAAAAAAAACAATTTTTTTTCGATCGTAAACAGTAACCTTTATTGGCACATTATAGAAAAAACTTTTGATATACTATTAAATTTTAAAATCAAATCTTATAAACCAAAACCTTTTCGAAACTGAAAATTTTAAAAGCCAAATATTCTAATCAGTATTAAATTTTCAAATCAACAAAACACGTCACGATCAAAATATCCAACAAAATTTTAAAAATAAATAAATAAAAATGTTTAAAAAAAGGACACCTACTCAATTACTCGATCTGATGACACTAGCTCGGACGACTTTAGCTCCGACATTGATGAACAACTGAAGGAGTTTGGACGTCAACTACGATTAATTGAGAAGGAGTTAAAAAGAAGCCCACAAAGACCAAGTCACGCTCAAAGAAGCAAGAGACTACAGATTTCGAAATTCTTATTCTCATGTGGAAAGCCTAGACTTGAATATAATTTTCGAAATTCTTATTCTCATGTGAAAAATGTGCATTCTCCACGTAGGAATTACGACACTTCTATTTTACATGCTTATCACTCTAATTGCTCGTATTCTTACATGAAGTATCCAGTCAATATTCGTTCCGAAAAGCATTTATTATGACTAGGTACTGAGAAGACCTTTACAAGTACCATTCTAGGAGCACATATTCACATGCTAGAATTACTTATCCGTGTAAAATCAAGCAAAAATGGATTCCTAAGTCGGATATCAAGTCGCAAAATCCTAGTCAAATATGGACTCCTAAGACTACATCTTCGACCAACAAAGGCTCACAATCTAATTTTACACGATTTACGACTAACTCGTTTTCTGCTAATAAGGGAGGACCCATACGACAATGGGTACCAAAGTCCCAATACTTTTTCAGATTTTCCTCATGTATGGTACTCCGATGATAGTTGCTCCACGTACATGATCAAGGGCGAGCGATAGATCAACTAAAACAAATTCCCTACCTAAGCGAAAACTCGGTGACGAAATTCCTTACACATTTCTTTTAAGTTCTAAAATTTAGGATGAGTCACTATTAATTCTCTAGGGATTACAATTTGGTACCTTATGCATCTAGCTGAAATGTTAAACGCCAGTTTTGAAAATATTTTCTTGCATTCTTCAGCATTTGGTTCTAATAAAAAAAATCAATCATGCATTTTTACTTAGTTTTTTTCCCTCTGTTTTCATATCATGTTCATGTTTTTTAATAAAAAAAACACACACACACACATAGTTTTTTTTTTTGCATTGTTTTGGCAAACAAAATAAAACAAAAACAACCAAAAAATGGAGGGTGACGATTGCTCGATCTACTTTGATTTGTTCACAAAAATCTTTTCTTGATATATGACTGGTTATTTGCTTAATATTGTCTGTCTAGTCGCATCCTTTTGTCCAAAAGTCACTCGTTTGCTCCACTAGACACAAAGCCCATCATATATGTGAGATTTTGAGCCTAATTATTTTTGTCGGGAATTTATCCTTGAGCGAGTCACACTTCAAATGATTGTCTTAACTTGTATTTGCCTTGCGTTAGATTGTTGGGGAAATGATTAGGGCACATTGGAAAATTCCTCACTTGGCCAAAATCAAAATATCATCCTCAAAGTTATTCCTCTAGTCATCCCTTTTGAGCCTTCTCCGATATCCTTTTCTTCATTTGTATCTCGATCAAGCCTTCAACCGTAACTCATAAATTTCGGAGGGTTCCATAAATGAGAAAAGGAGGGGGAGAAAAAGGCGACGAACGAAAAAGAAGAAAATGATGACAAAAGGAGGTGGAAAACGCACATGAGGAATGCTCAACGCACAATAAATAGTGCAAAAGAACCTGCCTTCCTAATTATTGAAAACTTCTAGAAATCATAAAAAGGGGGTGGGTCTTGCTGTAAACTTCTCCTTCGATAATCTCGTATACTCGTCAGAACGGCTGGAAGGGAGCACCACGAAGTGAACTTCTCCAACGATAATCTGGTCTTACATCGAGACAACGAGAAGAGGAGCACCGCCTTGGGTTCGAATTCCATAACTGTGAACTTCTCCAAATCGATAATCTTTGAAACCTCTCTAGGGATTAAAAGAAGAGGAGCACGGTACCGACCCGAAAAACAACAAAAAGAACTTCGCCGTAGATAATCTCTCAGCCTCGTAGAGAAACGGAGCTTCAGCTTGAGCAAGTGTAGAATAATATGGAAAAGTTTAAGGATGGAAAAGAAAATACCGGTGAAGAGGACGATGAAGAAAAGGAAGATCTTCAGTCCACGATTCCTAAATATTTTCCTTCCCTTCTAGATCAGAACCAAAATACGAAACCCCTAATCGACGGTCTCTCGCTCCGTGAAATGATTAAAAGCGCCTTGACAGCAGGTTAATTGATATAATTTTGTTTGTGTTGACATGAATGATATATCTAGTATATAAATCCCAAGATAAAAATAATTGAGTGCTAGAGCGAACCTCGTGAGAGTTGTCGAAATGGATCACTCTATGAACTTATGACGTTAGCTTGACGACGTGACTTGACGGCAAATTATTATTCTATGTGTCATGTGAAATATTTGCGTGGACATGATCAAAGCGACGTAATCTGACCTCAAAATAAAACAAATAAAAAGAAAAAATATAAAAAATATATATAATAATAGTAATAAATACAGAAATCGTATAGTCTTGTTTCAAAGTTTTCTTTACTTTTATTTTTCTTTGCATCGTTTTTATATTTTTCATCCATTTTTCTTGTATTTTTGCATTTATTTTCACTTTGCATTTTTCTTATGCATGAAGATTTCGCACATTTTCAAATGCATTTGCACATACATTGGCACATACTTGTTTAAAAGCGAAATATTTCTTGCTTAAATAGTTACGACAATTTTCATATGCATGCTTAGGAGTTCATGCATACATGCTGAAATTATTATATGCGTTTCTACTCGTTGTGTAATATGTGTTACATTTTAATATCCATATCTTGGTGAATATGTACATCTTTTCGAACCTGTTAAACACTATATGCGCACTTTTTGAGGGGGAGTAAAGATTCTTAGGTGTGAAAACATGAATTAAATGGGAGAATGAAAAATTAGTCTATTATTTTAAAATTACTCCTATAGTAAATTTCCGCCAGCATTATCTGAGGATGAGTAATATGCTTTTACAGGGGAGTAATTTTTTTTTGTAATTCATGTCTACATTTAACTTTAACGGTTGCTCTTGACTCACTACTCTCATTAATATGAAAAAAGCGTAAACGACTAAATCCTCGAGGGAGCCTTTTAATGATTTTCAGGTATATGAAGTGGATGCATCTCAAGAAGATCCTCCAACCACTTATCAGAAGCTTACCCTTGAAGATTTAGCAAATGAAAAGCAAGTCGGCCAATCCACCAAATTCCGCCGCGCGTATCACTTTGGAACCAGCTCTCTCCCAACGCCACATTCAAAGGAGGCTCGGTACAACTTAAAACAATCAAAGAAAGAGACGGCCTACCTTCTTCCGGAACTAGTAACGCTTCTTCGAGGCCGAACCAGACAACTTCCATTCGGAGAAGACGAATCTGGCGAAACGGAGAAGATGGCTAAACCCCAAGACCTCTCCTCGACTTTCTCATGCCCCTTGCTTCCGGAACAATAAGCAAGGACTGAGGACCGAACGACACGTGACTCAAGCATCATCAAGGACTTAAGTTGCCAACTGTGTCCACTGCATCAAGGACCGAAGTTGCCAACCTTGTCCACTGCATCAATGATCGAAGTTGCCAACCGTGTTCACCTCTCCAAACCTCACATCGGACTCCCCGATGTCAACACAAGGTTGACCCAAATAGGGGGAGTTTCGAGTTTCGTGCACTTTCAATGGGAGAGGTGGAACACGGACTTTCCAAAATCCGGCAAGAACTTCATACATCTTACGGCATTTAGGAGAAGAACTTCAAAAGAAGATTCGAAGAAAAAGCCGATGCCTAGAAGACCAGATGAGCTTGAAGATTTTCTAAAGAGGAGATTACTCGAGGACTCTTTCATTTGCAAGGCGAAGATAACCCGCACTATATTGGAAATTGAATACAAAGGGGGAGATTGTTGGAACTATTTTATTATATTCAATTAATAGAGTTGTCTTAGTCTTGCTTTGCAAATTAGTAGTCTTGGGCTGAACTCTAATTAGTCATATTATAGGACTACTTGTGTAAATATACCACAATATGTGGTATATATAAGTGAAGGATCCTAAAAAAATTAGGGGAGCGCTTTGTATGGTTTCCAGATCGAAAAATCAGAATTGGAAATTGTAGAGAGAAGATTTTAGCGCCTTGGTGTTCTTCAAAGTAACTTCTCTCTCAAGCTTCAAATTAGGTAAATCTCAAACCCTAACTTCGAAATTCTTAGATTTACTATCTGATTCTTCATAATTCGATCTGTGTTGGATAAATTAGGACCTAAAAGATTCACTACTCGAAAGGTCAAGGTGGTTCAAGGCCAAGGAGAATAGGTCAGTCGACAGCGCGCAGAAACTGTCCGCTGGAAAGGGAAAAGCAAATGTGAAGAGCGACGACGACGACGACTACGAAGACAAGCTCACTGTCGGAAAGGAAGGAATCACCAGTGTTACGCCGCGATATCTCCGATATCAAGGCCGATAATCAGAAGCGTTTCCGCAAGCTCAAAGAACAGTAGACTGAATTGTCGCTGAAATTGTCCAAGATCTCCAAGCTGATTAAGAAGTCCTTTGCCAAATCCGCCGATTCCGAAACCTCTTCAAGCCAGTAGGCTGCCGCCTTGCTCCATTCTGATCCTAGCTGTTTTTAGGATATTTCTCTCTTTTCAGTTCTGCAAGTTTGTGTCTAGGTGTCCCTCCCGCCTTTTTGATAATGAAGGGGGAGTAATGGTAAGTCTTTAGGCGAAGTGCGTCTAAGTGTTTTGGTGTTTGGAAGGTAGGTCGTAGATAGGGTAGCTCGTAGAACCCTAATCTATATAATGCTTTTATGATATATCCCTTGTGCCTCTATGCGATGCTCAATATAATTTGCTCTGACTTCTGGATATATCTTTGATGCCTTTATACTGTGTTGCCTGACCTTATGCTCTGATATAGTTATACTCTAATACTTAACTGTGCAAATTAACATTGTGTGAGATTTCTTGATAAGTGCTAAGTGTCTGCTGCGATGAATGTCTGATTGCCTTAATAATGCTTGGAAAATGCGCACTTAGGCAGGGGAAGCACACTCTTTGGTAATTTCAAAATTTTGCACTCATGATATAACCTTGAAAATGACATGATATGTCCGCACTTAGACAAGGGGAGCAAATTCATTCATGATATATTGTTGCATGTCATATAGATAACAGCACTTAGGCAAGGGGAGCAAATATGTACCATATGTGGTTAGGAAATATCGTATGCTCTGCTTTATGATTATGGAATAGACATGCGCTAGGACTTGCGTAATCGTGCTTACATACTTCCATGCTGCATCAATTACATGTCATCATCAAAAAAGGGGAGAATGTTGACCTTTTTGGTCCATGAGTGTTAGAGAGTTTTGATGAACAATGTATTGTAATGACGTTAGGTCTATAAATTAAGCAATTCAATTTGTAATCAATATAACGTCTAATTCACGATAATATGCAACTATGCATTTTTATGAGGGATAAATCGGTCAAAACGTTGAATATTTGATTGACATGTGATTCTGTGATTTATTGATGAGACTATGTGATCGCATGTTATAGACAACCCATGTGAAAGGATATATCGTTCTGAGCTATATATGGAAAATAATGCATGAGATACCCTACTGAGTTATAAAAGGAAAATATGCTGTTTATATATGGAAAGTGATATATCCGTTGATACCTGTTTATTCCTTGATGAAATCGAGTAGAAATCGTTTGCATGCTTTCCACTGAATTTAATGTGCAATATCGAATTAATAACTTTCCTTGTACTGATTGGATATTATATTTAGGAAAAATTTGATTTGATTAACTTTGACGATAAGGTGCTATTATATGGTATGTGCTATAACGGATGTGATCTCTGAAATAAGGAAAGTTCTGTCATGATATGATAATCGGATGAAGTATGCTCTGATATGATTTATTTGCTAAATATGGTAAATATATTGGTTTAATACTATGAGTTGTATATGGAAAACGTGCTGATATGATGCTGTCTCGTGTGCTATATTTGGGAAGTTAATTTGGATTGATTTATACTAGAAGCAGATAGCAGGGAATCATTTATGGAAAGTTCTCACACGGTAAATATATGCGAAATGATTGAATATGCATGAGAACGTATTTGGTCCTTTATGTGGAATATATCCATGCTTATAGACATGCCCAAATCAACCGTAACCGGCGTTTATCAACTGTAACCGGCGGTTGAAACAAACCGCCGGTTACGGTAACCGGCAACAACAGTAACCGGCAACCGTAAATGGCCGGTTACGGGGCGGTTGGTCCATTTGACAAACCCGCAACCGCCGGTTTACTTTTTAAAAAAAAAAATTAAAAATTCAGATTTTGAATTTTGCTGCCGTTAGTTTTTAAAAAAAATAAAAAAATTAAAAAATATATATTAGCCGTTGTAACCGGCGGTTAACCGGGCTGACCGCCGGTTACAACGGCTCAAAAAAGCCTTCTTTAAATCCCACCCGCCACACACACACCACTTCATCTTAGTTTAGCTTATATATAAACCTTTTCAATCAGCACTTCACATGAAAAATCATATCATATATCAATCACGAAATCAAGCATAGTTTCCATTGCAAATTTCGAAAGTTAACATGCCATATAAATCATGCTTCGAGAAAGTTTATCACAACGGCTATAAGCACATTTAAGCATGATTATATTCCATAATGGGTAGACATGCCCAAAATCAACCGTAACCGGCGGTTGAACTGTCAAACCGCCGGTTACGGAACCGCCGGTTACGGTTAGTAACGGTAACCGGCAAAACCGTAACCGGCAACCGTAAATGACCGTTTACGGGCGGTTGGTCAGTCGCCAACCGCCGGTTGAAAACCGCTGGTTAGGCGGTTAACCGGCGGTTTACTTATTTAAAAAAAAGTTTAAAATTCATATTTTGAATTTTGCCGCCGTTATTTTTAAAAAAATAAATAAAATAAAAAAATAAAATTAGCCGTTGTAACGGCGGTTACCCGGGCTAACCGCCGGTTTAACCGGACAAACCGCCGGTTACAACGGCTCAAAAAGACTTCTTTAAATCCCCCCCCCCCCCCCCCCCCGCACACACACACCACTTAACGGCGGCAAAATTCAAAATATGAATTTTAAATTTTTTTTTTAATAAGTAAACCGCCGTTTAACCGCCTAACCAGCGGTTTTCAACCGGCGGTTGGCGACTGACCAACCGCCCCGTAACCGGCCATTTACGGTTGCCGGTTACGGTTTTGCCGGTTACCGTTACTAACCGTAACCGGCGGTTCCGTAACCGGCGGTTTGACAGTTCAACCGCCGGTTACGGTTGATTTTGGGCATGTCTACCCATTATGGAATATAATCATGCTTAAATGTGCTTATAGCCGTTGTGATAAACTTTCTCGAAGCATGATTTATATGGCATGTTAACTTTCGAAATTTGCAATGGAAACTATGCTTGATTTCGTGATTGATATATGATATGATTTTTCATGTGAAGTGCTGATTGAAAAGGTTTATATATAAGCTAAACTAAGCATTTGCGAACCTACTACTACGAGAGTCTTGAGCAGAAAGATACTGAGAGATTCCTGAGCCTTTCACTTGCGATAGCTTTCTGCCTACCTGAGCTTTAACTTGCGATTCCATCACTGCACGAGTGATTCATCTTGATATTCCATCCTCTTCCATATATTCTGTCTTCGGACGTGTTGTCTTCGGACGTGAGCAATACCAAGGATGCAAGGTCGACGTTTACACACACGTGAAGGAAAGGACGAGTTCTGGGGGCCCTTCGGTAGCGAGCTGTGTCTGTCGGGATCAGGAGATTCCGAGTAACGAAACTCGGCGTGTGGTAACCTAGTAGTGGCTAGTGTTCGACTTGTTTCAGTTGTGTATTGGGCTAATCAATCAGTTTTATATCCAGCTACAGTGCATTATAGTGATTGGTTAAACTCTTGAGGAGCAAACCCCAATGAGAAGAGTAAACCCCAGTTGGGGATATAACCTCTATAAAAATCCTCTCTCGCATTTACTTTACAGTTATTTTCTTTTCGCTATGAGACAGACCCGACACACATCCGTCGTTACTAGGATATATCAGGAATACTCGTCACAAGCATCAGTAGGCATATCTAAGTCACTACACTTAGGATCTGTGAAAAGAAGAAGCATAAAATTTTTATAAGCCTAATTCACCCCCCCCCTCCCGCCCCCTCTTGGGCACATTTATATCTTCATCTACTATCGTTTTCTTTCGTGTTGCAGTCTCGGCATAGTTCCCAGTGTCCAATAACAAAAAAAAGAAAAGAAAAGATGGCAATAAAAAATTAAAGGAAAGAAAAGAAAAGCTCCAAATTAAAAAAAATGACGACACCAACGGATCATGTATACCTGACCTCAAAATGGATCGCAACCAAAGACAATACCTTCCAACTCGACCTGCACAACATCAAGTGCCAAGACGAGATCATCATGTCCATTTTGAAGAACCATCACCTCGGGTATGCTTTCTCAGCATCGGTCCGAGTCCCTACAGTCTACCTCAAACAATTCTGGGGGACAATGAAAGCCAAAGTTGCTGCCGACAACAGTATATACTACGAGGCTCGGATTGCAAGCGAGACGGTAAGCATCACCAGGGAACTCATTCAACGCGTCCTTCGGCTGCCAAGTCAATCTCGGTACGAACATGAGGCATCCGAGGATTAGTTGATCGAGGACATGACGAAGCTGGATACACACCTATCACATTCATCTCCCAGATCCAGCAGTCGATGATTCCACATTCCTGGCGAAATCTGTTTGCATTCGTCAACAAGTGCTTCTCACCAAAGCACTCAGGTCACGACCGATGCAACATAACAATTCTCCGCATCTTCCACGGGATCGCCTTCGGGAAAAATTATGACTACGCCAAACTAGTCATATTGGACCTGGACGGTCAAGTAATGCAGCGGACAAAGTCGAAGATTCCACAGAACCTGGCCTATCCCCGGAGGTTCTGACTGATGATCCACCACTTTATGTCTGCAACATCGGAGATACCAGCACGAGAGGAAAACTCCACCCCACCCAAATTACGATATCTTCATAAGGGGAAGAAGGAAAAGAAATAAGCGCGACGAGCCATGCCAATCCCACGCGCGTTGTTAGCCCTGGCTAGCGTTGAGTCATATTGCCATAACTACAATGTTACCAACCCCATGATTCTGGAAACCCACTCGGGTCTAACCAGGGGTTAGCGAGTGTGAGAGAGAGAGTGAAAACCTGATAGAGACCACCAAACCACAAATAGCACAACAACAACCCCAACCGTTCCCTCAACAAGCCTACTCTGAACAGAGGTCATACACAGGCAACGAAGCGGATGAGGAAGAACACGAGATGTTGATATCACGCAGGCAACGACAACATGCCTAGCAGATCGAACAATTGAGCATATCCGACCACTCAGTCAAAAGCAGCCGAATCTGACCCAACCGCGGATGCACAGCAAAATCAGACCATTCACTTGTCTCCCAACAGAGAAGTGTCTCAAAATCTGCAGAACCCCCCAAACCACACGCCGCGCGGTTCTAGTGTCTGTTCCCATTGAGCATATCTTTATGACTCAGATCGAGCCTTAGCCTGACGAACAGGCCAACGTTCATAGAAGCGCCCCTATTGAGGCACTTCAAGGATGAGACGGAAGTCTCACGGATGATGCTGACCACAGCAGCTCATCATCCGAGGGCCACCGTGCTGAACCTAGTTCCACACAAGCCCGTCTCCATGACGTGGCCGGAACGACTCGAACACCATCTCCCCGAGATACATTGCAAGAAGAGGTCGGAAGAACCACTGATACTGAAGTCCTCCAGACTTCTGTTGACGTGGGCCACCCTGACTCAGCCAGGGTGACAACGGTTGACCCTAGTGGTGTCGAAGCTACCTCAACAGGTGCAACGCTGGCATTCCTGGAGAACCGTTTGCTGGAGTTCCTTGAAAACGTCACTATACCCAGTGTTCAAGGACTCATCCACGCAGCAGTTAGGGACAAAGGGAAGGCCCCCATGGTCGAACAGCCGCCGTTACAACCTCGCACACTCCTACCACCACCAACATTGAACCACCCTGACCCGTACACAATGCCACTACTCCAGCTCTCCGATATTCTGATTTCGTGTCTGCTTACCCTCCAACAGCGGACCACAGAAGAAGATCTCTATCGAAGGTTGTTCGAGGGTCGCGATCTGCCTCAACGAACTGCATACCGTCAAGAAGGCCCTAGTCGGAAACGTCGTCATGACGATCCTGACGACCAGGATCGTTCTAAGGGGGAGGACAAAAGGCAGAGAACCACAACAAGCAGTCGCGGATGAGGATGCGTAGTGCAAATTCGTGAAGCCGGGTCACAATCATCCAATCCACCGCCTCCTCCCTGCTCGAAGGAGAAGAAGAAGAAGAAGAAGAAGAAGAAGAAGAAGAAGAAGAAGAAGAAGAAGAAGAAGAAGAAGAAGAAGAAGAAGACTTGGATGATAGGATTTATTGCAATTTGGACACTTAGGGGGAGAATGTTAGGAATATATTCGAGGTGTCCAAAATATTTATTCTATGTCTTTTATTTCATTATGTTATTTTATATGTTGTATTTTATTTTGTTGGATTGTTGGTTGTAATGGGCTCCTTAGGGCCCAATGGGTTTAATACCTTATTCAAGGTATTAAACTCTAAACCCTAACTTTCGTTAATGTAAATTTCCATTTCACAACTTCACGTATCCAACGTTTCAAAGCCTCCAAGCACTATTCATATCTATCGAATGTTTTTAATCTGTTTAAGGAATCTCGTGTTCTTAGATAATCTGGACTTACAGCTGGGCTTGTTGAAGGAGACTGTTGTGAGATAGCTCCCCATACCGGACAACGCATTAAATGCCTAAATGGATGGTCTTCATTGCAGTTCGCGCCGTGCCATTTGCTTTATTCCTTTTTAAGCTTGGGTTGACTTCAACTTGGCTCCTCTTGGCAGCCTTGAATTAATTATTTGTCAGAAGTCTTCAGCTTGGCGCGCCTTGAATAAATTTGAATGTTTGTCCACGTGGAATGTCCGGTATCCGCATTCCGGTCTGCAGTGAGCTTCCGGTAGCAATCTTGATCCGGTTTCTGGTTACACTGTTGAACTGCTGGCTGGTATCCGATTTCACCTATGTCTAACTGGTATACTCAATTAAGTTGAGTCAATCACCAAAACTGTTAATCTGAATTCTTTAAATTCGGGATTTCTAACAACCGGTCATAAAATCATTGGGAAGTATTTATATTCATCAAGAATTCGTAGCGGTATTCAGTATGAAGGAAAATGCAACTGCAGAGAAACCCCACATACATAATTTAAATTTTTGACATGTTAATCGCATACTGTTGTGGATTTTACTCTTGAGACTTGAAGAACGAAGCTTGAAATCAAGCTGAAAAGTAAGTTTTTGTTCTGCAAATTGAGCTCGAAGCTACGTACATACTTGACAGAATTTGAAGTTGTCAGGATTTTAATTTATTTAAATGAAATTGTGTCCGCTGAGAAACGTTTTAGAATATCTTCAATGTGTCTATTTCAATGTATACACAAAAACTGAGTACGTCTTCATACCATGAGGCTCTATGCTTTACGCTATTATAGCGAAACTATATTTCTAGAGTACACACTATTTTCAACACTAAAATAGTGTTATAGTTTATTTTATGTTATTTTTTTATTTTATTTAGAACTTATATTAATTATACTCAAAATACTTATGTTATTTTAAATAAATTAAACTTATTTCTTATTTATTTGTATTTTTATTATGAAATTGAGAACATAATTATTTAAAACAATATATTGTATAATATCAATAATTTATTATAATATTTTTAATAGTTATAATATAAAGCTGATTAAATAAATTTGATATATACTAAATATGAATATCATTTTTAGTGTAGAAAATAGAGTTAATTGCATGGTAGTAAAAATTAATGTGGAAAATAGAGTTCATGGGTTGGAGTAAAAGCAGTGTAGCATTTGTACTTTTGTATGAAATTAACTTCAAATGTGTGTTGTGGGTTGGAGATGTTCTAGTAAAAGCTAAAATTGGTGTTGATTAGACATGAAGTACAACAGTTCAAAGCAAAAACAGTTGTTTCACAAAATAGATGTGAAAAAAAAAACTTCCTTAAAGTGGACTTTAACAGTTCTATACATCAAGGTTCTGATACGGAATTTTCAGACCAGACGGAAATTTTAGTGGTTTAAGGTTTAGTGGTTTAATCGGTACAAATTCGTAATCAAACATGAGTAAACCTGTAGCTTTAAATATAAGAAATATATATTCTAGGAATGAATCAATCAAAAACATAAAAAATATACAGGTTTAGTGTAACATTTTTTCATATGAGAGAATTTACAAAATTAGGGGTCAAAATTATATAAAATTAATTCTACTTGTGCTTAAAAATTATTTACGCCATGGGATGTCAAAAAGTAAATACATAAGTTTTGGGTAAAAATTAAATGAAATAAAATACGGGGCTAAGCTAATAATAAAATAAATGTTAAAATGTGTTGTTGGGACTTGTACCAAAGAATTAGTCCAAGACCTTTACCACTAAACCAGACACACAATTTGGAATTACATTTTTCTCATGTTATCAGCCTCTTTTTTAATATATTTTCTTATTTTTTTATTATTTAAACTTAGACCCGACAGGGACCAAATCTGAATTCCGGCCGGTTCGCTGTTTTCCGGTCCAAATCGGGCCGGTCCGTTGCAGTCTTATGCTACACATATGTCACACTATGAACACATACGCCACACATTGAACTTTTTTCTAACTGTTTGTTGTGAGAAAAAGCTTGTATCGTTTAATTCAAAACGCGCAATTTAAGGGTGAAAATTCTCAAAGTGGGGTAGGAATTGATTAAAGAAACTCCACGAATTGTATACGCGACATCAAGTTATCTTACTTTCAGAAATTACATTGTTCTAAAATATTAGGAATTGAAGATAAAATATAATGCATTCATTAAAATTCTTACAAGTTTTTTTTCGTTATAAGGAATTTATTAGTTCAAAAAGTTCAAGATATTTCTTAAGCTCGCAAAAGTTTTGGAGGCGAGTCTTTACCGAAGTTAGCCCACACCCACATACATAAATGTACCACATAATACGATTCGGGCTCAACTGTTGGGCCGGCCCGACCATATCAAGCTACAAACGACGTCGTTGGCCCCAATTTGAACCTCCTCTTTTCTTGCCTAGCAAGTTCAGCTGCTACTTTTTTTTTATACTGCAACCATTGCCCCTTCCCATGCCATTCAAGTAGAAGAACTAAAGGGACAAACAGAGAATCAAAAGTCAATGGAATCGTCGAAGATTATACCACTCGAAGGACGCGATGAAGATCCTCTTCGGTATGGAATTCACGGGGTCAAGAGCGATATCATCGAGCCTCACCCTCTCGAATCGGCGTACCGCACTGTAATCTATACGAATATCTGATTTATTGGGAGAAAACTTATGTTATTGTTTGGGTATTTGATGCTTTCCTCGTTATTGTAATGTTTTGTAATTTTAGGAGAAGGCGAAGCTTGAAAAGATGAAGAAATCCGTGCTGGCGGCCCAGTATGGAGCTGCGTTTCCGATGAAGATGGATCTTGATCGTCAGATTCTTTCGAAGTACGTGCTGAATTCGAGCTATGCCTTCTATTAACTTTTGTATTTAAGAATTCTGCTTGATTTATTTGAGGTTATTAGGGTTGATTCGAATTTACTAGCTAGGGCTTCGACATATGTTTACATTCACAGTTTATCTACTTGTGGAGATGTGCTATTCTGGATGTTCAACACTTTGTGCTATTTGTTGGTGGAATCAAGAAACGCCTGAGCTCATGTCTCTTAAGTGACACAAAGCGTGTAATAGGATATGGAGTTGGTCTACCGTGCCCCGTAGTAGATAGAACTTCCCAACTCCATTTGATGTTTGAAACGTCATATATGATCTAAATTTCTGATTGTGAGTCATAATCAAGGAAGTTGGGTTATGGCCCGCTTGTGTTGGGAAGAATAGACATACAAATGACACTGCTGCGAGTAATTTAATTCGAGTTTAAGCTTCTCAGTCTAGTCCACTGTTACGTCATCCCATCTTTTAACTGCATGAATTAAATATAGTCTCGAACTGAAAAAGCATACTGAATATCCTCTTGATAACATTTGTAGATTTCAAAGGCCTCCTGGAGCAATACCATCTTCCTTCTTGGGTTTAGAGGCCTTGACCGGCGATCTGGAAGGTTTTGGCTTTCAAGACTATCTCAACGGTAATCCCTTGTCATTTTTAGATGCTTTTTTTCCTCAATATATGGTTCTTCGATAATGGAAAACACTTGCCAAGTTATCAAAATGCGATGATGGCATGTGACTAGTAATTTGACATGCAATATGCGTCATATTGATAATGGGGGGGGGGGGGGGGGTGATGTGGGGGTGGGTGGTATGGTATCCCTGTTTCTCGTGTTTTCAACGTGTAGTTCTTAGTTAGGTGCAGTTATAGGAAAGTCCCAGATTATACTACCAAATCGATAAAACTAGTCAATTTGGTAAGCTATTGTTCAATCATTGCATCTTTTCTCAGTGTAGTAATAGTAAGACTGATTTAACTGATTGCACTTTGGTTAACACACGTGAGTGTTCCCTTTGTTCCCCATTCAACTCGGGTCGAGCTATAGCGCTAGGTGGTTCAATTTTGCATCGGTTCCTTGGTTTTGTAATAGGTTTAACAAAATCTAATGGGTATTACTACAACAGCAGTAGCAATAAGAATGACTCTATTTTATCACATTCCTGTTTGCTGTAATGATCCCCTTTCATTTATGGTACGTACTCATGTTCTTACATGGCCGATGTTCAATAACAGATCCCAGGGAATCTGAATCGTTCCGTCCAGTCGACATGCACCATGCAATGGAAGTGCGCCTCGGGCTATCGAAAGGACCACCACACCCAAGTTTCATGTGATTGATTCTTGCACCGAGCATATTCCATGGACTTGTTGTTCTTGTTTTAGTTCTGCTGTCTTTCGAGTCGTAACCATCAGCTGTGTGATTTTATATTCCAAGTTGCGAGTCTAAACAGAGACCACTTGGTTGTCCTTCATGGAGGATTTATCGAAACTTATTCTCTTACATCTATGAATGATAAATTATGTGATTATGCGGTCTCACGTGATGATGAGTTATGAGGGTTTAAGGTTTATGCACGCTAAACTGAGATTATGTGTTCGTACGTGTTAAACTTACGATTATATTCAACTTACGATTATATGTATCGAGGGATCAAAACGGTTAAACATCAGTTTTATTAGTGATTTAATGTCAACCTAAAATTGAGGATTAAAAATGTCCTTCCTAAAATAAGAAATGGCAGAAAACAAAAGGTTTCTGAATTGAAAATTCTGTTCCATAGGCGACAGCCGAAAGCAGAAAGAATAGAGTACAAATTGAACCTATAATCTCAAACAAGGCGTAAATCTCATCAAAAAGTGGTTCGATTTTGGACTATCTGTGAGAGGCTCAACGCTGTTAATCATCAGTATGTTGTGCTTCAAATTTGCTACGCATGTTCGATCGTTCCCTTCACAACATCACCTTTCGAGTAAACAGGGGAGACAACTCCAAGAATCACAAAACCCGCCAAGACGACGACCAACAATCCCTGAAAATTTATGAGCATCGCTTCGTTCGAATAGCGTGTGATTATCTTATGGGACTGAAGGAACGTGGCCTTCTCCAGAAAACCCGTGGCGCAAGTGGCTACTGCCAGGGCATAAATATACACGCCAAAATAGGCATGCCATGGCAAAAGGTTAGCCCGGCTTTGCCTCGATCCGCTGGGGTACCAAAATGTAATAAATCCAGCCGCCCACTGTATAAGAAATGCTTCAGACCCTTTATAAGACTTCAAAGCAGAAGCTTTTTAAGATGATGGTAGTTTTTAGTACCTGAATTCCAAATAGGAAAAGACAGAGGAGGCCAAGCCATGAATGGAGGCTATAGAAGTCATCGATGCCTCTGTCCAAGTGAAACTTCCAAACGGCCCATAGGCCGATGACGCTGAGGACGAAGGCCGAGAATTGAAGTGAAAGATGAACTAATTTCTTGAAGTCTTTTGTTCCAGAGACTGTCTTGTAAGCGAGCATGGCTGAGGAAATCCATAATTTGAAGTTACTACTTACAGATGATTTCACCAAAGTGCAAGTACAAACACATCGTCTGCTCTTTCAGATAAAACGCAGGAGACAAAAAGGAAAAAGGAACCCATGGATACAGAAGACAATGGATAGAATAACCTTGCCTGAATAAAATCAGATGTAAGAATGTATTAAAACCGAATCGGGACTGTAAATTTCTCTCTTTCAGAGAAAAGTGTACATAAATCCTCATTTCCATTGCCAACGAATAAAGTCAACTCTTCTGTCAGAAGAGCTACCAGTATTTCCATCTCAAGAACAGATGTAAGGTATGCTGAGATAGATGAGTAATGAACCCAAAAAACGCACAGGGCTTGAACTGAAGCATATTGTTGCTAATCGACATAATATGTTATTTTTTGTTCATGTAATAAAAAAGCTCGTACCTTCACCATTCAAAACCACGAGTCCAATCACCATCAAAACAGGGTGAACCTAATGAACAGAAAAATGGAAAGAAAAAAAAAAAAAAACAAATAGCTTCCTCGGTTTACTAAGTACAAGAATCTTAATAAGGCGATGGAAAGCGTGGGGATACATACATTAAAGATGAGACTTTTGTTCTCCGAGGCGAGAGCTAATCCCCCTCTGTAGTGGACATTCCATATCAGCACCATTGCGGCAACTGCGATCCCCAAAATTCTCATCATCAAGAATATCGGAAACTTCACCATCGGGACATTCATTTTGCGAATCTTCTAGTGGAGCGATTGGGATGGACACGAATGATTTCTGATGGATTAGAGAGATTTAATACCTTAGGGTTTCTACACAATTTTAAGCCGTTAGTCGGAATGTGAATCCCGGCGATGACTTTCAATTATTTCGGTGAAGTGTGTCCACGTCGGCTAGCACACAGATTCAGAATCAGGGATGTTCCTCTTTTTCTTTCTTTGAATCGGCTACGTTCTTTACAATGTAAATGCTGCAATAAACAAAATTAATGGGATTTTTACACATAAATACCCATTTATACAAAAATTTCACAAATCAGACCTCTGTCAAATTTTTTTTATATGCACGTACCTGTTGGAATAAATTTTTGCACATTGCTACCCGTTTCACGTAAGTACGTCAGGGAATACATTTAGGTAACATATGAAAACTTATTGTGGTACGTAATACAGTGAAAAAATGGTATATCATATAACACATAGTAAGGACCATATAGACCGCATATAGGTATCATATGTTGGTACCATATATAAGAGTGAGATGGTACTTAACACACATACATAGGTACGTCAAGACTGGGAAAATGGTACACAAAATCGAACGGGTACTTATATAAAAAAATTTGACTGGGGGTTTAACATGCAAATTTTTTATATAATTAGATACTTTTCTGTAGATACACCATTAATTATTAGTAAATAATATTATAATTAGAATGATGTAGTTATTATGAGTCTAAGACTATAGTGTTTAATAATTTTCTTTATTTTTAAGTAGTAATTAATGTAAAAAAGATTTCATTGGTCAATTAATAGACGAATTTACACTTTTTATGCAACTGTGCTCTTTATAAAATAGTATAGTTATCATCCCATTATTATTCAAAAAAAAAAAAGCATTTCTTCCATACCTTATATGAGGTACTCTTGTTATAAAATAATAATCAAGGAATCTTTGCTAAAGAGATGGTGTAGACTACCTTATTAAAGAGGTGCTCTTTAATAATCAAGGAATTTTTTCCTGAGGTTTATTTGCCCTAGCTGTGCAAAATTATTGCATTAGGGTTTGCACTTTGACATCAGAATTTATATGATGTTTTGTGATCCTAGCTGTGCAAATTATTGCATTAGGATTATATGCGTTTGACCCTTGCTGTGCAAAATTAATGCATTAGGGTTTCTACCTTTTGACATCAGAAGTTATATGATGTTTTGTGATCCTAGCTGTGCAAATTATTGCATTAGGATTTTATGCTTTTGACCCTTGCTGTGCAAAATTAATGCATTAGGGTTTCTACTTTTGACATTTGAATTTATATGATGTTTTGTGATCCTAGTTGTGCAAGTTATTGCATTAGGATTTCTGCTTTTGCCCCTCACATGCAAAGTTACCGCATTTTGGGTTTTTGCTCTGTCCTTGGACTATGTTGTTTCTAGTGATGTTGAGCCATATTATTAGTCTGCAAGTGACGCCACTTATATCCTTAGTCTACAAAGCTATCGTAGTCTTAAGGTTGCTGCTTTATAAGCTTCTGAAGATCTCTTGCTTGATCTGAATTTTTCTTTGTGAAGCTATGATATTATGTTGCTTTTCATCAAGCACTGTTCTTCATAACAAACCTAGTGTACCTACTGTGCACTTAGGCTTTTAATCCTTTTTTTCTACATCTGTGTAGATCTAAAGAAGCTGTGGGTCGTCAACATTTACGTAACCGATTTTTTACTTGCCACGAACAATTGAGTCGTGACATATTTTCAGGAAGCTTTTTACCTGCCACGAACAATTGAGTTGTGACATTTTTTTCAGGAAGCTCGGAGTGTTTGTCGTATTCGCCCCAAGAAGCGAGGGGGGGTGTTAAAAGATGGACTGCGCATTCTTGGTCCGTACCTATTCTATGTGGGCTTTCACAATTATTGAGCCCATAAAATCATTAATAGCCCAAATGGAGAAGCTTCTATAAGATCTTGAAGTCATATTAAGAGTCAAAGAAGCAGAAAAGACGACTCACTTCTCTTCCTCTGAAAAGTCGTTCTTCATCTCGGTGAAATCTAAGGCTTTCCATGGATGATTGATCTCTTGATTCTTAGTCTTTATATTACCTACTGACGAGATCGATATTGAGCCGAGTTCGTAGGCTCTGTTGGATGCGGGCGAAACCCTAGAAGCGATTATGTTTCTTGTCTTGCAAAAGATAAGTTTTCCTTCTTTGTGCTTAGTATCATATGACGTATATTGTGTAAAATTGTTGATCAGCAATAAAAGGGTTTAATTGTTGGCCGTGGATGTAGGATTCCTCCAAAGAATCCGAACCACGTAAATGAGATGTGTTCAAGATTTTCTCCTTTCTTATTAGATGGATTTCATTTTTTTAACATGCCTTCGATCTGTGTATATCCTGGCTAGACACTATAGCGCATTTTGAGTGTTAGGTTTTTTGTTCGTTTTATACAACTCGCATACGTTCGGTCTTTGATATTCAGATCAGATCTGAGGGTTGTTTAATGTTGTTATATCAAATCTTGGTGTTGTTTCTTTGCCTAAGTACTAGTCTGTCGTTCGTCTTTGGCCTTAACTTCACCTATATTGCTGTTAGTGGTAGATCTATTGTTTTTTCTTAGATTTGATGTGCTATGTTACTTTAGCTTTTTCTCTCAGTTTGAATCTGCTTTCGTTTTTACTCTAATTAAGGCAGAAGTGTTTTTCTTTAAAATCGCCTTCTTTGCTTTTGATCTGCTGGTGTCCTTTATTTATTTGCATTTTTCATTTTCCTCTGCCTTAACATACCTACATGCTTGAGGAACAGGAATGCTTCACATGAGCTTCGCTGAAGATCTTGAGAGGCGAATACGTTGCATCATTTTTCTGTTTCTTTGTTTTGGTGTTGCTGTGCTGAAGAAGTCGCCTCATTGGAGCTGCTGAGAAACAAGACTTCATTGATTGCGAGACGCTTGCTAAGCTTCTTAGTACGGTGAACTCGTTCCTAGCCGTACTTCTTAGTTATTTCATTGACATATGATCATTTATGTTGGTGTAGTCTAAAACTGCTACTATCTCGAAGCTATCACTATATGTTACTGTGCTGATCTTGGAGTCTTTTAATCTTGTCTTGATCTGATCTGCTATCGTTTATTTCTGATTTTCTGAATCTGCTTTGTTACCTGTCGCTGATGATATCACTTTCACTATGCAAATTGCAATCACTGCGTCTTCTAGATTTGAAACGAAACTTACGTCTCTGTTCTTCTTGTGATGACTTGAATATATTCTTCTAAGATCTGAAAACCAAACTGCTTTGGATATATGTTTTTTTTTTGATAGATATGCTCTTTAGCAAAGATTCCTGGATTATTATTTGTATAGTAGTCTACACCTCTGATTACCCTTTAAATGCTTCCGCTCATTTGTTTTGGTAGGAACTGACAGAGTTGTGTTTCCTGTTGTGAGATTCTGCCTTAGCTTCTAGCTCTTTGCCTTGGAAAACTTCATGCGTTGAACACTTTTCTTTTTCCTATATCTGATGTGCTTTGTTTCTTTTTTGTGCTCATGATCCGCATTGCGTTGCTCTGTTTTGTCTTGTTATGGAATCTGCCATTTGCATTATGATAGCTCTTTCTCTGAACACTTTCTTTGGCTATCTAGGTGCTTGGTTGAGCCTTGTAATGCAGTCCAACATTTGGACTCATATCTGAAAATACTTGAGATATATTTCTTTTTCGTCGACAGAAGCTGAGAGCATTACATTGCTGTTTTTTATTTCTTTAAAATGAAAAAGAAAAACAGCCTTCGACAGTTTGAGGCCTTGGTTATGCCTTGAATAATTTCATCTAATTCCTTGCTCTTCTTGTGCAGATTGACAGAACTTGTGATGAGTGATCTTCGACTTTGTGTCTGGTCCAACTCACCTATTTCTACCTTAAGAAATCATCTGCTCAAAAGGGTATCACCTGGATATCTGAGAAGTACCGCATGTTGTCTACATACTCGTAGCCAACAGCTGTGGAAATCGTATGCGTTAAAGCCAAGGAGATATTGGTGATATCTTTCTAACTCTAAAACTTGGCTTTAAATTCTTCTAATATCTCCACGTTTTCATACGCTGTGTATTCTCTCTGCTTTATCTGTTGCGTACTACATGTGCCTTTGGATTTTTTCCTGAGGTTTATTTGCCCTAGCTGTGCAAAACTATTGCATTAGGGTTTGCACTTTGACTCAGAATTTATATGATGTTTTGTGGATCTAGCTGTGCAAATTATTGCATTAGGATTATATGCGTTTGACCCTTGCTGTGCAAAATTAATGCATTAGGGTTTCTACCTTTTGACATCAGAAGTTATATGATGTTTTGTGATCCTAGCTGTGCAAATTATTGCATTGGGATTTTATGCTTTTGACCCTTGCTGTGCAAAATTAATGCATTAGGGTTTCTACTTTTGACATCTGAATTTATATGATGTTTTGTGATCCTAGTTGTGCAAGTTATTGCATTAGGATTTCTGCTTTTGGCCCCTCAAAGTACATGCAAAGTTACCGTTTTGGGTTTTTGCTCTATCCTGGACTATGTTGTTTCTAGTGATGTTGAGCCATATTATTAGTCTGCAAGTGACGCCACTTATATCCTTAGTCTACAAAGCTATCGTAGTCTTAAGGTTGCTGCTGCTTTATAGCTTCTGAGGATGTCTTGCTGATCTGAATTTTTCTTTGTGAAGCTATGATATTATGTTGCTTCTAATCAAGCACTGTTCTTTATAACAAACCTAGTGTACCTACTGTGCACTTAGGCTTTTAATCCTTTTTTTTCTACATCTGCGTAGATCTAAAGAAGCTGTGGGTCGTCTACATTTACGTAACCGATTTTTTACCTGCCACAAACCATTGAGTCGTGACATATTTTCAGGAAGCTTTTTACCTGCCACGAACAATTGAGTTGTGACATTTTTTTCAGGAAGCTCGGAGTGTTTGTCGTATTCGCCCCAAAAAGCGAAGGGGGTGTTAAAAGATGGATTGCGCATTCTTGGTCCGTACCTATTCTATGTGGGCTTTCACAATTGCTGAGCCCATAAAATCATTAATAGCCCAAATGGAGAAGCTTCTATAAGATCTTGAAGTCATATTAAGAGTCAAAGAAGCAGAAAAGACGACTCACTTCTTCTTCCTCTGAAAAGTCGTTCTTCATCTCGGTGAAATCTAAGGTTTTCCATGGATGATTGAGCTCTTGATTCTTAGTCTTTATATTACCTACTGACGAGATCGATATTGAGCCGAGTTCGTAGGCTCTGTTGGATGCGGGCGAAACCCTAGAAGCGATTATGTTTCTTGTCTTGCAAAAGATAAGTTTTCCTTCTTTATGCTTAGTCTCATATGACGAATATTGTGTAAAATTGTTGATCAGCAATAAAAGGGTTTAATTGTTGGCCGTGGATGTAGGATTCCTCCAAAGAATCCGAACCACGTAAATGAGATGTGTTCAAGATTTTCTCCTTTCTTCTTAGATCGATTTCATTTTTTAACAGTAGGCAAGTTAAAATCTAAAAAAACGAATATAACCAACCTTATCTTAGTATATCCGCTTACATTATATTTTTCGTTCGACGTGCTGTGTAATAAATATTGAAGAAAGAGAGGTGGCCCAAAGAAATAAGTTAGCAACATAGAATTGAATTAGTTAACGTTATATTTTATTTATTCAGACTCAAAGAATTATCATACGCAACCCATATTCACAGAAGAAAAAAAGGGTTGCGGATGAGTAACGTATGAATGTTATTATCGACTTGAGAGCCGTAGAAAATAGCCTACAATAAATATCTTATATTCCTTTGTTTGACTTTGACTTTCACACTTCATAGATCGGATTCATAGTCCATATGTAGAGGTGTCAAACGGGCCGAGCCCGTCGGGTTGGCCTGCCCCGCCATGAAAAATAGGTGGGTTGGGCCGACCAATTCTCGGCCAGTTTAAAGGCGGGCCGAAATGGGCCAGCCCGTTTGGGTTGCGGGTTGAGGCGGGCGGGGCAGGTCTGGGCGAGCTGGCCCGCCAGTCATTTTTATTTTTTTACTTTCTATTTTGTATATATATTATAAACATTTTTAATGCTAAATATTAATAAAATAATATTTGTTAGTGATTAATTATAATTAATTTAGTTAAGAACTTAATTTGTAAATGATTTATTCGTTAATTATTCCAAAAAATATTATTAGTTTAATTATTATTGGCAAAAAAAGACAATTTTTTTTAAAAAAATAAAAATTAATAAAAAATTATTGCGTGCTGGCCCGCCAACCCGCCAACCCGCGGCGGATCGGGGCGGGCTACTAGTTTAGTAGCCCGTTATGTTGAGGCCCGTTTAATGGCGGGTTGAGGCCGGGCGGGGCGGATCGCGGTGGGCTGGCCCGTTTGACAGCTCTATCCATATGAAACTCAAAAGCAATTGGGGTAAAGTTTATAGCGAAAAGCTGCCGAAATCAATTACGGCCCCGTTTACTTTACATGCTATAGTAACATAAAGCCCAAATAATTTTAGGGTGAGGGATTGAACTCCAGGGGATCTTCTGGTATCCTTTCTAGATATCCCACATGAAATTCGCAATGAGGGTTCCTCCCTTCATAAAGTACACGAAAGGCTTTTGCCTCGATAGGACGGGATGAGTCAGACTTCCCCCTATGTGTGTGTGTGTGTGTTGGGGGGGGGGGGAGATGTGAATGGTACATGGTTGAGATTCCCTTCTATGTCAAAGTCAGGGATATATGTGACATGACGGAACGGAGGGGGAGTTGAGAGAAAGAGATCACATTCTAAATAAGGGAGATACACTTGGCTACGAGACCGACTAAACGGATTGGAAATGTAGCTCAGTTGAAAAGAAAGGCAGTTCTTCCGGGAAAGAAAGTAATCGGGTAGGTTATGTTCAGTTAGACGTATAAGCCCATATAAGGATGCAATTGTCCAGCTTCATCTTGTTCACTTACAATTTTATGTTGTCTTGAGAGCCCGGGATATGTAAAAGCCCGTTATTATAAACTAGTGGATCCAAGATAAATAAAGTCATGGGCTTCACCGAGTTTATTTATCTAGCCCAGATAATTCTTCAGAATCTAAAACACCCATATTCCACCATATTATAGAATCACTATTATATCATGCGATTCTATGATAAAAATAAATGGTCAAAACCAATGTTTTGTGATGATCAAATTCGCATCCATATCTTATATCATTTTCTTAATAACGATGAGCAATTTTTAAATTATATTGCAAACTAAACAAGATAAAATTACCATACATTATTCAAAATTACAAGTGAGCATAATAATTTGATAATTGATAAGATTAGTCTTGAGATAGAATTGTGTATCGATTTCTTATCCCACGAAGTAAATGCTCAAAAAATTAATCTGTATAGAGCCTGAGACAAAAGCACGGCCCGCTTTAATAATCAAGGGCTCCCAACGTAAGTTACCCAACCGAGTTGGCCAAGATAATAACCCAACCCATGATAAAATAACGAAATTACCAAAGTACCCCATAACATTAAAACTGATTTGCAGATGAGATTCAAGAGCATCTCCAATGGTACTGCATATCCAAAAAAATGGAGTAATAACTGTTCAATCATACTCCAAATCAATACCCAAAATGGGATTTTTGTTTTCTCTCTCATCATACCAATGCATATATGCGTTTCTCTCTCTTAAGATGTGATTGTAGTTTTTACAATTATAAAAATTCCACTTAGTTATTTTAACTATTATAGAACACAAATAAAGTAAATAATTCAAATAAAAATAAATAAAACATATAATATGGCTCATGTTGTTAATAATATTTATTTCTACGTTTTTTTATGAAAAAATATTGAGTTTTTTTAATTAATTTTATGAAATTATTTTTTCAAATCGAATTTAAAATAATAGCAGGGTGCAATTTGTAAACTTGTAAATTTCAGGGTAACATTAAAATTCGGATAGAAGAGATATTACAATAATGATCTTTTGAGTTTGAGAATAGGTTTGTCAGTTGGAGAAGAATTACTGCATTTTGAGTTTGAGAATGAGTTTGAGTTTGCGTTTTTTGGTTGGAGGTGGTGTAAGACCTAACGTCGTACACACGCAATCCTGGCTTTTGTAATAAAATAATTAAAAAATATATAAACCATTAACAAAATAATTATGTGTTGACCTTTTTGGTCGCGCACTGTATTTGAGTTTTGATGATTCCATGTACTTAAGATGAGATAGGCACTACAAATTTAGCAATTCGAAATGTGTATGTATCATGTACTTATATTTCAGTGAATTCGATCTTTACACTGTGATTCCATTGCAACGTGAATTATGTGATACCACTGTGATCATTCATTCTACCGTCATGATATCATTGTTACGTGAATTTGGAAAGTATGCATAAATCAAATGATAAGTGACTATGATCTTGAAGCTATTTGTGTAAAATGACTTGATTAATCCTTAAAGTGCTGCACTATGTAATTAGAGTAAGGATTGCGTTAATTTGAGAAAGGATCATTATGATATACATGGTAAAAAATATTACTGTTGAAATCTGCCTATATATGGAATGAGATCTATATCCTTGAATGTGCTAAATATGGATATCATATGCTAAAGATATATTTGCATGAATGCTTATCCGTTTCTAAGATATGCTGAAAAAGGAATTATATGATACAGATGCATTTAATTCGTGCTTATTTGTTTAAGTTATTGCACTTGTGCTATACATGGAAAGAATATGTGCTATACATGGAAAACACGTCATCCACTGTAACTTGTCTATTTTTAGGAAGAAATCATGCAGATATCATTAGCTATTGCATCTTAAATGTTAGAGTTAAACGAATTCTTTCCCTGTGCGAGTATGGTATTTATTTGAATGGAAATTCGTGATTAATGTGCTGCATATAAGATGCTGAGTGGAACTATTTATGGTATCTTCGTAAGAATATGGACGTTGTGATACTTGGATCTTAATTTGGCATGATAATTATGATGGAATGATGTGCTGAACTAGTGATTTCGATTGACACTCCATATGAAGTGTGTGATACTAACAGGAGTATATAAGTCAACACTTCAACATGGGGTGCAGACAACGAACGGACATACCCACGAGATAGCAAGAAGAGAGATCTGAATTAGAGCGTTTGATTTGCGAATTATTATTCTAGGTTTGTGCTTTGTGCTTTCATTTTGCGATAGTTGAGTGCACCCTAAGTTAGAAAAGCTACCATCTCGATTTGAGCGTGTGTGAACCTCCCAAGGAGACAGGAGCGAAACGTGCCTTTTGTGAAGGGAGGATTTGAGATCCAGCTGACCTTCGGGAGCGAGCTGTTTCCAGTCGGAGAATAGGGATTCTCAGGGAACGACATGGAACGAAACTCGGCGTCAGGCACCCTAGACGCGGTCTAGTGTTCATCTTGGTCTTGGTTGTGTTAGGGCGATCGGTCACTTCTGTAACCAACTACGGTAACATAGTGAATTGATCAAACACTTGAGAAGCAAACCTCAAGGAAAGGACTAAACCCCACTTGGGGATATAACCTCTATAAATCCAGGTGTCATTTACTTTTCTGTTCATTTGCACTCATGCAGATCCACTCGACCAACATTTAAGGGAATAACCATCAATACATCTTAATTCCGTTGTTCTCATTTTAAAGATACATTTGATCAAAGAAGCAAAAAGTTTCTAGAAGCCTAATTCACCCCCTCTTAGGCACATATTTTACTTCAATTGGTATCAGAGTAAGGTTACTAATACGACAGGCCTAACAAGCCTGAGTAAAAGATCTGATGGCTTCTTTGAGTCTTGATGTGTTTGCAGAAGGTCAGTCTCATACCAGGCCTCCACTGTTCGATGGTACCAACTACGCTATTTGGAATAACAGGATGAAAGAGTTCCTAATCGCTGTTGACTACGACTTCTGGGAAATCGTCAAGACTGGACCCTATAGTCACACTACAAAAACCGATGGAACCAGCAAGATTCCTACCACTGCTGCTGAGAAACAAGGGCTCTCTCGAAATGCCAAAAGCAAAGAACTTAATCGCATGTGCACTAACCAAAGAAGAGTACAACAGCATCAGCTCCTGTGAGAATGCTACAAGTAACTCATGAAGGTACTACCAGAGTGGTATAAGAAAGAATCGCTCTTCTTACCTACCAGTACGAGTTATTCTCTATGGAACCCACTGAGACGATCAGCCAAATGTATGCCAGATTCATGAGTATCATCAACCAGATGTTCTCTCGGGAAAAAATACCAGAAAGTGAAAAAGTTCGAAAGATACTGAGATCACTTCCCAGAGACTGTAATGCCAAAGTGACTGCTATCTATGAGGCCAAAGACTTGGAGAAATTGACGATTTCAGAACTGATAGGATCTCTTACTTCTTACGAGATGACTCAAACGTCCCTCAACGGGACAAAATAGCCTCGGAATCAGAAGTCCATCGCCTTCAATGCTGAACAATCTGAAGAAGAATCTGACGAAGGAGAAGAAAGTGAGGAAAGCATGATGCAACAATTCGTCATGGTCACGAGAAGGTTCGAAAAGTTTCACCGAAAAAAGTTCAAAGGCAACTTCAACAAGTTTTAACCAAAGGGAGCCGATACTTCCAAGCGCAACACCTCTCGGTGCTTCAACTGCAATAAGCACGGTCACTTTGCTCAGAACAGCCCTCAAGCGAGCGATGACAAGAAACAAAAGAAAAGAAAAGCCATGGTGAGCAACTGGGATGATTCCGAGAACGAACAGTCAGAGGACGAAATTCACGCATACTGGCAGATGATGATCAGGTATCATATTAGTCATGTATTGAGAAAATTAATATTTTAAATAACATCTATGCTAACGATCCCGATGAAAGTGCATCCTCAATGTTTGATGTAGATGAGAGCAAAGAAGAGTTATGCGAATTGATTCAAAATGCCTATGGAAAGATAAAGTCTCTTAATGCTTTAGTGAAAGAAATTATGAAGCAAAGAGATAACCTTAGCCAGGAGAAACATCAAGCTGACCTAGAGATTACGAGTCTAAATAGTGAAGTAGAAACTCTGAAGAAAGAAAAGAGAGCACGTAAATGTGATGTACTAGAAAAATCAAATAAGGAATTGACCAGTGATATCACTGCACTTAGAGTATCCCTAAGTGAGAAAGAACGTACTGTTGATAGAACGTCAGGGATAGGATATTCCACTGTAGAAAAAACAGGTAGTACCCGAGGTTTCACCTAAGTGCTTTACTTGTGGTAGAAATGGTCATCATTTTTATAATTGCTTTCTGAAACATGCTGACTGGTCTAAATATGTTTGGGAGAACCTAAACGTACCACTGTGACTGAACCCATGCATGCTAGTGTAGTGGAATCATCTGTTGAAAACGATAGCTTCTCACATGTGAACATGAATTATTTTCTGCTAATGTGTTAGGACCCAACAGATATTGGGGACCTCAGAAAAATGCAAATGCTTGCAGGTACAGAGAAGAGCACCAGTAAGAAAAAGAGGTGGTATCTTGACAGTGGATGCTCTCGACATATGACAGGTGATATCACTAACTTTGTCTCCCTGAAAGCATGCGACGGTGGGTTTGTATCATATGCTGATAACACAAAGGCTAAGATAATTGGTATTGGACCAGTAGGTAACACTCTCAATAAACTATAGATGATGTTTGGCCAGTGAAGGATCTTGAGCATAACTTAATCAGTATAAGTCAACTATGTGATAAGGGTCATTCCGTGGTTTTTGAAAATGATAAGTGCAAAGTTAGGAAAGATGATCAAGTAATCTCTAGTGCATCTGGGCAGGGGAATATATATTGTATCACACTCAATGATATCACTAACCAAAATGTTAAGTGCCTAGCTGCTACTCAGGATACCTCATGGTTATGGCACGGCGTCTTGGTCATGTCAATATGGAACTGATATCTCATATCACTGACAAAGACCTGGTACGTGGAGTACAGATTGGTAAGTTCTCAAAAGACAGAACGTGTCAGGCATGTCAAAATGAGTAAGCAAACCAAATCGTCTTTTAAGAGTAAGATAACTATCTCTACATCTAGACCTTTAGAACTACTTCATCTTGACCTTTTTTGATCCTGTTCAAACCATGTCTTGACGAGGTAAGAAATATGCATTTGTGATTGTAGATGACTACTCTAGGTATTCATGGGTGATATTTCTTGCACATAAGAGTGAGGCTCTAGAGAACTTCATATCACTAGTAAAGAAGCTAGAAAATGAGCAGGACACCACTCCATGTAAAATTCGTAGTATAATGGATTGGAATTTGATAGTAATTCATTCGCATCCTTCTAAGATCAGCATGGCTATACACATAACTTTTCAGCTCCTATTACTCCTCAGCAAAACGGTGTAGTTGAGAGAAAGAACCGAGTGCTACAGGAAATGGCGAGAAAATGTTACATGAGTATGATCTCCCTAAGAAATTTTGGGCAGAAGCTGTTAGCACAGCTTGCTATGTTTCAAACCATGTTTTTCTTAGACCTATTCTGAAAAAGACTCCCTATGAGTTGTGGGATGGTAGAACATCCAACATAGGATATTTTCATGTTTTTTAATGCAAATGTTTTATTTTAAATGATAGGGATAAAAGAGGAAAATTCGACTCAAAGGTAGATGAAGACATATTCTTAGGTTATATCTCCATTATAAGGCATATCATGTATTCAGCAAAAGAAAAGAAACAGTACAGGAATCAATGCATGTAACTGATAAACGTATTATAGTACATTTATCGTAGTATTTAATTGGCTCGTAACAGAGTTTTCGTAGTCATTTTATGCACTTATTAACCCTATTTCTACTTATTTTGATATTGAAGGAGCTTAGGACGCGTTTCGGGCGAAAAGGAGCAAAAACGAGGCAAAGCGGTGCAAAGATGACGAACACTGCCAAGTGTCACGGCCGTGACACCTTGTGAACGTGGCCGTGACAACCACCAGAGGCCGAAAGCTGAAGCAAGTCACGGCCGTGACACTTATCGCACCAGGCCGTGACCCATAGCAGCAGCAACATTAGAAAATTCTTATCTCTCCATCCTGATCTCGGATTGAGAATCCCTTCGGTCAGAATCAAGATTGGCGAGTCTTCTATCCATGGTAAAAATTTCAGCTTAATCGGACATCGTTTACCCCTCCATCTGAGAGAAATACAAAACTGTCGCAAGGCTGGAAAAGTGTCACGGCCGTGACACCTCTGCACGAGGCCGTGACGCACGGCAGTGAGCTCCATTTTGTGCCCCGACAGTGTCACGGCCGTGACGGGCCATGTCCCAGGCCGTGACAGTAGCGAAAATCATTATAAAAGCCCAAATTCGACCCAAAAAGGGGGGATACTTACCAGATATCGACCCTAAACTCTCCAGAGACGAAAGAAGAGCCAAAAGAACGCAGAATCATGTCCCGGAGCGCAAGAGACGGAGCAACGAGGCAATCACGCCCAATTGATCAAAGAACGAAGATTCATCACGCTAGTGCCGATAATTCGCCAGTATTCAAGATCATGAGTCTTCCTTCTCTATTCTCTAATTCTTTCGTTGTTTTCTCGTCTATTATGAGTAGCTAAATTCCCTGTGTGTTTGGGATTAGATGAACGCTAGGTTATTTTGCAATTAAAAGATATGTTATCGTGACTCGTGTGTATGACTATTTACCTATCTATGAAATTGTTTCGTCGCTTTAATATGTCTATTTGTTAAAGTGATCGTGTGGAAAATCGTTTAGGGCGACAGCTAAACAACGATTAGGCCGTTCGTAGAAGATAGGATTCGAGTATAGGGCGAAAGCAAATACTCGATCCTCGCTTTAGTAATTACTGCACTTTAGATCCCCGCGAGCGTTTAGGGCGACAGAAAATTCGTTAGCGGGTGGAAATTACTGCGATCTAGTCAGAATCACGTAGAAACGGTAATTTACTGTCTTAGGCGATATACCTAGCGGGAGTCGAATCCCGAGCACATCTTTATTATCTGAAAGCTCCTTTACCAGTTTTAGGCGTATTTTCTTAGTTTCTCGTTGATTTAGGAAATAATCTGTTAGGACAATTCGTAACACCCTCTGCGTATTTTATTTAGGCTAAATATCGAGTCGATAGGTTAATACTAGTACTTAGTTTATTCCTCGTGTTCGATACTCGTTTCCTCACTTTACTGCACTATAAACGATAGGTCCACTGCCTATCGCACGTCGGTGATAGTAATTAGGTATACGTTTTATTTTATCACTTGTCGCACTTGCACATTACACCACGTGTCGATCAAGTTTTTGGCGCCGTTGCCGGGGAATAGATTGATATTAGCAACACCGTAGTTCGGTAATTTGGCCACTTTTATTTGAAGTGTTCTTTTTTTTTTTCTTTATTACTATTTGCGTTATTTGTTCTTTTAGTCATTGTTATTTTGGTTATTTCTTTTACGGGTCGATTTCTTTTAGTCCAGATACAGAAGCAGATATGGCGGACCACAGAGTGCCCGTCCATGGGGAGGAGCCATCACTACAAGATCTCCTCAAAGAATGCCGCGCTAGGCGGTATTGAGTCGGCGATTGTCATCCCGCCGATCGAGAACAACAATTTCGGGCTGAAGCACTCTTGGCTTCAGATGATCTTCCAGACGGCCCAGTTTGAAGGCAATCCCGACGACGATCCCTACTCCCATCTGAAGGCCTTTTTTACGGTGACCGACACCATGAAGATCAACACGGTGTCTCGGGCGATGCGATCAAGCTGATGCTATTCCCGTTCTCGTTGATGTTCAGGGAGAATGACTGGTTGAGATGTTGCCGCCCAGATTGATCACCACGTGGGAAGAGATGCGAGCCGCCTTCATTGGCCACTACTTCCCACTATCAAAGGTTCTAAGGCTGAAGATGGAGATATCACTATTTCACCAGAAGGACTCAGAAAATCTCTACGAGGTACGGGAGCGTTATAAAGCGCTACTGAAGAGGTGCCCACAACACGGGATGTCGAAGGCAGCTCAGATCAACCGATTTCACGAGGGGCTCAACGACCAGACCGTTCACATGTTAGACGGAGCCGCAGGAGGAGGGCTCGTGAAGCTCTCTGCTACAGATGCTTGGAATTCAATCGAGGACTACTCGAGGAACAGCTTCATGCGAGGTAACACGATGATTAAGACGGCAGGCGTGTTCGGCGTAAGCGAGGAGACGGCTACGGATGCTAAATTTGAGGCGCTCCAGCAACAGATTGCGGCGACAAACTCTCAGCTGCAGACGGTGATTGGAGCCCTACTTCCAAGGCCGGGCAGACGCAGCCCGTGAACACCGTGAGGACCACCGCATCATCGCAGCATACGCTTACGTACCACTGTGCGGGATTTGTGGTGCAACCCATGAGACCTCAGAATGCCAACTTGGGCAGTTGGTGGAGCACGTAGATTACATGGGGAATTATCAAGGTGACCAGCGAAGCTTCCAACCTCGAGCACACCCCAACTTGGCGTATGGAAACCAGAACCACCAGGGGCAAGGATCGTCGGGATTTCAGCCTAGGCCATCTAGTTTCCAAAACGGGGTACCACGCCAATATCAGAATGCACCCGCAAGAGAATCCGATGACATGAGGGAGATGAAGGATATGATGAAGACGCTCCTCACGAACTTCAGCAGTACCGCCGCAGCTCACGAGAGCCGAATGACGAAGATGGAGGAGTACATGGAGGCCAATGACATCCGTGCTCAGAATACAGACGCCTCGGTCAAGAGGTTGGAGCAGCAAGTGGGGCAATTAGCAAAGCAAATGGCGGGCCGAAATCAAGGATCACTCCCAAGCTACACTGAGACAAACCCCAAGGAGTATTGCAATGCGGTAACCCTGAGTAGCGGGAGAGGATTACAAAAAGCTCCCGCCAAGCAGAATTTAAAGGAGAAAGTCGATTTCGAGGGCCACGATGAGCCAGAAGTGGAGAAAAGCAAGGGCGACGGAGTCGAGAAGGTCAAGGATGACGAGGGCGACCATTTGTGAAGCCGTATCAACCAAAGATCCCATACCCAGCTCGGTTGAGGGGAGCTGCACCTGAAAAAGAGAAGGTCGAACCCGCAAAAGAAAAGGCGGAAGAGAGTGCGCGACCACAAGTGAGGCCGTACCAGCCGAAGGTTCCCTATCCAGAACGATTGAAGAAGGACAAAGACGAGGCACTATTTAGCAGTTTTATGGGTATGTGCAAAGAACTACATATTAACTTACCATTTGTTGAAGCTATTATGCAGATGCCCAGTTTCGCAAAGTTTCTGAAGGACTTACTTACGAACCGACGGTAGCTCGAACATGTCTCCATGGTACACCTACGAGGAGAGTGCTCGGCGATACTCCAGAGCAAGATACCGAAAAAGCTCTAGGACCTAGGGAGTTTCACTATTCCCTGTCTGATAGCGATTTAGTAGTTGAGCATGCTTTAGCTGATCTAGGCGCTAGTATAAATTTGATGACGTACTCCATGTTTAAGCGCTTAGGATTAGGTGAACCACGACCCACTAGGATGAGTATTCAATTAGCTGATAGATCGTTAAAATACCCCCTAGGTGTTATCGAGGATGTTCTAGTTAAAGTCGATAAGTTCGTTATCCCTGCTGATTTAGTGACCCTGGAGATGGACGAGGATGAAAATATTCCATTAATTCTAGGTAGACCATTCTTAGCCACAGGCGAGACTCTGATAGATGTTAGGAACGGAACATTGACTTTGAATGTAGATGGCGAGAAAGTTACGTTCAATATGACTGACTCGATGAAAAAGAGTAGCGAGTACGATAATAGATGCTACTACTTGGATGTTTTTTTTTTTTTTTTTTTTTTTTTTTTTGGAAGTGTTCACTAAACGAAAGAAACAGGAGTACATGGACAGCGTACATGATAACGCTCACGACGCAACAAGCGGTAACATCTACCGACCAGACAACACAACAAGACCAAACAGCCCAGACACCAACCAGGTCCCTACAAGACCAAGCCAAATACAGAGACTACCAGCACATGGTAACAAAGGCAAAGAGGTGTCACACCCCAAATCAATCTACAGGAGTCTGGCACCAGTTGTAGTGCCAGCAGGGCAGTCGGTTGTTGTGCGAACAAAGTGCCAGAGCACAGCGGAGGAAACTTCCATGCGGAAATTCCTAACGGAGGGGGTGAAGTGCAGCGAGTGCTTCCGCAGGTCTGGTCGGGGAAAGGCTTAGATGCCAACTCCTGTTTCTTTCCGCCAGGGAGCGCAACCAGCAAGTGAGGCCTGCATGCGGCACGGGCGAGCCGGTAGGACACCCCAGATGAAGCAGCAGCCAGGCCAACCTGCAGACAAGCAAAGCGGAGCACAGTACAAGAACGAAAAGAGAAAACAAAACGAAGGGGATGGGGGGAGGGAAGAGGGCAAGATGTGGGGAAAGGGGGAGAAGGGGGGAGGTGGTGTCTCTTATGGGCTCCTTCCAACTCATCCATCAGCCCACCAAACCCTGAACCGAAGCAAGACCAGTCCCAAGCACCCTAGGTAGTCCAGTCCAAACACCAGGTCCGGCGCATGGCGTTCAATTGCAGATTGTACTTGGGCGGAAGAGTCGAGATTCGAATACTAAAGAGGGCCTCCATTTCAGCAACTATCCGTTCCGGTGATCGACGAATCCCATCGTGCCATCTTCTATTGCGCTCCGACCAAAGATGGTAGACAAGTGAAGCAAGGGCATGCCGAGGCCCCAACACGGCAAGGTGCTTGCCCCGCCACCTTCTGGCCGCCCAAAGCACGCTCTCCGGCCAATCCCTGTAAGGCCATCCAAAGTGCAGATGATTACGTATTAGGTTAAGGCAGCGAATAGAGAAGGTACACTCAAAGAATAAATGTCGCGTAGTCTCCATAATATCTGCGTCGCAGAGAAGGCAAACTGAGGTTCCCCGCCGCAGAAGCGATCCAAGGCTTGTCTCTAGTCGCTAGCTTATCCCTAATCGCAAGCCAGAGCATGAAGTCATGTCGAGGGATGGCTAATGGCCGCCGAAGAGGGTATGCCAGGGTACAATCGGTTGCCTTGGCGGATGCTCTCCCTTGCGGAAGCGGTAGTGAAGCGACCATTTGCGTTGGCAGCCCATCTAATCGTGTCACGTTCGGTCGGGTGGGTGAGTGGTAAAAGAGGGCCGAAGTCGAGGTATTCCACTGAAGTTTGAGCTGGCCAGCACCATCCTCCCTCGTTGATTACCTCGCTGAGTTTCGAGTCCCTGGGTAAGCCCATTATCATAGGTCCTCGAGGTAGCGTTCCACTAGGGGTTCTTCGAGCAGCCAAGGGTCGGTCCAGAGGAGTGTGTTGGCCCCATTGCCAATGCGGAATTGAATGAGAGTCCTAAATTCGGCTCGCAGCTTCAATATCTTTCTCCAGCTCCATGAAGTCCTAGTCCCCGGTCGGATGGACCATAAGGAACTATTGTGCAGCCTCGTTCGTCTAATCCAGGTGGCCCAAATCGAGGTGTCGTCGTCCGTCAGAATGTTCCAAAGCAGACGCATGAGTAGAGCCTTATTATCAGTCTCAATCGAGCGAAGGCCAAGTCCACCTTCAGCTTTAGGCAAGCAAATATCAGTCCAAGCCACCTTGGCACTCGTACCTTTCCATAGAAAGGCTCTAAGCCTCGCTTCAATGCTCCGGATAACGCCCTTCGGAAGGAGGAACACACCAGCCCAGTAGGTATGCAGTCCAAGGAGGACCGATTTGATCAATTGGGTGCGACCGGCGTACGATAGAGAGAGATTGGTCCATTAGCCTAGCCGCTTGTCCACGCTGGTCAGAAGAGGGGTACAGTCAGCAATCGTAAGTCTTGATGTAATAAGGGGAACACCGAGATAGCGTACGGGAAGTGATCCCAGCGAGAAACCCATAATATCTTGGAGGGCGTTCTTCAATCGGTCGGCGCGCTTAGATACAAACATTGCACTCTTATTGATGTTTGCTTTTAGGCCTGATAAGTTAGCAAAGAGGTCGAGGCTGCGTTTGAAGACCCCTACAGAATCGACATCCGCATGAGAGAAGAGGAGGAGATCATCTGCAAACGTAAGCATGAAAATCGCAGTTGCCTCACAGTTCCAGTGGTATCTGAAATTCGGGCTTTGCCTGATCTCGTCTTCAATGATGCCGTGAAGTACTTCCATAACCAGTGTGAAAAGGTAGGGTGAGATCGGGTCGCCTTGCCGAAGGCCCCTCCTCCCTTTAAAGTATCCCGTCGGAGTACCGTTGATGTTAATCGAGAAAGAGGGCGTGGTCAGGCAGGCCCGGATCCATCCAACGAAAACCCGATGAAACCCAATAGCCTCGAGCGCGGCAAGAGAAAGTCCCATTCCACCGTGTCATACGCTTTCGCGATGTCCACCTTGAAGGCCACACGGTCAGGCAGCCCCATATTATTATATCCCTGACAAATTTCCTGTGCTAGTAAGATGTTATCCGTGATCCGGCGGCCAGGAATGAAGGCCGTTTGGGTTTGATGGACGAGTTGCCCAAGGCTGCCCCGTAGTCGATTGGCAATAATCTTGGAGATGATCTTGTAGAGTACGTTGCAGCAGGATATTGGCCTGAAGTCCTTAGCCATCCGGGGGCTAGTGTTCTTTGGAATAAGTGTTATGAGCGTAGAGTTCAGTTCCCCCAAGAGATGTCCCGTCCGAAAGAATTCCTTGATGGCGTGGGTTATGTCCCGTCCAATGGTGTCCCACGCGTCTTTAAAGAATGCCGCAGAGAAACCATCCGCCCAGGAGATTTGTTGTCGCCAATGGAGAACAAAGCTTGCTTGATCTCCAGATCCGTGATCGGAAGAATCATGGCCTCGGCCTCCGTGGGTCCCAGTTTTCGGGCCATGTAAGGTGAGAGTGGCAGCATGCAAGGCCACCGTCCGGCTAGATAGTCCAAGCAGCTCAGTATAGTATCGAATGAGTTCAGCGCACACTTGATTATGTCCTTCGAAGGTAGTCCCTACTTCATCTTCAAGGGTGTATATCCGGTTATTGGCGCGACGCATGGCAACCTTCTTAAAAAAGAAGGATGTACATTGGTCCCCATCCTTAAGCCAAGCCACTTTGGCGCGTTTGTACTAACGCCGAATGCTCCATATCAACCGCTTTAGCATATGCTAAGCGACATCGCCTCTCAAGGACCAACAACTGCGGCTCCATAGGGTGCTGAATAGCAAGCTCCTGTGCGATATCCAGAAACCCCCGAGCCTCGAGAACATTGCGGTTGAGATCACCTTTGTCACGCCGGAGACGCTTCAGCTGTATTTTGATGTCCTTGAGTTTCTTCGTGACGGCGTACATGGGGTAGCCAGCAACTCTCGCCTCCAAGCGGCTTTGACTATCGGTAGAAATCGGGGGTCTTTAATCAGGAAGTTGTCAAACCGGAATGCTTTATTTATGTTCCTTGGCTGAGCCGTGTCTTCCAAAATCAGAGGTGAGTGGTCAGAGGTGGAGGGGAGCCCACATCGGTAAGCTAGGTCCCCAAAATGAGCGAACCACGAGGGGTTGCCAACAATTCTGTCAAGGCAGCGCCAAACTCCTGCCGTGCCACTCTGTTGGTTATACCACGTGAACAAAGGGCCAAGTCGGGGTAGACCAATAAGATCAGAGGCGGTAAAGCATTCTGCCATGTCAGTACAGCCTCCTCCAGGTGATCCTCCCCTCGCCTCATAATTATCCAGAATGGCATTAAAATCTCCCATAACAATCCAAGGGCTGTTAACCCGCGCGTTAGAAGTGGCCAGAATATCATTCCAGAGGGCACGTCTTTCCCCCCGCTGGTTACGACCATAAACAAAGGTGATATAGATTTCTTTCCGCTCTTCTAAGATATGAACCTTGCAGTGAACAGCCTGTGATGTGGCGGCCTCAATCGTCACAGTCACGAAGCGAGCATCCCATCCAACCCAAATACGTGATGCCGGTCCGTCCTCGTACTCGTAGAACCAATCCCACGATCTGATAGAGTTAGCGAGTGAAGAAGCATTTTGTTCGGAAACCCTAGTCTCAACCAGGCCAATCAGCTTCAACCCATATTTCGTAATCATCTCCCCGACCGTCCATCTGTGATCTAACCTATTTAGACCACGTACATTCCAAGAGGCGACCGGGATCATGGAACACTCGATTCCAGGGCTGCTTGAGGACCCTGTAATGCGACGTTTTCCCCTTCTAAGTCAGCTAACACGGCAAACGGGTTGCGGTATTCAACTATAGGTAAGGTGGTATTAGTTGTGCTAGTCGGGCTGCCTCCATTTTGTTGCCCCGGCTGCCTGTTATGCCCCTCCCTTACATGGGTGCTATCCATGGCCGAATTATCCAATGGTGTGGTCTGGTGAGTGGCCCGGTAATGCTCTTGCGATGTAGAGCTTCCAATATCCTTGTTGTTGGTTGTGGCTTCCTCCACGATCACCGATTTGCCTTTATCCTTATTGGTCAATCGGTGAGTACGATTTCTCGTCTTCTCTGCAAGGTTTATCACAGGTGTTGAGCGGGGAGAAAGACGACGAGCCCATTATAGCCGTTGAGGAGAACAATGAAGAAGTTAAGGACAAGAGCCCAGTCGAGGAACGACCGCCACTAGAGCTGAAACCGCTGCCCGGCGAAAAGCGACAACTCAAAGACATGGATGTAGGCGAGGGAGACTTAAGCAGAAAAGAGGTGTTGTACCTCGACTTCCAGCCACCCTAAGCGAACGAAAGCACGTCCGGCTGATGACGGTAAAGAAAGCGCTACTTGGGAGGCAACCCAGGTTTTATCTATCTAGTACTTTCTTTTACTTACCTATGAATATGATGCATATGAAATCTACTACTACTATTATTATTATCATCTATGTCTAGTTCCTTTTTACGTTTCATTTTCTTTTTAGTTATGTCAGGATATCACGAGTCACGATCCACGACCTTCACGCATCCAGTCACGACCACGCCAACTTATTCGTCAGGGGAGTCCCGTTCTTTAACCTTCTTTCCCTTTATTCATTTTAAGTTGAGGACAACGTATGTCTTAAGTGTGGGGAGGGAAATTTAGGTTGAGAATTTACGTGAAATATTTTTTCTATGACGTGTCCGTTAGCTATCAATTTCGTTAGAAAAGCATGAATTATTGAACTCAGGCATGATTATTTGCGCTTATCTCAAGCTGGTTTGCATGACATGAAATTTTGTGAGCAATTAGGATATGCATGATTGATTGAATCGTGTCCGTTTGAATAGATATAGCACTGCTTTGAGAGATTCGTACACATAACCCTTTTTCGTTGTGAGAGTTGAGCCTGACGAGCTTACGCTCATTTTCTTGGTTGTGTAACGTGCCTAGTCTATATCTCTCTAGAAGTTGCCTGTCTGATGCGTGTTGAAACTATTTATGGTGCGTTAGTATGAAAATGATAGGGCATTAGGAACTAAGTCCAGGGCCAAATTTTCCTTACCATGACTAAGCCCCTTAGTTAGCCACTTTGAGCCTGAGCCTATTTGTTTGCTTACCTCGTGAATTATAAAAGCTACTGACTCGAATAAGCCTCCTGAGATTATATGAACCCGAGTTGATTAGAATAGAGCAGAAGTCGAACTTGAGAGTTACTGTTTCAGTGTATGTTTTGATGTTCTTCTCTGCTATTCGTGAAATGACTCGTCCCTTACTTGACCGTTTTCTGAAATGACCCGATCCCTTGCATAAGCCTGCCCATAACCCTTTGGCAAGATATAGGTTTTGGTAATAAGTATCCCTAAGTACACGGCATTCGCTATGACGATGTATTCTTTGCGACAAAAGTCAAACCTTGATGTTTTTAGGGAATAAGGGCAGTGCACAAAAGTGGAGTGTAACTAAGGTGAAAGGGCAGAAAATGAAAGGGAACTGAGTCGAGAGGGTCGGGCAGAAAAGTCTAGGATTTCAGAGCGAAAACGTTGAGTCTTATGTTGAAGCATGTGACTGTCGGTTTAATCATGCTATGTTCTTTGATATTTTTTGCTTACGTGTCCTAGATCTAAGACTACATGTTCAGTATATATGCTTATCGCTTCGTTATTATTGACCCGTTTCAACCCGAAAAGACCCTCAGATTTATGCTTGCCACTTTAAATAGTAGAGATGCGATTAGCGTGCAAGTTTATGGTAGGGGTGAGGACTAGTGCACGAATTGAGCGATTCACTATATGTTAGCCTATACACTGAGTGATTTTGAGCGAATCCCTCTGAGGTATGAGTCTCGATTGGCAGTGCGAAGGAAGTTTATGTCGACAAGTGCAAGTCATTAGTGTGATGTCCATGATTGCTTGCTTGATTCTGTTTCGTGCTTTCTAGCTTTGATGATAAATTGCGAACAATTGTGCCGTTATCTTGATTTGTGCCTTCTCTGACGTCTAATTTACTTGAGGACAAGCAAATGATTAAGTGTGGGGAGGTTTGATAAACGTGTTATAGTACATTTATCGTAGTATTTAATTGCCTTTTAATAGAGTTTTCGTAGTCATTTTATGCACTTATTAACCCTATTTCTACTTATTTTGATATTGAAGGAGCTTACGACGCGTTTCGGGCGAAAAGGAGCAAAAACGAGGCAAAACGGTGCAAAAATGACGAACACTGCCAAGTGTCACGGCCGTGACACCTTGTGCACGTGGCCGTGACAACCACCAGAGGCCGAAAGCTGAAGCAAGTCACGGCCGTGACACTTATTGCACCAGGCCGTGACCCATAGCAGCAGCAACATTAGAAAATACATATCTCTCAATCCAGATGTCGGATTGAGAATCCCTTCTGTCAGAATCAAGATTGGTGAGTCTTCTATCCATGATCAAAATTTCAGCTCAATCGGACATCGTTTACCCCTCCATCTGAGAGAAATACGAAATTGTCGCAAGGCTTTAAAAGTGTCACGGCCGTGACACCTCTGCACGAGGCCGTGACGCACGGCAGTGAGCTCCATTTTGTGCCCCGACAGTGTCACGGCCATGACGGGCCATGTCCCAGGCCGTGACAGTAGCGAAAATCATTATAAAAGCCCAAATTCGACCCAAAAAGGGGGGATACTTACCAGATATCAACCCTAAACTCTCCAGAGACGAAAGAAGAGCCAAAAGAACGCAGAATCACGTCCCGGAGCGCAAGAGACGAAGCAACGACGCAATCACGCCCAATTGATCAAAGAACGAAGATTCATCACGCTAGTGCCGATAATTCGCCAGTATTCAAGATCATGAGTCTTCCTTCTCTGTTCTCTAATTCTTTCGCTGTTTTCTCGTCTATTATGAGTAGCTAAATTCCCTGTGTGTTTGGGATTAGATGAACGCTAGGTTATTTTGCAATTAAGAGATATGTTATCGTGACTAGTGTTTATGACTATTTATCTATCTATGAAATTGTTCCGTCGCTTTAATATGTCTATGTGTTAAAGTGATCGTGTGGAAAATCGTTTAGGGCGATAGCTAAGCAACGATTAGGCCGTTCGTAGAAGATAGGATTCGAGTATAGGGCGAAAGCAAATACTCGATCCTCGCTTTAGTAATTACTGCACTTTAGATCCCCGCGAGCGTTTAGGGCGACAGCAAATTCGTTAGCGGGTAGGAAATTACTGCGATCTAGTCAGAATCACGTAGAAACGATAATTTACTGTCTTAGGCGATATACCTAGCGGGAGTCGAATCCCGAGCACATCTTTATTATCTGAAAGCTCCTTTACCAGTTTTAGGCGTATTCTCTTAGTTTCTCGTTGATTTAGGAAATAATCTGTTAGGATAATTCGTAACACCCTCTGTATATTTTATTTAGGCTAAATATCTAGTCGATAGGTTAATACTAGTACTTAGTTTATTCCTCGTGTTCGATACTCGTTTACTCACTTTACTGCACTATAAACGATAGATCCACTGCCTATCGCACGCGGTGATAGTAATTAGGTATACGTTTTATTTTATCACTTGTCGCACTTGCACATTACACCACGTGTCGATCAGTAACCTTTGATGAGTATCTCATATCAGGTGCTACTAATGAGGAAGGTTTAGATATGTCCCTTGCGGATTCACAGATACCACAAGTGCCAACTGATTAGTCTCCTGAGGATAATGATGGTGATCCCACTACTGAATCAGATCCCATTGAAGTTCCACCTCAAAGAAAGTTCAAGCACGCATCCAGCCATCCCACTGATCAAGTCATTGGGAACATCACCTCCGGGATCAAAACAAGAGCCACTGCACGAAACCAATTTTCAGAGGATCCCCCAATGCTCTACTATCCTTGGTGGAACTAGGTCAGTAAATGAAGCTCTCACTGAAAACTCATGGATATCTGCTATGCAGGAAGAACTTGCTCAATTCGATAAGAGCCATGTGTGGACACTTGTGGAACGACCTCATGACAAGTCGGTCATCGGTACCAAGTGGGTATTCCGCAACAAGCTTGATGAAATGTGCAATGCAACATTCATCTCTCAGACCAAATACACTAAAGAGTTATTGCAGAAGTTTGGAATGGTTGATTCCAAGGCACTGCCCACTCCTATGCACCAAACAGCTAAGATTGACAGTGACGAATCAGGTACACAAGTAGATCAAACTAAGTATCGTGCCATTATAGGTAGTCTACTTTATCTCACTACAAGTAGGCCAGATATCATGTTTGCTATTGGTATGTGCTCTAGATATCAATCGAACCCTAAGGAATCTCCTTGACTGCTGTTAAAAATGTATACTTAGAGGGAACAATGAATTTAGGTTATGGTATGGAACTAGCAAAGAATTTTTCTTAGTAGGGTACTCAAATGCTGACTATGCGTTGTAGGGATGATAGAAAAAGTACTAGTGGAACTTTCCAGTTACTTGGTAATTCCCTTATAACTTGGTCTAGTAAGAAACAGAATGCGGTCGCCCTGTCCACAACCGAAGCCGAGTATATGGCTCTAGGAAATTGTTGTCAACAACTATTATGGTTAAGACAAACACGTAGTGACTACGGTCTAAGCTATGATGCGATCATGTTCTCTGTGACAGTACCAATGCTATTAGTATCACTAAGAATCCCGTCCATCACTTTCGAACTAAGCACATATAAATAAAACACCTTTTTATTCGAGATCATGTTCAAAAAGAAAATATTAACATTGACGTGGGTACCACAGATCAATTGGCTGATATCTTCAGCCTCTCATAGAATGTAGATTCTGTGAATCCGTCAGTGTTTAGGAATCTTAGAGCTAATTAAGGAAAGATGATCCCCTCCTTCAGCCTAATATCTCACAGCCTTATATAGACGATAACCCTTCAATCTTTTTCCAAAATAAATCCTCTTAGCATCTCGATTTAAGAGCCAAAATTTCTCCTTCTCTCTCACACGATCTCTTTTGAATTTTAAATCATCACGTTCCATCAACCGACTATATCTATCCATCTCTCTATCTCTTTTACTTCATCTTCTACCTTTCGTCATTCCCTATTTCCTTTGCCTCTGAAAACCCTAAACAATGGTGAGAACAGCCAGATCTAAGCACATCGACGCATGCTCCAGCGCTGGGAAGAAGCGAAAAGAGCCAACGCCTAAGGAGTCACCGTCCCCCAACTCGTCACCTCCTTCGAGAACCACCCGCTCGAAAACTAAGCCCTCAGCAAAATCCTCAAAGTCCTCAAAATCATCCAAGAAAGCCAAAACCGTTCACAAAGAGCCTTTTCCTAAGCCTTCACCGTCCATAATCACAGCCCTGTTCGTGAGCCCACTCCACAATCATCTCCTGTCCGTGAATCTTCTCCACAGCCCTCTCCTGTCCGTGAATCTTCTCCACAGCCTTCTCCTGTTCGTGAACCTCCTCCAACCCTCTACTGCTCGTGATCCCAGCCCACCTAAGCAAAGCTCTCCACCTAAGGAACCTTCAGACTCTAAGGAATGACACTCCAGTGAAGACGAAATTGTGGATGAAATTCCTAAAGTGGTTTTCGATATCAACAACCCTGATGAAATCCCTTTCGAGGTAAAGTTTCTTGATCCCACTGCCGAAGAAAATTTTAAGAGCTTGATAAACCGTGATGTTGCTAGAGGCCGTGGAATCCTTTTTGATGAGATTCGTTCTTGTAGTGCTCCTACGTGGTTGTTAGATTTGGGTGGAAGAAATTCTTTAGTATCAATAGGACCGACTACCCTGAAGCTGTGAAGCTCTTTTATTCCAACCTAGACTATGAAGAAACCGACTCTGACATTGTGATAACCTCCTATGTTCTGGGTAAGAAAAATTGAGTGGAACTATGAGAAGCTCAATGAGATGCTCGGGGTGAGTAACATCGGGATAAGGCACCTTAGTATGGGTGAGTTGTGCGAGTCTGATGAGTTCAGTTTGTCTGAGTGCACTAGAGCCCTGTGGAACAGCAATAGGAGACCTAAGTTCACCGAAGGGCTAGCTCTGAAGAAACTGGGGATAGATCACTACATTCTTCATAAAGTCCTGAACATGACCCTATGGAGCGCTAAGATAGCTAGCGGTGGACATTCCACCAACATGAATGCTATGAGCACCTTCGCCGTCTTCATGATCTCTAAGAGCAGAAAGTTCAATCTAGCCTATGTCTGATGAAGTATATGATCTATGCCTTCGAAAGCCCTGAGAAGCTGCTTCCCTATGGGATGATTCTGTCCCACCTGTCCGAACTCGAAGGATTGGGAGAACATTGCACAGCATGCAATCGACCTCAAGACCCTCAAACTCATGGGAATCTACTACGAGAAGCAAGTTGGTTGGTTCAATGCCCAGGATAAGAAGGCAGCTATGAGTTCTTTGAAAAAGGACCCGTTGGTAAGGGCAAGGCCAAGGTTGTGGAGCTGACTGAGAGTGATGAGGAACCTGCTGAAGAACACCAAGATGACGATGATGTGATCACAAAAATTCGCACAGATATCGCTGCCATCTTCAAGAGGTTGGCAAGCTCAAGCACCAGAATAGTGAAATCCTTCGCAAGCTGTCCAAGCTTTGGAAGAAACTGAAGAAACGCGCCTCGTCTGACAGCGAGTCCGATAGCGTTTAGTGCGATCTCTGATCTTCCCATCCTTTGCTTTCTGCAATTCCTTTTGCGTCTATAGTAATCCGTCCCGGGTCTACGTGTCTAGGAGTCTAAGTGTCTTAGCAGTTTTTATCGTCACCCTTTTTTATGCTGATTGGGGAGAGAATTATTGGACTAAGTGTAAGACCCCGATCCCCGCAAATTAGGTCGGCCAACAAATTACGTGCATAATGTATGTGATTTCATGTTAGTTTCGTGTATGTTACACACTCATGTGATGCCACGAATTTTGTGCTCGTAAATTTTGTGCGAATTATGCGTAGATACTTATAAATAATTTCGGAACTATGATGAACCCTAATTCATGAATAGGAATTTTCGAAAAATATTGGAGGAAATGATTAATGATAGTCAAACGATAGCTGGAACTATGATTTCATTGGACTATAAATTATCTAGTTGGGCTAAGAATTTTAATTTAGGCCCAATCCATACTTAGCCAAACCTTAGAGACAAGGTTCCTAAAATGAGGAAGACCCACACCTAAGCTATGCCTATTAACATTATTTAAAGCAAAATATCTAAGTTAACAATCCAAAACTCCATAACCACATTTGAAAACTAACGAAAAGCAAAGCAAAGGCAAGGAGAAGGGCCGAGAGATAGTCGAACCAAGAATCTCCTCAAACTAGCTTAGAATATCGAAATTGGTAAGTGAAACTCCATCCTTAAGCTTTGTAATCTCCGCAATCTAGTAGTATTAGATGTATTAATGTCATTAATGCAATTTTAGTTTGAGAAAGAATGCGAAAACCCTAAGTGTGAAGTTAAGCTCATGATAAGGTCCTTATTTAGATGAATTCGTGATCGGATAGTTTAAAGTATGATATAGAACCTATGAATTGTGCCTTTAAGTTAAGAACCACACGATTTTGGTAGAGAAAGGATGGAAGTGAAGGCGACTAGGTTAATGAGATAAATGTAGTTTCGATGGGATAAATGTTAGGGTTTCGATCGAAAGTGAATAAGTGAATTTGAATTCGATTGAATGCGATTAACCAAAGGACTTTCGATCGAAAGTAGGCAATGAAATTTCGGGGTTTCGGGCGACAATTGGGTAGAACTAAGTTTCAATCAAATCAAATTGCAAGATAGTAAATTTAGTAAGTAACGAGTTTCGACCGAAACTCATTTTAATGCATGAGTATCGATCGAAACTCATACCAAATCCATGCCATCGATCGAAAGCGGTGAATCACTTTGCAGGGTTTCGATCGAAACCTAAGATGACATCATGATGACATAAGAACACGGCGAAACACTGATCGATCGAAACTGGAATCAATCGAAACACAAAAATTGATCGAAATGAGATCTTCTAATGTGTATGGTTTCGATCGAAACTGAGGTGACGCCATGCTTACGTCAGGCACGGCGAAACTCACATGGTTTCGAGCGAAACCCTCGTGATGTCCATGGTTTCGGGCGAATTGATGACGTCATGATGATGAAATAACACGGCGAAACTCATCTGATAATACATCTCGTCGATCGAAAGTGAGTAGAATCGAGTGATTCACAAGTTTCGACCTAAACTAACCCTAATGATTTCTATCGGGCGAAACTAACCAATGATAACTACGAAATGAATTTAAGGTTTGACATAAATGAGTTTTGATCGAAACTAAGAAATTAATATACATCAATTTGGACGAAATTCGATCGGGCGAGACCTAGCCATATTAGCCATCGATTGTAACTAGGGCTCAGAGTACATCAATTTAATAAAATTGAATCGAGTGAAATCCATAAGGTTTAATCCTTGAATCGAATCAAGCCAATTGGGAGTAGCGATCGAAACTGAAACCTAAGTTAGTGAACCTTCGCCGAGACATATGAGTTAGAATGACTTAAATTCTAACATAATTAGGTATGGAAACCAAATGACTTAGAATGAGTCAATGGGACAAATCGAATGGCTTAGAGTTTAGAAGGTTAGCATAAGTCTAGTTAACTGGTACGACGAATATTAATATATAATGACGAATTAGCTAAGAAAGCAAGACACTAATAATTTAACCCTTTTATTTAAAAGGTCGAAAGTTAGGAGCGAACAAGGGAGTGCGCTAATTGAGCTTGGACGCAAGTAAGTAGAAATTCAACTACGACACGTAACTTGCCTGCGTCCAATTACGTGCTCGTGTATTCTATGTGAAACATGTATTACGTGCTCGTGTATTCTATGTAAGTAGAAATAATGTGGATTACGTGCTCGTGTATTCTATGTGAAACATGTACCATACGATATGATTATTTTATATGCATGATAGCATGACCTGCATGTGTACATGAGTATGGCATGAGCACTTGCACGCATACATAGTATGTAAGACACGAGGTAAGAGCGTGCATAAGATCGCCTGCGTGCGATGTATACTCGCCGATATTGGTGTTTGTGTCGACTAAACGAAGAGTCACGGCTCCCCTATGCAGCCATGACGAATGAAGCCATAAGGCCTGTATAAGAGGCTGGGGTAATACCCCGTATGCGGGAGATGCAACCTGGAGGATGCGGCCCGGGGCACGCACTGAGTAAGGGAAGATTCCTTCGGGTGACCTTCTAGTGCGTAAAGCACTAACCGGGAGGGAAGATTCCTTCGGGTGACCTCCGCGGTTAGTGGCCTCGGTGTTGGCTACCAGTGAGAAGCGTCCGCTGGAGGCCACACTGAGTAAGGGAAGATTCCTTCGGGTGACCTTCTAGTGTGTGAACCTCCACACATGAGATCTCTATGACATGGCGCATAGTGGGATGGAAAGCCGAGGGCCCATATGACGTAAGAATATAAGAAAAGAGTACGAGTCAAGAAAAGGGTATGAGAAAAAGGAGTATGAGCATTAGAAAATTTCGGCGTGGATTGTCGATCGTTAGGACACGTGCATACATGCATAATTTCCGCTTACTGAGCCTCGGTGGCTCATCCTTACGTTACGTGTTGTAGGTACCGACGATCACGGTACGTGACCTACCGATATCGCAAGGCCATTTCTTTTGGAGCTTTCGGCTGCTTTTGGGGTGGGAGTGAGTGTATGGATGACGACCCGTGAAGGCCGGGCGGATAGGAAGCTTTTGCTGCACAAGCGCACACACACACTTGTATTTTGCGTAGATGTGACTATGATGAATTAGTAGAATGAAATATGAATATTCTTTTGACATGTGTGTAAGAATTTCGCACGCAGTTTTAAAAGGAAAAATTTTATTCGCATTTTTACGTCCTTGCACTATAACGAAGCCTTAGGCACTTAGGATTAGAACGAATTACTAGGTCGGACGACGGGTCCTGACACTAAGTATGTAACAAAATAGGTACCTGCGTGTGATCCCTGTTGTTGGGATAAGACCTTGTTATGCTTATGATTATGACTGTTTATTTATGCTCTGATTTAATTCCTTGACTAACCTTTGTGTGTGCTGACTTATGCTTTGAGAATTTTTGGATATCTAAGTCAGGGGGAGTGCAATAGTCGTGATACTTGTTTCTGCTGGAACCTTTATGTGATATCATGGAATCATGCTACATCATATATGCACATAGTCAGGGGGAGCAAATCATGAAATCTGGTAACTTATGTGTAGTACTTTGCATTTATCTCTGCAATGATAGTGAACATGCTATGAATCTTGACATGAAGTACTTGCACTTAGATAGGGGGAGCATGCACATCTTATGTGAAACTTGATACTTCCATGCTCTGTCCATGGTTAAATTAGGCTCACACGTTACATGCCTACATGTTCGAATATGCTCATTACATAAGTAACATGTCATCATCAAAAAGGGGGAGAATGTTGACCTTTTTGGTCGTGCATCGTATTTGAGTTTTGATGATTCCATGTACTTAAGATGGGATAGACACTACAAATTTAGCAATTTGAAATATGTATGTATCATGTATTTATATTTCAGTGAATTGGATCTTTACACTGTGTTTCCATTGCAACGTGACTTATGTGATACCACTGTGATCATTGATTCCACCGTCATCATATCATTGTTACCTGAATTTGGAAAGTATGCATAAATCGAATGATAAGTAACTATGATCTCGAAGCTATTTGTGTAAAATGACGTGATTAATCCTTAAAGTGCTACGCTATGTTAACTAGAGTAAGGATTATGCGTTAATTTGAGAAAGGATAATTATGATATACATGGTAAAATTATTACTGCTGGAATCTGCCTATATATGGAATGGGATCTTCTATATCCTTGAATGTGCTAAATATGAATATTATATGCTAAAGATATATTTGCATGAATGCTTATCCGTTTTAAAATATGCTGAAGTAGGAATTATGTGATACAGATGCACTTAATTCGTGCTTATTTTTTTAAGTTATTGCACTTGTGCTATACATGGAAAGAATATGTGCTATAAGTGGAAAACACGTCATCCACTGTAACTTGTCTATTTTTAGGAAGAAATCTTGCAGATATCATTAGCAATTGCATCTTAAATGTTAGAGTCAAACGAATTCTTTCCCTGTGTGAATATGGTATTTATTTTAATGGAAATTCGTAATTAATGTGCTGTATAATTGATAAGATGTTGAGTGGAACTATTTATGGTATCTTCGTAAGTACCACATTGCTAATATGGATAAGATCTGCCTATATGGTAAGGAAAAGGTATTTAGAGTAAGATTTCATGCAAATTAATGAATATGAACGTTGTGATACTTGGAGCTTAAGTTTGCATGATAATTATGATGGAATGATGTGCTGAGCTGGTGATTGCGATTGACATTCCATATGAAGTGTGATACTAACAAGATTATATAAGTCAACACTTCAACATGGGGTGCAGACAACGAACGAACATACCCACGAGATAGCAAGAAGAGAGATCTGAATTAGAGCGTTCGATTTGCGAATTATTATTCTCTGTTTGTGCTTTGTGCTTTCATTTTGCGATAGTTGAGTGCACCCTAAGTTAGAAAAACTACCATCTCGATTTGAGCGTGTGTGAACCTCCCAAGGAGACAGGAGTGAAACGTGCCTTTTGTGAAGGGAGGATTTGAGATCCAACTGACCTTCGGGAGCGAGCTGTTTCCAGTCGGAGAATAGGGATTCTCAGGGAACGACGTGGAACGAAACTCGGCGTTAGGCACTCTATCCGCGGTCTAGTGTTCATCTTGGTCTTGGTTGTGTTAGGGCGATCGGTCACTTTTGTAACCAACTACGGTAACATAGTGGATTGATCAAACTCTTAAGGAGCAAACTTCAAGGAGAGGACTAAACCCCACTTGGGGATATAACCTCCATAAATCCAGGTGTCATTTACTTTTCCGTTCACTTGCACTCATGCAGATCCACTCAACCAACAGTTAAGAGAATAACCATCAAAACATCTTAATTCCGTTGTTCTCATGATCAAAGAAACAAAAAGTTTTAGTAGCCTAATTCCCCCCCCTCTTAGGCACATAGTTTACTTCATTGTGAAATCAAAACCATTGATAAAATAGAGAAATTCGTACTCTATTTGTTGACCTTTTTGATCCATGAGAGTTAGAGAGTCTTGATGAACTATGCAATTGTAATGACGTTAGCTCTATAAATTAAGCAATTCGATGAATGATCAACATAATGTCTAAGTACATATAGTATTTGACGGTGCATGAATTATGAGCTATAAAAAGTGTCAAAAATTTGATTTGCATGTGATTATGTGATTTATTGGTGAAACTATGTGATCGCATGTTATAGACGTCTCACATGCTAGGATATATCGTTCTATGTTATTTATGGAAAAAACGTCGGAGATATCCTACCGTATTTTATATGGAACATATGCTGTCTAGATATGGAAAGTGATATATCCGTTGAGCATCGTTTATTCCTGAGTGAAACTTGCACCTACGATTTTTAAATGCATCCCGCTGAATTAAGTATGTGAAATAGATTTGATATCTTTCCTTAAGCTGATTAAGATATTATAATTAGGGAAGATTTGATTGATTGACTTTGTGGATAAGAAGCAAACATATGGTATGTGCTAAAAACAGATATGATCTTTAGGAAGTTAAGCAATTCGGATAAATATGTTCTGATCTGATTTATGTGCTAAACGTGGTAAATATATTGATCTGATACTATGTGCTAAACATGGAAAATATTTGATATGCTACTATCTATTGTGCTAAACATGGAAAGTAAATATGGACTTATTCTATAAACTGATAGGTGGGAATCACATTTGGAAAGTTCTGTTATGGTAAATATAATTCGAAATACATGAATATGCCTTGAGAATGAATCTGAGCCTTTTATATAGAATATAATCATGCTTTAATGAGCTAATAACCTTTGTGAACATTTTTGTGAGCATGATCTACATCGTATATTGACTACCCGAAAATTGCATGGACTATATGTTAGGGAGTGTGCGCTCGGAATGCCATACGAGGACTAGGAATAGTATAAGATGCACGATGATGTATAGGTCACTAGACAGTTTAATTGTATACACTGTCAATATAAAGTAGTGAATATTATTTACATTGTAAAAAAGGCATTATTATTTATTTATCGAATATAAAGTCTGCTTGTTATCTGATTCTCGTGGGGACGAGAGAGGAGACACCAGATGTTCGTAATCTCATCATTAAATAAAACGTCCGTAAGTCTAAGGATTCTATGTGGGTGACTAGATATTCGAATATGACTTATTCATTGACGACCACATAGTATCGGTAGTGTCACCGATTACCTGAGAGGTTGTGGGTCGTGATGGAGATATCGGTGATCGGAGAGCTCGCGTATTCGAACCTCAGCTCGTATCCGTCTTGATCACATTACTAGGATGTTGTCAATGATTGAACGAATGACTATAGCAGCCTCAGACCGATAGGGTCATTAACGGATTTGCTTTCGCGATTTCGGTTTGTTGCTAGTTGGCTAGGCTCGCAAGTGTTGGGAAATGGAACACTAGCCAGCGGCGAAACGCAACCGACTTTACGGAGGAGATTACCGAGCTTTGACTGCTATCGGGATTCACTGCCTACATTCGTATAGATTAACGTCCTGTGACGTAATTGAAAAACGGCGATTGTAAAGCCTTCAGCCGAAGCTTGGAAAGGTCGCTCGTATTAGATACGGAGCGGAGTTTAAATAGAAGGTTCTGTCTCGATTATAACATAGTGTTAGGTTAATGAGTTTGACATTTACATGTCTCCCACCTAACCGGGACGCAAGTGAAAGGCGTAAGAGGTATTTAAATGTATAACCTATAGTTTGTTCGCCCGAATTTCGATGATCAAAATTCGTTCTCGACTGGGATCTGTCCGGTACCGCGGGATAGGCTAGGCGAATACCGGGTCTCATGGATTTCTCCCATGCCAGTTAAGACGGATCTAGAGAGTCGCGCTTAAAAATGGTAATGACGTCAAACGAAAAAGGCGGGCTTTTCTCTGGAACCTAACGAATGGGATTCGTTGAGGTATTGGCATAGTTGATACGATGTGTCGACGATTTAGTTAAATTCCGATGACGGTCACGGAAATAATTAGGACTTAAGATTGTGTTAAGTGCTTAATTAATAACTAACTGGGGCTCAATTATAATAAAATAATTAGATTGGGTTTAATTATTTTATTACTTAAAATTGAGGGACTAAAATGGGAATTCGGAAACCTCATGGGCCGAAATGAAATTAATTGAAAGAATGCAAGTTGACTTGGTCTTGGACATGTGTCAATTCCATTTCATGCCACATTGGTTGAGGTGGCAAGTGACTAATTATTTCACTAGTTGCCATGTGTCTCACTTGAGACAATGATAAAAACTGATAAGAGAGAACTTGCATAAATAAAAGTAAGGCAACGTGAGATGTAAATATAATGCTAAGTACTTCCCACTTTACTCAACTACAAATCTAGAGAAAAGGAAGAACAAAACATTGGCTAAGGTTTTGGAACTTCTCAAGCCACGTCAAGCCACGGGATTGTTCGACGAAGCCCGACGCCCGAACCGAACTGTGTCTAGCCATCGGGAGCAGTTCCGGAGGTTTGATCAAGGACACAGTGGCGTGACAATCGAGCCTGGAGGCCCCGGGAACTAAACGAGGTGCTGCGACGCCCATCCGAGGTGTATCACGTTCACAGTCGGTATACTTCGAACCCTAATTTGATTTTAGGAAAATACTAAACGACATCAGAATGATAAAGACCCTCGTTATGATTATCGGGAAGTGTAGAATCATTCTAGAAAAATTGGTATCGATTGGAAATCATTTCAGTTATAAAATTGATGAATGACGGCAGACTGCCGCTTTACTCGAATTGATAATTTCGAACTACTGATTTGATTTTATGAAAAATACCAAAATGACATCGGAATTATTCAAAAGACCCCTCGTTATGATTGTTGGAAGTGTAAAATCAATCAGGAAAATTTGGTATCTATTGAAAATCGTTTCGGTCGCCAAATAGTCGAACCGTTGTCGGTTGCCGCTTCGTTCGAACTAGTTTGTAATTAAATTATCAATTCGAATAAATTTGTATTTAATTTAAATTTAGGAAATTCTAATTATACATGGTGTCCTGAGGCTCAGAGCAGTATCTTGGACCCTCGGGAGAAGCCGAAGGGCGCTGGATCGAATTTAGATATTGAAAATCGAAAATTCTTAACCCTACGTCACTCGGTCCAAACGTGCTTCTGCTATCGCCACGTTGTGCTGTTCGGGGCCGGCGTCGATTAGTCGGGCCCACCCCAACAGTGGTGTCAGAGCTATGGCTCATGAGTGGTTCGACCGAAGGCCTCGAAAGTCGATGTGGCGAACGAACTGTCGATGTAATTTGGAGACTATCATTGCTCGTGACGTCGGTCGGGCACCCGATGTCAAAAATCTGTGTTGCATATTTATGTGGGACATTTGTGTGGGCTTAGGTTCTAACCGGGTTATTTGTTTAAGGGCCGTTTGCCGCTCCCGGGTATGTATATGGATTACGGGATGTTCGGGAAATAATTCCCCCGTGTTGTATCTAGTTGTATTTTATCGCTTTATTTGGTAAGTTAGATAAAATGACGGCCATTCAACGCAAGGCGATATTGGTGGGTTCGACGACCATCGTGACGAGTCGACGTTTGAAGATCGAAGACCCCGATCGTTTTACGACCCCATGTATAGGACCAGATTAGAAATGAAGATATAAATATGCCTAAGATGGGGGTGAATTAGGCTTATAGAAATTTTTAGCTTTTTTTCACAAATTCTAAGTGTAGTGACTTAGATATGCCTATTGATGTTTGTAATGAATATGCCTGATATATCCTAGTTACGTCGGATGTGTTTCGGGTCTGTCTCACAGCGACAAAGAAATAACAGGAAATTAAATGCGAGACAGGATTTTTATAGAGGTTATATCCCCAACTGGGGTTTACTCCTCTCCTTGGGGTTTGCTCCCTAAGAGTTCAACCAATCACTATAATGCACCGTAGCTGGATACAAAACTGATTGGTTAGCCCAATACACAACCGGAACAAGTCGAACACTAGCCACTACTAGGTTACCACACGCCGAGTTTCGTTCCTCGGAATCTCCTGATCCCGACAGACACAGCTCGCTACCGAAGGGCCCCCAGAACTCGTACTTCCCTTCACGTGTTCGTAAATGTCAACCTTGCCTCTTGGTATTGATCACGTCCGAAGACAGAATATATGGAGGGGATGATGGAATATCAGATGAATCACTCGCTCAGTGATGGAATCGCAAGTTAACGCACAGTAAGGCAGAAAGCTATCGCAAATGGAAGGCTCAGGAATATCTCTGTATCTTTCTGCTTAAGACTCTCGTTGTAGTAGGTTCGCAAATTCTTGGTTCTCGAGATTATGAAGTGTAGCATGTATATATACCTTTTCAATCAGCACTTCACATGGAAAATCATATCATATAATAATCACACGATCAAGCATAGTTTCCATGCAAGTTTCGAAGTCAACATGCCATATAAAATCATGCTCTTTAATAAATCATCACAACGGTCATAGCACATTAAAGCATGATTATTTCCCATATAAGAGCTCATTTAAGCATGCATACATTCCATATAAAGACCCAAATTCGTTCTCATGCATATTCAATCACTTCGCATATATTTACCATATCAGGACTTTCCATAAGTGATTTCCTGCTATCTGTTTCTAGTGTAAGTCGATCCAAATTAGCTTTCCAAATATAACACACAAGATAGCATCATACCAGCACGTTTTCCATGTACAACTCATAGTATTAGATCAACATAATTATCATGTTTAGCACGCAAATCAGACAGAACACACAATATTCGATTTATCAAATCATGGCGGAACTTTCCTTATTTCAGAGATCACATCCGTTTATAGAACATACCATATAATAGCACCTTATCCACAAAGTCAATCAAATCAAATCTTTCCTAAATATATTATTCCAATCAGCATAAGGAAAGATATTAATTCAATGTTGCACATTAAATACAGTAGAAGGCATGCAAAAATCGTATATGTGATTCTCGTCCAGGAATAATCAAGTATCAACGGGTATATCACTTTCCATATATAAACAACATATTTTCCATATATAGATCAACAGGATATCTCATGCGTAATTTCCATATATAGCACAGAACGATATACCCTATCACATGGGTTGTCTATAACATGCGATCACATTGTCACATCAACAAATCACAGAATCATATGCGAATCAAATATTCAAACACTTTAACGATTTATAGCTCATAATCACCGCATGGTCGAATATTATCATGTTCCTGGACATTATATTGATCACAAATCGAATTGCTTAATTTATATACCTAATGTCATTACAATTACATCGTTCATCAAAACTCTCTAACATGTATGGACCAAAAAAGGTCAACATTCTCCCCCTTTTTGATGATGACATGTAATTGATGCAGCACGGAAGCATGTAAGCATATTCGATCATGCAAATCCTAGTGCATATGTCCAAGTGTTCCATAATCACAAAGCAGAGCTTACGATATTTCCTAATCACATGTGATACATATTTGCTCCCCCTGCCTAAGTGCAGTTATCTATATGACATCCAGCGATATATCATGAATGAGTTTGCTCCCTTTGTCTATGTGCGGATATATCATGTCATTTTCAATGTTATATTGTGAGTGCAAAATTTTGAAGTTTACCCGTGAGTGTGCTCCCCCTGCCTAAGTGCGCATTTTCCAAGCATGATTCAAGCAATCAGATATTCATCGCAGCAGGCACTTAGCATTTTTCAAGAAATCTCACACAAGTCAATTTGCACAGTTAAGTATCTGAGTATCACTGTATCAGAGCATAAAATCAGATAACGCAATTTAAGATCAGCAAAGATATATCCAGAGAGCAGAGGAAAATATTAAGAACGCATAGACGCATCAGAGATATATCATAAAAGCAAATATTATATAGATTAGGGTTCAACGAACTTCCCTAAACACCAACTACAGCCAAAAACCAAAACACTTAGACGCTCAACGCCTAACACTTACCTTACTACTCTCCCTTCATTATCAAAAAGGCAGGAGGGACACTTGAGAACTAAAACGATACTAGCAGAGGGGAATATCCTAAGAGCAACTAAGAGCAGAATGGAACATGAGGGGCAGCCTACTGGCTTGAAGATGTTTCAGAATCGGCGGGTTTAGGAAGGGACTTCTTGACTAGCTTGGAGAGCTTGGACAGTTTCAGTGAGAGCTCGGTATATTGTTCTTTGAGCTTGCGGAAGCGATTCTGATTATCAGCCTTGATATCGGAGATATCGCGGCGCAACACTGAGATTCCTTCCTTCCCTACGCTGAGCTCATCCTCATAGTCGTCGTCCTCGTCCGCTTTGACCTTTGATTTACACTTCGCAGCAGACCGTTTCTAAGCACTATCAACTGACCTGTTCTCCCTTGCCTTGAACCAACCTTGACTCTTGGAGTGGTGAATCCCCATGCGCTTGAGAGTCACTAGGTCCACTACCTGAACGGCCCTATCTTCCCATGCTGTCGGCAGAATAATACCCTCGCACTCAAACAAGTGAGTGAGAAGCATCCTGTAAGGCAGCGCCTTGTCCTTGCTCTCGATGGCCTGAATCATGTGCTTCATGACGGTATATCCTAGGTTAAATCTGCGGTTCTGTGATATTATGTAGACCGCGAAGGTGCTCATGAAGTTCATGGTCATCGAGTGGCGGCCACTTCCTATTTCGCACTCCAGAGGGTCATGTTGAGCAGTTTGTGCAGGAAGAAAAAGTCGATAGGGAGCTGGTTCAGGGCTTCTCGGTCAGAAAATCGGGGTTTTGTGCGGGTATTCCAGAGTGTACGAAGGACATCACTGAGGTCAAACTCATCACCATGGCACCAGTCGCTCATGTCGTAATGACAGATGGTCTCATCAGCAATCCCCAGCATGGCGTTCATTTTCTCAGTGGTCCACTAGATTTTGCGGCCAAGAACATTGGAGCGGATGGTGATATGCCCTTCGAACTCTTCGTAGTCGAAGTTGGCATAGAACAGTTTGACGACTTCAGGATAGTTGGGCGTGTTGATACTGAGGAACTGCTCCCATCCAAAGTCCTTGAGCCATGTGATGACGTTTCCAGGAGGTAACTGATCGAAGGCAACTCCGCGACCGCGAGCGATATCTCTTTTGCTGAAGCTTTTGTAGGTGGTGCGGTTACTTTCTTCCAGAAAAAAGGATTTCAACTGGGATGTTGTTAGGTTTTGAGAGATCACTAGGCGGGATGTCAGAAGATTTTGGGATCGACTGTGGAGATGGAGAGGCTTTTTCAAGTGGCGAATGAGATTTCTGGGTTTCTATAGGAGTTGGGCTTCGAGATGGCGATTTATGGGTTTCTTCAGGAACTTCTTCAGTAATCTCTTGGCTCGAGGCAGACTTTTCAGGCTCAGGGGATTTAACAGAGGAACGAGAAGTGTGACTGGATCTCTTGGTCTTCTTTTTCTTCTTCTTGACAGGTTTGGCCGGAGAAGAGGTATTTTCAGTAGTTTTCGCTTTAGAACGGGTTTTGCGAGCAGAGGGCGATGAGGCTGAGGCTTGTTCCGGTGATTTGGAAGGAGAATTGAGTGGAGATTCATCTGATGTGGGTTCCTTGCATTTTCGGCTTGAGGATTCCTTGGTGGCTATTTTGGGTGTGGACGTTTTGGCCATTTTCAGAGATTAGGGTTTGATAGAAAATTTCGAGAGGATGATTGAATTGATGATTGTTGAAAGACGGTTCTGGTATTTGAAGGAGATGGGTCGGTTTATTTTTGGAAGAGATAAGGATGGAATTCAAAATTTGAAATTTGAAATACAAAGAAAGTGAAGAAACTGTCAGAGGCATCATACTGATTTGACGGGATCTCAAAATTATGGAAGGGATTTGACTGGGCTGGATAGGAATATATTTTAAATAAATGAGTTCCCTAAAACAACTGAACGGCTGGAAAGATATCTACGAGTTCCTTCCTAAAATAACCTAATCACATTCAAAGACAGATCCAGACGATCGGATATTCCTAACATAATCTAGATAGCTGAAAGAATGTCTCGGAATGAGATAACTACGAATCTTCTCCTAAAATACGAAGACCACACTTAAGGAAAAATTCTATAAGATCCACGGAAATATTTCAAGGGCTGAATGAATGTCTTAAGATACGATAACTACGAATTGCTACCAAAAAAAATAACCTAGAGTAAATGATAGAATAAGGCAGATTTACTAACCTTATTTAGCTCGATAATTCCCAATCTATCACGGATGTCGCAGAATCTTGCCTCAATTAGGGGCTTCGTGAAGATATCAACAAGCTGATCATTTTTCCTACGAATTCCACACTGATATTCCCCTTCTGAACGTGGTCTCGTATAAAATGATGTTTAACCTCAATATGCTTAGTACGAGAGTGATGCACGGGATTCTTAGTAATACTAATGGCGCTAGTGCTATCACACATAATAGGAATTTTGTCATATCCTAACCCAAAATCACTAAGAGTTTGTTTCATCCAAAGAACTTGCTGACAACAATTTCCTAAGGCCATATATTCAGCTTCGGTTGTGGAGAGGGCGATAGCATTTTGCTTTCTACTAGACCAAGTTACCAGGGAATTTCCAAGTAATTGGCAAGTTCCACTAGTACTTTTCCTATCCTCCCTACAGCCGGCATAGTCGGCATCGGAATATCCCATTAATGAGAATTCATCCGTATGAGAGTACCACAGACCAAAATTGATAGTACCACTGATATGTCTAAGTATACGCTTAATTACGGTCAAATGGGATTCCCTAGGGTCAGACTGATATCTTGAACACATACCAACAGCAAACATGATATCAGGACGACTAGTAGTTAAGTAAAGAAGGCTTCCGATCATACCTCGATATTCTGTTTGATCTACTGGTGTACCTGATTCATCACAATCTATTTTGGTGGTCTGATGTGTAGGGGTGGAAATTGCTTTGGAATCGCTCATCCCGAATTTTGCCAGTAATTCCTTGCTGTACTTTGTCTGGGATACAAAAGTTCCGTTGTCAAGCTGCTTTATTTGCAACCCGAGGAAGTAGTTCAGCTCACCCATTAAGCTAATCTCAAATTCCTTCTGCATAGACTTAGAGAATTCCTCGCAAAGAAGGATATTAGTACTTCCAAATATGATATCATCAACGTAGATTTGGACAAGTATCATGTGATCACCTTTGTACTTAATAAACAGTGTATTATCAATAGTTCCAGTCGAAAACCCTATGTCAATCAAGAACTTACTTAGCCTTTCATACCATGCCCTAGGTGCCTGCTTCAAACCATATAAAGCTTTATTCAATTTGAAAACATGATTTGAAAAATCTTCCCTAGCAAAGCTGGTGGTTGTTCTACATAAACCTCCTCATTTATAAAACCATTTAAAAATGCACTTTTACGTCCATTTGAAAAAGTTTAAAACGTTTAAAGCATGCATATTCAAGTAAGACACGTATAGACTCTAATCTAGCTACTGGAGCAAAAGTTCCATCGAAATCAATACCTTCCTCCTGGGAATAACATTTTGCAACTAACCTCGCTTTGTTTCTTATGACATTTCCATGTTCGTCGAGTTTGTTGCGGAAACCCCATTTGGTTCCTATGATGGATTTCTCATCCGGTCTCTCTACGAGTGTCCATACTTGGCTCTTTTCGAATTGAGATAGCTCGTCTTCCATGGCAGAGACCCACGATATATCATCTAGAGCTTCATGAACTGTTTTTGGTTCCATCACTGAGAGCAGTACATCATGAGATTCCTCTGTATCTTGATTTCGTGCAGTTGCTCGAGTTTTGATTCCAGATCTGATGTTTCCTAGTACTTGATCTGTTCGATGACAGGAAGCATGCTTCCATTTTCTAGGTTGTAGCTCATCAGCTTCTGGTTTAAGTGTCTCAATATTTTTGTCTTCTGGAATATCGTCCTTACCGTCTTTAGTAACATGTAATTCAGGGCAAATCTATACCTTCCTGATCAGTAGCATCTGGGTTAGGTATCTCATCAAAAGTAACATGTATAGATTCCTGAACAGTCAGCTTCCTCTTATTATAAACACGATATGCCTTAGAGTGAAGACTGTAACCAAGGAATATCCCTTCATCAACCTTAGAGTCAAATTTTCCTCTCTTATCTCTATCGTTCAAGATAAAACATTTGCATCCAAACACACGAAAGTAACATACATTTGGAGTTCTACCATGCTAGATTTCATAAGAAGTCTTCTTCAATATCGGCCTAAGGAAGACACGGTTAGACACGTAACAAGCTGTACTAGCAGCTTCTACCCAGAACTGTTTAGGAATTTCATACTCATGTAACGTAGATCTAGCCATTTCCTGTAATACCCTATTTTTACGTTCAACTACACCATTCTGTTGGGGAGTTATAGGGGTAGAGAAGTTATGACTATATCCGTACTGATCACAGAATGATGCAAATGACTTACTATCAAATTCCAGTCCGTTATCACTACGTATCCTACACAGATTCATTTCTTTTTCATTTTCCAGTCTCTTCACCAGTGATGCGAAGTTATCTAATGCCTCATTCTTATGTGCAAGGAATATCACCCAGGTGTACCTGGAATAATCATCAACAATGACAAAGGCATATCTTTTACCTCGCAGAGACATCGTTTGAACAGGACCAAAAAGGTCGAGATGTAGTAATTCCAGAGGTCTAGATGTAGATATCACATTCTTTGCTTTGAACGATGTCTTGGTCTGCTTGCCCATTTGGCACTCCTTGCATGTCTTGTCCTTGACGAACTTTATGTCAGGAACACCTCGTACCAGTGCATTGCTTGTGATACGAGACAGTAATTCCATATTGGCATGTCCTAGGCGTCTGTGCCATAACCAGGTGTATCCTATGTAACTGCTAAACACTTGACATTCTGGTCAGTGATATCATCAAGAGTTACGCAATAGATATTTCTATCCCTAGATGCACTCAATAGTACCTTGTCATCATTCTAACTACACGCTTATCATTTTCAAAAGTAACCGTCTGACCTTTATCGCATAATTGACTAACGCTAATGAGGTTATGTTCGAGATTCTTAACTAACCATACGTCATCTATTGTAGTATGTAAAGTGTTACCGACAGTTCCAACTCCTATAATCTTAGCTTTTGTGTTGTCGGCGTAGGAGACATATCCTCCATCATATGCTTTCACCGACACAAACTTACTGATATCACCTGTCATATGGCGGGAACATCCACTGTCGAGGTACCACTTGTTTTTCTTGCTGGATTTTCTTCTTTGTACCTGCATGAATCATTTCTTTTCAGAGGTGCCCAACTTTGATTGGGTCCTAACTGGTTAGCAGAGAAATAACTTCTGTTCACACGTGATATATCATGTGTTACAGACTGCGATCTCTTGAACACTTATTGGTCAGTGTTAGAGACTTCAGGAATCTTCTTTGGCCTCCAGACATATCTAGCTTTATCAGCTCTCTTCAGAAAACAGTGGTTAGCATAATGACCTTGACGGCCGCATGAAAAACACTTAGGTTTTCTAATAGTAGGTGGCGTCACATGCTCATGTGTCATGGAATATCCTAGTCCTGATTTTCCAATATTACCGGAATACTGAGTAACATGTCAAGATTTTGTTGTCCTTCAATAAATCTATCATTAGTGCGACATTTTCCTTCTAAGAAATCCTTAAGAACAGATATGTCTCTAGATATATTTTCTTTCTTTCTAAGATTTTCGCAATTGCACACAGCCTTCTCTTCCTTAAGACTTTCTAGCTCGGCTCTCAGGTGCTCATTTTCTAGGTCTGTTTGGTGCTTCTCTCTAGCTACGTCATCTCGTTGCCTAATCAGACTCCTTACTTGTGAGTTAATAGACTTAATCCTTCTTTCTGCGTTTTGAATTATTTCAAACATCTCTTCCTTTTCATCTACTTCAGGAACTGAGGAGACGTTATCATGAGATTCATTTTGCCTAGCATGTAATTCATTCAGAAAAAGTATTTTCTTAATAGGGGAAGTGTAGATACCTGATCATCATCATCGGCCATGTAGGCGAGATCTTCCTCCTCTTCACTTCCGGCCTCCTCCCAGTTAGTGACCATGGCCTTCTGCTTCTTTACCTTTTTGTCACCTTTCCACAGGGCAGTTTGAGGCGAAGTTGCCTGGCTTGTTGCACTTGAAGCATTTCTGCACATTGTTCCCGGATGACGATATTCCCTTGTTCCTGGACTGGAACTTGGAATTTCCTTTGAACTTCCTTCTTAGCCGAGATTTTTCGAACCTTCTAGTTAGCATGGCAATCTGCTCCAACAAGTCTTCCTCAGTTTCTTCTTCGCCATTAGAATCGTTGTCTTGTTCGGTGTTGAAGGCAATATTTGGTTGGTTTCGAACTGGTGGTTTTTCTTTGATAGATATCTGAGTCATTTCGTAGGTGGTTAGGGATCCGATCAGTTCTGAGACGCAGAGCTCGTCCAAGTCCTTTGCTTCGTAGATGGCAGTTACTTTGGGATTCCATTGTCTTGGAAGAGATCTCAGTATTTTCCGCACCTTCTCACCGTCCGATATTTTCTTTCCCAACGAGAACATTTGATTGATGACATTCATGAACCTGGCGTACATGTGGCTTATGGTCTCGTTGTCCTCCATTTTGAACAGCTCGTATTGGTGAGTTAGAAGAGCTATTCTTTCTTGTACAACTCGAGTGGTTCCCTCATGCGTAACTTGAAGCATGTCCCACATGTCTTTGGCAGATTCGCATGAACTCACTCGATTGTATTCTTCTCTCGTAAGCGCACAGGCAGTCATGTTCTTTGCTTTGGCATTTATGGAGATTCCTCGCTTGTCTGTTACATCGTAGTCAGAACCTTTCTTTGGAGTTCCATCCACCTTCTTAGGAGTGTAAGGTCCAGTGGTGATGATATCCCACAGGTCATAGTCTGCAGCGATTAGGAATTCCTTCATACGAGTTTTTCATATAGCGTAGTTCGTTCCATAGAAGGGTGGTGGCCTGGAATGGGACTGTCCCTCTGCAAAAACATCAAAACTCGAAGAAGCCATTAGATCTTTAACTCAGGCTTGTTAGGCCCGTCGTTTCAGTAACCCGCTCTGTTACCAAATGAAGATATAAATGTGCCTAAGAGAGGGGGGTGAATTAGGCTTACAGAAATTTTTAGCTTCTTTTCACAAATTCTAAGTGTGGTGACTTAGATATGCCTATTGATGTTTGTAATGAATATGCCTGATATATCCTAGTTACGTCGGATGTGTTTCGAGTTTGTCTCACAGCGATAAAGAAATAACAGGAAAGTAAATGCGAGACATAATTTTTATAGAGGTTATATCCCCAACTGGGGTTTACTCCTCTCCTTGGGGTTTACTCCCCAGGAGTTCAACTAATCACTATAATGCACCGTAGCTGGATACAAAACTGATTGGTTAGCCCAATACACAACCGAAACAAGTCGAACACTAGCCACTACTAGGTTACCACACGCCGAGTTTCGTTCCTCGGAATCTTCTGATCCCGACAGACACAGCTCGCTACCAAAGGGCCCCCGGAATTCGTCCTTCCCTTCACGTGTGCGTAAACGCCGACCTTGCCTCCTTGGTATTGCTCACGTCCGAAGACAACATGTCCGAAGACAGAATATATGGAGGGGATGATGTAATATCAGATGAATCACTCGCTCAGTGATGGAATCGCAAGTTAACGCTCAGTAAGGCAGAAAGCTGTCGCAAATGGAAGGCTCAGGAATATCTTAGTATCTTTCTGCTTAAGACTCTCGTTGTAGTAGGTTTGCAAATTCTTGGTTCTCGAGATTATGAAGTGTAGCATGTATATAAACCTTTTCAATCAGCACTTCACATGGAAAATCATATCATATAATAATCACACAATCAAGCATAGTTTCCATGCAAGTTTCGAAGTCAACATGCCATATAAAATCATGCTCTTTAACAAATCATCACAACGGTCATAGCACATTAAAGCATGATTATTTTCCATATAAGAGCTCATTTAAGCATGAATACATTCCATATAAAGATCAAATTCGTTCTCATGCATATTCAATCACTTCGCATATATTTACCATATCAGCACTTTCCATAAGTGAATCCCTGCTATCCGTTTCTAGTGTAAGTCGATCCAAATTAGCTTCCAAATATAGCACACAAGATAGCATCATACCAGCACGTTTTCCATGTACAACTCATAGTATTAGATCAATATAATTACCATGTTTATCACGCAAATCAGATCAGAACACACTTAAATCGATTTATCATATCATGGCGGAACTTTCTTTATTTCAGAGATCACATCCGTTTATAGAACATACCATATAATAGCACCTTATCCACAAAGTCAATCAAATCAAATCTTTCCTAAATATATTATTCCAATCAGCATAAGGAAAGATATTAATTCAATGTTGCACATTAAATACAGTGGAAGGCATGCAAAAATCGTATATGTGATTCTCGTCGAGGAATAATCAAGTATCAACGGGTATATCACTTTCCATATATAAACAGCATATTTTCCATATATAGATCAATAGGATATCTCATGCGTAATTTCCATATATAGCACAGAACGATATGTCCTATCACATGAACTGTCTATAACATGCGATCACATAGTCACATCAACAAATCACAGAATCATATGCGAATCAAATATTCAAACACTTTAACGATTTATAGCTCATAATCAACACATAGTCGAATATTTTCATGTTCCTAGACATTATGTTGATCACAAATCGAATTGCTTAATTTGTAGACCTAATGTCATTACAATTACATCGTTCATCAAAACTCTCTAACATATATGGACCAAAAAAGGTCAACAAGTAATATCCGCATATTTGTCCATTTAATTTGCTTTCCTAGCATTTGGAATTTAATTAACGCATTTATGTGCTCATGCTTAGTTTCCGATTTGCTATGAGAACACAAAAGTATCTCCCGATGAAATCTTAAGTGAGTAAAGGGATTGGATGCCCTGTCTTATATCAAACTCGAGTTTAGTTGTTAGGAAACCTAAATGCAAGGTTTGGTTCCGGGTATGCCGGCGACTTGCATTTGCTTTCATTTCGGCTTGCTCGTGTGCGTTAGCGCCGCTCGCCAAGACCACACTGTGCGGTAAAACGTACGGTTCAAGTGTGCGGTTTTGAACAAAGTTGATTGGTCTCACTTATACAGTCACACCGCCTTGTTCCGGGTTTGCCGGTGGGGGGTCCCTGACTGAGACAAAGATAGTTGAGACATTCGACAAGGTCGAATTCGTGCGGAGCACGGCTTCGTGGGCCGCTGCAAACCAATAAAACGACAGAGGTTGAGGTTTGGATCCGCCAACAGCGGACATCAACTCCACTATCGAAGTTATCAACGAAACTTCCAAAACATACAATGGGAGAAAATGGAGTTTAAGAAAAGATACTGGGAGTCAAACGGAATAGAAGTCCTTGTTCGCATTTGATGATCTACACAATCGACTTAATATGCCTTTTATTTTCTGCAGCTTTTTCTTAGTGTTAATTATGTCTACCGCTTTAAACATATTGCTCAGTGTGAATAGGTTGACTGGGTCAAACTATTAAGACTGGCTTCGCAACCTAAGGATTTTCCTTCAGATTGAGAACCTAGTTTATATCATTGACTTCGAGTTACCGCCGGCTCCAGGGGGTCACGGGCAACCGAGCTGGCTCATGTCGCTTATGACAAACGACAATAAGACGAGCAGCTCGTAAAGACTCATGTCCTCGGATTGATGAGTAACACACTGCAGCGTAGCCATGAGGGTATGGCTGACGCTCGAGCGATGGTTCAGCATCTGAAAGAGCTTTATGGTGAGACGTCGAGGACAACTCGCTATGTGGCTTCGTCGCAGCTCTTTCGATCGAGGATATTTGAGGGTGAGAACGTCGGCGAACATGTTATGAACGTGATCACCATGATAAAGATATTGGAGACTCTCAATTTGTGATTTGATCGGGAATTACAAAACGATCTCATCTTGCAGTCTCTCCCTCCGTCCTTCAACGCGTTCATTGTGAACTATCGTCTGAACAGTATGACGCTGACGCTTCTTGATCTGATGAATCGGTTAGCAACGGCGCAAGGTCAGATGAAGAGGGCAAAGCAGACTGCACTTGTCGCCACCTCTTCGAACCCCCAGAAAGGAAAAAAGAAGAAGGTCAACAAGCTCAAGCCAACAGAGACTGAGAAGAACAAATCTTTTGGGAAATCGAAGCAGATCGGTGTAAAGCCGACGGATAAGTGTCTGCATTGCGGTGTGTTGGGCCACTGGAAGCGGGACTGTCCGAAGCTCAAAGGTGCGTATGCCGCGTCAGGTAAGGAACTTAATGTTTTAGAAAAATTTTGTTATGCATCTGTATACTCTACATCCTGGATATTGGATTCAGGAGCTAGTACTCACATTTATGTGTCCACGCAGGGTCTGGGGCCAAGTGGAGCGCCTGGGGAGCGGGAGATCAAGGTCAGAGTGGGAAGCAGGGATAGTTTCTCAGCAAGCCACGTGGGATCAAGATCTCTTGTTTTGTTATCTGGGCATGTGTTGCGTTTGTACGATTGTCTTGTACTCCCGAGGGATTCTAAGAACATCGTCGTCATTCCTGTTCTGAGCAGGAATGGTTATGTATTTAATTTTAATAAAAAGACATGCCACATTATGTATCGAAACAAAAATGTTGGCAACGTGACACTATTTAATGATTTGTACTATTTAAACACCCAGAACGACATATCTTGAATACTATCACAGATACGAGGTACTTGTGGCATCTTCGATTAGGGCATACTGGAGAATGCAAGATCCACGAGTTAGAGAAAAAACGGGATTTTGAAACGGTTGGTATCAGATCCCTATTCGACTTGTGAGTCGTGCCTCCAAGGTAAAATGACCCGATCATCCTTTACCGGGACATTTAGTTAAGCCACATAAATTCTCGGTTTGATTCATACACACGTTTGCAGGCGATTCAATGTGAAGGCTCGAGGTGACTTACGCTATTTTATTAATTTCACGGATGATCATAGTCGTTACGGACTCGTGTATCTGATGAGGTATAAAGCTGATGCACCTGAAAGGTTCAAGGAGTATAAGACGTTGGTGGAAAACCAAACATTGAAACTCATTAAAGCCATTCGATCGAATTGAGGAGGCGAGTACATGAGTGTCGAGTTTGACCAGTTCTTGAAGGAGAATGGTATATTATCACAGATGACTCCGTCTGGCACGCCACAGTTGAATGGCGTGGCTGAATGTACAAACCGAACTTTATTAGATATGGTTCGTTCTCTTTTAAGCTATACAGATTTACTGATGTCATTATGGGGATACGCGCTATTGACAGCGGCACCGGTTTCCCTCGAAGTCTAATAACGGCATCTCGTATGAGATATGGACTGGTCGTTTACCCAGCTTATCACATATTAGGAATTGGGATTGCCCGCCTATCTAAAAAAGTTGAAGACAGACAAACTGAAGTCTAGGTCAATGAAAGGACGTTTCATAGGTTACCTCGAAGACTCTATGGGGTACCTATTCTATTTTCATGATGATCAGAGGATTGTTGTGGGCCTACACGCACACTTTCTCGAGGAAGAGTTCATTCGAGATTGTGGTGTTGGCCGAGAGGTTACTCTCGAGGAGCAGTCGATCAAAACGCCGTCACAGGATTTGGAATCGAATGGTCCGAGCGAATCTGTCTTGGGACGATCAGAAAGGGTGAAATACCAACCCCAACGGTATGGCATGTCACACGTCGAACACGACTATGTTGCGACGAGGGGACTTCTAAGAGAAGATCCCACTACTTTCGATCAAGCTATATCCGATGTTGACTCAACGAGATGGATTGAAGCAGTGCTGAGATGGACTCAATGTACTCTAATAAAGTCTAGACTCTCCGAGCGGTTTTAGACCAATCGGTTGTAAATGGATCTACAAGAGAAAGATTGGATCTTACAGACAAGTTGAGACGTACAAGGCTAGGTTGGTTGCCAAGGGCTATAACCAAAAGGAGGGAGTCGACTATGGGGAGACTTTCTTGCCTGTAGCCATGATCAAGTCTATCCGCATAATGCTCGCATTAGCTGTGCACTATGTTATGAGATTTGGCAGATGGACGTCAAAACGGCGTTCCTTAATGGATTCCTCAAGGAGGAGATCTATATGGGAGGAGATCTATATGGAGTAGCCGAAAGGTTTTAAGTCGCATGCAGATGCTCCCAAAGTGTGCAAACTGAATCGGTCCATTTACGGACTGAAACAGGCCTCTTGCAGCTGGAACCTACGGTTCAATGAAGCAGTTCGGAACTTCGGATTCGAGAAAAAATGTAGATGAGCCATGTGTAAAGAGCAGTGGGAGTATGGTGTCGTTCCTTGTATTGTACGTGGATGATATCCTTTTGATAGAAAACGACATCGAGATGCTCTTGTCGGTGAAAGCGTGGCTTTCAACCGAATTCTCCATGAATGATCTGGGAGAAGCGGCGTATATACTCGGTATTTGCTTATTCAGGGATTGAGTAAACAGAGCGATCGGCTTATCTCAGGCCCTTTACTTAGAGAAAATACTGAAGAAATTAATGACTTTAAGATAGGGTTCTTACATATACGACATGGGGTCCATTTGTCGAAATCAATGTCACCTCAAAGTGAGGAAGACATACGACGGATGAGTGGGATATCCTATGCGTCTGCAGTGGGTAGTCTGACGTACGCGATGTTGTGTACACGACCGGACATTGCCTATGCTGTAAGCGTGGTTAGTCGGTTTCAGGCAAACCAATGTGAAGGCACTGGACAACCGTTAAGAATATCTTTAAGTACCTTAGCTGGACTAAAGAGTTGACGCTGTTCTATGGAGGAGCGGGACTAGAAGTAGAAGGTTACACCGATTCGGACTTCCAAAGGCACATGGATGACCGAAAATCTACTTCAGGTTTATACTCGTGCTCAACGGTGGGGCAGTGTCTTGGAGAAGCTCCAAGCAAAACACGAATGCCGATTCCACGTGTGAGGCAGAATACATAGCAGCCTTAAAGGCAGCTAAAAAAGCTGTTTGGATGAAAAAGTTCTTGGAGGAACTTACAGTGGTACTAGTTGCGGACAGACCGCTTACACTTTGGTGCGATAATAGCGGTGCAGTCGCGCAGGCGAAGGGACCACGATCTCATAGCAAGTCCAAACATATTGAGAGAAAATATCACGTACTATGTGAGTTCGTTGAAAGCGGGATGGTCACCGTGCAGAAAATCGCCATCGTGGAAAACGTGGCGGGCCCACTCACGAAGCCCTTGTCCCATGCAGTTAAGGAACATCATCTGGAAAAAATGGGACTACGATACCATTGTGGCTGGCATTAGGTGCGGCACATGGAATTCAAGTGCAAGTGGGAGGCTGTTAGGGAGTGTGCCCTCGAAATGTCATACGAGGACTAGGAATAGTACATGGCGTACGATGATGTATAGGTCGCAATAAGTTTTATTGAATACACTGTCAAAATAAAGTAGTGGATATTATTTACATTATAATAAAGGCATTATTATTTTTTTATCGAATATAAAGTTTGCTTGGCATCTGGCGTGCGATAAATAATAACACCCAAATGTTTGAGTTGGACGTCTGATTCTCGTGGGGACGAGAGAGGAGACACCAGACTGTCCTTAATCTCATCATTAAAGAAGAAGTCCGTAAGTCTAAGGATTCTAGGTGGGTGACTAGATATCTGAATATGACTTATTCATTGACGACCACATAGTATCGGTAGTGTCACCGATTACGTGAGAGGTTGTGGGTCGTGATGGAGATATCGGTGATCGGAGAGATTGCGTATTCTGACCTCGGCTCGTATTCGTCTCGAACACATGACTAGGATGTTGTCAATGATTGAGTGAATGATTATAGCAGCCTAATACCGATAGGGTCATCGACGGATTTGCTTTCGCAATTTCGGTTTGTCTAGTTGTCTAGGCTCGCAAGTGTTCGGAAATGGAACGTGACGCAACGACTTTATGGAGGTGATTACCGGGCTTTGACTGCTATCGGGGTTCACTGCCTATATTCGTATAGGTTGACGTCCTATGACGTAATTGGAGAACGACGATAGGAAAGTCTTCGGCGGAAGCTTGGAAAGCTCGCTCGTATTAGATACGGAGCGGATAATCGGTTCGGTCTCGATTATGACATAGAGTTGGTTTAATGAGTTTGACATTTACATGGCTCTCACATAACAGGGACGCAAGTGAGAGCCGTAAGAGGTATTTAAATGTATATGCTATAGTCGTTTCTTCTGAATTTCGGTTAGATCAATATTCTTTGTCAACTAGGAACCGCGGGATAGGCTAGGCAAATATCAGGACTCGTAGATTCCTCCCATGCCAGTTGAGACGGACCTACAAAGTCGCGCTAAAAAATGGTAATGACCTCAAACGAAAAAAACGGGCTTTTCTCTGGAACCTAACGAATGGGATTCGTTGAGGTAGTGGCATATTGATAAGAGGTGTCGGCAATCTAGTTAAATTCCGAAGACGGTCACGGAAATTATTAGGACTTAAGATTGTGTTAAGTGCTTAATTAACTAACTAAGTGGGGCTCAATTATAATAAAAATAATAGATTGGATTTATTTATTTAATTACTTAAAATTGATGGCCTAAATTGAGAATTCGGAAACCTCATGGGCCGAAATGGAATAAATGCAAGAATGCATGTTGACTCGGTCTTGGACATGTGTCAATTCCATTTCATGCCACACTGGTTAAGGTGGCAGGTGACTAATTATTTCACTAGTTGACATGTGTCTCACTTGGGACAATAATAAAAATTGATAAAAGAGAAATTGCATAAAAAAACTAAGGCAACGTGAGATGTAAATATAATGCCTAAGTACTTGCCACTTTACTCAACTACAAATCTAGAGAAAATGTAGAACAAAACAAAGGTATTGGAACTTCTCAAGACACGTCAAGCCACAGGATCGTTGGACGGAGCCCGACGCCCGAACCGAACTGCGTCTAGCCATCGGGAGCAGTCTCGAAGGTTCGATCAAGGACATATCAGCGTGACGATCTAGCTCGAAGACCCCGGGAACCAGACGGGGTGTTGCGATGCCCATCCGAGGTGTAATCACGTTCACTCTAGGTATATTTCGAACCCTACTAATTTGATTTTATGACAAATAACAAACGACATCGGAATGATTCAAAAGACCCCTCCTTGCAATCGTTGGGAAGTGTAAAATCATTTCGGAAAAATTAGTAACGATTAGAAATCATTTCAGCTATCAAAATGATGAAAGACGACAGACTGCCGCTTTACTCGAATTGATAATTTCGAACTACTAATTTGATTTTATGAAAAATACCAAATGACAACAGCATGATTCAAAACACCTTTATTGGGATCATTGGGAAGTGTAAAATCAATCTGAAAAATTTGGTATCCATCGAAAATCATTTCGGTCGCCAAATAGTCCAAACGCTGTCGGCTGCCGCTTCGTTCGAACTACTTTGGAATTAAATATTCAATTCGAATAAATTTGTATTGAATTCGAATTAGGAAATTCAAATTAGACGTGGTCTCCTGAGGCTCAGGGCAGTATCTTGGACCCTCGGGAGAAGCCGAAGGGCGCTGGGTTAAATTTAGATATTGAAAATCAAAAATTCGTCACCCTACGTCACTCGGTTCAAAACGCGCTTCCGCAATCGCCACGTTGCGTTGTTTGGGGGCCGGCATCGATTAATCGGGCCCATCCCAACATTATATGCTTGATTGATGATTAACATCTTGATCTGATTTTCTATGTAAATTGTTAAATGAAAATGTTTACATATGAGCAACACTTCATATTTTCGAGTCACTTACAACTTGCGAACATACGACTACGAGAGTTTGAGCAGAAGCACTATTGAGAGATTCCAGAGCATTCATTTGCGATAGCTTTCTTCCTACCTGAGCGATCGCTTGCGAAGTACTGACTGTACTGCGATATTCCAACTGATCGACACGTGGTGTGTGAATGAAAAGTGCGACAAGTAATAATTAAAACGAATACTAAATTACTGTCACCGACGTGCGATAGGCAGTGGACCTATCGTTTGTAGTGTAGTAAAGCGAGTAAACGAGTATCGAACACGAGGAATAAATCAAGTACTAGTAATAACCTATCGACTCGATATTTAGCCTAAATAAAATATGCCGGTGGTGTTACGGACTATCCTAACAGATTACTCCTAAATCAACGAGAGACTAAAAGAATACGCCTAAACTGGTGAAAACTTTCAGATAATAGAGATGTGCTCGGGATTCGAATCCCGCTAGGTACTCTCGGTTAAGACAATGAATTCTCGCTCCTACGTGATTCTGACTAGATCGCAGTAATTTCCTACCCGCTCACGAATTTGCTGTCGCCCTAAACGCTCGCGGGGATCTAAAAATTCAATAATTACTAACGGCGAGGATCGAGTATTTGCTTTCGCCCTATACTCGAATCCTACCTTCTATGAACGGCCTAAACGTTGTTTAGCTGTCGCCCTAAACGTTTTTCCCCACAATCGCTTTAACACATAGACATATTAAAGCGACGAAACATATTCATAGAACAATAAATAGTCAGAAACACAAAGTCACGATAACACACGTCTTAACTACGAATTATCCTAGCGTTCATCTAATCCCAAACACAAACGGGATTTAGCTACGCATGATTGACGGGAAAACAACGAAAGAAATAAGAAACGAAGAAGAAGAATTCATGATCTTGAATACTGATGATCTGGGATGGTGGCACAGATGAATCTTCGTTCTGCGTTTAATTTGGTGTGATTGCGTCGTTGATCCGTCTCTCGCGCTTCTCCAATGAAATTCTGCGTTTCTGGCGTCTGTAATTCGCCTCTTATGAGTTAGGGTTGATATCTGGTGAGGATCCCCCTTTTCTGGATCGAAATCGGGCTTTTATAGTGAAATTCGACATGGTCACGGCCTAGGACAAGATAGGTCACGGCCGTGACACTCTCGGGGCAAAAAATGAGCTCACTGCCGTTCGTCACGGCCTGGTGCAGCAGTGTCACGGCCGTGACCCCCTCAACAGCTTTGCGGCAGTTTCGTATTTCTCTCGGATGGAGGGGTAAACGATGTCGGATTGACCTGAAATTTTAACCACAGATAGAAGACTCGCCGACCGTGATTCTGACCAAAGGAATTCTCAATCCGAAGTCTGGATTGAGAGATATGAATTTTCAAATGCTGCTGCTGCTATGGGTCACGGCCTAGTGCAAGAAGTGTCACGGCCGTGACCATCTTCAGTCTAACTCTCTGCCAAGTGTCACGGCCGTGACCTTCACCGGTTTTCATCGTTTTCGCGCCGTTTTGCCTCGTTTTCGCTCCTTTTCGCCCGAAACTTGTCCTAAAGCCTTATAATACCAAAACAAGCAGAAATAGGGTTAATAAGTGCATAAAATGACTACGAAAACTTTATTATGAGCCAATTAAATACTATGATAAACGTACTACGATACGTTTATCAAACCTCCCCACACTTAAGCATTTGCTTGTCCTCAAGTAAATTAGAAGTCAGAAAAGGCATCAGATCAAGATAACGGCACGATTGTTCGCAATTTATCAACAAAGCTAGAAAGCACAAAACGAAATCAAGCAAACAATCATGGACATCGCACTAATGACTTGCACTTGTTGACCTAAACTTCATTCGCACTGCCAATCGAGACTCATACCTCACAGGGATTCGCTCAAATCACTCAGTGTATAGGTTAACATATAGTGAATCACTCAAATCGTGCACTAGTCCGACCCTTACCATAGGCTTGCAAGCTAATCGTATATCTACTACTTAAAGTGGCAAGCATAAATCCGAGGATCTTCTTGGGTCTTCTCGGGTCAAATAATAATGACTTGACAAGCATAGATATTGAACACGTAATCTTAAAGCTAGGACACATAAGCGAAAATTCAACGAATATAGCATGATCAAATTGATAGTCACATGCCCCAACATAAGACTCAACATTCTCGCTCCGAAATCCTAGACTTTTCTGCCCGACCCCTGTCAACTCAGTTCCCTTTCATTTTCTGCCCTTTCCCTTAATTACGCTCTAGTGCACTGCCCTTATTCCCTAAAGCATCAAGGTTCGGTTTTTGTCGCAAAGAATACATCGTCACAGCGAATGTCGTGTACCTAGGGATACTTATTACCAAAACCTATATCTTGCCAAAAGGTTTATGGGCATGCTTATGAAAGGGATCAGGTCATTTCAGAAAACGGTCAAGTCAGGGGCGAGTCATTTCACGAATAGCAGAGAAGAACATCAAATCATACACTGAAATAGTAACTCTCAAGTTCGACTTCTGCTCTATTCTAATGAATTTGGGTTCATATACTCTCTGGAGGCTTATATGGGTCAAGGGCATTTCATATCATATGAGGTAAGCAACGAATAGGCTCAGGCTCAGAGTGGCTAACTAGTGGGGTTAGTCACGGTGGGGAATTTTGACTCTGGACTTAATTCCTAATGCCCTCATCATCTTCACACTAACACACCAAAACAATTTCAACACGCATCAGACAGGCAAGTTCTGGAGAGATGTAGACTAGGCACGTCACACAACCAAGAAAAATGAGCATAAGCTCGCCAGGCTCAAACTCTCACATGAAACAGGGTTATGTGTACGAATCTCTCAAAACAGTGCTATATCTATTCAGGCAAACATGATTCAATCAGTCATGCATATCCTAATTGCTCACAAGGATTTCATAACATGCTAATCAACTCGAGGTAAACGCAAACAATCATGCCTGATTTTAATAATTCATGCCTTTCTAACAAAACTGATAGCTCACGGACACGTCATAAAAAAATTTCACGCACATTCTCACGGACACGTCGTAAAAAAAATTTCACGTGCATTCTCAACCTAAATTCCCCTCCCCACACTTAGCCGTACGTTGTCCTCAACGTAAAAATTGAATAAACGAAAGGGAAAAGTAGGTGTAAGAGAACGAAACTTCCCTGACGGAAAATATTGACGTGGTCGTGACTAGACGCGTGATGGTTGTCATATCGTGACACGTGATGCCTGACATGACTAAATGGAAAACTAAACGTAACAGAAAAAACATGAATTGTAATAATAATAGGCATAATAAAAAAATACTAGATAGATAAAACCTGGGTTGCCTCCCAAGAAGCGCTTCCTTTATCGTCTTTAGCCGGACGTGCTTTCGTTCGCTTAGGGTGGCTGGAAGTCGAGGTACAGCATCTCTTTTCTGCTTAAGTTTTCCTCGCCTACATCCATACCTTGGCGGTGTCTCCTTTCGCCGGGCAGCGATTTCAACTCTAGTGGCGTTCGCTCCTCGACTGGGCTCTTGTCCTTAACTTCTTCACTGCTCTCGTCGATGGTTATGATGGGTTCGTCGATCTCCTCCCCACACTTATCGATTTCCATAATCGTGTGCCTATCATGCTTGCTGACCTGTGACAGACCTTGCACAGAAAAGAGAAAATCACGCTCAAAGACATCTAAGAAATAGCATTTATCATCTTGCTCGTTGCTCTTTTTCATCGAATCAGCCGTATTGAATGTAACTTTTTCGCCGTCTACTGTCAAGGTTAATGTTCCATTCCTAACATCTATCATGGTCTCGCATGTAGCTAAGAATGGTCTACCTAGAACTAATGGAACATTTTCATCCTCGTCCATGTCTAAGATCACAAAATCAGCAGGGATAACGAACTTATTGACCTTAACTAGAACATCCTCGATAACACCTAGAGGGTATTTTATCGATCTATCGGCCAGTTGAATACTCATTCTAGTGGGTCGTGGTTCACCTAATTCTAAACGCTTAAACATGGAGTACGGCATTAAATTTATACTAGCACCTAGATCAGCTAAAGCATGCTCAACAACTAAATCACCTATCAAACAAGGAATAGTAAAACTCCCTGGGTCCTTGAGCTTTTTCGGTATCTTGCTCTGGAGTATCCCTGAGCACTCTCCTCGTAGGTATACCGTGGAGACGTGTTCGATCTTCCGTCGGTTCGTCAGCAAGTCCATCAGGAACTTAACGAAACTGGGCATCTGCACAATAGCTTCAATAAACGGTAAGTTAATATGTAATTCTTTGCACATACCCATAAATCTGCCAATTAGCGCCTCGTCTTTGTCCTTCTTCAACCGTGCTGGATAGGGAATCTTCGGCTGGTACGGCATCACTGGTGGCCGCTCATTCTCCCTCGCTTTTTCTATTTCGGGTGCAGCCTCCTCCTTTTTAGGTTGAACCTTCTCTTTTTCAGGTGCAGCTCCTCTCAACCGAGCTGGGTACGGGATCTTTGGTTGATACGGCTTCACAAATGGTCGCGTCTTTCTCTCGTTATCCTTGACCTTCTCGACTCCGTCCTCCTTGCTTTCCTCCACTTCTGGCTCGTCGTGGCCCTCGAAATCGACTTTCTCCTTTAAATTCTGTTTGGTGGGAGCTTCTTGTAATCCTCTCCCGCTCCTCAGGGTTACCGCATTGCAATACTCCTTGGGGTTTGTCTCGGTGTAGCTCGGGAGTGATCCTTGATTTCGCCCCGCCATTTGCTTTGCTAATTGCCCCACTTGCTGCTCCAACCTCCTGATCGAGGCATCTGTATTCTGAGCACGCAAGTCGTTTGCCTCCATGTACTCCTCCATCTTCGTCATTCGGCTTTCGTGGGCTGCGGTGGTGCTACTGAAATTTGTGAGAAGTGCCTTCATCATGTCCTTCATCTCCCTCATGTCGTCGGATCCTCCTGCGGGCGCGTTCTGGTACTGTCGTGGTGGCCCATTTTGGAATCCGGACGGTCGGGGCTGAAATCCTGGCGGTCCTTGGCCCTGATGGTTCTGATTCCCGTACGCCAGGTTTGGATGTGCCCGAGGCTGGAAGCTTCGCTGGCCACCTTGGTAATTGCCCATATAGTCTACGTGCTCCAGCGGCTGCCCAAGTTGGCATTCTGATGTCTCGTGGGCTGCGCCACAAATTCCGCACAATGGCACGTAAGACGTGTGCTGCGTCGGTGCGATGGTGGCCACGGCGTTCACGGGCTGAGTTTGCCCGGACTTGGGAAGTAATGCGCCAATCACCGTCTGCAACTGGGAGTTCGTCGAGGCGATTTGTTGCTGAAGTGCCTCGATTTTAGCGTTAGTGGCCGTCTCCTCGCTCACTCCGAACACACCGGGTGTCTTCATCCTGGTATTGCCCCTCATGAAGCTGTTCCTCGAGTAGTCCTCGATCAGATTCCAAGCGTCGGTAGCATTGAGCTTCACGAGTCCTCCTCCTGCGGCTCCGTCTAGCATATGGACAGTTTGGTCATTGAGCCCCTCGTGAAATCGGTTGATCTGGGCTGCCTTCGACATCCCGTGCTGCGGGCACCTCTTCAGTAGCGCCTTATATCGCTCCCACACCTCGTAGAGGTTTTCTGAGTCCTTCTGATGGAATAGGGAGATCTCTGTCTTTAACCTTAGCACCTTCGTCAGCGGGAAATAGTGGCCGATAAACGCGGCTCGCAGCTCCTCCCATGTAGTGATTGAGCGAGGTGGCAACATCTCCAGCCAGTCCTTCGCTCTAAACTTCAGGGAGAACGGGAATAGCATCAGCTTGATCGCATCGCCCGAGACACCGTTGATCTTGATGGTGTCGGTCACCGTCAGAAAGGCCTTCAGATGGGAGTAGGGATCGTCGTCGGGATTGCCTTCAATCTGAGCCGTCTGGAAGATCATCTGAAGCCAAGAGTGGTTCAGCTCGAAATTGTTGTTCTCGATCGACGGGATGATAATTGCCGACTCAGTACCGCCTAGCGCGGCATTCTTGAGGAGATCTTGTAGTGATGGCTCCTCCTCGTGGACGGGCACTCTGTGGTCTGCCATATCTACTTCTGTATCTGGACTAAAAGAAGTCGACCCGTAAAAGAAATAACGACAATAACAGTAACTAGAAGAACAAATAACGCCAACAGTAATAAAGAAAAGAAAACGAAAACTTCAAATAAAAATGGCTAAATTACCGAACTACGGTGTTCCTAATATCAATTTATTCCCCGGCAACGGCGCCAAAAACTTGATCGACACGTGGTGTGTGAATGAAAAGTGCGACAAGTAATAATTAAAACGAATACTAAATTACTGTCACCGACGTGCGATAGGCAGTGGACCTATCGTTTGTAGTGTAGTAAAGCGAGTAAACGAGTATCGAAAACGAGGAATAAATCAAGTACTAGTAATAACCTATCGACTCGATATTTAGCCTAAATAAAATATGCCGGTGGTGTTACGGACTATCCTAACAGATTACTCCTAAATCAACGAGAGACTAAAAGAATACGCCTAAACTGGTGAAAACTTTCAGATAATAGAGATGTGCTCGGGATTCGAATCCCGCTAGGTCTCGGTTAAGACAATGAATTCTCGCTCCTACGTGATTCTGACTAGATCGCAGTAATTTCCTACCCGCTCACGAATTTGCTGTCGCCCTAAACGCTCGCGGGGATCTAAAAATTCAATAATTACTAACGGCGAGGATCGAGTATTTGCTTTCGCCCTATACTCGAATCCTACCTTCTATGAACGGCCTAAACGTTGTTTAGCTGTCGCCCTAAACGTTTTTCCCCACAATCGATTTAACACATAGACATATTAAAGCGACGAAACATATTCATAGAATGATAAATAGTCAGAAACACAAAGTCACGATAACACACGTCTTAACTACGAATTATCCTAGCGTTCATCTAATCCCAAACACAAACGGGATTTAGCTACGCATGATTGACGGGAAAACAACGAAAGAAATAAGAAACGAAGAAGAAGAATTCATGATCTTGAATACTGATGATCTGGGATGGTGGCACAGATGAATCTTCGTTCTGCGTTTAATTTGGTGTGATTGCGTCGTTGATCCGTCTCTCGCACTTCTCCAATGAAATTCTGCGTTTCTGGCGTCTGTAATTCGCCTCTTATGAGTTAGGGTTGATATCTGGTGAGAATCCCCCTTTTCTGGATCGAAATCGCGCTTTTATAGTGAAATTCGACATGGTCACGGCCTGGGACAAGATAGGTCACGGCCGTGACACTCTCGTCGCAAAAAATGAGCTCACTGCCGTTCGTCACGGCCTGGTGCAGCAGTGTCACGGCCGTGACCCCCTCAACAGCTTTGCGGCAGTTTCGTATTTCTCTCGGATGGAGGGGTAAACTATGTCGGATTGACCTGAAATTTTAACCATAGATAGAAGACTCGACAATCTTGATTCTGACCAAAGGAATTCTCAATCCGAGGTCTGGATTGAGAGATATGAATTTTCTAATGCTGCTGCTGCTATGGGTCACGGCCTAGTGCAAGAAGTGTCACGGCCGTGACCATCTTCAGTCTAACTCTCTGCCAAGTGTCACGGCCAGGTGCGCTATGTGTCACGGCCGTGACCTTCACCGGTTTTCATCGTTTTCGCGCCGTTTTGCCTCGTTTTCGCTCCTTTTCGCCCGAAACTTGTCCTAAAGCCTTATAATACCAAAACAAGCAGAAATAGGCTTAATAAGTGCATAAAATGACTACGAAAACTTTATTATGAGCCAATTAAATACTATGATAAACGTACTACGATGCGTTTATCACCAACCTCCCACCATTTATTCTGTCTTCGAACGTGTTATCTTCAGACGTGAGCAATAACAATGAGGCAAGGTCGACGTTTACACACATGCGAGGGATGGACGAGTTCCGGGGGCCCTTAGATAGCGAACTGTATTCTGACAGGAATTGGAGATTCCCATAAACGAAACTCGGCGTGTGGTAACTAATGTGTCTAGTGTTCGACTTGTTTGGGTTGTGTATTGGCCTAATCAATCAGTTCTGTATGCAGCTACGGTGCGTTATAGTGGTTGGTTAAACTCTTGAGGAGCAAACCTCAAGGAGAGGAGTAAACTCCAGTTGGGGATATATCCTCTATAAAAATCATGTCTCGCATTTACTTTACAGTTATTTCCTTTTTGTAGTGAGACAAACCTGACATACATCTGACATAACTAGAATATATCATGCATACTCATCACAAGCATTTAAGTCACTATATCTTAGAATTTGTAAAAGAAGAAGCATAAATTTTTATAAGTCTAATTCACCCCCTCCCCCTCTTAGGCAGGTTTTTATCTTCATTTGGTATCAGAGCGGGTTACTCAAACGAAGGGCCTAACAAGCGAGAGCTAAAGATCTAATGGCTTCTTCGAGTTTTTATGTTTTTGCAGAGGGACAGTCCCATTACAGGCCACCGTCTTCGATGGAACAAACTACGCCATATGGAAAAACCGTACGAAGGAATTCCTGCTTGGTGCCGACTATGATATATGGTATATCATCACTACTGGATCATAAAATCCCAAGAAGGAGGATGGAACTCCAAAGAAAGGTTCTGACTACGATGCAATAGACAAGCGAAGAATCTCCCTGAATGCCAAAGCAATGAACATGGTTGCTTGTGCGCTTACAAGAGAAGAATACAATGAGCTCATGAGAATCCTCCAAAAATATGTGGGACATGCTTCAAGTCACACACGAGAGAACCACTCGAGTTGTACAAGAAAGAATAGCACTCCTAACTCATCAAATGAGCTGTTCAAGAAATTGACTCTGATGAACGCGAAAAAGAAACTGAGGAAAACATAATGGAGCAGATCGCCATGCTAACAAGAAAATATGAAAAATCTCTGCTGAGGAGAAATTCAAAGGAAACTCCAAGTTCCAACCGAGAAATAAGGGAATATCATCTTCCGAAACAATGTTAAAAAATGCTTCAAATGAAACAAGCCAGCCCACTTCGCTTCAAACTGCCCAAGGAGAATGGTGACAAAAAGATAAAGAAAGAGAAAGCCATGGTCACAAACTGGGAAGAGGTCGAAAGTGAAGAGGAGGAAGACCTTGCCTACATGGCAGATGATGATAATCACTTTCCTCATCCACTATTTAGAAAATTCTTATTTTGAATGAATTATGTTCTAGGAAAGATGAATCTCATGATACCGCTTCCTCAGCCCTAAAGTAGATAAAAAGGAAGAGGTGTTTGAAACTATTCAAAACGCAGAAAGGAGGATTGAGTCGCTCAACTCACAAGTAAATAGATTGGTTAGAGAGCGAGATGATATAGCAAGACAGAAGAACCAAATGGATCGAGATAATGCATGTTTAAGAGCTGAGATAGAACTCTTAAGGAAGAAAAGGCCTTGTGTAATTTTGAAGAGCTTAGAAAGCAAAATAGTTACATATCAAAAGACATTTCTGTTCTTAAGAATTCCTTGGTAGAAAAAACACGTACTGTTGATAGACTTCTTGAACGAAAACAAAATCTTGATATGTTACTTATTCCTAGAAATGTTGGGAAATCGGGTATAGGATATTCCATGACACATGAACATGTTGCACCACCACCTGTTAGAAAGCCAAAGTGTTTTTCATGCGGCCGTCATGGTCATTACTCTAACAATTGTTTTTTGAAGAGAGCTGATAAGTCTAGATATGTCTGGAGGCAAAAGAAGTTCCCTGATAATCAAGTCCCTAACACTGGTCAACCTGTGTTTAAGAGATCAAAGTATGTGACACATGATATATCTCAGGACCCGTCGTCCCGCCCTCGTATTCCGTTCTAATCCTAACTGTCTAATGCTTTGTTATCGTGCGAAAAACGTAAAAGCGCGAATAAAAATTTAAGAACGCGTGCGGAAGTCTTATACATAAGTCAAAAGAATGTTCTAATTCGGTCTACATTCCATCATATCCTTATCTACACAAAATACAAGTGTGTGTGTGTAGGCAGCAAAAAGCTTCCTATGCGCCGGCCTTCACAGGTCGTCATCCATACACACACTCCCACCTCAAAAGCAGTCGGATGGCATCAAAAGATCGGCCTCGCATAAAGGTCGGATCACGTACCGTGATCGTCAGTACCTACAACACGTAACATAAATAATGAGCCACCGAGGCTCAGTAAGTAGAAATTATGCATGTATGCACGTGTCCTAACGAATCGACAATCCACGCCATCGTTTTCTAACACTCATACTCTTTTTTCTCATTCTCTTACTTCATACGGGCCCTCGGCTTTCAGTCCCACTATGCGCCATCTTTAGAGATCTCAAGTGTGGAGGTTCACACACTAGAAGGTCACCCGAAGGAATCTTCCCTTACTCAGTGTGGCCTCCACGCGGGCGCTTCTCACTGGTAGCCAACACCGAGGCCACTAACCTCGGAGGTCACCCGAAGGAATCTTCCCTCCGGGTAGTGTTTTTACACGCTAGAAGGTCACCCGAGGGAATCTTCCCTTACTCAGCGTGTGCCCCGGGCCGCATCCTCCAGGTTGCATCTCCCGCATACGGGGTGTTCCCCCAGCCTCTTATACAGGCCTTATAGCTTCATTCGCCTTACTGGTTGCATAGGGGAAACCGTGACTCTTCATTCGAGTCGACACAAACGCCAAAATCGGCGAGTGTACATCGCACACAGGCGATCTTGTGCACGCTCATACCTCACGTCTTACACACTACGCATGCGTGCAAGTGATCGTGCCATGCTCGTAGAAATATGCAGATCATGCTATCATGCATAAAATTAGATCATGTCGCAGCGTACACATTTCGTACAAAATACACGAGCACATAATTCACATAATTTGGACGCAGGCAAGCTACGTGTCGTAGTTGAATTTCTACTTACTTGTCGTCCAAGCGTACTTAGTATACGTCCTCGTTCGCTCCTGCCGTTCAACCTTTAAATAAAAAGGGTCGGGATGTTAATACCTTACTTTCTTGGCTGATTCGTCGAACTATTAATTATCGTTATACTAGGTTGCTATTATTCCTAAGTCATTATAGTCCGAAGGCTAAGGTATGTTAGAGTTCAATTACTCTAACTCATATGACTCGATTAAAATAGTTAGGATTTGGTATCGATCGAACTCCAATTGGTTCAATTCCAATTAAGTTTCGATCCCTAAGAAATTCTTCGCCTATAACATTTACATTCCTTACTCTCTAAGCTCGGCGAAAGTCATGTGTCTTACTAGGTTTCGCTTTATCAAACTCGTTCAATTGAATTTCTAAATCACACGAGTTTCGCTAGATTCAATTTAATAAAATTGATGTACCCTAAACCCTAGTTTCGACCGATGGTTTGGTGTGGATGAGTTTCGCCCGATTGATTATTCTAATTAGTGAGTTTCGCCGTGTCATTTCATCATCTTTACGTCATCATCATCATTTTGCTCGACACTACACATGCATTGAGGGTCTCTTTCGATCAATTTTGAGGGCTTCGCCCGAAACCGTTTATGAAATGAAGCCACTTTCGATCAATGACGTGTCATGATATGAGTTTCGCTCGATGTTTCATGGGAGAGGGTAGGTTTCGCCGTGTTTCTATGTCAGCATGACATCATCCTAGTTTCGATCAAAACTATGCACGGAACAAAGTTACTTTCGATCAATCGCATGAAATTGATATTAGGTTTCGATCGATTATTCATACGAGTTTCACGGTGTTCTTATGTCATCATGAGGTCATTTTAGGTTTCGATCGAAACCATGTATGAGCTAAAATCACTTTCGATCGATTTAAACATGTTAGGATGAGTTTCGATCGAAACTCATGAACTTCCTAATTCTGCCATCTTATAATTCGATTTGGTCGAAACCGTGCATGAAGAAGGATCTCTTTCGGCCGAAACCATGTGGGTTTCGCCGAGTGATTTCATGATCTTGATATGGAGTTTCGATCGAAATTCAGGACTTGTTTAATTTACTATTGGATTGATCGAAACTTAGTTTATTGCTTCCCTGTTTTACCCGAAATTCTAAATTAAGCTATGTACTTTCGATCAAAACATTCATGTTCATCTTAATCGAAACTACCTTCCTATTATTAACCTCGTCGAACCCCTAGAGCCCCTCCTTTCTCTACTAAAACCGTGGGGTTCCTAACTTGGAGACAAGATTTACAAGTTCTAGCTCATGTATTAAGCTGTTCAATTCTTGCTCGTACAAGTAACAACCTAATACGAATTTATACTTCGAAATTAGGGTTTTCGTACACTCCTCAAGCTCAGTTACTAATATAAAACCAATACATCTAGAAATACAGAAATGGCGAAGTTACAAAGCTTAGGGAAGTGCTTCACTTACCAAATCTCAAAATCCTAAGCTAATTTAGGGTGCTTTGTGGCTTGGGAATTCTTCTCGTCTCCTCCCCCTTTCCTTACTTGGGTTTTTGTTAGTTTTTTCAAGTGGGTTATGGAGTTTTTGAGTTATTATCTTAGATATTTTACTTTAAACAATGTTAATAGGCATAGCTTAGGTGTGGGTCTTCCTTATTTTAGGGAACCTTGTCTCTAAGGTTTGGCTAAGTATGGATTGGGCCTAAATTAAAATTCCTAGCCCAACTAGATAATTCATAGTCCAATTTGTCATTAGTCATTCCCTTTGGCATTTGTTGCCCTTCCTAAATTAGGGCCATAATGAATACGAAATCCTTGGCACTTAATTGCGCGTAATTTACGTGTAAATCTCGAGCATAAAATTCATTCATCACATAAGTATTCGACATATACGCAATTATCATGAAATTACGTAAATCATACACGAAATTTATTGGCCGACCTAATTTACGGGGACCGGGTCCTACATCCTCCCCCCGTTAAGGAGGAATTCGCCCCCGAAATCAGCCCGTGTGAAACAACTCGGGATAACGAATTCTCGTTTCGTCCTCCCGTTCCCATGTGGCTTCTTCCGGGGACTGGTTCCGCCACAGTACTTTCACTAAGGGAATATCCTTATTCCTAAGCTTCTTAGTCTCGTACATCAATATTTCCACCGGAATCTCTTCGTAACTTAGATCCGGCTTCAATTGCTGATGTAGGGACTCGTTTCCTAGCACGTGGTTCGGGTCAGCTAAGTACTTTCGTAGGGTTGAGACGTGGAACACGTCATGCACTTGCGATAATGAGGTTGGCACTTCTAATTGGTATGCCACCTCGCCAACCCTCTTCAGTATCCTAAATGGACCGATATACCTAGGGCTTAGCTTCCCTTTCTTCCCGAACCTCCTTACGCCCTTCATCGGCGATACCTTAACAAACACCATATCGTCTTCTTCGAATTCCAGTGGTCGACGTCTTCGGTCAGCGTAGCTTTTCTGTCGACTCTGTGCCGTTCGCATTCTTTCTCGTATGGTAGTAATGGCTTCCGTCATTTCTCGTACTATGTCGGGGCCTAACATTGCCCGTTCTCCGACCTCGTCCCAATGTATTGGGGATCTGCACCTACGCCCGTATAGCGCTTCGTACGGTGCCATCCCAATGGTGACGTGGTAGCTATTGTTGTACGAGAACTCGATCAGTGGGAGGTACCTACTCCAATTTCCTTTGAAATCGAGTACACACGCTCGGAGCATGTCCTCCAGTGTCTGAATAGTTCGCTCGGATTGACCGTCCGTCTGCGGATGGTAGGCGGTGCTAAAAGATAGCTTCGTTCCCATCGCCTTTTGCAAGCTCGTCCAGAATTTCGACAGAAATCTGGAGTCGTGATCCGAGACTATTGATAATGGCATGCCATGCAGTCGTACTATCTCTTGGATGTAAAGCTCGGTGTATCGTTCCATGGAAAAGGTCGTGCTAATGGGTAGAAAATGGGCAGACTTGGTTAACAGATCGACGATCACCCAAATCGCGTCATGCCCTTTGGCGTTCTTCGGTAGTCCTACGACGAAATCCATGGTAATGTTATCCCATTTCCATTCCGGAATGGGTAACGGTTGTAGAGTTCCCGTCGGCCTTTGATGCTCGGCTTTTATCTGCTGGCATGTCAGGCATTGACTCACGAAAGTTGCGATGTCCTTTTTCATGCCTAGCCACCAATAGTTTTCCCTTAAGCCCCTGTACATCTTCGTTGCTCCTGGATGTACTGAGTATGCAGTGGCATGTGCTTCTACCATTGTCGTTCTTCGTAGTTCAGCATCGTCTGGTACGTACAAGCGGTCCTTGAAATATAGTCGTCCGTCTTCCAGTATTATGAGGTCTCCTGTCGGTTGTTCCAGTTGCGCTTCTTCGATCTTCGTGTAAAGCTCGTCTGTTTCCTGCGCCGTCTTAATTTGCTCTAGCAGCGTTGGTTGTAGAGTTAAAGCTGCTAACTGCGCCTCAACTTCGCCTAACCGTACAACTTCTACTTCCAGCTGTTGCATTGCTGCACTAACTGCTTTTCGGCTTAAGGCATCGGCTACAACATTTGCCTTGCCTGGGTGGTAGTTGATTACGCAGTCATAGTCCTTGACTAACTCTACCACCTCCTCTGCCTCATGTTCAGCTCCTTTTGGGTAAAGAAGTATTTGAGGCTCTTGCGGTCCGTATATATCTCACATCGCTCTCCATAGAGATAATGCCTCCAAATCTTGAGAGCAAAGACCACTTCCGCCAATTCTAGGTCGTGCGTCGGGTAATTCTTCTCGTACTCTTTCAGTTGACGAGAAGCGTACGCTACTACGTTCTCGTGCTGCATTAGCACGCACCCTAACCCGTTCTTCGACGCATCGCTATACACCGTAAATCCTCCAGTTCCCGAAAGTATTGTGAGAACTGGGGCCGTCGTAAGGCGTTCCTTCAGCTCTTGGAAACTCTGTTCACATTCTGTGGTCCACTAAAATGGCGTATTCTTTCTGGTCAGCTTCGTCAATGTAGACGCTATCTTTGAGAAATCCTTGATGAACTTCCTGTAGTAACCCGCTGGACCGAGGAAGCTCCGTACTTCCGTCACATTGGTCGGTCTGGGCCAGTTGCTAATGGCTTCGATCTTGTTCGGGTCTACAGAAATCCCTTCTCCTGATACTATATGCCCCAAGAAGGCGACTTGGTCGAACCAAAATTCGCACTTCTTGAACTTGGCGTATTGTTGCTTGTCCCGTAATATCCTCAGGACTATCCTCAAGTGCTCTTTGTGCTCCTCCTTCGTCTTCGAGTAGATTAGGATGTCATCTATGAATACGATGACAAACCTATCTAGGTAGGGTTTGAACACCCGGTTCATTAAATCCATAAAAGCTGCGGGCGCATTAGTTAGCCCGAATGGCATCACTAGGAACTCGTAATGGCCATAACGGGTACTAAAGGCCGTCTTCGGGACATCTTCCTTCCGAATCCTTAACTGATGATAGCCCAATCTTAAATCGATCTTCGAGAAAACTGTTGCGCCCTGTAGTTGATCGAATAGATCGTCTATTCAAGGGAGTGGGTACTTGTTCTTGATCGTCAGCTTGTTCAGCTCTCGGTAGTCAATGCATGGACCCATCCTTCTTCTTCACGAATAGCACTGGCGCTCCCTAGGGAGAGAAACTCGGCTGTATGAACTCCTTCTGCATGAGTTCGTCGAGTTGGTCCTTTAACTCCTTCATTGCCGTCGGTGCTAGCCGATATGGGGTCTTAGATACTGGCACCGATCCAGGTATCAGATCTATGGCAAATTCTATTTCCCGCTCGGGTGGTAGTCCCAATAATTCCTCGGGAAATACGTCGGGGAAGTCCTTAACTACCGGCACTTCCTCGAACTTCGGAGAGGAGTTCTCCTCCGACTTGATAGCGAACACCAGATATGCTTCGCATCCTGATTTGATCAGTCGTTGGGCTTTTAACGCTGACATCCTAGAGATCATAGTCCCTTTACTAGTTCCTAGGAACCTAAGGGGTTCATTTCCGTCCATATTGAGCGTGACTATCTTGCGGTGGCAGTCTATGACGGCTCCGTACTTCGATAGCCAATCAATTCCGAGGATCACCTCATAATCATTCATGGAAATTATTATGAGGTCTATAGGCAGTTCCTTATCCCCGATTACTATTGGGCAATCCCGCAACACGTGGTTAGTTTGGGTGGGATTCCCATTCGGAACAGTTACCCTAAAGTCGCACTCAGCTTGGTGAGGCGTGATTCCTACTCCTGCGACGTACTTAGTAGACGCGAACGAGTGTGTCGCTCCTAAGTCGACTAGGATGCATGTAGGGGTTTCATAGACGATGAGGGTACCTGTTACCACGGCCGGGTTGTTTTCCGCCTCCTCGGAGGTTATGGTGAAAACCCTAGCCGATCGAACTCCAATTGGTTCAATTCCAATTAAGTTTCGATCCCTAAGAAATTCTTCACCTATAACATTTCCATTCCTTACTCTCTAAGCTCGGCGAAAGTCATGTGTCTTACTAGGTTTCGCTTGATCAAACTCGTTCAATTGAATTTCTAAATCACACGAGTTTCGCCCGATTCAACTTAATAAAATTGATGTACCCTAAACCCTAATTTTGACCGATGGTTTGGTACGGTTGAGTTTCGCCCGATTGATTATTCTAATTAGGGAGTTTCGCCGAGTCATTTCAATATCTTTACGTCATCATCATTTCGCTCGAAACTACACATGCATTTAGGGTCTCTTTCGATCAATTTTGAGGGTTTCGCCCGAAACCGTTTATGAAATGAAGCCATTTTCGATCAGTGACGTGTCATGATATGAGTTTCGCTCGATGTTTCATGGGAGAGGGTAGGTTTCGCCGTGTTTCTATGTCAGCATGACATCATCCTAGTTTCGATCGAAACTATGCACGGAAAAAAGTTACTTTCGATCAATCGCATGAAATTGATATTAGGTTTCGATCGATTGGGCTTATTCATACGAATTTCGCCGTGTTCTTATGTCATCATGAGGTCATTTTAGGTTTCGATCGAAACCATGTATGAGCTAAAATCACTTTCGATCGATTTAAACATGTTAGGATGAGTTTCGATCGAAACTCATGAACTTCCTAATTCTGCCATCTTATAATTCGATTTGGTCGAAACCGTGCATGAAGAAGGATCGATCTCTTTCGGCCGAAACCATGTGGGTTTCGCCGAGTGATTTCATGATCTTGATATGGAGTTTCGATCGAAATTCAGGACTTGTTTAATTTACTATTGGATTGATCGAAACTTAGTTTATTGCTTCCCTGTTTTACCCGAAATTCTAAAAGCTATGTACTTTCGATCGAAACATTCATGTTCATCTTAATCGAAACTACCTTCCTATTATTAACCTCGTCGAACCCCTAGAGCCCCTCCTTTCTCTACTAAAACCGTGGGGTTCCTAACTTGGAGACAAGATTTACAAGTTCTAGCTCATGTATTAAGCTGTTCAATTCTTGCTCGAACAAGTAACAACCTAATACGAATTTATACTTCGAAATTAGGGTTTTCGTACACTCCTCAAGCTTAGTTACTAATATAAAACCAATACATCTAGAAATACAGAAATGGCGAAGTTACAAAGCTTAGGGAAGTGCTTCACTTACCAAATCTTGAAATCCTAAGCTAATTTGGGGTGCTTTGTGGCTTGGGAATTCTTCTCGTCTCCTCCCCCTTTCCTTACTTGGGATTTTTTAGTTTTTCAAGTGGGTTATTGGAGTTTTTGAGTTGTTATCTTAGATATTTTACTTTAAACAATGTTAATAGGCATAGCTTAGGTGTGGGTCTTCCTTATTTTAGGGAACCTTGTCTCTAAGGTTTGGCTAAGTATGGATTGGGCCTAAATTAAAATTCCTACCCGAACTAGATAATTCATAGTCAATTTGTCATTAGTCATTCCCTTTGGCATTTGTTGCCCTTCCTAAATTAGGGCCACAATTCCTTGGCACTTAATTGCGCGTAATTTACGTGTAAATCACGAGCATAAAATATTCATTCATCACATAGGTATTCGACATATACGCAATTATCATGAAATTACGTAAATCATACACGAAATTTATTGGCCGACCGAATTTGCGGGGACCGGGGTCCTACAATATATCACGTGTTAACAGGAGTTACTTTGCTACTCACCTTTTTGGACCCAATCAAAGTTGGGCACCTCAGAAAAGAACTGATTCGTGCATGTACAAAGAAGAAAATCCAGCAAGAAAAACAAGTGGTATCTCGACAGCGGGTGTTCCCACCATGCAGGTGATATCAGTAAGTTTGTGCCGGTAAAAGTGTATGACGGAGGATATGTCTCATACGTCGACAACACAAAAGCTAAGATTATTGGAGTTGGAACTATCGGTAACACTTTCCATACTACTATAGATAACGTATGGTTAGTTAAGAATCTGGAACATAACCTCATTAGCATTAGTCAATTATGTGATAAAGGTCATACGGTAACTTTGAAAATGATATGTGCGTTGTTAGAAATGGTAATAAGGTGTTATTTAGTGCTCTATTGCATTACTCTTGATGATACAACTGACAAGAATGTCGAGTGCTTAGCAGTCACATAGGATAACACCTGGTTATGGCACAGACGCTTAGGACACGCCAACATGGAACTACTATCACACATTACAAGCAATGCATTGGTACGAGGTGTTCCTGACATAAAGTTCGTCAAGGACAAAACGTGCAAGGCATGCCAAATGAGTAAGCAGACCAAGACATCGTTCAAGGCAAAGAATATGATATCCACATCCAGACCACTTGAACTACTTCATCTCGACCTTTTTGGTCCTGTTCAGACGATGTCTCTGCGAGGTAAAAGATATGCTTTTGTCATTGTTGATGATTATTCCAGGTATACATCGGTGATATTCCTTGCACATAAGAATGAGGCATTTAGGTAACTTTTCACCATTAGTGAGGAGACTTGAAAATGAAAAAGAAATGAACTTATATAGGATACGTAGTGATCATGTGTTAGAATTTGATAGTAAGTCATTTGCATCATTCTGTAATCAACATGGATATAGTCATAACTTCTGTGCTCCCATAACACCTCAACAGAACGGCGTAGTTGAACGGGAAAATAGAGTATACAGGAAATGGCTAGATCTATATTACATGAGTATGATATTCCTAAACAGTTCTGGGCGGAAGCTGTTAGCACAGCTTGTTATGTGTCTAGTCACGTTTCCCTTAGGTAATTAAAACCTCTTATGAAATCTGGCATGGTAGAACTCCAAATATAGGATACTTTCGTGTGTTTGGATGTAAATGCTTTATCTGAACGATAGATATAAGAAAGGAAAATTTGACTCTAAAGTAGATGAAGGGATATTACTTAGTTACAGTCTTCATTCCAAAACCTATCGTGTCTATAATAAAAGGAAGCTGACTGTTCAGGTATCCATACATGTTACTTTCGATGAGACTCCTATCGAAGATGCTACTGATGATGAAGGTATAGATTTGCCTTGTGCAGAATTATAGGGTACTAAGGATAGTGAGGACAATATTCCGCTGACGAGAACATTGATACACTGGAACCTGAGGCAAATGACCAACAACGCAGAAAATTCAAACATGCTTGCAGTCCCCCTACAGATCAAGTGATAGGAAATATCAAATCTGGAATCAAAACTCGAGCAACTGCACAAAATTAGGATACTGAAGAATCTCACAATGTACTGCTTTCAATGATGGAACCAAAGACGGTCCATTAAGCTCTAGACGATGTATCAGGAGTCTCTACCATGGAGGATGAATTATCACAGTTCCAAAAGAGCCAAGTGTGGACACTCGTAGAGGGGTTAGTTGCAAAAGGTTATTCCCAGGAGGAAGGTATTGATTTCGATGAAACTTTTGCTCCGGTAGCTAGACTAGAGTCCATACGTGTCTTACTTGCATATGCATGCTTTAAACGCTTTAAGCTTTTTCAAATGGACTTAACATTTTAAATGGTTTTATAAAAGATGAAGTTTATATAGAAAAACCCCCAGGTTTCGTTAGAGAATGATTTCCAAATCACGTTTTTAAACTGAATAAGGCATTATATGGTTTAAAGCAGGCTCCTAGGGCAGGGTATGAAAGGTTAAGTAAGTTTTTGATTGACATGGGATTTTCGACTGGAACTATTGATAACACACTGCTTATTAAGTAAGAAGGTGATCACATGTTACTGGTCCAAATCTACGTTGATGATATCATATTTGGAAGTGCTAATATCATTCTTTGCGAAGAATTCTCTACGTCTATGTAGAACGAATTTGAGATGAGCTTAATGGTGAGCTGAACTACTTCCTGGGGTTACAAATAAAGCAACTTGACAGTGGAACCTTTGTATCACAGACGAACAGCAAGGAATTACAGACAAAATTCGAGACGAGAGATTCCAAAGCAATTTCCACTCGTATGTATCAGACCAGCAAAATAGACAGTGATGAATCAGGTAAACCAGTTGACAAAAAACAATATCGAGGTATGATCGGAAGCCTTCTTTACTTAACTGCTGGTCGGCCTGATATTATCTTTGCCGTGGGAATGTGTTCGAGATATCAGTTTGACCCTATGGAATCTCACTTGACAGCAGTCAAGCGTATACTTAGATATATCAAGGACTGTTAATTTTGGTCTGTGGTACTCTAATACGGATGAATTTCTACTGATGGAATATCCCGATGCCGACTATGTCGGCTGTAGGAATATAAGAAAAGTACTAGTGGAACTTGCCAATTACTTGGAAATTCCCTGGTAACTTGGTCTAGTACAAATCAAAATGCGGTCACCCTCTCAACATTCAAAGCTGAATATATGGCCTTAGGAATTGTTGTCAACAAGTTCTTTGGATGAACCAAACCCTTAGTGATTACGGGTTAGGTTATTTACAAAATTCCTATTCTGTGTGATAGCACTAGTGCCATTAGTATTACTAGAATCCCGTGCATCATTCTCGTACTAAGCATATAGAGGTTAAACATCATTTTATACGAGTCCGTGTTCAGAAGGGGAATATCAGTGCTGCATTCGTAGGAAGAAATGATCAACTTGCTGATATATTCACGAAGCCCTTAACTGAGGCAAGATTCTCTGACATCCGTGATCGATTAGGAGTCATTGAGCTAAATAAGGTTAGTAAATCTACCTAGTTCTGCCATTTACTCTAGAACATGTTATTTTAGGCAGAACTTTGTAGTCACCTACTCTGAGGTTTAGAGAGATCAAGAGGTGGTATGTCGGATAGGGGTTTGTTTTGGAGATGGCGGAACTTCTCCAAGAGGGGATCGAAATTTCTCAGGAGTTGGGGTTGGTGTTGGATGTTTCTGGGCTTTAGTAGGAACTTCTTGGGTCGAGGCAGAGTTTCTGGTTCGGGCGATGGAGTAGGCTGTTTCTTGCTTTTCTTCTTCGTCTTGGCCATCTTGGCAGGAGATGAGACTTTCTCGACAGTTTTGGCTTTGGAACGAGCTTTCGGGCAGAGGTAGGTGAGGGCGAGACTGGTTGGGTGACTAGGAGATGAATCGGACAGAGGTTCATTGGACATGGGCTACTTTCACTTGCGGCTTCATGATTCTGCGATGGCAGTCTTGGATCCGGAAAATTTTACCATTTTGAGTAGGGTTAAAGAGAAGTCCCGGTGAAGTCTTCTGTCACTATGACTTGAATGACTGATCCACGCTGACGACTTCGACCTCAGTGATGTCCTTCGTACCCTTTGGAATACCCACGGCAAGCCCCATTTCTCTGACGGCGAATCCCTCAATCAACTACCCATCGGCTACTTCTTCCTGCATAGCTGCTCAATATGACCCTGTGGAGTGCAAAGATCGGTCGTGGAGGCCACTCAACTACGATGAAATTCATGAGCACATACGCAATCTACATAATCGCTCAAAACCGAAAGTTCAATCTCGGCCATGTCATCCTGAAGCACATGATCCAAGCCTTTGAGTGGAGAGACAAAGCATTGACCTAGGGGATGTTACTCACTCATTTATTTGAATGTGAAGGTATAGTTTTGGCACCGGCATGGGAAGACAAGGCCATCCACGTCGTGGATCTGATAACTCTGAAACGCATGGGGATTCATTACTCGAAAAACGGTTGCTTCAATGCCAAGGAGAAGAAGACAGTGGGCAATGCACAGAAAAGGTCCGCCTCGAAAGGAAAGGCGAAGGTTGCAAACAACGAAGACGACTATGAACTCAGCGTTGAGAAGGAAGGTATTTCAGCGATACGCCGTGATATCTCCGATATCAAGGCTGACAACCAGAAGCACTTCAGGAAGATAAAGGAGCAGTACACTAAGCTGTCGCTGAAGTTGTCCAAGCTTACCAAGATAATGAAGAAATCCATTCCCAAACCCGCTGATCTGAAAGTTCCTCAAGCCAGTAGGCTACCCTCTGTTCCGCTCTGATCCTAGTTGCCTTAGGATGTTTCATTATGTTCCGTTTCTGCCAGTATGGTTTTTAGGTGTTCCCCCCTTTGTGATGATAAAGGGGGAGTATGGAAAATTTAGGCGTTTACCGTCTAAGAATGTGGGAGTAGAAGTTTGGAAGGTAGGTTGTGTTTAGGGAAGTTCGTGGAACCCTTATATATAATATTTTTGCTCTCATGATATATCTCTGATGCTCTTATGCGATGCTCGATGTTTTTCTCTGATCTTATGATATATATGCGATGCTTTTATACTGCGATGTGTGATCTTATGTTCTGTTACAGTGATGCTCTGACACTTATCTGCACTAATTAGGGTTTGTGAGATTTCTTGATAAGTGATAAGTGCCTGTTGCGATGGTTATTTGCTGCTTGAATCATGTTTGGAAAATGCGCACTTAGACAGGGGGAGCACACTTACGGGTAACTTAAAATTTTGTGTTCATGATATATCGTTGAGTATGAAATTAGATATCTGCACTTAAACAGGGGGAGCAAATTCATTCATGATATATCTCTGTATGTCATATAGATAACTGCACTTAGGCAGAGGGAGAAAATATATATCATATGTGATTAGGAAATATCATACGCTCAGTTTTATGATTAAGGAACACTTGGACATATGCACTAGGAACTGTGTGATCAAATATGCTTACATGCTTTCGTACTGCATTCAATTAATGTCATGATAAAAAAGGGGTGAGAATGTTGACCTTTTCGGTCCATGAGGTTAGAGAGTTTGATGAACTATGCAATTGTAATGACGTTAGGTCTATAAATTAAGCAATCCGTGCTGTGATTTATTGGTGAAACTATGTGATCGCATATTATAGACGTCTCATATATTAGAATATATCGTTCTATGCTATTTATGAAAAACAAACGTGTGAGATATCCTACAGGATTATATAAGGAAAATATGTTGTCTAACTATGGAAAGTGATATATCCGTTGGGCATCGTTTATTCCTGAGTGAAACTGCATCTATGATTAAATGCATCCGCTAACTTATTCGTGCGAAACTGATTGATATCTTTCCTTAAGCTATGATTAGGGAAGATTTGATTGATTGACTTTGTGGATAAGATGCAAACATATGGTATGTGCTAAAAACGGATTTGATCTTTAGGAAGTTAAGCAATTCGGATATATATGTTTTGATCTGATTTATGCGCTAAACATGGTAAATATATTGATCTGATACAATGCGCTAAACATGGAAAATGTTTGATATGCTACTATCTCGTGTGCTAAACATGGAAAGTAAATCTGGATTGACTTATTCTATAAACTGATAGCTGGGAATCACATATGGAAAGTTCTGTTATGGTAAATATAATTCGAATAATTGAATATGCCTTGAGAACGAATCTTAGCCTTTATATGGAATATAATCATGCTTTAATAAGCTAATGACCGTTGTGAACATTTACTGTGAGCATAATCTACATGGCATATTGACTATTCGACAATTGCATGGATTATATGCATGATTTGATGATTAATATCTTGATATGATTTTCCATGTGAAGTGTTGAATGGAAAGGTTTATATATGAGCAACACTTCATCTTTTCGAGTCACTTAGAACTTGTGAATATACAACTACAAGAGTTTTGAGCAGAAACACTATTGAGAGATTCCTGAGCGTCCATGTGCAATAGCTTTCTGCCTACCTGAGTGATAGCTTGCGAAGTACTGACTGTACTGTGATATTCCAACCTCCCACCATATATTCTATCTTTGGACGTGAGCAATACCAAGGAGGCAAGGTCGACGTTTACGCACACGTGAAGGGAAGGACGAGTTTCGGGGGCCCTTCAATAGCGAGCTGTGTTCTGACAGGAATTGGACATTCCCAGAAACGAAACTAGGCGTGTGGTAACCTATTGTGTCTAGTGTTCGACTTGTTTGGGTTGTGTTGGACTAATCAATCAGTTTTGTATCCAGCTACGGTGCATTATAGTGGTCGGTTAAACTCTTGAGGAGCAAACTTCAAGGAGAGGAGGAAACCCCAGTTGGGGATATAACCTCTATAAAAATCCTGTCTCGCATTTACTTTACAGTTATTTCCTTTTTGCGGTGAGACAGACCCGACACACATCTGACGTAACTATGATATATCAGGCATACTCATCACAGGCATTAGTAGGCATCTCTAAGTCACTACATCTTAGGATTGTGAAAACAAGAAGCATAAATTGTTATAAGCTTAATTCACCCTCCCCTCCAGGCACATTTTTATCTTCACTATCATTACGAATTAGTAACTCGTATAAATTTTATACGAGTTACTAGTCCAAGGTGGACCGCTGACCTGACATGGCACTTCAAAGTAACTCGTATAAACTGCTTACGAGGTACTTCCAGTAACTCGTATAATATTCACACGAGTTACTTTGGTGCCCGACCAACCTGGCTGTGCATGCAGTGTCAGTCAATAATTCGAGTAACTCGTATCTACATATTACGAGTTACGTGACTATTGCAATAATTCATGCAATAATTCCAGTAACTCGTAACTAGTTATTACGAGTTACATGTGTAATGCAGTAATTCATGTAACTCGTAATTATAAATTTCGAGTTGTGTTTCTATAAATACACCCGTCGGTTTTTAACACAACACAAAAAATGGCGTCGAGTCGTGTAAGTCAAAGTATATTTTGGCGGTGAAATAATTCAGTCATCCGATTCTATCGTCGAATATAGTATCCGTCCTCTTGCGTATAGGCGACTTCGTCGCAGCACCGATTTTCGGAGTTTATATTGTTGATGTTTGAAATTACGGGTGCTGATAGCAGTCGTTGTTCGTTGATTGTCTATGCGAAAAATGAATACTTTCAACATTCCCGCCTCTTTCATCAGCTACTCCAAATCTCAAACGACAACGTTTACAATTTATCATACATCCTGATTCGGAGAACAATTGTTTTGAGGTTTTTGTTGAAGTAATTGAAAATTCAAATTTTGATTTGAACGAAGAGCCTCGTCGGAATTTTGAGGAGCGGCGCGGGTTTCCTGCGTTTGAAGTTGGTTCTTCGAGTTATACATGTCCGGATTTTCCCGACATTGTCTCAGTTACGGCAGGTTTCAACAATGTTTCTCTGGAGATGCCGCGCTTGATGTTCCATTAATATGCCATCCGTGTCAGAACCCGTGCCAGATTTCGCGCCTGAACCCACCGTGAAGACATTGATGTTAGTGATTCGGAAGCAGACGATGATGATCCACTGTCCGAGTTACCCGATCTCAACGAACCCGACGAGAACAACGAGGGCAATGCACTAGATGATACCACTCCACTGGACTCTGCTACTCCAACGCTCGTACGTATAAAGATTGGTATCTCGACGCGGCGGTATAATGGGAATCCCTTTGGATAATTCCAAACTGCTGAAGTACTCGTTCCGGGTAATGAATCTCCATGATATTGAAGAAGATCAGGGGACACCTCGATCGACAAGTGCTCGATATGCACTGAGGAGGAAGAGTGGCAATCTTCGGGAGCGTCATGTCGTACGGAGTCCATACAAATTGATGCGCCCGCAGGCGATCAATACACCCGCGGATGGTGCGTACGTTCGAATTCGTCGACGTAGTGTGATCAAATAATGTGTTCCACCTGTCATATATTTACACAACATTTATAAATGTAACAAGAAAAAAAATTACAAAATTTCGATGAACGACCATAACTCGCAGCATGTGGCGGGATCGGTAAGACAATCCCGTCAACTTTTCTGGGCTCCATAGAGATACGATGAACACCCCGAACTGGCTGAAATGGCAGGATCCTCACATATGCCCATGCCTAAAACAAATCCCGTGTTTTGAATAAATTTTTAAAATAACTATAAAATTACTCAAAGTTTCTATATTATTACCTGCAACAGCCGTAGGGGTCCGCCTATATTAAGCTTTTTCGCCTCGCATGCCGAACAAAGCTCTCCGTATAGAAATGCCAGCACCGCACTACCCAACTAAACGTGCTCACACTCTCAATATCCTCCAACAACTGAAGGTACGTCAGTGATACGGTGCTGGCTCTACATCGGGGAACATCACCGCCAAAGAGCATCATCGCATAATCCCGTATTGAACACTTGACCTCTACTTAGTCACTATCATCCGAAATCGGATGGGCCAACAACCAACTTGCTAACGACTTCGTCGACGGCGATGACCCCTTAATTTTATCACTAGGCGCTCTAAAACCTAGCAACTACTCGCACTCGTCCATCCACTATATGGCCGTCCTCGATCGGAGACACAACAATCATCTACAGACAAACCCCACAAAATACCTACGTCCTCTAAACTAACGGTCGCCTCCCCAACAGAAAAATGGAACATATGAATCTCCTTCCTCCAACGCTCTACAAGTGCTGTAATCAAATGAGGGTCAACCCTCTGCGACATACAGCTGTAGACGCTGTATAGACCCATATCGTTCAACTTCTCTAACAAGCGAATTATCAACAGGCCCGTAAGAAGAATCCAAATTCATTCTACGGTAAATAAAAATCAAAATAAATCAAACATGATTACTATTGTAACAATATCGACGATCCAAACAAATCAACAATAAAAAATAGCATATGAGGAGGCATACGAATCCAAGCCAATTAAATATGTAGTTAACAAACACGATAATGATGAAATTTACACAAGAGGCGTATTTCGGATAGTAACGGGGGTCGCTCACCGAATGTAATCGCACGTAGATCATCACGAGGGTGTCGCCGAACAAGTGGCGTATTCGGATCGTCAAGGGGGTTGTTGGAGCTCGTCGCGGCGGCGGCAGTCATCGAGGAGGAGGTGTCGTCGAGGCGGCGGCGGGCAAAAGCGTCGCGGGGCGGCGGGGGAGGTCGTCGAGGAGGGATGGCGGGTCGCGGGGCGGCGGGTCGCGGGGCGGCGGAGGAGGTCGTCGAGGCGGGACGGCGGCGGGTAGCAAGAGGTCGGCAAGGCAGGGCGGCGGGATGCGGTGGGCGGCGGCGAACAGCAGGAGGACGGCGTGTCGCGGGGCGGCGTGTCGCGGCGGCTGGAGGATCGACGGCTTCTTCTCGTCTTCTTTTTCGTCTTTGTCTGTTCGTCTTTCTCGATCTAGGGTTTTTAAAAACCAGATCTAACTCGTGTACATTTATACGAGTTACGAGTTATAACTCGTAATAACTGTATACGAGTTATAACTCGTAATAACTAGTAACTCGTATACTGTTTTTACGAGTTACATAACCCGTATAAATTTTATACGAATTTCTCTATTTTATTAATAGTTTTGATTTCATAATTATTTTGTTAATTATTTATATTTTTAAATTATTTTATTAAAAAACCCCAATCCTAGCAATTTCGACTGAGAAACTCGATTCTTCATCACATGTTGCCTTCTTCGATCTCTCCCTCAAACTAGCCGTCCTTGGGTTAATTTTGGGCTCTCCAACCGCAAAGGGAGCATCGACCATGAAGTGGAACAATTGATCGACCAACATCTGTTCCACTCAGGAGTCAGGATGGATCTGTTGAACTCGCTCTTCCCAGAATGTGGGCCAGTGCGTCGTCACGTTCACCATTGATGGGCTACATTGAGAGGGACAGGGAGGAGTGAGCCGTCAAAGGACGTCCTCTTGTTCATTTACACTAGTCGTCATTTTTTAGATTATGTTTTTTGAAATAGTTGGCCTCTGAGATCATTAGTTTGTATTTATATAATATTATATATATATATATATATATGTATAAGTGACTTATAGTATCAGTGTTGTAAAACTCGGCCTAGGCGGCGTGCGCTACTCGGAGGGTCACCGTGGCGAAAACCACCTACTCGGCCACATAATCGGCCGAAAAATCGGATTAATCGGCTGATTATGTAAATTAATCGGCCCATTCCAATAAATTAATCAGCCCATATATTAAAATAGGTCGATTAAAAAAAGAAATAAAAATATTTTAACTAAGGCCCCACCCAAGTTGGAAGCCCACTACGTGGAATGAATCTCATCATGGGTTTATATAGAACTTCTTCCCCACAATATTGACGTGAAAATTCAGTGTGGGACAAATGGAGACAAAACTGACAGTGCTGTTATGTAGCGTTATTGCATATTGAAAGGCTGAAAAGTGTGTGATGCCCAATTGTTGAAGAAACAAGGATAAGTGTTGGGCTGTACGAGGGTTCAATTCCTCTTTGAACCATTTTTTAAGTATTTTTATTATGAAGAGCCGTTATTTTATAATAATATGAAATGATTTCTATTTTATTATGAAGAGAAGTTATTCTATAACATAATAATAAAACGACGTGACGTCAATCTTTTCTTATTTTCTATTATGGAAAAAATTGAAAACATGTTTTTGGGAAATTTTTCTAAATACAAAAAAATATTATTGGGATTGATATTATTTATTAAATCTATAAATGTGATATACCTTCAGCTTTGCTGTATTACCATATAAATAAAAATAATAATAAATTTGTATGCCGAGTAATTTCCGCCTAGAAACCGCCTAGGCCCCGCCTAACCCGCCTAGGCGCTCGGCCCCCCTCGGGCGCCCGACTAGCGCCTAGCGAATTTTACAACATTGGTATTAATGGAGATGTGCATCTTTATCACATGAAATTCATCAAAGCTTCATCAACTTTGGGGTGCAAAATCTCAGGCACTTCCATATGAAGCTTATTACCCTCAAGCTCTGACTCTGCATTGCATCTGTCTTAGTTAATTTCATTGTATGATAGAGAAACTGCGATGCATTTTGATACTGGTAGTTTATTGCTTTGGATATTGCTTATGTCAAAATAAATTTGTAGTTGATTTGTGTATATATATATATGATATGGACTAAATAAGACGGGCCAAGAAATAAAAATAGGAATGGCCCAACAAAGCCCACGAGAAGAGAAGCCCACACCCAGTCAAAAAAATATCTCATCTGCAGGGACCTCTGGGTAAAAACGATATCCAGGTAAAATAGGAACTTCCTCTGGGATTTCCAGACGAAAAGACAACAAAAAGGAGAAGCCACAGGGACACGTGTCGACGTATAAAAGGACGAATCCACTGTTTGAAAAGCTGGAAAAGCTGCAGCCATCACCAAAGTTATCCAAGCAGCAGCTTTCTAGCTGCCCCTAGCCCTGCAGAGGTCACGTCCCTTAATACCTGGGATTCTACATGGGAAAGACCGTTGGGAGCTCCTATAAAAGGAGGACTCCCTCATTTTCACATATCATTCACATTCTAACGCATTAAAACTCTTAAAAAATACTCTCTCACTATCAAAGATATTCTCTTGTATTTTTCTTATGTGTTCTTGAGAGGAAGGAGCGAGACATAGGTAGTTTGAGTGTGTAATTCATCAAAGTATAGTGAAAACAGTTTTAGAGTGCCCGTGGACGTAGGATCTAAGATCCGAACCACGTAATTCCTTGTGTTAATTTCCTTTACGTTTCAACACGTCCCAGACAGGTCCCCCAGCGTCCCAAACAGGTCCCACATGTTCCAAACACGTCAAAAACAGGTCCCCCAACGTACCAAACATGCCCCCAACAGGTCCCACACGTCCCAATACCACAAATACGTCCCCCAAAAGTCCCAAACACGTCCCCTTCAGTCTCTATTTCAATAAGCACCTTACGCACGTAACTTTATCAATTTTCCGGCTATATAAATTCCTTTACCCACACACTTATAAATTTCGTTGATTGGGTTTGCCCCATATCAAATGGCGCCGTCTGTGGGAAACTCGAGTTGAAGGCGTGACTAACTTTTGATGTTATGTGCGAAGCTGTGCTTGAGGTTCATGTCTCCTTTCTTTTCTTTATGCTTTTTGGGACGAAATGGATGAATCGAAGACAACGACGAAAAGCCCGATCACCGGTGGAAGCAGAGTAGGCGGATGGCCGATTTACGGAAGTGGCAGGGGAAATGAAGCAGAAAAATGACCCCCCAATAGCATCCTCAGAGCCCCAGGAAACACCCAAAAGTCAGTCAAGGGCAGAAAGTAAACCGTGTAGGGGAGGAGGACCTCGAAGAACTGCCAAACGCATTGAGGAACAGCCATAACCTGAAAGACGGTCCCGAAATGAGGGAGAGGAGCAAGATGGTCAAAACGAGGTACTAGAACACCCACGGGGAACCTCCGCCAGCTCCGCTAGTGACCGCCCGATAACATGAAGGGATCTGGAAGCTCCAGAAGAAGGAAAAAAGGCTGCCACGCTTGGAAAAAAGGGAAGCCAGTGCCACGGGCTCACCACAGGGAACCCTGGGGATCTCTGCCAAGAGTCCCACGGAGATTCACACCACTAGGCAGATCCAGAAGACATCCTAACATCAGCTTGGGGACCTCCCGTGATAGAAGGCCCTTATCCGGAACTCAAGGACCCTCTAAATTTCATTCTCGTTTATATACCATGATAGCATGACCACTAACAATTGTTGTCTCTTGAAGGATAAAATTGAATGACTCATTCCAGCGGCAAACCTAAGGGAGGTCACTTATCATGGCTTCGAACAAGATCCGAAGGTGGCTGAGGAGGAGTCTGTAGGAACTATGCCAACTAAAGGCATGCGCGTCCACCTCCTCCAGATGGGGGCCAGTTCCAGTCAGGACTCATCTCCCTATCATAGTAGGAGCGCGAGGCACTAGGGACTCCAATGGCCAACAGAGCTCGAATCATGCACCTGAGCATTTGAAGGACTTAGAGGTTCAGCTCCACGATGGTGTACCAAGGCCAGAAGGACCTCAAATCCCAGCTCCATGCTGGCAACAAGACCCGAAGCTCCCCCTTCGGGAGCTAAAAGCCCAGCTCCGTGCTGGCAAGAAGACCCGAAGCTCCCCCTTCGGGACCTAAGAGCACAGCTCCGCGCTGGCATGAAGACCCGAAGCTCCCCCTTCGGGACCTAAAAGCCTAGCTCCGCACTGGCGAGAAGACCCGAAGCTCCCCCTTCGGGACCTAAAAGCCCGGCTCCCCGCTGGCAAGAAGATTCGAAGCTCCCCCTTCGAGACCTAAAAGCCCAGCTACCAGCTGGCGTGAAGACTCAAAGCTCCCCCCTTTGAGACCTAAAAGCCCAGCTCCCCGCTGGCGCGAAGACTCAAAGATCCACCCTTTGGGACCTAAAAGCCCAGCTCCCCGCTGGCAAGAAGATTCTAAGCTCCCCCTTTGGGACCTAAAAATCCAGCTCCGCACTGGCAAGAATCCGGATAGCTATGCATTCGGGATCTCCCCAGCTCCGCGCTGGCACGAAGGCCCCAAAGCGCCGCATTAGGGATCTTTTCAGCTCCGCGCTGGCAGAAGACCCAAAAGTCTAGCTCCGCGCCAGCAGAAGGCTTAAAAAACCCAGTCCACGAAGGCCCGAGTTCCGATATTCGGGATCATAGGGACTAGCTCCGCGCCGTAGGTGAAGACTTGATTCATATGCGAGATCTCCAAGCCCAGTTCTACTCTCAAATGATGACAAAGCCAAGCTCCCCACTAGCATGCGAAGGTCCGTAGGACCTAGAAGGTAGCTCCACGCTGGCGTCCAAAGACCCGCGGACGTACAAGCCAAGCTCCGCGTTGGCACGCGAAGGTCCGTGGAACCTAGAAGCCAGCTCCGCGCCAACGCCTGAAGATTCGCAAGAGATAAATGCCCTATTCCGCACGGGCACATGAGGATCAATGGGAGACATCCCGACTGATAAGGCCCTTAGCCAGGACCTCAGGGCCCTCTAGATCTCATTCTCTATTATATATTATTTTATCGTGATAAATATATGCACCGCGCTAACAACTGCTATTATTTGGAGGATATGATCGAGACGTTTATCCCAGGATACCTGAAAAAGGTGCTAGCCGTATCAGCAAATATGATTTGAAGGTGATTGATAAGGAGTCTTACGGATCTAGGCCACATAAAGGACTTAAAGGCCAGCTCCATGCTGATATATGAAGATCTGCGGGACCTCAGACCCAGCTCCCCACTGGTATACGAAGTTCCTCGGGAGATCCAGCCCAACCCCTCACTATTATGTGAAGGTCCCCAGAACCGAAAGTCCAGCTTCGCGCTGGCACGAAGACCCGAAGCTCCGCCTTCGGGACCTAAAAGACCAGATCTGCGCTGGCAAAATCCAAAACACCCTATTCGGGAACCCTCAGCTCCGCGCTGGCATGAAGACCGAAGCTCTGCGTTCGGGACATCCCAGCCCTTCGCCAACGTCCTCAGGCAATATAAGCCTAGCTCCTCGCTGACACAAGATCCTAGGGACCCTGAGGCCAGATCCTGCTGGCGTACGAAGATCCGCATAGGTCAAAGTCAGCTCCATAATGACGTACGAAGGCTCGATCTCTCTGTCGGAAATCTATAAGCCCAGCTCCTCGCTGGCATGAAAAGACTCAATCATCCAATAGGGATCTTCAGAGACAAGCTCCGCACCAGAAACGAAGGAAATGCAAGATGAACAACTTGACTCCATGATGAGTCCACTTGGTAGATCGGGACGTATGACCCTATCTCTCCACTGCGTAAGGAAAGCCACCAAGGGGATTTGCGAAGACCAGCTCCAAATAAAGACACGAGTTATAAGTATGGGATCTCCAATTCCCGCGCCTTGGTTGCATGCGAAGATTCGCACTTGGGGACCTCTGAACCAAGATGATCCTAGATCCTCTGTGAAGACCCACTATATCACCTCCTATGTGAAGGTCCTCTGAACCAAGATGCTCCTAGATCCTCTGAACCAAGATCCTATGTAAAGATCCTCTGTGAAGATCCACTATATCAACTCCTATGTGAAGGTCCTCTAAACCAAGATGCTCCACTAGAAAAAACACTGATCCTTCTGTTAGGGATCTACTATATCAGCTCCATGAAGCATCCGAGATGCTCCTATGTGAAAAGCCTTTTCATCCACAAGGAGGACGAGGACCTCCACCCATACATCAGCAGGTCTGATATTGCAGCCCTGGAAGCACCCACCGCCGTTTTCTCCATCAAAGAAGTACTCTGAACAATGGTCTCCACAACCGGGATTTCGTCATGGAGCTCAACTGGACCTCCATGAAGATATTAGGCCGGGAGGACAGCTACCGTAACTCGACCGTAAGTAAGATAGCCAATAAAGAGAAGCTGGCCACCGTAGCTGACAGGAAGGAACGAGCAAGAACTACGACCACCGCCAACCGCCTCGATTTTACAATAGGGAGCCATCGTTCCACAGGGTCCTAAGGAACTCTCATCAGCATGCAAACAAGATGGAGGAAGTCCTGATTATCAAGGAGACATTCCGTGACAAAAAGGCTCTTAGCCGGAGCTCCAGGGCCATCTAAATCTCATTTTTATTTACATTCTCGATATCATATTAAATACATATATCATACTTATAATTACTATCATATGAAGGATGAAATCAGAGGGCCCATCCTAACGGAACGTCGGAGGAAGTTCGTAGGCCGTGGCCTCGACCAAGTTGTGAGGGAGCTCCGGGCAAGGTGGATTCCAACCTCCAACAGAGCCCAAAATTGTACACCTGCGCATGCTAAGATCTCAAGCTCCGCAGATCGTGGGAGATTGTTGGTCGTGGTGGCAAACATGACTCCAAGTTCACCGAGAAAAGAAGTAGGGGGATCTGTGCCTAATAAAGGCAGACAACCCCCACTTCCTCCAAATAAGGTCACGTCCATTCTATCTAGAGCCTCTATCCTCATTGTTGTGGGAAGACCAAACAAAGAAGGTCTGACGAGAGCCCAAGGGTTTAAACTCATACGATAAGAGATCAGGGGATTTGTGAGACGTACGAGGATGCGTTGGCCGAAGTTCGATTTGCGCCAGGAGATGGAACACATATGGCCAGACCACATAACGATGCCTGAGTTATCGCCAAAGACATGGGAAGTCTGACCTCCGGAAATACAACCAATGGAAGAAATCACGTCGAGAAAGAGCCCATTCGATGGCGGAGGGGTCAACGAAGATCCTGACGAGGCGACGCAAATGATGTTATGGCTGCAACAAAAGGAAGCCACATGACGAGGAAATGGGAGATCAGAGGATGAAGATAGAAGAAAAGGGGCCTATAGCTTACAACAAGAACCAGACAAGGAGCTGATGGGATGTCTACAAAAATGCAGACCTATTCGCATATAAGCGGAGTTCGCCCGGATATCGCCACATATCATCTTACCAAGAAGTCGACCCACCAAATAGAAGCTCTGATCGTACGGAGATGAAGAGCCCAGATCCTAAAAGATGAAGTAGACAAGCTTTTCCAAGCAGGCCATGTCCAAGAAATCCAGCTCCCTACGTAGCTGGCTAAAAAAGAAATGGAAAGCGGAGGGGATGCAATGACCTCAGGGGCCTGAGCAAGGCGCGTCTCAGTGATCATTATCCATTACCCCGAGTGAATCAGTTGGTGGACTCCACTCTGGGTGTAAGGTCCCCAGCGCCATGAACGCCTACCAGGGGATCTAGGAGGTCCAGAGGCCAGTAGGGAGGATTAGTGGCTCTCAGCCGAGAAGAGTCTCCATTCTTCAAAATGTTACGAAAGAGCAAGGAGCGCGAAGAGGCGAGTTGGCGCTGTATTTCTCCATGGAGGTGTTAGCTCCATCTTACTAAAGAAAGAAGGGACCTCCCAAAAGCCGACCTACTTTGTAAAGCAAGGTGCTGTTGAAAGATGAAACCAGGCGATATGTCGACCAGAGCTACGCGGGAGAATAGTGAAATGCACCATCAGGCTAGGGGAGTGCGACGTGGAATTCAGACAATGAACGCGCACCCTCTTCGACGTTGTGCTTGAAACCACCAAAGGACCACAGAAGCAGCGACGGGAGGTGCACGCATACGGATCTAAGACTTCCCATAGATCCGAAGCAGAGGTCCTTATCATTAGCCTGACAGGAGAGGAGCTCCGTTCCGTCACTACCTTCAAATTCCCGGCCCAAGAATGATTCTGAATACGAAGCCTTAATTTCCGGGGGATTGCGAAGGAAACAGGAGCATGGGACGTCGTTTGATTTCTAGATTCACAATCGTAGTACGAGCGAAGTGGAACTATGAAAGGAATGGCGGGAAGATGATCGAATATGCAAAAAGCACGATAAAGGAACTAACAACCAAGTTTGATTGTTGTGAAATCATGCAGGTCCCAAGAAAGGAAAGCCACAAAGTTGATTACTTGGCCAAAGTTCCGAGCTTGGGTTCGACCGTCAGAGAGGATGGCATCACCAATCTCGCAGTAGAAAAACAGGAGGCAGGGAAATATGTGGAAGTGTCGAAGGAAAGCACCATGGGAGGACCTCTGTCCCGAAGGTCCTGAAAGGCACGGGATTGAAAGGCAAAAAGGGATACGCAGTCCCAAGGGAGTTCTAGGGGAAAAATCAATGGGGTTTACGAAGGAAATCAGAGAGGTCACAGCTCCACCTGGTGGCAGAAGCTCCGCCAACATCCGAGACATGATCCCCTATAAAGGGGATCTATGAGCACCTTCGCACAAGAAGTATGGATTCATCCGTGCCAAACCAATAAGTTCCGTGCTGGTATTCAAAAGACTACTTATTTAGGACCTCCAAGTCCCGCCTCGTGTTGGTATGCATAAGGTCCCTTTTCCCCTAGAGTCTTCAAGCCTTGCTTCGTGCTGGCATGAATGACCTTTGACATCGACGACCTTTCGGGTCCGCGACGTGTAATGATACCGAGGGCCGACGGGCCCAAGGCGTACCCGACATCAAAGACTGATGGTCTGCGACGTGAAATGATTCCAAAGACCGACGGGTCAGCGGTGTACCCGACATCAAAGACTGATAGTCTGCGACGTGAGATGATGCCAAAGACCGACAGGTCGGCGGTGTACCCGACATCAAAGGCCACAGGTCTGCGACGTGAAAGATGCCCATGAGGGCGTACAAGATACCACCGCCGGCGGACGGTGGCGTACAGGACATCAAAGGTCCCCAGTAAGGCCTGCGACGTGAATAGGTACCTCAGCGTAGCTGGCGCTATAACCAGGCTAAAACAGTGGGAGAAAGCCCCACTTTATATCTAGGACCTTCGGGCCTACATTACTGAACTCGCTAAGGACAAAGAGAGCCTAGCGGAAAGCGACACCCGAGGACAATGACGACGGTCATTGCAACCAAGGGCGTGATTTCGTACTTAGCTTACGAATTGAATAAGCGAGCTGGCGCTATAACCAAGCCACGATAATGATGTTCCTAGAAACATCCATCAGGTCCCGCAAAAGAAAGTATAATACGAGGAGGAAGGGAACTCCGATGAAACTTACGAACATGGGGAGTTAAGCTCCCCAAGTCCTTACCATCGTATTTCGAAAGGAAAAAATGACATAATATTTCTTACAGGCCATCACCACCCTAAAAAAGGCAAAAGGGAACTCGGACATACGTACAGCAGGACCTAGGGATCTCCTTACAAGTGCAAAGGCTCGAAGAGGAGCTCCCCCATTAGGTCCCCGCCACTGGAGTTGAGCTCCCTAAAACATCGCAGGTCCTAGGATGCCCGAAAGGCCTTCCACCAAGTTCCCTAGGGAGTTGGAGACGACGGGCCAGGACCTCTGCATGCTTCTCTACAACAGGGAGCTTTGAAGCACACAGGATAAGGAAGGTCCCGCAGGGATGACTTGGCCTCAGCTCCCAAGGACTCAGCACCACAACCTCCATGAAGTGTTGCTTCAGGAGAAGGGCAAAATCCTTCAAAGACAGGGGAGTCCTTCAAATAGGCTTGACCCTAATCCTCCGCCAGGCCGCCTAAGAACTTCTTCCCAGCAGCTGTAGGAAGAAGGAACTTCACGACGCTGCGAAAGTGCTACCTGCTCCTCCAAGCTCCAACAGAGACACTAAACACAGGGGAGTTGTGCTCCATAACACATTGCAGGAGCAGGGCTCTCCGAAGAGATGAAGTCGACGCATGGGAGTTCAGAGATATCAGCGCCGCAGGGAGCTAGAGTTAAGGGTTCAAGGGAACAGGCGGATCCCCGGGAAGCATTCTGGAGAAAGGAGGTTCCGACGAGCAGAAATGGCTCCGGCACTGTATCGTCCCCTAATATAATCTCGCATTAAAGGTGCAGATTCCCTCAGAAAAGGGGAGTCCTTCAGGCACGCTTGGTGCCGGTCCTCAGCTAGGTCCTCTAGGAACTCCTTTCCAACCACCATGGACGGGAGATTCTGCTGAGGGAAGCAGCTCCTCTCGCACTATTACACGAGTAGGGTGTGCTCCGGCCTTTCTTTGTTCCTGGGAGCTTCACAGTTCCCTCTCGCGCTGCTGCACTAACTCGGCACGTCCCACATCCACCTTTTTGCAACCCAGATTCAATTCCAGGCTACTTCTGTTTGCTGCCAACGGCTTGACCACTGAGGTCCCTACAGATCCCACAAGAGGCTCAGCACTTCGTTTCCTGAGGAAGAGTGAAGGAATCCCCCTTTTTTGCTTTTCCTTTCTAAACTTTTTGATGAAGCTGTTCCTTTTGACACCCGAGGCAGGGCGGTAATGGGAACTTCTTGAGCTCCCATGACAAGAGAAGGAACTAAAGGAACACCCTCCGTTCCTACCGAAGGACGAATCTCCCCGCAAACGTCCTTAGCCACCAGGATGCAAAGGAGCAAGGGAGCTACAGAGGGTGCGTTGAGGAACTTGGGAACTGATTCCTTCCTCCACATCAGCCAGCAGACCACGCTGAAAACTCGTCATACCTGCCTCGAAGGTACCAAGGCGCCAACCGAACCTTTAAGATACGTCCCTACAAGAGGTAATTACGATAGGTCCCCAACAGGGAGGTAAGTTCCATCCTATTAATTTACTCTAATTCATTTTTTGTACCAAAAGATAAATTAGAGTAGGGGAGTGGTTGATATGGACTAAATAAGACGGGCCAAGAAATAAAAATAGGAACGGCCCAACAAAGCCCACGAGAGGAGAAGCCCACACCCAGTCAAAAAAATATCTCATCTGCAGGGACCTCTGGGTAAGAACGATATCCAGGTAAAAGAGGAACTTCCTCTGGGATTTCCAGACGAAAAGACAACAAAAAGGAGAAAAGAAGCCACAGGGACACGTGTCGACGTATAAAAGGACGAATCCACTGTTTGAAAAGCTGGAAAAGCTGCAGCCGTCACCAAAGTTATCCAAGCAGCAGCTTTCTAGCTGCCCCTAGCCCTGCAGAGGTCACGTCCCTTAATTCCTGGGATTCTACATGGGAAAGACCGTTGGGAGCTCCTATAAAAGGAGGACTCCCTCATTTTCACATACCATTCACATTCTAACGCATTAAAACTCTTAAAAAATACTCTCTCACTATCAAAGACATTCTCTTGTATTTTTCTTATGTGTTCTTGAGAGGAAGGAGCGAGACATAGGTAGTTTGAGTGTGTAATTAATCAAAGTATAGTGAAAACAGTTTTAGAGTGCCCGTGGACGTAGGATCTAAGATCCGAACCACGTAATTCCTTGTGTTAATTTCCTTTACGTTTCAACACGTCCCAGACAGGTCCCCCAGCGTCCCAAACAGGTCCCCCATGTTCCAAACACGTCCAAAACAGGTCCCCCAACGTACCAAACATGCCCCCAACAGGTCCCACACGTCCCAATACCACAAATACGTCCCCCAAAAGTCCCAAACACGTCCCCTTCAGTCTCTTTTTCAATAAGCACCTTACGCACGTAACTTTATCAATTTTCCGGCTATATAAATTCCTTTACCCACACACTTATAAATTTCGTTGATTGGGTTTGCCCCATATCAATATATATGGGGTTACGGTGCAATATCATCAATTTCTTGGAAGTGCTCAAAAGAGTTTTTGCTCATCAAATTAAAGGGTAGAGATCCTCTCATTGGGTACATATTTATTTAACTTCTCTTTTTTTCCTTGTACGTACTTGAGTAGTCTCATCCCTTATCTATTAATCAAATCATTGATCTCATTTCCAAATATATGGGCTTTGAGCTTGGTACGCCATTTATTGCTACGGGATCATGTAAGTTCGGCTGTTGAAATTGACCTAATTTGATCATAACATCTGCACGACACATTTCGACGGAAATTCCGTGGAAATGTATCATATTTTATTTTTTTTTATCATCGAATTGCGACGGAACTCGAAAGCTCCAATTATTATATCATTATTCGTCAAGATATGTATCAGAGGCGGATGATATAATTTATTCCGTAAACTCATGCTGCATGCACTAATCGGATTTTGATCAAGGGGGATCTATTGGTTTCGATAAAACTCTCAGACATCCTTACTTTACAGCATTTTCTAAATTGGTTGGAATGAGGGAGAGTCGGTATGAAATGATAGTCGGGATGAAAGGAAAAGAGACGGAATGTTTAATATTCTTTTAGGGTCATATTAGTAATTTTCTAAGCATGACATGAGAACATTTTACTCATTTTTGTAAGTAAACAAGATAGCTATCCAATACAATGTTACAAAATATGGAATACGCTCACATTAAATAAAAAGTTAAAAAGCATGGTTATTATCTCAGGATGAAAATAGTATGCGACTTTCTCATCTTGGGAACTAAACGCACCCCCAACTTCAAAATGTGTCAGTACGGACGGAACTTCCTCGCAGCTCTCATTTCTTGTATTCTCTTTTTGTCCTGCTCGAATTTGCTTTGCAGCATCATGATTTCTGCAGCATATAGATAAGGAAAACTTCACTAAAGATTACTATCAATGATCGCTATTTATATAACAGTGGTAGACTAAGTATATGCCCATCAATTTTATTATATAAAAAAGAACGATTTTTTTTTACCATTTCGATGTGCCTCCCTTTTCTGGAATCGGTAGAAATCAAGACCAACGTCTTTCTTTTTCTTCTGCGAAATCTTGTCTAAGATGGCAGCTTCAGCAGCAGAGCTCACTGAAACTCCACTCTCCGTCTCTGTTGTCTTTTTGCGACCTTTATGGTGAACGACCACAGTCCATCCACCTTCAGCAGCTTCGGCTTCTCTCTCTGCTCTTGCCTGTATTGATAGAAGCAGAACATACTAAACTAGGATATATATAAACACAAAAAGTTTCTAGTAAGATTGTTGAGGAAGGAACTACTTTTGGCCTGAAATATAAAGGTGTTCGTAATATAGCAGTTCCCATATCGTAGAATACGTTATCCAGCAAAGTAAACATACGAGAAACATACATGTGGGAGAAAAATATGCATCACCTTTGCCTCTTGTGCTTCATGTGCCATTATGAAGTCGTCAATTCTTTCTTCCAGAACCTTGAGTCCAGGTCTACCCTTATAGTACTGTGTGATCCATTCTAAACGACGACAAAAATTTTATTCTGATTGTGATATCCGCGTGCTCCACTAATGTATATACTTCATAAAAAAATGATGTAGTTGGAACACTTACTTTTCATGCCCTTTGAGTTATCTTCGTCGCCTGATGACATCTCGTATACCTCATCTTCTTTATCTTCTCTCCTTTCAAGCGAATTTTTCGGGGGTGATTCGTGCACAGGTGAAAGATTATTCTTTTTCGTCTTACCAGACTTGATTGACTTTCCTACAAACACAAAAACCAGATTGTTTCCAAAATCATAACAAGGATGCGAACAAACTGTAATAAAATCATGTTGACAAATCAAAACAAATACCAAGTTTGGAACTTCTTCGACTTTTAGTATTCTCAGGCTTTTCAAGGGAATGTGCCTCAGGTTTTGCTGACGAAGTCATTTTTTCTGTAACCAATCAATAATATTGTTGCTCAGTTCATGCACTGCACTTATACCCTAAAGCATCAAACCCTTACACACAATCTTTATTTCCCCTACTAAGAAGAAAAGTGCCAAACTGTAAAAGCAAGAACCAATAAGGAAGACAAAACATTCTAATTCCAGAACTTGAAACATGCGTTTGGGATGCATATTTCGGTTAGCAGAAGAATAAGAAGGTGGGAAGGTACATCAGTCGAAGGGCAAAGTATCATTGTTCGATGCGTTAGTTTGTTTTCTGGCGTGCTTTTCACACATGAATTCCACATAACAAACACACCTGGAAAGAAACAGACAAATGGACTCACGTAAAAGAAACTGAGAGACTTATGGATCTCTTTAATAAGGGCATCCAGCATTTAAATTTTATTTTGTTCTGCAAACAATCTGCAGGCGATGATGGTAACAGGAATATACAATGCAACCAAAAAAGAAGGTAAAAAACATTACATCGACATCATCAACTATCAGGCATTAAGGAATGGAAGATAGCACAATCATAGGATATCATATCAAGGATTAAGCAATATGTCACTAAGTTGGAGTAAACAGTCACGTGAACAAAAAAATTAATTGCAGCATATTTCATCTTTAGTATCACATACCATACTGTTGTTCAGATTCATTCTCAACTGTCGTCACAAGCTTATCACCTTTTCTCTTCTTTTTCCTTCTCCTAGGTAAGTTGTGGGCTGCTGATTCAGTTGTAACACCATCACCAACAGATGTATTACACTCATTATTTCGCGATTCCAACAAAATATCACTTAATTTGGCACTCCTATCCCTTTTTCTGTTCAACTTCTTAGTCTTTCCACTCCCACCTATTGGGACATGCATTTCATCTGCAGATACCATAGAGATGATAACGGGAATTTACGAAAGCATAATGACCTCAATAATGTCAGGGTTTGGGACCATACCAATTGAATTGGATACTCCAGACATGATTGTTTTAGTTTTACTTTTCTTGTCATTATCAGCTGAAGATTTCCGTTTCTTCTTTATGTTTTCCATAGTAGCACTGTAAGTTTCTACCTCTGCAACGAAGAGACACACCAACACGATGAATAATATGAACAAAATGTTCAGCTTAAATCCATACAAATTCCCGTTATCCATCGAAAAAAAAACACAAAAACCATAACAGTAGGGAAATTAGCAATACAAACTCCCACTAAATACTATTCAACCTACTCATTCCATCCGTTATGAATACTATTCAATAAGATTCTATACTATTCCTTCACAAGCTTCCATCCATTCTGATATAACTACAATTCAACCTTCTTGCTGACGGTGTACAGATTCTTGGATAAGAAACATCCAAGTAATGGAAACCAAAAATAACCTCTTCCAGCAACGTGAGCTTTTTTCTTCTTCGCCATATTCTTCCTTTTCCGGTCACCTAGTGAACGCTCACCTGCCATTATTTCGTTCACAGCTCATACATGAAGACGCGTTGCTTGCAGAATCATACGTCCACCATTTGGGGACTAGGGTTTAACTTGGCCATACTTTCTTTTCTAATTATCGGTCAATTGCGCTATTGGGCTTTTGGGCCTAAATGTATAATGGGTTGGACTGTTAATGTTCTGCTCCAGTTCAATATACAATCAAGATTTAAGATTAAATAATTAAATTGTGATTAGCTTTTTTACATATCGAAGTTATCTGCTTAATTTCATTACAATGATCGAGTATATTTCTCATCAATGTTGGATCTCACGTATGAGCTGAGGGATTCATTCATCCCGCCTTCGGAATGAGTGCCCATTGATATGGACTAAATTAGATGGCCAAAAAAGAAAAAGATAAGAAGAGGCTCATTAGGCGCATGCAGGAGATTACAAAAGTAAAAGGACTGATGGGACAAAAGTTGTGACTGACGCGACCGAAAGGAAAAGAAAAAGTTGTGACTGACAGCGTTGTCCCAGAAGGTCATATCAGCAGGGACCTCGGGATGTACCTCTAGGCAATATCCAGAAGCTCCTATAAAAGGAGGACTTGGTCATTTTCACAAGACATCCTCATTCTCACATCTTCACATACGAAAAACCTCTCAGCTGTAGTATTATTCATTTTTTACATGTTCTTGTGAGAGAAAATGAGAGAAAAAAGGTGTTGTGAGTGTGTAAATTCCAAAATTGATAAAGGAAAAGTTGAATGCGCCCCGTGGACATAGGATTATGTAGAATCCGAACCACGTAATCTCCTCTATCTCTTTTTACGTTTTTATTATGCCCCATTTACGTCATATCACAGACACAACTGGGTCTGCACTGCTCGCGGACCTCAAAATGTCCATATCCCCTACTTTTTGTTACGTTCCTTTCACGTCCCCAACACATCCCAAACACGTCCCCAACGTCCCAAACACGTCCGCACGTCCCAAACAGTTTTCTTACCCATAAACACCTACGCACGTTCTAAAACTTTGAGATGTTAAGCCTACCGCTATAGAAATTTCCCCGAACCAGTTATACATTTCGTTGATTGGAATTGCCCCTTATCAAATGGTGTCGTCTGTGGGAAAATTCAGAGTTGAAGGCGTAGTGATTGTGTGAAGCTGTGTTATTTCTTCTTTCTTTTCTTTATTTATGCCGGGACGAGACGAAGGACGCACGAAAAGTCAATGGAAGAAGGCCCTCCTTACGAAAGAACACAGATCCACAGTTTGCAGAAGCCACTGAATATAACCATCTGGAGCAGACCACCATCCGAGTGCCCACCTCGGTGAGGCTAACACCCGAAACACCCAAAAGACAATCAAGGTCGAAGTGAACCACAGAGGAGGACCTCTAGAAACTGCCGAACGTGTTCAGAAACGTTCATAACCTAAAACACAGGCCAGAGATGATGAAGACGAGCAAGAGGGTACACATAAGTCTTAAAAAAGGGATTTCGGAACACCCAGGCGGACCTCCACGAGTCCGCTAGTGAACCACCTGGAAAAGCGAATGGAGTTTGGAGCTCCAAAAGAAGGAAAAAACTGAGCCACAGTCGGGAAAAAAGGAAGAAACAAGGGCCAAAAAGGAAAGGGAGCTGCGAGATCGACTTGCGGACTTCAAATAGGTTACGTCCGAAACTCCGATGAAACATGCGGACATGGGGAGTAAGCTCCCCAAATCCGTATACTATTCAGTCCCAAGATAAGAAGCAGGTCGTCACACAAAGGAGGAGAGAGATGTAAAAAAAATAATGGACGAGGGAAGCCACTGCAACGGCCTCACCGCAGGGAAACCTGAGAATCTCCACTAAGGATCTCGCGGAGATTCACGCCACTGTGCAATAATCCACGAGAGATCCTAACATCAGCCGGGAGACATCCCGTGTTGAAAAGGATCTTAGCCGGAACTCCAGGGCCCTCTAAATATCATTCGCATCTATATTATCAATATTATAATTAATATATGCATCACACTAACAATTGCTATTGTTTGAAGGATGGAATAGGGAGGCTCATCCAGGCAGTTGCCTAAAAGGAGTCTGTCCGCCAGGGTCCCGTTTCAGGCCCCGGAGCAAAATCCATAGGATCTACCCCGAACAAAAACATAATATCTCCACCGCCTAGGGCCCTATTCTCATTATAGTGGGAGGCCCTAACCGAGAATATTCCAATCAGGCTAGAAAGAGCATCGAAGTACGTGCGAAGCAAAACCTCAGCTCCACGCTGGCACGAAGACCCGAAGCTCCGCATTATGGATCTCCCCAGCTCCGCGCTGGCACGATGGTCCGAAGCTCCGCATTCGGGATCTCCTCAGCTCCGCGCTAGTACGAAGACCCGAAGCTCCGCATTCGGGACCTCCCAGCTCCGTGCTGGAAAGAAGATCTGGAGCTCCACCTTCGGCACCTAAAAGCCCAGCTCCGTGCTGGCAGTCGAAGCTCCGCATTCGGGATCTCCCCAGCTCCGCGCTGGCACGAAGGTCCGAAGCTCCGCATTTGGGATCTCCTCAGCTCCGCACTGGCAAGAAGACCCGAAGCTCGCATTCGGGAGCACACAGCTCCGTGCTGGCAAGAAGACACGGAGCTCCATCTTCGGGACCTAAAAGTCCAGCTCCGCGCTGGCAAGAATACCCAAAGCTACGCATTCGGGATCTCCGCAGCTCCGCGCTACCACGAAGGTCCGAAGCTCCGCATTCGGGATCACCCCAGCTCCGTGCTGGCTAGAAGACCCGGAGCTCCATCTTCGGGACCTGAAAGTCCTGCTCCACGCTGGCATGAAGGTCTAAACCTCCGCATTATGAATCTCCCCAGCTCCGAGCTAGCACGAAGACCCGAAGCTCCGCATTCGGGACCTCCCAGCATCATGCTGGCAGAAGACCTGAGGGTCCAGCTCCGCGATGGCAGAAGACTTAAAAAGCCCAGCTCCTTGAAGACCCGAGATCCTATATTTGGTATCTAAGACATCTCCACGCTGACATCTGAAGATCCACGGGAGAGACAAGCCAAGCTCCACGTTGACGTCCAAAGAGCCGCGGGAGATACCGGCCAAGCTCTTCGCTAGCACACGAAGGTCGGTGGAACCTTCAAGCCAAGCCCCACGCTGATGTCCGACAATCCGCGGGAGATACAAGCCAAGGTCTGCGCTGGCACGTGAAGGTCCGTGGAACCCAGAAACTAGCTTGTGCCGATGCCTGAAGATCCACTAGATATAAAAACCCCATCCCACACGGACACATGAAGATCCACGGGAGACATTCCGCATAGATATGGCTCTTAGCCGGGACCTCAGGGCCCTCTAGATCTCATTCTCTATTATATATTATTTTATCGTGATAAATATACGCACCGCACTGACAATTGTTGTTATCTGAAAGGATATGATCAAGTGGCTCATCCTGACGAAACACCTCTAAGTGGTTCTAGCCGCGCTAGCAATCACAATTTGAAGGTGATCGACAAGAAGTCCTGGGGATCTATGTCGTATAAGGGCAGACGACCCCTACTCCCTCTAGACAAAGGCGTGACAGCCCTGTCATTATCTGAAAGACATAGTTTCCGAAACGGACCATTGATGCTTAGGAACTTTAAGTTAGTCGAAGAACCGACCTAAGATTGACTCCGCACTGGCGTACGAAGATCAACATGAGGTCAAAGTCAGCTCCGTACTAACGTACGAAATCTCGATTCCTGTGTTCGGAGTTCATAAGCCCAGCTCCTCGCTAGCATGAGAAGATTCAATCGTTCAATGGGGATCTCCAGAGACCAGCTCCGTGTTGGTAACGAAGGAAATACGTGAGAAAAACCTACCTGTCAGATCGGGACCTATGACCCTTGCTCTCCACTAGCATTAGAAACCATCAAAGGGGATTTATGAAAGACCAGCTGCCTGGAAACAAAGACACGAGTTATGAGTCCGGGATCTCCAAGTCCTGTGCCTCGGTCGCATGCGAAGGCTCGCTTTTGGGGACCTCTGAACCATCTCCACTATGATGGCAAAACACTGATCCCTCTGTTAGGGATCTACTATATCAGCTCCACGAAGGATCTGAGACACTCTTATGAGAAGATCCTTTTCGTTCCCAAGTCACGATCGTTCAACAGTTGTTGTAGGTAGTTCCCAACTCCATTCGATCATTCGAAATAACTCCACATCGTGCTCGTTATACCAATTCACCGGATCAAAACGAGAACTCGAAAATAATATGACGAGGTAGAGGGAGAACGGGGGCCTCCACGCATACATCAGCAGGAAGACAGGTACCTTAGCACAAACGAAGTGAAGTCGTCAACTCCTAAGAAGAGAAGCAGGCCACGACAACCGAACAAGAAGGAGCACGCGAGAAGCATGACTAAAGAAAACCATTACTGCCTTAACCTCACAACAAGGAGCTGTCGGGATCTCTTCATAGGGTTTTGTGGAACTCCATACTATCATGCAACAACATGGAGGGGGTCCTGACATCAGCCGGGAGACATCCCGTGACGAAATGGCTCTTAGCCGGAGCTCCATGGACATCTGAATCTCATTTTCACTAACATTCTCGACACCATATTAAATACATGCATCATACTAACAATTACCATCATATGAAGGATGAAATCGAAGGGCCCATTCTAAAGGAACATCGGAGGAAGTTCGTAGAATATGGCCGCGACCAAGGTCTGAAGGTAGTCGAGAAGAAGTCCGGAGATCTGTGCCGACTAAGGGAAGACAACGCCCACCTCTTTTGGGGGTCAGTACTGATTAAGGCTCACATCTGTATCATAATAGGAGCTCCGGGCAAGGTGATCCCAACTTCCAACAAAGCCCAAAATCGTACACCTGAGCAGTCGAAGATCCTAAGCTCCGCAGATCGTGGTATTTTCATCAGAACAATAGTTATCACTGAAAAAGGAGATAAATAGACTTACCCAATCGGGACCCGCAATGAGCTTGTTGGTCTCGATGGCAAACATGATCCAAGCTCGCCGAAAAAAGAAGTAGGGGGATCTGTGCCTAATAAAGGCAGACAACCCCCACTTCCTCCAAATTAGATCACGTCCATTCTATCCAGAGCCTTTATCCTCATCATTGTGGGAAGACAAATAAAGAAGATCCCGACGAGAGCCCAAGAGTTTTAAACTCATGCGATAAGAGATCCAAATGCAAGAGGATTTGTGAAACGTACGAGGATGCGTTGAGCAAAGTTCGATTTGTGCCAGGAACACATGTGGCCAGACCACATAATGATGCCTTGGTTACCGCCAAAGACATAGGAAGTCCGACCTCCTGAGATACTCTAATGGAAGAAATCACGTCGCTTAAAGGACATAGAGAAATAGCCCATTCGATGACGGAGGGATCAACGAAGCTCCTGACGATGCGATGCAAATTAATATGGGGCCAACCCAATCAACGATATTTGTAAGTGTGGGGGCTCTGGATACTTAGTTAGCGGTAGATTAATCGTTATGCGGTTTTATAGGTATGCGAGGCGTTGCGGATGCTGGGACGTAAACTGAAAGAACATAAGGATTTACGTGGTTCGAATCCTATTGGATTCTACGTCCACGAGGCGCTGGGAACTACCTTTCACTAAGCAACAACAATTTACACACTCAAGTGATCCTCACCTTCGCTCCTAAAGTGCAGAAAATATGTTCAAGATATCTAAAGAGAGAATATTGTGTGTGTGCTTCTGTAAAAAAGATGAGTCCCTGGAAAATATGGCTAAGTCCTCATTTTATAGTATCTCCCCGCCGTCTGTTTTGATGCTATGTTCCAGGATTTCCGGGGGACGTACTACCTAAGGGCTGCAGGAAAAGTGACGGCTTGCTTGATGGATTGACTTCTGTGACGGCTACAGTGAGGTACCCAGTGATATCTTCCTCTAATAGGATGACACGCGTCCTTGTACTCTTTTTTCCCTTTCTTCTACTATCCCTTCATATGGATAACCGAGGGTTCTTTCTCCTTTGCCCGGTCCATGCCACTATCCGTCAGGTCCTTGCAGTCCCCTCCTCTCAGATTTGTACTTTATCATGGGCTCTTCTTTTCGGTGGGCTTCGTTGGGCCTTTCTTCATTTTTCGCTTTTCTTGGCCCATCTCAGTTGAGACCATATCAACCACTCCCCTACTCTAATTTATTTTTGGGGACAAAAGTGAATTAGAGTAAATGAGTTAGAACTTACCTTCCCTTAAGGACCTTCCGTCATAATTTCCTGCACGGATATGTCTTTTCATGCTTCCTCTCAGTGCCTTGGGAACCGCTTCTTTTTAAGAGTGGCTTCTGGAAGTTCGCCTCTTATTTTTGAAAAAGTACTTCGCCATTTAACAGGTACGTTTCTCTCTCTCTTTTTTTTTTCTTTCTATTTCATCTTCTTCCCTCTTTTTATGGCTTCCACCGTTTCAGAGTTAGCGAAACCTTCATCTTCCCCCTCTCATTCCCTTCAGTCAATTTCTTCTGATACACCATCCGCCCCTCTTGTAATACCCGTGAAATTTAATACGGGATTTTGACGTAATATAATTATGAAAATTTATGACTTAGGAACATTGATGCGAAAATTAAAGTTCGGAACAAAAATATTAATTATATCGGGTTCAAATTATTTTCTGAAACCTAGCTATAGGATTAGCAAATATTAACAATAACATTACAATAAGTAGTAGTGGGTTATATTTGAAGTATCGAAATAAAAATTAAGCCCAAAAGAGAAACCATCGAAACCTAGTTGGGATGGAACTATTGCAGACTTAGACTTATTTATGTATACATATGTAATATCAATTACTTAATTGCGAGGGAAGCATTAATAGAATAATAAATCACATAAAACTAGATAAGGACTCATAAGTATCTATGTCATTTATACACTTTTATACGCAAAGTCTAGTAGAGATAAGAATATAATTTACACTTTATAATTCATTAGTGAAAGCTATCGAAGAACTCAAGTAAGAAAAGGGAATTCAAACTAAACTCACGCAAAGCTTGGAGGAAGGTATAATTTATTTCAACCTGATGTTCTTGGTCCTACGTGTTTTTCGTATATGAAGCATAAAAGGGTATAAATAATTAAAGATGTAGGCGTAATTTCGAGGGTTTTGAAATATTTCAAGTTCTATTAATATTTAAATTGTTTTTATAAGAACATTATTTTGATCGAGGAGTATGAGATTTTTAGTGTTTAGAAGTGTTTAGGAATTATAGGATCTACGAGCTCTGGTTTATGATTATAAATGTTTACATGATGAGTTATATGTTTGATTAGGGTTTGTACGGTTAGTTCTTGAGGGTTTCTGAAAGAATTTTATAATTCTTACGATATTTAAAAATGTTCTTGGGAAAAGAAAAAATTCTTACAGTATTTTGATCGAGAAATCCCAGTTTTTAAGGTGTTATTGTGACAACCGGGGCCGATGAGGGCGGGGAGTGATCGCCGGTGCCAGAGAGGGCACGGACAAGGAGCGGCTCCTGGCAGGCTTCTAGGCGAAGGGGTACATGAACGAACCGATCCGACACCCGAATGAGAGGGGATCCTGAGACTGACAATGTATGGGCGTGTCAGGCTAAGAATCGTATAAGAAAATTGATAGTACTACTCATATCACCAAGGTCGACCTACCTTTTCGAAAGTCCATCCGAAAGAACTTCGAAGCTAAGCGTGCTTGACTTGAAGCAATCTTAGGATGGGTGACCCCCTGGGAAGTTTGCCCAGGGTGCGTGTGAGCGAGGAAGAAGCACGCTGGAAGGGTAAATGGTGGTATAGTCGGGCCAGAATATCAGTCGGAGTGGGCCCAACCCCACTGGTCCCGGTAGGGACCGATGCTACGGCGACACCCGGTATGGGAAGGGATGTTACAGGTGGTATCAGAACACAACCTCTCGCAGTACGGTGCTGGTTCGGGGACGAACCAGGCGGAAGCTGGTGGGCATGTGACACCCGGGGCCGATAAGGGCGGGGAGTGATCGCCGGTGCCAGAGAGGGCACGGACAAGGAGCGGCTCCTGGCAGGCATCTAGGCGAAGGGGTACATGAACGAACCGATCCGACACCCGAATGAGAGGGGATCCTGAGACTGACAATGTATGGGTGTCTCAGGCTAAGAATCGTATAAGAAAATTGATAGTACTACTCATATCACCAAGGTCGACCTACCTTTTCGGAAGTCCATCCGAAAGAACTTCGAAGTTAAGCGTGCTTGACTTGAAGCAATCATAGGATGGGTGACCCCCTGGGAAGTTTGCCCAGGGTGCGTGTGAGCGAGGACGAAGCACGCTGGAAGGGTTAATGGTGGTACAGTGGGGCCAGAATATCAGCGGAGTGTGGTGGGCCCAACCCCACTGGTCCCGGTATGGGAAGGGATGTTACAGGTGGTATCAGAGCACAACCTCTCGTAGTACGGTTCTGGTTCGGGGACGAACCAGGCAGAAGCTGGTGGGCATGTGACACCCGGGGCCGATGAGGGCGGGGAGTGATCGCCGGTGCCAGAGAGGGCACGGCCAAGGAGCGGCTCCTAGCAGGCTTCTAGGCGAAGGGGTACATGAACGAACCGATCCGACACCCGAATGAGAGGGGGTCCTGAGACTGACAATGCATGGGCGTGTCAGGCTAAGAATCGTATAAGAAAATTGATAGTACTACTCATATCACCAAGGTCGACCTACCTTTCCGGAAGTCCATCCGAAAGAACTTCGAAGTTAAGCGTGCTTGACTTGAAGCAATCTTAGGATGGGTGACCCCCTGGGAAGTTTGCTCAGGGTGCGTGTGAGCGAGGACGAAGCACGCTGGAAGGTTAAATGGTGGTACAGTGGGGTCAGACTATAAGTCGGAGTGTGGTGGGCCCAACCCCACTGGTCCCGGTAGGTACCGATGCTACGGCGACACCCGGTATGGGAAGGGATGTTAATAATCCTATTAGAGGTTCATGAATTAATTAATTTGGCGAATCAAAGATGTTGTAAAATAAGCTTCGCAAATCGGTGTAACGCATTGCGAATTGAGAGAGGATTGAGAACGCAGCGAAATTAATTATATATTTTTGGCAAGTACGAATCGTGAGATGTATAGAATGTCATGAATTACTAAGAGTCTAGTCACATCACAAATGGGAAGTTTCACGTGTCCATAGAGAATTTGGCTTCAATTGTGAGGAGAATAAGACCACACGTGGCTAAGTGAGTGGATGATCATGCAAGGAATGGCACGAATTCCAAGTTAGAAATGAACTATATGAATATAATGTCAGGTGACGTATTAAATTGGCAAAGTAGGTATATGAAATAACAACTTCAAACCATATTTGGCGAATCAAGCAATTCACGGATCGAGCTTTGCGAACCCTTGGCAGAGTAATTTCGCGAATTCAACGAGGCTGGCGAATTAAACAAGTCACGAAACGAACTTCGCGGGCTAAACGTGTTTCGCGGATCCTAAGGGTTTCGCGAATGGTGAACCTATTTGCGGGCCTTAAGGGAATTCGAGAACTGCTCGTTTTTGCGGGCTGATCGAAATCCGCGAATTGATTAATTAATTTTGTGAATTGATCGCTGACTTCAAATTTAATTTCGTAACTTAACTATTTTATGCTAGTACCATTTAAGAATTAATATAGGTATTAATGATACTTATATATATCCAGAGATGCGAGGGTTAGGTATTCCATCAGATACCACGACTAGCTATATCAGGAGGACAGGTAGGTGAAACTTTCATCTACGACACGTAACCCGTTTATGTGAATATATGTGTACATGATTTGTAGGTGAAATCCACCTACGACACGTAACCCTTTCATGTTTATGTGGTATGTGATATTTATATGATACGTACATGACTACGTGATTATGCGAATTTCATGGATTATGTGTTTGACATGTTTTAAATATTTTCGCACACCATGTTGCACGTCATATGCTATTGCACTGCACTTGCATGCACTTGCATACCAGCTCAGTGCGAGGGGGTTGAGTACCGTACGGAACGGTAACGTTTGGGGAATCGATGAGTGGTGTTGGTCCTTGTGTCGGATAGAGGGTGGGTGAACGCCGCTCTAAAGAGATCTGAGTAGGCTGCCCGTGCTCCAGTAGGTACCACTCTAAAGTGACCTGACTGGGCTGACCGAGCGATAGGATGGTGCTTGGGTGCGTGCCACTCTAAAGCGACCTGAGTTGGCCGCCCGAGCGTCGGGACGTTAGTGGTTTGGGTGTATGCAGCTCTAAAGAGACCTGAGTAGGCTGCCAAATGCTCTAGTACGTACCACTCTTACCTGAGTGGGCCGAGCGAGCGATAGGCGAGGTGAAGGTTCTAGTACGTACCACTCTAAAGAGACCTGAGGGGCAGACCGAACGTGAACCTCAACTCGGGGAAATGGGCGACTCGAAAGATTCCCGAGAAGCCTTCCCATTCTAAAGCGACCTGAGTGGGATACCCGAGGGTGTAGTGTAGAGTCACGGTGAGTCGTGGAATGTGATGAGTCGTGATCAGGATCGAGCGTGCATTTGTGAGGTATATGGGATGGGATCGAGCGCACGCTGCATTCATGCATATTTCACCTACTGAGCAAATAGCTCAGGGTTTTACGTGTTGTAGGTACCGAGCCCGGCGCTGATGCGCGTCGAGGCTAAGGCGGGCTGACGGCGGTGCTCCACGGACTTTTGACGGCGGGGCTGTACATGGATGCGACCTGTGGAGCGATTAGGGTTTTGAGCGTTTTGATATTTTGGGGGCTACGGCCCGTGTAAATTCATGACGATGTAGATGACGTTAGGTATAATGTATATTACTTAAGAAAAAGTTTTTGTTAGACGGGTCTTCCGCGACTTACGTTGCGAAAATCCGCCACTAAATATGATTAGAAAGTGAGGGTTGCCTCACCTCTGACTTCACAACCCATCTCTCAGTCGGAAGCCTGCGCCTCTAGTGCCGACGTGCCACAGACCATCAACCGCCCGCGAACCCGCTTGGCTATTGCCTCCGCCATGGCTTTCTATTCTCAAGGCGAAACTAGATCTGCTGACTCGCCGGCCGATCCCCGGGATTTAGTCGAGCTTTCTGGGCCGCAGCCCATTCCAAACCCTAGATCTGCCCCTTCTTCTTCTACTGGGGCCCCTCTCAGTGTTTTCAAAGCCTCTACATGTTTGCCGGCAGGTCTAAATGCTTTGGTGGAAGGGGGCTTTGTTTTCGAGGGTTACACGGTGGAGATGCCCTTGCCTGATCAGAGGGCCGACCGTCCGCCTCCTTCGTGTTTGGCGTTCTGGGAGGCTCAGATCAAGGCCAGGTTGCGATTCCCCGTTCCCCTCTTCCTTTCTGAAGTGTCTGGGGCCTTCAAGGTCCCTTTGAACCAGTTCCAACCTTCTGCCATCCGTCTCCTCATATCGTTTTTCGTGGCGGTCAGGGCCGCGGGGGGCGTCCCCTCCCCTGACCTGGTACTTTCTCAGTTTTCGCTCAAGCCTCATGGCGCTTTCTTCTATCTTTCTTCTGTTTCTTCTTGCTTGAGAGGAGAAACCCACTTTTTCGGCAAGAACCATAAGATGGACAAGGACTGGCATGGCTCTTATTTCTTTGTAAAGTCCCCAGATGGTTGGGACTTTTCTTGCGATAGGTGGGTGAACGGTGTGCCTTCTCGTGGTTCCGGCAAATGTTCGAAAAGGACTCCAAGGCCTTAGCTTTCCTTAATGCCCATGCCGAGGAACATGGCCCCTTAAACCCTTTTTCCTTGGTCAAATTTCCTGGGGTCCTGTACCGTTTAGGATTCTCGCCTTCCTTCGCTAGCTTTTCTCTTGAGGGTACCCGTAGCTGTCGTTGTATTTCCATGCTTTTCTAGGGTTGACGTTCTGCTAATTCTCTGTTTGTGGATTCTGGGTGTATGGATGACAGGCTCGTGGCTCAATTTGCTGGCGACTATAGAGGAAAGGAGTGCTCCCCCGCCTCCTGGTGCTGAGAGGTCTGCCTCAGTTTCGGACCTCCCCCCGCTTCCAGGAGCCCAAGATATTCGTGCTGAGGTTGGTCAGTCCCCTCCCAAGGATTTGGGGACCTCTGAGTTGTCCCCGGCTCCCTCAGCTCCCCAGGCAAAGCGAAAAGCCATTTCTTTGGCAAAGCCTGCCAAAAAGTCCAAGAAGAAGCTACCTCTCACTGAAGGCGATGGTGGCGAGGCTCAGGTTGAAGTCCTACAGGAAGTGCTACGGCGTGAGAGCCCACCTCCTTCTGGGGTTTCTCAGACTGGAAAAGGAATGGAGGTATTAAGCCACTTGGTTCCCCCAGAAGATAAGGAGGTGTTTTTGGGTAGATCTGCCGCGGAAAACGAGGTGGAGCTCGCACACCATCTCCTCAAGGTATGCTTCCTGTTATTCTCCAATGGGTGCTTTCTTTGCTTGCCTTGTTTTTAGAGTTCCTTCTCCGTGGTACCTAGGTTATAGGTCTGGTGTCCGTAAAGTCTTCTGAGAGTTTGTTGGTGTCGGAATTGGAGGGGCGCATTTGGTCCCTCCAGGAGCAGCTGGAGCAAGTTCAGGCCAGTTTGGCCGTCCAGGAAAAAGTGGTCGAGGAGACTCGGGCCAAGTTCGAGCGTGAGAAGGAAGGGTTGGAGGAGGAGAAAACTGAGTTGACGAGACAGTGCGAGGATCTGCGCAAGTCTTCTGCGAAGGGAAAGGAAGATCATGCCGCCCTTCTGAAGCAGCAGGAGGAGGAGCTTAAGAGATCCTTTGCCAAGGAGAAAGAAAAATGGGACGAGGATTTGTTCGCATGACGGAGGTCCATAGTCCGGCTGAGCTGGAGGCCATGAAAGCTGAGGGTGCTCAGATCTGTAAGCGCCACCTCTTATCGACCGCGGCCGGCCAGAAGTTCCTAGGAGATCTGGCGGAAGATTGGCGCCTGGCCTTAGGGATTTCGTCCCCTTCATGCAGCACTATTTTTTAGGGGGCCATCGTGCAGGATCTGAAGGCATTGGAGCGATTACCGCCCTCAAGGACCTTCCTCCTCCACCATCCTTCAAAGGGGACCCAATGGCGGAGGAGAACCCCTTATTTTGGCGCCCCTTCGCTGAGAAACATATGGCTGTTCTGGCCCAGGCTGACATCTCCGACTTCCCTGGCATCACCTTCTATCCTCCTGATGATTCTTCTGTGTAATCTTTCTTTCCTGTTGTTGTAACGAACCCTTTCCTTTTCATGTTTTTGCGGATATTATTAGGCTTTTGCTCTTCGGGGGGAGCTTAACTCCTCCATGTTTTTGTCGAGGTCCCCTTTTTTCCCTTGTAATATAGGACCTTCTTATTAAGTATCCACATGCCTTAATTTGTTAGGCTTAGTCATGCTCCGTCAATGTTTTATTAAATTCGTAAGCCAAGTACGAATTGTACACGCCTTTGGTTATAAGGGCCGTCGCCTTTATCCAAAGGTGTCATTCATGCGCTAGGCTCTCTTCGTCCTTAGCGAATCCAGTAATGTAGGCCCGAAGGTCCTAAGTATGAAGTGGGGATCTGTCCCACTGTTTTACCCTGGTTATAGCGCCAGCTACGGTTAGATACCTATACACGTCGCAGGCCTTACTGGGGACCTTTGATGTCCTGTACGCCACAGCCCGTCAGCGGTGGTATCTTGTACGCCCTCATGGGCATCTTTCACGTTGCAGACCCGTGGCCTTTGATGTCGGTTACACCGCTGACCCGTTGGTCTTTGGCATTATCTCACGTCGCAGGCTATCGGCCTTTGATGTCTTTGTACGCCGCAGGTCCGTGACCCTTGGCATCATTTCACGTCGCGAGCTGTTAGCCTTTGATGTCATTGTACGCCGCAGGTCCGTCGACCTTTGGTATCGTTTCACGTCGCAGGCTGTTAGCCCTTGATGTCATTGTACGCCGCAGGTCCGTCGATCCTTGGTATCGACTATAAGTGCACTTCGTTATAACAAAACGTTTGTATTCCGCCGGGGAGGTACGCCTAGTTAAAACCTTATCTGGGCAAAACCTCCCTTTGAGGCAAAATCCCAGATGAAGGAAAAAGAGTACGTCCCCTCCCTATCTTACATAGCAGTATTACACATAAAACTTTTTCAAGTTAGAGATGTTCCAAGGGAGGGCCGGCCAAGGACCTCCCATTGGCATCTTCTAATTCATAGGCTTCACCTCCCAGCACCTTTGTCACACGATAGGGCCCCTCCCAGGGAGCTTCCATTTTCTTCAGCGGCCGTAGGACATCGGCTCTTCGTAGTACCAGATCCCCTTGTTGAAATCCCCTGGGTCGGATTCTGCGATCATACATTGCCTTTATGCGACTTTTATATCCTTCGGTCCTCACGTGGGCCTCTTCTCGTATTCCTTCGACAAGATCCAGGTCCTCCCTTCTTAATTGTGCGTTCTCCCTCTCGTCATATGCCATCATGCGGTGTGTCTGGATGCCAATTTCGGCAGGTATTACCGCGGCTGAACCGTACACTAGCTCAAATGGCGTTTCTCCTGTCGCCTCGCGAGGGGCTTGTTCTGTACGCCCATAGGACAGCGTCCAGCACCTCTACCCATTTGTTCCCATCTTGCTCGAGTCGGGCCTTGATTCCTCTGAGTATGGAGACTTCGGCTTGCCCATTCACCTGGGGATGTCCCACCGCCACAAACCTTTGGGTCATCTTCATGCCTTCACAGAATTGGCGTGTTTTAGCCCCACAGAATTGGGGTTCCATTATCTGAAATGAGGATCCTGGGAGCTCCGTAGCAGCAGCAGATATTCTTCCACAGGAATTCGATCACCTTTTCTTCGTCTATTCGCGCTACTGTTTTAGCTTCGACCCATTTGCTGAATCCACCGCCACAATGATGAATTTCTTTTGCGTTTTTCCTCGAGGAAATGGGCCGATGATGTCGATCCCCCATTTATCGAAAGGACACGGAGACTGCATCGTCCCAAAGGCCTCAGCGGGGACATGGATTCTGGGACCATACATCTGGCAATTACTGCATCTTCTGACCAGGTCCTCGGCGTCTTTGATGATGTTGGGCCAGAAGTATTCGGCCCTGACCACCTTCCTAGTAAGGGACTTATATCCCGCATGGTCCCCCGCACATCCTTCGTGGATCTCTTCGAGTATCTTCTTGCCTTCCTCTTTGGAGAGACACCGGGCGTATGCGTGTACAAAAGATTTTTTGAAGAGACAGTCGCCTATCATGCAGAATCTCTGTCGTATCTCCTCCCATCCTTCTGGTTGGGGTCCTTAAGGTGGCTGTGATGGGGGCCCTCCAATCATCCCTTTCTTCTATGTCTGCCACGAACTCCCCTGTTTTACAGCGAGGTAGGTAATACCTTCTTCCTTAAGAGTCGGTCCTGAACTTGCCGCCTTTGCTAAATAATCAGCCTTGTGGTTTTCCTCCCTGGGGACCTGCACAATCTCACAAGAATCGAAAGCTTTCGTTAGCCCCTCAACTTTTTTACCATATTCAACCATCTTTTCATCCCTCGCTTCGTAGTTTCCCCTCACTTGCTGCACCACCAGATGTGAGTCCGAGAACAGAATAACGTCTCGTGCTCCCAGCTCCTTCGCAATTCGCAGACCATGGATGAGGGCTTCATACTCTGATTCCTTATTTGAGGCCTGAAAATGGAAAGTGATGGCAAAGCGGAGCTCCTCTCCCTCAGGGTCGATGATGAGAACTCCCGCCCCCGATCTTTGGGAAGTGGCGGACCCATCCACATATACTTTGCACTGGCGTTTGGGAGGTCCCTTAGTGGTTTCGAGGACGAAGTCTGAGAGGGCCGGGGCCTTTATAGCGGTCCTTCGTTCAAACTCCACATCGTACTCCCCTAGCTCGATGGCCCATTTTACCATCCTTCCTAATAGATCTGGTTTGTCTAATGTCTGCTTCAGAGGGAAGTTAGTCCGCACGCTCACCTTGTGCGATAAGAAATATGGCCGAAGTCGGCGGGCGGACGTCATCACTGCTACGGCGGCCTTCTCAACCTCGGAGTACCTAGTTTCTGCGTCCAGCAGCACTTTACTTACAAAATAGATGGGCCTCTGGGAGGTCCCTTCTTCCTTCAACAGGACGGAGCTTATTGCGTGGTCCCCTACGGAGAAATACAGTACAAGCACGTCCCAAGGGCTTGGTCAAAAGGGGGGTGTTGTGGAGGTACTCCTTCAGTTCCTCAAAGGCTTGCTGGCATTCCTTGGTCCACTCGAATTGCTTGTTCTTTCGTAGTACCTTGAAGAAAGGTAGGCTCCTCTTGGCCGAGTGGGAGATGAATCGACTAAGGGCTGCCAACCGCCCCGTGAGCCTCTGGACTTCCTTGACGCCCTGGGGAGGTTGCATCTCCAAAATAGCTTTTACTTTCGCGGGGTTGACCTCAATGCCTCGCTGGGTCACCATATAACCAAGGAACTTTCCCGATCTCACTCCGAACGCATATTTTTCGGGGTTCAGCTTCATGCCGCTTCCTTTAATTGCTTCGAACGCCTCCTCCACGTACCTAGTATGAACGGTGAGGTTTATGGACTTTACGAGCATATCATCCACGTACACCTCCATGTTCCGGCCTAATTGCTGCTTGAAGACCTTATCCACCATCCGTTGGTATGTGGCTCCCGCGTTTTAAGTCCAAAGGGCATCCGAACGTATGCATATGTTCCCCATGGTGTCACAAAACAAACCTTGTCAAAGTCATTTGAATCAAGACTTACCTGGTGATAGCCCTGGTAGGCGTCCATCATGCTGAGGACCTCACACCCAGAAGTAGAGTCCACAAGCTGGTCTATTCTAGGCAGCGGGTAATGGTCCTTGGGGCAGGCCTTGTTGAGGTCCCTGAAGTCGATGCACATCCTCCATTGCCCATTTCCCTTCTTCACCAGGACAGCATTGGCCAACCAGGTGGGGAACTGGATCTCCTGGATGTGGCCTGCTTGAAGTAATTTGTCGACTTCCTCCTTCAGGGTCTGCGCCCTTTCGCCCCGCATAGTCGGAGCCTCTGCTTAACGGGTTTAGTACCAGGTAGGACGTTTAGGTGATGTTGGGCTATATCAGGGCGGATTCATGTCATATCCTTTGGAGAGAATGCGAATAAGTCCGCGTTCCTCTGCAGACATCCTACTAGTTCCTTTGTGGCTTGTTCCCCTAGGTGTGTTCCTATTTTGGTAGTCCTCCCTGGTTGGTCGGGGTGCAGCTCTACGTTGACCAGCTCCTCATCTGGTTCGGGCTGCAAGCTCGTAGGTCCCCCTCCTTCGATCTTGATCCTCTTGTCTCGACCACTTCCCTATCTCATGACCTTCTTTCCCTTAGTTACCGCCTTGACTTCATTGGCGTAGCATCGGCGGGAGCTCTGCTGGTCCCCCAAGATTTCTCCGACATGTTCCCCTACAGGGAACTTGATCTTTAGGTGGTATGTAGAGGGGATTGCTCTGAAATCGTTGATGCGGGTCGTCCTAGAATGACATTGTAAGAGGAGGAGATGTCGACCACAAGGAAGTTGATCATTTTCACAACCCGAACTGGATCTCTCCCCATTCCGACAGGTAACGTTATTTCTCCCATGGGCTGTATAACAGGTCCCCCGAACCCGTATAAGGCAGTGGAAACGGGCCGTAGCTCCACCACTAGGTCAATTTTTCTGAAAGAGTCTAGGAATAGGGTGTCAGCCGAGCTTCCCCCGTCTATGAAGACTCGGGACACATCGTATCCGGCGATATCGGTTGTGATGACCAACGCATCGTTATGCGGCCTAGTGATGTGTTCTTCGTCCTCTGGTCCAAACTGTATGTTTGCGATGGCCTCCGTGTGCCCTACTAACCCCCATGGTCGGAGTTCCCTGTTGTCCTAGCATAAGACTTCCTAGCTCGGTTGGAATCCCCACCACTGGGACCTCCGATAATAATCAGGATGGGGGCCCTAGGCCGTCCTGGAGGACCTTTGTCTGCTGGTGGTGGCAATGGCTTACCCTTGTTCGGCACAGGTCCCCCCTCTTCCTTTTCGTTCTTCCGGGGGATAGGCTCAGGTCCCCGCTTAACAAACTCCTTCAAATGTCCTGCCTGTATAAGTCTCTCTATCTCATCCTTCAAATGATAGCAATTGTTAGTATGGTGCCCATATTCATTATGGTAACGACAATATAAATTAGAATAAGGTCTAGAAGGTCCTGAGGATCCGGCGAGGGGCTTCCTTAAGGCTGGGTATCGTCCTGCTACAGCTAGGACCTCATCAGGGTTAGCAGGCAGTGGAGTGAACCTCCATGGGGACCTGGTTGGAGATCCCCAAGGCTCTTTGTGAGGCAGTCGCAGAGGTGTCCTCCCCTGTCCCTGGCTTCTCACGGCCCCTTCCTTCTTTGGTGTGGTTATCTGCTTCTCCTCTTGTGCTTTGGCCATCTTGCTTTCTTCCAAGTTGATATACTTGTCAGCCCTCAGTAGCAGGTCCTCGAAAGTCGGCGGTGGTCTCTTGGAGAGGGAAGCGACGAAGTCCCCTCCCGAAGTCCGTTTATCAGGGCGCTAACCTTGATGGAAGGCGTAGCCGTTGGTACCTCTAAAGCTGCAATATTGAACCTGCTTATGTACGCCCGTAGACTCTCATTTTCCCCCCGTCGTACTTGGAAGAGCGACATGTCGGACTTGGGCTGCTTTCTGGCGCTGGTGAACTGAGTGATGAATATCAGCTGGAATTCGTCAAAAGATTTGATAGATCCCGGCGCTAACTGGCTAAACCATTGCTGCGCCTCCCTCACTAAGGTGGTTAAGAACACTCTACATTTGACTCCATCCGAGAAATCATGAAGCAGGATGGTGTTTTGAAAACGTAGGACGTGCTCCACAGGGTCCGTCGTCCCATCGTACTCGTATGGCAACTGTTTGAAGTTAGATGAGACCTCCCCCACCAGTAGCTCCTTTGCAAAGGGCGTCCCCGCTACTAGCCCTTCCCCTATCCTTGGCGGCATGGTTCTGCTTCTTACACCGTCCACTACCTGCTTGAGGTCCGCCAGTTGATCCCGTAGCTCCTTCTCTCTTCTGGTTCAAGCTTCCTCTTTTTCCTCTGGGCACAGCGTGACCTTTTTCCTTCTTTTGGAACTTCCTGCCCCTTTAGTGTGGTCTGGGGCTTTGCTGACGGACTCAATGGAGATCAGCGTGGGGGCTCTAACATCCTTTTCTGGCCGATCTGCCTTGTTTGGCTCCTCTTCCTTCCCCGGACCTGTTCTGCAGCTCCCCCATGTCCCTCAGGATGCTTGGGGGGCTCTTCTTCCGTCCTCGACTCATTCTCAGATCGCTTGCTGTGTTCAGAGGGTGTCGCCCGGGGTTGCGGCTGCATCTCGTTTTCCCCAGTTACTTCTGTGAATTTACCTTCTACTCGCTCGGTCTCGACTCGTGGCTGGGCCATTTTTCGTTGTCTCCGTTTCTTCCTTCTTTCGGCCAGGCTGCTGTTGACAGTGTTGCGCACCAGGAGGTCCAACTGTGCGGCGGTTAGGGTGATCGGTGTTTTCGGTGGTATTACGCCAGGAGTAGGCGCTGGAGTAGCGGTCTGTCCCGCCGGGTTACCCTCCGCGACCTTCTCAAACTGTGGGTCCAAGTTTTTCGGTATGGACGAATTTCCTTCCATCAGCGCCTTCGTGCTTCTTATTTTGTCCCTACAATACAGAAATAAAAAGAGGATACACAAGAAAATTTTCCAACGCGGCCTCGTACCTTGCTGAATAATTTTCTCACGCCTTCAACTCCGATTTCCCACAGACGGCGCCATTTGATATGGGGCCAACCCAATCAACAATATTTGTAAGTGTGGGGGCTCTGGATACTTAGTTAGCGGTAGATTAATCGTTATGCGGTTTTATAGGTATGCGAGGCGTTGCGGATGATGGGACGTAAACTGAAAGAACAGAGGGATTTACGTGGTTCGAATCCTATTGGATTCTACGTCCACAGGGCGCTGTGAACTACCTTTCACTAAGCAACAACAATTTACACACTCAAGTAATCCTCACCTTCGCTCCTAAAGTGCAGAAAATACGTTCAAGATATCTAAAGAGAGAATATTGTGTGTGTGCTTCTGTAAAAAAGATGAGTCCCTGGAAAATATGGCTAAGTCCTCATTTTATAGTAGCTCCCCGCCGTCTGCTTTTGATGCTATGTTCCAGGATTTCCGGGGGACGTACTACCTAAGGGCTGCAGGAAAAACGACGGCTTGCTTAATGGATTGACTTCTGTGGCGGCTACAGTGAGGTACCCAGTGATATCTTCCTCTAATAGGATGACACGCGTCCTTGTACTCTTTTTTCCCTTTCTTCTACTATCCCTTCATCTGGATACCCGAGGGTTCTTTCTCCTTTGCCCGGTCCATGCCAGTATCCGTCAGGTCCTTGCAGTCCCCTCCTCTCAGATTTGTACTTTATCATGGGCTCTTCTTTTCGGTGGGCTTTGTTGGGCCTTTCTTCATTTTTCGCTTTTCTTGGCCCATCTCAGTTGAGACCATATCACAAATGATGTTAGGGCAGCAGCAAAAGGAAGGCATATTAGGATGAAGATAGAAGGAATGGGGCCATCTAGCTTACAACAAGAGCCAGACAAGGTGCTGGTGCGATGTCTACAAAAAATGCGGACCTATTCGCATTTTCTCCAAAATATATGACTAGAGTTCGCCAGGATATCGCCACACATCATCCTACCAAGAAGTCGACCCATCAAATAGAAGCTACGACCGTGTAGAACTAAAAGAGCCCAGATCCTAAAGGAGGAAGTAGACAAGCTTTTCCAAGCAGGCCATGTCCAAGAGATCCAAGTCCCTACATAGCTTGATAACGTCGTCCTTATATAAAAGAAATGGAAAGCGGAGGATGTGCAATGACTTCAGGCACCTGAGCAAGGCGTGTCATAGGGATCTTATCCATTACCCGATTGAATCAGCTGATGGACTCCACCTCTGTGTGTGAGGTCCTCAACACCACAGACGCCTACCAGGGGATTTAAGGGGTCCACATACCAGTAGGGAGGTTAGTGGCTCTCAGCCGAGAAGAGTCTCCCATTCTTCAAAGTGTTACGAAATAGCAAAGAGCGCGAAGTGACTGAAGAATGCGAACAGACCTTTGTAGAATTGAAGGAATACCTCCACAATACACCTCTCCCAACAAAAGCTCTAATAGGGGATGAGTTGGCGCTGTATTTCTCCATGGAAGTGTTAGCTCCATCTTACTAAAGAAAGAAGGGACCTCCCAAAAGTCGACCTACTTTGTGAAGCAAGGTGTTGTTGGAAGATGAAACCAGATGATAAGTCGACCAGATCTACGTGGGAGAATGGTGAAATACACCATCAAGCTAGGGGTGTGCGACGTGGAATGCAGATAACGAACGACCGACAAAAAGCGCAGACCATCTTCAACTTTGTGCTTGAGACCACCAAAGAACCACAGAAGCAGCAACGGAAGGTGCACACATACGGATCTATGACTTCCCAGAGATTTGGAGCAGATGTCCTTAACATTGGCCCGAGAGGAAATGAGCTTCATTTCGGCATTACCTTCAACAGGCCCACAACAATAAGTCCGAATACATAGCCTTAATTCCTGAAGGATCGTGAAGGAAATGGAGCAGGGGATTTTGTTTTGTTCCTAGATCCACAACTAAGGGCAACAAGTGAATGGGAATTGCCAAATGAAGGACAAGAATATGATGGAATATAGGATAAGGTAGATGAACTAACAAAAAAGTTTGATTGTTGTGAAGTTGTGCATGTCCCGAGAGAAGAAAGCATTAAAGTCAATTACTTGCTAAAATGGCGAGCTCGAAGTTGACCACCTAATGGGATGATATCATATGTCTCACCGTGAAAAACGAGAGACGGGGGAGTTTGTAGGAAGCATAGAAGGAGACGATGATTGGAGGATCTCTGACACGGAGATCCTAAAGGATATGGAACTGAAAAACAAGAAGCGATACGCGGGCGATCATGCTAGATATGAGTTCCTGACGAAAAGAGTATTTCTGTTCTACCTTAATCGGCGACGCTAAGTGGCTAGTCGAAAGATTCAACTACCAAATCCACGTCCCAGGGGAGGTTCTCAAAAGTATGCATCGCCGCCCACTCAACAAATTGGGGATTCCCCTAAAGCAATGGTGAACCATGGAAAAAATCAAAGAAGTCGCAGCTCCAAACGGCGGTAGGAGCTCCGCCAACATCGGGGACAAGATCTCATACGCACGAAGGTCCTAATATTCAGGAAGTATAAATTGGTTGGAGACATGGTCTAATTATCCAGGACGAGCAAAGCAGCTCCACACGATACATGAAGATACTGTCTCAGGGGATCTAGTCGCAGTTCCGCAGAACTGATCCATTTGTTCGATATCAATAAAGCCTAGCTCTGCACTGGCGTTCAAAGGCCAATTTATGATACCTATAAGTTCAGCTCCGTGCTGGTACTCAAAGATCCCTTCCTTTCAGGACCTTCAAGCCTTGCTCTGTCCTGGCATGAACGTCTTTCGAGACCAATGACCTTCGGGTCGGCGGCATGAATGACATCAATGACCTTCGGGTCTGCAACGTGATATGATGCCAAGGGTCGACGGACCTACGGTATACAGGAAGCCAAAGATAATATATCTGCGATGTGATATAATGCCAAGGGTCTACAGACCTACGGTACACAGGATCCCAAAGATAATATATCAGTGATATGATATGATGCCAAAGATCGACGGACCAAAGGTGTACTCGACATCAAAGACTGATAGTCTGCGACGTGTAACGATACCAACGGCCGACGGACCCGCGCCGTACCCAAGGAGATAGGAGCAACGTGCAGCAGGACCTGGGGATCTCCTTCAAACTACAAGGCTCGAAGAGGAGCTCCGCCATCAGGTCCCTGCCAGGTCCCTTCCAGATCCCAAAGACGGCGGATACAACATACAAATCATACATAGCGTAGGGAGAAGGCCCCCAGCAGAAACACGTAAACATAGGGAAAAAGCCTCCTAAAACATTGCAGGTCCTATGATGTCTGAAAACAAGAAAGACGGAAGTAAAAAGAGGTTCGTTACATCCCCAAAAACAACAATGAGAAAACGAGGGGCAGGCCTTCCTGAGGAACTAGAGGAGGCTTCGGGAAGATCAAAAATATCAGCATGGCCCAGGACCTCTGCGTGCTTCACTGCAGCATGGAGCCAGAAGCGAGGGTTCTCGGGAGCCTGCGAATCTCTTGGGAAGCAACCAGAAAAGGGAAGTACGAACAGACCTTGTGTTGCATCAGATGCCCAAATCCCTCAAAGAGTCCTTCAAGTAAGCCTGGCACCAGTCTTCGACCAGGTCCTCTAAGAACATCTTCTCAACCTCCCGGAACAGAATATGAACACGAAATCGGCATCCCACTCTTCCTAGCGAAGGAGCTCCGGAACTCCTCCTTGCACAATTTCATGAGAGCTGCATTTTCGTCCTTATTTCTCCAGGGAGCTCCACAGTTCCCTCTCGTGCCGCTCCACTAACTCTGTCTGGTTAGCCATCTCCAGGTCCTGGATCGAAGATTTGGGCGGGCGGTCCAGAAAGCTACGTGGCCCACCACCTGGAAAGAAGAAGTAAAACTTACAAACAGAACACCAAAAGGAACTAGAAGACAAACAAGAGAGCACCTTAAGAAGACGATATGCCAATTGCTCTCCGTTCGCGTTCGTAGACCCCGAGATGGTCCACAGAAGCAGGAGGCTCGTCGAAGAGGCTCAGCACTTCACCTCCTGGGGAAGAATGACGGAAGTTCTTTTGCTTTTCCTTCTAACCTTTTTGATTAAATTTGTTTTCCTTTTAACACCAGAGGTAGAGGCCATAATAGGAACTTCTTGAGCTCCCCTAACAGGAAAAAAGGAACTGCGGGACATCCTCTGTCCCTATAGAAGGAGGAATCTCCTCGCGAACGTCCCTAGCCACCGGGACCTGGTGGAGCAAGGGAGTTACAGGGGGTGCACTGAGGAACTTGGGAACTGATTCCCTCCTCCACATTGGCCAACAGAGCATATCATGAGGACGTCATACCTGCGCCAGAAACCCAAGACACTGACTAAACCTTTGACCACTCACAAAGACGCGTCCCTTCAAGAAATAATTATGGTAGGTCCCTAAATAAGGAGGTAAGGCCCATCCTACTATTTTATTCTAATTCACTTTTATCTCAAAAGGTAAATTAGAGTAGGAGAGTGGTTGATATGGACTAAATTAGATGGCCAAAAAAAGAAAAAGATAAGAAGAGGCCCATTAGGCCCATGCAAGAGATTACGAAAGTCAAATGACTGATGGGACAAAAGCTATGACTGACGCGACTGAAAGGAAAAGAAAAATTTGCGACTGACAGCCCCACTACACATTGTCCCAGAAGATCATATCACCAGGGACCTCGGGATGTACCTCCAGGCAATATCCAGAAGCTCCTATAAAAGGAGGACTTGGTCATTTTCACAAGACATTCTCATTCTCACATTTCTTCACATACGAAAAACCTCCCAGCTGTAGTATTCTCCATTTTTACATGTTTTTGTGAGAGAAAAAGAGAGAAAAAAGGTGTTGTGAGTGTGTAAATTCCAAAAGGGATAAAGAAAAAGTTAAATGCGCCGCGTGGACGTAGAATTCTGTAGAATCCGAACCACGTGATCTCCTCTATCACTTTTTACGTTTTTATTATGCCCCATTTACGTCATATCACAAGCACAACTAGGTCCCCACCGCTCGCGGACCTCAAAATATCCATATCCCCTACTTTCTGTTACGTCCCTTTCACGTCCCCAACACATCCCAAACACGTCCCCAACGTCCCAAACATGTCCTCAACGTCCCAAATAGTTTTCTTACTCATAAACACCTTACGCATGTTCTAAAACTTTGAGATATTAAGCCTACCGCTATATAAATTTCCCCGAACCACTTATAAATTTCGTTGATTGGGATAGCCCCATATCACCATAATTTCCATCATTCTATTCCTACTACCTCATTAATATCTGACCCCTTATAACCCGAAAAAGACATTCAGATTTGTGCTTACCACTTTAAGTAGTAACTGTGCGTTAGGCTTGCAAGCTTACAGTAGGGAATAGATTGCATGAATTGAGTGATTCATCGATACTTTAGCCTATATACACTCAGTGATTTGAGTGAATCCTTGCGAAGTGTGGATCTCGATTAGTAGTCTACGGAAGTTCGTGTTGATAAGTTCTGATCATCAGTTTAGTGTCTATAATTGCTTGCTTGATTCCATTATGTGCTCTCTATCTGTGTTGATAAATTGCGACTAGTCATGCTGTCATCTTGATACCCTTTTCTTGCTTTTAATTTGCTTGAGGACAAGCAAGTGCTTAAGTGCGAGGGGGGTTTGATAAACGTATTTTAATATGTTTATGATGGTATTTATTTGGGTTATAATGGAGTATTCTTAGTCTTTTCGTGCATTTGTTTGCTATATTTACACCCTTTTGAATGTTATGCGACCTTAGGACGGCTATCGAACGAAAGGAGCGAAAATAGGGTAAAAAACATGCAAGTTGTTAGGAGAATCTCAATCAAGCCCCACAAGAAAAAAAAAAGAAAGAACAATAATAAAATAAGAAGAAGCAACAAAATAAGAATCCACGCGTGAAGCAGCCAAAATCAACCAACGTGATGCATGGGAAATCTTAAAAAGCATGATTGCATGCTATGAAGGAAAACGTGTGGGAAAAAAAAAATAATATAAAAGATGAAGAAAAGTTTGCATGGTTCACGTTAGAGAAGAAATCAAAATGATTTAGGATGCTTGGTTTGAATAGTCATGAAAGGAATGCTTGTGTATATCTATATATAGCTGAATGATGTGTAGTGTATAAGTGTGGGAGTAAATGAACTACAATATTAAGAAAATTCCTCCCTCCATCGGGTAATAGATAACTTCTCCATATATGTGAGAGTACAATATTGTTTGAGCGAATATATTCTCTCATAAAAGAACACCGAATGTGTATCAGAGTATGTGAGAGGTGGTGAGCTATTAAATTCGAGTGTAGTCTTGGATCAACGCTTACACAAAATAACAAAATGGTATCAGAGCCGAAGGTGTCAACGAAGCCGATAGAGCCCATGATATCGCCAGAGCCGACAGAGCAGATGGTGCCGATGGAGTCGAAGCGGATATTATTTGCCCACATGTTAATCCCGCAACTCACCGAAAATAACTACGCAAGGTAGAGCGTCGAAATGAAAGCTCTATTAAAATCGAAAGGCTTATAGGAAATAGTCGAAGATGGGTATTACAATAAAGTATAAAAAGTCGCAACGGAAGACGTTGGGAGCCGCCGTCAGAGAAAATGGTCTCGCGCTCCTCGTCATCTACAAGGCGTTAGATTTTACCGGTTTTGGAGCAATAAGCGCAACAAGAAACGCCAAGGAAGCCTGGGATCTGTTGGAGAAAGCGTACAAAGACGCTGATTACACCAACCATGTTCAGCCACAAAAACTGGGCGAACTTGCAACGACGAAGGAGGACGAGAAGAACGTTCAGGGCGAACCCGTACGAGAAGAGGTAGCTCGTGTCGTGGTGAGCGAGCGTGATAAGGATCACGCTGAGCCAGTAGTGGAAAAGAAAAATGATGAACCACCACCAAAACCCGAGATGGGAAAAGAAGAAGGCGAATCATCAAAGATGAAAGCCGATGGCGATGAAGAGGAGGAAATATATCCAAAGGCCGAGGAGCCCGTGGAAGAAGAAAAGAAAAAAGGAGTTCCAAATGAAGGAGAGCTCGAGAAAGAGGAGGCGATCGGAGAAACGCCGCCACGACAACCACCTGAGAAGTCGAGGAGATCGACGGAAAGACATCGAAAAATGCTGATGAGATGAAGAACAAGGTCGACGATGACATGCATGCGTCGACGGAGAAGGCTAAAGATAATGCCTACAAGGTAAACGAAATAGCCATAAAGACACGCGAGACAGTGTCCGAGAAAGGTAGTGAGGCGGTTTAAGAGACTACCACGCATGCTGAAAAAGCTGAGCGAGGAGAGACGCGTGAGCGTGACGAGATGGTCGCGCATGAAGCCATGACGGAGACCCTGCAACTGGCTAACGATGAAGTTGGCGTACAAGGAGCTGGAGAACATATAGAAGCCAGTTCGAACAAAGAAAAAGCGCACCAGAAAGAAAAGGAAGTGAAAGAATGGATCATGGCGAGAGACAGCCTTGAGGCCTACATGAACAACTTGAAAAATCGAAGCAACGAGAGTACAGGCTCCCCGAAAAATCAGAGGCGACGAGACGAGATCGCAACGACGACCAAGGAGGTCCACAAGCTGGTGGACGAGAACCAAAATCCGAAGGAAAAAGAGATCGACGAACACCGAAATGAAGTCGCGGAGGTGGTCGTCAATAAGATCAATGAGCTCATGACCAACGAGGCGACTGACGTACCAACGAAAGAGACCTTCGAGATGCTGACGAAGGCCAAGCCATCAGAGGCGAAACATCTGGTCGCTATACCGATGAACCTTGAGTACGACAAAACCCGCAGAAAAATCACGGAGGTACAACTTGGTAAGGAGCGTAGAAAAGCCGACACACCCTTTTATAACGACGAGGTGACGAGCTTGAAAGACTACGTCATAGGGGTAAAAGAACAATACGATGATATTTATTACGTCGTCGAAGAACCGAGCCGAAGGGAAAAGGCGGTCCATGAAGAAAAACTAGTGGTAGACGAGTACAACGAAATGACAAACATGGCGAGGATCACGAAGGCACTTATCGACGGTAAATGGCTAGCCGCGACGTACGACAGACGAAAGCGGGTCAAATTTAAAGAGCGAAGAAAGAAAATTGAGATTAAGGGGGAATTTGTTAGGATAATCTCAATCAAGCCCCACAAGAAAAAAAAAAGAACAATGATAAAATAAGAAGAAGCAACAAAATAAGAACCCACGCGTGAAGCAGCCAAAATCAACCACGTGATGCATGGGAAATCTTAAAAAGCATGATTGCATGCTATGAAGGAAAACGTGTGGGAAAAAAAAAATAATATAAAAGATGAAGAAAAGTTTGCATGGTTCACGTTAGAGAAGAAATCAAAATGATTTAGGATGCTTGGTTTGAATAGTCATGAAAGGAATGCTTGTGTATATCTATATATAGCTGAATGATGTGTAGTGTATAAGTGTGGGAGTAAATGAACTACAATATTAAGAAAATTCCTCCCTCCATCGGGTAATAGATAACTTCTCCATATATGTGAGAGTACAATATTGTTTGAGCGAATATATTCTCTCATAAAAAAACACCGAATGTGTATCAGAGTATGTGAGAGGTGGTGAGCTATTAAATTCGAGTGTAGTCTTGGATCAACGCTTACACAAAATAACAAAATGGTATCAGAGCCGAAGGTGTCAACGAAGCCGATAGAGCCCATGATATCGCCAGAGCCGACAGAGCAGATGGTGCCGATGGTGTCGAAGCGGATATTATTTGCCCACATGTTAATCCCGCAACTCACCGAGAATAACTACGCAAGGTGGAGCGTCGAAATGAAAGCTCTGTTAAAATCGAAAGGCTTATGAGAAACAGTCGAAGACGGGTATTCACTAGATACAATGAACTATAAAAAGTCGCAATGGAAGACGTTGGGAGCCGCCGTCAGAGAAAATCGTCTCGCGCTCCTCGTCATCTACAAGACGTTAGATTTTACCGGTTTTGGAGCGATAAGCGCAACAAGAAACGCCACGCCAAGGAAGCCTGGGATCTGTTGGAGAAAGCGTACAAAGACGCTGATTACACCAACCATGTTCAGCCACAAAAACTGGGCGAACTTGCAACGACGAAGGAGGACGAGAAGAACGTTCAGGGCGAACCCGTACGAGAAGAGGTAGCTCGTGTCGTGGTGAGCGAGCGTGATAAAGATCACGCTGAGCCAGTGGTGGAAATAATGATGAACCACCACCAAAACCCGAGATGGGAAAAGAAGAAGGCGAATCATCAAAGAAGAAAGCCGATGGCGATGAAGAGGAGGAAATATATCCAAAGGCCGAGGAGCCCGTGGAAGAAGAAAAGAAAAAAGGAGTTCCAAATGAAGGAGAGCTCGAGAAAGAGGAGGCGATCGGAGAAACGCCGCCACGACAACCACCTGAGAAGTCGAGGAGATCGACGCGAAGAGATCGAAAAATGCTGATGAGATGAAGAACAAGGTCGACGATGCCATGCATGTGTCGACGGAGAAGGCTAAAGATAATGCCTACAGGGTAAACGAAATAGCCATAAAGACACGCGAGACAGTGTCCGAGAAAGGTATTGAGGCGGTTGAAGAGACTACCACGCATGCTGAAAAAGCTGAGCGATGAGAGACGCGTGAGCGTGACGAGATGGTCCCGCATGAAGCCATGACGGAGACCCTGCAGCTGACTAACGATGAAGTCGGTGTACAAGGAGCGAGAACATATGGAAGCTAGTTCGAACAAAGAAAGAGCGCACCAGAAAGAAAAGGAGGTGAAAGAATGGATCATGGCGATTGACAGCCTTGAGGCCTACATGAACAACTTGAAAAATCGAAGCAAGGAGAAGTAGAAGCTCCACGTAAATTAGAGGCGGACGAGATTGCAACGACGACCAAGGAGGTTCCCAAGCTGGTGGACGAGAACGAACCAAAATCCGAAGGAAAAGAGATCGACGAAACGAAAACCGAAATGAAGTCGCGGAGGTGGTCGTCAATAAGATCAATGAGCTCATGACCAACGAGGCGACTGACGTACCAACGAAAGAGACCTTCGAGATGCTGACGAAGGCCAAGTCATCGGAGGCAAAATATCTGGTCGCTATACCGATGAACCTTGAGTACGACAAACCCCGCAGAAAAATCACGGAGGTACAACTTGGTAAGGAGCGTAGAAAAGCCGACACACCCATTTCTAACGACGAGGTGACGAGCTTGAAAGACTACGTCATAGGGTTAAAAGAACAATACGATGATATTTATTACATAGCCGAAGAACCGAGCCGAAGGGAAAAGGTGGTCCATGAAGAAAAACTAGTGATAGACGAGTACAACGAAATGACAAACATGGCGAGGATCACGAAGGCACTTATCGACGGCAAATGGCTAGCCGCGACGTACGACAGACGAAAGCGGGTCAAATTTAAATAGCGATGAAAGAAATTTGAGATAAATGAGGGAATTTGTTAGGATAATCTCAATCAAGCCGCACAAGAAAAAAAATGAAAGAACAATAATAAAATAAGAAGAAGCAACAAAATAAGAACCCACGCGTGAAGCAGCCAAAATCAACCAACGTGATGCGTGAGAAGTCTTAAAAAGCATGATTGCATGCTATGAAGGAAAACGTGTGGAAAGAAAAAAATAATATAAAAGATGAAGAAAAGTTTGCATGGTTCACGTTAGAGAAGAAATCAAAATGATTTAGGATGCTTGGTTTGAATAGTCAAGAAAGGAATGTTTGTGTATATCTATATATAGCTGAATGATGTGTAGTGTATAAGTGTGGGAGTAAATGAACTACAATATTAAGAAAATTCCTCCCTCCATCGGGTAATAGATAACTTCTCCATATATGTGAGAGTACAATATTGTTTGAGCGAATATATTCTCTCATAAAAAAACACCGAATGTGTATCAGAGTATGTGAGAGGTGGTGAGCGATAAATATTAAATTCGAGTGTAGTCTTGGATCAACGCTTACACAAAATAACAAAATGGTATCAGAGCCGAAGGTGTCAACGGAGCCGATAGAGCCCATGATATCGCCAGAGCTGACAGAGCAGATGGTGCCGATGGTGTCGAAGCGGATATTATTTGCCCACATGTTAATCCCGCAACTCACCGAGAATAACTACGCAAGGTGGAGCGTCGAAATGAAAGCTCTGTTAAAATCGAAAGGCTTATGAGAAACAGTCGAAGACGGGTATTCACTAGATACAATGAAGTATAAAAAGTCGCAACGGAAGACGTTGGGAGCCGCCGTCAGAGAAAATGGTCTCGCGCTCCTCGTCATCTACAAGGCGTTAGATTTTACCGGTTTTGGAGCGATAAGCGCAACAAGAAACTCCAAGGAAGCCTGGGATCTGTTGGAGAAAGCGTACAAAGACGTTGATTACACCAACTAAGTTCAGCCACAAAAACTGGGCAAACTTGCAACGACGAAGGAGGACGAGAAGAACGTTGAGGGCGAACCCGTACGAGAAGAGGTAGCTCGTGTCGTGGTGAGCGAGCGTGATAAAGATCACGCTGAGCCAGTGGTGGAAATAATGATGAACCACCACCAAAACCCGAGATGGGAAAAGAAGAAGGCGAATCATCAAAGATGAAAGCCGATGGCGATGAAGAGGAGGAAATATATTCAAAGGCCGAGGAGCCCGTGGAAGAAGAAAAGAAAAAAGAGTTCCAAATGAAGGAGAGCTCGAGAAAGAGGAGGCGATCGGAGAAACGCCGCCACGACAACCACCTGAGAAAGTCGAGGAGATCGACGCGAAGACATCGAAAAATGCTGATGAGATGAAGAACAAGGTCGACGATGACATGCATGCGTCGACGGAGGGCTAAAAATAGTGCCTACAAGGTAAACGAAATAGCCATAAAGACACGCGAGACAGTGTCCGAGAAAGGTAGTGAGGCGGTTGAAGAGACTATCACGCATGCTGAAAAAGCTGAGCGAGGAGAGACGCGTGAGCGTGACGAGATGGTCGCGCATGAAGCCATGACGGAGACCCTGCAGCTGACTAACGATGAAGTCGGCGTACAAGGAGCTGGAGAACATATAGAAGCCAGTTCGAACAAAGAAAAAGCGCACCACAAAGAAAAGGAGGTGAAAGAATGGATGGTGGCGAGAGACAGCCTTGAGGCCTACATGAACAACTTGAAAGATCGAAGCAACGAGAAGTACAAGCTCCCCGAAAAATTAGAGGAGGATGAGATCGCAACGACGACCAAGGAGGTCCCCAAGCTGGTGGACGAGAACCAAAATCCAAAGGAAAAAGAGATCGACGAAAACGAAATGAAGTCGCGGAGGTGGTCGTCAATAAGATCAATGAGCTCATGACCAACGAGGCGACTGACGTACCAACGAAAGAGACCTTCGAGATGCTGACGAAGGCCAAGCCATCGGAGGCGAAACATCTGGTCGCTATACCGATGAACCTTGAGTAGGACAAAATCCGCAGAAAAATCACGGAAGTACAACTTGGTAAGGAGCGTAGAAAAGCCGACACACCCATTTTTAACGACGAGATGACGAGCTTGAAAGACTACGTCATAGGGGTAAAAGAACAATACGATGATATTTATTACATCGCCGAAGAACCGAGCCGAAGGGAAAAGGCGGTCCATGAAGAAAAACTAGTGGTAGACGAGTACAACGAAATGACAAACATGGCGAGGATCACGAAGGCACTTATCGACGGTAAATGGCTAGCCGCGACGTACGACAGACGAAAGCGGGTCAAATTTAAAGAGCGATGAAAGAAAATTGAGATTAAGGGGGGAATTTGTTAGGATAATCTCAATCAAGCCCCACAAGAAAAAAAAGAAAGAACAATAATAAAATAAGAAGAAGCAACAAAATAAGAACCACGCGTGAAGCAGCCAAAATCAACCAACGTGATGCATGAGAAGTCTTAAAAAGCATGATTGCATGCTATGAAGGAAAACGTGTGGAAAGAAAAAAATAATGTAAAAGATGAAGAAAAGTTTGCATGGTTCTCGTTAGAGAAGAAATCAAAATGATTTAGGATGCTTGGTTTGAATAGTCAAGAAAGGAATGCTTGTGTATATCTATATATAGCTGAATGATGTGTAGTGTATAAGTGTGGGAGTAAATGAACTACAATATTAAGAAAATTCCTCCCTCCATCGTGTAATAGATAACTTCTCCATATATGTGAGAGTACAATATTGTTTGAGCGAATATATTCTCTCATAAAAAAACACCGAATGTGTATGAGAGTATATGAGAGGTGGTGAGCGATAAATATTAAATTCGAGTGTAGTCTCGGATCAACGCTTACACCAAATAACACAAGTATGATGCTGGCATGGGACTGTCACAGCCGTGAACCTCATAGCAAGAGGCCGTGACGACGAGCTGGGAGCAAAAGAGAATTCAAGACCGTCACGGCCGTGAAGACCTTAGCAGAAGGCCGTGAACGAAGCTGAGAGCAAGACCAAGAGAGCTACACATACATCACGCCGTAAAACATAAAGTAAGAGGCCGTGAACTAGAAGTTAATAACTGTACACCCTCCACAGGCCGTGAACCACAGCTGGAAGCGAACAGAAGTGAAGTCAATACCGTCACGACCGTGAAGGATGAGCCACTGCCCGTGAACCGAGAGCAACCCAAAACACGTCACGGTCATGAACACATTGTTGATAGGCCGTGAATCAAGGCTGAGAGCAAAGCAAATGAAATTACACTCGTCACGGTCGTGAAGGACCATTACCAAGCACTGAAAGATTTGCGAAACGGGAATATAGATTTATTTTAACTTTTCATGGCCATGAAGGCCCATCAAGAGGCCGTGAAGATTTCGATTTCAGTTCCCATTTTCGACTTAGATGAGGGTAATTCTTTTTCAGAACTCAACCCTAGCCACCTTAGAGATGAAGGGAGACGAAAAGGGAGGAGGAAGAACCCTAGGAAACGACTCCTTAATTCATGTCCAATCGACCAAGGGACGAGAACCCAGGATTCCTTAATTCCTACATTGGGGCTTGGAGGGGCACATTGACCCCCTGGCCAAATTATCTATAACTAATTATTATGTATTTAAATCAAATAATGTTGCTTAGTCCAGTGGCAATTGGTAGTGTAGATAAGGTTATTGTAAGTCATTGATGTGGGTTCGAATGCTTTAAACTACATTTTTGTTTTATTTTCTCTAATGTCTAATTTATTACTTTGACACCTCATCAAAATAAACTTTCCTTTTGACCCCCTACCAAAATAAACTTTCCTTTTGACCCCCAACTCTTGAAAGCTAGGTCCGTCACTGCGAGAACCCACCTCGAAATCACCTCGAATCACTTCGTAAGGAAGATTTATGAGTTCTCTACCTTTGTTCTTATTTCGTTTCGTTGGTCCTTTGTGTAGTATGAGTAGCTAATTCTTTGTTGTGCTTATTGGGAAAAGATGACCGTTAGGTTGCTTCGTAGTTAGGGCGTAGAGTATTCATGAACACGTGTTCTTGACTATTATTGTTCTATGAACGTGTTATATTTGCCTCAATATGTCTATGTGTTTGAAGTCAATGTGTGGTACATCATTTGGGGCGACAATTAAATAACGATTAAGCCATTCGTAGACTATATGATTCGAGTATATGGCGAAAGCAAATACTTGATCCTTGCCGTTTAGTAATTGTTGATATTAGATTCCATGAATGTTTAGGGCGACAACAAATTCGTGAGTGGGTAGGAAATTACAGCGATTTAGTCGATAATCACGTAGGAGTGATATTCTATTATCTTAGCCGAAATTACCTAGCGGGATTCGAACCCCGAGCACATATTTGTTATCTGAACTCATTCGTATCCATTTCAGTTGTTCTTTCTTAGTCTTCTATTGCATTAGGTTGATCTTTTAGATTAGTTTGTAGCATACACAAGTCCAGTTACTTTATTTAGGCAAGAGATCGAGTCGACAGGCTACTACTAGTAATCAAGTTTATTCTTCATGTTCGATACTCGTTTACTCACTTTACTATGCTGCAAGTGATAGGTCTGTTGGCCTTAGGCCCATCTGTGACTTTATCCCACATTGATTGGGATAAGTCACGTGGAGTGTTCTCTTCCTATATAAGGAGGGTTATACCCTGAATTATAGGTATACAAACAAATAGAAAGTTATTTGTGTTAACATTTAACTCTAGGAGAATTCACTTTGGTTGAGAGTTTGGGTAAGGGGTAAAATTACTTTCATGTTGTTGTTGTCGGGTTTTGGGTGTAGGCGAGCGTAGCAGATTTGTGTAATTGTAATATTCACATAATGGATACGGCCATGTTGCCCGGGTGGTTTTTCCCTCTTCGTTAACAGAGGGTTTTCCACGTTAAATCTTTGTTTTTCTCTAGTTTTATTATTTCTGGCAGATCTTGGGCGAAATTTCGGTACGATCAAAATTTCCCAACAAGTGGTATCAGAGCGAGGTTAAACCTAATTGGCGTTCTGAGTATGCTATTTGTTTATGGTGTTGTCTGATCTTCCACATCAAAAAAAAATACCCAAGAGGTTTGTTCGTCCGGTGGAGCTAGCGATGGGTGGAGCTTGTGCGCAGAAGGGTTTTCGGCAGACGAACTGCTGTTGGGTTTTCTGCGAAGTTCTTGTTCGCTAATCCACAAGGATGTCCGGAAGTCGATTTTCGAATCTGACGAGATCTGATGTGGAGAAGTTCGACGGAAGAATCAACTTTGGCTTGTGGTAAGTGGAACTCAAGGATGTATTGATTCAATCGCGGTTACTCAAAGCTTTGAAGGGCAAGGAAGTTTCCAAAGGGGGTGCTACCAGCAGCACTGAGGAAACAGCTGGGAGCAAATCTGAAATGAGCGACGATGATTGGCAGGAACTTGATTTGAGAGCGGCAAGTGCGATACGACTGTGTCTGGCCAAGAATGTTCTCGCAAACGTGCATGGAATTTCGACGGCAAAAGCATTGTGGGAGAAGCTTGAGGAGTTGTATCATACTAAAGGGGTCTCAAATTGTGTGTATCAGAAGGAGCAATTTCATACATTGCGGATGACTGTGTTGGGAAACCCCGGGTGACCCGAGGCCTTGCCCCGAACGCAGCGAAAGTATTGAAAGGGTCTCCCAGGTTCCCCGTTGGAACGAGTGAATTTCAAAAATTTCCTCGTTCCCGCCACAAGACCAAACTCGGTATAAAGAAAAACACGCATGTATACACGTATTAAGGTTTAGAACATTACCCTCGTCGCGAAGATCCTTAGCTCCCTAGCTCCGAACTGCGCCGAAGAGAGTCACGCCGACCCCGTGAAGTACCACAAACCAACACCACCCCAAGGATGGCTAGAGATGGTGTGGAGTGTTGTGTAGAGATGTGTATGTATGTGTGTGATTTCTAAAACTCACAAACACTTAGGGATTTCTAAAAGATCCCCTAAATGCTCTCACTTCTCTCTAAAACTCAAAGATAGAGTGAGAAGAGCTTAATTCAAGTTATGGACGAAATTCTCTAAGAAAATATATTAAAATTCCATTTCCAAACCAAGAAAATGACTTTTAACTTAATCCAAATGAGATCATGTCCTACATGACTCAAAAGGTGTTAGATTCCCTTTTATTATGTCACTAAATGACCTAATAATGTCCCATATGTCTAACATAAGAACAAGGAATGAATTTGGACTTGATTTGGATTAAATTTGGCCAAACCGACGCTCGTCACGGCCTGAAACAAGCCTATTCACGGCCGTGACAACACCCTTCACGGCCTGGGTCATAATGGTCACGGCCGTGACCATGTCGAGGCCAAAACTCAGCCTCTGCCGCGCGTCACGGCCACGTGCAACGTGTTCACGGCCGTGACACTTTGACAGCTTTGCGGCAGATTCGTATTTCGATCCGATCGAGGGGTAAACGATGTCCGATTGACCTGAAATTTTAACCATAGTTAAAAGACTCATCAGTCTTGATTCTGACCAAAGGGATTCTCAATCCAAGGTCTAGATTGTGAGATATGAATTTTTGAAGCTACTGCAACTTTGCAGATGGGCTTCACAACCGTGACAAGCCTTGCTTGTCATTGTGAACCCTATTTACGCTTCAACTATTACCATTTTCGTTCCGTAAATATCCGTCCATGTAAATATAGTTTCTAAAACATATATTTAATATTTTATTAAAGTCTCTAAGACCGTTAAATTAATTTACATCTCATATTAGTTAGGCACTATCACAGTGATCGTTTTTAAGCCCGACTCTCTTGGTTCGTCTCAACCCGGCAAGGGAGGAATCCAAGAATTCAGTAAGCGCCTAGCCAATTCCGCGGTACCGAATAGATCCCGTGTTGAGTACGATCTTCAATCTACGAACCGACTATAGATTATCGTCGTACGTATAGACCCTTCACTAATGTCCCGGTCGAGTGAGAGTCATGGTTACGTCAAACTCACTAGACTCGACACTATGACGAATTTGTGACTGGCGAAATTACTAAACTGTTCTCCACGTCCCACGTGAGTCAGTTTATTGCTTCGGCCGAAGACTTTGTAATTTCCCGTCCCCAAATATGCATAAGACATATATCTCGGTTACTAACGAGACAGTGAATCCCTCACGATAGTCTAAGCACGGCAGTTACCCTTCGTTGTCAAGACCGCATGTCGCCGCCGACCCATGTTCATCACCGAACAAGGCGGGCCTAGCAAACTAGTGACAAGTCAAGCCCCGAAGTCAACTCCGTCAAAGACCTTTCAGTCTAAGGTCCACGCACACTACTATAGTCAATCAATCAATCATTGACGCTACCCAGAGTAACGATAAGGCCCATGTGATTGTCGATTACGAGTCGTGTCCAAGTACAAGTTAATCCCCTGATTCAACTCAGACCAATGTTATGACCTCCCGCTTCCCAAGCGAATGGTTGGCACAACCATTTAAGAGTCGTCAACAAATAAGTCGTAATTGACGCTCAGTCACCCTACTGAGGTCTAAGACTTATGGACTAATTTAATATCGAAGAATAATAGCTCACTGGTGCCCCCTCTCTCATCCCATGAGAATCAGTGACTATACTTACGATATATGGGTTTTATTTATCTACACCATCTCACCGGATGCCTAATGAGACTTAATAGGTAAATAAATAATATGCCTTTAAAGAATTAATATAAAAATATAATTCCATTATCAAGTATAAGAATACAATATTCAAATACAGGCGAAAATACATCGAATATACAATACGTGCCCTATTCATTACATCCTCGAATGGCATTCCGAGGGCACATCCCCAACAATCTCCCACTTGCACTCAATGCCATGCGCTATGATATCGTAACCCCATTTTATAGGGTGTCGATCAAGCACTGCCTGTGAGAGAGGCTTGGTGAACGGGTCTGCCACGTTATCCGCAGTAGCTATTTTCTGCACAGCTATGTAGCCATTCTCAACGAACCCACGCAACACGTGGTATTTTCTTTCTATATGTTTGGACTTTGAGTGAGACCTAGGTTCCTTAGCTTGTGCGACTGCCCCACTATTGTCGCACCACAATGGTAGCGGGCGGTCCACTATGCCTGGAACTACTTGAAGTTCTTCTAAGAACCTCCTCATCCAAACACCTTCCTTTGCTGCCTCAGAGGCCGCAATATACTCCGCCTCAGTGGTGGAATCGGCAGTAGTGCTTTGCTTGGAACTTTTCCAAGACACTGCTCCACCATTGAGCGTATAGACGAAACCAGAAGTAGATTTTCGGTCATCCACGTCTGACTGGAAATCAGAATCGGTATAACCATCCACCTCTAATTCTCCATTTCCATAAATCAATATCATATCTTTAGTCCTTCTAAGGTACTTAAAGATATTCTTTACTACATTCCAATGTTCTTTACCAGGATTAGACTGGTACCGACTTACTATGCTCAAAGCATACGCAATGTCAGGCCGCATACATAGCATCGCATACATTAGGCTACCTATTGCTGATGCATAAGGAATTTCACTCATTTCCTTCCTTGCTTCCTCATTTTAAGGACACATGGATTTCGAGAGATGAATCCCATGTCGAATTGGCAAGAACCCTTTCTTAGATTCATCCATTCGAAACCGTTTCAGAATCTTTTCTAAGTAAAGGGCCTGAGATAAACCTATCATTCGATTCGCTCGATCTCTAAAAAGGCGAATTCCAAGAATATAGGTTGCTTCTCCCAGGTCTTTCGTGGAGAATTCGGTTGAAAGCCAAGCTTTCACCTCCGAGAGCATCCCGATATCGTTCCCCATTAAAAGGATGTCATCCACGTACAATACGAGGAACGATATCTTACTCCCACTGATCTTCTTGTAAACGCAAGGCTCATCTTCATTCTTTAAGAATCCGTAGTTCCTAACTACTTCATCAAATCGAAGATTCCAGCTTCTAGACGCTTGCTTAAGTCCATAAATTGACCTATTAAGCTTGCACACTTTGTGAGCATCTGCTTGCGATGTAAAACCCTTGGGCTGCTCCATATAGATTTCCTCCTGGAGGAATCCATTTAGGAAAGCAGTTTTCACATCCATCTGCCAGATCTCGTAATCATAGTATGCTGCTATGGCAAGCAGAATCCTGATAGACTTAATCATTGCTACAGGTGAAAAGGTTTCCTCATAATCAATGCCCTCTTTCTGATTATACCCTTTCGCTACTAGCCTAGCTTTGTAGGTTTCAACCTGTCCGTCAGATCCAATCTTTCTCTTGTAGATCCATTTGCACCCTATCGGTCTAAAACCTTGGGGCAAATCTACTAGAGTCCAGACTTGGTTGCTGTGCATAGAGTCTATCTCTGCTTTCATAGCTTCGACCCATTTCTTTGAGTCGACATCCATCATTGCCTGGTCATAGGTAGTGGGATCATCACCAATGATTCCCTCCGTCGCAGCAACCCCGTGCTCGACGTGTACCATACCATATCTCTCAGGCTCGCGAGATACTCTACCCGACCTGCGCAATTCTGGGCGCGTCTCGGACTACTCATCTGTGACCCTAGGCACTGATGGCTCTGGAGGCATTTCTTCTAACTCTCCAAGAGTTACTTCTCTGCCAGCTCCACCCTCTCGAATGAACTGTTCCTCGAGAAAGTGAGCATGTACAGCTACGATGATCCTCTGATCATCATGGAAGTAGAAATAATATCCCATGCTATCATTGGGGTATCCTACGAAACGTCCTTTCGTGGACCTTGATTCAAGTTTGTCTGTCATAAGCTTTTTCACATAGGCGGGGCAACCCCAAACTTTTAAGTGATTCAAGCTGGGTTTCTTACCGTTCCAAATTTCGTAAGGTACCCTATCAACAGACTTCGAAGGAGTTCTGTTCAAAACATAGACTGCAGTTTGCAAAGCATATCCCCATAACGATATGGGAAGATCTGTATAGCTTAGCATAGATCGAACTTTATCTAATAATGTTCGATTTCTGCGTTCGGCAACACACATTCAACTGTGGTGTTCCGGGCGGTGTAAACTGCGAAATGATTCCATTTTCTTTCATGAAATCATCAAACTCAAGACTCATAAATTCGTCGCCTCGATCTGATCGAACAACTTTAATTTGTCTCCCAGTTTGATTTTCCACCATTGTTTTGAATTCCTTGAACTTTTCAAGCGTTTCATACTTGTGCTTTAACAGATACACCAAGCCATAGCGAGAGTGATCATCTGTAAAAGTCACGAAATAGTGGAAGTTACCTCGGGCCGCTACACTAAACGGTCCACAAACATCTGTATGGATCAAATCCAAAATATTTGCGGCTCTTTGAAAAATCCCTGTAAAGGGAGACTTAGTCATTTTGCCTAAGATACAAGACTCGCACGTTGGATAGGAATCTGATTCCGTTGGCTTAATTATGCCATGTTTCTCCAACTCTTGAATCTTTCGCACTCCGGCATGACCTAGTCTAAGATGCCACAAATACTTTTTATTTAACTCTAAGTTATGTTTGTCGGTAACTACATTCGCATGTTCTTGGACGTTAACGTATATAAACCATTTATTAACGTTGCATTTCCGACGCATTTATTTCCAAAATAAATCTCACAAATATTATTATTGAATCGAAATCATAACCATTCTTACTCGAAGCAGGAATAGAAATAATATTTTTCAGCCCCTTGGGCAACACAAGTACATCGGATAGATATAATACATGTCCAGAACTTAGTACAAGAGTCTTCGATCCAACATGACTAGCAGGCACACAATGTCCGCTACCAACGTTAATCAAGACTTCTCGTTCCGCCAGCTTCCTACTTCGTTCCAGACCCGGTTCAAAACACAAATGTGAGCACTAGCTCCCGAGTCAAGAATCCACGAAGTGGAAAATACAGTAAATGAACAATAAGTTTCTGAAACTTTACCTGAAGCCCCAGAAGCTCGAAGCTTGGGGCAGTCCCTTTTCCAATGGCCCAGCTCTTGACAGTGAAGGCACCGATCAGTTGCCTTCGGAACATTAGGCACGTTCATTTTGGCCTTGCCCTTTTTCTTAATTCCTCCTTTTGGCTTATTAGGCTTGGGCTTGGGCTTATTCGACTTAGATCTCTTAGACCTTGTAGTCACAACAAGCGCAACCTCTTTTCCATTTCCTTTCTTTAGCTCACGCTGAGTCTGAACCAGCGTGTTCATGAGTTCAGGAAGCAAAAATCGCCTATCGCTCAGATTATAGTTTATAATAAACTGAGCAAATGAAGCTGGGAGTGACTGAAGGATCAGGTCAATCTGAAGCTCGTTATGAATGGGACAACCGAGAGAACTTAGTTCCTCGATGTACCCAATGAGCTTACGCACATGTGCCGCAACATCTGCACCCTCAGGCATCTTGGTATGAAAGAGATTGTCAGCAGCACGGTATCGAGACGATCTCGACTGCTCGCCGTACAACTCCTTCAGATGAATCAATATCTCGCGCATTTGCATACCCTCATGCTGGCGCTGCAGATCATTATTCATCCCAGCTAACATATAAGCCTTGACACGGGCACTATCAGCCATCCATTTGGCATAATATTCCCTGTCATCATCACTCGCACCCTCTTGGGGTTCGAGTGGTATGGGTCCCTCAAGGACATACTCTAGGCGTTCCAGAGTGAGGACTATCCTCCTCAAGTTACGGAGCCAGTCCGCAAGGTTTGGACCCTCCAAACGATTTTGCGTGATCAGTAAATTGAATGGTGACGCCATTTTGTATACAAACAAGAAAGAAAACAATCTGCAGAAAATAAAGCATTGAAGGGGTCAACGTATTATTCTACAAGCACAAATAAGGACTTTAACAATTTGGCTTGCTCCCACTATTTTTCTCAAATCTCATTCTCCCGATAGAGATTTCGGAAACCTCGTTGATAGTTTCATAGTGGAGTTGATTTCCCCGCTCCGCAGAAATGAACCTCAACCTAACAGTTTGTTGGCCCATTACTCGGACGGCGCCGTGTCCCACACGAACCCAGAGACGTACCCGTGTCCAACATGAATCCATCTCATGAGTATTTCAACTACTTTGTCTCCGGTCAGGAACCCTCACCCTAACAGGAATAATTGGGAAATAACCGTCTAAATGTAACCTATCAACGTCTGGCTCAATCCTAACATTTAGAAATTCCGCCCGTAGGATAACTCTTTATAGGACGTGAATATGTTTCGGAGAGCGGCGTTTAGACAATCACCCGGAATATCAACAACGAGAGCGAAATGTTTGGCGCCGATAACTCGGAACAAACCGCACATACACCCAAGTCGTTTCAATAACGAGCTTGACTTTATTGTCTTAACGCACCCGAGCCAACTACGACAAGAGCGAGATGATTGGCGCCGACAACTCGGAACAAACCGCACATGACACTCAAGCGCAATGGTTTCGAGCTTGATAGAAGACAGGACCCAGTCCTTTACCCACTTAGTATTTTGTCCAACCGGGAGAATACGTCTCACACACAAAAGCACTTAAATACACGCACGTAACGTCAAACAAACATGCACGTAATTGCAGTAAACCTAGTTTGCCTATAAGACCGTCTGCGTGGACTATTTCTACTCTACTACATTTATATTGATAAAAATACACATCTCTACGCCGTCGACTTCAAACCGTGTTCTCGAACGACCTCCAAGGCTTCGAACGGCCATCTCATGATTCCTCCTCATACTCGTACAGCCATCGTGCTAAACTAATTTTCTAAAAATTAATAAGGTACAAGACGGGGGGGATCAGCTGTCCCAAACAACCCGTATATTAACGAATAAATTACAAACCGGGGGGGACCTTGTCACCCTTAACATATCACCCGGAAATAGAGCCTAAGTCCACGCCGACGTCTCAATACGTGTCATACATATATATACATACAACATAAACACGTTCACGACAACAAAACGCTCAAAGAAACCAAAACGAAATTTGGGCTAGTCCTAGACTTACGGACCCAGTGTCAGTTACGAACCGTGACGAGACTCCCACTAGGGTTTTCTCTCCACGTTGCTACGCTACGTCGGAAAGCTCGCAACTAAGCGACCTCCGACCAAGCGAGCGCTCGGTTTACAAACTCGAACTAAGTACAACTCATGCTTTGACGCTTGAGCAACTTAGTGACTCGCACAACCGAGTTCGTTTCGGACTCGTTTATGTCGTTTCTTAGAACCGAGCTTATGGCTCTGATACCACTGTTGGGAAACCCCGGTGACCCGAGGCCTTGCCCCGGACGCAGCGGAAGTATTGAAAGGGTCTCCCAGGTTCCCCGTTGGAACGAGTGAATTTCAAAAATTTCCTCGTTCCCGCCACAAGACCAACTCGGTATAAAGAAAAACACGCATGTATACACGTATTAAGGTTTAGAACATTACCCTCGTCGCGAAGATCCTTAGCTCCCTAGCTCACGAACTGCGCCGAAGAGAGTCACACACGACCCCGTGAAGTACCACAAACCAACACCCACCCCAAGGATGGCTAGAGATGGTGTGGAGTGTTGTGTAGAGATGTGTATGTATGTGTGTGATTTCTAAAACTCACAAACACTTAGGGATTTCTAAAAGATCACCCTAAATGCTCTCACTTCTCTCTAAAACTCAAAGATAGAGTGAGAAAGAGCTTAATTCAAGTTATGGACGAAATTCTCTAAGAAAATATATTAGAATTCCATTTCCAAACCAAGAAAATGACTTTTAACTTAATCCAAATGAGATCATGTCCTACATGACTCAAAAGGTGTTAGATTCCCTTTTATTATGTCACTAAATGACCTAATAATGTCCCATATGTCTAACATAAGAACAAGGAATGAATTTGGACTTGATTTGGATTAAATTTGGCCAAACCGACGCTCGTCACGGCCTGAAACAAGCCTATTCACGGCCGTGACAACACCCTTCACGGCCTGGGTCATAATGGTCACGGCCGTGACCATGTCGAGGCCAAAACTCAGCCTCTGCCGCGCGTCACGGCCACGTGCAACGTGTTCACGGCCGTGACTCTTTGACAGCTTTGCGGCAGATTCGTATTTCGATCCGATCGAGGGGTAAACGATGTCCGATTGACCTGAAATTTTAACCATAGTTAAAAGACTCATCAGTATTGATTCTGACCAAAGGGATTCTCAATCCAAGGTCTAGATTGTGAGATATGAATTTTTGAAACTACTGCAACTTTGCAGATGGGCTTCACAACCGTGACAAGCCTTGCTTGTCATTGTGAACCCTATTTACGCTTCAACTATTACCATTTTCGTTCCGTAAATATCCGTCCATGTAAATATAGTTTCTAAAACATATATTTAATATTTTATTAAAGTCTCTAAGACCGTTAAATTAATTTACATCTCATATTAGTTAGGCACTATCACAGTGATCATTTTTAAGCCCGACTCTCTTGGTTCGTCTCAACCCGGCAAGGGAGGAATCCAAGAATTCAGTAAGCGCCTAGCCAATCCCACGGTACCGAATAGATCCCGTGTTGAGTACGATCTTCAATCTACGAACCGACTATAGATTATCGTCGTACGTATAGACCCTTCACTAATGTCCCGGTCGAGTGAGAGTCATGGTTACGTCAAACTCACTAGACTCGACACTATGACGAATTTGTGACTGGCGAAATTACTAAACTGTTCTCCACGTCCCACGTGAGTCAGTTTATTGCTTCGGCCGAAGACTTTGTAATTTCCCGTCCCCAAATATGCATAAGACATATATCTCGGTTACTAACGAGACAGTGAATCCCTCACGATAGTCTAAGCACGGCAGTTACCCTTCGTTGTCAAGACCGCATGTCGCCGCCGACCCATGTTCATCACCGAACAAGGCGGGCCTAGCAAACTAGTGACAAGTCAAGCCCCGAAGTCAACTCCGTCAAAGACCTTTCAGTCTAAGGTCCACGCACACTACTATAGTCAATCAATCAATCATTGACGCTACCCAGAGTAACGATAAGGCCCATGTGATTGTCGATTACGAGTCGTGTCCAAGTACAAGTTAATCCCCTGATTCAACTCATACCAATGTTATGACCTCCCGCTTCCCAAGCGAATGGTTGGCACAACCATTTAAGAGTCGTCAACAAATAAGTCGTAATTGACGCTCAGTCACCCTACTGAGGTCTAAGACTTATGGACTAATTTAATATCGAAGAATAATAGCTCACTGGTGCCCCCTCTCTCATCCCATGAGAATCAGTGACTATACTTACGATATATGGGTTTTATTTATCTACCATCTCACCGGATGCCTAATGAGACTTAATAGGTAAATAAATAATATGCCTTTAAAGAATTAATATAAAAATATAAATTCCATTATCAAGTATAAGAATACAATATTCAAATCAGGCGAAAATACATCGAATATACAATACGTGCCCTATTCATTACATCCTCGAATGGCATTCCGAGGGCAAATTCCCGACAGACTGAAGGTCAAAGTATTTCAGATCACTTAAGCGTTCTTAAGGGAATCGTCTCGGAGCTTGAATCCATTGGAATGAAGATTGACGATGAGGATTAGGCATTGAAACTCATCTGGTCTCTTCCACCTTCTTATGAACACATGAAGCCGATCTTGGTTCATGGGAAGGAGAATATTGTATATTCTGAAGTCACCGATAAACTTTTTGCGGAGGAGAGAAGGCTAGATGGTGGACGGAACAATTCACCGAAAGATCAAGCTTTGTTCGTCGGTGGCGGAAAGAAGAGGAACTCCAAGGGGAAATAAGCTGCGAGTTGCTGGATGTGGGGTCAATCTGGGCACGTGAAAGAAATTGTCAGAAAGGTGGAGCGGGTTAGGTAAGCAGCTCCAAGTCAGTAAGTGGAGATACTGGGAAAGACGCTAATTTTGTCTCTCTCTCTCTCTCTCTATCTCTCCACGAATGAATTTTTTAAGAGAGACAATGGCGTCCTTAAGCATGTCGCTAAGTGTCATGAGAGAAGGCGTGTTACTATTAGCGGATCCACAGTTTACACAAGGGCATTGGTTTGGCGTTGATGCAAGGTGTGCGGTGGAAATTTCGTATCGAGGGCTGATGAACTTCCTGGGAAGCCAAACGTGGAAGTTGCACCATAGATTTCAGCAAGGTTATTTCGACATGGGCCGAAGAAATGCTTGGATGCAATTCCAAGTGGATATGCTTTTATGGTAGAGCATGGTAGCGGAAGCTATGCGGATCTTCGCCAAGTGAAGGTGTCAAGACGGACAAAGTCACAAGGTGGAGGTTGTTGGGCTTAGGCCCGTTTGTGACTTTATCCCACATTGATTTGGACAAGTCATGTGGGGTGTTTCTCTTCCTATATAAGGAGGGTTATACCCTGAATTATAGGTACACCAACAAATAGAAAGTTATTTGTATTAACATTTAACTCTATAAAAATTCTCGGGTGAGAGTTTGGGTTAGCGGGTAAAATTACTTTCAGGTTGTTGTTGTCGGGTGATGTAGGCGAGCGTAGAAGAATTGTGTGGTTGTAATATTCACATATTGGATTTTCCGCGGCCTTGTTCCCGGGTGGTTTTTCCCTCTTCGTTCACAGAGGGGTTTCCACGTTAAATCTTTGTGTTTCTCTAGTTTTATTATTTCCGGCGGATCTTAGGCGGAATTTCGGTACGGTTGAAATTTCCCAAGAAGGTCCACTGCCTATCACACACTGGTGATAGTAAATACATATCGTTTTAATTATCACTTGTCGCACTTGCACTTTACATTAGTGCACCGCGTGCCGATCAATATTTTCTCCGGCTATGAAAGAGAGATATTGAGGGTTATGTTTCGAGAGATCGTAATTCGTAAGTTTTCCCTATAGTGAAATTCTTCTTCCTTGCCCGTGGTTTTTACCCCGATTTGATTGGGGGCTTTACACGTAAAAATCTCGATGTTCATTTTATCTTAAATTGCGCAAATATTAGCCACAGTTTCATTCGACCAGCTGCCACGCCAACAGAATTGACCTTGGAGCTTAGCACATCGTCTCTAATTGGAGTTTAGGAAATGAGATAGACTTCGACTCCTTTACACAGCTAAATATAACATCATGCAAAGCGAAAAACCATCATGGATGAAAACATCGCTTTCGTCCACTTGAAAACCAGACATATCCATCACCATCATGCTTTTAGTCATTAAAGCCGTCAATGCTTAGAATTAAACAGTTGCGTTTGCAAGTGGGAAGATAATTAGAAAACTAATCTTCTTTCTTTGTCCATATATTTCATTTAAAAAAGGAAACGTAACGTCGTGCGTAACCCCTCTTCGTCGGCCACTAATTAAATAAATAAACAATAAATAAAAGGTGGAATATAGTTGAGTTTTTCAGTACGATCTTCGTCTAATTTGAAATTTTTATTCTGACTGTGGTCTGGAATTGGCGGTAAACATACGACAGACCGCAACTAAACTTAGCACAAATAGTCAACCAACAATTTGCCTAATAAAAAATTAAATAAAAATATCAAAATTTCATAATGATGGACTTGTCCACTCCCACCGTCAGTAATGAGTGGGCCCTACTGATCCTTCCCAATTGATCTTTCTTTTTATGCTTGACCAATTGGATGGATTTTCGCTGTCTTTCTCCTTGGATATCAGTTATTACCAAGATAATTTCTGCGTGTATATTTATGTATAATAATTGAGATTTGCGATTATCGTAATACAAGGTGAAAAGTCAGAAAGAAAAAAAAGAAAAACAAGAATTGCCCCCGAAAAATAATACTAGGAAATATTGAGGTAGACGACAGAGAACCTCTGGGACTGAAAAGCCTCTGATCATCGGATTATTCGGCTGTCTCCGCCCCTACACAGTCTCTAATTCTGTAAGATTTCTTGTTGTTTGGCGATTTTTCCTAGGGCTCTGTTGTGTGGAATACAGCGTTAGCTGAATTGATTTTGGCTTTATTTTTAAGAAAGTGAGAATTTTGGGAACTCTCCAGGGCTGATTACCTGTAATTAGCTATCTTGCTGTCTCTGTGTTAGTGGGTGGTGCTATTGTTTCTTCAATGCATTTGAAGTTGTCTCTCTCACAGTGAGAGCTTCTGCTGTTGTTTCTTCCCCCTACAGTAGCACATAATTTTCTTGAACTGTACTAGGGTTTTTGATCTGTCTTTTGTTCTTCAGGTGAGGTTTATATTGATTGATTCGTCTCGATGCAGCAAGATTCGAACCATTTTAGGGATTTGCTGATAAGCGATAACTGATCACTTGTTTTGGTGCAAGGCCAGTTGGGGAAACTGAGTTTCGATTTTTTACTAGGGTTAATATCATGGGCTCTGCTTGTTGTTGTCTGAGAGACGACTTCGAAGACTTTGATCATTCGGACACCTCCTCTTTCAGAAACTGTTTATGCATCCCTTTCTTTCTTGACAGCTTCTTACGTCTGGTATGAATTCGATGACTTATACGTGGCTTTCTATCGCAGTTCTGTTTCTGTTCTGCAAACACATGCCTCAAATCCCACACTGCATTTCCATCCCATTTTATGTTCAGAATGCTGCTGAGATTATCATCTAAAGATGTCTCTAATGTCCCTTGCTTTAAGCCTATGGCATACATTTACCACTCTTCACTCTTCTAATCCCAATTCGTTTCTGTAAATTTCTACATATGCCTTACGCAGTTTGGCAGAGGAACAGTCCATGCCTTACCTTCGTCCAATCAAGGAACAACATCTGAGGAAGACTACTTAGCTAATACATATAGATCTCCTCCGTTGCCACTGCCTTACGACGCTGATCTGAGATCTTTTGGCTCGCAAAGCGATGGGCTTGGCTTTGGAAAAGAGAGAGGATCGAGCCATTCCCAAGAAGAGAACGAACCGTTGACAGCTGGCAAATCAGCGTCCGTGAGTACCAAAAGTAAAGGCGTTATGTTTTCATCTGAGTATGCTGGGAAGGGATACAGCAGTGCGAAGTCATCCTTAAAGCTTGCAAGGGCTGACGCAACGATGGGCTATTCTCATATCTACGCTTCTTCTGAAGACGAAGATGTCTGCCCCACTTGTCTTGAAGGTATTTTTTCGCCTCAAAGGTGATGTTATTTCTTGTAGTAACCGAATTCTCTTTTCGTTGGCAGAGTATACTACGGAGAATCCTAAGATAGTTACTAGGTGTACTCACCATTTTCACCTGGGTTGTATATACGAGTGGATGGAGAGAAGCGATAAATGCCCAGTTTGTGGGAAGGTAATATACATTATGCGGCGAGGGAATTAAAAGTTTTCTGTTTGCGTCCACTACAGATGGAATTGGGACAAATTTGCTGAATCTTTGTTTTTTGTTTACGTTGTTTGATTTTTCGTTAGGTGATGGCTTTCGATGAGACGACTTGAGCTGAAGAAGCCAGTTCTTGTCGTGGATGAAAGGAAACGAACAAACCTTCCACCAACAAACGCTGAATGTATATATACCTTTTACGTTCTAAAAGTTCGAGTTTTTTGTTGCAGTATGTGATTGATGTCTCATCCCCATTTGTACATATAAAGGTGTGCGTCCACATCTTAAAATTCTAGCACGATGATCATATTTTGTCGTAAAGAGTTCTCGCTCGTGAATGATAGACCGTAGACCCGAAAAAATATTGATAGATTAGGTTTGTTGAAGTAACCTCTGTTGGTCGAAAACCACCCATCGAAATATGAGGAAGAAAGCGCCCTCAAAAGGCAGACAAACACCCACGGGATATTAAAGAAAAACACAGATAATTTATATATATAAAAGTTGGATGGTGACTCTCCTGGGCATGCCACCTCAGCAACGGAGTCCCAACCATCCAATCAGAGCGCGCGGATCCAATTCTGATTACTATTCTGAGATTATATAGGTGATTCCGGCTGGATTTTATATGGAAGTGTTGAGGTGGCATTTTAGGAATGACTCTATATCTTATTCGGGGCAATTGAACTATATAACAAGCTATCATGTGGCCGGAGTTATTAATGATTGATTTATTAATTTGGCCTCATTTAATAGAAAAGTGAACGGCCTGACAACAAATTCTTCAATTAAGAAAGCTGAACAGTCGTGTCCTTTCTTCTCACGAAGCTCTCCCAAACCCATCTCTTTGTTTCTCACCTCCGTCTGCTTTTACTTTTTGGTCTAATTTTCTATATCTGTGATAAAAAAGGATGTCGGACCTAACGCAAGGATGGAGGTCCGCCGCAGCAAGGTTGCGGTGGATGCTGACGAGTGACGAGGGCCGCCGCCGCCGCGAGGAGGGGAGAGAGGATCTTTTGAAAAAGCGTCGGGAGGGTCAACGGTTTTAGGTATCCCATTTAAGATCTTTTATTCCTCAGTCGTCGACAATTATCATCGTTCTCTTATTGTGTCCTCTCATTCAGGTATAGTTGCAAATTGTAGGAAATTTTCAGTACGAATTTTTACTCATTTTTGCTGTTTTTCTTCGTAGTTGTGAAAGAAATGGAGCGAGAAGTCACGCCTAAGGAGCTCGAAAAGAAGAAAAAGAAAGAGGAGAAGGTATGCGTGGTCCCAGCAATTACCGAACTAACTCGAGAGATGTTCTTCAACAAAACCATAAACACGCTAAGGCGAACTTGTGATCCGTGCTATCGAAGGGTTAGAGAGATCCCTTGCATCACATATCCTTACAAACCACAGGGATCGATGGCTTTCATGGTAAGAACAGTCCTTCCTCCCCTTTTTGTTCATTTATATATATATATATATATATATATATATATTATGCTAAATAACTCAATGACATAAAAGGTGAATTTATTATTACCCTTCGTTTTTTCTACGTTTTTTAATGATTTTGTATTTCGATTTTGTGAAAGCATAGTGATAATTCTGCAGCTGGGTACTTTAGGCGAGCTGCAAAGACTATACGATGAAATGCCGGAGAATGCAAAAGCATGCCGTTTGGGTCGATATACTGCTTCGGAGAAATCTGTGAGGTAAAACTTTATCGAGGTTTCAATTTCTGATAAAACTTGATTTATTACATTACCGCATTTTTTTATATCACCGAGAAGTGCCAATTATGTCCTAGCCGTTTTGGTTAGGGTCGATGAACATGCCGTTTGGATCGATATGTTGCTTCGGAGAAATCTGCGAGGTAAAACTTTATCGAGGTTTCAATTTCTGATAAAACTTGATTTATTACATTACCGTCTTTTTTTATATCACCGAGAAGTGGCAATTATGTCCTAGCCGTTATGGTTCGGGTTGATGAACCGACCCATTACCCATGTCTTGCCAACAGTGAGTTATTGTATCTCGAATTTTCGACATAATAGAAGCATATCTGTCCTTCAAGAATTGCCATGCCACATCATAGACGACAGATTGGATTGGTTAGTTGTATCGTACATGTCCCACGTATTATCCAATCATTGGGTAGCTGAGCAGTCTTCACCAAGAAAGAAGAAACCTTTCAGAAGCTTCTCTTGGTTGCTTCAGATTTGCTTCGTGGGTTCCATGTTCGTCAGCCCGCGATGAGTAAGTGCTTAGTTTTATTGGGGTTTTCGATTATTGGGTGGTTGTTTATTTACAGATTGACTCCGGGAAAAGACGAGAAGGAGAGCAAAACTGGGCTGACGTGGCTTTGAAGAATTTAAAAGGGATGAAGAGGATTTGTGTGCTCCATGTTCATCAGCCTGCGATGAGTAAGTGCTTAGTTTTATTGGGGTTTTCGATTATTGCTTGGTTGAATTCGTACAGATTTGCTCTGGGAAGACGAGAAGGAGAGCGAAACAGTGTGGCTTTATTTGAAAGGGCTGAGGAGGATTTGTGTGCTCAATGTTCATCAGCCTGCGATAGTAAGTGCTTAGTTTTATTGGGGGTTTCGATTGTTGCGTGGGTGTTTTTTTACAGATTGGCGTAATGAACACTGTTCATTTTTAAGACGACACAACAATTTACCTTTCAGAAAACGGAGGTTTATGTAATGTTTACCTTTCTTTGGTATGACATGACACTCATCAACAACAATTGTCTTACTCCTCTCTCTTTTCCCATTTTGTAGTGGGAGGTAAATTTTCGATTAGCCTAATGAACAGGCAGGCAAGAAATGGAGGCATATCATGAAACGGAGAAGTATACTTGTAGCGTATTTTCTTTTTATTCCAATACCGAATTATCAGAAAATAGTACAAATATAATTTAATGAAATTTAATGGGCTCTATCTCTACTTATTCCCCTGATTCTTCAAAATAAGGGTTTCCGGAAATTCTTGATCTTGAGTTTCTTGATTTGGGCTTATCTTGAAAATTCTTCGCGGGTCGTTGACTTGATCGTGGATCTTAGTAGGTGCTTCTTTGCGGGCCTTTGGGTTTGTTCACGCACCTTATCTGGGCTTCTTCGACTTTCGACAAAGAGATCTTATCGAACGTTACGTCGTGGGCTTTTGGGCTTGATCACGACGATGACTTGGGCTTAATACTTTGAAAGGTGCTTTGTTCGTGGGCTTTTGAGCTTGATCACGAACTTAGCGTTTTGGACTTGGACGTGTCGAACTTTGATCCGCATGCGAACGACTTCGAAAGAAAGGAATGCTTTCACAGAAAGACTTATATCGTCTGACGAAACCTCGCAATATCCTGCCTTTTATCCGAATACGAACGACTTCGAAAGAAAGGAATGCTTTCACAGAAAGACTTATATCGTCTGACGAAGCCTCGCAATATCCTGCCTTTGATCCGAATACGAACGACTTCGAAAGAAAGGAATGCTTTCACAGAAAGACTTATATCGTCTGACGAAGCCTCGCAATATCCTGCCTTTGATCCGAATACGAACGACTTCGAAAGAAAGGAATGCTTTCAGAGAAAGACTTATATCGTCTGACGAAGTTTCGTACTTGATTCTCGTCTTCGGACTACGATTTGAATACGATGAACTTTATTTGAGAGAATGGAATGCTTTAAAAGTCTTATATCGTCTCTCGAAGTTTCGCTTTGCCGTTGTCCTCTGACTTGTCCTTTCTGAACTCTAAAGCCCCGTATTTATAGGCGTAGAGAATTCTTAATTACGGAAAATATAATCCTTGTTGGGTGATTTCTTCCATATTTATGTCGCTTTTATCCATATATGATTTGATATTAATTTGATTTGATTTATTCCATATTTGATTTGATTCTCTCAATATCTGCCGACTTTATGATATTTGATTTGATTTGATTTCTTTACTTATTTACAAATCTCTACACATATTACCATGTATAGGATTTTGTATAAAAGGAATATATATTATCATAAATGATAATAATTTATTAATTAAATCAACTATTTATTAGATTGAGATTAGTTTATAGATCTCAATAAATAGCAATTTAATTATATGAATTTATTTAATTTGATGGAATTAATTTATTAAATCCCAATGATCTAAATAGACAATTAATTTTAATTGTCTACAATACTATGCACAAGATTCTTGATAAATATATCAGAATTTTTAACCATGTAACTGAGGTATATAATAGATTCATGTATCCCTCCTTCGTATGCGTCAATGCTTAGCCTCCCAGCAAATGTATGTTCGCTATTACAGCATATAAGAATCCCTTCAAACGTGTTTTGCTTTTTCTTTTTTTCATAATTTATTATTTTACAGATTGGCGTAATGAACACTGCTGATTTTAAGCCGACACAACAGTTTACCTTTTAGAAAATGGAGGTTTATGTAATGTTTACCTTTCTTTTGTATGACATGACACTCATCGACATCAATCGTCTTACTCTCTCTTTTCTCATTTTGCAGTCGGTGGTAAATTTTTTATTAGCCTAATGAACAGGCATGCAAGAAAGTGAGGCATGTCATGAAACGGAGAGGTATACTATGCACAAGATTCTTGATAAAATATATCAGAATTTGCAACCATGTAGCTGAGGTACATAATAGATTTATGTATTCCTCCTTCGTGCGCGTCAATGCTTAGCCTCGACAGCAAATGTATGTTCGTTATTACAGCATATAAGAATCCCTTCAAAACGTGTTTTGCTTTTTTTTTTTTTGTAATTTATTTATGATTTCTATTCTTTCATTTTTTTTCCTTGATTTGGTGTAGGCATCGATTTTGTGCAGAGGAAGGTAACTACCGTGAAGTTGAGCTGCAAAAATAATAGTAATGTGCAAATCGAGAGCAAAGGTGGAGAGGACCTCTTATTTGGAAGAAATGTTTACTGAGCAGCGACGAATGCTGATCGCAGCCAAGTCTTTTGGTAATCCTCGGAAGCTCGGCTCGGAAGACACTAACTTCGAATGTCCAACAATTGTTGTGGAAAATGCCATCTAACAAGATTGCTATAGCCAAAGAAACCCTCAAAGACGAACAAGAATCTATCATGTGTTATGTTCAATATAGATCAAATATCTTAATCTAGAACAGAGAAGTATGGGCGACGGTGCATAGGAAGGCAAGGAGAAGGGAGGAGGTATACGGCTCGCGCTCTGGCATTCTGCCACTATGGCTGCTCGCTGCCCATCGTCGACGGTTTACAGATTGAATTTTGGACACAGATTACAGATCGGAGCTCCGATTCTAGGCTTCAAATCTTCGTACGTACTACGCTTAGTCACTTTATTATGTTAACAGATTGATTTCCATCTGTTATATATGATGAATTATAGGGTTGGCAAGAACGAAGATGGGCTGATGACTGAATAGGAAGTTAAGAAGGTAAACCGGGAAAATAGTTTTAGGATTGGATTTGGGATATAAATCTTGATAGAGAAGAACGGATTGGGGGGGATTCTCAAAGCGGATGTGATCGGCTGACTTTTGGGTAGGCGTGTTTGGGCGTCTTTCTGTAATTATATTCGAGAGTTATGATTCGAATCTCCTTGCAGAAATCTACGTAGAAAATAACAGAATTTAGTAATAAATTAAAAATATCTTAAATTCTAATAGTGATTGTAGGTACCCCTCAAAAGAGTCGCTCCAGTAAGTATTTTTTTTGTTTCTTATTTGCGTCGTATAACAATTTCAATTATTTTTCAGAAATTTTTTGAACTTTTTTTATAATTTATGCTAAGCGATAATGTCTTTTTTGTGTCAGGTTTACTGATGATTGAAACAGATTCTGATGCTTAGAGGAGTCGGCTTATCATATTCTCTATTCACCCTGAACTTTCCATTAATTTCATCATTCACTCGCTAATATGAATCTGACCCCTGATCATATTGATTGATATGTTACCACCATTCAGCCCATGTAGCAGCACCTCTGTTTTTAATGAGAGCTTATGCAAGCTTTTTCTCTTTGTTCTATTTGGCAAAATAGTGGAAATATTTGGCATGACATTGATGCATAAGCTTCTTAGACAAAAACTGAATGGTCTCTTTAGACGCTGTAAGTATTCATTTCTCATCACAATCATTTCTTTAGTATTGTCGTCTTTGTGTTTTGTTGTACGTGATTGTGGAAATGTTTATTAGGCTTGATTTTTTTTTTTATTTTAGATTGGTTTGCTATCCTTAAATTGTTTGAAGATCGGGATTATATGACTGTACCCTCTACTCAGTGTAGTTGGGAACCTTGGATTTGTATGACTATGATTGCGACTGAAGATTTCGGCTTTCAAAATTGTTAATGTTCGGTATTGGGGGAGAAGTTATTTCAAGCGCTTAGCGGTGTTGTGTTCTGATTTGGTGGATCACACATGGATCACACATGGATCATGTGTTGTGACTGAAGGTTTCGGCTTTCAAAATATTTTTGGTTTTGTTGTTTTAAATTATGTTTATTATTTCTCGGTTTGGGGTTGAAATATGATTGATACTTCATGAGTCGGGCTTTTTTGTATGTTGGGGAATCACTCTTCGATGCCAGTCATTGTCAAGGTCTGATCCTTTTTTTCCATCACCATCAAATCGATAACTGTCCTCCACCCAGAATATAATTTATGAATATAATTTTAGCAGGTCTTTTCCATAGTATGTTCAAAGGTTTAAACCAGTGAAATCCTCATGCGTGTTCACTAACCCTGTTTTCGAAGTTTGTTTGTTAACGTTTAGTTGTTTGTTGGAGTGCGCGCTCTTGCTTTGCTTAGTGATTAATTTTTTTAGAAAATATGGAATTCATTGGTTTGATTTCTTTTTCAATCTTTTATTCTACACATTCTTCATGGTTAGGAATATGTGTATGATGATATTAGATGTATGAACTTTATTAATTTAGGGAAAATGATGATGCCATCAATGAGTGGCAACACGTGACACCATTGTGAGTTGTAATGGATAATCGATGTTGGGCACTAAATTTTTTGCATATCAGTGTTGTTGTGGCTTTTGGAAAGAAATTCAAAGACAGGAAAATTCAAGAACGACCAGGGTGTGCGCTGGTTTTTTGGTTTCCCGTTTATTATATTGTATCTGGCATTGTTATTCATTTTTTTACTTTATAAACTTCTATTGCATAAGATCTCATTTAGTTGATGTGAGTATATATGTGATACAAAATTTATAAATGATGCAAATAATACAACTTTTAATATTAGTGAAGAAAAATGTGAAGCATATGCCAACGAATCTTAAGGGGTGGAAAGGCGACATGTTAATGATTTTTCATGACAAATAAAAACGAAAGCATTTCACGGCAAGATATCTCCCTTTATTCATCATCTCCTCTTGCAAGGTAATGAAACTTAAATCGGGATCACCATTATTGCATATCCAAAAACAATGTGCTCTCTATGTTGCAACAACAAGGTATACTTGCAATCAGGATCACAAAACTCAACAAACTGCAAGAATCTCTTCAATAAGAACTTGCATCGAAAGTATATGAGATTCGAGAAGTTTATAGAGCAATGCTCCACGATTTGTTGATGCTTCTCTTCTTTGTGGGCTTGAATGCTATTGGCTTGCGAAAATCCTTGGGAAGTTTGGTAAGAGGTTTTGGTACAGGTTCATTAATACGTGAAACACCATGCTAATCATCCTTTTTTGCAGCTTTATAAGTTTTAATCGTACCACTGATGGCTACTATTTGAGCCTTGGCAAAACAACAACAGTTTGTGGTATGCGGATCGATGACGGTAGCTCAGTTATGCTCAGATACATTTCTTCCATGTATTTCAGTGCATGGTCTAATTGATAATACTTCATGGCTTTTATATTTAGCTGCGTGGTGTTTTTCCTGGAAATTTGATGAATGCAATTGCTTATTAATTTAATTCGATTGTAACACTTTTGGGTAACTGTTATGTTCTTTTGTAAATATCGAATTGCAAATTGCGTTGAATTATATGCTTATTTCTATGAGAATGTTAACCGAAGTTCAAGATGAATAGTAAATGTTAACTGGCTGGGTTTTGGAGGATACGATTTTAAATATTTAGCGAGCCCATTAATCGATGAGCATGGTGTCCCCATTCGTGGAGTTTATTTTCACAAGTATATAACTCAGATTAGTGTGTGTAGTTTTGAAAATATTGGAAACGTTCAAGACTGATTACAACTTAAAGTAGAATAAAATCTCGCAAACTAAATACAAGAATAGAATACTCTTCCAGAAATGTAAGACTGCGAGTATGTAAGACTGTTGCAATGGCTTTACAGACTGCAAGACTGTGTGACCGAACGCAGAGCCATGAGACTGCAGTCTGCAATGAGATGGCTTAACATTGTAAGACTATAAGACTGCACAACTAATACTTAAACATTGTAAGACTGTACGATACACAGCTATCAGGCGAGACTACTTAAACATTGTAAGACTGTAGATTGAAAGACTGTAAGACTGTAGGATTTTTATTATTGTTTTTATAAAGAGCTAATGATAATCGTGCATTAGTTTATATTACACGATAAAAAGAATGATGTGAGTGACAAAACATATGGTTGGGTCACATTCGGGTTCAACCCGTTTAATAAACGGGTTGAAGACGTTTACTTAAACGGGTTGGAATATCAAACACAAACCGACATGTTTTAACTCAAATCTAACCCACTAACTAGCCAACCCGTTTAAAGTTTAAAAAAAATGCAAGAAAAAATTAAATAAATAGAATTATAAATCTAAATTAAACAAAACAATAGAGAAAGATTTGTTTTTTTCTAAAAGATCAATATTTAAGAAACAATTAAACTTTCAAATAACATAATTCTCAGAAATCGTAAGTAAATATCAAGTTATTTCAAAGTCATATCAACCGAAGTCGATGGTAGTTAACCTGAACTTTCAGGAAGCTATCTTCTATTTGATCTTCCATCCTCATTTTCATGACATCTCAGCATAATTCATCGAGCATATGATCTATTTTTCCTTTTTATTTTATTTATGTTAAGGATATCTAATAATTTATATTTTTGGGTTAAATGGGTTAGTTTCAGGTTGACTTCGGGTCGAAATTTGATTCCTAATTTGGCCCACTTAATATTTGAGTTGTGGTCGGCTTTACACATTTACTTAAACAGGTCGAAAATTCTAAACCAAACCTGCTATTTCTGGGTGCTATTCGTGTCAATTTATATTGCATAAAAAATAAATTGTGCATCGCACGGGGACAAACTAGTACAAAATAAAACCGAGATGGTAAAAACAAGGAGAAGATGAGCTTTGCAACCATTAACAAATAGTATAGTTCGCATAGTTATTTAGATATTTGTCTATTTTATTAAGGGATAGCACCTTAGACTAGAGTAAATGCTCTTCCAATTTGGTACGTCAATTCTATTATATATTTGTCATTTAGTCCTCTTATTTTTACTCTATTTCAATTATATCCTTATAAATGGTTTTTTTAATCAAATTTATTTTTGAAATCGCATATTAAATATCAACTAAGAAAATGTCAGTGGCCGTCGGTCAGCGCCTTTATCTTCGATTGAAAAAGCGCAAATAAATTTCAGCGATAACTGTATGAACAAATCACAAGTCGAGGCACGCGATACACGCTCTCTTGAAGACGAAATTACCCTGCTAATACCCACGGTTTACGGTAAATTCCTCCGAGATACAACGACTTACGTTTGGAATATAGTGATATCTCAAATACGCTAAACTTCGACGAACGAATACTCTTGCATTGGGACTAACAAGAACACAATTGCTATTAGGGAAATGTAGAGAATTTTTGAATGCTTTTTGAATGATTTTTAATGCTAACTCATGTGGGGTATTTATAAGTGTAGGTGTCTATTCATGAATAAATGCATCTTTATATTAATGAATTCCTATGTACCTTTTGCTTAATTAGTACACCTTCAAATATACCTCTTAGTATTAATTTCATTCACACCTTTACCTAACAATCCCCCACATGAATGAAATAAATGCATGTTTAAAATTTTTGAAAGTCCCGACGAACTATCATTGCATCAAGCAAGATAACTTTTGGCTTTGAATCTTCTTTAGTGAAATATTATCGGATACACTGTACGATTAGTAGCGCGATGCTTTGAACTTACCGGCCATTTGTGTGCACCAAGACAACAATACTCACACAATGACAGTTCTAACAATTTTGTTCTCACGTTGTGTCCATTTCGGCCTTGGACATTATCTCAGTTTAGTAAGTGTTCGTTTATAAGCTGCCATTTTACTTATTCACTTACAAAGGTGATTCTCCTATAAAAAAGTATCCTGCCTTACTTCACCCTTAGGTATAGGAACCATTAAAAGTCCTAGACTTAACCTCACCACTTAGGCAGATTTCACACTTGACGGTCCTTTGGAATGAGGGCAGTTTTTCAAGTGTATCACTGAACTGTCAAAACTTAGTTTTCCCATTGAACCAAGGTTTCGGGATATCCGATTCTCAAGGTTGGGTTACCGCTAAGAATGTTCTTATGTTGTGGATTTTAAACCCATTCCACTAACCAGTTTGTACATTTGATCTCGATTTATGCCTTTAGTAAGCGGATCCGCTAGGTTTTCCTTTGACTTTATATAGTCAACCGAAATAACCCCATTCGAGATTAATTGTCTTATAGTATTATGTCTCCGACGTATTTGTCGAGACATGCCATTGTACAAACTACTTCGTGCCCTTCCGATCGCCGATTGATTATCACAATGTATCATTACGGCGGGCACCGGTTTATTCCAACAGGGAATATCTTCTAAAAAATTTCTAAGCCATTCAGTTTCTTCCCCGGCTTTATCTAGAGCTATAAACTCAAACTCCATTGTGGATCTAGCTATACACGTTTGCTTAGATGATTTCCAAGACACGGCTCCTCCATCTCTAGTGAACTCGTAGCCACTAGTCGACTTTGAGTCGTTTGTATCTGATATCCAATTTGCATCGCAGTACCCCTCAAGCACTGCGGGATATCTCGTATACGTTATTCCCAAGCTCATAGTGTGCTTTAAGTACCCTAGTACACGAATAAGAGCACTCCAATGATTGTCGCTTGGGTTGCTTGTGAACCTACTTAGTTTGCTCACTGAATAGGCTATATCGGGGCGCGTACAGTTCATTAAGTACATCGTTCTCAATTATTCGAGAATATTCTAGCTGAGAAACTGGTTCACTTCGGTTCTTAGCCAAGTGTTGAGTTAAATCAACAGGCGTCTTAGCCGGAGGTTTGTCAAACACATTGAACCTCTTCCATATACTTTCAACATAATGGGATTGTGATAAAACAATTCCTTCCGAGTTCCTAGCGATTTTAATTCCTAAGACAACATCGGCTTTTCCCATATCTTTTATGTCGAAATTCTTTTTCAACATCTTCTTGGTACTTGCAATTAAATCATTATTTTTTCCAAGGATCAACATATCGTCTACGTACAGACACACGATTATAAATGAATCAGCGGTACCTTTAATATAGACGCACTTATCGCATTCATTGATTTTAAATCCATTTGATAGCATAGTTTTGTCAAACTTGTTTAGGTGCTTGTTTTAGTCCATAAAGAGACTTAAACTAATCGACACACCTTGGCCTCTTTTCCGGGGTGCAGTGAACCACTCGGGTTGTTCCATATAAATTTCTTCTTCGAGGTCCCCATTTAGAAAGGCGATTTTCACGTCCATTTGATGAATTTCAAGGTCATGCGAGGATGCAATCGCAATTAATACACGTATAGACGTGATTCGAGTCACCGGAGAATACGTATCAAAGAAATCGTGTCCCTCTGTTTGTTTCAACCCTTTTACAACCAATCGGGCTTTATATTTATCAATAATTCCATCCGTCTTATATTTTCTTTTAAGGATCCACTTGCATCCTAAAGGTTTGCAACCCGGAGGGAGATCAACTAACTCTCACGTATTATTAAACATGATGGATTCTGTTTCACTATTGATAGCTTCTTTCCAAAGAGGTGCTCCTGGACTTGCCAAAGCTTCACGAATAGTTTGTGGTTCATCCTCTGCCATATAAATTATAAAATCAGGACCAAAAGATTTGGGCACCTTAGTCCTTTTACTTCGCCTAGGTTCTTCCTCACCTTTATGAGGTAGCTCAGCCTCGTCGACTGTCCTTTTTCGTGAGATTCTTTCTTCCTTACTTTTAAGAGGAAATACATTCTCAAAGAAGACCGCATTTCTAGACTCAATAGTCATTCCATTATAAAAATCTGAATTTTCAGATTTATACACTAGAAATCGGTAAGCACTACTATTGTTAGCATAACCAATGAATATACAATCAATAGTTTTAGGTCATATCTTGACCTGTTTCGGCTTTGGTATTTCGACCTTTGCCAAACACCCCCACACTTTTAAATATTTATAGGTAGGCTTGTGTCCCTTCCATAGTTCATATGGCGTTTCGTCCCGACTTTTATGGGGTATTTTGTTAAGTATATAATTCGCTTAAAGAATCGCTTCCCCCCCACAGTTTTGGGGTAGACCCGAGCTTACTAAAAGCGCATTCATCATCTCCTTCAGAGTTCATTTCTTTCTTTCAGCTATTCCGTTAGATTGAGGTGAGTACGGCGCCGTTTTTTTAGGAATAATACCAGATTCTTTGCATATTTTGTCAAACGGGGCCACATACTCGCCTCCGCGATCGCTTCTAATCGCCTTAATTTCCGAGTGAGTTGATTCTCGACCTCTGCTTTATACTTCTTGATAAACATAGTTTTACAATGTTATATTTGTGATAAATAAGTCATTTGTATTTGAGTTTTTGGGGGGTTTATGCGTAATTATGGCGAAAATTGGGAAAACTATGCAAATTGGCTGATATTTCAGGACATTAACGTGACTCGGTGCAGAAATTGGGGATGATGGAATCACTTTCCTTGAAACAAGAAATAGGCAAAAAGGATGAAAGGAGCGACATGTTTTCAGGCGACCTCTTTCACACGAGCAAAGGAATCAACTACACAATTTGCTCTAATATATATATAACTCACTGGCATAGCTAAGGAGGGGAGTGGACCAAGAAAGAAAACCCTCTCAAAGACCTGCGTAACCTTCTGCTCCTCAACGACACCAAGCACCCACCTCACCATAACCATCCACCTCTCAAGCACCAACAGCACGAAGCTCCTTTGAACGATCGAAACCCTCAAAGGCTGAAAGTCCATCAAAAGCAGGCAGCTCTTCCAAGAAGCAAGCACCTCACGCAGCTGTTCTTCTCCTCTCAAGCACATACACGGCAACAAGGAGCTGAAGCTGGGTTGCCCCTTCCAAGCTCGCTTACAAGGTGTTCGATGAATTCCCTCAACGAAGAACAAGGATCTGCTCGGCTAATTTCAGGGAAGATACGATGTTTTCTCTGTGTTATATTCGTTCTTTGTTGTGTTTAATTCATCCTATGAGTAGCTAATCCCGTAGTATTTGAGATTAGATGAACCCTAGCAAATTCGAACCTATATTTTGAAATATTGATGTTTTGTTATTATTATGAATCGCTTACGAATTATGTTATTATTTTGATTATGTCTATGTGATCAAGATAGTTTTTGGGTAATGGCAAGCTACGCTCGAGAGAGGGGTTAACGATTAAACCACTCGTAAACGAGCGGAATAAATTCATCGCTAGAGATAGGTTGAGCTACCCCGTCGAATTAGAGTCAAATCTAATAGAGAGATTTATCGTATTCTAATGCGGTCATCAGTTAAGTAGTTAGGGAAGCTTGCCCGGCTCCTTAATTTGTAGATTAGTTGTTTACGATTATTTTATAGTAAGGCGCAGTTTCGTCGGCTATAGAGACTCGTATGCATGTTATAGAAATCTCCACGGTCTAATAATAGTAATGTTTATGTATAATACATATTTGCTTCGGTCGAGCTAGGGGGATTCGAAGTCTCAAATACTTTGCTTTTATAAAGTCGTTCCAACCCGTTATCGCTATTTTATCAGATTTTTATTTTTGTGTTTATCGTTTACTTAGTTTATCGTTATCTTATCAGATTTTAGGCATTCCTTCTTCACGTGCCCTTTCTTCTTACAGAAAAAGCAACTAGGTTCTTTCTTAATCTTCGCAGTAGGAGCAAGCGGTGCTTTCCCTTTACCTTCATAATCTTTCTTCTTCTTTCCGTGCATTGCCATATATGCAGTTTCAACATTCCCTTTCTCCATCATCAGTCTCTCGTCCTCTTGCACACACATGGTCATAAATTCATTAATAGACCACTTCTCCTTATGTGTGTTATAAGAGATTTTGAAAGGATCATACTGTGCGGGAAGTGAATTCAGAATAAAGTGCACAGGAAAAGAATAAAAAAATCAACATTCAACTCATTGAGCTGAGCCGTAATGTCTCTCATAGTCATGATGTATTCCCGAACCCCTCTAACACCCTTAAACTTCATGAATGTGAACTTCATGATGAGGTACTGGCTAAGGCCTTGTCAGAAGACTCAAATTGCTCATCAATAGCCTTCATGAGCTCTTTCACCTTGTCATGCTTATCGATAGAACCACGGATGCTTGGCGATACTTTAGACTTAATGTATGCCACGCCAACCCGATTCGACTTCTCCCAAGAATTGTATTCTACAAATCTCAAAAGGGGAACTAGCAGAATTCAATGCAGGTGGTTCATCTTTCCTTGTAACATAATCAAGGTCATGCCATGCCAAGTACAAAAGCACTTTTTCTTTCCGAACTTTATAGTTATCTCCCCTTAACTCGAGAGCCGATGTAGGTACAATAACAGGAACTGCAAACCACGTCATAAAAATAAAATAAAACATAAGACTACAATGATAATGCTTTATACAATTATAAAACATATAACATGTGAATCTATAGACATGATGCTGCCTGTGGGCTAAGTATCAATTCAATAAGATTCAAAGGCTAAAATTGATAACACTGTTAAACTCCAAATATCCGATGCTTGTGGGCCAATCAGAAAATCTAACATGTAATCCTAATCAAATTAACAAGAATAATAAAACTCCTGTGGGATAGAATTATCATTCAGTCAATTGGATCACAATTAATCTCTTAAACTATATGTGATCGTAAACTTAATATATAATATTTTATAAAGAGGACTGCTGTGGCAATATCCTCAAAGAAAAAATATTATATAGATCACTGAATATTAACATTAAATCCGACATACAAATATATTCACAAAGTTCATGCATATTCATAGTATAAATAAAACTTCAGAATATTCATACACACATGCTCACAGTATGCAGATTCAATGCAAAATAATCAATATCTAGCATGCAAAATAATAAGATTGAAAACTGTTATCAAGTAATCACGCAAGCATCATATAAATAAGCAAAATGGGTCTGAACTAAATTATAAAATGGTGGAGCACTTAAAATGTATTGGGCTGCGAATTGGCGCATTAAGAAAACAAACCCTAATTCAGACTTATTGCAGAGAATGCCCTACGTGCGCCACTTAAGTGGTATTGCACAGCGGCGCTGTCGCAATCACCGGCCAGCACCCAACGGCACTATCCACGCAACCACGAGGCCACTCGGCCATGATAGCAACCAGAGACACACGCAGATGCAACATTGATGTCCGAGTTAACAGATCGGTTTTCTCTAACTGAAACATGATATCAAGGCCGAAGGCATAGATGCTCTGATACCAATATGTAAGAATTAAATCATCTTAATACGTTCTAAGTATGCACATATCATACAATTACAGCAGTTTAGAACATGAAATTTATACGGAAGAGTGAAACAGGATTACCTCCAGCCATTGATGAGAAGAACCGTCACGTTGAAAGGAATAGAGGTGTTTTTCCAAGTCTATCTTACTGCTATTATTGATGGGATTTTCAGCGTACGTAAGAAGACACGAGGACCTCCATATTTATAATAAGAACTGAAGGAAGTTTCTCCATCAGAAACTGCTGTGGCAGTTACCCACAAGTGGGATATGGAAAATGCTCAACACATACGTGCCACTACTCAATAAAAAATAATATCAAGTTAATATATTGGACCATAAAATCCAATAAAAATCCCTCGGAAAAAGGGCGACCCAAAACAGCAATCTTGACGACGAAATACGATGGATAGACATGAAGAACGGATCAGAAAAAATTGGACAAGTGCTGCTGTATAAAGTGACTTCAGTGTTGAGCGTGGTTGAACACCTATTATTCCAAGACCTCGTGGATGAAGTGCTTGTCGTCCGTCATTCATTACAGAAATGGAGTAGTATCATGGTTCTGAAACCGGGTTTTCGAACCGGATCATAAATTTTAGTGGTTTAAGATTCAGTAGTTTAACCAGTATAAAATCGGAATCAAACCGGAGTCAACCAGTATCTTTAAATATAATTAATATATATATTATGATTGAATCAACTGAATAACATAAATTATAAGATGTTTATTTAGTACTTTTTTATATTAGAATTTTATACAATTGAGGGTCAAAATTAAATAAAGTAAATTGTATTGGTAGTTGAAATTAATTGTACCACGGCCTCCAGAAATTAAATCTATAAAATTGGGGTCAAAACGAAATGTAAATAAAAAATATGGTCCATTAGTTAATTATAAAACAAAAAAAAATGAGCTCTACAAGAGTCGAACCAGGCCAAATTAGATAAATAGCACACAACTCTATCACCAGACCAAATAAAAACATACATCTTTATTCATTTTCAATCTTTATAACGTTATTTTCGGTTTTTCTTTTTCTTTTTAAATAGCTTAGACCAGATCGGAATCGGACCGAATTAACGGCCAGTTCGCTGGTCTCCAGTCGGAACCGGCCGGTCCGGTCCGGTTTTCAAAACCTTGAGTAGTATCTCTTATAGAGCACGTTGCATAAAAATACAGTTAATCTGCACAATCTTACAGTTGCTACAATGTTTTTATTCTAATCCAATAACTCTATCTTCTACACTAATTTTTCAACCTATTAACTCCATTTTCTACTCTAAAAACCAACTTCATACATCAAACTTTATATTATAATAATTTCAAAGTCAATAAATTATAATAACTAATATTTAAAATCAAATAAATAATTAGCATATTATTTAATTATAATTTTATTAAATTAAAAGAAAAATATTAATAACTAAAAGGAACAAAATTATTTTTACTTTTTTATTAAGAAAGACAAATATTTTAGTATAATTAATATAATTTATTAAATAAGATAAATAAATAGAAAGTACAACACAATTTTTGTTGAGAATTGTGTGTACTCTACGTCTAGACTATCTATGCTAATCCACACAATATTAGTGTTAGATATAGAGTCTCATTGGAGTTGAGACGTACTTTGTTTTTGTGTTTACACAAAAATAAAGTATCCGTTGGAGATGATCTTAGAGAGATGAAAGAGGTTCCATGAGGCAACATACTCTATCGATCATAACATTGATGTTTAGAAAAAAGCATCAGATAGAAACTTTGATATAACACATGTATACAAGTTTCATACACACGTGAGCATGTGTATCTAGTATGAAAAAACTGATAAATTGGTTTGTCAATTTGATGTGCTTAATTATCTGTTACTTTTAAATTTGAGATTTATAATTTTTATATGAAATATAATTTTAAATTATATATTAATGTGTATGGATATAAGTACAATAATAATGGAGGTGTTATATGTGATAATCTTTAATTATAGAAAAGGTGTTAAATTGTAAATATTTTAACACACCAAATTGTATAGTCATGCCCATCATAGTTAATATAATAGAATATATTTTACCATTTATCTTTTTATTTATGATATTTCTTAAATTATATTTTTGTTTTTTAATAGCTTAATTAATGATCAACAATGTTCAAAATATAAAATAATTTGATATTTGACGTACTAGTTATTATAAACCCATTAACCAAATACGTACACATTAGCTTAATTAATAATCAACAATGAAAATATAAAATAATTTGATATTTGTACAAACTATGTGTGTAAAGGTTATAGTTATTATAAACCCATACCCAAATACACGTTTTATTTTATCACAGGTTTTATATAAATCTTACTAATTTAAAATATAAATAAAAATCTGGAGTCAAGCACTTACAGTTATTTTTTATCTCTGGATACATGATACTGTTATTTGCCCTTCATTTAGAAATTTAGTTTTTGACACTCGATTTTACAATTACTTTTTAGGCAATTCTACACATAAATCCCCACACCCCAAACTATCCATCAACTAACCCCCCTTCCAATTCATTTATCATTAAACTCTTCATTTCAAACAATTAAAACACATAGCTACCTAATTGACAATTTTAGCCTTGTAAAACTTAAATATTGCCTAAAAACCTTTTGACTTTGGTCAAGATCCCTTCTTCCAATTTCACTCGTTACAGAGAAAGCTTGAGAGTCTAATAGCAAGAACGAGATAACGAGATTACAGGCAAGCTTCACTTTCACACACATTTATTCTATGAGAGAGAACGAGCAAGCTTCCACGAGCAAGCTCTCACCAGTGTTGGACACATCCATTGAATGAGCGAGAGCTACTGTAAACTTCGGGTTTTTTATTTTTTTGATTTTTTGGCATTTTTTGTTAATGCAGAGCTTAGAACTTCGATATGTGCACTTCTTGAAGGAGTCCATGTTGGGCTGTGTCTATCATTTGATTAGTGCTCGAATTTGGGGTTTATGGCTAAAATTTAGATTTTATTTTTCTTTTTTTGATCCGGGGTTTTGATATCTTTCAAATTTGGGTTTTTTAGCTTCTATTACGCTTTCGATGAAATTCATAAAGGTATGCACTTGTGACTGTCTTGGTACGAGGCTTGGTTGTTTTTGGGTACTATAAGTTTCAATACTGTTATTTGTGTCTATTTATGGATAACTATGTATATTGGTGCCATTTTGTCTGGTTAGTAGTAATCTAAACGTGATTTAATTATTTGATGTCTTGATACCGTATATCAATTGAATTGGTACTGTTTGTCTATGTTTTTTTTAGTAATGCATTACATACTAATGGTACTCCAAAAATTATATGAGTACACGACGGAGCGGAGGGCGTGGATTGCGGCATACATCCTACAATGTCCATGAATAGATGCATCATCATACCTACAGCTCGTTGGAGTTATCTTGACGATATTAAAGTTGAAGTATATCGTGGCTCCATGACGGCCACCCATTACTTAAAGATCCTCTTAATTGTATGCTCCACTTGTTTGAATGATATTATCCGTGTTTATAACATTTTAGACTGTGGTTGAGGTTCTAGGAACCTGTTCTGAGACAATTTTTTATGCTTCTTATGTTGAGGTGCTGTGACTTGTAGGACTTGTTTATGCTATAGTACCTGAAAAAATGCTTGTAGTACCAATATGTAGATTTTCATAGTACCAATACGTAGATGTACTTAGTAACATAATATATGCTAGTGTAGTACCATTCGTAGATTACTTGTAGTATCGGTTTGGTACTAGGTTTTTAATAATTGAAACACGTAGATTATTGTGCAAATAAGGCATGAAAACTTCCAAAATATGGCACATAATAAAAATTGAACACACGGTGACGTCGAAATACGCTCTCTAATTTGTAGTACCAATATATACACTTTTTCAGTACCACAACATGGTTGTTTGCAGTACCATAAATGTCTTTATTGCAGTACCCTTCGTCGGTAATTTGTAGAATCTTTTACGTACTGGGCGATCGGCGTCGAAATACGCTAGCTTTGATTTGTCGTACCAATATAAAGACATTTGATGTACCAACATGTGGATGATTGCAGTACCATAACTTATGCTATTACAGTACCCTTAGTAGGTTTTTAGCAGTATCTTCGTCGTACCCCTCGGTGAATTGTCGAAAACACGTCGAAATACGCCCTCTAATTTGTGGTACCAATGTAAACACTTTTGTAGTACCACTATATTGACTTCTGCAGTACCATGACATATGCTATGGTAGTACCATCTATAGGTTTTTGTAGTATCTTTTACGTACCGGGCGAACGGCGTCGAAATACGCCAAAACTAATTTGTGGTACCAATATAAATACGTGTGCGATGCCTATATGTGGACTTTTGTAGTACCATAACTTATTCTATTGTGGTACTATCCGTAGGTTGTTTGTAGTACCTTCGCCGTACCATTCGTTTTGATTGTCGAAAACACGTAGATTCTTGAGCAATTAACGCCTGAGAGCTTACATAATGAAGCAAATAACAAAGAACATAAAACATAAACACTAACTTCCAATATACGAAAAATCTTCACTATTTAGTAAGATATTGTAACTAGCATCATATAAGTACAAGGAAAGTTGGCTTTTCAATGTATTAATCATTGATTCTAAATGTTAACCCGTCAATTATGATATCAAATGATCAACTTAGTATATTTAACCATGGTAACGTACTCACGGACCAAAAAATAACCGGAACAACGTCGAAATACGCCCTCTAATTTGTGGTACCAATGTAAACACTTTTGTAATACATATATATGACTTTTGCAGTACCATGACATATGTTACCGCAGTACCATCCGTAGGTTGTAGTATCTTTTATGTACCGGGCGAACGGCGTTGAAATACTCGAAAACTAATTTGTATATAAACACGTTTGCGGTCCCCATATATGGACTGTTGCACTACCATGACATATGCTATCGCAGTACCGATTCGTGAGTTGTTTGTAGTATCTTTTATGTACCGGGCGAACGGTGTCAAAATACGCCAAAACTAATGTGTTACCAGCATAAATACGTTTGCGATACCTCTATATAGGCTTTTCCAGTACCATGACATATGCTATCGCAGTACCATCCTTAGGTTGTTTGTAGTATCTGTTACGTACTGAGCGAACAGCATCGAAATACGCCAAAACTAATTTGTCGTACCAATATAAACACGTTTGCGGTACCTATATATGGACTTTTGCATTACCATGACATATGATATTGCAGTACCATCCTTAGGTTGTTTGTAGTATCTGTTACGTAGTGGGCGAACAGCGTCGAAATACGGCAAAACTAATTTGTGGTACCAATATAAACACGTTTGCGGTACCTATATATGGTCTTCTGCAGTACCATGATATATGCTATTGCAGTACCATCCATAGGTTGTTTGTAGTATCTTTTATGTACCGGGCAAACGGCGAAGAAATATGCCAAAACTAATTGTGGTACCAATATAAACACGTTTGCGGTACCTATATTTGGACTTATGTAATACCATAACTTACGCTATTGTAGTACAATCCGTAGGTTGTTTATAGTACCTTAGCCGTACCATTCGTTTGATTGTCGAAAACACGTAGATTCTTGAGCAATTAACGCCCGAGAGCTTACATAATGCGGAAATAACAAAAATTAAAAGTATGACAACATAAAACATAAACACTAACTTGCAACATACGAAAAATCTTCACTATGTAGTAAGATATTGTAACTAGCATCATTTAAGTAGAAGGAAAGTTGGTATTTCAATGTAATAATCCTTGATTCTAAATGTTATCCCGCCAATTATGATATCAAATGATCAACTTAGTATATTTAACCATGGTAACGTACTCACGGACCAAAAAATAACCCGAACGACGTCGAAATACGCCCTCTAATTTGTGGTGCCAATATAAACACTTTTGTAGTACCTATATATTGACTTTTGTAGTATTGTGACATATGCTATCGCAGTACCATCCGTAGGTTGTTTATAATATCTTTTATGTACCGGGCGAACGACGTCGAAATACGCCAAAACTAATTTGTGGTACCAATATAAACACGTTTGTGGTCCCTATATATGGACTGTTGCACTACCATGACATATGCTATCGCAGTACCAATTCGTGAGTTGTTTGTAGTATCTTTTATGTACCGGGCGAACGGCATCGAAATACACCAAAACTAATGTGTTACCAACATAAACACGTTTGCGATGCCTATATATAGGCTTTTGCAGTCCATGGCATATGATATCGCAGTATCATCCTTAGGTTGTTTGTAGTATCTGTTACGTACTGGGCGAACAGCGTCGAAATACGGCAAAACTAATTTGTGGTACCAATATAAATACGTTTGCGGTACCTATATATGGACTTCTGCAGTACCATGACATATGATATCGCAGTGCCATCCGTATGTTGTTTGTAGTATCTGTCACGTACTGGGCGAACGGCGTCGAAGTACGCCAAAACTAAGTTGTGGTACCAATATAAACACGTTTGCGGTACCTATATATGGACTTTTGTAGTACCATGACATATGATGTCGCAGTGCCATCCGTATGTTTTTCTGTAGTATCTTTTATGTACCGGGCGAACGACGTCGTAATATGCCAAAACTAATTTGTGGTACCAATATAAATACGTTTGCGGTACCTGTATATGGACTTTGCAGTACCATAACATATGCCATTGCAGTACCATCCGTAGGTTGTTTGTAGTATCTTTTATGTACCGGGCGAACGGCGTCGAAATACGCCAAAACTAATTTGGGGTACCAATATAAACATGTTTGCTGTCCCTATATATGGACTTTTGCAGAACCATTATATATGCTATCGCAGTACCATCCGTAGGTTGTTTGTAGTATCCACAGTACTCTTCGTAGACGTTTGCGGCAAATAACAAAATTAAACATATGGCAACGTATCGACTAAGAATGTGTCATAACATATCGACAACATATCGACAAAAGAATGTGCCGTAACCAATGTGCCATAACCTATCGGCAACATATCGACAAAAGAGTGTGTCATAACCAATCGACAACATGTCGACAAAAGAATGTGCCTATAACCTATCGAAAAATGCTTACCCTAGTGTAGTACCGTTCAATTCTGAGTTTCGGCGACCAGAAAATCTTTAGTGGAGCTTTCCACTAGTCACAACTCACAGTGGGTGAAAAGTGTTAATAATAACATTTTTCAAAGGAAAAATATGCATTAGACGTTGCGATTCTGCTAAGGCAAGATGAAAACGACAATTGTATGAATTCATGGGATAAACATAATATGTTAAATTCTTGGTATTCATCTTCTATAACACATTCAAGAACTCATTTAAATATTACAATTGCAGATTGTGCTGCCATAAGATGTACAAATTTCAACAGCTTAGCATCGATCAAATCTCCATTTTACATTACACTTCCCCTTCACCTGTAAGGAGAGTTACTCCCCTGCGCATTGAGCCACCAAGCTGTAACAAGCAATCCGTCCCCTCATAGCCGTAAGGTCATTATGCGTCCTTATACTCGTGTGCGTTGGCGAGCATGGCGACTTTTCTGACCTCGGATTCTCTTGCATTCTTCTTTCCGTAGGCTATGTTTTCGTATATGGTCGCTGCGAGCAAGGTGGATACTTGGCTGACGAGGGCAATTTGGGACCTCAAGTTTCTGAGATCGTAGTCTCTCACATCTTTATCGACTACAATCACAGCCCATCGATGGATCATAGAATTGCTCGACGAGGGACATGAATTTCCCAAAACTGTTGGGGCCCACCAGCGCCACGGTGGTCCCGGCATTGACCTTTAGGTTGAGCACCTTGAATATCAGCTCTATGGCCTAGAAGGGTACGCAAAGACCACGATTTGCAGCTCGACCTTTCATAAACGTCCCCTTTAGAGGCATCAATCGTAGTCGACGACAGATCCTCGCCATCAATCAGATTCTTTCGATCTAAAACTGCAAACACCGAGCGGACGGCGCTGTTTCCACTAGACAAATCGTTCGTCGTGCTCCCAGCTTCAGATACGGTGGAGCTGTGAACACCAAGGCCAAGAAAGCCTGAAAGTGCCTCACCGGCGAGGAGCATGGAGGAGGATTTAGGCGACGACGGAGGTCTCGGTCGGCGAAGAACGTCGATTTAGGGTTTCGATAAGGTTTGAAAATGAGTTTAAAATTAGGGGTTTTGGAATAAGAAATTGACGTGTTTTCAATTGATGATTTGAGGAAGAAAAAATTTAAAAATTAATAAATGAGGGGCAAAATCGTCATATCTATCGATTAGGTAGTGAGGTGTATGATTATTTTGAAATAGGGAGTTTGATAAAAATTTAATGGGAATGGTGAGTTAGTTGATATATAATTTAGGAAGGGGGTTTAGTTGAGGTTGCTCCTACTTTTTAATCCTCAAAACATTGTATATTGTCGATTAATCATAAAATATAATTTTATTACATTTACATATAACGATTTTACTCCTGTTTTATCCGGTGAAACCACTAATGAAGCAAAATCATAAATGCTTAGTTACACGTTATTTTCTTTTAGAATTTTCGAATTAAAAAAATGTTTTATTTATTTATTCTTTTTACTAACCAAAGGAGAGAAAAATATAATATAAATTCAGGACATTAATTTAGCAAAAAACAAAAAGGTAAATATAATTCTTCTTTTTATGCATTTCCCCTTAAATTCAAGGACCGAGTTCGACTTTCAGGCTTCCATTGACAGCTGCTTTTGCTCTGATCTGCATCTACCACTCACCTCTCAGCTTTCCTCTAGGGCAAATTTTCACCACTTCAGTGTTCTCGGTTCATACGTCCTTAATCCAAGGTAAAATTGCCAAGTTAATGCAACAAATAATGAAACCAAACAGATTAGGCTTCTTTCTCGAGTCTTCGTATTATTTATCATATACCTTTCGAGGATATTTCTGAATGGTGCTCACTCTGTATGATTTGCTTACTATATATTTATTATGCATGAGCGATTGGGCGTTTGCTTCTAGGGTTTTTGTTGTTGACACAGATCTGTTGGTCATTAAGTAAAGGTGCTGCTATTTTTGGTTGCTTTTGGATTATCTGATATGTGCCAGTGTTGCTTCTACTCTCCGTTCTATGATCATTTAACCATATGGTTCGCATGATTGATTATAGAGTTTTTGTAGATCAATAATTTTTATCTGTTACGGGTTCTGGCATAACGATTTATAACATTTATCCAGGATGGATGTCGCATTGGCTTGTCCTTCGTTTCAATTGATAACTGTATCATTTTTATTTCTTGTCTGTTTGGTTGAAGGATTATTGTGGAAAGAAAACGGTTCAAGAAACCAAAATTGTAGAAAGCCTTTTTTTTCAGTCTTTTGTTTGTGATGGCTGTTATTGTGTGTGTGTGTTTTTTTTTTCTAGATTATTCCCTACCGAAATCATTGAATTGAGACGAGATTTACGAACACAATGGCTTTATCGTTCTGTGATTCTCACCTTTTTTTATAGTGTCAATATTAGTTGTGTGGCCCTTGATAACTGTACACTTGTTAACTTTCAACAGGAATGGCTGCACAACCGGAAAATTCTCAGACAGCTCCTAGTGCTCAGGTGGTTGGAAATGCCTTCGTCGAGCAGTATTACCAGATTCTCCATCACTCTCCCGAATTGGTCTTCCGATTTTACCAGGATACTAGTGTGTTGAGTCGACCAGATGCTAATGGTCATGTGACTACTGTGACAACTATGAAAGTACGTCTCTTAGAAATATGCTAATGCTAACTTTTAACTTTTATTTTACTTACGTCTTGGTATCTTCAGTTATGTTGTATCTTTTTTTATTTGCTCCTGAGTTCTGGTGCTCAAAGTGGAGAAGGTTTTTCTAGGGCCAAATGCTTTTTGAAGATATGATTTGAGCAACTGAAGATATGATTTGAGCAACTGATGTATCTTATGACCTTTGCTTGTTTGTTAAACTGTTTATAATCTTGTGCTCTTGCATATAAATAAACATCTCCATTGCTCTGTTTTCATGATTGGGCAGGACATAAATGAAAAAATATGTTCGTTGGACTACAAGAATTATAAAGCAGAAATAGAGACAGCGGATGCTCAGGTTTCTTTTAAGGATGGGGTGGTTGTCCTTGTGACTGGGTGCTTGACTGGAAAAGATAATCGGAGACGAAAGTTCACTCAAACGTTTTTCCTTGCGCCACAGGATAAAGGCTACTATGTTTATAACGACATATTCAGGTATGTTGAGGCGAGTGAACCAGACAGCGGCACTGTTGCATCTGTTGTAACTGAAGACTTGCCTCTGGCTCCTACAATGGAAGATCTAGGTTAGTTCTGCAGTTTCCTTCTTCTTTAGAAAGTTCGTGTTTCATTTTTTACGTTCGCCTGGGATTTTGATCATTTCTAAATTCTATCTTGTTCCAGAACCGCAACATGTTGTTGACCCTAAGCCGACCCATGAAACATCTCCCATCGAGGAAGTTGAAACTATTAGTGCAGAGGAGAATAGGCGGGAGGCTGATGAGGGACAAGTTATTCTTGATCTGGATTTTGTTGTGGAAGCCAAACCTCACGTAAATGAGAGTCCCATGGTTGTGGCTGCAGAAGAAGCAGAAGCTGTATCTCAAGAGGATGCTCCTAAGAAATCATATGCTTCGATAGTCACGACGAAGAAGGGGCCAACGAAAGTATATGTTCCTGCTAATACCAAACAGATACCTTCTACAATAGCAGAGAAACCTTCATCTGTTAATCCATCGGCGGAGGCACAGGTTTCTGAAGGATCTGCGGCGGCTTCAGCACCTCCTGTTGAAGAAACAGAAACTACTAATGCTCGAGATGAAGGTAGTTCTTTTCTTTTTGGCTAAGACTCCTTATATCTGAATTGAATCAATCAGGTTGCTGAAAATATTCTCATCGTTTCTTGAACTCATAATATATCCTACATTACAAGTTATTGGGGTCTCATCACATTACAATTTACAGTGGAGGGGCACTCCATATACGTCCGCAATTTGCCCATGAACGTGACAGTTCCCGAGCTTGAAGCTGAGTTCAAGAAATTTGGTTCCATAAAGCCAAATGGCGTACAAGTTAGAAGTAACAAGGTTAGACTTAAGAGAAAAAGTTCACTGCATTCCATGATTTGATAGGCATGTCCTTACGATGTGGTGCATCCCCTGTTTGCAGCAACAAGGAGTCTGTTTTGGCTTTGTTGAATTTTTAGACTTCAGCTCCATGCAGAACGCGATTAAGGTATAGATTCATCTGGTCTTTGTCATTCTAATTTTGTCACCAGCTTCGTATCACCATACATACAATTGGGATTCTGTTGTTTTAATGAAGTTACTGTACTGCAGGCTTCTCCAATCACCGTCGGTGATCGTCAAGCTTCTGTGGAGATAAAGAGAGCCACAAATCGTGGTAAAGCCTATACCATTTGACTTCTACTAAAACAGCTACAGAACCAACTTTCAAACTTATATTTTGCGTGGCTACACAGTGGGCAGTGGCCGTTTCGCTTCTCCACGTGGAGGTTTTCGCAGCGATAGCTTCAGGGGTCGCGGTAATTTTGTCGGCGGTCGCACTTATGCAAGGAACGACAGCTTCAGAGGCCGAGGAAGCTTTAATGGCAGACGCGGTGGAGAAGGTTATCAGCAGCAGCAAGCAAGAGGAGGAAGAGGTGCTCCTCGTTCTTCTGGCCTCACTCAGACCGTGGCTTCAACTTAGGTTTGATCTGTGCTCTACTAATTATGCTCAGTGCCTTTAGTTGAGTTTCAAATAAAATTGTGGGTCTTTTGTGTTTTGGTCTTTTTCGGGTTTTCTTGAGTTGCCCAAAGGTGATGATGTGATGAGTGAATATTTGGTTTTCTTGCCAGTTGGGTCATTCTTTTTCTAACCAGATTTTTCTCTAGGAACGAACTACTTCGCATCGGATTATGAATTTAAACTTCTGTCTGTGTATGATTTCCAATGAATAGCAACTGATTATGAGTTGGAGAATAGAGATTAAAACATTCCAGCAATGTGGTTGTTCGGATTTTTATAAAATGAAGTAGACGGCACCAAAAAATTTAGTCCATGTCAGCATATATGGTAACAACTTGTATAAGTTCCGAGCTGAAATTGGATTTGTGGGATAGTCTTATCATAAAATCGCTTCAATTTTGATGGGTGCTTTCACTTTCGCGGATAGAAAAATGTACTCCCTCTGTCCCAGTAATTTATGGACATTTGGGGTATGACGAGGTTTTTAAGAAACAGAATATTTTAATAATATAGTAAATTAAATAAGGAAATGTACAAGTGTATATTTTGACACGTCTTTTAAGAATATTTAAATTATTATATTGATTGTTTGTGATGTTTTTTAGTAAATAAGGAAATGTGTATAAGACGTGGGACGGAGGTAGTAATATATAATTATATTTAGATTATTTCTCATATGGGTTGTCCAAGCACTTGTTCACTTTGCATAATCTCATTATTATTTGTAAAATTAGAAATGTAGCTTTTACTTCATCAATACAGAGTTAAAAGAAATATATTTTTATGAATATCGACAAATATTATATACACATATCAATTTGATCGCTATGAACAAAATAAATTGGCATTGTTTATCTGTTTTTATCAAATAAATTTCATGAAATAACGATGATTTTATGATGTGAGATATGCATATAGTTGTCTTTTCGTATAGTGAGGATTGAATTAACTGTATTGCACGACTCAAGATTAGGAGGAGGATGTCTTATTGTGGGCTTTAATATACGCGGACTTCATTTATACTGAACGGTATTACATTCGATATCTTGGTTTTATCCTGAAAGAAACTAAAGGCAGCCATATGACTTTGCATGTAATTTGAATGTCCTTTGATTCAATATTGATACTTACAGGACTAAAATAAATTGTTATCCTTAAGTGGACACACAGCTTCCTCAAACATATAAGACTAAGCCCTCGTTTGGTTACCAGGTTTAGTAATTTTAAACATAGGTTTATCTAATGCCGGTATGTTTGGTAGTTATGTTTAAATAAAACATGGGTTTGTTTATAATAACTTTAAATCTATGGGTATAGGTTTAGAATAACACACCATTGAGGTGGGTTTTGAAAACCCACAAATTATTTTACAAGATTATCCCGCAGTAACCCACGAGCACCACACTCTTTCAACCTTTGTCAACTCAATTCACACCCTATCAAAGAATGAAGAAGATGACAAAGGCATTACAGCCTCAGCCCTTTATAACTAAAGCAGGCGGAAAGTGTTTTAAAAGGTTTGAAAGCATCTGGTTAATAAAACACGACTTTGCTTATTGACGGGATCACTTATTAAGTTGCTCTCAGTGGTGACGACTTCTATAAGGGACCAAGTGGACGCTGTAATAGACTTGACGTTATTTTTGGCGGCAAAACGTTTTTGGCTCAATACAAAATAGGAACGAGCTCTGTGTCATCTTCTTTAATTCTTGCTTCTGTAATTTTTCACTGTGTGAATAAAAGAGATCATCTTCTCCGTGGACGCTGTAATTCTTGCTTCTTTAACTCTTGCTTCTTTAATTCTTACTTCTTCTTGTTCATACAAGCTTTCGATTCATAGTTCAAATGAGCACTCGATTCTCATTTTCTTTATGGTATCAGAGCGAAATTTAAAGCTGCGATTCCTCGAGATTCAAATCGTATCTTGATCATCAATTCAATACACAGGGAATTCAGTGACACACAGCAACCAGATGTTGACTACATAAAGCATGGCGAATTCAAACTCAACAGTTTTGATAAATGACCCTTACTTCCTGAATAATAATGAGAATTCAGGGCATATTCTGGTGCAAGAATCTCTAAATGGGGATAACTATGCAACCTGGAGCCGTGCAATGTTGATAGCACTCATCGGAAGGAACAAGGAAGGGTTCGTAAATGGCACTCTGCTTCCACCAGTGGATGATGCTCAAAACTCAATTGCCTCTCAAAATCAAGTAAGTGCGTGGAAGAGGAATAATAGTGTCATTATATCTTGGATCATCCTGTGTCAAAAGAGATAGCTGCTAGCATATTATACACTTCATCTGCAAGAGAAGTATGGGTACATCTTGAAGAGAGATTCGGCCAAACCAATAAGCCGAGAGTATTCCAGCAGAGACCTGATCAACCTGTCACAGGGATCTGATGGTATTGATGTCTATTTCACGAAGCTCAAAACCTTATGGGATGAGTTAGCCAACTACAGACCAGTCTGTAAGTGAACATGCGGGGGCATGAAAGAGCTGAAAGCACACTTAGTGAGGAATATGTGTTGGCATTTCCTTATGGGATTGAATGATTCTTTTTCCCAAGTAAGAGGGCAGGTTTACTCATGGACCCTTTGCCCACTGTCAACAAAGTTTTCTCTAATGGTTCAAGAAGAAAAGCAAAGATCCATGGTCGTAGCAGCCCTGCAGAAAAATGATGATCAACTTCACAACATGGCTATGATGGCAGCTAAAAATGGTCCTGAAATGCCTAGAAAAAGTAGATATGCACATAGGAAGGATGTTGGGAGGCCACTGTGCACACATTGCAACAAGAAAGGCCATACCATAGAGACATGCTATCAAGTGCATGGGTATCCCCCGGGTTTTAGACAAAATCAGAAGTTTAGAGCTGCAAGATTGAACCAGTGCATCACTGATCAGCCGAGCAAGGTCTGTCAAAGTCTTGCCAACAGCCACAACAAGGATGGCATGGTGCAACTCCAGGTCACACCATTTCAACTGGAGAGTCTAAGAACACTAATCAATCAGTCTGTGGCTCAGCAATCATCAGATGCTGGTGAGAATCCTCATCTCAGTGAAAGAAGAGAAGGTATATGTCTTTCATTTAAGTTGCCTAGGCTGACAAATCACAAGGTTTGGTTGCTAGATTCAGGGCCACAAGGCACGTGGGTGGTAACAAGAGTATGCTGACTGGCATACATGAAATCGCAGTATCCAATATAATTTTGCCAGATAATCCAGTCATACAAGTAAATGAGGCAGGTTTTCGTGTCATCAATGAGCATATCACTTTGACAGATGTGTTGTATGTGCCCCAATTTCATTTCAACTTGATATCTGTGAGCTATTTAGCAGTCATGCAAAACTGTTCCTTTGTCCTTGGAGCTAATGGATTTGAAATGCAGGATCATTCCCAGCGAGTGATTGGCAAGGGTAGGAACTTGGGAGGACTTTATGTTCTTGAAGCTGTCACATTTACTCAGTCTAACAGAATAGATAATACTCCTGTTTTTCTCAATAAACTGTCAATAGATTTATGGCATGCTAGGCTTGGGCATCCATCTGACAAGGTGCTAGATGTACTCAGACATTCATTAGTCCATGATAAAAGCTCAAAAGGCTCATATTGTAAGATATGTCCATTAGCTAAACGAAACAGACTAGTTTTTCCTAATGATAGAAAAACAGCTTCTGCTCCCTTTGATTTAGTTCATTCTGATGTTTGGGGGGGCCTTTCATCAACCCTCACATCTAGGTCATCAATATTTTATAACCATAGTTGATGATTATTCCCGGTTCACTTGGGTTTTTATGATAAAATATAAGTCTGAAGTTTAGAAAGTTATCACCTATTATCTTGCTATGATAGAGACACATTTCAGGGCTAAGGTAAAGGTTGTTAGGACTGATAATGCTAAGGATTTAATTTAGTAGACCTAGAGACAAAGGGATAATCCACCATTTATCTTGTGTCCAAACCCCGCAACAAAACTCCGTGGAAGAACGTAAACACCAGCATTTATTGAATGTAGCTCCGGCACTACTATTTCAGTCTGGACTGCCCACCAAATTCTGGTCCGAATGTGTCTTACCATCTACCTTTCTTATCAATAGAATGCCATCTGTACAGTTAGGCAATAAGAGTCCCTACAGTTTGCTATACCAAAGACCAGTAGATTACAGTGTGCTTCGTGTCTTTGGTTCTCTTTGCTCTCTTCCACATTACCAGCAGGTCGCAGGAAATTTGATCCAAGAGCACGGGCATGTGTCTTTCTTGGCTATCCTAATGGAGTAAAAGGTTATAAAGTGATGGATTTGCAGACCATGGAGGTATTGGTTTCCAGGGATGTAAGGTTCAATGAAGCTGAACTACCCTTCAAGACCCAACAACTATCACAGATTCCTGAAGATCCCTTCCCTGCTCATGTACTGCCAAGACCTTATCTTTCTGACTCTGTAGTAGACAATGCAGAGCTGGTGACAACAGACCCTTCAGATCCTGTGGTGGACAATGCAGAGCTGGTTACAACAGGCCCTTCTGATCCAGTGGTGGACAACGAGGGACTGGTTACACAAGAGCTCAATGACTCAACCCTGCCTTAACAAGGAGCAGCAGATTCACCCACCATTGGTGCTCAACAACAGCCGCAGCAGAATCAGAGAAGGTCATCTAGGGAGACAATAAAACTAGTTTATCTGAAGGACTTTATTGTAATAAGCCGTCTCATGGAAAAGTCTTGTACACCATCTCCCAGCTTCAGTCCTACCAACACTTTTCAAGGAACCATCAACATTTCATCAATGGACTGTCTGAGGCAGGGGAACCTAAAACCTATGCACATGCTGTGAAGGATGAAAGATGGCAAGAGGCAATGAGGGAGGAATTCAAGGCACTAGAAGACAACCATACATGGATACTGACTCATCTCCCAAGAGGAAAGAAGTCCATTGGGAGTAGGTGGGTGTATAAGCTCAAACTAAACTCAGATGGTCAAGTAGTTAAGCACAAGACCCGGTTAGTTGCAAAGGGATATGATCAGAGGGTAGATGTCGACTATATCGATACATTTGCACCAGTCGCAAAGCCTAACACAATTTGCTCAGTTTGGCCGCAAAGCTTGGCTGGACTCTAATGCAATTGAATATCAATAATGCCTTTTTACATAGGGACTTATTGGAAGAGGTTTACATGGATCTCTCGCAGGGATTACCAACAACATGCACGGTCAGGGCCAGACAGAGTGGTATGTAAGCTCAGCAAATCTATCTATGGCTTAAAGCAGGCGTCCCCCCAGTGGAACAAGAGATTCATCGAGGCAGTGTTAGATTTTGGCTTCCTTCAGGCACAGGCTGACCACACTTTGTTTACCAAGGGTAAAGGGGAAGACCTGGTTATGCTATTGGTATACGTGGATGATATAATTTTGGCTGGGCCATCTGTAGCAGCAATTCATCAGGTAAAACAGTTTCTCAGCTCATGTTTTAAGTTAAGGACTTGGGAGACCTCAAGTATTTCCTTGGCGTCGAAGTAGCTCGAAATAAGGAAGGAATATATATTGCACAAAGGCAATATACGCTCCAACTGCTAGAGGATACAGGTTATCTCGATTCAAAGCCCCTATCTACGCCCATGAACCCGAATGAAAAACTGTCAGACTCTGATGGCGAATTGCTAGGTGATCCCTTCAGATATAGAAGATTGATAGGTAGGCTTCTCTATTTAACTTTCACTCGGCCTGACATTGCATTTGCAGTCCACAAGCTCAGCCAGTTTATCTCAGCCCCGAGAACAGCGCACTTAATGGCTGCGCATCACCTTCTCAGATACCTCAAAGCCTCCCCGGGACAAGGCATTCTGTTCAGTTCGATACCAGACATCGACCTCAAGGGGTTTTCTGATGTGGATTGGGAAGCATGTCAGGATACTAGGAGGTCTGTGACTGGGTATTGCACCTTCATTGGTGATTCCATGGTTACTTGGAGGGCGAGGAAACAAGCAACAATCTCTCGGTCCTCGACAGAAGCCGAGTATAGAGCCTTGGCTCACCCATGGCAGAGGTTCTATGGATCACTCACTTGCTCACAGAATTGGGCATCCATCTACAACACACTCCAGTGGTTTACTATGATAACCAGTTGGCCTTGCAGCTAGCTTCAAATCCTAAGTTCCACGAACGTTCTAAACACATCGAAATCGACGGCCACTTCATCCGACATCACGTGTCAAATGGGGCAGTCAAGCTCATTCCGGTAAGGTCCGAACATCAGGTCGCTGATGTCTTTACTAAGCCCCTTTCAGGCCCTATGCTACACCAGTTTCTAGTCAAGATGGCGGTAATAAATTTATACCATCCATCTTGTTGGGGGGGGGGGGTGGGTATCAAAGAATGAAGAAGATGACAAATGCATTACAGCCTTAGCCCTTTATAACTGAAGCAGGCGGGAAGTGTTTTAAAAGGTTTGAAAGCGTCTGGTTAATAAAACACGACTTTGCTTATTGACGAGATCACTTATTAAGTTGCTCTCAGTGGTGACGACTTCTATAAGGGACCAAGTGGACGCTGTAACAGACTTGAAGTTATTTTTGGCGGCAAAATAGGAACGAGCTCTGTATCATCTTCTTTAATTCTTGCTTCTGTAATTTTTCACTGTGTGAATAAAAGAGATCATCTTCTCCGTGGATGTAGGGTTCAATTGATGATCCTGAACCACGTTACTTCTTCTTGTTTATACAAGCTTTCGATTCATAGTTCAAACGAGCTCTCGATTCTCATTTTCTTTACACCCTTGATTTCTTTCATCCCTCAAGTCGCCAAGCTAGGTGTTAGAAAATCGTCTCTTTATTGTAGGTGAGTTAATTTTCTCATTTATCTTCTATTCTTGATCTGCGATTTCACAAGCTTTTGCAATTTACATCTAATATCTTGGCTGTTCGAATTTTTTTTATTGATGCTAGTTTTGCTCAAGTGGGTTTCTACATCGCTTATGTGCTTTGATTGCCATATTTGATTTCTTTTTTTATGCAAAGATATGGTGCCAATTTTCTTCTTTGGCCTCTATGATAAGTATATGTTGTTGTTGACCTTCCCTTTCTTTGACAATAATTGTTTGATGAAAATATGGTGGTGTGGTCGTATTTACATTGTTATGATTGCATCAAATTGCTTGTATAATTTATGTTGTTATTTACTTCTTTGCTAATGAGTAAATTTTGTTTACTGAAATAGTGTTGAACGGATTCGAAAGAACTGGATATTGTGCTCTTCGTGATTGCTCATGCAATAGTAGAATATGAAAGCTGGACGAGATTGGGAATATTTTTATATTTCATGCACCTCATATTAGAGACATGGGAAGAAAATTCGTTACAGTTTATTAGGACGATCCAATCTCCTGGTCCCTGCGGAAAGGAAAAATAATTTACCTGGCGCCGGGAGGAGGAGATGTAAGAAAAATTACCAACTTGACCCTTAAAGATTCCCCGGGGGAAAAATAGAGATGTCTCCTACGTTACCCATAATATGTGGAAATATCGACGTAGCCCAAGCAAGCAAGTTGAGTATCTAAAGGGTCTAATAATTGATGATAATAGGTATGAATTAGAGAATTTGGGATGAGTAAAGATACCTTTAAGAGGTTGTGTTTTCTCCTTTAATGCTTGTATCAAACTTCTTTCTTCATCTGGCTTCCACGAACGTTTGGTCCTGTTCTTTTTATTCGGAGCCATAAGCAGTTGTTTCGATGAAAGTGTTCATCTTCAAATGTGCATATCTGTTGTATTTATACTATTATTAATTGAATATATCAATACTATTTTATCGACCAATTGATTATAAATATTCAAAAAGAAATAGTCATGCACGAATATATCAACAATATTTTATCGACCAATAGATTTTAAGTATTCAAAATGAAATGGTCATGCGTGAACTTCACCCGCATATTTAATATTAAGTCATAATTAATAATATATTAAAGAAATATTCATTAAGAATAACTGTATTTGAGGCCACATTTCACGCTGACTTGGAGCGAGTTTGCTTCTGAAAATTTTTGCTTGTGCATTTCTGGCTCTTTCTCCTTCAATATCATTCTTCACATATATAAATAAGAATAATTAAATAGTATTACCATATACAAATTAAGTAATTTCAAATTACATATGTCAATCGATTTTTAATTTTTTCTATTGATCGGACCGGGGCATGAGCAATGGCTTCGACATATTATTTTTTAAAGATAGACTCAATTTTAGCTTGTTGATATTATTGTTTTAAAGATCGACTATCGCACCTATGTTTGTCCTTCAATATCGTTTCTGCTTGCTGATATTCGTTTTGTTTGTGTACATGTAACTAGTACTGTCAATGGGTCGGGGCGGGCTGGCCCGCCATGTAGCGGGCCTAAAAAATGGAACCCAGTCCCCCCCCCAAAATTACCATTTTACCCCCAAAGGAAATATCTATAAATACCACCTCATTTTAACCATTTTAACTCACAATTACATCCAAATTCCTCTCTCTCTCTCTCTCTCTCTCTAAACTCTATAAAAATCATCCTCATATTAATATTTAATATTATTAGCAATAATAATTATTTTATTTACACTACTACACACACTCACTTATTACAAACAAATATAATTATTATTTTTCTATTATAAAAATACTATGGCGTCGTCATCGAGAAATCCTAACCAGAGTAACGAAGATGTTTTTATGATTTTAGGTCATGCCGATACGTTTAGGGGGAATGCCGACATTGACGAACCGACGTACCGGAACCGACGGTGGCGACCGACGAGGTACCGAGCCACGCTTCTACGGCGACTACAAGAAGGAAGCAACAACCGCCTGGTCGGCGGTCTAAGGTATGGAATTTTTTTGATTTAGAAATGGATAAAAATAATCCCGCTGTAGGTACCGCTTATTGCAATGTGCCGCCATCCCTACACAATTAAGAACGGACCGAATCAAGGTGGGATGGACTCCGTGAAAAAACACCTTCAGAGGGCGCATAATTTCGAGGACGATCTAGAGCCGGTAGGAACCAAACCCCGAAAACAACAAATAAACGTAAGTACGGGTAAGAATTTTGTATTTCTAAAAAGTCTTAGTTAAATTCATAGTAATGTGTGAAGAACCCTTTTGCATTGCGGAAACTGAAGGGTTTATCGAATTTATGAGTACGATACAACCCGAATTCCATTATGTGACTCGTAAAACCCTTAGAAAATATCTTATAATATTTTAAGGAATATCAGTCTAGCGTAATTAGTCATTAGCAAACATTTCGTGTAGGATTAGTTTGACTACCTATATTTGGACTAACATAACGTCGCAATCTTATTTAGTCGTCACCGCCCATTGGATAGATGAAACATGGACTATGCAAAAACGTATTCTTTCCCTAGATCCCCTAGATTCGCAACATAGCGCCACTACGATAACGAACTATGTGTTGAATGTCGTTAACAAATATGGTATTCAAGATAAAATTATGTCTATCACCTTAGATAATAGCGCGAACAACGTAGCGATATGGATCCTTCCTAGACATCTTAGGTTACCCCTAGACGGCCGATTACTACATGCTAGGTGCGCTTTCCATATAATTAACTTGTGTGTGCAATGTGCTTTTGACGAAATTTTGGAAGATATTGTAGAAAAATTTAAGGTGATAAGTAAGTTACATCGGGAACGCCACTATGGAACGTCGTGGAAGCAAACTGTCTTTGCCACCGGCCTCACATACAAGAAGTTTTCCTTGCCAGTCCCGACTAGGTGGAACTCGTTGTACCACCTCCTCAGCACCTTCATGCGCTACAAGGACTTGTTGATGCTTTTTTGGAACGAGTTCGAGTCGGCAACAACTCCATGTATGAATTACGACAAATTGATTGAGATATTGCAGGTTTGGTCGTAACCATACTTGAAGTGTTCAACAAGGCTACGGAGAAATTTTCCGGAGTTCACCACTCGACGTCCCCATTGTTCATCCCAAACCTCTTCGCGATGTGCTACAAAATTCGTGGAGTATCGCAGTAGTACATACTTGGGTGGTTTCATCAAAAAACATGGAGAAGAACTTCAGGAAGTATTGGGACACCATCCCAATAGTACACGATTTGTCTGCCTTACTCGCCCTAGTTGTGGTGATACATTTGATATCTTTTTCGATTATTATACTCAATTTCTTGGAAAGAAAGTGGACGACTAAAAGACATCAATTCACAATTCTCTCCAAGAACTTTTTTGTGTTTATGCAGCTGAGCAGGGATACAGTGTGGAGCAACCCGTACCAGCGAGCGAAGCCGGTTAGTCGGTAGGAGGCGGCGGCGCAATGGGACTACTACGAAGATTGAAGGCACAAAAGACGAAGACCAAGACCCGTGTGGGGACAAACACGAATGAGATCCAACTCTACCTGAGCCACAAATTCCAGACTCCTGAAGACTTCGACGTTTTGGCCTGGTGGAAGTCGAACGCGACTATTTATCTGACCCTATCCGCTGTCGCTCGAGACGTTTTAGCCGTGCAAGCGTCTAGTGTCGCCTCCGAGTCTGCCTCTACATCTGGGCGAATATCGGGGCGAATTATCTGCGACCGACGCGCGGCCTTAGCCCGACTTCCCTTGCAATGCTAACCTTATTGAAGGATTGATATTTGGCCTAATCGAAGACCGACGGGAGAACGTAATCGACGAGTTCCGTTCTTCCAGTTCGGACGAAGACGAAGAGGCCTCGAACATAGTTTTAGTTAATAGTCAAGTCGAATAAATTGTATTTTTTTATGTTTTTTTTATTTCGAATATTTTTTTCTTTTTTGTAATTTTTAGGTAGTTTTTTTTTCTATGTTTTTTTGTAATTTTTAAGTAGTTTTTTTTTTTGTAATTTTCTTATCTTTTTTGTTGTTTTCGGATATTTTTCAAAGAATTTTCTCGAAGTGAAAAAAAAAATTGAATAGGCCGGTTCCGGTTTTGGAACCGGAACCGGCCCATTACAGGCCCAGGGTTCCCCTCCGCGGTTCTGGTCCAGTCCCCGGGAAATGGTCCCAGAACCGGAACTGGTACCATCTCGGAACCGGTGGAACCGGAACCGTTAGAACCGGCCCAATTCGACCCATTACAAGGTCTATCAATAGGATGTTCAATGGTACAACCACTGGTTGTATAATGGTACAATATAAACGAAATTGTGGTACAAATTATTAGGATATGCGTTTTTTGTCGTTGTTCCATTTATCTTCATGCAAAACTATTTTACTATACGTATATATTATATGTTTCACTTGTTATCAAATTTGATGGTTTACACGCATGCCTTTGTATTCAAAACCTCAGGTTTAATAATAAGAGGATGATCCTCATAAGAACATCTTACCAAGAAGTTTGGATTCTTATAATAAATGCAAGACTTTCAGGATTAACTCACAAATATATTACGAAATGAAACTTGCAATATATTTACGTATACTAAAGTGTTTTTACATCGAAACTAATATAAAACGAGATAAAAAACGCTGACCCTAAGAACCTGTACCAAATATAGCATTCGTATTGTACTACTGAGCAAACAATGGTTGTACCTCGCTGTGGAAATGTAGTGTACCACGTTTAAGAAATCGCTGTACCAAGATAAATATATATTACCTTATCACGTTTTATCGGTCTTAACTATAATTACGAGTTTAGAACGTCAAATAGTAAATGTGAACCCTAAAACTAATAATAAATAGAATATTTGACAAACAACATCTGCACTTAGTTAGAACATTTTCAATTTAACAATCATATATACTATACTATAGTAAGTCTTAATCACATTGTTCATCCTCTTATAGGTATAACTTAGCTTATGTAATAAATCCATTGATGTATGGGTTGCTCAGTCAGCTATGATATAAGGTGAAACATATAACTTACGTACAAATGGAGATATCGTTTCGCGAAGAAAAAAATCGCAGTAACCATGAAAAATAGTTACCATAATAAGTAGGGCTGGGGAAATATACCGAAATACCGATATACCGTCCTTATCGTATCGTAACGTACCGAAAATATCGAAAATTTTGGTATACCGAAGTTTTTGGTAAGGTATGATACCTTACCGAAATTTTTCGATACGGTAATGGTATGAAAATTTTAAAAATCAGGTTTACCGATTATACCGAAATACCGAAATATTAAATATTTTAATTATATATATATATATACACACACACACACCTACATATACTATCTTATTTCAAAAAAATAAAGTGGTTAAAAATGTTATAAGGATTTTCATTAATTTATTTAGCGCATAAATTATTAACTATACCCTTGACGCCCATCATATTTTGTTAATCTTCACTAATTTTCTGTTGATCTTGATGCAATTAATTTTTGTTAATCTTCAGTAATTTTTTTAAATAGCCGTTTCGTTTCAATTAATCTGTATATAACGTTGTATTTTGTGGTTCTGTAAAGTTATTTGTCTTATTAAAGAGATTGACTAAAATATTTAAATTATTTAAGGTTTTTTAGGAATTAAAAATCTTTTTATAATGTGGTATTAATATTACATCTTATTGGAGCCTAAGGTGTTTGAATTTACTAAAAAACAACGAATTAATGAGTTACGAGACACGCATGGTAAAAAACTTTCCGTGTGAATGGTATAAAAGGTATGATACCGATACCATTCCGAAATTCCGGTATGATACCGTATCGAAATTTAAGGTATACCGAAATTTTGGTATGGTATTGGTATGATTTTTCTCGATGCCGAAATTTCAGTACGGTATACGGTATCACAGTTTTGGTACGGTATACCGTACCGAACCACCCCTAATAATAAGGTGTACCAAATATATCGTATATATAATGTATCATTGCGCAATCTGTGACTGTATCTTATTTTGGATATACGTTGTCCCTAATTTATTAGTTTACCGTACCAAAATTAAGAAAGACAAAAACCAACATTATACAATTTCTGACATGAGAAGTTTTTTTTGGGTTAATTCCTTATGAGTACCTTTCGAATTTTCAAATTCCTCTTAAATACCCCTCGAATTTTTTCTTCCTTATAACTACCCATTTGAATTTCTTCCTGTTCAGTACCTAAAAAGGTCTTTTTAGGGTAAAAAAGTCGAAAATACCCCTGTCTCACACTTCAAATTGGACATTTATACCAACTGATTTTGAAATTATACCAGAAATTATAAAAATTATACCATCTGTTTTGGTTATCGTACCAGTAAATAACGTTATTATGATTTTATACAGCGAAATTGGACATTTATACCAACTGATTTTGAAATTATACTGTGTAGAAATTATACCAACTGTTTTGGTTATCGTACCAGTAATTAACGTTATTATAATTTTATACAGCGAAATTGGACATTTATACCAACTGTTTTTGAAATTATACCCGAAATTACAGAAATTATACCATATGTTGAGGTTATCGTACCAGTAAATAACGTTATTATAATTTTATACAGTGAAATTAGACATTTATACCAACTGATTTTGAAATTATACCAGAAATTGTAGAAATTATACCAATTGTTGTCATAATTATACCAACAGAATTGTACACTGTACCAGTTGGTATAATAATGATAACAGTTGGTATAATTAGAATGACAGTTGGTATAATAATCGAAGCAGTTGGTTAATTAACGTTATAATAATTTATACAGCGAAATTGGACATTTATACCAAGTGATTTTGAAATTATACTAGAAATTGTAGAAACTATACCATCTGTTTGCTTATCGTACCAAAAAATAACGTTTTATAATTTTATACAGCGAAATTGGACATTTATACCAACTGATTTTGAAAATATACCAGAAATTGTGGAAATTATACCAACTGTTGACGTAATTATACCAACAGACTGTACACTATACCAGTTGGTATAATTAGGATAACAGTTGGTATAATAATCAAATCAGTTGGTATGATGTCCAACTTAATTTCAGGAAGGGTATTTCCGTCAGATCACTGTTTGGTGGTATTAAACACGCAACTTTTTGCCGATGGGTACTGAACAGGAAAAAATTTTCGTAGGGATACTGATCAGTAAGTTTATTTACTGATAGGGAATTTACCTTTTTTTTTCAGATTTTATTAGTGACATGTCACATACATGTATTTTGTCAAATTTGTGTCATTTACTGAAATAGTTCTGGCATGATAGTTTTTTTGTTCATTTCTATGTTGCGGTTTTAATTTGATGTACCATTTTAATGCATGTAAAGTACTATTTAATAAGTGTGTTGTACCTTGTACACACAGTTACCGTATCTTTGTACTATTGTTACTATGCCAAAAAATACACGGATAACAGACATAATTTTAGTCATAACAATGTCTTAACACATCCACCAACATTACACAAACAGCAAACGCATTCTCGTAATCAAAATATTCATAACGAACTAACACCTATATGCAGCATACGACCCAAGAAATATGTCATAACTAATGCAAACAAAAGAACGCAACGACGATGGCGCCCTACGCATCCTTGCAAATAGCAATAAATTTTTTCTTTTAATTCATCCCATAAATGAAGATTCTGCGGTTTACGATCAAATACAAATCTCCTAGATAATATTATCTACAGAAGCATATCGTACCATTATAATGCTTATACAGCGGTAAGAACATGCATTTAACGTACCAAAAACATATATATAACGTACCAAAAAATGAGTTGGAACAGAAAAATCTCTGCGAACTATCAGAAATTCATAGGCAAAGATGAAAGATTCAAAAAGCAATCGGACACAATGGCAATGAATGGGAAAAACTTCACCATATTTTCACGAAACTCACTCGATCTACACAATAACATGGGGTTTAATTTTCATAAAACTGTTGGATTTAGCGATTACGATTGAAAGCGAGACATTTAGTGAACAATATTGATCTCGATTGTCGATGCTCGATAAATAGATATCAACACCAACCCGCAACGTCGAGCAAACCCACAAAAGAATTGGAACAATTTCGAATTTATTTCCGGCAATCCACGATAATTGAAAATACCCACGTTATCACTGACCTAAACCCACAATTTCGTCACAATTTCTGTTTTTGTTCTTCCCCAATTTCGGATTTTTCTTCTTCTTCTTCTTTGAGAATCCCACATTGGACCCATAAAATTCAGTGTCAACGCGGTGGTCTGAACCGAGGATAGACATATTTTTTTTTCGATTCTTCTTCTTCTTCCCCTCTTCTTCTTCTGTCACTTATCTTCTTCATCGTTTCATTCTTGTTCTCTTTTTTCTTTTTTTATTTCTATTTCATTTTATTCATCATTTGTTTCATTAAAAAAGGAAAAAAATTTAAAAAAAATTTAAAACGAATAAAGTAAGGATAAAATAGGCTTTTTAGCGAATTTGATCGGTGATATAATGGTTTTCTAAATGGTCCTTAACTGATAAAGTTTCTGAGGTAGGGAGTTAATTGAAATATATTTTAGCTGATGGGATTTAAATGAAATTGCCCCATTATATTTTTTAAATATAATATATAATATATGTAATAATAAAACTAGTGGGCCGGTACGCGGACCACCTGCCAAAATTGATGGAACTATATGTAATCTAATAATTTGTTTGTGGAGAGAATTACGTAAATAGTGTAATTTTGAGAATTAAATTACAAAACTAGTTGAGTTTTTATGGCTATTACAAAATTAATCAACTTTTTAAATTCTAACTATCATTATTTTCATTTCTGCCACAAAACTATGTAAAACTACAAAATTTCAGTAGTATTATCTTAAACTAACATAAAACTTGTTAATACTTATATTTTACAAAACTCATTTTTAATTTTTTATCCAAATATATTAATTAAAGAAATAAATAAAATGAAAATAAACGTAATCTAACTTACACTCCCATTAAAAACATGCTTTTACCATTTCTATTAGTTACTTAAATCAACGAGAACAAAAAATTGAACAATCTCACTGTTACTTGGACAACGAGTGTTTTTGTTCCTGATAAATCATATCATCCCCTCAAGTTAATCATGTCAGTCAAGTATATTATTATTATTTAATAATTGCTCTATTTTTTAGGCTTGCAAGTATTTGAATGTTCAGTTAATATGTTCCAAATGATTTTAAATTGAAATAAATGAAACGTATTCTTACCAGTTTGAGGGATCATGATGGAAGCCTCTTTTTCATTTGGTATACATATGTAAAAGACAAAAGTTGGACGTAATCGAACATGATGATATTTAGATAAAATAGATCGAAAGACTCACAAGTTCAAGGGTAATGTTGACAGTTGTCAAATCTTTCCGCAAAATTAATCTTTAATTACAATTATTTGAATATTTGAGGATTATGATTTTTTTTATTTTTTTATTTATGCGTTAATACTACTTTTCATATTAAAGAAAATTAATTATTATAATAACAAAAATAATATAGTTTGTTGAAAGTGGTATCTTTTATTCACGTCGAAATTTATTCTATAAAGGTTAAATTTTGTGTCATTAAAAAATGAATTGTGGTAAATTATATAATTATTAGTAATTATGTTAGTAAGTTAAACTAATAATTTTGATAATAGTAATTTTGAAAGTTTTGTGGTGAAAAATTAAAAGAATAATAGTTAAAATTAAAAAGTTGATGTACGTGTTATCTAATATAGTTGAGGGTATAAATGTATTTTTATCAAACCATTTATTACACCCATGTTTATTCAAACATATAGACTTTCTTTAAACCCACTAACCAAACATACATTTTATTTATACTCATTAATTATGTTTATATAAACCTTACTAAGTTAAACTCTCCTAAAAACAAACCCACTTACCAAACGAGAACTAAAAGTATAATTAAGCCCTGAACAAACATCATCAAAAACTACAATATATACAACGATAGATGCACTTCACAACACTATCTATGTGCATAATATGGCTAATAGCAGTAGCAAGACGATAGCTGACACTGCTTCATAGTGGGTCGGGTCCAAAGAGAATCCATCGTTTACACAACTTCGAATTTCCACGAAGTCGAGCCGATCCAAAATCAGAGGGCAAGCGTTGTAATCTTCGTCGAGAATTCTCCGAGAGTCTTCATCGGAATTTGTTGATTGTAATAATTATAAATACTCTCCATGAGATAACGCAGCAAAGTGCACACATTTCATGACATTTATATTCTCTAATCTAATGATGTCCATTTGTTAAAGTTGCACAATATCATCCGTTAATTCATATAAAATAATTGAAGCCCTTACGAGATACCTGATAATATGACAATTTACTTTTTTATTATAAACTAACAAAAGAATTCAATCATAAAATAGTCGTACAATGCAAGGGAACATCACCACATAGTTTATCAATTAATCCGTTTACGATATCTAAATAATTTAGACATACATCACATCAATCCTCGTAGATCATTACTGGAATGGTTCAATACGTCGGTTTCAAGTCCATTTTAATTTTCAAGACATCCTCGCGACTATCATACAAGTCAATCAATAGAGTATAAACGAGTCTCGACTTTCTTAAAGATTCATCGAGCTCCAATATCAAAGAGAAACCAAATTCCAATGGCAAATAAAAACCCTCATGTAATAATGGTACCTTTCCCCGCCCAAGGCCACGTCATCCCCATGCTAGAACTTGCACGTTCCTTAGCCAAACACGGCCTAAGAATAACCTTCGTCAACACGGAGATCATTCACCAGCATTTCATCGACAAAGATTCGTTAGGACCCGAAATCCACATTGTTTCCGTCCCCGACGGGCTTAGGACAGAAGAAAGGTATATTCCCGGGAAGCAGCTGGAAACCGTGTACGGAGAAATGCCTCGGAGAATCGAGGAATTAATACGAGATATCATCAACCTCAACGAAGAGAATAATAAAGTGTCGTGCATTGTTTACGATCAATCTCTTGGCAGTATGTTCGAAGTAGCGAAGAAAATGGGAATGGGATCGGTAGCTTTCTGTCCCGCGGCGGCGGCTTCGCTCATGCTGGGATTCAGTGTTCCCAAGCTGATTGAGGACGGAATAATCTACGCCGAAGGTAAGAATTCTAATTTTCGAGCTCTGAACTCATTTTAGTAGGTTGAGTTGTTTTTTCGTCCTGTATATTATTAGGGATAATGGTGTTATACAGACACGTAGATTAAAATGTTCCGATTTCAAGACAATAAGTTTCAACATTGAAGTAATTCGTGGACACGTAAATGTAAATTAAAAGTTGCAATTTAAGGAAAGTAAGTTTTCAACTGAAGCAATTTGAGGACAATTAAAACCGGACTTTTTGAAACTTATTGTCATCACAAATGCTTTAATTTTGAACGTAATGTCCTGGACTTTTTATCGTAATATCGTCGGCCTTAGCTTAATGTCCTTAAAATGTCAGTCCTAGAAAATAACTAAGCCATTTTAACATGTAAATCCATGCAGGAACCACGCTAAAGAACGACACGGTCCAGTTAGCACCGACCATGCCGATCATGATCCCATCAGAATTCTTCTGGTCCAAGATTCCATCTTTGCAGAAACTCATATTCAGCATCATGGTCAAGAACATCGATGCAACGAAATCCTCGGACTGGGTCCTATGCAACTCGGTTTACGGTCTCGAGCCTGGTGCATTTTCGCTCGATCCAAGGATCGTCCCGATAGGGCCTCTGCTTTCAGAAAACAACGCCACATATTTAAAAAACAAAGAAAATGACATCATTGTGGAATGGCTCGATCCACAGCCGCTCGGGTCGGTCATATACGTAGCCTTCGGTAGCACGGGGATGCTCGACGAAGCCCAGTGTCAAGAATTTGCTTTAGGGATCGAGCAAACTCATAAGCCCTTCTTATGTGTCGTGCGATGCGGTACAACTAAGGAGTTCTTGGAGGGTTTTGAGAAGAGGGTTTCGAAGAAAGGGAAGATTGTCGATTGGGTGCCTCAGCAGAGGGTTCTGCGCCATCCTTCGATCGCATGCTTCGTTAGCCACTGTGGTTGGAATTCGACGATTGAGAGCGTCAGTTGCGAAGTTCCGATGCTGTGCTGGCCTTACTTTGCTGACCAGTTCATTAATCGCACATATGTTTGCGATGTTTGGAAAGTTGGGCTCAAGTTAGAACACGAGAAAAGTAGTGGGGTTGTTACGACGGAAGAGATTCGGACAAAGATTGATCTACTGCTTTCGGAGACTGTGTACAAGGAAAGAGCGACAAACATCAAGGACATGCTGCAGATGAGCTCAAGTGAAAAGTCTACGAAAATTCTCGGTGATTTCGCTAGTTGGCTTAAGGGATGAAAGTTCCATGCTGTTTAATAATGCCAATGGCAAGCTATGCATCTCAGAGTCAATAAGTAGTAGTCAATTTGGCCCGTGACCCGCGGGCCCCGCCCCTCCAAAAAGGGCGGGCCGGGCTGCAAGTTTAATGGGCCTGAACGGTCCAGCCCGCGCGGGGCGCGGCTGTCCCGCCAGTTTTATTAATTATATATATATATATTTATATTTAAAATGTATTAATTTATAGTTAATGATTCATTAATTAGATCATAATTAACTACCTATATATTAATAAATATATAATTAGTTTTATAGTTAACGATTCATTAATTAGACCATAATTAACTACATATATATTTATAAATATATAATTTTTTTTATAGTTAACGAATTCATTAATTAGACCATAATTAACTACATATATATTAATAAATATATAAACTAAAGTATGAAATTCAAAATAAAAAATTAAAAATTCTAAGCAGGCGGGCCAGGCCCGCAGCCCACCGAGGGGCCGGATGGGTTCCATTTTTTTAGGCCCGCTATATGGGGCCCAACCCAGCCCGCCCCGCCAAATGGCGGGCGGTGCCAGCCCGCCACAGCCCGGTCCATTGACAGTACTAGTCAAATTAATACTTGACAGTCAAAGAGGCTGGTCACAATTAAGTATAGGGGATTCGAAGTCTCAAATATGCTTGTCATCTTATGTAATCACTTATATTGCATCCTACTCTTCTTTTCTATAGCCGTTACTTAATCGAAATAAAACTCACTTTGTTTTTCATAGTCGTTATTTAATCAAAATAAAACCCATTTTTTCTTAGACCATTTCCAATGGTACTGGATATCCAAAAAACAATTCCTAAAAATCACTCCAATCGAATCCAAAAACAAATCCCAAAAACGGATTTTGCACTTTCTCTCTGCTCCAATAAACGCATCTATGCGTTTGAACGCATATCATGAATTCTATACTTAGTAAATACATTTAAAGTCCTTTTACTTGTTTTAATAATAAGAAGCATCCTTATTAAAAATAAATATATATAAAAAACTAAATAGAAAGTCTTTTTTAAAATTATAAACTTTGTTAGCAACACTTCTTTTTTATATATATTTAGATGTAATAAAAAGTATAAAAGTGTTATTATTTTTGAAGTTATAAATTTGTGGGAAGTATTGAAAAGTTGTAAAATTTGGTGTGTAAAAGTGAATATTTTGGATATAGTCCTTGGAGTTTGAGAATATGTTTATCGGTTGGAGAAGAATTACTGCATCTTCAGTTTAAAAATGCGCTTGGGTTTGAGAATCATTCTTGTATTGCTCTTAGACAATCTCCAATCGAAAAACTCATTCAAACTCAAACACATTCTCAAACGCAAAATGCAATAATTCTTCTACAACCGACAAACGAATTCTCAAACTCGAAAGATCATTATTGTAATATTCTCTTCTACCTCATATTTTAATATGACCCATTTAATTTACAACTTTACAAATTAAACCACATTGTTATTTTAATTCGGTTAGGAAAAAATAATGTCACAAAATTAATAGTAAACTCAATATTTTTTCATATAAAAAATATAGAAAAAATAATTAATAATAACATGAGTCCTTTTATATACTTTTATTTATTTTTTATTTTTTATATGGGTACTTTAATAAATAGAATAAAAATAGGGTATTTATTGTAATTTTTAAAACATCAAAAACATCTTTTGAGATATCTCATTCTCAAACGCATATATGCGTTTAAAACAGGAGAGAGAAGACGAAACACATTTTGAGTTTGCGTTTGGTGTACAGTTGGATAATTTTTAGTATCCGTTTTGTGTTTCTATGTATCAATTGGAGATGCTCTTATGCTCAATTTTACAAACCAATGTATTTATTATTTGTGTAGATTATTTGTTTTCTCTACTCGAAAGAGAAATCTAACACACAATATCGGTATCTGGACAGAGTTGAGTGACATGGCTTTTTGGCTCTTTTATCAAAGGAAAGAATAAAATTTCGCGACCAAACCAATGCATCGATCAATAAATATTCGATGATATGAAAAAAAAACATAATATTCCTTCCGTGGAACGGACGTCACCCTGCAGTTTATAATTATGTAGATACAACTATTGCGAAATTGACAGCGAAATGAAATGGAAATGACCGTAAGGATAAAATGGACACGGGAATTTACATGGAAATCCCCTTTATGTATTGGGGTAAAAACCACGGGCGAGATAGAAATTTTATTACTGGGGTAGAAACAGGGGTTACAACCTCTCAATCTATAAAGGAGAAAACATTCACTATCTCTCTTTATAGTTGGAGAAAATTCCAAACAAATCATCTATTTTTTTTATCCTCACTTTTTCCTCTCTTTCTCACTTTCGCTCTTTACTGCTCGCTTTGGTGTGTTCTGCTAGGCCTTCCTTTGCTGCCTTTTTATAGGCAAAGGCCTAACTACATAATATGCACCTCGCTTCACGCGAGGTGCTATACTTTAATAAATACAATATAATATGCACCTCGCTTCACGCGAGGTGATATAGTTTATTTTTTTCTTTGTCTTGGCACGCATTTCGATGTCAATAATCTCCCACTTGAAGATTTGATTGAAGCTCAATCGGATCTTCACATCATTCTTCTAGCTTGCCATTGTATGTTACTTTTGTTCGGTAAATCCACAGGAGGAACGACACCACATAAACTTATCCACAGGAATTGCCTTGGTCATGTAGTCTGCCAGATTATCTGCAGTGTGAACTTTTTCCATGTCCGCAGTCCCCTCTTCCACTTGTTCACGAATGAAGATGTATTGGACTCGGATGTGTTTGGTCCTTGAATGATATGCTGGATTCCTTGCAAGATGCAACACACTCTGGCTATCACAATAGAGAATAATATTCTCCTGTTTGTAGCCGAGTTCTTCCAGGAATATCTTCAACCATATTTCCTCTTTACTGGCTTGCGTAGCTGCCACATATTCTGCTTCTGTTGTTGATGTTACAACAATGGACTGCATTTTTGAAACCTAGCTTACAGCACCGCCAGCAAGATAAAAACACATACCCGGTTGTGGATCTGCTTTTATTAAGTTCACCTACATAATCTGCATCAACAAAACCATGGACAGTGAAATCAGTACCTCCGTAACATAAGGCAAGATCAGAGGTTCTCTTGATATATCTGAGAATCCTCTAACAGCACTCCAGTGCTCCCGGCCAGGGTTGGACATGTATCGGCTAACAACTCCCACTGCATGGGCAATGTCTGGTCTAGTACAAATTATTTCGAACATTAGACTTCCTACCGCCGATTCATATGGCAGTCGAGACATCTCTATCTTCTCATCTTCATCGGTAGGACACATTTCGGAGGATAGCTTGAAATTGGTAGCAAGAGGGGTAGATATTGGCTTACTATCTTGCATGTTGAACCTTCGCAAGATTTTCTTCATATAATTCTTCTGGGAAAGCCATATCTTTCGCTTGCTTCTGTCTCGAGATATTTGCACACCAAGAATTTTGTTTGTTGGTCCCAAGTCCTTCATTTCGAATTCACTGGCTAGTTGAGTCTTTAAGTCGGGGATACGACCTTTGTTGGGTCCTGCTACCAGCATATCGTCGACATACAACAGCAACATGATGAAATCGTCATCGCCAAATCTCTTGAAATACGTACAAGGATTTGAATATTGCCTGTTGTAGCCAAGACTCATTATGAAGGAGTCAAATCTTTTATACCAGCATCGAGGTGCTTGTTTGAGCTCGTAGAGAGATTTGATCAATTTGTAAACCAAATCTTCTTTTCCTTGTTCTTCGAAACCTTCTGGTTGAAGCATATATATTTTCTTCATCGAGGTCACCATGGAGAAATGCCGTCTTCACATCTAGCTGCTTAAGATGCAAGTCGAATGTAGCACACACTGACAAGACCACCCTGACCGTTCTAAGTCGAACCACCGGTGAGAAAATTTCATTGAAGTCAATCCCTTCTTTTTGAGCATATCCCTTTACAATCAGTCTAGCACGGTAGCCGCCTGGTCATCACCATTCCACTTGGTTTTGTACACCCATTTGTTGCCAATGGGTTTCCTTCATTGCGGCAATGGCACCAACTCCCATGTCTTATTATAAAGAGCTTCCATTTCCTCTTGCATTGCTGAAACCCACTGACTCGCATCTGAATTATTCAGTGCTTCTTGGAAAGTGGTTGCCTCTCCATCCTCAGTTAGAAAACAGTACGTAAGATTGCTCTCTTCTCATAATCTGAGTGCCAATTGGACGGTGTACGCTCGCGTGATGACCGCCAGAGGTCCGATAGTTCAGATTCGACTGGGTTGAGCTCTTCGTGCGTCGGTTCAGCTTCAGAAGAATTATATTGCTCCAATTTTCTTTTCACCGGTGTAGTCTTTGTCACTCCTTTTGAACTGCTATCATTATCGACTTGCTCTTGATCGCTATCCTCCAAGAATACAACATCCATGCTGATAATCACTTTGTGGTCAGTGAGATCCCACAAGCGATACCTCTTTACTCCTTCAGCGTACCCCAAGAATAGACATTTTCTGGACTTTGGATCCAACTTCGTCGTTTCTTGGTTGTGGTAGTTGAATTCCAAATATATGGAGGTTTGAATAGTCTGCAGGCGCACCAGTCCACATTTCCATCGGTGTTCGCATCTCTATAGCAGTAGATGGAGCCCGATTCATCACATAACAGGCAGTACAGACCGCTTCTACCCAGAATTTCTTTTCCAGACCAGCAGTTCTCAACATAGCCCTTGTACTTTCCAACAGGGTTCTATTCAATTGCTCTGCCACTCCATTTTGTTGTGGAGTGTAACTGGTGGTGAACCGCCTTCTGATGCCCGCGTCTTTGCAGAATCAGTGAATTCTTTGCCAGGATATTCCCCTCCATTATTTGACCGAAGACTTGATTTTTCTGCCGGTTTCAAGTTCAACTGTTCGAAGATAGGAATCACGTCGTCCTTCTTCTTGATTGGGTACAGCCAGCATCTCCTGGAATAGCCGTCAATGAATGATACGAAGTAGTTGGCTCCTCCCAGGGATTTGACCGGTGCTTGCCTGATAAGTTAGGATTATACGCTGTTCTTAGACCCTGTAAAAGCATGTTTTCGATTGTTATTAATTTGAATATACTTGGATATCCTACTCTTGCGTTTGTATTTCATATTCTGTAGATTTCGGAGCAAAAAGAATCGAAGTCGAGAAACTACGCGGGCTAAGCATAATTAAGAGATTTTGGTTAAAAGCTCAGCCCATTATCACAATCATAAGCCCGTGATTCTTGAATCAATTGGTGGAATATCCCATACATGCCCACGTAAGACTATGCCAAGTCAAAGTTTGAATATGCAAATATTATGCAAAAAAAAAAAAAAGATTCGGCACTATCATATCATGAGGCGGTGGAATATTTACTATATATATCATGCGACTGAAATAAAAGAGAGGTCTCGGCGGCTGAGAGAAAATATACGAGGCTGACGACAGAAAATAAAATCAAGCGAAGAGCAGTGAAATTGAGGTTCGACGGAGGAAATAAAAAGAGCGAGACTCACGACTGAAAAAAGAGAGGATGCAAACACCGTAACGAGGGCGATTTCTTACCTTTTTAATAATTCGTTTTCGACAATATTTTCTTTGGATTTATTGTCGTTTTCGTATATTAATATGCGAGCCTAATTCCTTTTGTGATTGAGGCCGTGTGAGGCCGAATTATGACTACGTATTAATTCTATTATTTTCTATTTAATTATATGAGTTAAGTTATGTATTCTTTGTTTGTGCTTCAGATGCGTGCCGTGATTGGCCTCCATGCGTATGACTATTGATTGGTTTACAGAGACGGACCAAGTGATTAGACTGATTAGAACAAAACGTTGAATACCACTATATAAAACCGACCAGAGATGGAATTCGTTTCGTATGTGTGGCTTCCGATAGTTTAGGTGCCGAACGCATCTAAACTCGGAGAATTTCATAAAGATCGAATGCACATATAGGAGCTACAGTCATATAGACATATAGTTGATTGGTTCTCTATTCACGTAGGGTTGCTATTGCGGGACAAATGAGTAGCACGTATGTTAGGAAATTGTACCTTGACTATGATTCATATTGATTAGATAGATTAGATTGAATGAGGATGCAGAAATAATTCGAGCCGAGCATGTGTCTTACGTCGTTGTCTACTGTTCTATCCTCATCTGTTTTATTTGCGTTTATTTGATTATTTGTGTCTTTAATTTCTTTTAATCAAATCATTAAGACTTTAGAAATGTCCTTAGTCTAAATTAAAATTTAAGAATATTTTCTTAGAATTGATCGAGTTGTCTTCGTGGATCGATACTCGGACTTCGTCCGTTTTACTACTTGCACGACCTAGTGCACTTGCTAGTATTTGAGCGTGTCAAGTTTTTGGTGCCGTTGCCGGGGACAGCGGTATTATTAGTTTTAGGATTTTATTCTAGTTTTAGTCTAGATTTATTATTTTATTATTACTATTATCATTATTATTCACTTATGGAGAATCAAGAACACGAGGAGGTTCCTCCACGACCCACTCTACTAAGTCGAGCACTTCCGGGACTTTTCGATGACGACGATCCAATTGTCATTCCCGCCGGGCCAAATAATCATTTCGAGATCAAACTTGTTACTATACAGATGGTTACGGGTTCAGCACAATTTCAGGGGCTGACAAACGAGGACGCAAATTCGCATATTTTGAAATTCACTCAAATTTGCAGAACTATTAAGTATCTCGGAGTCTCTACGGAAGTGATAAAATTGACATTTTTTCCCTTTTCTATGACAGGTAAAGCTTCTGAGTGGTCTTCGTCACTGCCACACGCATCCATAACTAGTTGGGAACAGATGGTGGAGTGTTTCTTGGGCAAGTACTACCCTCTCTCTAGGACTAGCGAGATAAGGAGCGAGCTTGTGAACTTCAAACAAGAAGGGGTCGAGACGTTGAACGATGCATGGAGTTGATACAAGAGCGTTCTCAGACAATGCCCCAACCACATCATACCCTTGAGCATCAAATGCAGTCGTTCTTCTTGGGACTTAGCACGCATAACAAGCGCATCGTCGACGGAGGATGCAACACGAACTTTATGGAGCTCGACGATGCGGACGCACTTGCAGCCATCGAGAGGATCGCGGCCTACCCTACAAGATATACGGAGCAAGATCTGGACCGTCGGAGGTTGGGGTACATGAGATTAATAGCTCACTGGAGGTGCAATTTGAGGCTATACACCGGAGACTAGACATGATGCAAGCCAACAACTCCGAGGAAGTGAAACAAATCCAGTCGAGGCAAAATAACTTCTACTCAAACACATACGACCCGGGCTGGAGAGACCATCCTAATTTATCTTATGGCAACTCGCACTACTTGAAGCCTCCAGAAATTCAAAGTCAACATAGTGCGCCACCACCAAAACGAAAGGCCGATTGTGAGATAGCATTTGAGAAATTAACAAACTATCAAGGCGTTCAGAATCGTAAATAGACGAATGGCTTAACAAGATAGAGAATACAATGCATAGTCTGGTGACTACAATTGGACATTTAACGAGTTCAATGGCCGAGCGCAAGCCTGACACACCTCCGAGCGACACCGAAAAGAACCCTCGAGAGTATGCGAGTGCCATTGAACTAAGAAGTGGAAAGAAGCTTGAATCTCTCCAAGGGACCAAGGAGGTGGAGGAAGCAAAAGAAGCAGAGACATCCGATCAGAGAAAATTCACTACCACAAACACTATGGTTTACGAATAGGACAAGCGGACCGAAGAAGTCGAGTGTGAGCCAGATTCGCTCTTGGAGGAAAAGAAGGTCATCCCACCCCCACCGATAAAAATCCGACCTCCATATCCAGCGGCTTTACGAAAAGGGAAGAATCATGAAGATTTTGATCGTTTCATTAATATATTTAAAAAACTTGAAGTTAATATCCCTTTTGTTGAGGCTTTGTTGCAGATGCCAAAGCACGCCAAATGCCTGAAGGAGCTACTATTCAAGAGAAACAAGTTAGAAGAAGACGGAACAATAGCTCTCACCGAGGAATGTTCAACGGTATTACAGAAGAAGCTTCCACCGAAGCTTAAGGATCAAGGGAGTTTCTCTATTCCTTGTGCTATTGGATCTCTTACATTTAATAACGTGTTATGCGATCTTGGTGCGAGTATTAATTTGATGCCATTTTATTATTTAGGAAATTGGGACTTGGCGAGCCGAAACCTACATCTACTATCCTCCAGCTCGCCGATAGATCAATCACGTATCCATGAGGAAAAATGGAAGATGTATTGGTGAAGGTCGGGGAGCATTACTTCCCGGCTGATTTTATCGTGCTGGATATGGAAGAAGATGATAACCTCCCATTGATACTTGGACGTCCGTTCCTAAACACGGCAAGAGCTATTATTGATGTCGGTAACGGTAAACTTATTTTGCAAGTTGGGGACGAGAAAGTGGAATTTGAGGTTTATAAATCTATGCCCCACTGATGAATCTTGCTCGTTTATCGATATATTTGACCCGTGTGCTTTTAAGTGTTCTGAGTCTTTCAGGTACAACTTGTCTGGAGAGAATACTAGCAAGCTGAAAGACCGCCGGAACACAAAGGCTGATGCTCGAATAGATGTGCCGAAAGGGAACGCGGCTAAACCCAAAAATAACATAGTCTCTTCTGTGCTGAACTTTAACAGGTGGACCCCATGGACTAAAACGAGCAGTGGCTCTAAATCTATCATGAAGGTGGTTTCGACGAAGAAAAAGAAGAAGCTTTGTCGTAAAGACCGCACAGAGGATGTCATCTACATATGGCGAAAAAAGGAGAACTCTCTACCCCACACGATGATGCAGACACTATCACCAGGAAGAGGGGAGCCCAAGGTGTACAACGATCGAGATGTTTGGAAAGAAAACTCGATCAACATTGACTATCCACCAAAATAAGTGGTTTGTGAGTCGAGCTAACGACTATAAAAGCAGCGCTTCTTGGGAGGCAACCCAAGGCCTATCGATGCATATATATTATTAAGTCCTATTTATTTTATAGCCTATTTCTATTTTTTTCTAATAAAAATTCGCTCTCACGGTGCCGCTTAGTCACGTTTCCTCGTAGGCTCATAACCAGATTGGGGGTCGCCCGTTCGCGATGGTTGCTTACTGCAGATCAACCAAGTCTCCTACATCGATCGACTTAAAATTCAGGGCAGTGTCACTTTTACTCTCTCTTTGCTTTTATTTTATACTTTGAGAACAATGTGTTATTCAGTTTGGGGGTGGGATGTGACACATGCTATATTTAATATGCATATGCTTACATGTTTAGGTATCGATGTATTGTGGTTATTTTAGTGGGTATAACTAACGAAAGTTGGTATTTGAACATCATCTGTGAAATCTCCTGTCTATGATGAAAATTTTAAAAATTTTATCGTGCCGTGATATGATTCAACGAGTTGAGTGAGACAGTCTTACATGTTGCATTATCGTGATATTAGCATGATTATTTGGCTATATTGACTGATTTAGGAGAGTATTGCGTGTCATGAAGCACAAACCCAGCTATATATGTGAGTTCTTGAGCCTTCAGAAAAATTCAGAGCAACTCATTATGCTCGGTGTTTATTCTTGTGTGACACGCATGGACTGAATGTTTTCGAACTTGCTCTGTTATGCATGTCAATGGTTACTATGTGGATTTTTATGTGCAAAAATGAGAAGGACATTATGATTGAGTCATTGGCCTAAATATTTCCTTACCTTACGTATTTACCACTTAGTGAGCCCATTTGAACCTTATTTGACATAGTTGTTGACTTGGAGTCCAAATATTTAGCCTGATTGCCTCAATTTAGCCTATACGACACGTATCAACGTGTAATTTGTCGATATCGTGAGTAGTGACTTGTTGGTTGATAATGAGCTAATCGTAGATGCATGTTAGTTATGAACTCGTCCTATGATATAGATCTCTCGTCGTAATATTGCAGCGGACTAGAAAACCTCTCCCTTCGATAAGAGGTAGAAAAGAAAGATGAAAGGGGCTCGTTCGAAAAAAAAGCGAGCGAAAAGAGCTAGAAAAAGGAAAAAGGATGAGTCGAGTGAATAGGCACGGCGTTAGAAGAGCAAAATAAGTGGTGAGAAGAGCGATTCGATGATTGACGCGTTTGATACGTTTAGCTCACTTTCCTATATGACGCACCTTTCAAAACCTGAGCCACGTTACAACCCTTGCCGAAAGACCCTTTGATTCGTGCATAATTTCTACCATATGAGTATGATGTGATATATTTGCAAGCATAGAGTAATATCTTTTTCTTGTCGTGAATTGAGCGTCTTTATACAGATCCCTTTGAAAACACTCGAGCGACTTGAGCGATCCTTGTGACAGTTGTGGATTGATGCGGAGCATGATTCTAAAATATGTCTTTTATGCCACGATGAGATTGTGGCCTATTACCTCATGCTTCGTGTTTTGACTAGATCATTCATTAGTTGTGATTATCTCGACCTTATATGATTTTACGTTTTCTGAGATGAAACAGGAGAATTTCACCGATTGATGTTCTATAATCCTAACTTAATTTGGTTTTATTTCGCTTTTATGATCGAGGACGATCGAAGCTAGTTTGGGGGTTGTGCTTGCCTTACATCAGAGTGGATCAATTCTAGAATTTCTTTGTTCTAGAATTTGAAGTGGAGAACTTCAGGCGATGCTGCTTGCTCACAATACAATGTTCGCAGAATGGTAGCATCACCATCGTGAGACCAGGAATTCTTTTGCGCAAGAATTTTCATGCCTTGTTCAGACATATGATCAAGTTTCTTGTGCCAAGTCATCGTAGACTTTTCATTTGAACTTGTCTTGGCAACGGATGTCTGCCCTTCTTGCAGAGTCTCTCTAGCATCTATAGATTTGCAGCTATCTTTTCTCCCTTTCATCACCACCAGCGCTCCTTTGGATACCTTCATAATCTTGTTTTCCAATTCAATTTTGAAACCAAGATCATCAAGTTGCCCCGCGGACAACAAATTTTTTCTTCAAGTCCTCCACATGCTGCACATCATGGATTATGCGAACAGTGCCGTCGTACATCTTCATTTGAATCGTATCACCCCGGCAATCTTCAGGCTTGGTCATTACAGCTGTAGACATATCCTCCAAAGGTTGGTTTGTATTGATGAAACCATTCCCTTCGAGAGGTTATGTGGAAAGTAGCTGCTGAGTCCATGAGCCACACGTCGTTAAATCTTCCTTTTTCAGCGATAGTGATTGCGGCTTCACACACCAAGGCAATTCCATCATCGGTAGTGTTGGCGGCGTTTCCTTGGGCATTGGGATTTTTATTTAGAGCCCAACAATCTTTCTTCAAATGACCTTTCTTGCCACAGTGGTAACATTTTATAGCCTTCTTATTTTTGGTAACAAGGCTTTGCCGTTTTTTACTCCCACTTGGACCAGACTCTCCGGGTCTTGTTCGTTTTCGACTCACGTTTGGACCACGTGCTCCTGATCTCGCCCTCGTCACTGTCAACGCTTCCGCCTGTTGGGACATTATCAACTTGTTTTCTTTGTTATTGCGCCGACTTTCTTCTTCGAGAACCGCAGCTGCAACATTATAGAAGATAAGTTTTCCCGCAGCTTGGTTGTTGCTCAGGTTGGTGACGAGTTGATCCTAGGAGTCTGGCAGGCTTTGCAGTAGAAGCTCAGCACGTTCACTTGGCTATATTTTGTAGTCCAAGTCTTTAAGTTGAGAGAACAGAGTATTGAACTTGTTGATGTGCTCGGTCACTGAAGAAGATTCTTCAATTCGTAGATGATATAATTTTCTTTTCAAGAAAATTCGACTGTGGAGTGACTTGACTTGATACAGCTTCTCAAGATGATCCCAGATTGCTTTCGCACTAGTTTTCTCTTCAACGCTTTGTCATACGCTAATGTCAGATGAATGTTGGCGATGGCCCTCCCGTCTATCTTTTTCCTTTTGAATCACTTGTAATAGTTGTTGGTCTGCCAGTGATCGACTCCAGACAATTTTCTTTGAGCAAAATTGCCTTAATCCTCATTTTCCACAGTGAGTAGTTTCTCCCGTTAAATTTTTCAATTTCGTTTTTAGCTGCCATTTTTTCCTACGTCGCTATCGTAGGAGATATTCAACAGTCCAGTCAAACAGTACTGATCGGATAATTTGCAGAAAGGGTAGCGACCAGCTTTCTAGACAGTGTGTCCCGCTTGGCACCAGCCACCTAGACAGAACTTACTTACACAGTCTATTGCCACGACTTGTCAAAAACTCTTCCATAACGATAAACTCGATATCCTTTCTGATGTGGAAGATCAGACAAAGCTGCAACCAAAGAGCATAATCGGAATAACAATAAGGGCTGGCTCTGATACCACTTGTTGCGATTGGCAGCGAAACAAAAATGGAAATGACCGTAAGGATGAAATGGACACGAGAATTTACGTGGAAAACCCTTTGTGTATTGGGGTAAGAAACCATGGGCGAGATAGAAATTTTATTACTGGGGTAAAAACAGGTGTTACAACCTCTCAACCTATAAAGGAGAAAACACTCACTATCTCTCTTTATAGTTGGAGAAAATACCAAATAAACCCTCTATTTTTTTTATCCTCACTTTTTCCTCTCTTTCTCACTTTCGCTCTCTACTGCTCGCTTTGGTGTGTTCTGCTAGGCCTTTCTTTGTGATAGGATATAAAAAAACGTGATATTTGAGTGCGTATTATTTTGATTTATATCATATATTGTGTTAATTCTAGGGGAAATTAGACAAAAATACATGACCTAAGTTTAAAAATAAGGATCAGTCCCTAGATGATTATTTTTGTGAATCGGTACTGCCAAATGGCAGAATTTTAGTTTTAGCTCCCTTAGGTGTAAAGTTACGATAGTACCCTTTATCTCTCCCAAATAAAATAATAAAGAAACAATAAAAAATGTACAGCAGTCAGCAACGGAGTAGAGCTAGAGAGAATTCATCCAAAGTCATTGGGGAAGTAAGATTTAGGGTTTTGACACTGGGCAACAATAGGGTCTACAAGAATCGGTATTCGTCGGTGATTCTGACTTGGGACGAGCTGATGAAAATATGGAAGGTTGAGCTGGCGAACTGATTGGTCCGCTCGGTCTGAGCCGTCACTGACCTGGGCTTGTGGCAAATAAGAGAGGAAAATGTGGTCGTGAAACTGCTCGTGGCAGATCGTGGGTCTGGCCAAGGGGTTGATTGCGTATGAAGACGGATGAGCCCCATGACGATGGTGTTGGTTCACATTCCTCATTTGGTATGCTGATATTAACAGTCTCGACTGGGTTTATGTACTTGTTATTATTGGGATTTGGCAATATATGTTCAAGCCGAAGATACTTGCGGGTACATAGAGCCAGTCCGGAGAATTAGACGAGCAGTTTGACACTCTCATGCTCGAGGCCCGCTGAGGTGCTCCGGGCTCGATACGACTAGCTGATGGTTTTGGAAGCGACAATTCCGTGATTTGAATGCGAGAGGATCCAGACTTCCTTTAGATGATGGGAACCGAGGGCAACAAAATATCTTACGGCTTACGTATAGTGGTTATAGAGGTGTTGTACGGTGTCAGCCACGATGGGTTTTAATTCCTCCGTCACATGATGTTTCAGGATTCGACGCCTGAGCTTTTATCGAAGTCTAACAGGCCTGTTGGTTAAGCTGCTATACTTTTGTTTTCCTGGAGGCCGAGGATAATAGGGATTGTGCGGCACACTTGTTGTCACTCAATGAAAAGATTTCTAGGCATGATGACATTAATGTACTTCTTTTTAATGAAGTGAGTTCTTACGTAGGTGAATGTTGTGAGAAATTCTTGTACTAAGCATGACCTTTGTGCCCGATAGATTATACTGAGTTTGTTGACTGTATAGTGTTCTGTATAAAAGGAGAACGTCACTGTATTGCTCCAAATGATAATTTTTGTTTATGTCCCAACTTAGAAAGGAGAATTTCTAAGAACTTCGTATTCAAACTGATCAATTAGTTGAATACGTAGCTAACATAACCTTAATGGAGGCAGAAATACATCTGAAAAACTAGGTTTTTTCTAACCGCCATACATAATCTGTCGAATACCGTAATCGAACAAGAATACTTAAATTCTGAACAGAAATACTTGACTTATCATATACAATACCGATCCACATACAAAAAATACTTTTGAAAGGGGACGAGATACATTCCACAAAAATTGTTATTTTAATCAACCATATCAAGGGTTAAAGACATTACTCACCAAAAGCACGAAAAACTAATTTTTTTTCTACTTGCCCTACATAATATGTCGAATACTTTCCGAACAGATAATACTTAAACTCTGAACAGAAATACTTGATTAATCATATAAAATTCCGATCCTTATACAAAATACTTTTCAAAGGGCGCGAGATACATTCCACAAAAATTGTTGCTTTAATCAATCATATCAAGTGTTAATGACATTAATGACCAAAAACATGAAAAACTAGTTTTTTTCTACTTGCCCTACATAATCTATCGAATACCCGAAGTCGAAGAAAAACATACTTAAATTATGAACAAAAATACTTGATTTATAATATAAAATACCGATCCACATACAAAAAATACTTTTGAAAGGGGGCGGGGTACATTCCACAATTGTTGTTTTAATCAACCATGTCAAGTGTTAAAGACATTAATCACCAAAAACACGAAAAACTAATTTTTTCTACTTGCCCTACATAATATGTCGAATTCCCGAAGTCGAAGAAAAGAATACTTAAAATGATGAACAAAAATACTTGATTTATCATATAAAATACCGAACCACATACAAAAAATACTTTCCAAAGGGGGCGAGATACAATCCATAAAAATTGTTGCTATAATCAACCATATCAAGTGTTAATGACATTAATCACCAAAAACATGAAAACTAGTTTTTTTTCTACTTGCCCTACATAATATGTCGAATACTTGAATTCGAACAGATAATACTTAAACTATGAATACTAGATTAATCATATATAATACAGATCCTCATACACAAAATACTTTTCAAAGGGGGCGAGATACATTCCACAAAAATTGTTGCTTTAATCAACCATATCAAGTGTTAATGACATTAATGACCAAAAACATGAAAAATTAATTTTTTTTTCTACTTGCCCTACATAATCTATCGAATACCCGAAGTCGAAGAAAAAATACATAAATGATGAATAAAAATACTTGATTTATAATATAAAGTACCGATCCACATACAAAAAATACATTTGAAAGGGGGCGGGATACATTCCACAGTTGTTGTTTTAATCAACCATGTCAAGTGTTAAAGACATTAATCACCAAAAACACGAAAAACTAACTTTTTCTACTTGCCCTCCATAATATGTCGAATACCCCAAGTCGAGGAAAAAATACTTAAATTATGAACAAAAATACTCGATTTATCATATAAAATACTGATCCACATACAAAAATTATTTTCAAAGGGGGCGAGATACATTCCACAAAAATTGTTGCTTTAATCAACCATATCAAGTGTTAATGACATTAATGACCAAAAACATGAAAAACTATTTTTTTTCTACTTGCCCTACATAATCTATCGAATACCCGAAGTCGAAGACAAAACACTTAAATTATGAACAAAAAACCTTGATTTGTAATATAAAATACCGATCCACATACAAAAAATACTTTTGAAAGGGGGCGGGATACATTTCATAAAAATTGTTGTTTTAATCAACCATGTCAAGTGTTAAAGACATTAATCACCAAAAACACGAAAAACTAATTTTTTTCTACTTGCCCTACATAATATGTCGAATATCCGAAGTCGAAGAAAAATACTTAAATTATGAACAAAAATACTTGATTTATCATAGAAAATACCGATCCACATACAAAAAATACTTTTCAAAGGGGGCGAGATACATTCCATAAAAATTGTTGCTATAATCAACCATATAAAGTGTTAATGACATTAGTCACCAAAAACATGAAAAACTAAATTTTTTCTACTTGCCCTACATAATATCGGAATACGTGAATTCAAAGAGAAAATACTTAAACAATGAACTGAAATACTTGGTTTATCATATAAAATACCGATCCTCATACAAAAAATACTTTCCAAAGGGGGCGAGATACATTCCACAAAAATTGTTATTTTAATCAACCATATCAAGTGTTAATGACATGAATCACCAAACCATCATTTTAGGCTATATGACTCGACCCTATTCACAAGTATTTTATACATAATTATCAGTATTTCGGGCATTAGTTTAGGTATTTTAGTCTCGATTTAGGTATTTCATCGCTGAATTCAAGTATTTGACCTGATTCATTTTGGCATGGTTTCGCCATATGAATTTCCGTTCCCAATACATTCAGGGTGGCAATTGAGTCAACAATGAACCATGAAAATCACAGTAGGAAAGTGTATTTTGTGAAAATCCAAATGCGATAAGATAACATGCCACATAATAGACAAGTAAATGGAACTAATGAGTATCATAAATTAGACCCCCAAGTGCAAATACAACAGAACAAAATTTGTATAAAGAAAACGATCTATCAATCCTGAGATTCATTTTTCTTGTCAATATTGATCTCTCCTCCAACATCTCCCAGCTTCTGTTGGCTGAGATTTCTTCTTGGCCTCCTTGGCCTTGAGTGCATGCAGCTTCGAGCGATGAGTATAATATGTGCCGCCCAAGAAGCAAATGCATAATCAATATTCATTGTCAAAGAAAAACTCTTTGCTACGATCAAGAACGAAACAAGGTTGGAGGCGAGCACGAATAACGAATTTGTCCCGGAAACCACATAATTGAAATGAAAGCTCAAGTTCTCGTTATGACAGGGAATTCCACGAGAACCCATGCCACAAAGAAGACAATAAAGCAACATAATCGAGAGAAGTAATAAAATTCACCGTGATAGCCCGAGAAAAGCAACACCTGAATCATAACAAGCCTTGTGGCCTCGAAGGCAACAACATCCAATTCGATAATCGCACTCCATGTATTGAGTTTCACCTCGCCGTCATCTCAATGGAGATTGAGACCTTATTTGCCATCGTTTCTTAGAAAAAAGTCTCACTGAACATCATTCTGATGGAGTACACATCCACAACCATAATGATAGGGAATACAATCGGCTGATCAGAACCACCAATTTGAGGTAGATATTTGGTCATTGGATCCACGACTTTGAAGACAACAACGAGCAGCTAAACAAGCGAGGAGCAAACAGACGTGATGTTAATCAAGTGAGCTGTGATAGTGTATTGTACCTTTTTGATTGAGTATGAACTTGTTGCGATGACAGTGAGGGAGACGAAGATCCATATGACCACAGACGTATACAAGAGGATGATTTCGCTCATACCCTTCCCCCCCCCCCCCCCCCCCCCCCCCCGGCGTTTCTCTTCTTTTTATAGATCTCTCTATCTCTCTCGTGCTCTCTTCCTCTAGCCATAAAATAAGCTCAGCTCCATAACCTCTCTTCCGCTCTCGGAAGACGCCGTCCGTCGCCGGAAATATCATCCATCAGACCTCCATCGTCCTCTCGTTAGGGATTTTCTTACTAATTTTCTACTGTTACGTTTTACAGTTTACACCCAATTTGTTTTTTATTTCTGTTGTTTTTATTTGGAAAGACAAAATATATTATAATTATTTAACATGAGGGAGTAGAAATTAACTTTTTGCCTCGTGGCAGTATCTATTCACAAAGCAATTCTGTTAGGGACTGATTTATAAGTTAACATTGGACTGGGTACTTTTCTCCAAAATCTCTTTATTCTATCTATTTTATTTGATGTCTAAACAGCAATTAAGAGAAGAAGAAAAACAAAGAAAATGAAGAAAACAAATACAAAAGGTTCAAGATATCATTCACTCACTTGCTTGGGTGGAGCCTACAACATGTCATTGTAGGAGCAAGAATTAAGAACCACACAATAAATAAAAGATGGAGCAGATATCTATCATTTTCAAGGAGGAGTTCATCAAACCATCGAGCAAGAAAAAAAAACACACACACACGAGCGCGCGGCTCAATGTAGAAAAAAATTACACAGAGAATCATCTTATGCCTGCTTGGTTTGAGTTTGTCGTTGAAAAATATTGTTGGATGAAAATGAAAGAAAGAAGATTTGGAGTATTACGCGTGATAAAGCCGGCTCCTTATCTCCATGCTACTATTCTAGGAAATTCACTTCACTTCCATCGTCTATTAAAGGGGAGAACCACGAAGAGGTCTAAGGGAGATCAGTACTGTGATCTTTATAATTTTATTAGAGTGTAGTAGAGAGCAATTTAGAAGAGAAATCATGTTGTCGTTTTTCATCATGGTTGTTTTGATTTTAGTAGTTGTCAAACACTTTCGATTTCCATAATATTATATTAAGTTTGTTGGTGATCTTGAGTTAACAGAGGTTTTCGTACCTTGAGGAGATTCAGAGAGGTTGAGCGTTAGATGATGTGCATGTGAGCGTAGTAAGAGAGTTTGAGCACGAGAGGAAGTTTGAGAGATCGAGTCCTAGAAGCAAATTGAGTTCCTTCTACAGTAGCAAGGCTTAGCGACACAAAAATACTTTTTTTTTTCTTGTCAGTTCGTTGTTTACACTTAGTGCTGCTCTTGTCATCATAGACTTTTCAATGAGTTTATTCAAAGTTTGGTCCCCTATATTATGATTATTAAATTATCATTTTGAGAGTTCGAAACTTTCATTTCCTTTTACATCGGGTGTTTGCGGCAATTCATTTACTTTATGGTGGTGCGACTACATGCTTTATCAAGAAGAGCAGTATACAAAGATGAAAATAACACGGGTGTAAGTTTAAGTGTATCTATTTCGATATGTCATTAGCATTTATTAATTTTAATTGCGTTTTGGTTAATATGTTTAGCGACTATTATTTTATCATTATTAGTGTCTATATTTTTTTCTCGTTCACTATTGCGCTAAAAACATCATCAAAAACCCCCTTACTATAATTTTTATTACTACTATTATCATTACTATAATTATTATTATCACTACTATTACTCGAGTTTGAAATTAGAAATAAATCAATCATTTTCACTGTATAGACGAGAACAAGGTGAATATTATTTTTGGCCGTTTACGACGCGGCCAATTTGCTGCCTTTTTATAGGCAAAGGCCTAACTATATAATATAGCGAGGTGCTATACTTTAATAATACTCCCTTCGATTTTTTTAGTAGTCGTTCTAGACATTTACACGCATATTAAGGAATGAGTTAAAAAGTCTCTTATATCGCTCTTTAATTATTCCCCATGTAATCACTATCTGTGTTGTCATTTAATAGTAGGGGTAATTCTGGAAATCCACATACACTATTTTCTTGGAAAAACCAAAACGATAACTTTTTAAGAACAAAAAGATAATATAGAACGACTACTAAAAAAATCGGAGGGAGTATAATATAATATACGCGAGGTGTTATAGTTTATTTTTTTCTTTGTCTTGGCACACATTTCGAGGTCAACAACAACGACCATACAACCGTTACATTATGCATAGATTAGAACGGGCCTGGATTAGATATACCGGTGTTATTTCCAATATGATATTTTTTTCAAATTTTGTTACAAAATATTACACATGCATCATGCATGTTGCTTACAATTAATTTTTTATAAACATTTCTTGCTCCTTACTTAAAAGGAGACTTGAACACGCACGGTCCTTAGCGAAACACGGCGTAAGAAGAATCACCTTCGTCAACACTGAGATCATTCACCAGCAATTCACCGAAACTTTCTTCGATAGAGATTCGTTAGAACCCGAAATCCACTTGGTTTCCATACCAGAAGGGATTACACCCGAAGAGCGGCGTATTCCAGGGAAGTCGATTGAAATCATAGACGAAGAAATTCCTCGGAGAATCGAGGAATTAGTACGAGGTATCATAAATCTCAAGGAAGAGAATGATGTATCGTGTATCGTCTACGATCAATTTCTATGCGGCATTTTCGAGGTAGCTAAGAAGTTGGGAATTGGAACGGTAGCTTTCTTACCAGCTGCGGCGGTCGTGGCCTTGCTGGGATTCAACATCCCGAAGCTGATTGAAGATGGAGTAATCGACAACGAAGGTAAAGAATTATAAACTTGGGTAAATTATGATGAATTCCTATGTCGTTATACTGGAATGCAAGATATTATCCCGTTTTTTTGAAAAAAAAATTCAGCGAAATTTCCTTGTATTGTGATAAGCATAGCACCGTACTCCCGTGTTGCCTGAAACCTAGCTCAAATCCCCGAGGGGTTCTTGTGAAATTTTCATACCATGGGGATTTTTGTGCAATTTATTTAAACCACGAGGTATTTTTATGCTTTTCATCATATAAATTTTGAATTTTCCACAATTTTAATCCGGGAGGTGATTCTATGCAGGAAACCCATTGAAGAACGACCCCGTCAAGTTCGGACCAACCATGCCAATCATCACACCGTCGGAATTCATGTGGTCCACATTTAAGATTCCCTATGTGAGGAAACTAATGTTGAACATCATTGTCAAGAACATCGAACCAACGAAGTCCTCAGACTGGCTCCTGTGCAACTCGGTCTACGGTCTCGAGCCCGAAACGTTTGAGCTTAATCCACATATCGTCCTGTTGGACCTCTGCTTTCAGACAACAATATTGCCACATGAATTCGAAGAACCAATCGAACGATCAAGAAAATTCCATAATTGAATGGCTCGATCACTAGTCGCTTCGATCGATCGTATACGTTGCCTTCGGCAGCACGGGGCGATGCTCGAGGAAGGCCAGTTTCGAGAACTTGCTTTAGGGCTCGAAAAAACTCAAAGGCCATTCCTATGGGTCGTAAGGCGCTATAATACATCTGGAGAATTTTTGGATGGTTTTGAGAAGAGGGTTTCGAAACGAGGGAAAATCGTCGATTGGGCGCCTCAGCAGAGGGTCCTTCGTCGCCCTTCGATCGCATGCTTCGTTAGCCACTGCGGTTGGAATTCAATGATTGAGAGCATCAGCTGTGGAGTTCCGATGCTGTGCTGGCCTTACTTTGCTGACCAGTTCATAAATCGGGCATATGTTTGCAATGTTTGGAAAGCTTGGCTCAAGTTAGAACACGACAAAAGTGGGGTTGTTACGTCGGAAGAGGTTCGTACGAAGATCGGTCGACTGCTTTCGGAGAGTGTCTACAAGGAAATAGCGATGAACATCAAGGACATGGTACGAGCTCCAGTGAAAAGTCTACGAAAAATCTCGGTGATTTCGTTAGTTGGCTTAAGGGATGAAAGTTCCCATGCTTGTTCAATAAAGCCAAAGTGCAAGATATGAGTCTCAATAATGTTAAAAGTAATATTTGTATCTCGACAATCACAACTGCTTGTTGATCAAGTCGAGCTAGGGGAATTCGAAGTCTCAAAATATGTTTGTCATTCGAGTTGTTAACTCTATCGCATCATTTTTCTTCTTTTACTTTCCTATTGTTGTTTTTTTAAGAATAAACCCACTTTTTCTTAGGTTAGATATAAAAAACGGCCCTATTCATTAAATGCATAGTTTCTTTGGGTTCGATATCAATGTTTTTCCTTTTCATACTGTTATCGATAAATGAACTTTCATATTGAGCATATGATTTTCCTAGTCATTTACTTTATTTTGTGCTCAAATCAACCAACAGCAAACGAGTCAAGTCTTAGGGTGCATTTGGTTCGCGGAATTCGATGCGGAAAAGAAAAGAAAAGTGTAGTCATACGCATTGAGTCATTGTACATTACGCTTCACGTGTCGTACGGTTCCACTTGTTCTTTTCTTTTCCACGTCAAAATTCGCAAACCAAACGGAGCCTTTAAGTTTAAGTTGTTAAAAGACGGAGGTAAACTATTACAAGATCCTAAGAACTAGGCAACTTGTTTATAGGTTTATCTATTTAACTAACACAAGCCTTGAAAAAATTTCCTTTTATGTTGGTCTACATCTCATTTCTAATCTCCATGAACTTCATAGTGGAGTGCTGCAAAGAGTATTTAACGTTACAATATTGGGAATAATATTACGGTCTCCTTTGTATTTAAAAGGATATCTTGATGCAGGTAGCTTTTATGATGGTCGTTGTACCCGTTTTGGCCTATTTGCTGGAAAAGTCTCCATCAATTAAAAGCATAAGCTAGGATGCAGGGGTTTTTAATAAAATAATTAAAATAATATAAACCATTAACAAAACTATGAAATCAAAACCATTAATAAAGTAGAGATTTTCATATCCTATTTATACGAGTTAGTAACTCGCACAATGACATGGCATTTCATTTAACTCGTAATTATTAGTCACGAGTTACTACGTCTCTTTTCTTTTCTTTTTTTATTTTCATTTTTATTTTTTGTATTTTAACTTATTTTATATTTATTAATTATATAATCCACCAAATCATAAAATCATCATTATCTCATGTGATTTACATAATGAAAATCCACAAACGCATCTAATTTATTGTTTGTTTCGTGACGATTAAAATGATATGCATATCTTATATTTTTCGAATATCGAAAATATTTAATTATTTTTATAAAGTTAGGATCTAGTTAAGACAATCTCAATCGAAAAAGGGGTACATAATAAATATGTATTTCAATCCAATGTATATTTATATATTTCGAATATAATGCATAAATAGTTTTATCCGAAGAAAGTACAAAAGAACTGATTAGAATAAACAAGTACCTAACATGTATACAGTGTCTTATCGTATTCTCTCTTTTTTTTTTTTTTCCAAATTTTGGTGATGACGTGTTTCTCCATCTGCCTGAAAAAGGGGTACACAATAAATATGTAGTACAATCCATATTTATATATTTCGATTGATATTGCCATAAGAATTCCTAACTTTATGAAAATAATCAAATATTTCCGTTCGAAAAATATAACAAATGCATATCATTTTTATCATCGCGAAACAAACAATAAATTAGATGCATTTGTTAGTTTTTATCTGCATATGATTTATGATTTGGTGGATTATATACTCAATAAAAATAAAATAAGTTTAAATATAAAAAGAAAAGAGACGTAGTAACTCGTAACTAATAGTTTCGAGTTACTTGAAATGCCATGTCATTCCACCGTGAACAAATAACTCGTATACAGTTCTTACGAGTTACTAACTCGTATAAATAGGATACGAAAATCTCTATTTTATAAATGGTTTTAATTCATAATTATTTTGTTAAAAAAGCCCTAGATGCAGACCCCTTGTAAAGCTCCTAGGTATAAAATATATATATTATCAAAGGAATCCACACATATCAAGATCTCGGAGCAGGCGATGCCTTCTTTTTCTAGAACGCTTCAAATTGGAGAACATCTCCGATTTGTATTCTTTATACAAAAATAGAGTACGTATTTATTCTGATGAGACTCTATATTTTACGCTATTATAGCGTTGCAGACAGGGATGTGCAATGGTTTTAGAAAACCGCCCGCACCGCACCACATCGCACCGTATAATACAATTAACCGGCAAAATAGTTTTATTTACAAAACCGCAGCGTAATAATGGTGCGGTGTGAATTTTTGGTACAAACCGCACTGCACTAAAACGCACTTTAGTTTTCTAAATTTTTTTACTAATTATATCTAATTTTTCTTTACGGTAATTGTACACTAGTCATATGTGAAATTTATTTTTTACTTTAATTATTTTTCTTCACTAATACGTCTTCTAGTTATATGGTAATTTTGTTGATCATATGAAAGTTATATCATTACTAACATACTTAATTGTATTTTTATGTGAAACATGTTTCTATAAGAACAAACGCCCGAACATGTAGGGTTAAAATAGATACGACTCGGAACATTTAATAACAAATTCACCTAATATTTATATTTTGAGCTTCCAATCGGACCACAAAGCTAAACCAATATATTAAAATAAAAAATTGGCCCGAATATAAAATAAGATTAATTTTTTTGGAGAATGGTTACGCTTCGATATATGAGGAAATACCTCGACTTGCGCCTTGTTTCTGAGACAAGGCAATGTCTCATGACCCTTCTGCGCCTAACGCCTTTAAAAACTTGTTGGCCCCGATTGCACCAAACAAGGAATCAAAGAGGCTTTGATGGAATGAAAAGGGAGAGATTCTCACCTTCAAGTGTGTGTATTGTGTGAAAAAGTGGGTTAGCCTTTTGATATTTGATTACTTTGAAAAGTGTGTTGGTAAAACCTTATATACCACATTAACCCTAGGTATATTAAGGCCCAAACACTAAAGATTAACTAATTACATTCTAGTTCAAAGCCCAAGCTAAAGGATAATTACAAAATTAATCCCAAGACTTAAACTATTGACACAATCTATTAAATATCCTAACAATCTCCCCCTTTGTGTCAATTGTTGGGAGTCTTGGATCTTGGGCGTTGTGATGGTGGATTAGCGTGTGAGAGTTTCTCGAAGTCCTAGCTTGAACTCTAAGGCGCGGAGATTCCTTCGAAGGACTATTCGATCTGCTATAGCGTCAATGAACTTCGCGAACTTGGAGCGGCAGTGTGGGTCTTCTTCCGAAAGTATGCGGCAAATTCTCATGAGTTTGTCTTGGATGATGGTGAGTGTTCCATTCGAGAATTTTGCCACTTCGGAGCAGCGCAGTAGCCTCAGCTTTCCCTCGTACTTCGAGTAGGCGACCGCCGGATCATCTCCGTCGATCACATCGCCTTCTCGGTAGTCGTCCGCGTTCCTGAAAGATGGGCGAGTCAAGTTCACCTTCTTCAGGTTGTGCACCACCGCCATCTGCAGATCGTGGGTGGCGTAGAATCTGACCTGTCGGAGCATGTGGCGCTTGAGAGCTACGTAGCCCATGGTGACCGGTTCAGCCCGTACGAGATGTCCAGAACTCCTGAGGACGAGTCTGAACTACTTCATGGATTCCAGCATGTTGTACAGGTCACCCAGGCGCAGAAACTTGAAGTCCGCCTCACTGACTTCACTGTAGCTCTCATCCTGCCACATCACCGTGAACACTGGATAGTGGACACGTCCTTTCGACTCTTGGCGGAGGTCAGTGACTTTGCAGATGGGGGCCCGATTCATCTCCAGAGCGATGTTTTCCTCATTGGACAGCGTCCTCTTTGTGCATTTATGGCAAAGAAGGCTCCAACAATAGAGTTTCTTCTTTTCATCGCTCCAATTTTGGATGTTCATCAGCACGTATTCATTGAAGGTCGTGATGATCTGCTCCTTGCGCCGCCAGATCCTCTTCCTGATCTCTTCTTGGAATGGCGCGGTGATCTTTTTGTTTTCCCACGGTGCTTCCGGTATATCCGCCGTGGGCACATCCGATTGAGCAGCAGGAGCCTCCGCTTGCTGCGCTTGGAACTGTAGGATGTTCTCGAGCTCGGCGGGTCCAGCGTCATACTCCTCCCCGTTCTCGTCGTCTGCAGTGTTGATCAGCGTAAGAGATGCTTCCCTTAGCAGACGTCGAGCATTCTCCACTAACTTCCTGGCTGCTGCTGCGTCGGCGGGTGTGTAACGCTATTCATCGTTGAAGATGTAGGCCTCGATCTGGTTTTGCGCGCAGTACACGTCTTCGGAAGCCACGTTGGAATCGGTATTGAGAGGGGTATGGCTGTGTGGTGGCGAGGGTGTTGCGTCGGAGGAGTTTGTGGATTGTGGGGATGGTTGTGGTGGAGATTCTGGTGGCTCGGTTGTGGTGATGGTTTTGGCTAGGATGATTTGGGTGTCGGGTGGTGTAGATGTGGTGGTGGCCTCTAATGTCGATGTGACAGTTAGAGGTTTCGAAGTGGTGGGTGGAGAAGGTGTGGTGGTGGTCTCTAATGCCGATGTGGCGATTAGAGTTTCGGAGACGGTAGTAGGTGGTGGTGAGGGTGATTTGGCTAGAGACTCGGGGTTGATAGGTTGGGATTTTTGGCTAGTGGGGTGTGAGGTTTCTGTTGCGGGCGTCGTTTCAGGTGCAGAGGAGGAAGGCGGCGTCGATTGTACTGGTCCTTGAGTTTGTGAGGCTTGCTGCCTATTCTCCCCTCGCGGCGATCTTGATCATCGTCTTGATCGTCCCGCCTGATCCCGCTAGACTCGCCCTGAGCTCGACAAGTCAGTGGTTGAGTCATTATGGCCTTCATTTGCTGTTCCTCCTCGTCGAGTTTCGTCATGGATTCGAATCGGGCTCTGAGGATGTAGAAGAGCTCCTTGGCGGAAATGGTGGAGAGAACAGCTTCTGCGTCCATATGTTGCGGTGGTGGTGGCATCTCCGGGGCCACACCTTTGCCTTTGTTGATGGTGGACGCATCGAGACGCGCATAGACTTGATCGAGGATGGACGCCTCAAGAGTCTTTGCAAACTCTTGAAGACCGGTCTCTAGCGCGGTCTCGGTGACGAAAGTGGGTAAGTTTAACAAGTTGGATTCACGGAGAATTCCAACTGACACCGAGTCGGAGAAGAGAGCCGATCGGTCGCCCGTTTGCAGAGGACGGGAAAAGACGGGGTCACTAAGACTTCCCGTTGGCATCATCGATGAGACAGACTCAATCGAATGATGGCCTAGGCTCACGGTTGTTGTGATGTTGGCCGTGCTAGGTCTTCCGCTATCAGTCACGGAGACATCACCGAGCGTTCTGACAGAACCACGAAGACTCTGTAGTGCGGTAAAAGGTGTATGTGTCCTAGAAACGTATGAAATTATGGGGAGTGAGGGCACTAGACTCGAAGTGATTGAAGAGGATGCAGTCTGAGGCGAGGGACTGCTTGTTTCAACATTGACTATCTCCAAGTGGGATGTCGATGGTATTCGTGGCTCCTCGTGGAATGAAATACCTTCCTGTAGAGAGGAAGATAAGTGGATTGGTGGGGTTGTTTGCGTGGTTGAGCCAAATGCCACGTCTTCTACTCGGGAGGTGAACACATCACCTCCTGTACCTATTGGTTCGGCTCGGCTTATCTGTGGCCGAGGAGGTCGATCTTGTTTTTGTTTCGATCGACGCTCCGTGGGGTGGCTTACGTCATCCTCACGCGACCGTTTTTCGGTACGCGGGGGGAAGAGGATGCGGCGCGACTCGATGATTTTTTTGGAAGTGGTGGTGGGGTTTTGGCTAGTCCCGGGGTTAGGCGCAGTGGGGTTGATCCGCTCCGTAGGGACAATGGATAGAGGTCGGGGGCTTTCGCGGAATGTGGCGGTTAAGGCGCAATATTCACGGACGTGCGGATTTGTCGGGTCTGCGTAGGCGAGAAAGTCGTCCGGAATTATCATTGCGTGTCGATCCTTCGCCGGAGTGTTTTTCTTGGCGAACTTCTCGACAATAGGGATGATGAAGTGTTCAGTCGTCGGGCGGGTACGTATGTTGGTGGAGAACAGGCGGAAGTGTCTGATGAGCGCTGGGAGCCACCGCATGTAGGGTACGAAGCGATTTGTGACTCCCTTGACGATTTCACGATCGCGACGTTGAATCATGGAGATGAGATCCATCCATACGATGTCGGCGTAGTTGTACTTGCGTTGTGGGCGATGCCGGTTAGGATGGTGAGGATTTGATGGTTCCCACGGTCCTGGCCGGCATGCTTCCCTTACATGCATTTGTTCACCAGTAGGTACAGTGTTCGCCAGGGTTGAGGTAGATTGCGTTTGGTGACTTCACCGAGGACAAGTGGGCCCTTCTTCTTCTTGTTTTCTGGTTGATAGCCCAGTCTGTCGATGTCTCAATGAGTTGTTCGTGCGTCGGTAGTGGATCGTAGGGTGAGTAGACAGGGAGTTGAAGCACTTCTTGGACGATCTTGCGAGTGAGGATCACTGTTTCTTGATCGATTATGGCGGTCATTGTTTTAGCAAGGTGGTGTGGTCCAGCAATCTGTAGTGTGTGTCAGAACTGCTGGAGGTAGACTTGTACTTCTGGCTCGCCATGAGTGAGAGCGTGTCGGAGGGGATGTCCTTTGAGGATCTCTATGATAATGGGGGCATCGCAACGAAAGCTGTCCAAGTCCACCATGTAATTGTTGGGGATCAAAGGCAGCCCATTGACTTGTTGGGAAGATCTACTCGATTGGTGGAACGTATGTCAGCGTGTTTAGCTCGATACGAGCGATGTCCCTTTGGAGTGCTGCTGCCTCAAGTGCTTCAAGTGTGTCTTGATTTTTGCTAGTCATATCTGTAGCACCCGGGTCCTCGTGAATAGTAGGGCCAATGAATTTGCGTGAATGTTAATTAAAATTATGTGCCTTTCGTGCGTTAATTTCGTGCCTATGTGACTTACGAAAAATTTAGTGGGGAAAATTACGTGTCTCGGTGATTTTGTGAAATTTGGTGCAACTAATTTGTACCTAGTAATCCTTAAGTGATTTAGGAAATTTTCGAAAATAGTCTAAGGGAAATTGGGCCATGAATAAAGCTTGAACTAGATTTAAGAATTGGGTAAATTAAAACCTTGGGCCCAAACTCACCTAGGGATATTGCTGGGACAAACTTTCCCTAACTTATGGGATATTTCGTTCCATACATCCCATCACCATCACTTAATAAACAAATAATTACCTAAAAACCATTTGGAACTTCACGAACTCCATTGGAGAAGGACCACCGAGAGCTCAAGCAAAACGGAACGAAAGGTCGGGTTGGAAAACCACACAAGTTCGAGCTAGGTATCGATCGCTAACTATGATGTTTATATTTTATCCCGGGAACTAATATCATTTAAGGATTAGAAGCATGAGAATAGCCTACGTTAGGACTTAGGCGATTTTAGTCCTTAAACACACATTTTCTTGCCTTGATTTTGGTGTTTTAAGTCTAGATTAACAGGATTAGGATTCATTAAGCACGAAAAATAGGTCTGAACATGCGCTTCTACTAAGCTCGAAAATTTGGGTTTAAGGGTTCATATCAATCTTCAAAAAGTTCTCAGGAAAAACACCTTTCAATCGTTACAATTGATGTATCGCGAATTTGGGAGTGTTTTAGTGGGGTCGAGCTCGTGAAGTATGAACTTCGCGAACTCGGAGTCGCGAACCAGGGGAGAATAAGGTTCGCGAACCTATGGTCGCCCCTTGCATGGACCCGCGAATTGGGGTTTTGCGGGTTCAACATGCCGCGAATTGGCGAGTTCGCGAAATCGGCTAAGATGCGGAGTTCGCGAGGTAAGGAACAATTCGCGAACTAGAAGTAGCCTGTGAACCAAGGGCCAAAGTATTTTGCGAATGCAAGAATTGGCGAACCGAGGATTGCGAATTCACCATTTCACGGGCTGCTCCGATTTGGCGAGGCGGGGTTTTGCGAGTTGGAGCTACTTCGCGAACCAGATTTGCGAACTCAGGGCTAGGAGCATTCTGCGAATTGAGAAAGGAGTTTGGCGAGCTCGCAGCATTTTGCGAACCCAGCATGCTTCGCGGGCTCATACACTCCGCAAATCGAGGATCGCGAATTCATACGTTTTGCGGGCTGAGCAACTTCGCGGATTCCTTGAGATTGACGAATCGGCATGCTTTGCAAACTGAGGATGGCATGGCCAGTTCGCGAACCGAGCGGCTTGCGAGTCCAGCATTTTACGAATCCTATAATTGTTCAAATAGCAATTCGCGAATTAGGGTGGGATATTTGCGAACCCAATTAGGAACCTAGATACAACCCGCGAACTACACTTAACCCACTTTAGCCACATTCACGGGTCTAACACTTCACCAATTCATGGCACTTCACGGGTTCATAGGATTTCGCGGGTTGGGTACTCCGCGAACCGACATGTAATTCGCGAAGTAAACTTAGCCAATCGAACCCTCACGTGTTAGGTCGCGAACCACACCTAACTAATTACTAGCTAAAATTCCCGAGTCATGTGAAACTCTTGAGTCCAATTAGAACTCTCAAATATATGATAACTATGGAAATCATTTACGTCCTTTAAGTAATTAATTAAATAAAACAGTGTCCTAACGATACTATTCGATGCCTATGGTTTGGACTTAGGAGAATTCTCGGGTCAGGTAGCGACAAATCCACGGACGCCAGGTAAGTGGAAATCCAACTACAACACATAACATATGTGTATGTGCCTAAATTATGTGATTACGTGATGATGTGCTTACGTACTTACGTGAACTTGTATGCTATGGTTGCATGCTTTCGGTAAGCGTTATGGCATTAATGCATTTTGCATATGCACGAGCATGCACGAAACACTTGGGGGTAATGAGATGATGAGCGTGCATGATTATGTCGGAAATAGCGAAGATTAAATGCCGAGGTGGGCAATGATATTATAAGATAAGTTAGGTGGCGGCTTCCGGGGCACCGGGACGGCGTTGATGCGCCGTCGGCGACGTTGATGCGTCGCCAGTTTACGAACGACGTTGATGCGTCGGGGGATTACCATGGTTGGGTTGATGCCCTCATGGTTGGGTTGACGCCCTTATATCCCTGATTAGCGTGGTTGGGTTGATGCCCTCATGCTTTAGTATGGTTGGGTTGATGCCCTCATACTTGGGCTGAAGCCCGTGGTTCGATAGAGCTCTTTACGGTGTACGCCTGGGTAAAAGTCCGCCAAGGGCCCTAAGATAAAAGATATGAGATTGAGTTTAGACCATAAGACGTAAGATGCATCGGCGTGGATTGCCTTTGCGGGGTTTTATCACGTGCACGTCATGCATGATTTCTACTTACTGAGCATATCGCCCACCCCCTTACGTTATGTGTTGTAGGTGCCAGCGACCACGGTACGTGATCGCGTAGATGGCAAGGCAAATCTTTTGGCGCTTCCAGCAGCTTTTGGGATGGGAGTGTGTGCATGGATGACGACCTGTGAGGCCGGGCGCATAGAGATTCTTTTGATGTGCATGTGTACACATCTCGTGTAATTAGGATTCACATGAAGTTAGGAATTCATGTAATTCTTTTGTCATGTATAGAAACTACTTCCATTACATGAATGGAAAAAAAATTTTCATACGCATTTCCGCATCTCCTTTAAGATAAAGCAACATTAGACACATGGGATACGTTATAATTAGGTAGTTGGGACAGCTGGTCCTGACAATATCTGTGCTTGACAATAATTTTAACATGATTAGTACGGACTAAGTTGCGAGAAAATGGATATAGGAAGGTCATGGGTGACACGATAAAATGAAACATAAAATTGCCCAAAATCGTAAATCTAAAACTAAAATTCAAATTAAAGTTATCTTAGAGTCCTTTTGAAATAAGGTTGTTAAGATTGAATGATTGGCATGTGATGGCGAGTTTCGAAAAAAATTTCGCATTCAATGTAAAATTTCGCATGCAATGGAAGATTTCGCAGATTATAACACGTAGACATGTCGAGGAAATTTTCGCATTTTGTGTAAAATTTCGTATGCAGGGAAAATTTTCGCAAGTTAAGAAGTCTCGCAAGTTGTCCACAATTTTCGTATGCAATGAGAAATTTCACTGATTATCACACATAGCCATGTCGAGAGAACATTTTTGCAGATTGAGTAAAATTTTGCAAGTATGGAAGATTTTCGCAAGTTAAGCAATCTCGCAAGTTGTTCAAACTTTTCGCATGTAATGAGAAAATTCGCTAATTATCATACATAGACAAGTCGAGAGACATTTTCGAAGATTGAGTAAAATTTCGCATGTATGAAAGAATTTTCGCACATAAGGAATAATTTTTGCACATAAGGAATAATTTTCGCACGCTAAAGAGATTTCGCATTCAGAGTTAATTTTCGCATATAAGGAAAATTTTCGCAAGTTACGAAATTTCAAAGGATATCAAAAAATTTCTCGGTTGGAATATTTTCTCAAAAGGTATTAAGATTTTTCGCAAGTAGAGAAATTTTTTGCAAGTTATATGAAAGTTTCGCGGAGGGAAAAAGCTTTGTGGATTGAGAAATTTTTGGTTCACTGTGGTTGCGAAATAGTGAAGATGCGAAAAGATGTAATATGACGTGAGGTGTATGAAATTTCGCGGGGCATGACATACTGTAGCAGCGAAAATTTTTCACTGTAGCCACGGAATTTTTAATGAACGTAAAATTTTCTTGGATAAAAATTTCGCGGGGCCTTAGACAGTGTAGCAAGAAATTTCTCAAAGAAAATTCGCGGGACCTCGTTCACTGTAGCAGCGAAAATCTAATGTTAAAAAAAATTTCTCGGATAAAATTTTCTCAGGATTTTACGTACTGTAGAAGAGAAACTTAACGTGAGGAATTTCTCGGATAAAATTTTCGCGGAACCTTACTCACTGTAGCAGCGAAAACCTATTGTTAAAGTAATTTTTCCAGAGAATTTTCGCGGTGAAGAACACTGTGTGAAAGACGTACGAAACGACGCAATGATTTTTGCCTTAGACCTATTCAAATCTTAACCAAAATGCGATAATCTGGACTCAATCGACTCGAAATCGAACGGGAACTACATATTTGGAGGTTTTAAACACCTAAAACCTAACATGCGTCCTAATTTAAGCCGAGAAAAAAATTAATTTTAACCTAAAAAAATTAACAAAACGGGGCAAAAACTGGATTAAATGAACGGAAATTGGTTTATTTTGGATGTATTCATACCGAAAAGCTGATTTTGACGACGGAGAACGCAGAAATATGGGTTTTGCGGGCAGATTTGATGACGACGATGACGGGAGAGGTTGAGAAAATTTTTAAGTGTGGGGTGCGAAATTTTTGAGTTTTTTCTCGGGAATTTGTAGGATTGTGAAAAAGAGTTAAGTGTTTTGGGGTTTTAGGGGGTTAGTGACTGTTCATGCGAAATTTTGAGTTAATGGGCCGAGATTCATCGGCTTGCTCAAGATTGGGCCCTGATCCGATTTTCGCGGGCTTGGTCAAAATTGGGTCCAATTGGTGTTCAATTGGTCCAATTTTGACTCTGTTTTGACCAAGGAATTTAAGATTTCAACCCAATTTTTTTTTGTTAAATTAAAAAGGCATAATCAGAAACTCCCCCTTAACCTAAAACTTCCCTTTTTAAATTGAGAGAAAAATAACCAGAAACTCCCCCTTAATCGGAACCTCCCCCTTAAGAGACATAATTCAGAAGACACATAGAAAATGGAGTGAAGTGGAAAAGGAAATATGTACACTTTATCAAAGTTCATGTAGGGTTGATTGATCAGAACTGAATATTCAACATGCCCAACATAGTCACTAGGTGTTGGAATCGTTTGACATCCAACGGTTTTGTGAAAATGTCGGCCAGTTGATCTTCGGTTGTGACGTAGTGCAATTCAATCGTCCCTTGTTCGACATGTTCTTTGATGAAGTGGTGACGAATATCTATGTGTTTCGTTCTCGAGTAATGTACAGGATTGCTCGTCATCGCAATCGCACTCTTTGAGTCACAATAAAATGGGAATTTTATCAACATGAAAATTAAAATCTCGTAGTTGGGTTCTCATCCACAAAAGCTGTGAACAACAACTAGCGGCGGCGACATATTCTGCCTCCGTCGACGACGTTGAGACACAGTTTTGTTTTCGAGAAGACCAACTCACGAGTTTACCGCCCAAGAAGTGTGCAGCTCCAGAGGTGCTTTTTCTATCCATCTTGCATCCTGCATAATCCGATCAGAGAATCCAACCAGTTTGAAGTCCGATCGAGTGGGGTACCACAAATCCAGATTGGGTGTTCCTTTGAGATAGCGGAGAATCCTTTTGAAAGCAGTGAGATGGGATTCCTTATGTGTAGCCTGGAAACGAGCGCAGATTCCTGTCGAGAGAACGATATTCGGTCGACTAGCAGTGAGGTATAGAAGAGAGCCTATTATCCCACGATAGACGGTTTGGTCAACGGGAGCACAAGATGGGTCCGCGTCAGGTCGGCCAGAGGGAGACATGGTGTAGCAGCAGTCTTAGCATCCTTCATTCCATATTTCTCGAGGATGTCATGGATGTATTTGGACTGGTTGATGAAGATTCCGTCGGGGAGTTGCTTTACTTGTAGACCAAGAAAGAAATTCAGTTCGCCCATCATACTCATTTCAAACTTCTCTTTCATCAGTTCTGCGAACTCTTCACATAGTTGTGGTTTAGTTGATCCAAAAATGATGTCATCGACATATATCTGTACAATCATGATGTCCGGGTCACTCCGCTTGGTGAAGAGGGTTGTATCCAGAGATCCTTTCTTGAATCCAGACTGAACGAGGAAATCTGAAAGGACGTCATGCCAAGCTCGGGGAGCCTGTTTTAGTCCGTAGAGAGCCTTGTAGAGTCGATAAACGTGATGAGGAAACTCTTCGCTCAAGAACCCTTCAGGTTGATCAACGTACACTTCTTCTTTGAGAAATCCATTCAGAAATGCAGTCTTCACATCCATTTGGTAGACTTTAAAGTTCTTGTGAGCAGTAAAGGCAAGGAAAATTCGTATTGCTTCGATCCTGGCAACGGGGGCGAAAGTTTCATCGTAGTCGATGCCTTCTTGTTGGTTGTACCCCTTAGCCACAAGTCTTGCTTTATTGCGGATGACGACACCGTCTTCATCCTTTTTGTTCTTGAAGATCCACTTCGTGCCGATAATGGATCTGTTGTGAGGGCGTGGTACGAGTTCCCAAACTTGTAAACGTTCAAACTGATTTATTTCCTCCTGCATTGCAATCAGCCAATCAGGATCGTGGAGAGCTTCAGCTACTCGTGATGGTTCAGCTTGACTGAGATAGCAAGCGACCAGACTTTCATTCATCGTAGCCGAACGCGTCGAAACACCGGATGTGGGATCCCCAATAATCTGATCGGTAGGGTGAGAGCGAGCCCAAAGTGGTACATTGGTTTGTGAGGAGCTGGCCGCATTTGTATCGATTGGAGGCTCATTAGATTGAGGTCCGGTGTCCGAAGAAGAGATCTCAACCGTAGTAGATTGAGAATTTTCAGCATCAAGATCAGCAATGTTCCCAGGGTTGGGTAAAATGTCGTCTTCGTTGAGATTGAGATCATCCAAGTTTGGAGGGACGACATTATCGCCGATAGCTGATGGTGTAGGTGGAGTGGGTGCAGCGGTAGGTTGAGTGGTGGCGACGGGAGTCTTGGGGACTGGATAGAAGTACTCGAAGAGCAGATCGAGATCCAGTTCACCAGAATTGCCCTCAGATGAGGATGTTCCCGTCGTTGAAAGTTGACCTTTTGTCAACGTCTGTAGAAGACCTGGTTCTGGACGCAGAAGCCATGAGGTCGCCTTCGCTTTCGTCAAAGGTGACATTTGTGCTCTCAAAGACAGATCGTTTCTCCTTAAGATAGACTCTGTATGCCTTCGAGTTCAGCGAATATCCAACAAAGATTCCTTCGAGTGCTTTTGGATCAAGCTTCCCAAGATGTTGGCGATCATTGGCAACAAAACATCGGCAACCGAAGACCCTTAGATAAGATATATCTGGGATACGACGGTTATTCAACATCTCTTATGGGGTGCAGTTGAATCTCTTGTGGATTGAAGCCCGGTTTTGCGTGTAGCAAGCCGTTTGAATAGCTTCGCCCCAAAGAGAGTGAGGAAGGCCGGATTGGATGAGGAGAGTCCTAGCTGCTTCAACTAGTGTCCTATTTTTACGCTCAACGACACCATTCTGTTCCGGTGTCTTCACAGCTGAGAACTGCTGGGTGATGCCCTGAGTGGCATAGAAATCACTGAGCTTCTTGTTCTTAAACTCTGTTCCGTTGTCAGTTCTGATAATCCGAACCTTCTGTTGATGAAGAGTTTGGGTCGTAACAACAAACTCGATGATTATATCTGGAACTTCATCCTTTGTACGAATGAGTTTCGTCCACGTGTAGCGTGAAAAATCGTCGACAATCACAAGAATATACCGTCTTCCTCCGAGTGTGGCCGTAGGCATTGGGCCACATAGATCCATGTGTAAGAGCTCGAGGATGAGCTTAGAGGACGGCGTTTCCTTGGAAATGTGAGACGAGCGCTTCATCTTCCCCATTTCACAGACAGAGCAGAGATGTTCCTTATGATATGACAGTTGGGGTAGACCGTTGACGAGTTTATTCTGACGCAGTTTGTTGATAGTCTTGAAATTGAGATGTGAAAGACGTCGGTGCCATAGATCATTCAACTTGGGTACAGCCCGAGAGAGAAGGCATACTGGTCGAGAGGTCGTGAGATTGAGTACGTAGAGGTGAGACGTGCGCGTTCCAGAAAGAAGTGGCAGTCCCGAGGCATCGATAATGCTGCAGATGTCAGATTCGAAGAGAACCTTGTATCCTTTGTCGCAGAAACGACCAATGCTGAAGAGATTGTAGCTCAAACCCTCGACGTAAGAGATGCCCTTTATCGTCAGTTTGTCATGGACGAGTTCGCCAGTTCCGAGAATTGGCGCCATTTGACAGTTTCCGAAGGAGACCCTTCCGAGATAGCGCTCGGGGAAGTTGCTCAACAGCTCCTTGTTCCCCGTCATGTGTGTGGAGCAACCCGAGTCTAGATACCACACATGACAGACCTGCAATCATCAACAAACGTTGGGTCCCCGTTTACGGACGGGACCTTCTTGTGATACAAGTAAAATTTTCATGCGCTTAATGGGAAATGTGGTTTCTAAATCAGATTGTGTCGGTTCTAATTTAGCTTTCCCTTTGTCATTTGTTTGATGAGGCGGGATTATGGTTTTTCTAACCCATATTTTCCTAACTTGTGCTTGCATGTATGGCGCCTTATACATGAATTGGCGTGGGGGATGTGGTTGTTGTTTTTGTGCTTCGGTTTTGGTCGCCTTTGGCTTGCGAGCAGTAGGTGAGTTTGCATTCAGCGTCGGAAGGCGTTTTCGCTTAACTGTAGGCTTAGACGTACTGGGCGAATGCGAAGGCGTCGTGGGAGAGGTTCGCTTGCTTGGTCGGAGTGTTGCTTGTTCGTGTGCTTCATATTCATGAAAGCGTGGAAGAATAAAGTCATTGCAGCAACACATAGACATAAGTTTGGCAAAGGAAAGATAAGTTTTGGCAACATCATTGTCTACGTCCTTAAGAGATTGGGATTCAGTACATAAAGAGGAAAGACGAATGTAAGATGGTCGTTTCTTCTTGTCATCGAAGAGCGGGTTCTCCTTTATTTCAAACGAACTCCCTTCCAGAGACATCGCACTCACATTCCCTGTATCCATAAGAATACGAGAGTTAGTGTTAGAACAAGCTTCAGCTCAGGAGTCATCTTCGCCGTCCTCTTACATTTACATGTTCGAGAATCGGGTACTGGACTCGACGTAGAGGGTTTGTTCGTATTGTGACATTGCTCTAGGGTAGAAATTCTGCTAAGTAGCTCATTTCGCTCCTTCACGAAGGCTTTCCGCTCTAGTTCTAGGGTTCGTTCTAGTTCTGCTATGACCAGAAGTTTTTTTGGGATATATATGCGAGAAAGCGCTTCTTGGACAGCGAGTTCCTGTTCTTCGGTTGGAAAAAGAGTCTTGATGTCCTCAGATAGTGAGAATTTTTAAGTCTTATAACCAACATTCAATTCTGCGTAGTCATATGCGATTTCCGCCCAAAGTATGTTCTGCTCCCTCTTTTCTTCCGAAAGGACGATGGAGGAGGATCTTACGGATGGCATGAGCTGTGAGGGAGTTCCCTTCCTAGTTTGCAGGAACCTAGTGCTATACACATTATACCTTTTTACTATCAACGGCGTTGGTTCGCAGTTGCTGGCCTGACCGATTCCCATCCGGGCGTCGTAGAATTCTGTTTCAACTGGTTGGTTTAGTAGGCATAAGATGCGTGTGCTTTCATTTCTAAGGTGAAGTTGCTCTTCAAGTTCTTTCACCTTTCGGTATAGCCTAACTCTTTCCTTTGTAAGCAGTTCATGTTGGGAGGCCGTCAGAGACGAGATGTTTCACATGAGCTAATGGCCAGTGTGGTTTCCTTAACTTTGGTCTCACTTTGTTTATTCTTGCTTTGCAGACGTTTGACTAACGCTTCAGAGGCCATTAGACGTTCATTTGCACGAGCGAGCTCTTCTACTTTTAAGCTAAGTAAGGCATAGTTGTTTTCAAATTTTAGCTTAAGTTCATCATAATCCCTAGCGTCTACGGTGGGTTGCTTAATGGTGTGACGATGATTGAACACGTCATCGAGTTGAGAGATTCGTACCTCAGACTCTTTGTTGGCAGGAGTCTTTGCCGTGTTCTCACTGGTGTTAACCATCTCCTCGTCCTCGTCATGTTCGACCAGCCTTGCCATGCAGCAATCTTCGTCCTTAGGCTCCTCGTCTTCGGAAGTGTCGTTCACCCACTCAGCTTCTTCGGTGAGGAGAACTTTCCCACTTTCCATTATGCGAGTCATCCTGCCTTACGGTCGTAGTAGCCATAGTCCTTCACGCGTGGGGCGTGGCATTCCTTGGCGAAGTGGCCTGACTTTCCACATCGAAAGCACTTCACAGACTTCTGAGGTGCTGATTCCTCCTCTTTCTTTGTCGGCTTGGCTTCCTCCGTGGGGGTGGTCTTTTTGGTGCCGCTATAGGTTCTTTGGCGATTGGAGGAGGATGAGGATTTTTTCCCGATCTTCTTTGAGACCAACTTAGTGAGCATTGCCAGTTGCTTGCGTAGATCACTAACATCTTCATCAGATTCTGTATCAGCTTCGGATCCTGAAGAGGTGTCAGATACAACAGCTGGCAGCTTCCCTTTGTTCTGTTTGGTCTTAGTGGCGGAAGATCGTTCATTGGTCTTGTTCGAGAGGAGGGCCAGTGGGTCGACTCGAGTGTTGGTGGACTGAGGTTGCACGTAAGGAGCATAGGCAGACAGACTGTCATAGAGAGCATGGATGGAAGTCTTGGAGAGGTCCTTACTCTGAATCATCATCACGATTGCATTGCCCCAATGTGGTTTGAGGCTACCAAGGAAGCGGTTATTGATATCGAATTTGTCCCTTGAGATCTTGGCTTTCTTGAGTTCATTGATGACCTTCAAGTATCGGAGATATGTGTCACGCAGCTCCTCTCCTTCATAGGCCTGGAAGTGTTCATACTGCGAGAGACATGCCAATTTCCTCCCTTGAGCACTCTCAGTTGTGCCTGCCATAATTTCCGCGAGTTCATCCCATATTTCCTTAGCAGTTGTGCAGCACTCAATGTGAGCGTAGACTTCATTGCCCATGGCCTGGAAGAGGTATCCTTTGGCGGTCTCATCGGCCTGTAGGCGAGCCTCTTCATCATCATTAATGGGGCCTCTTGAAGTGCGGCGTTCACCCATGGGAGGGTTTGCATTTGGTTGTGCAGGGATGATCGTCTAGAACTGTGCTGGACCATTGAAGATGGAGTCCAGAAGGTATTGAGAGAGTGGTGCGCCTTTGTTCCTGATGAAGGTGAGGAACCTGTTTGTCCATATGCTATAGTCGCCTTGTCGCAGCATCGGAGGCCTGGTGTCGGAGCCCACTGTTGGGATGTCGTTTGTGGTAGACATGGTTGGTGCAGTCGAATCGTCCATGGTTTTGATCTTGTATAGATAAGAGAGTTAGGACGAACGAGATGAGAAAGATGAGTTTAACGCGTAGAGTTTGTGAAAAATCGTTTAAAGAATTTCTTAGAACTAAGTGAGCGTGTGTGATGGTCGATAATGTATGAAGTGAAAATATATCTTGAAATTTGGAGAAGTTCTAGAAATTTAAAAACGAGATTTGAGGCGAGAAAAAAAATTTTATGTCAAAAGTGGTCTAGGGTGATAGGACTAAAGTGTAAGGATCAAGTCTTAAATAAGTTTGAGAAAATTTAACCCGAGAACATTTTAACACGAGAAAAAACCTTAACACGTCAGGAAAAAAAAATCGGCAGTTTGAAGGGACGTGATTATATGAAGGATTATCCGAGAAATATGTGTTGAGAAATTTCGGTGTTTGTGAGTTTAAAGAGAAATTCTCGGAAGAAAAATTCTCAGTTGAAAATTTCTCGGATTTTAAAATTTCGCATGTGAGAAAGTTTCTCAGTTTTGAGAATTTTCAGATTTGAGAAAAAATTTCATGTTGGAAGAAGTATCGCGGGTCGGAGTGTGACTTGAGAAAGTTTCTCGGATTTGAAAATCGTGATTTTAAAAAAAAAATTTCTCGTAAGAAAGAAACTTTCTCGTCTGAAACTTTCTCGGAAAAAAAATTTCGAAAAGTTCTCCGCTGAAAATTTCTCGACTTAGTACTATTTCTCAGGTTTTGGAAAATTTCGCGGCTTAAATCATTCTCGGAATGAAATTTCTCGTATATAAAGTTTCTCGGATTTTAAAGGGTAAGTAGTTGAGAAAAAATGAAGCGACAGTGAAGTGAATCAGAGAAATTTTCGCGGTTTAAGAATTCTCGGAATCAAATTTCGCAGATGTAAGGTTTCTAAGATTTTGAAAATAGGCCGTTGCGAAAAATGCAGTGAAAGTGAAATTTCGCGGTTCTAGGTAAATTCTCGGAATCAAATTTTGCAGATGTGAAAATTTCGCGGACTTGAACGATTAAGCAAAAATTTTCGCGGTCAAGAACGAGCTTTCACTGTTCCATTGCTTTCATGCGTTTTGCCAGAAAATCGTCCAGTTCTTGCTCAAATCTCAACCAAAATCGCTCAAACTTGATCCTAAACTTCAGAAATTCTTCCCTAAACACATAATCGACCGATTTGTGGGCTAAAAACAACAAAAAAAACAGATCAAATCGACCAACAACAGAGAATGGCCGAGATGTCCTTTTCTGAAGAATTTTTGCTTCGATCTTGCTCAAAACTCGTTAAAACTGATCCAAAAGTGTTCTAAAAACATTTTAGGCATAGAATCGATCTGGGGGAAGGTTTTAAACACAAAAACGACGCATAAAAACCCCAAAACGAGTTCAAAGATGCCGAAAGTGATTTTTGCCCAAAAACACATTTGATCTTTCTCGGAATCGAACGAAACTGGATTCAAATCAATGCAGATCGATCCACGTTCGCTCTGATACCACTTGTTGGTCCCGATTGCACCAAACGAGGAATCAAAGAGGCTTTGATGGAATGAAAAGGGAGAGATTCTCACCTTCAAGTGTGTGTATTGTGTGAAAAAGTGGGTTAGCCTTTTGATCTTTGATTACTTTGAAAAGTGTGTTGGTAAAACCTTATATACCACATTAACCCTAGGTATATTAAGGCCCAAACACTAAAATTAACTAATTACATTCTAGTCCAAAGCCCAAGCTAAAGGATAATTACAAAATTAATCCCAAGACTTAAACTATTGACACAATCTATTAAATATCCTAACAAAACTATTTTTTCATTCGATAAAATATAAGTATTTTCTTTGTTCGGTTGAAAAACGCAAAACCGCACCAAACCGCTCGAAACCGTATGTATGGTTTTCTTTTTCAAAACCGAGGTTTGAGAATTGTTTTTCAAAAAACCGCATGTAGTGGTTTGGTGCGGAATTAGCCGAAAACCGCACCACGCACACCCCTAGTTGCAGAACAAAAGTATACTTTTTTTGGAGTACACACAATTTTCAACACTAAAATAGTGTTAATTTTTATTTTAATGCTTATTTTAATAATAATAATAATAAAAAATTGGATTGTTACAAAAAGGAAAACGACGTTAATTTGTTCTTTTTAATTATTTATAGTTTTCATTTAAAATTTAAGAAATATTATCAATAATTATCAGTAATATACTAATGTTTAAATAATAATAATGTTATATATTTTATTTTACTGTTTATTAAGTTGATTAATTATAAAAGGAATATAAATATTAACTTTGGTGTTGAAAATAGAGTCAATGAGTCAAGATTAAAAAAAGTAAAATTAATGAATCGGAATGAAAGTATTTTAGCTACTTTGTTTTTTTTTTTTTTTTGGTAGAATGAATGATTCATTACCAACTGAACTAGTTTCTACACACATCAACACAAGCATCTAAAACAGACAGCTACATATCAACACAAACAGCTAACCCAATCAGCTAAACAAAGGAGCAAACCCGATTGTAAATGTCCGACCCAGCTGCAGATATGGAAAACCTGCTCCACGTTCAAAAAGCCCGCTTCATGTATTCTCCTGTTTCTCACAGACCAAATGTGGTAAAGCATAGATGAAAAGCATGCTAAATTGGATCCATTGTTTAGGCTTCTTTCTCCTGCCAGAGATCAGCAACCATTCACAGCATTCCTCCCATGAGCAGAATCCCAAGCTAGTGTCTAATGTATTTACCAACTGCAGCAATGTTATGCTAAATCTGCAACACACAACCAAATGTTCTACTGTTTCCTCCTCTCCACACAGATAACAGCTACTGTCATTAATGTTCAGTCCCCAGCTGAGCATCCTATCCTTTGTTAGCAGTCTCTTATGTGCAATCTGTTAGAAAATTTATAATATAGTTGATTTTATAAATTATTTTTGTGAATGAGGAATTGGGCTTCGAAATTAAATAATATTGGGCTTCGAACTGGCCCAATAATGGCCCGACTTCTAGAAGGCCCAACTTCTAGAAGGCCCATGTAGGGGCTAGCCACTCCTCAAGTTAATGGCTTTGATTAAATGTTAGAGTTGATTAAAACCACTCAAACATTATGTCATCTAATTAAAAACAAAATATAATATTTCTTTAATAAATTTTGGGTTCTATAAGTAGGTGATTAAGCATAAGAATTAAAACCAAGAAATAGAAAGAAAAGAAAATACGAATATCTCTCAAAATTGTTCTGCTATATCGCTCTTGTTCCGTTCGCCGTCGGTGTCGTTTTTGTGCTAAACGAACGCCGTGATTTCGAAGTATCCTGGGAAACAGACGCTCGTCAACACCTCTAGCACATACGTGAGGGAGCGAATCTGTTTTAAGGAAATTTTCTTTCCGGTTCAATCTAATTTCATGTCTATCATTCGTGGATATTTGCGGAGGCGAGGGTACGTTACAACAAGCTTCTCAACAAGGAGTTGAAGAAGGTGGAAATCAGCCAACGATGTTTTTCTTTCCGGCCAACAATCTTAAAACAGATTCTACGATCCCATGAAGATGTCGGACAACCACAGCCCAAACCAGAATGAAGACAACAACGCGGTTCCCACCAACGCCGTGCCTGCCGTGATGCGACCGACCGTACCAGTTAGCCACTTGGAGAAGCCCGAGAAGTTTGCGGGGACTGCTTCCACGTTCAAGAGATGGCAGCAGAAGATGCTCTTGTACCTCACCACGCTGAATCTGGCCACCTACCTGAAAAGAGGTCGAGCCGAAGGTTAACGAAGGTGAGACAAATTTTGAGGTGGTAAATGCGGTTGATGCATGGAAGCATTCTGACTTCTTGGCTGCAATTTCATCCTAAATGCCGTAAGCAATATTCTGTGCAACGTGTATGGTGTGGTCGCTATGGCTAAGGAATTGTGGGAATCGTTAGATCGGAAATACAAAACTGAGGATGCCGGCACAAAGAAATTTGTTGTCGGACGGTTCCTTGATTATAAGATGGTCGATTCCAAGACTGTGATCACTCAAGTGCAAGAGATACAATTGATCTTGCATGAGATCCATGCAGAACGAATGGTTCTGAGCGAATCTTTCCAAGTCGCTGCTATGATTGAGAAGCTGCCGTCGGGTGGGAAGGACTTCAAAAACTATCTCAAGCATAAGCGCAAGGAGATGTCTTTGGAGGATCTGATTGTTAGACTTCGAATCGAAGAAGACTGTAGACAATTAAAAATAATTGTCTATTTATGTCATTGATAAAGTAAAGCCCAAGAAATAAAATAAAGTCATTTAATTAAATTGCTATTTGTTGAGATCCATAAATTAATCTCAAGTCAATAAATAGTTTGTTTAATTAATAAATTATTTTCATATATATGCCTTTTATATAAAATCCTATACATGGTAAATATGTGTAGAGATTTCTTAAATACGTAAAGTAATCAAATCAAATATCATAAGGATGGCATATATTGAGAGAATCAAGCCGTATATGGAATAAATCAAATCAAATCAAGATCGAATCATATATGGATAAAATCAACCTAAATATGAACGAAATCATCCCAACAGGATTATATTTTCCATTATTGAGAATTCTCTACGCCTATAAATATGGGCCTTCAGAATTCAGAAATAACAAGTCAGAGAGCAAAGAGAATACGAAACTCCGAGAGAATTAGAAGTAAGTCTTTGATAGGATTCGGAAATTCTCTCAACGAAGTTCTTCGTGTTCAAGTTAAAATTCGATGACGTTCATCAAGACCCGTGCGAGTTTCTCATAATCGCACGGTTGCAACGAGGAAAGCCCATGCGAGTTTCTTGGAAGCTCGCGGTTCAACGCTCAAGACCCATGCGAGTTTCTCATAATCGCAAGGTTGCAACGAGGAAAGCTCGTGCAACTTTCCTGGAAACGCGCGGTTCAACGCTCAAGACCCGTGCGAGTTTCTCATAATCGCACGGCTGCAACGAAGAAAGCCCGTGCGAGTTTCTTGGAGCGCGCGGTTCAACGCTCAAGACCCCTGCGAGTTTCTCATAATCGCACGGTTGCAACGAGGAAAGCCCATGCGAGTTTCTTGGAAGCGCGCGGTTCAACGCTCAAGACCCGTGCGAGTTTCTCATAATCGCAAGGTTGCAACGAGGAAAGCCCGTGCGACTTTCCTGGAAGCGCGCGGTTCAACGCTCATGACCCGTGCGAGTTTCTCATAATCGCACGGCTGCAACGAAGAAAGCCCGTGCGAGTTTCTTGGAGCGCGCGGTTCAACACTCAAGACCCGTGCGAGTCTCTTGGAAGTGTACGGTTCAAAGGCCAAGTCCCGTCCTTTCGGAAATATCAAGTCCAAGTGCTAGCTTCGTGACCAAGCCCAAAAGGCCCACGAAGAAATGTTCGAGCAAACGATTTTCGACAAATAGCAAGTCCAATTGTCATCTTCGTAATCAAGCCCAAAAGCTACGAAGAAACGTCCATATTTCAGAAGTTTTCGCTACGACGCTAAGTTCGTTATCAAGCCCACCGGCCCACAAAGAAAACCCAAGTCAAGAAATCTCGAAGATTAAGAGGCTTCTAAAGTCTTTACAATTTTATAGAGGGAAGAATCAGAGGAATAAATAGAGATAGAGTACATTAAATTTCATCAAATTTAATTTGTACTATTTTTCTGGTAATTCGATATTCGAATATAGAAAATACGTTACAAATTTTTGGCACGCCCGGTGGGACCTCTCTACCTCTCATCTCTTCAAGAATTGAAAACACATCGATGATAAACTCATCGAACTTTACCGTTTCAAGTTCTTCCAGTAAAAGCACTGGTGTTAAGACCCGAAGCATGTCAAAAGTGATTCCGGAGTCCAAGGAGACTGATCACCACGTCATTTTGGCAAAGATAATGTCATTCTCGGCATAGTGGAAGAAGAACAAAATGCTGAAAATGAGTGCTCGTCGATACCCTCTCTCCACTCGACCTCAAGCAATTCTTCTAAGCGAGATGAGGTCATGGTGACGAATGCTACGACCCTGGAAGAGCAAATTGCAAGTTTAACTAGAGCAATCGAAGGGCTTATGAAACACGTGCAAGAACAAGATGCCCAGATTGCAAAGTTGACTGACAAGAGCAACAACGTTGATAACAGTCGTGCTTATGAGAAGCGGGAGGAATCTTCTGACGAAACCGAGAAGGAAGAGCAAAGGGAATTCGAGAAGCCTTCAGGGAGTTTCGATGTTTCGGATGATTCCCGTTAGCCAACTGAAGGAGTTCATCATTGGGACAATGAAAGACAGAGGGTCCAAATCTTCATTGACGTATTCTAAACCGTATACTGTGAGAATCGATAACCTGAAGATGCCAAGTGGTTACCAACCTCAAAAAATTTCAGCAGTTTGATGGCAAAGGAAATCCAAAGCAACATGTGGCTCACTTCATTGAGACATGCAACGATGCAGGAACTTATGGAGACCGCCTCGTCAAACAATTTGTTCGTTCGCTGAAGGGCAATGCGTTCGATTGGTACATTGATTTGGAAGCTGGTTCAATCGATAGCTGGGATCAAATGGAACATGAATTCCTCAATCGTTTCTACAGTACTCGTCGCACGGTTAGCATGATTGAACACACTAGTGCTCACCAATAGAAAGATGAACCCGTAATTGACTATATTAATCGCTGGAGGAACCTATGTCTTAATTGCAAGGACCACTTATCTGAAGCCTCGGGAATCGAGATGTGCATTCAAGGAATGACATGGGGGTTGCGGTATATCCTTCAAGGAATTCGTCCTGGAACATTTGAAGAGTTAGCTACCCGCGCCCATGATATGGAACTTAGCCTAGCTACAAGTGGGGCAAATGGACCACCTGTCCAAGAGGCTCGAAAATTCCAAGATAGAGCTGATGTCAAGAAAGGGGGTCGACAATTTGTAAAACCCCACAACAAAGACTCTTTGACGACAAACGTTGCACCTCTCAAGCTTCGAGGCAGAGAAAAGGGCAAGAAAATTGAGGTAAGTGATGTACCACCAGAGCATGCAGAAAGGAAATTGACGCTTAAAGAGCTTCAGGCAAAGAAGTATCTGTTTCTGGACTCTGAAGTATCAGAAATCTTCGATGAACTTCTACGCGCAGATCTCATTGACCTACCAGAGATGAAGCGACCTGATGAAGCCGGACGAACTCACGATCCTAACTACTGTAAATACCATAGTTTGGTAGGCCATCCAATTCACAACTGTTTTATTTTTAAGGATAAGGTCATGCAACTAGCCAGACAAGGAAAGATAACTCTCGATATTGAGTCGGCAGAGTCAAATTATATTTCAGTTATTGACGAGGACTTTGAAAGTTGGGAAGAAGAGTGTGCTACTTGTTACATGACTCAAGAAACTGAAGTCCTTGATGATGACTGTCAAGATGAGATCGTGGAAAACGACACCATTGGCTCATGCATGTCTGCTATGACATTCACCGATGAGGATCTGCTCCTAGGTTCTAAGCCACATAATCGCCCATTCTTCGTATCTGGCTACGTTCGCGAGAAGAATGTAAAACGCATGTTGATCGATGGAGGCTCTGCAGTGAATATTTTGCCTCTACGGGTGCTGAAGGAACTGGGAATTTCGATGGAGGAACTCTCTAGCAGTCGATTGATGATTCAAGGTTTCAACAAAGGAGGCCAAAGAGCCATCGGTATGATCAGATTGGAACTAGTGATGGAAAATATGACATCAACAGCATTGCTCCACGTGATTGACGCCAGGACATCCTACAACGTGCTGCTTGGTCGTCCATGGCTACACGAAAATGGAGTTGTTTCGTCAACTTTACATCAATGTTTCAAGTACTGCGACAACGACACCATAAAGAAAGTTTCGATACAAACCCGTTTACCGAAGTCGAATCATACTTTGCCGATGCAAAATATTATCTTGAGCGTACAAAGGAAACGAGTGAGAATGTGACGCATGAGGAAAGTGCAACACACATGAATAAAGGTGATGAAGGCATGCAGGACATCGAAGGGATGATATACTCGATGAAAGTCCTGACACTGCCCTTAACTCAAATTGGCTCTAAGAAACCGCAGAGCTCGCCGGTCAAGGCTGAAGGATCTACGCTGCGATCAGAAAGTGGACATCATATGTCGCCAAATGGGCAGATGAGTGGAGTATTTCGGCCTAAGGCTTATAAGCTCCTCATAAAAGCAGGATATGATCCGAATGAAAAATCAGTATTGGGTAAACTCCCAGACTCCCTAAACATAAGTCCTCTCGAACTAAAAAATACTCAGAAAGGTCTCGGGTTTACCCCTCAGAAGCCTGTTCGCATAGTATTAAAGAGGGCTAGTGTAAACTGTGTGTCCGAAACTGGTGCATAGTCCACAAACAGTGCGTGGAAGTGGATGATGCCTAAGAAGAGTCCGTTCGAAAGACTAGGGCACAAGAAGAGTCCGTTTGAGAGACTAGGGCACAAGAAGAGTCTGTTTGAGAGACTAGGGCATAAGAAGAGTCCGTTTGAGAGACTAGGGCACAAGAAGAGTCCGTTTGGGAGACTTGGGCACAAGAAGAGTCCGTTTGAAAGACTAGGAATTAAAAGGAGTCTGCAAAAGACTAAGACTTGAGAAAAACCTACGAACTTCCGTATTTGATAGACTTGAGCCATGCAAAAACTTAAATTTGCCGAAGAAGGAGAGTCATCGACGCGTCATTCGGCTTACGACTCAACTTAAAGTAAAAATTCGTGCCCACACGATTCTACCACGCTATGTGTCATGTAACGGTGATGAACATCACGAGAACGAAGAAGATATGGAAAGCATAGGTTCATCTTGTCATATCACCATAAACGACGAAAATCTCATCGAAGAAGATGCTGAGATAGCTGCTCTTGAGCTTGAAGAAGGTATTAAGGCAACAGTAGACGAGTTGAAAGAAATCAACTTGGGTGATGAAAACGAAGATAGACCAATATATATAAGTGCGTTTCTAGATGCCGATAAAGAGAAGAACTACTGTTAGGAATTATTTATTGTGTTCAATTAATTATTTTATCTAAGCCTTGTAATTTTATTTAAGGGAACTGGGCTTTTATTTGTAAAGCCCAGTGAGCTTATTTGTAATGGGCTTTCATGAAGCCCGAGTACAAAATACCAACATGTGGTATATGTACTAATACCCTAACACATTGAGGGTGTCTTGTGTGTGAAATTATTACAGAAAGAGAAAATTTTAAGAATGCTCTCAAACCTATCAAGAACAAACGCACGCACAACACCCCACGGATTCAATTCTTCCATCTCAAAATTGTGGTAAACTCTCTTAATCTTTGTATTGTTGGATAAACTAGGAATTACAATTGGTATCAGAGCCAAACGCGCTCGGATTTGAGAAAATTTTTGAAAATTTTTTTTTTGTGTGTTCTTCAAATTCTTCACTTATTTCGAAAATTTTGATATGTTTTGGTGTTTTGGATGATGCTTGAGTGTTTATGATTGTAGATATAAGTGTTAAAGATCATTTCTCAAACCTTTCTTGAACAATTTTCTGGGTTTGGAGATCGGTTTTCTGATATTTGTGCGTGAGAAAGCAGTTCGTGATTACTGTAGCAATTCGCGAACTGTAAGCAAATTCGCGAACTCTAGCAATTAAAAAAAAAATTAATAATAAAAGGTCTGCGAATTCACTTTGCAAATTCACTTTGCGAATTCACACTGCGAATGTACTGTAGCATTTTTTTGCGAATTACTGTAGCAATTCGCGAACTGTAGCACTTCGAAAAAAAATAAATAAAAAAATAAAAAAATAATAAAATAAAAAAAAAATAAAAAAAATTAAAGGTCTGCGAATGCACTTTGCGAATTCACTATAGCACGAATTCACTGTAGCAGACACTGTAGCAGTTTTGCGGGTCGGCACTGTAGCAGACACTGTAGCTCGCGAATTCACTGTGTAGTTTTGCGAATTCACTATAGCATTTTTGCGAATTCGCTCAGCAGTTTTGCGAATGCATAGCAGTTTTGCGAATTCACTGAAGCAGTTTTGCATATCAATTCGTAATCACTGTACGAGTTCGCGAAACCTTTGAAACACAGTTACTGTAGCAGTTCAAAAATTCCAGTTCACGAACTTATTGTAGCTCGCAAATTGTGATTCGTGAAATTATTTTTAAAAAAAGGTAATATATATAAATAAAAAATAAATAAAAAAAATTTAATTATAACACTAAAGCCTTTTTCTACTGATTAAAAAAAAAGAAAGAAAAATTCTTCAAATCCACAAAGCGTGTCAACGATCACGTATCCAACAATCAACTAAGGACATTATTGGCAAATTTAGCGAAGCTTTAGTAATCTTCACGCAATTGTCGAAATTATCTCAAATTTTTCAGTGCACACAAAAACTTCAAGCTATCTTTTGACAGAACAAATTTTTTAGGAATTGAAAGTTCAAAAGTCATTGTTGAAGAAAATAATTAACTTAAATTAATAATTTATTATGGATGTTCAAGCTAAGGAAATTGAGGAATTAACGCATAAAATAAATGAGCTAAATCATCTTGAACTCAAAGCAACTGTGTGAAATGCAAACACTGAACAATATGAGATTAGCCTATATTACCGCAATAACTGTTACACTAGAGCTATCCCTTTAGCGAAAATTATTACGAAACTAGTCAACCAAAATTCCTCAGCGCTTGATGGGGAAAACAATTTATATCGTAATAAACCTATCTCATGGTTGGAAATTCCGATGGTTGCTAGTAAAATTTCCGAATTAAACGCAACCCTGGAATCGGAAAGAGTAGGTTTTCAAGCGGAAAAGGAAAAACTTTTAGAGGAAATTTCAAATCTCAAAAACTCCCAGCCCTTACATGTTCCAAATGAGCGTGCAATAGAAATATCTTTCTCTAGACAGGATAAGAGTATTCAAACAAACGATCTTGTTCCCAAACCTCAAAAGGCTAATACTTATTCTAAGTCACATGTGACGACTTTAAAGTCCATGGTGTCCCAAAAGGAAACGATAAGTAAAAGCCTTACGCATAATACTTCCAAGGAACTGAAGAAAAACAGGAAGGAGAAGGGAATGGTCTGGATGGGTGAACAGGATTATTGGCTTGAGGACACCTCAGACGGTGAGGAAGAGAATATGGCACTGATGGCTAGGTTGGACGACGAAGAAGACGCAGCTGAAGCTGAAGAAAGTGACTCAGAAAGGGAGCTCGCCAGCAACTCTAATATAGTTGAGGTAAGCGAAGCAGATTATGACTCCTTACTTAAGATGAAAAATGAATTTTATCTTTATATAAATCTAACAAACAAGAAAAAAGAAAATCAAGGAACTAGAAGCTAACCTAGAAAAGAATTTAGTGGTATTAGATAAATTTAGATATGATTATGCATGTGAGAAAAATCGTGTAATTGTAGCAAATGAAAAGGTTGCTAAGCTAGAAGTACAAGTGCAAAAATCCGAATCTAAAGCCAAGGATTTGGAAAAAGAAATGAAATCTCATAGAGATCAGGCAATGGACGCTACAATAAAATATGACTTACTCTGTAAAGAACGGGAAAGATTGTACTCCAAAATCAAAAAATTAGAGGACATCTTAACCCGACGAGATCAGTCAGAACAAACGATCTTCTTGAACAAACCAGCCAATGTAGATTTTTACAATCCTTATAAGGGACTAGGTTTTGAAAACCCATGTAAGTTAAAACAAGGCATATCAAGTGCACCTTGTCTATATGATGTCAAATTCATGCAGACAGGTTGCCTGGCAAATCTCATGTCTTTCATAAGTAAAGATGAGACACCAACACACAGTAAAACTCAAACATCATTTGATTATACAGAGTTAAATGACAGTTATAAAGATCGAAATTGTCCAGCAATAACTAAATTTGAGTCCGATATCCCACGTCCAAGTGAAGGAAACACCTCAGAAGATTCAACGAGTGAGGCACCGATGACTAAGTATGCAGCAGGGTATATGCCTGACTGCATAAAGAAAATTAGTGTTCTACACTCCACTCTCGAAAGAGAGAGAAAGTCCTTCGATGAAGAAAGACAGAAACTTCTAGAGGAAATATCTTCACTAAAAGAAAAATTACGATTACACTCACTTTCTTATACCTTTACTTCGCATGACAAAATCTTTTGCACAAATACTTTGAAATTTTCACGACCCATAAACGAGTCACTGAAAAGTCAAGTCTGGGTTAAAAAGGAAGATATTTTGAAGGAGACCAACGATTTTAACGAGTCTTTTGTTATAGATTGTTTCCCTCCAAAAAGTTCTGTACCGTTTTTTTGTCCTTACGTATCGCAAAACTCATCCTTTCATTCCAAAAATCATTCTTCCACGTATAACCGTTTCTACAAAGCAGCTCACAAAACTACCTCAAAAGACACGTCTTTAAAGAAAAAGAAACAATCAAAAATAAAAAATGCTAAGGAACTCACAAAACAAGAAAAAACTCCAAAATGCGTCTCTAAAGCCAAAACAAAGAGAGATCCACTCCTACAAAAATGGGTTCCAAAGCTTAAGACTGAGGAAACCCAAATTCAAGCCCTAGAAACACTTAATGACTCTGTGCGTGATAGTAAGTCTTCCGTTGACTATGATAAATTTAGGCTAGGTAGAGAGTCTTTACGGACTAACAAGTACAACAGAGGTGGACCATTTTTAAATGGGTACCTAAAACCCTCTAGTTTGATTTTGCAATTCCCTCATGTGCGGTACACGAAGCTGCTCCACATACATGATCAAGGGATGAGACGCGAGCAACTAAATTCACGCTAACAAATTTGGTAAAATTCTAAATATGCATAAAATTTCATGATCTATTCAATATGCATACATGCTCAAATGAATAACATCCATAATACGTTGGTGATATCTAGGATGAACTGCACTTACTTCCTCCTTTCCTCATCCTAGTAGACATGCTAAAATAAGGTTAAAAAAAAAATAAATAAATAAATAAATAAAAAATAAAAAATATTCGTAAATAATTATATTCAGAGGGACCTTTCTGTAGAAAATCAAGGGGGAGTACTGAAAGCCCAACGTGAGCCCAAAATCTTAAAATTCGCGACTGATCTTTAAATAAATCTTATCTTACAATTCGCGAATTAACTTTTTCACTCTTTCAACATCTAGTTCCGCGAATCCAATTGACATTCAATTCAGCAATTTTGACTCGTCAATATTAAGTTCGCAAACCATTACTTCAATTTTTCAATCATCTGATTCGCAAAGTTCTAACAAGCAGAAAACCTAAATAAACTGCATTGCGAAATTATAGCACGAATCAAGCTACCGTTACTATAACAATAAACCAAACAGATGGCTCTATTTCATGAAGTTGACATGAAATCAATTCGCGAACCATATTGGGCCTGTCTTTCAAAACCTTCACGGTCTAATTTCGATCTCATTTTTTCTTTTGCCCCGCGAAGTTCAGTAGAGTTAATCTGCTCTAATTCGCTCGCTGCCCGCTTCACGTATCGAACAACGCCAAATTCCCTTCGCAAAATAGAACGTCAACCTTTATAGATTTCACAAATTTTAGTCGACTACCGAGAGATTTTTGCAACCTTACAGTTTCACAAATCGCCATTTCAAAAACTACTAATTTCGTGTTTTTGCTGATGTATCGACTTTAAATGATGTTTTTAGGTGTTTAATCGAGTTTAGGTAATGATTCTAAATGTTTAATCAATGTCTGGAGTTAAGTTCTGGAGAAAACTGTGTCATTTTTCGTCGAATTTTGATTTCACCTTTAGTGCTTAAGTTTGTCTCGAAATATGACTTCGAAATCAGCTCTCGACAACCATTTGAGAATAAGACCCACTATCAAAGTGCGAATCATGAGAGAAATTCCAAACATTACATTATCAAAAGGCAAAAACACTCATTACGAACATTACTTTTTCAAAATAAGCAAAATAAAACAACTCTCAGAATACGGAAAACACTCTCAAATCAAGTAAAACACTCTCAAAACACAGTCCGACCTGTAAGGGCCCAAAACAGAACAACTAATAAAGCAACGAATAAGCACAAAAGAACAAAAAATTCAAAGGCCACCATATCCAAATTGTGTTCAAAATTACGCCTTCGTTCTGCCTGCTCTTTGGCCCTTTTCTCTTCTTCCTGCTTTCTCCAATTCATCGTGTAACAATTGCGAAAACAAGAAAATTCAAGATGAGTATTTTGTTAATCTATGGAGTTATGGTGAGGGTTGAGCTATGTCTATTTATAAGCACGAATTGAACAAAAAATGTCATTACGGTCCCGACAAAAAAATCGTCAATGATTCAGACGAATTCTTGACCTAAGGGTTCAGCGCCGCGAAAGAAAGCGATGCTTTCTTCTTCAGTTTTCTGATCTTGATTTACGCAAAGATCGACCTTGAGAAACTCGTCCATTTGGTATTTATTAGGTTGGTTGATCTGGTCAAATTGATGTTGTCGGTTATATTTTTTTAAATTTTGTGCGTTTGATCAGTAGGAAAATTTTGCACATAACGTTTGTCCTGATTCGCGAAACCTGCATTTACTTCTTTCAACTAGGAGAATTTCTTTTGTATAATCAAGTTGACACATTCAGTTTCGTGAATCAGTCTCATGATTTGATCAAGTTTCGCGAGTCAGATTAAGAACTGGGAGTTTCGCGAATTCAGTTCACTTTTCATTGAAACTCACGTTTTGCGAACCTTCTCCAGCTTCCCGAACCAGTTCGAATTTGTTAATCATTCAGTTCGCGAACCCATCCACTTTGCGAATCCAAATTCCAGTCCAGTTCGCGATCCAACTTCTCAAATGCAGTTCTATTTTACGAATCAAGATTTTTTCGCGAACCCAAGCACCCATTTTATAAACTCGGTACATTCTACTCTGAAAATTTTTCGCAAAACCACCTAGTGAAATAACTACGTCTCCCAACATGGTTGGTATCTCTCGAGTTGCTCCACAACCCTGATTGGCTTGCACCGTGAGCAGCTCCTAGCGTGTATGGTATCTCGAGCTGCTCCACAGACACGATTGGCTAGCTATGCGAGCAACCAAACGTAGGTAAATTCTATATTCATCATTTTGTAACTTTTGCATGCATTTTAAGTTGAAAATTCAATTTACCTACTTTGAAAAATAATAGGGTACATTAGTTATGCATGCTTCAAAAAGACTTTAAAGTCCAAATTTTCACATGCATACATGAGCTGAAATGCATAAATACCCAAGGTATATTTTCTTTATGCATACATCTTAAAAAATTTTTTTTAGCTTAAACTTTTACGTATGCATCTGAGCTGAATTGATAAATGCATGTATCTTTTAAATTGTACATTTTGAATTCTTGCAAGATTTTGATATTGATTAGTCATATTCCATGGTAAACTGGTAGATACCATTTTATTTAAATTGAGCTAAATTTGAGGGGATCAATTTTTTTAAAAAAAAAGGAAGCACTCCCATATTTGTGTTAAAGGGAGCAATTATTAAATTTTTGAGGGGGAGCAAACTTAAATACTTGAACTTGAGGAAAGAGATTCGAAAGATAAATTTGATCCGTCTTGTTGCATCTATTGAGGGGGAGGTATTCAGTTTTAAGACGCATGGTCTAAGAAAAAAAATATATACATATATATACGTAGTATAATATATAATATACTATTACATTATTAAAACGATAATACATATATATGTATATATATAAAGAGAAAAAAAATAAGAGGGAAAAGAAATGCAAAAAAAAAAGAAGACGAAGAAGAACAAAGAAAGAAACTGCCCCCTCAAGCACTTCGATCTCCAAGACGGACTCCAACAAAAAAAAACAAGCAACTCTCGAGAGTTCAAGAAATCCAAAAGGCGACGGTGGCTTCTAGTGCTAACTCGAGAATAACCTCAACCGACCTGCCCCGAACTGCTGACCAAAATCAAGCAGCACACATCAATTTGTACCGGATGTATGGATTTCAAGTTCCCATGGTTCAGTCAGACCAAACTGAACCTAACCCTGGAACACAGCCGAGTGTTAGCGACGATCTCAAACTCATATAGCTACCCATATTTGAAAAATCTTGACAAGACCGAAAAACGGTAGATACAAAATTTTCTTACCTCACAAATTGTCGGACTAAGCCCCATAGGTACAGGTGCTAAATTTATTAGCTCCCAGGTAGAAGTCGCCGCATTAGGTCCAACGGCGCTTGCACAACCGAGCCTTACCCACTCATCGATCTCCCAACAGACCGATGTTTCATTAAATCACGGGGAGCCACGTATGCTATCACTGCTTCACTTGGAAGCGGGAGATATTGAATTAAGTGGTACTTAGCCCCACACCACTGAACGTTCTTGAACACATCGAGTCTAGGTGTCCTCACTATCTAAATGTTTTATAATTTTCTAGGACACATACACTTTTCCTTATCTGGACTTTGTGACCAGATTAGAACTTTCGTAGACATGTCCTACTACGACATGCTTCGATGATCGAAAGGAAGTCCTACCGTTGCAAGGTCAAAACAACAACGGTTTTAGGCCATCGTTCTTCGAGGTAGTCTCAATAGCGATGCAAACGAAATGCCTATGTGGCTTCGGTTTCTCAAGCCCTGTCATTATAGGCCACGTCTCAGAGTTTGTCTCTGAAGCAGTGTTGACGGATTGCCTTAGTGTTTCCGTCTGGTTATTACCTTTACCGACCTATCGTTTCTGTCCTTCTTGATCTCCGATACAGGCATGCCGATTTCGTTAAACGAATCGCCATGAGGGGAGAAGGGAATACGTATAAACAAACAGGTCCGACCACCCACCAATTTCCGCCGAGCGTACCACTATGAAGCCAGGCTCTACAACACTTAAAATATATATATTCCAAAAGAGCCTCGGCATAACTTAGAACACACCCCACGTACACCTTCTTCGAAAACCAGATAAGCTTCGCCGAGGCCGAACCAGACAACTTCCTTCGACGATGAAGAATCTGGCGCCACGAAGAAGAAGATTCACCATGTTTCAACTCCATTGAAGGAGAAGATTAACCTGAGTATCCACCATTTCTGCCGCGCCAACCACTCTAAATACAGGCTCTCATGCAATTGAATGATAATCATAAGGAGCCCAAACACATTTGCGGAAAGTACACCTCACACCTACCTTCTTTCGGAACCAGACAACTTCCTTCGAAGACAACGAATCTGACACCGAGAACTCGATGTTCTTGGGGGAAGGGAATACTAAAGCAAAAGGGGGGCAACATCACGACGAAAGTGCAGTATAGATCAGAAAATGCCAAATCTCAAGCGTTGTCAAAGAATCAAGCCGAGACCACATAGTCCAACGATTGAAGTTGTCACCTCAAGTACGACTCTCCGATTTTAAGGAAACACCCCAATCACAACGTAGAAAGGTTGAATAAGCGTAGGGGGAGTGGTGACTATCCAAGGGAGAGATCGAACACAAAATGAGAAAATCCGCCGCATGTATATCTCTCCAAATTTAAAGAGGAATCCCTAATTCCAACGGTTGATCAAATATAGGGGGAGTGGTGACTATCCAAGGGAGAGATTGAACACAAAAAGATACGATCCAACAAGCAGCTTTGAACACTTAAAAGAAAAGAAGTTCACGAGACGGTGAGCTTGATCTTTGAAAGAAGAGGTCAGAAGACAAGACAAATGAGGATGTGATTGGAGAAGAACACGCATGCAAACGCTTTTGCGAACGCAAAGCTGATACGTGTTCTTTGAGGGCTCAGGACGATTACAAGACGAAGATAACCATCGCTATATTGCAAATTGAACACAAAGGGGGAGATTGTTAGGAACTATTTATTGTGTTCAATTAATTATTTTATCTAAGCCTTGTAATTTTATTTAAGGGAACTGGGCTTTTATTTGTAAAGCCCATTGAGCTTATTTGTAATGGGCTTTCATGAAGCCCGAGTACAATATACCAACATGTGGTATATGTACTAATACCCTAACACACATTGAGGGTGTCTTGTGTGTGAAATTATTACAGAAAGAGAAAATTTTAAGAATGCTCTCAAACCTATCAAGAACAAACGCACGCACAACACCCCACGGATTCAATTCTTCCATCTCAAAAGCGTGGTAAACTCTCTTAATCTTTGTATTGTTGGATAAACTAGGAATTACAACTACGTCGAGCTACTGACAGAATTCAAAGACGTGTTCGCTTGGTCATATAAGGAAATGCCTGGACTGGACCCAAAAGTAGCAATCCATCACTTATCGGTAAAGAAAGGTTCATGCCCAGTTAAGCAAGCACAGAGGCGGTTTCGACCAGATTTAATCCCACTCATTGAGGCTGAGGTCAATAAGTTGATTGAAGTTGGATTCGTTCGAGAAGTTAAATACCCAACATGGATCTCAAGCATAGTGCCCGTCAAGAAGAAAAATGGACAAATACGAGTCTGTGTCGATTTCAGAGATTTGAATGAAGCGTGCCCAAAGGATGATTTCCCGTTGCCAATACCTGACTTATGATAGATGCCACGACCGGCCACGAAGCGTTATCCTTCATGGATGGATCTTCCGGCTATAACCAAATTCGCATGGCGCCAAAAGATGAAGAGTTGAAGGCCTTTCGCACACCAAAAGGGATCTACTGCTACAAGGTTATGCCGTTTGGATTAAAAAATGCAGGTTCCACATACCATAGAGCAATGCAAAAGATCTTTGACGATATGCTTCACATGGATGTGGAATGTTATGTCGATGATTTAGTAGTGAAGTCTAAAAGACGCTAGGATCACCTAAGTAATTTGAGAAATGTGTTCCATCGTTTAAGGAGATATCAACTCAAAATGAATCCTCTCAAGTGCGCTTTTGGTGTTTCCTCGGGAAAGTTTCTCGGGTTCATAGTGCGTCAAAAGGGCATCGAAATTGAGCAGGCAAAGATAGATGCAATCTTGAAGAAGTCAAAACCTCGTAACATCCACGAGCTCAAAAGCTTGCAAGGGAAGTTGGCATACCTGAGGAGATTCATCTCGAATCTAGCCGGTCGATGTCAACCATTTAGTCACCTCATGAAAAAGGGCGTTACGTTCGAATGGGATGAAGCTTGCAACAATGCATTCGAAAGCATCAAATCCTATCTAACAAATCCGCCAGTGTTGGCCGCGCCCCGCCAGTGTTGGCCGCGCCTATACCAGAAAAACCACTCATCTTATACATAACTGCCCAAGAAAGCTCTGTTGGAGCCCTGTTAGCACAAGAAAATGACGACGGGAAAGAAAACGCCGTGTACTATCTCAGTAGGATGATGACACCCCACGAGCTACAGTATTCTCCAATCGAAAAATTATGTGTAGCGCTCATCTTCTCAATCCAGAAGCTCAAGCATTATTTTCAAGCTCATAGCAACAGCCTGGTGTCACGGGCAAATCCGCTGAAATACGTGATGTTAAAACCGGTGCTTTCAGACAGGCTTGCGAGGTGGTATTTATAATTGCAACAATTCGAAATCACATATGTGCCTCAAAGGCTGTTAAGGGACAGGTCTTGGCAGATTTCCTTGCTGATCACCCTATCCCAGCAGAGTGGGAGTTATGCCACAAATTGTCCGACGAAAACGTACTCTTGGTCGAAGTAGTTCCCCCGTGGATGATGTACTTCGATGGAGCTTCACATCAAGAAGGGGCCGGAGCTGGAGTAGTATTTGTCACTTCGATGGAGACGTGCTTCCTTATTCCTTCACACTGACCCGGAATTGCTCGAACAATGTGGCCGAGTACCAGGCTCTAATTCTTGGATTAGAGATGGCTGTGGAGATTACACAAAGACAACTCGCAATATATGGCGACTCCAAGTTGATTGTTAGCCAGATAATCGGCTCATATGAGTAAAGAAGCCTGAGCTCCTCCCATATTGCAACTACGCCAGAAGGCTGATAGGATATCTCGGGGAAGCGACAATCGAGCATGTGCCGAGATCCAAAAACAAGCAAGCAGATGCATTAGCCAAACTCGCTTCGACTCTTTCTACACCTCATGAGAAAACTCAGATACCTATTTGCCGAAATTGGGTCGTGCCACCCAATTTTGATGATGATAGTGAAGAACGATAATGCTACTGGCAAAGAAAATAATACAATCGAGGTATTCGAAGTGGAGGAAAAAGACTGGAGGCAATTACTGGTCGATTACTTCGAACATGGAAAGCTGCCCGATGACCCACGTCAATTCGGCGACGAGCACCTCGTTCCATCTTCTATAAAGTAACACTTTATCGTAGATCTTTCTATGGTGTATTCTTGAGATGTTTAAGTGAAGAAGAAGCTGGTCTAGCCATGGAGGAGGCTCACTCGGGAATATGTGGCGCTCATCAATCCGGATCAAAGTTGCATTTTCGCATAAAAAGGATGGGTTATTACTGGCCAACGATGGTTAAAGATTGCTTAGAACATGCACGACGATGTCAAGCTTGCCAATTCCATGTTAACCTTATGCACCAACCACCTGAGCCGCTACATCCAACAATTCGGCATGGCCATTCGACGCTTGGGGATTAGATGTCGTGGGACCAATGACAAAGTCATCGGGTGGACACTCATACATTCTAGCTGGAACAGATTATTTTTCCAAATGGGCAGAGACTGTTCCTCTAAAAGAAGTAAAAAAGGAAAATGTCGCTGATTTCATTCGCATCAATATCATTTATCGCTTTGGGTTCCCCCGCTACATCATCACCGATAATGGAAAACCCTTTTGTAATAGCACGATAGATAAGCTCTTTGAGAAGTTTGGGTTTAAGCAAAGAAAGTCGTCTATGTATAACGCCGCCGCAAATGGACTCGCTGAAGCATTCAACAAGACTTTGTGCAATCTCTTGAAGAAGATAGTGTCAAACAGGCACCAGAGAATTAATGAAGCTTTATGGGCATACCGAACCACTCACAGAACGCCCACTGAATCGACACCTTACGCTCTCATTTACGGAACTGAAGTTGTAATTCCGCTCGAACAACAAATTCCTTCTCTTAGGATGGCCATACAAGAAGGACTCACTACGGAGGAGAACGCTCGCTTGCGAATTAGAAGCTCTTGATGAAAAAAGACTTGACGCGCAACAAAGGCTGGAATGCTATCAAGCTCGTCTTTCGAGAGCATTTAATAGGAAGGTGAAGCTTAGGTCATTTCAAGTCGGAGATTGGGTATTTGCGGTAAGAAGACCAATCATCACCAACCGGCGAGTTGGGGGCAAGTTCAAGTCAAAATGGGATGGCCCCTACATCGTAAAGGAAGTCTATACGAGCGGAGCATACAAGTTGGTGTTCGAAGACGGATTACGAATTGGCCCAATCAACGGCAAATTCTTGAAACGTTACTATGCCTAAAAAGGGAGGGACCCGACCAAAAAAAGAAAAAAAAAAGAAAAAAAATGAAGGACAAAAAAAAGAGAAAAAAAAAGAGAAAATAAAAGGAAACAAAAAAAAAGGAGAAGAGAAAAGAAAACAAAAAAAAAGAAAAAAAAAATTCGCTCCTTAACGTACGAGCTTAAACTGCATATTGCTCCTTAACTTACGAGCTTAAACTTCATGTTATCCTTGACATACGAGTCTAAACTGCATGTTACTCCTGGCCCGCATGAGTATAAACTATGAAAAGGCAAACAGTAATGATAAGTGCATATCTCTAAACGCTTCATAACGTGTTTAATTGCTTGTTCGTGCGTGATTAGTACATGATTGTGAGCAATTACCTAAAATTTCACTATCTGATTCTTTTGTTTTTGCTCAAGTCCGTGTTAATCGTATTCTGTGAATTTTTCTCGATTGCTCAAATTTTTCTCGCTAAGTTTTGCGATCGGACTAGTTTCTCGATCGATAAACTTGGTGCGAGAATTTTTCTCGGTCAGAGTACGAAGTCAGCGCTAGAATCGTCATCAGCAGAAACGATTCTAGTTAGAAATATTTCTCGAGCATTATTCAGCGAAAAGCTTTTTCGAGTGGGACCAATTTTGACCTTGCATGCGTAATAACTTTCACTCGAAAAACTTTTCAGTCAAACCTTTTAAAGTTGACCAGGCGAAAATCATTTACACGCGAGAAAATTTTCTAGTCAACGGATTTATTTTGACTTGTCGAGAAACTTACTAACGTACTGTTTCTATGCGATCGAAATAAATTCACGATCAGGAAATTTATCTCGACTGAACGATTTTGGCAATTTATTTCGCTCGTGAAATATTTCGCTGACACAATCTCTCGCACGAGAACAGTAAATACATTCTGTATCGACAAAACTAATTTCGATCACACTGTAAAGATTGAATCGAAATTAATTGTCGATCTAATCTTCGAATCAAACGCTACTAACCGATTTCATCACTTGTAAAGCACTTTACATCATCTTCAACCTTCAAAACAATCAACGAAGATCCTTCAAACAACTCGACTCCTATTCAAAAATGGATGCTTATTCGCTCGGAAACGACAACCGTCCCTCGATCTTGCAAAGAGGCGAATACACAGTATGGAGAAGCCGCTTCCTGAATTTCATAGCACTAAAGGATCACGCCGAAAATCTACTGCAGTCCCTTGAAGAGGGACCGGCACAGTTCTGGGTCCATGTACCCGGAGACGGAACCGCTACTCCAGTAATTCCAGCTTCTAGTTGACTAAAGGAGCCTAGAGAATACTCTCTGGAGGAAAGAGCTCGAGCCCAGGCTGATCTAGTAGCCATGAATACCCTTATGCAGGGCATCCCCAACGATATATACAGACAAATCGACAGCCTTACATTGGCTAAGGGGATGTGGGATGAGCTGCATAGGATGATGCAAAGGATGGAAGTTGGCATAAAGGCCAAGAAGGCGAACATTCTCACTGCATACGACTCCTTCAGAGCTAAGCCGGAGGAGAGCCTATACGAAATCTCCCAACGATACCTCACTCTTCTCAACGAGATGAGCAAGATAGAAATCTCAAAGACAAACATGGAAACAAACATTAGATTTCTATCTTCTCTGCCCACGGAATGGAAGAAAATATCCACACAAATACGACAAAATAAAGATCTAGAAGAGTTGGATGTCCAGGCCGTGTTCGATAATCTAGCTCAACATGAGGATGATATCCGAGAGATTATCAAAGAGCAGAATGGCAAACAAACCGATGACACGGTTGCCCTAGTCTCGGAGAAGATAAGCACAAGATCAAGAAAGGAAAAGATCGTTAGGCCACCCTCATCATCAGAGTCAGAAGGCGAATCGGACTGCGACATCGAGCCGAACATGAAATCCCTTGGAAAGCAGTTAGCTCTCGTTGGACAAATGATGAGCAGGAAGTACTTCAAGAAGAAGTCTTCAACCTCAGCCAACAGACTTCGGACTACAAGCTCCAAAAACAAAGAACGTGCTCCGGAGAGTTCCGAGGTCAAAAACCCCAAAGAGACTAACAAATGCTTTAATTGTGCCAAAGCAGGTCACTTCGCCAGAGAATGCACTCTCCCGAAAAAGAGAGATGCAAACTACTACTCCAGGAAGCTTCAATTGACAAAACAGAAAGAAGCTGGAGTAGCTCTCATGGCCGAGCAGGACCAATGGCTTGAGGACACGTCGAGCTCCGAAGAAGAGAACTTAGCCCTCATGGCTCGTCTCGACAACGAAATGGACGCCGAAACATCCACTCGTACGGACGACGACAACGCATCCACATCTTCAAATGAGGTAGTCTCTCACTCCACATTATTGACCATGTTAGATTCGTATCAATTAGCATACACTAACATGAAAGGTGAGCGGAAAAGTATAAAGGAAGTAGAGATTAAACTTTGAAAAGCTCAGGAGAGGATATATAGTCTCGAATCAGACCTTAGAAGCTCTAGTGCAAAAATAGAAGAACTTACTAAGAGCTTACATTCTAGAGAGACTAGTCAACCTCCTTTAGGACAGCATAGTGAAAAGATTAAAGAGTTAGAAGACAGGCTAGCAAATAACTACAATTGTCTGGTTAGTAATCTCAATGAGAAAGCTACCTTAAATTGTAGGATAACCGAAGCTACTTCTAAGATCACTGACTTAGAAACTCAATTAGAAATATCTAACGCTAAGGTTAGTGAGCTTAGTAAGGATCTAGACGCCTGTCAAGCCGCCAAAGCAACGGTAGAAAATAATTATGCTCTCCTAAGTGAGGAACGCTGGAAGTTATACGCGAAAGTTAAAAAATTAGATGATCTTCTTACGCGTAGGGGACATTCTGAACAGACGATATTCCTAAACAAGCCCAAGGATATTGAGTTTTATAATCCAATAGAAGGCATAGGTTTCACTAACCCACGTATTTTAAGAAAGAAAGAAATGCATGACATTAAGAACATGGGTTTAGCTGCAACCTCTCTTAGGAACATTACGGAATCGACGTATGAAAATGCGTTTGATTCATCCATCAAACAAGCCTCACATGGGCCTGAGATCCCCTTTGACTACAATGAACTAATTGAAAAGGATAAAAACAGGAAACCATCCTTAACACCTGTCAGTGAATTAGCTCAAGTCTTACCTCCTGACTCTAAAGAATACCACGAAGAAGTCAAAAAGGTTAATTATCAAAATTCTCTCTACAAACCCCCTATCATAAAACAGATAGAGGAGTCACAGGCGAAACTTGACAAAGAAAGAGAGAATTTCGAAGCTGAAAAGAAAAAATTCTATAAGGAGATGGAAAATCTCAAGGCTTCCTCGTCCTCCCAAACTACCTCACACGCTATTATGAAAAGCGTGAAAATAGAAAAATCGCGTTCGAAAGATCAAAAGAGCATTAATAATTCTGTTAAAGGTGCTAAGACTAATTTTACTTCACCTACGTCCACAGGGAGCGTAGAGCCAGCACCAACTACGAAGGCGAGAGTGTCTAGTCCTAATATAAAGAAGGAGCGAGTAGATTTAAATGTTTCTGAACATGTTATTCCTTCTGTCAAAACAAAAGACACTCGTAATAATAAAAGAGTCATTTCTTCGTTCAAAATAATTGCTTCTACGTGCTCACTTCAGCCTATCACCTATAGAAGTAAAAATCTCGAAATAGGCTCTACATCGAAAATTACTACTAATCATTCTGAAACAAATGCCAAAAGGAAAAATTGTAGGAAACAAGATCCAGCCATAAAGCAAGCTTATGGCGCCGTACATGACTGTACTCACCTAAGGTATCCCGTAGAAATTAAATCCCCCAAGCACCTTAGGAGACTATCACAAGAAAAGATTTTTTCCTCAGTCAAACCTTCCAAGGCATTTGTACGAGCTGAAATTAACCTTCCCTGTAAGGTTCAACCCAAATGGGTTCCTAAATCTCCGCCTAGGACGACAAAAGCCAAAAGGGCCAAGTCTCCTACAGAGGCAAAACCCAAACTCACTTCTCCAAAAGTGCAATGGGTTATTAAGGCTCTTCCAAAAATAGATTTAGGAGTCATATCTGAACCCAAAATTAAATCTGCTAATCTGAGAGGACCCATGCTTAAGTGGGTACCTAAAGCTCTCTAAATTGTTTTTGCAGATCCATCATGTGTGGTACCTCGACTCTGGTTGCTCCACACACATGACTGGTAAACAAGAGCTGCTGAGCAACTACAAAGACCGACCAAATGGTAAAGTCAGATTTGGGAACAACGATTCAGCCCCGATTCTAGGACTTGGGGAAATCATTTTGAAGAATCTGACCATCAAAGATGTCTCATACGTCGAAGGCCTCCGCCATAACTTGTTCAGCATAGGCCAGTTCTGTGACAAAGGCTTCTGGTGCAGAATTTTGGATAGTCAGGACACAGAACTCCTTCAAGGACTTCGGAGATCCAATCTTTATACGATCAACCTGACGTCCGTGCGGCCCTCGACAGCTGTATGCCTCATTTCTCAGATTGACTTACAGAGGAACAGCCTATGGCATCAACGACTGTCTCGTCTAAACATGAAAGCTCTCCAACGTCTTTCTACGAAAAAGTTGGTTCACGGTCTTCCAACTATACAACTACAAAGGGAGCATCATTGTTCGGCATGTCACCTAGGAAAAATGAAGCGAGCATCTCATCACGTCAAGCAAATTGCGTCTACTTCTCGACCATTGGAACTAATTCACATGGATCTCTGTGGTCCGATGCAAACTCAGAGTATCAATGGAAGAAAGTATGTGCTAGTGATTGTAGATGACTATTCTCGCTACACGTGGACAAAGTTCCTCCGAACGAAAGATGAGACCGGTGACTTGATAATCAATTTTGTGAACACAACTCAAAATCTGCTGCAACAGACTATCCAAGTTGTTCGAACAGACAACGGCACTGAGTTCAAAAACAACCACCTCAGTGAGTTCTATCAAAAATTTGGAATAAGTCAACAATTTTCAGCCGCCAAAACACCTCAGCAAAATGGGGTCGTCGAAAGGAAAAACCGAACACTAGTGGAAGCCGCTCGTACAGTGCTGATCCAGTCAGGACTTCCACACTTTCTATGGGCTGAAGCAGTCAATACCGCTTGTTTTAGTCAAAACAGGACGGTGGTTCACAGACGGTTCAACAAGACTCCGTACGAGATTGTGAACAATAGAGTGCCCAATATCTCTTTCTTTAAAGTCTTCGGGTGCAAGTGCTTTTTGGCGAACGACCGAGAACAACGTGCAAAGTTCGACCCTAAAGCATTCGAAGCTACATTTGTCAGGTATTCTTCAACATCAAAAGCGTATCGAGTATACATCAAGTCCAACCGAACTATTAAGGGAGGCTATAATGTCACTTTCCACGAAGTGGCAGATATGGCTTCTGGTCAACTCAGTCCAGGACCCGTGCCTAACCCGATGGTTCCTGCTCAAATCAGTTCAGGACCCGTGCTCAACCCGACCCGTAATCACTGGTGTGTTGGCACAAAACCAACAGAAGATGGCAACAACATCAAAGTCACTGTCAGACGAAGCAACGAGACTTGCAATAGACGATTTAGATTCTCTCTTCGAACCAGTATATCGGTCATGCACCACCGCACCTACAGTGGATTCTCCATCGTTCGAGACCGACGTACCAAGTTCATCTCACACCTCTACCCCACCCGATTCAGAATTACCACAGAATACCGAAGAACCTACAGTGGTCCTCGAGGAAGTATCATCAGAGACGATCGATCCAAGTGCAGAATTGGAACTTCTTCAGACAAATGATCAATCGGAGACTATAGGCAATCTAGATCCACAGATGGCTGACGCATCTGCTACAGCCTTGCCTCATGATCGCAAATGGACTAGAGGTCACCCGATCGATCAAATAATTGGCGATCCTTCGGATGGTGTGAGGATACGTCGTCAACACAGTCTTTTCAGTTGCTTCCTGAGCCAAAACGAGCCTACTAAAGTAGCAGACGCACTTCGAGACCCGGATTGGACAATTGCAATGCAAGAGGAAATCAATCAATTCGAACGTCTTCAAGTGTGGACCTTGGTACCCCGTCAACATGGGAAAACAGTGGTCGGAACTAAATGGGTTTTCAAGGTTAAGAAAAATGAAGATGGTGAAGTGATCCCGAACAAAGCAAGGCTAGTAGCTAAGGGATACAATCAACAGGAAGGCATTGACTACGACGAGACTTATGCTCCTGTTGCCCGTATCGAAGCTATCCACCTCCTACTGGCTTATGCGGCTCACAAAGACTTCAGTCTATCAGATGGATGTTAAAACCGCTTTTCTCAACGGCATGTTAAAAGAAGAAGTCTACGTCTCTCAGCTAGAAGGTTTCGTTGATCAAGAACATCCCGATCACGTCTATCGTTTGGACAAAGCTCTCTATGGACTAAAACAAGCCCCACGTGCTTGGTACGATGTCCTGAGTGATTTCCTCGTGAAGTCTGGATTCATACGAGGAACAATAGACACAACCCTCTTCATTAAATGGCATGACAAAGATCTGATGGTCGTCCAAGTAACGTCGACGACATCATCTTCGGATCAACAAATCCTCGGCTCTCCAAGAAGTTTGGAGATCTCATGAAGAGCAAATTTGAAATGACTCACATGGGAGAGATGCCATTTGTCTTAAGGCCTTTAGGTCAGGCAGCTCAATGATGGAATTTTCATCAGTCAAACAAAATACATCAAGGATATTCTGAAGAAGTTTCATCAAGACCAGAGCAAGCCTTAAGCACTCCTATGTCACCAAGCTGCAAGTTGGATGCCGATCCCTCTGCTAAATCGGTCGACATCACACTGTATCGCAGTATTATTGGATCTCTTCTCTACCTCACTTCGAGCCGGCCGGACATCATGTTTGCCACTTGCTTGTATGCCCGTTTTCAAGCCGAACCCAAAGAATCCCGTATGCTCCCGGTGAAAAGTATTCTTCGCTACCTCAAGGGCACCTCTACCCTAGGCCTGTGGTATCCAAAGGGTAGGAATTTCAAACTTATTGGCTACACTGACGCTGACTATGCAGGTTTCCGAATGGACAGGAAAAGCACGTCCGGTGGCGCTCAATTTCTAGGCGAAAAGCTGGTCTGCTGGTCATCCAAAAAGCATAACTGTGTGTCCACTTCGACGGCAGAAGCGGAATCGTAGCTGCCGCCAGCTGTTGCTCACAGATGCTGTGGATGACTGATCGAGCGGATCGAGTAATAAAATAAAACGAATATCAACGAACTATCCTACGCTCAATCAGGCAAGTGTACCTATCGAAATAGTATAGAATTGGCAAATATTCGAGTATCGAACCCAAAAGAACTATATACTTTAGAAAACCGTCGTTTAAATATTCTAGTAATTATTTTTTTGGTCTGATAAAAAATATAAATAACGATAAACTAAATAAACGATAAATATAAAGTAGCGATAACGGGTTGGAACGACTTTATGAAAGCGAACGTATTTGAGACTTGAATCCCCCTAGCTCGACCGAAGCGAATATCTATTATACATGAACATTACTATTATTAGACCGTGGAGATTTCTATAACATGCATACGAGTCTCTATAGCTGACGAAACTGCGCCTTACTATAAAATAAACATAAACAACTAATCTACGAATTAAGGAGCCGGGCAAGCTTCCCTAACTACTTAACGAAGACATTAGAATACGATAAAATCTCTCTATTAGATTTGACTCTAATCCGACGGGGTAGCCCAACCTATCTCTAGCGATGGATTTATTCCGCTCGTCTACGAGTGGTCTAATCGTTCGCCCCTCTCTCGAGCGTAGCGTACGATTTCCCGGACTACTTTAACTTAACACATAGACATGATCAAGCTCATATGCTTCGTAAACGAGTCATAACAATAATAACACATTAAATACGCTTAAACATACGATCGATCGCGCTAGGGTTCATCTCATCTCAAATACATAATATTTAGCTACTCATGACAGAAATTAACACGACGAAGGATAAAAATAACATATACGAAAACATAGTATCTTCCCTGAATATTTGGCTCGGCTTAGTCCTTCGTTGAGTAATTTCGTCGAACGGGCGGTGTGCGTCTGAGGAAGAGTAGCCCTTTTCAGCTCCTTGTTGCAGCAGCCCCTCTCTCGACCTTGTTGTCGTTTGTCTGCTTGAGAGGAGAAGAGCAGCTGCGTGTGTCTTGATTCTTGGAAGAGCTGCGTGCGTTTGACGGACTTTCAGCCTTTGAGGGTTTCGTTCGTTCAAAGGAGCTTCGTGAGGTGGGTGCTTAGAGGTGGATGGTTGATGGTGAGGTGGGTGCTTGGTGTCGTTGAGGAGCAGAAGGTAACGTGGTCTTTGAGGGGTGTGAGTAGTTCTTACGAGGGTTGAGTAAAGGTTTTCCTCCCCCCTTCAAGAGGTCGACGGTAGTCATCTTTATAGATGAATATTGAACAAATAAACACCCATCCTTAAAATCAGCCATGTCTTCTTCCTTGAATTCTTCAATCTGTCGCCACCTTTGTCTGCTCGTGTATGCAACGTTGTCGGGTTGTCGCTCGTGGGGGTAGTAAAGCATCTCCTTATTTTCTCCCTTGCTTTTGTTGTTGTCTGTGGATGTAAGCGTGTGAGTATGTGTATAATATCAATAATTGACATCAATTGCAAAGTGGCTTCTTGCATAATGGTTCTGGGCTTTTGGTTCTTGGGCTAAGATGTAATGGGCTGATTTTGTAATTGGCTTTGGACCGATATTCTGACTTAGGGATAGTCCAATTTCCTCCAAATCTGAATATTCCTGGTTGTAATTATTTTCTCCAATATCTGTCGAAAATAAATTAAAAACATAAAAGCATAATATTCGAAGAAATTTATATTAATATCAACCGATAAGACGCTTTTATGGGGTATAAAATATGACATAAATTCCATTTATCAAATCTCCCCACACTTAAGCATTTGCTTGCCCTCAAGCAATGAAATAAAAATGGCATATAAAAGGATAAAATCATGCAACGTCACTATCAAGAACGAAATCACGTAGAAAAATGCAAGTAAAATCGGAAAGCATATTTGGAATCAACGACTAACTACACGATTTTCTTTAGCAATACAGTCGAAATCCGAACCGCACAAAGATTCACTCAAATCACTCAGTGTATAGGTTAAAATGTTTGTGAACTCTCTCGGACCATGCACTAATCTAATCCCTACCATAAGCTTGCAGGCAATTCGTAAATCTACCACTTTCAATGTTCAAGCGTGAATAGGAAGGTCTTTACCGGATTATGATATGGCTGAGATATGTAGGATATGTAGAGGGTAAGCCTAAAAAAAATGAGATGTAGTCGTGTCGGAATCATGCCATCATCTCGAACGCACCCATGATTCGCCCCTTTTCAACTTCTTTCGTCGTTTTTCTTTTCTCCCCTTTTTTCTCATTTTTTTTTTTTTCGACATAGCCCTTCTTCTTTCACTCTCAATCCAGAAAATAGGTAATATGCTTTTGAGAGTGAAAGATTATCGGAGGAAGAGTTCTTAGCCGACTAATTTTTTTTTTCATTTTTTTCATTTTTTTTTTCTGTGCTCTTTCTTTTTTTTTTTTTTTCGACGCTCAGCTCAGAAATTTAGCACTTGCGCTTCTTGAATCCGGCATTCATCCTCCACTTCTACTATCGCTCAAATGGGTTTATGTCTGAAGGCTTATTCAAGTCGGGGGTTTTTATAATCCGATTTCTTAAAAAAAAAGCTCAGGCTCAAAGTGGCTAACTACGGTGATCAGGCGTGGTCGGAAACTTTGGCTATGGACTGAATTCCTAATGCCTTCCTCATTTTCACGCAATCACACGTCAAGTAGTTTCAAAACGCAATACACAAGCAAGTTCTGAAGAGAAATAAACTAAGCATGATTCACACAACCAAAGAAATGAGCGAAAAGCTCGTAGGCTCAAAAATCTCACAAAAATAGGGTTATGTGTACGAATCTCTCAAGTATCGCCAAGTTCATCATGTAAGAAAGAAGTAGACTACGCATACGTATCCTAATTACTCACAAAATTCCAAACATAAAGTCATCCCTTCATGATAAGAAACATAATTTTCGAAAAAAATCATGCCAAAATTTCGATTTTTTTTTTTTTAGAAATCAAGACATGCACATATATAACATGTTCGCATCAATTTCGCAGAAAGTCCCCTCCCCACACTTAAGATTTACGTTGCCCTCAACGTAACAATTAAATAACACAAGGAAGAGGAAATAGATAGATAAGCGAACTTCCCTGAATAGTCCGATGTGCATGTTTTGTTCGGCTCCTCCCCACACTTGAGATTTTGAATTCCCTGCGATCATCGAAAAACAGAATCATAAAAAAAAACTTTAAAATACGCATAGAAATAACGAAAAAACATAGGATAGGCTTGGGGTGCCTCCCAAGTAGCGCTTTCTTTAATGTCTTTTAGCTAGACATTGTTCGGTGATTTTTAGCTCTGGGTGGTGGTGAGGTGGATCGTTTCCTTTCCAAGCGCTTCGATGTCACCGCCATAGTAATGCTTGAGGCGCTGTCCGTTCACCTTGAACGTCCCTCGTTCTGGGTGAGTGATCTCTACTGTGCCGTATGGAAATACTCGAGTTACCTTGAAGGGACCAGACCATCGTGACTTCAACTTGCCTGGAAATAGGCGTAGTCGAGAGTTGTATAGCAAGACTAAGTTGCCTTCTTGAAATTCCCGCTTTATGATTTTTCGATCATGATATTGTTTTGTACGCTCCTTGTAGAGGCGGGTATTCTCGTAAGCCATTTGGCGCCACTCGTCGAGTTCGTTGATCTGCAAGTTCCTCTTTTCTCCTGCGAGATTCAAATCAAAATTTAATTTCTTTAGAGCCCAATATGCTTTATGTTCAAGCTCGACGGGTAAATGACAAGATTTTCCATAAACGAGGCGATAAGGTGTGGATCCTATAGGCGTCTTGTAGGCTGTCCTATAGGCCCACAGTGCGTCGTTCAGCTTGTTCGACCAATCCCTACGGTGGTGCTCAACGGTTTTCTCTAAAATTCGCTTCAGTTCCCGATTCACGACTTCCACTTGGCCGCTTGCTTGAGGGTGGTACGGAGTGGTAACACTATGCTTAACGCCGTATTTCTCGAGCGTCCTAGAAAACTGAGTGTTACAAAAGTGAGTACCTTTATCGCTAATAATGCAACGTGGCGAACCAAATCGTGAAAACAATGTTTTTAAGAATTTAACGACAACCCTAGCATCATTAGTAGGCAGCGCTTGCGCCTCTACCCATTTAGAAACGTAATCAACCGCAACTAGGATATATCGATTAGTAAACGAAGTAGGGAAAGGTCCCATGAAATCAATGCCCCAAACATCAAATACCTCGCACACTAGAATAAAATTTTGCGGCATTTCATTGCGCTTAGAGATATTACCTGTCCGTTGGCACCTATCGCACATGTCTACATACCTTTGAACGTCCTTGAAAATTGAAGGCCAATAGAAACCACATTCGAGTACCTTATGGGCTGTTCGATTCCCCCCATAGTGGCCTCCGGTTGGTCCGGTATGGCAATGGTCTAAGATTTTGATCGTCTCGGGAAATGATACGCATCGCCTGACCATTTTATCGGCACAAGTCCTAAACAAGTATGGATCATCCCAAAAGTAATACTTCAAGTCCGAGAAGAATTTCTTCTTCTGTTGGCTTGAGTATTCCTTTGGTATAATCCTTGCCACGAGATAGTTAGCAATATCAGCATACCAAGGAATATCATCGTTTACCTCACGTAAAGCATAAAGATGCTCATCAGGGAAGTGGTCCTTGATGTTATCCTCGTCCTTCTTTTCGTAATGTGGTTCCTCTAATCTTGATAAGTGATCGGCTGCAAAATTTTCAGCCCCCTTTTGGTCTCGAATTTCCACGTCAAATTCCTGGAGTAGTAATAACCATCGGATTAGTCTTGGCTTTGCATCGGGTTTGACGAGGAGGTGCTTGAGGGCCGAGTGATCCGTGTAGACAATGACCTTGGAAAGGATTATGTAGGTGCGAAACTTGTCGAGCGCGAACACTACCGCAAGTAATTCTTTTTCAGTCGTAGTGTAATTCGCTTGTGCCTCGTTCAAAGTCTTGCTTGCGTAGTATATCGGCCGAAAGTGCTTGTCCCGACGCTGCCCCAAAACTGCCCCTACTGCAAAATCACTAGCATCGCACATGAGTTCAAAAGGTAGACCCCAATCGGGAGCTACCATGATAGGAGCATTAATAAGCTTATCCTTAAGTATCGAAAATGCATGCATGCAATCGGATGTAAACTCATATGGCATGTCTTTCTCAAGCAAGCGCGTTAAAGGTCTAGCAATTTTGGAAAAATCCTTGATAAATCTACGATAAAAACCCGCATGTCCTAAGAAACTTCTAATTGCTTTAACTGACGAGGGTGGGGGTAAATGCTCGATAGTCTCAATTTTAGCCCTATCTACCTCAATCCCCCTAGACGAAATCTTATGACCTAACACGATTCCCTCTCTCACCATAAAATGACATTTCTCCCAATTCAACACAAGATTTGTGTCCTCGCATCGCTTAAGCACAGCCTTAAGGTTAGAGAGACATACCTCAAACGTGTTACCAAAAACCGAGAAATCATCCATGAATACCTCCATTATGTCTCCTACTAGCTTGTCGAAGATGGCCATCATACACCTCTGAAAAGTGGCCGGAGCATTGCATAGTCCAAAAGGCATTCGTCGGTATGCGAATGTCCCGAACGGGCATGTAAAGGTAGTCTTTTCTTGATCCTCAGGCACAATGGGAATCTGCAAATATCCTGAAAGACCATCAAGAAAGCAATAAAAATCATGACCGGATAAACGTTCAAGCATTTGATCAATGAAGGGTAAAGGGAAATGATCCTTTCGCGTCGCATCGTTTAACTTTCGATAGTCGATGCAAACGCGCCACCCCGTGACGGTTTTCGTCGGAATTAACTCATTCTTCTCATTGGGCACTACGGTTATTCCTCCCTTCTTGGGTACCACTTGAACTGGGCTCACCCACTTGCTATCCGAGATCGGATATATAACACCCGCATCGAGCAACTTAATCACCTCAGCCTTCACAACTTCTTTCATGTTTGGATTCAATCGCCTTTGGGGCTGCACCACCGGTTTGTACTCATCCTCCATGAGGATCTTATGCATGCAAAGGATTGGACTAATTCCTCGAATGTCTGAGATCTTCCATGCAAGCGCCTTCTTGTGTTCTCTTAGCACGTCCAAGAGCATGCTTTTCTGCTCTTCTTCTAGATCCGCGGCCACGATGACGGGTAGCTTTGAATTTTCTCCTAAGAATGCATACTCCAAGTGATCGGGTAGTTGCTTGAGTTCGAGCGTTGGTGGTTCCTCTATTGAGCTTTTCTCCCTTTCTTCTTTGTTGCTCATCTTTACCTTGACGCGTTGCTCGTCTTCGATGTTGTTGTCTACATTTATATGAACGTCCGTCGATAAGGCAACCTCGGGCTCTTCAAATTCTTGCATTGAAGCGAGTGAGTCGGCTTGTGAGAGTCCCTGCAAAGTCAGGAAGTTATCCCAATTAATAGTATCCATGTAATAGCATTTATCATCGAGCTCTTCGGTGTTACTCATCGACTCTGTCATATCAAAGGTTACTTTCTCGCTATCTATAGTCAACGTCAGTGTTCCATTACGAACGTCGACCATCGTTCCCCCGGTAGCGAGAAATGGTCTACCTAAAATAAGGGGAATGTTCTCATCCTCTTCCATGTCAAGAATAACAAAATCAGCGGGGATTATAAATTTATCAACTTTTACGAGTACATCCTCAATGATACCCCTAGGATACTTGATAGATCTATCGGCTAATTGAATACTCATTCTAGTGGGTTTGGGCTCACCTAAACCTAGTCTTTTGAACATAGAATAAGGCATTAGATTTATACTAGCACCTAAATCGGCCAATGCCTTATGAACAACTAAATCTCCTATAAGACAAGGTATAGTAAAACTCCCTGGATCCTTAAGCTTCTTCGGAATCTTGCATTGGAGAATGGCCGAGCATTCCCCTCGAAGGCAAACGGTAGAGATATCTTCGAGTTTGCGCTTGTTCGTTACCAAGTCCTTGACGAATTTCGCCCAACGCGGCATCTGTGCAAGAGCCTCGACAAGCGGTAAGTTAATATGTAATGTTTTAAAAATAGAGAGAAATTTACCGAACTGATCGTCTACTATCTCCTTCTTGAGTCTGGCTGGGTACGGGATCTTTGGTTGGTACACCTTAATAGAAGGTTTGGGTACGACTTCGTCCTCCTTGTTGGCCTTTTCGTCCTCGACATTCGCTTTCTCGATCTCGACGTTCGCCTTGGTCCTTGGTACTTCCTCGAGCTGTCGTCCGTTGCGAAGTGACACCGCCTTCACATGGTGGTCCCTTGGGTTGGTCTCGGTGTAACTTGGCAACGAACCGGAAGGACGTTGTTGGATTGATTCAGCAATCTGTCCAACTTGTTTCTCCAAAGCTCGTAGAGAAGATTCGGTGTTTTGCAACCGCGCCTCTTGATTGTCCAAGCGAGAGTCGAGCTTTCCCATTAGCTTCTCGAGCATTCCCTCCAACTTATCACCGCTACCTTGAGGGGAAACTTCGGAATTTCCACCGTGGTATCCATGCGACCTTTGATTTTGAAATCCCGGTGGAGCTTGTTGTTGATTCCCGTAGGCAAGGTTAGGATGAACACGATTCGGGACGAAATTTCGCTGACCTTGGTAGTTTCCCATGTAATCGACTTGCTCTGTTGGAATAGTGGCTGGGCAGTGATTTGCGTCGTGGCTCCCTCCGCATATAGTGCATGGTGGAATATACGCCGGATATGAATGAGAAGGCACAATAGTTGTGGGAGGCCTCGGTGTGGGTTGTAATTGGACAGCATTAACGGCCGGTTTCATAGGCAAGAGCGCATTCATCAAAGTCTGCATTTGTTGTTGGAGAGCGTCGAACTTGGCGTTGATTGCGGTAGTTTCAGCGACGTCGTACATTCCTGGTGGTTTGCCTCTATTGCTTGAGCTCCCTCGTCGGAAACTGTTCGCGCTATAATCTTCAATTAAGTTCCAACCTTCCGTTGCGCTAAGATTACATAGCCCTCCATTGCATGCTCCGTCTAGTAATTGTACGGTATGATCGTTCAAGGACTCATGGAACCGCTGAATTTGCTCACTCTTCGTCATCCCGTGTTGAGGAAAACGGTTCAAGAGTGCCTTGAATCTGGTCCAAACATCGTATAGATTTTCGCCCTCCTTTTGCTTGAACGCGGTGAGGTCCATTTTTAACTTGAGTGCCTTGGAAGGTGGAAAGAAATAGTTGATGAAGGTGGCATGCATCTGGTCCCAAGTGGTAATAGATCTCTCGGGAAGTAAGTTAAACCACTCCTTCGCGTTGCCTCGTAGAGAGAATGGAAATAAGTAGAGTCGAATAGCTTCGCTGCTTACGCCTTGTACTCGTATTGCGTCGGTGACAGATAAGAAGTCTCGTATGTGTCTGTAGGCGTCCTCTTCGGAGAGTCCGTCGTATTGAGCCGTCGTCTGAAGCATTTGAAGCCAATGATGTTTTAGCTCAAAGTTGTTCGGGACTTGAGGAAGGACTATCGCGGAGCCGACCGAACCTACGGCGTTGTTTCTCCACAGTTCTCTCATCGGAGGTTCTCTAGCCTCTAGAGGCATCTCGTCACGATTTTGAGTCGCCATTTCCGTTGTTGCTTCGACTCGCCTAGCGTTTTCCTTTAAGTTACGTCGAAAGGTCCTCTCGATCTCCGGGTCTCCTTCAACGATTGGTAGCGAATGATTTCTTCGGGTCATGTACCAAAGTACACGTACCTAGACCAAAAGAAATCCGATTAAGCGAAAATAAAAATAACAACAAAAATATTTAATTAGAAATAATAATAATACAAATTAAAGTAACAAAAAATAGCGGAAAAAAAAAGTAAGTAAAAATAACAGTAAAAATAATAATAATAATAATAATAGTACTAATAAAAATAGTATAATAGTAATAATAATAATAACTGAAACACAATAATAATAAAGAAAATAATAATCACTATAATATATATATTTTTTAATTTTGAAAAAATAGATAGCTTGAAGAAATAATATTATTAATAATAATAGAGATAGAATAATAAACTGAAGTTTTCCAAATATCAATAGTTCCCCGGCAACGGCGCCAAAAACTTGATCGAGCGGATCGAGTAATAAAATAAAACGAATATCAACGAACTATCCTACGCTCAATCAGGCAAGTGTACCACTCGAAATAGTATAGAATTGGCAAATATTCGAGTATCGAACCCAAAAGAACTATATACTTTAGAAAACCGTCGTTTAAATATTCTAGTAATTATTTTTTTGGTCTGATAAAAAATATAAATAACGATAAACTAAATAAACGATAAATATAAAGTAGCGATAACGGGTTGGAACGACTTTATGAAAGCGAACGTATTTGAGACTTGAATCCCCCTAGCTCGACCGAAGCGAATATCTATTATACATGAACATTACTATTATTAGACCGTGGAGATTTCTATAACATGCATACGAGTCTCTATAGCTGACGAAACTGGGCCTTACTATAAAATAAACATAAACAACTAATCTACGAATTAAGGAGCCGGGCAAGCTTCCCTAACTACTTAACCGAAGACATTAGAATACGATAAAATCTCTCTATTAGATTTGACTCTAATCCGACGGGGTAGCCCAACCTATCTCTAGCGATGGATTTATTCCGCTCGTCTACGAGTGGTCTAATCGTTCGCCCCTCTCTCGAGCGTAGCGTACGATTTCCCGGACTACTTTAACTTAAACACATAGACATGATCAAGCTCATATGCTTCGTAAACGAGTCATAACAATAATAACACATTAAATACGCTTAAACATACGATCGATCGCGCTAGGGTTCATCTCATCTCAAATACATAATATTTAGCTACTCATGACAGAAATTAACACGACGAAGGATAAAAATAACATATAGGAAAACATAGTATCTTCCCTGAATATTTGGCTCGGCTTAGTCCTTCGTTGAGTAATTTCGTCGAACGGGCGGTGTGCGTCTGAGGAAGAGTAGCCCTTTTCAGCTCCTTGTTGCAGCAGCCCCTCTCTCGACCTTGTTGTCGTTTGTCTGCTTGAGAGGAGAAGAGCAGCTGCGTGTGTCTTGATTCTTGGAAGAGCTGCGTGCGTTTGACGGACTTTCAGCCTTTGAGGGTTTCGTTCGTTCAAAGGAGCTTCGTGAGGTGGGTGCTTAGAGGTGGATGGTTGATGGTGAGGTGGGTGCTTGGTGTCGTTGAGGAGCAGAAGGTAACGTGGTCTTTGAGGGGTGTGAGTAGTTCTTACGAGGGTTGAGTAAAGGTTTTCCTCCCCCCTTCAAGAGGTCGACGGTAGTCATCTTTATAGATGAATATTGAACAAATAAACACCCATCCTTAAAATCAGCCATGTCTTCTTCCTTGAATTCTTCAATCTGTCGCCACCTTTGTCTGCTCGTGTATGCAACGTTGTCGGGTTGTCGCTCGTGGGGGTAGTAAAGCATCTCCTTATTTTCTCCCTTGCTTTTGTTGTTGTCTGTGGATGTAAGCGTGTGAGTATGTGTATAATATCAATAATTGACATCAATTGCAAAGTGGCTTCTTGCATAATGGTTCTGGGCTTTTGGTTCTTGGGCTAAGATGTAATGGGCTGATTTTGTAATTGGCTTTGGACCGATATTCTGACTTAGGGATAGTCCAATTTCCTCCGAATCTGAATATTCCTGGTTGTAATTATTTTCTCCAATATCTGTCGAAAATAAATTAAAAACATAAAAGCATAATATTCGAAGAAATTTATATTAATATCAACCGATAAGACGCTTTTATGGGGTATAAAATATGACATAAATTCCATTTATCAATGACACAGCTTCGCGACTATGGGTACAATCTAACTAACATACCCATATATAGTGACAGTCAGAGTGCAATTGCCATTACTTGCAATCCTGTTCATCATTCACGCACAAAACACATAGACATTAGATATCATTTTATCAAGGATCACGTAGAAAAAGGCACGATAGAGATGTACTTTGTGAACACGGAGTTTCAACTAGCCGACATTTTCACCAAGGCTTTGGATGAGAAACGATTCCAATTCCTTGTCGGAAAATTAGGCATGTTGAATCTTCCGTAATATGTGCATTACCTGATCTTCTGTGCTATCACATGCTCTATTCTATGTGCTTTCTATGCTTATTTGTCCTTATCTCGCGTGATATTTAAAAATATATATATATAATATAAAGGGGGTATGACGAAATCCTTTAGGATGCTTTGATCTAAAGTCACCAAGAATTTTTACCCCGACATGCGATCGATTTAATTGCTTAAACTTTGTCAGTCTAAGTCGCATTCTTGTGTCTAAAAGGTCAGTTGATTGTTCCACTAGACACAAAAGCCACTCTACATGCGTGAGGATTCAAGTTCCTTGTTTCTTTTCTTTGGATCTACTTCTCGAGGGAGTCACACATCACTTACTTGTTTTACCTAGTGATTCTTGGTGTCATACTCACCTTGCGTTAGATCGTTAGGAAAATGATAAGGGAGTTTAGGATATTCCTCATTCGGCCTTATATAAATTCCCCCACGTTTGCCCTTAGTCATCCACTTTGAGCCGTCTCCGACGTCCTTTTCTTCATTTTGAAACCCAATCTCAGCCTTCAACCGAATTCCATACTCTTCGAATGGTTGTTCAAACGAGAAAGGGAGGGGGAGATAACAAAAGAAAAGTAGGATGATGACAAAAAAAGGCATTGCTCAACGCACAAAGACCAAAGAAACCGGCCTTCCGACTACCTTGTAGAAAGTGGTGTGGTTCCTGCTGCGAACTTCTCCAACGATAATCTCGTACGCTTCATCGTATCAATCCTACAGGGCCACCCCATCTGGCATGCAGCAGCATATTTACATGAGCAAGAGCCAGTTCGGCATGATACTGGACCTGCCTCACCACGACAACTACGACCCGCTCCCGACGGACGCGGAGATGATTCAGGATTTCCTGCATATGGGATACCAACCGCCGCTTACTAGATTAGCTCAGGTCCAGAGCAGCGATATCCCTCACCCCTGGAAGACACTGTTCGGCATAGTGAACAAGTGTCTGTCACCCAAACACGCTGGATTCGACAAGGGCAACGGCAACATATTGCGGATCTTTCACGGCCTCGCCTTCGCCAGAAACTACGACTTTCCACAGCTGATCTGGAACGATCTAGCGGAACAGATTCGGCTGAAGGAGAACCGAAGGTCGAAGAACGTGCCCTATGCTCGATGGTTTAACGTGATCACCAAGGAGTGCATGGAGCTACATGCAGAGAACATCCCCCAGCTACCTCCTGGTGGAAACTACCAGCCGCCAAGGCTTAAATTTTTCCACAACCCACGGCTCACGGACCTGGACCAACCGTCGATGCCGATTCCACTCAACCTACTCAGGCTCGCCGACCCCGTGGGAGCTGAGTATCAGAGGTTCTGCCGGGAACACAACTTAACGGAGGATATGATCAGAGGGCCCCCGACAGATCACCATGTGAGCCCTCCCCAACACCAACCAAGCCCTGACGACGCGATGATTGACGTCGTCGCTCAGGAGCTTCAACAAGAGTCTCCTTCGATCGAAGAGCCAATGCCCGACGTAGAAGATACCTTGATAGACGCCGTGGCTACCGAGATGGTGCTCGAGGCTCCTGAACACGAATTCCAGGTGGAAGTGCCCGTACATGTTGGCGTGCTCGAAGAAACTTTTGAGGAGGTTCTTCAACAAGAAGCACAGCCCGAGACTGAAATGGGGCATAGCTCTCTTCCACCGATGACGGATCAGGCACTGGAGGACGTCAATCGTGACCTCACTCCTCACACAGCCACCTCGTCTGACACGGAGTCTGACGAGGAAATCAGCCTGATAAGGAGGACTCCAGACGACTAAGCATTCAGCTGGAGTCCCTCTTCCCGGCCATCACTGCCGCCCCAGATACTACGCTGACCACGACGACAAGTGTTGCTGGCACATCTTCGCTCAATCTTGAGCCGCAACCAACTCACGTGGTGTCTGGTTCGCAGGCACAACCTGAGCCTGCCTTAACACCCATAGAGGCGAATCCTCAGGATTCGACTCGAGGATTGGGTGGAAGTCTCATACAGTCACAACCTCAAGTGACTGTGAGCCAGCCCAGGAGTCGGTGTCTACTCTAGGGTTGATAACAGGCGACATCAGTCGTCCTGGTCCATCCTTGGAGGCGTCCACACCATTTGTGACGAACGAACAGTTCCAGGCCGCTCTCTCTGCCGCTGTACAGTCTATGGAAGACAAGATCACGGAGAGAGTACTACAAGTAATCGAGGCATCCCGAAGAGATACCGGGGAAGCACCTGCCTCTGAAGGCCCTTCGTCACAAACCCACCCCACACCTCCACAACCCACGCCCACCGACCCTTTAGCCACTTCCTCCATCCTCATCAACCCATACACCATCCCCATCACCGAGCCCCACGACATTCTCCTCGCTCGCCTGATAGGCCTGTCCATCCGATCGCCTCAAGAAGAGTCCCTTTATCGCGATTGGTGGATCATCCTGAGCCACCGACTGACACCTGCCGAGGCCAAAGCTCCCACTCCCGGCGCAGACATGACGATCCTGACGATCAGGACCCTCATGAGGGGGAGAAGAGACCGAGGACACCTACATCTGGCCAAGGACAAGGCTCGAGCGCTACACATACAAGCGCTGGAGCTGGTGAAACACAAACCCAAACCCAAACCACCCAAACTACCCAAACCACGCACTGCACAGCCACTCTACCACATATCGACCCACCTACCTTTACCCTCAAGACACCTCCGCCCACACCGCCGATCTACTCAAGCCCCTTGCTTCCGGAAGAAGAAGCAAGCGCTGCAATGCTTGTAGCTCTGGCAGCTACGCAAGCTATTCCCTCCGTCGCTCCAGACCAACCGGGACCCTCTGGACATGGCGTCAATACACACGAAGTGTTAGACAAGTACATTTTCGAAGGACAGTGGATGACCCATTCCATGCCCGAGGAGCATCAGAGACAACGGCTTCAGGACGTTAGGGACTGAAGCTCAGGGAGACCGTTAGGGACTACGAGCATGCGCTGGGCTTGCGCAGATCGTACTATGCCCGACAAGGACGAATAGCGCGGAGACGCAATCAAGCACAAAGGGGGAGAATGTAGAATATCATTTGTAATTGTGCTTGATTTCATTAGTTGTCCCTGTAATTAGGGGCTTTAATTGTATTAGTCTTTAGATTAAGGACTAGTTAGATATTTATACCAAGATTGTTGGTATAAATACCTGTAAATGAATTGAGCTGAATAGAGAAAGTTTTGAGAAGATCCGAAGGGCTTGCAATTCAATTTCTAGAGAGAGAAACAACAGTAACTTTCTCATTCTACTCGAAATCTCTCTCTCGATCTTCATTAGAGTTTTTCGACCGATTATTAATGTCAAATCATATTCATCGAATTACTTAGAATTCCTGCCTTAGAGTTGTTAATCTGAGGACCTAACAAAAGTATAAAGCCAGACTTGTTATCAAAGGATACAAGCAACCGAAGGCTTAGATTATTTTGACACATATTCTCCTATGACGAGAATAAATTCGATAAGGATGATACTTGCTATCGCGTCTTTAAGAAATTTGGAAGTACATCAAATCGATGTCAAGACAGCTTTTTTAAACGGTGAATTAGATGAAGAAATCTATATGGAGCAACCTGAGGGTTTTAGTGCTCCGGGAACCGAAAAGAACATCTGTAGATTGATCAAATCTTTGTATGGTTTGAAACAAGCCCCTAAGAAGTGGCACAAAAAGTTTGATCACGCGATGATCAACTACGGATTCAAAATCAATGAGAGCGAAAATGCGTTTACTCAAAGGAAACAGGCGATGACTGCGTCATTTTATGTCTGTATGTAAACGACATACTCATTGTTGGTAGTAACGACAAAATGGTCAACTCTACCAAGTATATGTTAGATTCGAAATTTGACATGAAAGATATGAGACTTGCGGACGTGATTTTAGGAATTAAAATCAAACGAACGAGTAACGGTCTGTTCTGAGTCAAGCTCATTACGTAGACAAAATTCTCGATAAATTCTGCAAGGGTGATTCTGGTGTTGCTAGAACACCATTAGATCGAAGCGTTCATTTGTCAAAAAATCGCGGCGAGGCTATTTCTCAAGTAGAATACTCCCGGATTATCGGAAGCTTGATGTATCTAATGAGCTGTACTAGGCCAGATATTGCTAATGCTATAAGCAAACTGAGTTCATACACGAGCAATCCGAGTGCGGATCATTGGACCGCTATAATACGGGTTTTGAGATACTTACGGTATACTCGAGACTATGGATTACACTATGGTCGATATCCAGCTGTGTTAGAAGGCTACAGAGATGCGAACTGGATATCTGACATGAAGGACTCTAAGAGCACAAGTGGCTATGTGTTTACACTCGCTGGAGCTGCTGTGTCGTGGAAATCCTCGAAACAAACGGTTATAGCGAGATCTACTATGGAATCCGAGTTCTTTGCCTTGGATAAATGTGGGGAAGAAGCTGAATGGCTACGCCATTTCTTGGAGGATATTCCTAAGTGGAAAAAACCTGTGACGCCTATATGCATACACTCCGATAGCCAATCGGCTTTGGACGAGCACAGAGTACTATGTATAACGGTAAGTCGAGACACATACGTCGACGACATAATACCATTAGACAATTGATCTCAACTGGCGTTATCTCGATTGATTATGTGAAATCGACGGATAACATTGCGGATCCGCTAACCTAAGGGTTAAATAGAGATGCGGTTGAAAGGTTGACGAAAGGAATGCGCTTAAAGCCTTAAAGTATAAAAGTACTAAGAAGTAAAACCCTACCTATGTGACTGGAGATCCCAAGATCTAGGTTCAAAGGGAAAACCTAATCTTAGGACTTGGTATCACTGTGGGGGATAACCCCGACCATTCCTGTCAAGAAACAGTGATGACGGAAAAAGGCTAGCAATATGATGCTTTAATGACTATCATAGAGTATCGATAGAAAATACTCGCGACGTGAGAAGTCACCTATGTTAGGGAGAAGTGGGGCCGCTTCAGAGAACTGAAAGGCTTAGTTCTTTAGAAACCCTCGCAGAATCAGGACGTGTCCATGGCCGTACTGGACAAAACATGAGAACGGAAAAAGAAAAATGGTCTCCGTGTATCATATGTGGGTTCGTTTACACGAAAAGCGGGACAGTTCAAAGACATCGCGTTCTACTGGACTGCAGTAAACCAAGCGTGCATACAAGGAGGAAGTTCAAATGGTAAAACATACTATCCTCTATGCAGAGTATCATTAGATTAGCAGAAACTTTAACCAAACAATTCTCATTCATGTGCGGGATTGTTAGAAAATTTATAATATAGTTGATTTTATAAATTATTTATGTGAATGAGGAATTGGGCTTTGAAATTAAATATTCTTCGAAGTGGCCGAATAACGGCCCGACTTCTAGAAGCCCAACTTCAAGAAGGCCCATGTAGGGACCAGCCACTCCTCAAGTTAATGGCTTTGATTAAATGTTGGAGTTGGTTAAAACCACTCAAACATTATGTCATCTAATTAAAATAAAATAAAATATTTCTTTAATAAATCTTGGGTTCTATAAATAGGTGATTAAGCATAAGAATTAAACACAAGAAATAGAAAAAAAGAAAATACGAATATCTCTCAAAATTGGTTCTGCTATATCGCTCTTGTTCCGTTCGCCGTCGGTGTCGTTTTTGTGCTAAACGAACGCCGTGATTTCGAAGTATCCTGGGAAACAGACGCTCGTCAAAACCTCTAGCACATACGTGAGGGAGCGAATCTGTTTTAAGGAAATTGTGTCTCACAATCTTCGAAGATTTTCTTTCCGGTTCAATCTAATTTCGGGTCTATCGTTCGTGGATATTTGCGGAGGCGAGGGTACGTTACAACAAGCTTCTCAACAAGGAGTTGAAGAAGGTGGAAATCAGCCAATGATATTTTTCTTTCCGGCCAACACAATCAACCAAAAAATGAAGGAATGTTTAAGGTATATCGTATCTATTCCAGACAGCATTGCAGAGTGGGAAACTGGTAGCAGAGCCTTTGTCATACCCGGACCTGATAGTATACTTCCCATTCGTGGTAGGAGTCCAATAGTTCCCCCTATATCCATCCTGAAATCTACTCTTTTAATCCTATGTAACTTTTTCCAATGCCAACACAGTCTAATGAGCTACTTTGTTTTGCATTAAACATAATAATAGCATTCGTGAAGTACAAGCGACGTCACCCAGTTATTATATGTTTATGTTACTAACTGTAAGTAGTCAACGCATATATTGATCTAACGACTATAGTACACTACAACAGTTATATTAAAACACATAATATATATATATATATATATATTAAAGAAACAAATAGCCGACGAATGGTGCTATTACCATCTTTTACTATACGGTCGTTATTTTCTATTTATTAGAAATCGACGGTTACTCATCTTTTATATTGGCCTTCAACGTGCGCCGGCTCAATAACGCCCAATAAAGAAATTTCACCCTATTTGTTGGATGCACTTTTTTGACAAGCTTCTATTCTGTAATAAAACTAAATCTTATAATTAACTTCGATCGCTGCATACCAAGACTCTCGCCGACTACACTAGAAAATATAATAAAGTTGCATATGACTATATGAGTAACTATTTGCTTTTTAATAAGCGAAAAAGCTCTCATAGTTGCAGCTAACGAAACAAACCAATATCCAATGGCGAAAAACCCTCACTTAATAATGGTACCTTATCCAACCCAAGGGCACGTCATCCCAATGCTAGAACTTGCAAGTTCCTTAGCCAAACACGGCGTAAGAATCACCTTCGTCGACACTGACATCATTCACCAGCAATTCACTGAAGCTTTCTTCGACAGAGATTCGTTAGAACCCGAAATCCTCTTGGTTTCCGTACCCGACGAGCTTAGGACCGATGGGAGACATGATCCAAGGAATTCGATGGAAAACCTATTCGATGAAATGCCTCAGAGAATCGAGGAATTAGTACGAGAGATCTGTGGGTTCGCTAGGCTGCACAAGGTGATCGCAGCGCAAACTTTGAAACAAAGAGCATGCAATTCTCGTATAAACGCTCGCCGCATCGGTTCTTCTTGCGAATGTTATGATCGGCATCATACCCTAAACCCTAAGCCCTAAACATGCATGTTGTACATATTTTGCTTTGTTAGGGTTTTACTCTTAGCTTGTTTTTAGCGACGATGGAGAGGAAATCAATTCCGGGCTAGTGGCGAACACCGTCTTCGTAAGTCCACCGTAGACATCACCGTACGCGTACCGCCGTAGGGATTCAAATGCATCCCCTGTAATTGAGTCCACCGTTTGGTTACAACACCGAGATGGTTCTTCGCCTGTAGAAACCATCCCAAGCCTTTAAATCGATACTTAAGAATCACAAAGGAATAAGCAAAAGAAACCTTTTCTCTCCTTGGTATGCTCACGCCAAAACAAGAAAAAATGGGAATAAGAAACGTATTTGTGTGTTTCGTTATCTTCGGCTTGTATGCAATAATATAGCTTTATATACACAAACAGGAGCTTTGTAACCTATGCACACGTTTCATATCTATCATATCACATTAATATTTGTTTAAGCAATAATACTTGTTTGAATTCTCCTTTTGAGTCAAAACGTTCCTTTCCTTTAAATCATACATTTATATATGTTTCAAATTTATTCCCACTTTGAGTCAAAACAGTTTCCTACTCTCATAGGAAATTAGTTATGATTATTCTCTTTAAATCCACCATTAAAGAAAATAATTGCAAGTTTGAAAACTTGGTTAAAACTTGTGGAAAAACATTATGTTTTCTTAGGGATTCACTTGTTAGAGCCCACTTAAGGCGTTGATACTTTAAAGTCTAACTTTAAAATCCAACTACTAATCCAACGATTGGAAATATCAATTTCATTTTGTCGTTCTCCAAAACTTCGTCTAACCCTTTTAGGCTCACGATCAATACTAGTAGCAGATTTAGAACTCCTTGTAATTAACTGAAACTAACTAGTTTAATCTCACGAATCCACACATCACGGTAACACCCTAGCAAGTAGCGCGATTACCTATTGAGTGAAATAGCGAGAGTGTATACATTAGACTGTTGGCATGGAATTATAGTCGAAATCCAATTGATCTAATAACTATGATTCTATTTCAAGTTTAAATGATTCTCGCAATCTGTCATGCCTTGGCCAAGGTCTTTGAATCATAAGGTAAAAACATACTTACTAATGTAAGTTCGAATTCTATGTTGGCCGCAGACAAATCTCCATACACACTGATACAAAATTCCCAATATATCCCTTTCGTGCTTATCCAGCAATCAAAGGATAAATCTATGTAAGGCACAACGCGCACAAGACAACTACCGGCCTCAAGTCAGGATTAATCATGTACTATATAGCAACAAGAAAATTCTCATTCTACAAATGTTTCCAATTAAGATTTTTTGTCGGGTCATGTTCAATGAACTTGTTCCCTAACACACATTTGCATATATTCATTTGCGCCCACACACCAATGCTAATGAAACGTAACATCCTCATCTATCTAGCAAGCAACATATGCACAAGTCTTTCCGGTCAATGTCCTATCTTGAAATACCCACGACTTGGAACTTATTTAAGATCACATCCTAAGACATATTCCATGATCACCATCAAATGCGTAATCATGTCCTTCAGCTTATAATGATCTAAGGACTTTATCATAATGTATCAGCATAAGATAAAACAATGACTTTTATTTGATATAGTTTCCAATTAATTATCTTTACAAGTAAAAGATATCCAATCAAATTGGAACACTGGGCCTTCTACTCTAACAAAATCAAACTCCAAGAAGAGAATAATAAAGTCCCGTGTATCGTCTATGATCACTTCCTCGACACCATGTTCAAGCAGTAGTTGGGATTTCGACCGGCATCTTTCTTCGCCGCACCAGCAGCAGCTTCGCTCTCGCTGGAATTCAATATCCCCAAGCTGATTGAGGATGGAATCATCGACCACGAAGGATGGTGAATGGTCACACTCCACCTAAGAGGTTATAACCTTGAATGGGAGCGAGTGATCATTTTTTAATTTTTTTTATGGCCTGTTTGGATTCTGGAACGATTTGATATCTAGATTTTCCTCAAAAATTCCATTTTCCAATCGAGCGGACTTGGATTTCTATTTCGTACAAATCCGAGATTAAATCTAGACGCTTATTATTTATCGGATTTGAAATTCCATGTCAAATGGTGCATTTTTCGAAATCCAAAATAGAGTCTGTAATGAGTTTTTCGTAAAATTATATAATAAAAGTAATAAATTAAAATAATAATAATAATAAGTAGGGGTGAACGATGAGTTGAGCTGACTCGCGACCTCAATGAGCCGGCTAGAGCTCATTATGGGCTCGCAAATGAGCGCCTCAAGCTCGAGCTCACTCGTGGGTGCTCGAAAGCTCGCAAGTGTTTTATTATTTATTAATTTTATTTGTTTTGTACTTTTATAGTTTTTTTAAGAGAAAGATCGAAGTCGAGCTCCAACTCGAGCTCCATTTTGAAATTCAATGTTCGAAATCCTAGCGTTTGTCGAAAATGAATTTGGATTTGAGATTACGATTTTGAAATTCTTAAAATCAGTCGATTTCATTCGAATACGTGAATCCAGATGCACTTTTATGATTTTTTTCCAGTACGCAACTTCGCAGTTGATTTTCTAGCCTTAAACCTGTAATTCTATTAATACGGGTGGTAGGATTCATAATCACGGTATCGCTTTAGTGCATGAGATCTGATAACATGTTGAATTGCCACTCATTCTAAAAAGTTAATCTTAAAAGGAGTGTGTCACTTTTCAATTTTATATAATTTACTTCCAAGAGAGATAGGTGAGAATTTCTAATTTCCGACTTCTGGACCCATTTTTGGTTCAAATCTGTGAGTTAAAAATCCGTGCAGGAACACCGTTGAACGGTCCAGTTCGGACCGACCATGCCAATAATAAGCGCATCAGAATTCACCCACTCTAAAGTTTTTGTTCATGCAGAGATTAATGTTGGGCATCATTGTCAACAACAACGAAGCGATGAAATCCATGGATTGGGTCCTACTCCTATGCAACTCGGTCCGGGGTCTTGAGCCTGGAGCCTTTCCGCTCAATCCAAAGATCGTCCTGATAGGGCCTCTGCTTTCAGAAAACAACTCCACGAATTTGAAGAACCGCTCGTCTGGCCTTGAAAATGCGAACATCCTAATGGAGTGGCTCGATCACCAACCTATTGGCTTGGTCGTATACATTTTCTTCGGCAGCACCGGGATGCTCGAGGAAGGCCAATTTGAAGAACTTGCTTTAGGGCTCGAAAAAACTCGCAAACCGTTCCTATGGGTATACGGCGACACGGTAATACACCTAACGAATTCTTGGAGGGTTTTGAGAAGAGAACTTCGGAGAAAGCGATTATCGTCGAGTGGGTGCCTCAGCAGAGGGTTCTTCGCCACCTTTCGGTCGCATGCTTCGTTAGCCACTGCGGTTGGAATTCGACGATTGAGAGCGTCTGCTACGGAGTTCCGATGTTGTGCTGGCCTTACTTTGCTGACCAGTTCATAACTCGGATCTATGTTTGCAGAAGAGATTCAGACGAAGATCGATCGGCTGCTTTTCGAGAATGCCTTCAAGGAAATAGCGAGAAGCATCAGGGATATGGTGCAGATAAGCTCAAGTGGAAAATCCCGCAAACATCTCAATTATTTCGTCACTTGTCTTAAGGGATGAGAGTTGTATGTTTGTTCAATGATGTCAAGGGCCAGAGCTATGAATCTCAATGAAAAAATGTTTGACGTGGTGTGTTTGTGGGTATCAAATAATAATTTAGTAAGTGTAACGATGAATAAATAGCTGAAATATCGGGTGTACGTCCTCTTTGCCCGCATAGGGACAAAATCAAGAAATACTTAATACACCTAATCGTTTCTCTTAGGCATTGGGAGGATAGATTGATGACTTGCTATAGTGCAAAAGAAAAACATAAAGAATCATTACCACACTTTTGAGCTTGTCTCTCTATAAAACTCAATTTCTATTACTATATACTAAGAGGGAATCCACTGGTTATCAGCCAGTTTCCCACAAGTATCCAGTCATCTTTTCCCACACGTTTCCAGTCCGCTTTAATACTCTATTAATATTTATAAAAGATACTTGTTTCTTCTATAATTATTGTCATAAAAGAAAAAAAAAATATTCATCCACTGACATGTGTGATGGAAATTGTATATTACAATATTCTAATTACTAATATTACAAAAGATTGATTGTTGATATTCTCGAGGACCGCACACTAGCTATTACACCTTCAAACAGTGATAGCCTCGTATGAACTACCCAGTTTCCATCTTACACGTTACAACCCTTCCACACTCCTCTTCCAACAGAGCTTAGTCCGCTCAGGTAATTCTCTTATCAACTACGCTCCTTATGTAATTGTAATATTTGTTACCGTGATTTTGTCGATTTTCTCCTGACTTCCTCCACCTTCGTTCTTTTGTTGTTCGCCTCCTTGGTTAAATTTGTTTGTGGGATATAAGCTTACGATGTACCCCTCTTCTGCCTTTTCTGTCATTGAATCTGCCCTGTTGTGTCTCCGTAAGAGTGGCCTCGGCGTGCTCGCTGTGAGTAGTGACCTTGGTTCGTCTTTAGCTTAGAGGTTTCACGTCGGGCTTTGTTGCCTTCGCCTCTCTCGGCATCGGCCGTGTGGTTTCAGCCACCTTGGCCTCGGCGACCTCGGCCTTGGTTCAGTCTTTGCTGCGACAGGCTTGGCCTCAGCCTTGATTCATCCTTAGCCGTGACAGGCCTTGCCTCGGCCATGTTTTCCCTTAGCCCTCTTCGCATCGAGTGTTTGGTTTCAGCCACGTTGGCCTTGAACTTAGGCTCGTCTGTTCGGCGAGGTGGAGCTGGATTTGTCATTGGCGTCGCCCTTCTTTCGTACTTGGCCGCGAGACACCAGGCCTTGGCCATTGTTGCCCTTAGTCCTCTTAGCATCGGGTGTGTGGTTTCAGCCACCTTGGCCTCGGCGAACTGGGGCTTGAGATCGGCTTGTCCAGCTCGATTTTCAGTTGTGTTACCTTCGTCTTGGGCCTCAGCATTTCGGCCTTGGCTTCGATGCCTCATTCTCAGCTGTCGGTGCGTCGGACTCGGCAGTGTTTGCTCAGTCTCGGCATCGGCCTTTGGTTGTTTAGTGTTTGGATAGGTTCAGAAAACAACACCGACGGTTTTGGGTGAAGTGAGCTGTTTCCTTGATGCTTTCCGACCTACCAGCTGTGCTTTGCTTCGGCGAACCTATGAGCCATTCTACATCAGTGTTGCAGATGCGTAGCAAACACGCCTAAATTACTACCAAGTGTAGCAAGTTCTGAGTTTTGCAACGCAACACAAATATATTTTAGAACCACCTTCCCATCATCTGTTGTTCGTTAGAAAAGGTGAAGCTTCCAACTTAAAAAATAACTCCAAACCCAGATATATAATAAATTTCTTAATACATATGTTTTACACTAGCTTGTACGTATTTCTATTTTTGTAGGATTCATACTCCGGGCTACAACCTCCTCATAGCCGCACAACGTGCGGCAATCGTCACCTAGTATCTAATATATGAAAATTGCACTCGGTACTATATGTGTATTTTTTTTTAAATTGGTGTCCAAAATTATTTTAGTAGGCATCCCTATATTTTCTTTTCCAAGTTCCCAACTGATTCAAAGTATTCTTTAATTTCAGATGGTATCTCTATGTTTAAGGCTTTCCCAATGGATGTCCAGAGTGTTTTCAAGGTAGATACCCCTAACGTATGACGGCGTCGATGACAAAAAACGAGATTGTTAGGTGTAAGAACCGTTTTTAGTTTTTCCTAGACTACCATTAATAATTAACGAGGCTTACACCTAGAAAATATCGTTTTTGGTCATTTAAAATAACGACATCGTCATACGCTAGGAGTATCTACCTTAAAAATATTTTGGATGCCAATTGAAAAAGTTTTAAACACACAATGTACCAACTGGAATTGAAAAATACTTTGGATACCAATTGGAAAAGTTTTATACAACGCTACCTATTTGAATTGAAAATAACTTTGAACACCAACCGAAAAAGCCTTAAAGTGCGTTTCGATTCGCTTATTTGAATGAAATCGCTTGATTTTAGTTCCAATTCGTAATTTCAAATCTAAATTCATTGTTTAGCGAACGTTAGGATTTCAAAATTCGGATTTCAAAACAAAGCTCGTCTCGAGCTCGTGAAGCTCGTCGAACTCGATTTCTAACTTCTTCTAAAATAATTTTAAAAGTACAAAATAAAATAAAATAAAAATCACGAGTAATATAAAAAAAGCTCGTTAGCCCGGCTTGCGAGCTTTCGAGCGCCCACGAGTGAGCTCGAGCTCGAGCCGACTCATTGCGAACCCGTGACGAGCTCGAGTCGGCTCATCGAGCTTGCACATCGGCTCGATCCATCTCCACCTCCTTATTATTTTTATTATTATTATTGTTTTTACCATTATTATCATTATTATTGTCATTATTATTATATTCTTTCATTATTATTATTATTACTATTATTTATTATCATTATACTATTATTATCATCATTATAATTATTATCCTTTACAAAAAACTCGTGACCTGCTCAGCTTTGGAATTCGAAAACGGACTATTTGACATGAAATTTCAAATCCGACGAATTTATAAGAGTTTGGATTTCCCCTCGGATTTGGACGAAATCGAAATCCAAAATCGGTGCGATTGCCAACCGAAGATTTGACCAAAATCCGGATTCAAATCGAAATCCGGACATTAAACGCATGGGTACCAAGTGGAATTTCCATTTAGAGTGCGTTTGGATTCGCATATTTGAATGAAATCACTTGATTTTAAATTACGAATTTCAAAATTGTAATGTCAAATCCACATTCACTGTTTGGCAAGGTTAGGATTTCGAAATTCGGTTTTCAAAACAGGGCTCGACTCGAGCTCATGAAGCTCGTCGAACTCGATTTCTAACTTTTTCTAAAATAATTTTATAAATTACAAAATAAAATAAAATAAAAATCATGAATAATATAAAAAAAACAAGCTCGTGAGCCGGCTTGCGAGCTTTCTAGCGCCGGCAAGTGAGCTTGAGCTCGAGCTGGCTCATTCGCGAACCTGTGATGAGCTCGACCTCGATAAGAGCTCGTCGAGCTCGAGCCGGCTCATTCGCGAATCCACGACGAGCACGAGTCAGCAATCGAGCTTGCGAATCGGCTCGACTCATCGTCCACCTCCTAATTATTATTATTATTGTTGTTGTTTGTTATTAGTGACATCTATAGAAAAATCTCCAATTGAATAAAAAATTTATAAATTAGTATATATTTCAGAAAATTTTATAAATAGGTACCCATTATACTATTTGTACCAATTTGGCTTCCCCTCGGAATCCAGCGAATATTTGGCTTTCCCCTCGGATTTGGACGAAATCGATATCCAAGTTGGTGCGATTGCCAAACGGAAGATTTGGACCAAATTTCGTATTTCAAATCGAGATCTGAAATCCAAACGGGGCATTACTTTATTTTACATTTACTAATATTGTATCTTCTTGTTACTTTCGTGAAAAAGAGTGCGCCGAAAAATCTTGGGCCGTATCTTAAAGCCCATTATTTCAAGTTACCTTAAAATCTATACTATTATATAATTGGTGCGGTGTGGATAAAAGCTGTCCCAATTTGGTCTATATTATTTGCAATTGAGTCCCTCATTTATAATTTAATTAATTAAGTAATTTTCATATCACTCCTAATTTTCTTATTTACTGTACCTATACCTCTAAAACTAAGTTTCTTTTTATATATTTAAAATTTATATTTCAAACAGTAGAAATTATCATTTTAATATTAAAATAATTCCAATATAATTATATTTTAAGCATACACATCGGGTGTGCAAGAAAGTACCAGTATTCAGAAATATTACTACGTTAGTAAAACTTAATTAGTGGGAATATCCAAAAGTTAAAATTAAGGGGAATTTTCGGATCAGACCCTAGTAAGTAAGTTTATAAAGCATTCAGGCCCTGTCAGAGATACTATTAGTTTTAAGAACCAACTATTCGCTAAATGGCAGAGTTTAGGACTAAAAGTAGGAATTGACGAAAATACCCTTTCTAATATACTGTAATACTAGTTATTTTCTGGTGACTTTCTGTTATCATGCTAGATTATATTGTTATTAGCGTCTAGTGAACTGTTATTTTCTATCCCGTATCTGTTACTACGATACAGAAAATTGTTACCAACAGAGAATATTTATTTTATGAATGCCGTTTTACAGTGAATCAAGCTCCGAAATTTCGAATGCCCATTAACTAACAAATTTCGGCGTGTAGGATAGGCTGTATTGTGGTATTGACGAAGCAAGATGGAAGATTTGTAATAATTTTTATCTTTCAATTTAGGGTTCTAATATGAGAAAATAAGATGAAATCAAAGAAATTTTTGGCACCGATTACATCTTGTACGTACAAATTCGAAGTACCCTTATTATGGGCACCTCGGTACGGCTCATTATTTGCTCTTTCGTTCGACCTTCATCTTTCAATTTCGCGAAAATACGAACGACCCCAATAATCGGGTATATTTTTATTGTGTCCAAATTGTTACTCGAAGTGCCAAATCTGTTACCTTTTACGCCAAAATCGTTACTAGATCTGTCAAGACTGTTATTAAATTAAACTTAATTGTTACCATGGGTAGTGTTCTAATTTGCGAAAATAAGATGAAATCAAAGCCGTTTTTGGTAACGATTACATCTAATATGTATAAATTCGAAGTACCCATAGATTGGGAAGCTCGGAGCAGCACATTATTTGGTTGTTCGTCCGACGTTCATCTTTTAATTTCGCAAAAATACGATCGACCCCAATAATTTGGGTATTTTTTACTGTCATCAAAGCTGTTACTCAGTCTACGAAACTCGTTACTATGTCTGCCAAATCCGTTATTTAACTGTAATTAATTGTTATCATGTTTAGGGTTCTAATTTGCGAAAATATAATGAAATCAAAACCGTTTTTGGCAACGATTACATCTAATATGTATATAGTCGAAGTACCCATAGTATGGGCAGCTCGGTGCGGCACGTTTTTTGCTCTTTCGTCCGGCGTTCATCTTTTAATTTCGCGAAAATACGACTGGACCTATAAAATTGGGTGTATTTTTTTTCGTTTTGGCCGATTTGTAAAATTCTCAAGATCTGTTACTAATATATGCATTTCTGTAACTATGTGCCTAAATTTGTTACTAAATTGTCGGTGAAATTTCGAGGCGGAAACAAGAATGAGATGAATTTTGGGCGGGAGTCTAAATTTTATCAAGCATAGATTATCTGTCGCTCAATATTTGTAAAACTGTTACTAATTATATGTTTATATGTTATCAGAATTATTATAGTTTGTGAATTAGGGTTTGTGATTAAAATCATAACCTAAACTAATATATTTTTATCTAAAACTTCGTAAATTGATATATTTTAGTGAATGTAGCGTATTTACAATATAAAATTTGAAAATAAAGTAAACTAATCACATATTAAATTGTTATTTTGACTATGTATTCTGTTACTTGTTTTGTGTTTCCGTGTTACCTACATATCAATTTCTGTTATCTTCTCCTCTTCAAATTGTTGCTTATCACTGATAAACTGTTACTGCATGAAATCAGTAAACAACATAGGGTTTGTGATTTAGATTAATTGAAGATGTCATTAACTTTGTTGAATCACTTATGTTAGGTCGACCATTTGGGTTGTAATAAACTACTAGTTCAGATCCACAACGTTTTGTATAAGTAGAATCAATTTGGTAGAATCATTATCATCCACTCAAGAAGAGTTCTACTTGTTTTCATACTATATACTACAATTTCTTCAATTCCAACACAATCTCCACGAAAATCACAATCTAAACCAATATATTTCCATCTAAAACTTGGTAAATTCATAAATTTCGGTGAATGTAGCGTGTTTGTAATAGAAAATATGAAAATAATAAAGTAAACTATTCACATATTAAATTGTTATTTCGAGTAGGTAATCTGTTACTCGTGTTGTGTAACATTGTTACCCAACTGTCAATTCTGTTACTTTATCCTAACAAATTGTTACGGAACACAGTTAAACTGTTACTGCAGGAAATCAGTAAACAACATATGTTTTATGTTTATGATTAATTGAAGATGTCATTAACTTTGCTGAACACTTAAGTTAGGTCGACCATTTGGATTGTAATAAACAACTAATAGTTCAGATCCACAACGTTTTGTGGATGTAGAATCAATTTGGTAGAATCATGATCATCCTCTCAAGAAGAGTTCTACTTGTTTTCATATTATATACTACAACTTCTTCAATTCCAACACAATCTCCACGAAAATCACAATCTAAACCAATATATTTCATCTAAAACTTGGTAAATTCATATATTTCGGTGAATGTAGCGTGTTTGTAATATAAAATATGAAAATAATAAAGTAAACTAATCACATATTAAATTGTTACCCAATATGCATGAACTGTTACCCAGAATGCATAAAGCGTTACCAGAAATAAATAAAGTGTTACCCAGGGTGCATAAGTTGTTACCTAGAATGCATAAATTGTTACTTAGCGAGCGTTTTATTAGCATAAGCTTCAATCATGGGACGCGTCAAATTTCTTCGTGATTAACATCAATATTTTCATTGAATATTAAGACCCACGACCAATTTCACCTTATTCGGTCACTAAAGTCCAGATTTTTCCTTGTTTCAACGACATTTTCGGATTACTTTTAATACATTATTCCATTATAAACTTCAAAAAATTCCATTGATTAGTGATACCCATGGGAAATTATCATCGATTTAACCTTATTCGGTCATTAACGTCGAGATTGAGCCGGCTTTTAGATCGTAACTTTTGGTCTTCGTTGAACGTGGTTTGTGCATTCATCGTTTGGAAGAGACGAATGCATAGTGTTACCCAGAATGCGTTAATTGTTACCGAATATGCATGAACTGTTACCCAGAATGCATAAAGCGTTAGCAAGAATGAATAAATTGTTACCCAGGGTGCATAACTTGTTACCCAGAATGCATAAATTGTTACTTAGCGAGCGTTTTTTATTAGCAAAAGCTTCAATCATGGGCCGCGTCAAATTTCTTCGCGATTAACATCAATATTTTCATTGAATATTATGACCCACGACCAATTTCACCTTATTCGGTCACTAAAGTCCAGATTTTTCCTTGTTTCAACGAGATTTTCGGATTACTTTTAATACATTATTCCATTATAAACTTCAAAAAATTCCATTGATTAGTGATACCCATGGGAAATTATCATCGATTTAACCTTATTCGGTCATTAACGTCGAGATTGAGCCGGCTTTTAGATCGTAACTTTTGGTCTTCGTTGAACGTGGTTTGTGCATTCATCGGTTGGAAGAGACGAATGCATAGTGTTACCCAGAATACGTTAATTGTTACCGAATATGCATGAACTGTTACCCAGAATGCATAAAGCGTTACCCAGAATTAATAAATTGTTACTCAGGATGCATAAATTGTTACCCAAAATGCATAAATTGTTACTTCACGAAATCTTCAATATACGTCGCATAAAAAATTTTGATTCAAAATTCTTCACCACTTCTTTGTAAACTCAATAATTCTCGTTCATTAGTAAAACCCATTATCAAATTCATTCATTTTCGTCTTAATCGGCCATTAAAATCGATATTTAGTCCATTTATATTCTCGTTTTTTCGAAGTGGAATTTCGACATTATTTCTTCTTATACTCTAAATTAATCGTTTATTTTAACTACCCATGAGGAAACGAAGTAGATCCCATCTTATTTGCACCTTAACATCGACATTTCAGTGTGTTATAGACTCCTCACACCAACCCTAGATCGAACGATGGAGACGATGGCAAACAGCTGTAATTTTTGCCAAGTACGAAGGACAGATTTGTCATTTCCCGTCACCTGGGTCCTTTAAACTTAGATTTTCGTTACTTAGGTCCTTTAGCAATTTAAAACCTTATGGGGCCTGAACTATATTGGAACTTGCTTATTGGGGCCTGAACCAAAATTTACCCTAAAATTAACTCGACCTAATAATTTAAGTTTCCACTGCTTGAAGTGACTACGGCAAAAACTTATTAAAAAGAAACATAAGGCACAAAAGATTAATTTCCAGATTTATTCTACGCAAAAGCCCTAATCTGCCGTCAATTTGATACCGTGCTTCAGCACCTGAAACTGAAACTGTGATCTGCATCTCTGGCAATGGCGACGGCGAAAAACGTCAAAGATGTGTCTCCTCACGAGTTCGTGAAAGCGTACGCCGCTCACCTCAAGCGTTCCGGGAAGCTAGTAACCAATACTTACACTCTCAATTGTGCGCTCGTCAGGTTATTTTCAACGTCTTTTCTTCAATTTAAAGCATTTTAAGTGCTACTTTGAGGAGATACTAATGGAAATTATGTTGAATTTGATGATTGCCTTTACGACAAGTGATTTGCGGAACGCTTGACGCATATGTGGTAGTTTTCGTAACAGTTCTGATAACGATATATCGTCGAAGGCTCAATTTTTTATTGGGGTTCTTATGTCGATGTTTTTCCGGCGGGAGATTATTAGATGGAGTTACTTGAGTGGACTGACATTGTGAAAACTGGCGTCCTTAAAGAACTTGCCCCATAGGATCCTGACTGGTACTACATCCGTGCTGGTAATTATCTCCTTCATTCATCTTTCCATGTGCTGACTTTTAGAGGTTATTATTAGCAGCTTAGAGCTTAACTTTTTTGTAGTGGTGGTTCTGCATGTTCAATGAATTATCAACGATGATCTGCTTTGACAATTGAATTATGTTGTCTTTTGGATGGGGAACAGCTTCCATGGCTAGGAAGATATATTTGAGGGGTGGAATGTGCGTGGGAGCCTTCCAGAGAATTTACAGAGGGAACAAGAGGAATGGAAGTCGGCCGCGCCATTTCTGCAAAAGCAGTGGATCCATCGCTCGCCACATTCTGCAGCAGCTTCAGAGTATGAGCATTATTGAATTGGACCCAAAGGGGTGAGTATATAATTATTGTTGGCTATTTTCGTGTCAAAAGTTGAGCTCTATAACTGATTAACTGTCTATGGTCTTGTTGTTGTGCAGTGGAAGAAAGATCACATCGACTGACAAAGGGATCGTGATCAAGTTGCCGGAAGGATTCTTATTGCACCATAGATAGATATATATGTCGATGCCTTTAGCTTGGTGAGTTGAAAGAGAGAATTGATTGGCTTTCGTTCATGTATTTGGTTTTCTGAATTTTGTATCTCGAAGCTTACAATGGTGTGGGATGTGGCTCATTGTGATGATATATTTACGATAGATAATTATGGTTTATCCTTTTGTGTTATCGAATAAACACCGTTAATTAACCAAAGAACATATTTTGTGAAAGACCTTGGCTTACCTACCCAAGTGGGTATAACCTAACTCGTGTTAAAAGCATGACGTGTAATGTTCTTTTAGTAAAACACACATGTTTGGTTTAACATGTATGGTGTAATGTGCGTGTCATTCTCTGAGTGGAGTTGGGTTAATACCCAATTGGGTACGAAAGACAAAACCCATATTCAGTTTCCAAATCATGCATAGCGTAGTTAGCAGATACAATATAAAGAATACAAATGAGTGAATCATCCATCATTTAGGGATCTTCTGTTGATGAAGATGGAACTTGGGTTCTTTAGGTATGGTAGGTTGCTTGGTGGACCTGAGTCAAGAAGGAACTTCAGTTATTTAGGATATTATTTTAGTAACACGAAAAGTTAAGCTGCAAAAAAGAGGGGATACCTTTTGGGAATGAAAGGCTTGTCAAAATAAGGCAAAGGTTGAGCTTTTGGGATGACTTCCTTCCTCAACCTCCTTCTTTCCTCCTCTTCGGCCATCTGCCTAGCAGCAAACGATAAGAATATGATGATTCCATTCAAGCACCCGATAACAGCACGTAACGTCATTGTTTTGTATATGTTATTTTTACCTTCTTCTGTCTTTCCTTTTCGGCTCGGTACTGTTCCATGAGATCCATCTTGAGTTCCACCTTTTAATAGTTTCCAAACTGAACGTTTATATGCCAAACAAAAAATGCGGAGCTACATATAACTGGAAACCAACTAGAGGCAAGATGATAGATATACCACCAAAGATGTTGTTTGGATCACATAGTAGATCGCGATTGCGCGGTAGGGTGGATTATATTGGGAAACACAAAACGAAGAGGTTTTATTTACCTGATGATCGAATTCAGACCGCTCCACAGCTCTGATATCGCAGTGCAAAACCACATCTAATGGCCTCGTTATTTCTTTGACCGGTGGCTTCACCACACTCTGCCACCAAGAGCCAAATTATATCGTGTTGAGCTTTTATATATATAGATTTGTTGTACATGTCGCAAAGATGTTGGTGCTAAGATGCAGCAGGCTGGTTTTATATTTAAAGACATGCCATCAGTAGATACTATCTCCCAGACCGAGAGTACCTCCAATATTATCACAAAATTGAAAATTCATGGCAACACATGCTTACTTCACATACTGAATAACAGAAAGTGCAGCTTTTAAACATATGGAATCTTCGAGACAACTGCGAGAACTTTCTCATTCAATTTTCAGAGACCTGGTGTGCCTGATTCTAGTGACTCTTCTTCAATTATAGTTGTTTGAACCTTTGAACACAGCTATTAAACTTTGATGGCAAGAATAGAGTCATATATTCTAAGATTAATTTGCATAGCTTAGTTGCCGATTTTTGTGCTCCATCGGAAATTAACAATATATGTATTTGAACGCTACGAAAAATGTTTGGAGGTACCTCTGGTTCCTCGGTTGTCCAAGGAAGACCTTGAGCAACAGGTACCCGCAATTTCTCCTCTTCTTCTTGCATTTGTTGCAACGTTTTTGTGAATTCTTCCTCCTTGCTCTTTCCTCTTTGCTGTAACGGAAAAGGTAACCCGGTTAAGTTATATATAAAGAGATGTTAAGAGCAATAGCTCTTCAGAAATCACTCATTACCGCAGTGCAGATGGTAACTTATGATGTAAATCCTTCGAGGACATTGATTGACGGGACAAACAAATGGCATATATGGCAAATTAAGATCGATATATTTAATGAGTGTATTGCGAGGTATGAACACCATTTTATATGCCTATGATGATCATTGTCAATTAGTGGTGGGTAATGGGCCGGATTGGGCCGGTTCCGGGCCGGTTCTACCGGTTCCGGTTCAACCGGTTCCGGCACTGTTCCGGTTCCGGTCCCGGTTCCGGTTCCGGAACCATTTTCCAGGGACCGGACCAGAACCATTCTAAGAACCCACGGGCCACTATTGGGCCGGTTCCGGGTCCAGAACCGGAACCGGCCCGTTAATTAATTTTTTTTTTTTTTTTTTTTTGCTATGGAAAAATTCTTTAGAAAATATCCAAAAATTTTATTCCAAAAAACAAAAAAAAAAGATAAGAAAAGTACAAAAAAATAAAAAAAAACTACCTAAAAATACAAATAAAAACATAAAAGAAAGAAAAATAAATTTAAAACTTACAAGTACAAAATACAAAAAAGGAAAAAATGTTCGAAATAAAAAATACAATTTATTCGACTTGACTATTAATTAAAACTATGTTAGAGGCCTCTTCGTCTTCGTCCGAACTGGAAGAACGGAACTCGTCGATGGCGTTCCCCCGTCGGTTCTTCGATTCGGCCAAATACCAATCCTTCAACAATGTTAACATTGCGAGGGTTGTCGGGTTAAGGCTCGCGCGTCTGTCGCCGATAATTCGCCCGGAGGTAGAGAATGCGGACTCGGAGGCGACGCTAGACGCTTGCACGGCTAAAACGTCTCGAGCGACGGCGGAGAGGGTCGGATATAGTGTCGCGTTCGACTTCCACCAGGCCAATACGTCGAAGTCGTCAGGAGTCTGGAAGTTGTGGCTCACGTAGAGCTGGATCTCGTTCGTGTTCGACCCCGACGCACGCGTTTTGGTCTTCGTCTTTTGTGCCTTCAATCTTCGTAGTAGTCCCAATGCGCCGCCGCCTCCTTCCGACGAACCGGCTTCGCTCGCTGGTACGGGCTGCTCCACACTATGTCCCTGCTCAGCTGCATAAAAAGAAAAAAGTTCTTGGAGAGAAGCGTGAATTGACGCCTTTTGGTCGTCCACATTCTTTCCAAGAAACTGAGCATAATATTCGAAAAAAATATCAAATGTATCTACACCGCAACTAGGGTCGAGTAAGGCCGACAAACCGTGTACTATTGGGATGGTTTCCCAATACTTCCTGAACTTCTGCTCCATACATTGGATGAAACCACCCAAGTAAGGATTGTTGCGAAACTCCACGAACTTGTAGCACATCGCGAAGAGGTTCGGGATGACTAATGGGGACGTCGGGTAGTGAACTCCGGAAAATTTCTCCGTAGCCTCGGCGAACACTTCAAGTATAGACACGACACAACCTACAATATCCCAATCAAGTGGTCGTAATTCATACCTGGAGGTGGTGCCGACTGCGGCCTCGTTCCAAAAAGGCGTCAGCAAGTCCTTGTAACGCATGAAGGTGCTGAGGAGGTGGTACATCGAGTTCCACCTAGTCGGGACTGGCAACGGAAACTTCTTGTACGTGAGGCCGGCGGCAAGGACGGTTTGCTTCCACGACGTTCCGATGCGGCGTTCCCGAAGTAACTTACCTATTACCTTAAACTTTTCTACAATATCTCCCAAAACTTCGTCAAAAGCACATTGCACACACAAATTAATAATATGACAAGCGCACCTAGCATGTAATAATTTGCCGTCTAAGGGTAACCTAAGTTGCCTACGAAGGATCCCTATCGCTACGTTGTTCGCGCTAGCATTATCTAAGGTGATAGACATAATTTTATCTTGAATACAATATTTATTAACGACATTCAACACATAGTTCGATATTGTAGTGGCATTATGTTGCGAATCTAGGGGATCTAGGGAAAGAATACGTTTTTGCATGGTCCATGTTTCATCTATCCAATGGGCGGTGACGACTAAATAAGATTGCGACGTAATATTAGTCCAAATATCGGTAGTCAAACTAATCCTACACGTAATGTTGGCTAAATGACTAATTAAGCTAGTTTGATATTCCTTAAAAGTTTCTAACACATATTTCCTAAGGGTTTTACGGGTCACGTTATGGAATCCGGGTTGTATCGTACTCGTAAATTCGATAAACCCTTCACTTTCCGCAATGCAAAAGGGTTCTTCACACATAACTACGAATTTAACTAATGCTTTTTTAGAAATTTCCCTAGTAATAACAAAATTCTTACCCGTACTTACGTTTATTTGTTGTTGTCGGGGTTCGTTTCCAACCGGCTCTAGATCGTCCCCGAAGTTGTGCGTCCTCTTGAGGTGTTTTTTCAACGAGCCCGTCCCACCTTGATTCGGTCCGGTCTTAATCGTGTAGGGGTGGCGGCACATTTTGCAAAACGCGGTACCTACATCGGACTTATTTTTATCCATTTCTAAATCGAAAAAATTCCATACCTTAGACCGCCGACCACGCGGTTGTTGCTTCCTCCTTGTCGTCGCCGTAGAAGCTTGGCTCGGTCCTTCGTCGGTCGCTCTCGTCTGTTCCGTTTGCGGTACATCGGTGTCCTCGTCGGTGTCGCCAGTTCCCCGAAATGTGTCGGCGTGACCTAAAACCATATAAACATCTTCGTCACGAGGGTTAGGATTTCTCGATGACGAAGCCATTAGTATAAAATAATAATTTGATTATTTGTAATAAAAGTGAGTGTGTGTAGTGTAGTAGTGGAGTTAGTGTAAATAAAATAGTTATTAGTGTTAATAATATTAAATATTAACAGGATGATTTTTTTGAGAGCTTTTTGGAGAGAGTTTGGAAGAGATTTGGATGTAATTGTGAGTTAAAATGGTTAAAATGAGGTGGTATTTATAGATTTTTGGTTTGGGTTAAAACTGTAATTTTACAGTGTAAAAAAATAAAAAAAAAAAAAAGCAGAAGGTCGTTGGCCCAACGGCTATATAGCCGTTGGGCCGGTTCCGGTTCCGGTTCGGAACCGGAACCGGAACCGTGGAACCGGATCCGGTAACCGGAACCGGTAATCCACGGTTCCGAGGCCCGCTAACCGGCCCAGCCCAATTTAAATGGGCCGGTTACCGGGTCCAGAACCGGTTCTACCGGTTCCGGATTTGGGCCGGTTTAGCGGGCCGGTTTTGGGCCGGTTCCGGGCCGAACCGGCCCAAAGCCCACGTCTAATTGTCATCATGTCTTCTCCAATACTACACTTTTATGGTCATAATTCATACATCAGCACGTATTCAAATCTGAAATATTGAACTGCATTTTTGGACGAGAAAAGGTCAAAACCTCTGTTCTTAGAGTAAAAGGTTTTTGGGATGTAGCTATCCGCTGCCTTCTCTTCCAATGTCGTCGACTAAGTGTCCCAATCGAGTCATTGCTCTGAAAGCATTGAAAAGATCAACATTTAAAAAAAAGAACTTTGTGAGGCAACTAAAAGCATAGTTAAAGAGCCTCACACTTCGCCTGCTTGTTGGACCGCCAGCAGAAGTTCTTCCTGAAGTGCTGAAGCCCAAAAACACACAATGAACTGTGTCAGATATTCAGATCACATAATAACAACGCTAATATCTTAGGTAACAATTTCATCCCCAACTAACCTCCCATGGTTGTTGTTCATAGAAACAGAGCATGCATCCAAACCTAAACTCTCAGACGTGAGAAGCACATCTGGTGGACAGAAAGTCGATGACAAAGCAGCATGTCCTATTTTTTCGAGTTCAGGCAATGCCAATTTCATCTCCTTCTTGCCATTATCTATAACATTCTGCTACTCTTCTTCAACTGTCTTTGGCATTATTTTCAACTTTTCGAAAGTTTTCACTAAATGCATCACTCGCCCAGATCCCTTCCCGGGAAAAGTTTTGCCCTCTTCTGCAAAATACTTATCATGGCTTCGTTTCAAACCCAAATCGCCATTTTCATCACCCTCGCACGAGGCACCACCTTTTCCTACATTTCCAATTCCTCCACCTGATTTCACTTCAACTTCGTGATTCTCAGCTATTTCTCCGTAGCCCATCATTCCCAGCTCACTTCCATTGCCGAAAAACGCCTCTTGGGAAGCCCTAAGAGTCTCATAAGCGACGCACAAACATTTCGACTTGTTGGCAGCCATTTTACATTCCAGGGGACACACGAAGACTTTGTCTCTTCGCTACTTTTCTTCTTGGCAATTACAAACCTACGCTCCCTGATCTTCTTCTTCGCCGAAGGAGACTTTGCCACGCGGTTAGGGCTAGCGTCGGCATTTCTAGCAGAAAACTTCTTCGCGCTTCTATCAGATTTTCCAACGGACGGAGAATTGGAGAATTTTGATCCACAATAACTTGCACGACAGGTTAGGATCGAGATTTTGGCTCGATTTGACGTCGTTGTTCAATTTCAACTTAACCGATTGGGCACTCTTCTGCTTAGTCGGCGTGGACAACTTCTCGAAGATTCCATATGGCGAGTGACCTTCAATAAGGAACTGAACTAATCGATAGTAAAGTAACTCAATCATCTGGCTATGGCTTGGTGTGAATAAGATGGAAGCTTTTGAAACATATCTGAACTTCCATGGACAAAAGCTTGAAGTTAAAAGATGTTGGAGCGTTGGAGCGACGTCTGATGACAACGGCTAGTTTTCGTTCAATGGGCTTCCAATTGGCATAGCATGATTATCCATAAAGCAGCCATTATACCAAGTCCGTGATTAATTATAAAATTACTAATGCATGTGATGTGACTTATAATATTACTCTATCTATGAATCTTTATTTATGATTCAAAATATTTAATAAATGAAATAACACATTTTAATTTTATTCAAACATTATTTAGATAATTGATTGTAAAATTAGTATCATAATACTTAAAAACTAAAAGGCAAACAATACTAATTACACCTACCATATTTCAATTATTGAAAGACACTTAGTTACCTACGCCATCACGCTTAACATAATAGACAAACAAAATTGTAATCGTCGGTCGAATAGGTTAATGGTCATGTTATAATATCTCCTTCTAAAGGTCATGGGTTCGATTTCCTTCTACTCACTTTAGTTTCGATATTTGTGTCGACTTATGATGAGAAACATAAACGGGATATCATTAGTCTCCATGTAAGTCTAGAGAACAAGATCACATATTCCAAAATGTGTTCCATTAGGAACTTCAATCAACTTAGAAAAATCATTACTCTAGTTGCAAATTGGAGTGTTCTGATTCGCTTCAAGGATTAGTCCAGTCGGAACCTGAAGTCATCCGACAATGAGTTTCATACTCGCTTCAAGGATTAGTCCTAAGTGAATTTTCCAACGTAACACCCGACATCTAAATTATTTTTTTCGTACTAATATATTATAAATTAATGCAAGACTTAATTTTCTTGACAATTATTAATGAAAATATGAAGTTTTCCAAATTTATCGGGGAAAACTTTTACAAAATGGCAAAAAGATTATTGCCATACTATAGGCGATTAATTTAAAAACTATAATCACGAGCGTGTTATGAATAAACTACTATGAATTACTGTGTGGATGCCCACATATTTATTAGTAAAGTTGGTTGAAATAGTACATTGAATTGCCTATAAATAGGCTCTAGCTTTGTAAAGTTTGTGTACTCAATATTAGCTTTGTAAAGCACATTATATTATACACTATACTACATAGTTGTTTCTATATGTTGATTGCGATATTCTATATGTTGATTGCGATATATCATGCGTATTATATTTTATAGATATAAAATAAATTTATAACATGTTATCAGCACGCGGCTCTAACCAACCGAGGTTCGCGACGTCATCACTCCGAGCATGAGTTCCAGCCATTTGAAGTTCGTCGACGTCATCACGCCAAGGTATGCTTATACATTTTATTTTCATATCTTACAACACAAAAAGCCCGCTAGCTCTCGCGGTAATCCCCACAAACTTGTGGCGTCAGCACCATATTTTGAATCCTAGGTGGGCTGTTGATTTTAAAAATTATGCCATGTTATTCAAATTTGATATTTTTTTACTTTTATCGCAATAACGTTAATATTATTTACGTTTCGTGTTATTTTTCTTAACCAATTGTTATATTCTGTGATAAGTAAATGAATCTTCATAAGCTTGTATTGTTGCTTTGGATATCACAGGCAAGAACTATTTGTCATGGATTTTGGATGCCGAAATCCACGTTGAATCGAAAGGCCTAAGAATCACTATAAGCTGATAATACGGTGTCGAGCCAAGAGAAGCCAAGGCCATGATTTTTCTCCGTCACCACGTTCATGAAAGTTTAATGGTGGAATATCTCACTGTGAAAGATCCAATAAAAGAAAGATACGACCATCTGAGGACTGTGATCCTACCAAATGTCCACTATGATAGGAGAAACTTACGGTTCCAGATTATATATACGTAAGTGATTATAATTCTGCTATGTTCATAATTACTTCTCAATTAAGATTGTGTGGACAGGAAGTTACAGAAGCATGTATGATGAAGAAAATCTTCACCACGTTCCACGCGGCAAATTTGTTGTTACAAAACAATATCGTGAGCAGGGTTTTAAGAACTATTCAGAATTTATTCCATGTCTTCCCGTTGCTGAACAAACTAATGAGTTGTTATTGAAGAACCGACGACCAACATGCTCTGCTCCCATTCCTGAAATCAGTATGAACACTTATCGAGGCAATATCTTTCGCGGTCGTAGCAGGTATAGTAATCGAGGTCGTGGAGGTGGTCGTGGACGAGGTCATGTCTGACAACGTTATGGTAATTATGATAATTTTCCTCAGAAAAGGAAAAAGGAACATAAAGAGAAATTGGAAAACAATCTAGAAGGCGATTCGATGAACTATGTTCTTATTGTGGTATGAAATGTCATTTTGCTCGTACTTGTGTGTCAAAACATCTTGTTGAACTCTATCAAAAATCGTTTGACGAAAAGGAAAGAAAGTTGAGACGAACTTTGTTCAAGAAGAAGGGGGTTCTAATCTCATCATACGATGTTCATTTATTTTTTTGAAGAATGAACACACATGGAGATATATGTCTTGTGGACAGCGCACCACTCATACAATACTCACGGATAAGAAATATTTCACCCTATTGATTACTCAAGAAGAAAATGTTAATACTATTTCGGGAATTACAAAATTGATTGAAGGCTCTGGAAGAGCTAATATCTTATTATCCGGAGGAACAATGTTACATATTGAAAGTGCATTTTATTCTTCGACTTATTGAGTTTTAAAGACATCCGTAAAAGCAGATACATATTGAGACTACAAAAGACTGTGATAATGAATACCTTCAAATGAAAAACAATGTGATTTTAAATTAAAATGCATTATAGAAAAATTGTCTGCATTATCATCCGGTTTATACTATGCGTATATTAATAAAATTGAGTCGAATTTTATAACCAATGATTTATTTATGGTGTGGAATGACCGGTTAGGCCATCCCGGTTCAACTATGAGGCGAATAATAATTGAAAACTCATGTGGACATACATTGAAAAATAAAAAGATTATTCCATTCAATGAGTTATCGTGTGATGCTTGCTCGAAAGGAAAATTAATCGTTAGACCATCACCGGTAAAATTGAAGAATGAATCTATTACGTTTTTAGAACGCATTCAATGCGATATTTGTGGACCAATTCATCCATTATGTGGTCTATTTAGATACTTCATGGTTTTAATTGACGGATCAACCAAATGGTTACATGTGTCATTATTATCAACACGCAATGTTGCGTTTGCTAGACTACTTGCTCAATTAATTCAATTATTAGCACATTTCCTGATTATTCGATTAAGAAAATACGTTGACAATGCTGGTGAGTTCACCTCTAAATCATTTAATGAATATTGTATGTCTATTGGGATTAATGTTGAACATCTCGTAGCACACGTGCGTACTCAAAATGGACTTGCAGAATCATTAATAAAAATATTATGATTAATAGCAAGACAGTTACTAATGAAGTCGAAACTTCCCTTATCATGTTAGGGATATGCTATTTTACATGCAGCATCACTTATGCGTATTTGACCCACAGTTATCATAATGCTTCCTCATTACAAATGGTTTTCGATCAGGAACCAGATATTTCCCATCTGAGAATTTTTGGACGTGCAATATATGCTCCAATTGATCCACTACACGCACTAAAATTAGACATTAAAGAAGATTGCGAATATATAAACCCTACTCTTTCCTAAACCCCTCTTGCAGCCGCAACACAAAACACCACCGCTTTCTCCCCCTTCCTACATTAGGGGAGCGCTTTTTCTGTTTTTTTCTTTACGCTGTTTTTCTTTTCATGTTTCTTCTTTTGGCTTTGGCTTGTTGGGTCTTTCGTTTTGTCTTCGCTTCGTCGCCACCGTTTACGCCTCGCCGTCTCCGTCTCGTCTCGCCGCCGTCTCACTGCGCCACCGTCTACGCCTCGTCGCCGCCGTCTCACTGCCTCGCTGTCTCGCTGCCGCTTCATCACCCCCGTCTAAGCCTCACTGCCGCCGTCACTCATCACCACCGACCACCCTTGAGTCTCCCATGTGGAGCTCGTTTCTCCTGGCCATTAGGTCAGGAGCTCTTTTCTCCCTTTGTGGAGCCCTTCCGATGAAGAGGAAGGTCTCGAGTGTTGGACAAAGAAAGTGTAGAGTACTGTAGATTTGGATTAATAGCATTTTTTGTGGTATGTTCTATAGTTATTTGGTTCAAGTTCGATGTTTATTTCGTTTTTTGTTGGCTTTTGTTATTTTGTCGTGTTTTGCTCATGAGTGAGCCTCCTTTCTCTACCGGATTCTGATGTCACCGGAGAGACCATTTTGGGCTCTTTAGCTCATGTACTTTTGTTAATTAATACAAGCTATCGTTCCAAGAAAAAGAAGATTGGGAATATATGTTGGATTTGAATCTAGGTTAATAATAAAACATTTAGAACCATTGACATAAGATTTATTTACTGCTTGATTTGCCGACCATTAAGGGAGATAAAGAAAATAAGTAGCTGATTAACGATAATAATTGGAATGAATTATTATTGGCTCATTTTGATCCTCGTACAAAGAATGTGAACCAGAAAAAGGTGATTAAATCATATATACCAGCTGTTAATGCTCCTGGTAGAATTGATACTTCTATTGATAATTACTAATAATAAAATTGAGCCAAAAGCACAGTTGAAACGTGGTAGGCCATCGGGATCCAAAGACGAGAATCCTCACAAAAGAAAAGGAGCAAATAAAATAAATGGTGAAATTGAGGACATGTCAACTCTAAGAGAGTCCATGGGCATAAATAAATCTGATCAGGTACGTGAAAGTTGTGAAAATATCGAAAGTGAAGAGCTTTGCCCATAACGGAATAAGAAGGAACCAAGATGAAGTCATGCTTTCTCATTTAACGTAGCTCTACATGTGATTAATGAAAATGAGGATCATGAACCAAAAAATCTATAAATGTCGACAAAGAAGTGACGGGCCAAGATGGAAAGATGCAATCAAGGCAGAATTAAAATCACTTGAGAAATGAAAAGTATTTGGACATGTGGTCCGTATACCAGAAAATGTAAAGCCCGGTTGGATATAAATGGGTTTTCATTAGGAAGAAAAATGAAAACAGTGAAATTGTGAGACACAAAGCACGGCTTGCTGCCAAGACTTTTCACAAAGACCCGCTATTGATTACGAAGAGACTTATTCTCTTGTGGTGATGCAATAACTTTTCGTTATCTAATTAGTCTGGCAGTACGTGAAGGGCTCGATATGCATCTTACGAATGTTGTCACTGCGTATTTGTATGGGTCACTCGATAGTGACATATACATGAAACTACATGATGGATTTCGTTTGCCTGAAAATTCAGGATCTCGAAATGAGTACTCAATAAAGCTGAATAAATCGCTCTACGGTTTAAAACAATCAGGGCGTATGTGGTATAATCGTTCAAGTGATTATTTACTGAAACATGGGTATACAAATGCTCAAACATGCCCATGTATCTTCATGAGAAGAAGTGGAAATGAATTTGTCATCATTGCCGTTTATGTTGATGACTTAAATATTATAGGAACTCCTCATGAGTTAATTAAAACTATTACATGTTTGAAACGAGAATTCAAAATGAAGGATCTTGGAAGAATGTCTTGGACTACAAATTGAATATTCAAACAATGGAATATTTGTCCATCACGAGACTTATACAAATGAAATCTTGAAAATATTTTATATCAACACATCCATTAACTACTCCATCTTGATGTGAATAAAGATCCGTTCAGACCATGCAATGATAATGAAGAAATACTAAGTGCTGAAGTTCCATATCTTAGTGCTATTGGAGCATTAATGTATCTTACAAGTCATACTAGACCCGATATAGTATTTGCAGTGAATTTATTAGCAAGATATAATTCTTCACCAACTCGACGACATTGGAATGTAGAGGTGTTCAAACGGTTTGAAAAACCGTAACCGAACCGTAACCGAACCGGCGGTCAACGGTTCGGTTAACCGTGGTCAGCGGTTATGATTCAAACCGTAACCGAACTGTCATTTACAACGGTTCGGTTACGATTATCCATTTCTACAACCGTAAACCGGCGGTTATAACTGGCGGTTTAACCGGGATTAATATTTTTAAGTTTAATTTTCTTATTAAGGTAACAATTAACCAACACTAATTTACAAACCATCGTTTTTTTCTTAGTTTCTTTTTCTTTTTATTCAATGATAACATTGACCCTTATATTATAGGACTTAATCATCCAGCGATAAAATTAAGAATTAGAAGGAGATCCTTACGACGAGTATTCTTCGAATACTATAGAAGTAAAGAGTTATTAGACGATGATCATATTTTATTATTATTCAAGGTGTAATTTTTTTGAAATAGTGAAGTTCTATTTTTTTTTATAATTTTTAAGCTTCAATAATTTTTAGTATTACAAAAAATCCAATTTATTTCAAATTTTTACACCAAAAAATTATATATAAAAGAAAATGTTGAACCGTAAACCGGCATTTGCAAACCGTAACAGTAACCGGCTCGGGCGGTTCAAAACCCAACCGTAACCGTGATTACCACGGTTCGGTTGCAGTTAGAGATTTTTATTAACTGTAAACCGGTGGTTTATAACCGTAAATTGTAGCAGTAACCGTAACCGGATGAACACATCTATTGGAATGGGATCAAACAAATATTCCATTATCTTAAAGGAACTACGGGTGGATTATTCTTTCGAATGATTCACAATCACATTTAATTGGCTATGCAGATGCGGGATTTCTATCTGGCCCGCATAATGGACGATCACAAACAGGTTACTTATTTACACATGAAGGTACAACTATTTCATGGCGATCGGTTAAACAAACCTTAATTGTTACTTCTTCAAATCATGCTGATGCGATTCATGAGGCTACTCGAGAATGTGTTTGGTTAAGATCTATTGTTCAACACATTCAAATTGTGGATTATCTACTGAAAAATTACCTTCTACAACATTATTTGAAGATAATACAACATGCATAGCTCAATTAAAAGAAGGTTACATCAAAGGTGATAGAACAAAACACATATCACCAAAATGTTTCTTTACGCATGAACTTCAGAAAAATGGTGATATTGATGTACAACAAGTTCGATCAAATGAAAATCTTGCTGTTCTATTCGCTAAGGCACTTCCTCCAAGAATTTTTGAAAATTTAGTCAATTTGACTCCGAAAAATTAGAGATCTTAAAGGACATTCTCATCAGGGGGAGTGCGTATGCGTTGCACATTTTTTTTCCTTCACTATGATTTTTCCCACAGGATTTTCATATTAAGGTTTTTAATGAGGCAACAACTGAAAAGCGTATCTAAAGAATGATGTACTCTTTTTCCTTCATTAGGTTTTTATCCAAATGAGTTTTTCCCAGTAAGGTTTTATGAGACATATTCTTTAGTGGACATCCAAGGGTATTATGAATAATTCCTATGAATTATGGCGTAGATATCCACATATTTATTAGTGTAAAACTTAGCTGAAATAGTACATAGAATTGCCTATAAATACGCTCTCGTTTTGTATTATGTTAGCTTTGTAAAGCACACTATATTATACACTATACTGCTCATTTGTTTCTATATGTTAATAATGATATATTATACGTATTATATTTTATAGATATAAAATAAATATTTTACAACACCGCGGGTTTATTGCATGAAATACATAAAATAAACGTGAATGAACCACCTCAATCAAGTTAAGTAATAAACACTCAAAGTTAACACAAATCACGCCGCATTAATCTGTGATCTGTCACATTGAGATGATTGTGAATTACTACTAAATAGTTACAACAAATCGAAATGAATGATTATTAATTTTGTTTCGTAATTAGTTTTATTTTTATTACTACAGACGTTACATGCTTGTCGGACATCACGCACCGTCTCGTGAAAGTCACCACTCACCACCACTTTTCCACCAAGCAAAGTCAAATGTAATAATACTATAATGCTCACCCGTAAGCTAATTTTATCACACTTTCCATTTCGAGCGTCCCAATAATTTTATCACCTTTCGTTATTTAGGAAAAAAATATCATAAACAATCAATATAATAATATTAAATATTCTTAAAAGGGTGTCAAAATATACATTTTTTACCTTTTCATTGTACTATATTATAATAATAATGCCACCTTAATTTGCGTGCCCATCAACTTATGTGATAAAGTTGCTGGGACCGGGGATTATATATATTGGTAAGGATAATATATTCATATTTTAATCTCGTTTGCCTAACCTGTCAACCGTAGGGTTAAGTTGGTCATTTCAGTTTTTATGCATTTGCCTTGTCTAACCTCTAGGGTTAGAATCGTAATTTAGTAGCTGCTCCGCGGGGAGATCTTGGATCCAGAACGACTATATAAGCAGCTGCCCGCTCTGGCATTTTTTCACACAAACACAAGCATATACGTGTTTCGCAGATCTCAGAAGCCAAAACTCTCGATCTAGAGGTAATTGCTCGGTGTTTTCTCAGCTAAATCTTATGTTAGGACATCCTCGAAATCCCCCAGGATGAGCTGTATGTCGATGAATGTGATTTACGTATGTGAAATTGTCTATGTCAGGCTTCGATTTGCCTGGTAATTTGTTGATTGGACTTTTTATGATTCGGTTTATGTGTAATTGGGTTTATGTGTAATTGATGCATTTCATTGATCTGTCTCTCGCCTGATGCGTGACTTTGAAGTCTGTGTTTGATCTTTTTTTTGTTTGGTTTGGTTAGATCTACATGATTTTTCTGATTTCAGGCGTTTGCTTCTGAATTTTCTATCTTAAGAAGTTACGCTCATCGTTGCTGGTGTTTTCCCCTGTAGATGATCTACGTATGGTTCTTAAAGTAATTTACGTCTTTGGATATGGTGAACATGGTATATTATTTTTGGGAATTCATGGTGTTTGTTTTTATGGGGACAATCAGATGAGTCGGTCCTAAATCACAGTTTCTTTTTTTTTTTTTTTTTTTTAATGTCTTGAGAGTTTCAGGAACTTTATTCTCTTGGATTTTAGTGTTCAATGTATTTCATCAAAGCAGATTCTTGGTTTTATTTATTGTGATGATTTCGATGTTAACGCATTGTGAAGTTGAAATCTTAGTAGAGTGTGGATTAACTTCACTATCTAACCTTTATCAATGCAACAGATACCACAGGGGAAAATGGTGAAGATTTGCTGTATTGGAGCAGGCTATGTGGGAGGCCCAACCATGGCCGTGATAGCACTCAAGTGCCCTTCCATTGAAGTCGTCGTCGTCGACATCTCCGTTCCTCGTATCAGTGCGTGGAACAGCGATCAGCTTCCCATCTACGAGCCCGGCCTTGACGATGTGGTGAAGCAGTGCCGAGGGAAGAACCTATTCTTCAGCACCAACGTGGAAAAACACGTCTCTGAGGCAGACATCGTATTCGTCTCAGTCAACACTCCCACCAAGACTCGAGGCCTTGGAGCTGGCAAAGCTGCAGATCTGACCTATTGGGAGAGTGCAGCTCGTATGATAGCCGACGTGTCCAAATCTGACAAGATAGTCGTGGAGAAGTCCACTGTCCCCGTCAAGACAGCTGAGGCCATCGAAAAAATCTTGACCCACAACAGCAAGGGAATCAACTATCAGATCCTCTCGAACCCTGAGTTTCTCGCTGAGGGAACTGCAATTCAAGACCTCTTCAACCCCGATAGGGTTCTCATCGGTGGTAGGGAAACCCCACGAGGCCTCAAGGCAGTTCAAGCGCTGAAAGACGTGTATGCTCATTGGGTCCCCGAAGAGCGAATCATCACTACGAACCTATGGTCTGCCGAGCTTTCCAAGCTCGCTGCTAATGCATTCTTGGCTCAGAGGATCTCCTCCGTAAATGCCATGTCAGCACTCTGCGAAGCCACGGGCGCTGATGTCACCCAGGTGGCATACGCTGTTGGTAAGGACACGAGAATCGGGGCCAAGTTCCTCAACGCTAGCGTTGGCTTCGGTGGCTCGTGCTTCCAAAAGGATATCCTTAACCTTGTCTACATATGTGAGTGCAATGGCCTCCCTGAAGTAGCTGAATATTGGAAACAAGTCATTAAGATCAACGACTACCAAAAGAGTCGTTTCGTCAACCGTTTGGTCTCATCCATGTTCAATACCGTGGCGAACAAGAAGATTGCCATCCTTGGTTTTGCCTTCAAGAAAGACACGGGCGACACAAGGGAAACTCCAGCCATCGACGTTTGCAAGGGGCTTTTGGGGGACAAGGCTAAGTTGAGCATCTACGACCCACAAGTCACCGAGGATCAGATACAGCGAGACCTTGCAATGAACAAGTTCGACTGGGACCATCCCCTTCACCTCCAGCCGATGAGCCCAACTACGGTCAAACAAGTTCAGTCTGTTTGGGATGCTTATGAGGCAGCTAAGGACGCTCACGCAGTTTGTGTTCTTACGGAGTGGGACGAGTTTAAGTCTCTCGATTTTCAGAGGATTTATGACAATATGCAGAAGCCCGCCTTTGTGTTCGGCGGGAGGAACGTAGTTGATGCGAATAAGCTCAGGGAAATCGGTTTTATTGTGTATTCTATTGGCAAGCCGCTTGATGCCTGGCTCAAGGACATGCCTGCTGTTGCTTAAGTGCTGGGATGTTTGCCTTTTGGGACCAAAGCAAAAACACACAGTATATTATATTCTTTTGCTTTTTTGTCATAAAACGTTTCTTTGTTTCACTTTTTACCAGAGTTTGAGAGCAGTTTCTGATGTTTTCTTGTGGAACATTAGTGAGAGTAATGTTGGTATTTTGCTATGAAGCTTTTATGCTTTCTGTCGTATTGCAGGGTTTTTCTTTGGTTATTACGTTATGATCTTCTTGACAATTTTTTTTCAGTTTCAAGATTTGGACCACCACACATGAATATTTCAGAGAACTAAGAGACTGTACCAATCCCAAAATAATTATAAATCATTTTGTTGTGAGATCTCAGATTATAACTTAAGGAAATAGTCATTCCAAGGAAAAAAAAAACTCAGATCAGTCGACTTTTGTCCAAACGCTACTTTATGATTGAGACTTGAGGACGGGGAAGGCAATGACATCACGTATGCTGGCGGAGTTTGTTAAAAGCATCACAAGACGGTCGATGCCAAGGCCCTGAAAAGCAAAAGAGGAACAACACAAGGCATATCAGGGAAGTTAATTGAAAGCATATATGTTTTTTTTTTAAGTGCCTAAAACAAACAAATTATTTTTTTCCCTTGGAATTGAAAGATTAACTAATACCATTCCAGAAGCAGGTGGCATTCCATATTCAAGAGCTGTTAGAAAATCTTCGTCAAGGATTACATCGTAAGCCTCCTCATCATCGTCATCGCTCTTCTTCTTACCGTCTTTATCTTCAGATACTAAATTTGATTTCTTCTTCTTCTTCTCATGTTGCCTCACTTGCTCTTCCAACCGTTCCCTCTATCAATAACAATACATTGACTTAATTATTTATGTGAAACTTACTCAAGAAAATCAGCATCTTAATCAAACAACTTCCGTCCGCCTTGTATCCATATAACTGAAGAAACATCCATTCTAGCTATAGGTGATCGATCTCAACGTCGCTCTCTATGGTTAGATACAGAGAATATTCATGTTTTTGTAACCCGAGATATTTAACATGACAGAAATAAAACAGACGCACAATTGGTAACTAACTCGGCTATAAAACTTACCTGGTCAAGAGGATCAGTCAATTCAGAGAAGGCATTTGCCATCTCACGACCACATATGAAAAGCTCAAATCTCTCCGTCAAACCTGCATGCCTGAAGAGCAAAAAAATACAAGTTTGAACTTTGATGAAACATAACAGTTGAATACTAAAAGATGTAATTGTAGCCATCTGCTTCATTACAACTAATACGTAAGATGGGCAAAAGCTGAGCACCACAACTTCATGATCGAACGAGTAGTCCTCACATGTACGAAAATACCAATACAAAGGTAAAAACGCTCAGCACCTTCTATGTGGTTTTGCCAGCGGAGATATTTCAATAGGATAGTCCAACACAAAAGTGGGCTGCAGTAGTTTCGGTTCAACCACCACTTCAAATACCTGCATAGTTCAATAGAAGCAATGCCTTAGAATTGCACGTTAATTATGTTATTGAATATTGCAATAATTTTGATTGTAACAACACAGCTAGTCACATGCACAGATAGCTACGGTAAACTGGAAATTAGATCATGTGCAAATCTAGGCTGACAAACCTCATTAAGCAGTTGGCCAACAGATGGACATGTTTCTATAACATTCTTAATGTCATTATCACCGCCCATATCTAATTTTTCCAAGGAAACCTTTCTTGCACCAGCAATATCATCACCACACTTGAGAAAATCGATCCCAGTAGCTTCTTTCACAAGGTTGTGCATTGTTTCCCTCCTCCAAGGTCTTTCTAAACATATCTCTACCCCCTTCAACCAAATAAAGATATATAGAAAAGCAACTGAATGAAGAAAGATGCATGAAACTGAATGGAGAAAGAAGTTTTGGAGATCAGATACAACAAAGCACCTGATAATCAAGGGTCAGTTTTCCGCTGACTGCAAGGGCACAGCGTGTCACAATAGCCTCTGCCATATCCATCATACTTTCATAATCTGAATATGCTTCATACATCTACAAAGAAAAGATACAAAAAAAAAAAAAAGAAAAGTAAATGCTGCTACTCCAGTATTCAAGTCGGCATTTAATCATGAATAATGATTAAAATATTCTTATGCAGGCATGAGTTGGTAGTTGATTAGTACACCCAATTTGCACCATTTGTAATACATGAGGATCAAGATAATATATACCTCAATTGTGGTGAACTCAGGATTATGACGAGTTGAAATGCCCTCATTCCGGAATATTCTTCCAATCTCATATACTTTTTCGAAACCGCCAACCTTCCATTGAAATCAAATATCATTATGTCGCAAATTTCACACGTGAAAAAGCAAATAAATCTTAAAGAAGAGAAGCATGTACAAAAAACACACAGTAGAATAACTAGAGCATGTATTAAGAAAAGACACAAAATCAAGTTCCAAAGATGATGGACTTCGCTGGCATAGTAAAAGAAGAGTAAATGTGAGGAATGACGATAAAGAAGCATTTCAACTAGAGATAGTTATGGCGGTGCAAGCTATTTAGAGGAATGCATAATACTGGGAATCATTCTGTTCTAGTCGCCAATTTTAGTAGGTGTCTTTCTTCAACAGTTGATAAGTTTACCTGGATCTTTCTTTAGTTGGTGTCTTTTATTGGCAGTTGTATTTTTCCTTGGCCTTTTGCGGTCAAAGCTAATTTACATTGCAGTTTGCACATACTACGGGGGATCGCATACTATATGAAACTGGAACTTATGATTTGAACCATACCATCAAACCATTGTTGCGATAACTTTAAGAGTGTGTTTGGTTTAAAGAATTTAAAGGAAAAGAAAAGAAAGTTAATTTTTGTGTTTGGTTGATTAGAGAAATCGATGAGGAAAAGAAAAGAAAAGAAAACTTAAACTAACTCTAAAGCTAAAAATATGGAAAATCAATTTCCTCGCCAGATGGTGAGAAGGATTAGAAACTAATGAAAAGCACTCTTTAGTTTTTTTTCCCCACCGCTTTCCTCGATCCAAATGCAGCCTAAGCAAACACAGAAAATTGCTTTAGGTTGCGTTTGGATTGGCGTATTTGAACGAAATCGCGTGATTTGAAATTATGAATTTCAAAATCTTAATTTTAATTCCAAATCCGTTGTTTGGCAAAAGTTAGGATTTCGAAATTCGAATTTTAAAATGAAGTTCGACCTCAAGCGCTCGAGTAGCTCGTCGAACTCGACTTCTAACTTTTTGTTAAAAGATTAGGAAGTACAAAAATTAAATAAAAACAAACTCGTAGGACGGCTTGCTAGCTTTCGAGCACCTCCGAGTGATCTCGAGCTCGAGCCGGCTAAATCGCTAACCCATAACGAGCTCGCGCCGGTTCATCGAGCTCACGAGTCAGCTCGACTCATCATTTACCCATCACCATTATTATTATTATTATTATTATTGTTATTATTATTATTTATTGCTATGTGAATGAAATCCGATACATAAATCGGTTAATAAAAGAATCAAAAAAGCTTTTACTGTATCACTTAAATTATATATGAATTCCTGAGCCCAAGAGTTAAGAATAACAAGTTCTTCATTACCTAAAATAGAATAACCACTTAGAATAACAAAACAGATTATATTTGTCGAAAAGTGTAAAATCGTATGGATACGATCCTCATTGTGTATCTTGATTAATTGGATCGTCTCTTTGTGCATTTCTATAGGAAGCTTTTGTAGATATATCTCGGAATATTCCTTAATCATTTCGTCCAAGACGAGGATTTCCTCTAATTCAATGAACTTTTCTAGAATACTTTTTTCTTGAATATCATTCAAAAAGATTTCGGATCGACCAGTATTCGACCAATTAGTAATCCAAGATTCCATACTTTTAGTCAATGAAAGAGAAATCCACCAGGGCAAAAATAATATCGATGCAAGATACAAAAAGGGAGGGAATGCTTTCTTTTTCTTTTTTGCCATTTTTCACCTGTGAATATTATTTGTTATTCGTCCAATTATTTGCGAAAACTCATTGTCGACTCAACTTCGGATTTCGAAAACGGACCATTTGACATGGATTTCAAATCCGACAAATAATAAGCGTTTCCATTTGACATCGAATTTGACCGAAATCGAAATCCAAATCCAATCGATTGCCAAACGGTAGATTTGGGCAAAATCCGAATTTCAAATCGAAATCCGGAATCCAAACGGGGCATTAAGGAATTATCTTACCAGCATTCTCTTCAAGTGGAGCTCAGTCGCAATTCGAAGGTAAAGATCTTGCCCAAGAGAGTTGTGGTATGTGATGAATGGCCTAGCTTCAGCACCACCAGCAGCTCCCTAGTGCACAGATCAATCCAAACACGTTGGCCGATCTCAAACGTTTATTCGAATGACATGTGTTTGATCAATCAACCATTTCACACTAATTACGACTAGGAGAGAGACATTAACAGCAAACGCATATTACATCAACAAGAAATAATTTAAGGCTTTGAAATCAAGAAATTCAGGCTCAATCCATATGAGTTAAGCCACCGGTCAAATGCAACATGCAAAAACAACACGAAAACTATCAAGATCCTAAATAACAACTTATTCAGTGATAACCAAAGGAAGGATATATTTAGGTACCTGAAGCACTGGGGTTTCCACCTCAACAAACCCAGCAGACTCAACGGTCTTCCGTATTTCTGATATAATCTAGTGTAAATGAGTAATATCAGCACCCATTAGGTGTAACTGAAAGGGAATTGAAAAGAATTCAACACCAACCTTAGCTCTCGTCCTAAAAACATCAGCCACAGAAGGATTTGCAATCATATCTACATACCTTCAATTGAAGTCAAAAGAATTAACCTTCGTTTAAAACGAACAAGCATGATTATTTGGACTAAGAAGAGGCAACATCGTCTGTGTAAGGGGTTATGGATCTAATGTAACATATATATATATATATATATATATATATATATATATATATATATAATATTATATGGGACATTCGGCGAGCAACCACTCATGCCAGCTGTAGCTTGTGCAAGAATAAACCAGTCAAGCTGCCTTTCTTTGTGAAAATTGAATACATAATGACAGTAATACATTTTCTGTCAACACAACGGAATTATACGGCCTATGGGTAGAGAAATAAACATGGGTATGACTATATAGGCGAAATTACCTTTGACGATAGCGCTTATCTATGTCTGTCAGGCCATGATATTTATCCGGTAGGGGAAGCAAGGACTTGGTAAGAATTGTGAAAGAAGTCGCGCGAACAGATAATTCACCTAGTACAATGCACAAAACAGATCTGTCATAGGATGCAACATAAAAAAGCTTTACAATGAACATTGAAAATATGCAGGCCTGACGTATTTAGTTGCTTCTCAAGAAACTTTGGGATGCTAGAACTGGATAAACATAAAACAGATGCAGTAGCCCCAAACTGTAGTCAATATATAGTTAAATTTATTAAGAGACATAGATTATATCTCTAGTCTCTACTCTCTAGTTTGTTGATCACAGGACAGACCGCAAAAGACTATTTATCAGGAGGATAAGTTCTATTATGACGGATAACTAATGGTTAAGGTTATATCTTTTGTGCATGAAGCATTTCCCTTCTAACCTAATAAAAACTGACATTAATAGGATAGAAGGAAAAAAGGCAGGCAACTCCATCATATGCTCCATCTCCTTATTCTGGAGGTCAGAAGCACATCTTTCGAGGTTTTAAGTAAAATAGGTGGTGCAAAAAAAAAAACGTACATGCTAAGTCACTTGAGGTAAAATACTTAATGTCAACTATAAACCGTCAGAATACCGTTTCGTACACTCAAAAGAAGATACCTTTTTCTGTGCGTTTGATTGAGCCTCTTGCTCCCACTATATCGCCTATGTCGACAAGTGTCTTCAATTGTTCAAACTGATCGTTATGAAGGATTTCCTTCTCACAGTAAAGCTACTAGCAGCAAACAGACATAGAAGACCATGAATAATGCATTGGACTAGAGTGAAATCATACATTAGTCACTCATCAATCAGGCTGGTGTTTTGTAAGTAGTGAAGCTACTCCTATTAGTACCAATAGATTTTAGGACAGAAAAACCTCAAAGTTAGCAAACGAATGGAAAATGAAATCATATGCAGGAAAGTAACATAGCAATAACAATATGATATAACCATAATTTCAATCCCTGGTTCAGAAATAAATTATTATTGCATCATGAAAAGAAGGGATTTCGACAAGTTCATATCCCACCCTTAGAGAACCAGAACTCCAGTTGTCACCATACTTTCGAGAGAAAAATAGATGAAACCTCGTTGAATCCTTCCAAGGAAATTCCAACAACCTTCTATTTTTCCAATTTTCGAATAGGCACAACAACATCGGATCAGAGCAAAAGGTTGTTTCGAAAATTACACTTCAGCCTCACATCAACATAATGTTTACAACCTTTTGATGGGAGTCTACTTATACAGAAACTTCTACCTGGATAGTCCCAGAGTCATCCCTCACCGTAAGAAAAGCAAGCTTTCCGAAAGCCCTGCGAGCCACAATTCTCCCAGCAATAGATACATTATCGCTCTCACTGTTTGCTTCCTCACCATTCGCAAGACTCTGGTAAATCTCATGAAGTTGATTGGCAGTATGAGTACGATCCCACTTATAAGCATATGGATCTAATCCTTTGCTTCTCAGCTCTTCCACCTAGAGGAATGCCAACTAACCATATGAGATTCAAAGGCCATATATACGAGTAATGTACATGATACCCCAATTGAAACCATGCACTCTAAAAAGAGACGTCAGACTTCATATTCAACACTAAGTTATCCTAATCCATCAAGAAATAGTATGAACTCAGAGGATTAGATGAACTCAGCCTACAATATAATGAACTAAGAGCACTTGAAACAAGAAATAGTATGAACTCAGAGGATATTTAATTGAAGGCCGAAAAACAAAAAGAGCACCTTTTGGATACGAATAGATCGAATAGCCTCTCTATCGGAGGTTGAGGGAGGTGATGCTGACTGGCCGCGGCGTCCACGTGGCCCAGGCGACGATGATGTTGCTAATGAAGGAGGAGAAGATGGAGAAGAAGACAGTGAACAGCTGATAATGAAGAAGGGTGGTCGGAATCTGCTGCTGCCCAAGAGAGGAGTGTTTGCCTTGGAAGATGCAACAGCCATATGAAGCAGCTGTTTCAGTCGAAAAGCCTCCATTTCAAAAACCAAGTTCTTTTTCTATCTCTTGCAGGTCTTTCTTCCTTTCCTTCCTGTCGAATAACAGATGGTGCCACGGTAAAGAAGAGATTTTGGCTTTAATGATGGGTCACCGCCAATCTTCATTAGCGAATTCAAACAAATTTTATCCATTCCCTGTGAAACAGTGAGCACACACCAACGAAATTCACCAGAAGTGAGGAGCTGACCTGTCCAGCAACACACAATAATCTACAAACTTTGGGGGACAATAGCGGGACGTGAGGCTAAGACATCGAACGGACGCGGCGGCGGCGGCAGCGGCGGATGGCGAAATGAGGCTGGGAAGACCAGAGGAGAAATTAGAATTCAGGGGCTCCTTTGTTTGTTCTTCTTGGTTGGTCTTTCTTGAGGTGGTTTATAGATGGAATAAAAAAAGGGGCAATTTGTCAAGACTGAGGGACTCGAAACTTGGTCAATTAAAAAACTGAATTACTATTCACCGCATCTTTTTTCCTAGTCACCGCCCCATAAAGGGCTGGAAAAAGATAATTTTACCCATTTTGAATTTAAACTTCTATTTAAAGTCCTTTTCCATACAACACTTTCCATATCGTAATCACAGATCCAAATCAGACTCAAACATAACAAAAAAACTCAAATCGCAATGGATCGACGACAGGGTAAAGGGACAGGGCAAAGGAAAGGGTCTATTGGCACGACTGGTAAATAAAATCTCGTAAAATTCGTTCGTACGTAGATGAATTATCGAACATCGATCCGATTCGATTGAAAAATTCGGCTCAGCCGAACGACAATTTCGGCCCGCACAAGGAGCAGCCGAAACAAAATTTCGGCCGCACCTTGTGGGGGCCGAAAAAAAAATTTGGCCGCACCTTGTGGGGGCCGAAATTGTTGTTCGGCCGGCGCTGTTTCGCCGAAATCATAAGTCGGCCGAGTTTGTTCGGCCGAAATCTTTGTCCGGCCGCCTTTACAGGGGGCCGAAATTGCTGTTTGGCTCTTCAAATTTTTAATTTTCTTAGACGAGGAGAGGGAAGTACACATCCCGGAGGATTTTATTGGCGACGGGATAAACTACAGTGAGTATTTCCGCCAAGGAGGACGATTTCCGACCGACGTGGAAGCCATTAACTAGGCGAAAGGCGTCGCTATTGCTTTTGGTTTCGAGGTGATTATTTCTTCGCATAAGAAATACGGTACGAAGATGTTCTCGCGGAGAACGTTACAGAGGCAACGAGGATGAATTGGAGAGGCCGTCGAAGTCTAACAAGTGCAGGTGTCCGTTTGTGCACGCGGCATATTTATAAAGACGTGGAGAACAAAGTTTATTGGATGGCGGGGAAGAGCAAAAAGACCGCAGCTCACTTCACGCATAAGGCCTGGAAAGCAGTCGTGGAAGCTCCGACGATAGACGAATACCAGCAGGCAGTGACTGACATGCGTCTGCGTTGGGTAGCCGACTCAGAGATCGTCCAGTACGTTGAGCAAACATAGTTGGTGCATAAGGAGAAGTTTGTCAAAGCTTTGACGAACCATTTGCTTCATTTCGGGAACACCACTACATGTCGTGGGGAGAGTGCTGAAGCAATGGCTGAACTCGGCCACTGGGTCTCTTGACACCGTGTGGGTGAAGGTGCACGAGCAGATTCAGAACCAACTGAATCGCATCAGAAAGGTAAATTAATTATTATTACGTGTCAAACGAAATCCTTATCTAATAATTTTTTATGTTGACATGCAGACACTGGAGGAGTCCCGCTCAAAACGACCTATTGGGATGTCGGGATTTCCTTTCACACTATGCAATATCGATAATGGGAACTGAGGTGAGGCGGGTCAAAGAGTCGTCGGATGAGGTTTACTCCGCGTGCGGATGTGTGGTACGACGTACGCACCAGCTCCCATGTGCTTGCGAGCTTCAGCAATATGTGGACAACAACTACCCAGTTTCTGCAGAATGCTTGCACGACTTCTGGAGGACACTCACGATCGGCGAGGGAGTAATTCCCGATATTTCTGATCTGGATTACTAATACGACCTCGTGCGTGAGGCAGAAGGCCGCGATCCCGCCGTTATGCGTGGCCTCCATCGAGTCATTCACGAACATCTCTATCCCGAGGCCCAAGAGTGGAATGAGCCTGTTGTTAAGACGTCTGTAAAAGGTCGGCCGAAGAAAAAAACTCGACGAAGCGGGATCGAAGTGCTTGGGAGTACGCAATCCCAAGGGGGGACGCAGCGGAGGGCGCAGCAGTACCAGTCGTAGCAGCCAGGGTCGTAGCAGCCAAGGTCGTACGTCATCTTCGTCTGCGAAGCGGTCTAGAACATCTACTATGGAGACAGGTACTACTATATTTCACTCCTGCATTCGTTCAAACATGGATGCACATCTAATCCTGTAAGATTCTTTCTACAGGTGAATCCAACTTCTTCCACAGCCGCTTGCAGTACCACGTAATAGCAGTCATCCATCCGTATATAATTAGTTATAAGGATGTAGTGGTTGACGGCAACTGTGGATTTCGCGTATCGCCTCCCATCTTTACAATGACGAGGACGAATGGATCACCGTAAGGAATAACGTCGCGAAATAAATATGCGAACAAAAAAAATATTCCAAACATCGAGAAATCTGTCAATACATAAAATAAACATAGAAATAACAACACGTCAAGGGGCCTGGCACCACCGGTAGTGGATGTCGTCGAGTCGCTCTTTGAACTCGTCCGTGGATGAGCTGCCGTAAAGGTGTACATCGAGCTGTACCACCATACATAGAAATAATACATATAAATAGTGAATAAACATATAAATATAAAAAATCCACATAAGATTATATTGCGTACATAGTCGGCGTGGCTGCGCGGAGGTATGCCGCCCTATGAGGATCCCGGCTCCGAGGAAAGCAGACGAGGATGAGAATGCCGCTCATACCAGTCCACGTACCCTGCAATGGTCTCACCAAGGTACTCTGCAGCGGCCCGATTGATGTACGGGAGGTTGAGGATGTAGGCGAACGGGAACTGTCGCCAAGCATGTTCTGCTGCATCGACAGAATGGTGCACCTTATACCTCGACGGGTTTGCTGGCATGACCGCCTTCTGTGGCAGACTCATCGGCGGCGGGATGAGCTGCACGTACCCCAACTGGCGCAACACTCTCGAGGGTGCGTAGGGCTCAATGATATCGCGATATCTAACCCAGCCGACGAAAAGTGTCCTCAGGTGCTGCGCCGTTGAATCGGGACCGTACAGCAGCCAAGCAACCTCATTGCAGTTCACAATTTTTACATACTTGTCGTCAATATAGAATATAAATTTTTAATATACCTCGCTCGCAGTCATGACATCTAGCTGACGGCGGATCTCAATCAAACGGTGGGCCGTCCGCTCGTGCTGAGATACAGACCGCATGCGCGATCGTGCCTGGCCAGGCTCCACATGATGGGGTAGACGGTGTGGGCGGAAGCCTGGGAAGTACTCGTAGATCCACGCTTGTAGTAACGACAGGCACCCAGCTAAACCCCTCGCATCCGCCCGGCTTGCGAGGCCAAGCTGGCGATAAAGGTAAGCAAGAGCGGCCGAACCCCACGAGTACTGACTGGCAGAGGCCAGCGAGCGGTAGAACTCGTGTATGATGTCGGGCTTCACTCGGGTCCCGCTCTTGTCGACGAACAACGTCGACCCCAAGAGAATCCACAACCAAGCGATGGCCTGGAACCCCGCCGGTCGACCCCCCCCCCCCCCCCGCACACGTCTTTCGACGCAACCCCACCGCCTCCCCAAGAACACCTCAGCACGTCTGCGGAGACGCCCATAATCTCCCTTGCCGCGATCTGCCCATCGTCGACGTCTGGGGTGCCCGATACCGTCGCCCATTCGATCGGGATACCCAGGATCTGCTCGACGTTGTGGAGCATGATCGTCATCTCCCCGAATGGCATATGGAAGGTGTTCGTGTCGGGCTGCCAGCGGTCCACAAAAGCGCACAGAAGAGGCTGGTCCAAGTGACCCACCATGGCATCTGTGAGGTGCGCAAGGCCCGTGCCATCGATCTGGGCCTGCGTCTCCGGCGGGAATTGGGAATACCAATTCCTCAACTTCCGAAGCACTAACGCACGCTGCTCGCACTTCAGCAGGGGCCTCTCCTCCTCACCCATCCAGCTGTTCTGGACCACCGGGATGTGGCCCCTGCCCCCTCCTGGAATCGTGATCTATGACCCTGGAGCGCTTGCTCCCTATTTCATTTTTTATGAATAACGCAAAAATAAATTTAATTTTAAGACACGACATCGCAAGTCAGTTTATAGAGGAGAAGTACCTGAGGAGGCCGGTAACACATCGTCGTCGGATGACTGAAACGGTGCTGCATCATCCGACACGTCATCATCCGCATGCGGATCGTAATCCGCATATAAGGAATGAGAAGCAGTCACTCTCTGCCGCCTCTCCTCCTCCCGTTCTCTACGAACGGATGCATCAATGCCGCGCGTCCTCGTGTGACGCTCTCCAGATCCCTCCATCGGGAGGGGGGGGGGATCTGTTGCTCCTGCGAGTAGGGACTTTCCACCCTTGTCCTGCAAGTAGATATTTATTTAAAAAAAAAAACGGAGAGCCGATCGATAATTTCGGCCGGAACAGAGCCGACCGAAACGTGATTTCGGCTGTCTCAGATCCGACCGAAACAAAACTTCGGCCGAACCAGAGCAGATCGAAATGTGATTTCGGCGGGCTCGTGCACGGCCGAATCAAGATTTCGGTCGGCCTAGTCATGGCCGAAACACTATTTCGGCCGCGACTTACCCAGTCGAAATCTTGTTTCGGCTGTGACTTGGCCGACCGAAAATATGTTTCGGCCGTGCCGAATTTCGGCCCTAATTTACCTTCGATCGGCCGTTTTTTCAGCCTATTCCGACCCCTTTTTCGACAATCTATTTACGTATGAATGACTTTTACGATAATTTGCTTACCAGTCATGAGAACACCCCTTTCCCTTTCCCCGTCCTTGTCGCCGATCCATTGCGATCTGAATTTTCTCTGTTTTTGTCTGATTTGGATGTATGATTTGGAAAGTGTTGTGTGGTAAAGGAATTTAAATAGAAATTTTTACTGTCTATTATATTTTATTTTATTTAAATTAATTTAAATAATATAAGGGCAAAACATCTTTTTACACCCCTTTAGGGGGCGGTAACTAGTAAAAAGGGGGCGGTAAATAGTAATTCCCATTAAAAAAAGGAATGTTAGTATTGGTTATTCTATTATGTAAAGGGTGCATGGTAACTGTAAACTGTCGCCTTAATTACTTTAATAATTTTCATATTACTTTTATATTTTTAATTTATTCTACGTTCATCCCTAAATATTTTACATAGTTAAAAATATATTCAACTTTGAGACGTTAGAAATAATGTCTCATAAATAAGAGTAATATAAATATAATAATGTTATAGCACACACGTACGGTGTGCGAAAAAGTACTAGTTTTTATTAAATATCAAGGGATCCAATTAGCGAACGAGATCCTCTATCTCATAGGGTGTCTCATTGCGTGTACCCACTTATTACACATAGAAATTCTAATATTTCTAACTAAAATAAAAAAAATATAAAATGTGAGAGAGAGGAGATGAGAGATTAAGGTCAAGGGTTAAGATTTCCTCTTTTGATTTTATTTTAATTTATAATTCTCTAATTAAAATATATCTCATTTTTATATCACAAATTAAAATATACAAAATTGATACTTAGGAATATCGAAAGATATAAGATATGAATATCATATGATCCTATCGAAACAAATAACAAATTAGGTATGTTTATTTGATTATATCATATACATCTAATGCATCGATGATAATTTTAGAATTTGGTGGAATATGTAGTTAGAGAGTTACAAATTAAAACAAAATCAAAATGGGAAACTTAACGGACGTTAGTCTCTACTCTCTCTTACATTTTATTTCTTTTATTTTAATTAAAGAATATTGGAATTTATATGTGCAATAAGTGGGCAAACACATTGGGACACCCAACGAGACATAGGATCTCCTCTGTCCAATTAATTAGATAAATAATTTTTTCTCTCAACCCACTTTTAACTAATTATTTTAATATTTTATCATTTACTATTTCCCCTCAATTACCAACCACCATCGATCGGTCAACCAACCTCTCATTACTCCACCATTTCATTCCATTCAAGCGAACTTCAATCTTCATACCAAACTAACGATTACATGTTGAAAGAACGCTTAAACAGCTCGGACATCCAATGCAACAGCTCGAAGCTCATTTACTCCTCGAACGAATCTTCATTTCTTGACAGGTGAGTTCTTATTTCAACAAGTAGTCGAGCTTGCATTTCATCGTATTCTGTGTAGTTTTCGTCTTGGATAGATCTAATTTACATGGCCTTCGCGTACAATACATATTTTGAGAGAATTTGAGTGTGGAGACGAAATTTTGTCGCGCTATTCGAGCTCGATACAAGTTGGAATATGTGTTCGAATAATGTCGGACTGACAGAATTCGCGATAAAGACGATGAGTTTGTTAAGCTAACCGAGTACAATACGAGTTCGAAAACATATTCGAATAACATTTTCGAGTTCGATTAAGCATTCGAATAATCCTTTTTGGTCAAGTAATTGAACTCGGATGATTCCCGATTAACTATTCGAGTGACTTACCCGAACTCGAGTAATTCTCGAAACGGGTATTCGAAATATTTTTGAACCCGAATTGCACCTGAATAATTTATTATTTACTTTACACTCAACAGCTTTCATTCCATACAGGATATGCCGACGAGCATCATTATCAAGTACAATGGAGAATGGAACCCGTTGGTGATAACAAATGTTGGGTTACCCGGTGTGATCTGGAGACGCCACGTCCTCGGATACGATACAGAACAAAAATTTCCGGGTTTCCCGATTGCCCTCGTTGCTCGGATCAGAATAGTAACACATTGACACGTAATAGGGTGGGTCGAACCCATAGAGATTTACCAGTTGAAGCGAGTGACAGCTCCTTGTCCTTTTCTTCATGACTACGTTGATGGTGGTGGATGACACTAGATCGTCACGCCAACCTCGCAGTGTACCACAGAATCAGTTCTCTAACGATGGCTAGAGAGAACTGAGCCGTCGCATGGGAGAAAAGTGTGTGCGTTCGGTGTGTGTTTTTGTGCCTTTTGATGGATGAAATTTCTCACTTGTGGAGCACAAAATTTCTTCGTCAAATATGAAATAGGGCTGCACTACTTATACTAAGCTAGATTTGACAATTCCAAGATCTTCTCAAGATATGATTTTCAATTTTTCCTCCTTAAGTGGAGAGATTCTTTTTGCCATAATTTTCTCGCCTTTTGAATCCCAAATCCAAACTTAAGGAAACTTGCTAAAATTAGACAAGTAAATTAAATACCAAGTCAAACTATCTATCTTACATATGGTATTAAGATTTGAAATTTAATCCTAGACTAATTTCAGAAATTCCAACTTAAAATAAAGAATATTCCAAATATATTGTTTCCATATTTATATTTAATTTTTGAAATTATTTCCCAAGGTATATTTGAAAATCAGCTTAGGGTTAAATTTCAATTTTACCCTCAAGCCTTTAAGCACTTGGCCAAACCCAAGTTTTAAAGTTAGTTTCATACGAAGTCCGACTTCGGTCCATTAAACGGCCCGAGGCCCACTAAGGCGTGGCCCAACAGCCCAACACGCTTTCTCCCCTTATCAATACACGTTGATGATCCTAAGCCCGACTCTCTAGTTTCGACTCAATCTGCAAGAAAAGAATCCAAGAGTCCAGTAGTTACCTAGCCAATCCCGCAGTACCGGACCGTAACCCATTTCGAGTGCAAATATCGAGCCAATCTTTATTCCAGAACCTCATTATAGATAATAGTGCTACGTATAAACCCTTCAGCTGTGTCCCAATCGAGTGAGGGTCATGGTATATGTCAATCTCACTAAATTCGATTCTATGATACGGAGATGAGGCAAATTACCAAACTACCCTTCATGTCTCATAGGAGTTAGTACAATACCTTGGCCAATGATTTCGTAATTTTCTGAATCCGTACTTGGTGGTCTGAGCCCGGCAGTCACAAATCGTCATCAAGACTGCATCTGGCCCGCTGATCCATGCAACAGCAAATCCGGTCGAGGGGAACCAGTGACAGTCGAGACTTCGAAGTCAACTCCGCCAAAGCCCCTTTCGATCTAAGTTTCACGCAGACTACTATAGTGTTTCGTCGGTCATTGACACTCCTTGAGTAATAAGCCATATTCGACCGTACGACCCGTGAGTCAGTGTCCATGAAACGATTCAATCCCTTGATTCGACTCGTTATCACAAGTCGTGACCTCCGCTTCCAAGAGGGATATCGGCACACGATAGGTCATCGACAAATAAGCCGTGATCGGTTATCCAGCACCCAACTGGAGCCTCAAGCTTTCTTTTAATGTTCGAGGTTAAAGTCCACTGGTGCCTTCCTCTCTCGTTTCCATCGAGAACATTGACTCAACTCGACACATTTGGATTTGTTCATTTATTGCTTTGCCGGATGCTAAGTAAAGAACCCTTATATCCAATAAAAGAACAATGCCTTCAATAAACACATATCTTATTTCACGAAAGGTCGAATGATAAATATGCCAACGCCCTATGCAATCTAATCCCCGTATAGCATTCAAGAGCACATTCCTAACAACAAATACAGATGGCGTCCAAGGTCTCCTTCCGGTACGAACATGCGGCCTATAATTATTGTATTCTGCTTGTTTTCTATGTATTGGATTGAGTATTTTCTATGTATTGGACATTCTGTGAATTGGATTTTCTGTGGATTGGGTATTGTATATTTTGCATCTTTATTCGAGTTCACCAATTAATCGATCTCGCATAAGGCTAATCGAGTTCGATATGCTGGTTAACGAGTTCAGATAGGCCCTTTTCGCTTTTGTTTAGCATGTACTTGACTTCAATTAGTTTGTCATCGAGTCACTTAAGTCATTAGCTTGGCACCCTTAAACTCATTAAAGTCATTAACTTCCCTCTATATCAAGTTCAACCACGAAAAGTCTATCAAACCCATCGGATTTGAAGTCATAACAATCCATTTGTATTAAGTTTCAACCAACTATATCAAGCTATACTATAATGTTATAAAGAGTTATGTTCTTTTGAAACTTCAACTCATAACTCTAACTAGACAAAACAAGTTTAAATATAGGAATTATAAAGATCTTAATGGATGCTATTAGAAACACGTTACACGTTGTTGCTTGAAGCGTTTTCTACACAATGGAGAGCTACAGTGTTTTCTATTCTAAGTAGAATAGAGAAGTAGAATAGAGAATTAGAACAGAAAATTAGAATTGGAAAATAGGCGCGAGAGCTATTTGAGTTGCGTGCGTTTCTCTTCATCGTCTTCTTCACTGATACGTACGAAGATCCCGAACTCTGTAATTCACATCAGAAAGTAGTGAGAGTTCTTTGCACCATGGATGTAGGTTTCCAAACAAGGAACCGAACCACGTTAAATCCGTGTTGATTTCTTTGTCTTTCGCGCATTCTTTCATAGAACTACTTAAGTGAATATGGAAGAGAATGCCAACTAAAATATACGATATGATATTTCCAAAAAATCATAGGCTGGGGGCCGGGGGAACCAAGCGCCTCCTCAACGATAAAAAAAATAAAAGAACCCTAGTCAGATGATTTCTCTCCCCTTTCATTAATTGAGGTTGGAGAAGCTAAGCTTCTTTGAATTTTTTCATTTCGGCTCTTCGGTTTTTTTTTTTGTAGTTTCTTCCTTTTCCTCGTGGGAGGTTGTGCCTCCCGTTCTTTCCCTGTGAGATTTTGTTGCCCCTTTTGGGGTCTTCTTCCAGGTTGAAGCTCGGATTCCATGGTGTTTCGCGAGGGTGATTGGATTTTGACCGAAAGAGACGATTTTAACAAACTAGGATATGACTTCTCTAGGTTCTACGCTCAACAGTCACAATGAGAACTTTTGGTCTACACATTGTTTTTAACAGCTATTTTTGTTGTAGTGTTTTAAAATTAGTAGGTGTAGAAGTTGTAGTTAGGGGTGGGATGGGGTCGGGTAACCCATAAAATCGGGTATTTATTTTCAAACCCGATCCCGACCAGATCAAATTTTGGGTACCCGAAACCCATCGGGTACCCGCGTGTCGGGTTCGGGTTTCTGTTTTTCTTTCTCAAGTTAAATTAATTGGTTGTATTATTTAAATAAAAAAACTTAATTAAGACATCGTAACTCATGGACGAACAGCAAGAAGAACAAGAGTCTTTTGGAAATAAAAGAACAAGAGTAGCCTCCCAAACAATCCCAACACCCACTACGAAGGTGGGAAGAAATCCGAGAATGAGGTACGAAGAAATTCGAAAGAAAACATGAATTCCCGAAAATTAAATAAATTAGGGTTCTTTAAAAATCATACCTTCAGTTTGGATTGATGAGGTTCACGGCGGTGAAAGGCACGGCTAGGCACAGAGGAAGGGTGAGTGGTCTGTTTTGCCTTGTGCTATGCCGTTGTCCTGGGTCAGCGTGTGTGAGTAAGTTTTTTATTCTTTTTTTTGGTGATTATTTTGGGCAGGATCAATCTTTTTTCTCTTTGGGCCTAATTTAATAATAGTGTCTTTTTCTTTGGGCCGAAACATCGGGTACCCGATCGGGTAGTTCGGGTAGCTCAAAGATACCAGAAACCCAACCCCATAATAGCAATCGGGTATCGGGTTACCCGCTACCCGATGATACCCTGCTTTTTTTAATATTCGGGTAAGAACCCGATCGGGTCGGGTCGGGTACCCGATACCCGACCGGTTGCCCACCCCTAGTTATAGTCATTAGTTGTGGAGGTTCGATTAGTTTCTTATCTTAGTTTTATATGTCTGAGTTAAATTGATTGAACTTTTTTCTCTATCGTGTACGCCATAGAGAACTATTGGGTTACTCTTTGTATTTGTTTTAGTGTGAAATACAAATTATTATCCTTTGGAGAAAAATGAAGAAACTAACCTCATTTACCGAAAAAACAAATGTCTCGCACTGAAATTCGTAGCGTAATTAGCTTTACATGTGTAAAAATCAAGGATTTCATAAGTTATATATGTTTAAATTCGAAAAGTCCGTTTCAAAATCTTAATATAAACTAGTATTTAAGCACATTCAAATGTGTTAGACCCTTAACTTTGGGGATGACGTGGCCGTGCTCACGTTCAGCTAAAGACGCAAGCCACGCATATGGGCGTTTGCTTGGTGGGATGTGTAATACCCGTAAAATTTAATACGGGATTTGTTGTAATTAGCTATATAATATTTGCGAAATAATAATAATATTGATAACAAAATTTAAGTATGGGAATTCCGAGGTAAATTAGTGTTGTAATTTAATTTAGAAATCACAAAATGTTGAGTCTGTAGACTCGATAGAAAGGTTGAAATATGGGCAAATTTTGTGTCAGGCCCTACTATATTTTAAAATTAGGAACCAGGCCCTGTCAGGATTTTCTTTAGTTTTAAGGACATATTTTTTCAAAAAATAAGTGAAAATGACCCAAAACTGTGATTTGACGAACTTACTCTTAATAAAAGTGATTTCTGAATGGTATCTGACGTCAGTTTTATGTTACACAGTTATACCGGTTTGTTACCGTAACAACCACAAGTGTTACTTTAACGTAATAAGACGTTACTTATCGACAACAAAATGTTATTAACAGACATATTTATTACATCGAACTATCGAACCCCATTTTTCACACTGATCGAGCAGAATCGATTGTTAACACCTTGTTTTGTTTTCCATCATGCGATATTACACTACAAATCCTAAACCGTAAACCCTAAACTCGACTCGACGACCATTAGCGTTCTCCTATAAAAGATCGAATCATTAGCGTTTCGATCTTATTACACGTTTCGAGATTGAAAATTGGTAACCCATTATAGGAGCATTGCTCCATATAATCATGAATTTTCCGTCTAGGGAAACAGGGGGAGGATGGTCGGCTGGAGGGTTCAAGAACAACTATAACTGTTACACAATTATACTGATTTGTTACCGTAAAAACTTTAAGTGTTATTTTAACGTCATAAGACGTTACTTATCGACAGTAAAATGTTATTAACAGACATTTTTATTACATCGGACTATGGAACCCTATTTTTCCCACTGATCGAGCATTGCTCCCTATAATGATGAATTTTCTGTCTAGGAAAACAGGGGGATGGTCGGGTGGAGGTTTCAAGAACAATGATAACAGTTTGCGTTGAAATAAAAACACTTCCTTTCATTTGGATAACAACAGTCTTGTATTGAGTACCATATGGCGTCTATTTAGTAACAAACGAAGTCGCAGAAGTACCACATCATTCAAAAATAATACCGATTCCTGCAGTAACACATTAACAAATGATGTTGTAGCAATCGGTATTATTTTTGAATGTTGTGTTACTTCTGCGACGTCATTTGTTACTAGACATGCCCAAAATCAACCGTAACCGGCGGTTGAACCGCCCAACCGCCGGTTACGATTACAAACCGTAACCGGCACCAACCGTAACCGACAACCGCAATTGGCCGGTTACGGGGCGGTTGGTCGATTTGACCAACCGCAAACCGCCGGTTTCTAACCGCCGGTTAGCAAATTAAAAAAAAAAATTTTAAAATTAAAATTTTGAATTAGCCGCCCCAAATTCAAATTTTAAAAAATAAAAAATATAAAATAAAAAAATAAAAAGTGTACGTTGTAACCGGCAGTTGAGCCGTGTAACCGCCGGTTAACCGCTCTAACCGCCGGTTACAACGGTAAGAAAGGGGAGATTCTTTAAATCATAATTATCTCTCTCTCTCTCTCTCTCACTCTCTCACTCTCGCATCTCGCTCTCTCTCTGTCTCTCTCATTCTCTCCCGCTCTCACTCTCTCTCTCACTCTCAGTCTCTCTCTCTCTCGCTCTCTCTCGATATCTCTCTCTCTCGATATCTCTCTCTCGCTGCCTCTCTTCCATACCACGCCCCACCAGCCACCACCTCCCGCCGCCGCCGACCACCTCCCGCCGCCGCCGACCACCTCGGCTCCGCCCGCCTACCACCGCCTGCCACGCGCCGCCGCCGCACCACCGCCCACCACCACCGCCGCACCACCTCACCACCGCGCCAGCCTCTGCCACACGCCACCACGCGCCGCCGCCGCAGTAGCCGCCCACCACCACCGCCGCACCACTGCCGCACCACCGCGCCGCCGCCACGCGCCGCCACGCGTCGCCGCCGCTCACCACCACCGCCGCACCACCGCGCCGCCGCCACGCGCCGCCACGTGCCGCCGCCGGAGTCGCCGCTCACCACCACCGCCGCACCACCGCACCGCCGCGCCACGTTTCGCCTCGGCCCCGACCCTTGGTATTCTTTTCTTGGCCTTTTTTAGTTTTTTATCTAACCATATTTTTCGTACTCGTCCATGTGTAGATTATTTTTAGATGGATCGTGGTGGTGGCCGACGTGGTTCTCGTGATCGTGCATCGAGGGCCAGCAAAGGGAAGCAAGTCGTTGGTAGTTCATCGCAAGATGAATACCAACAATACGACCCGAACGAGTTCTTGGATATCGCTGACGTGCTAGGCAGTGACTTCCACGAGGACGTGGTCGGGTTCGAACCGTCGCCGGGAGCAAGCTCGCATGCCGCGCATGCGCAACATACGGAGGCGGAGACGGAGGAGGAGGAAGCGCCGACGCAAACCGGCGCCGGTCGGCGGCTGCAGTCGGACATCTTCGCGGTACACTTTAAGAAAGTACCTACTAGTATAGTTAATCAATTTAAAGCTATTTGTAACTACTGTGGTAGGGAGTATAGTTTTAGAGGGGCGGATATGGGTCAATGAACTCCCATCTCCGTTCAAAACACCCGACTAAGTTAGGTATAGGACAAGACCAACAGCAGATGTTCGGCGGAACGGACTCGTCCGCGCCGGGACCAGCGTTGGGGAGCAGAAGCGCAACGTCGTTGTTTCATTACAACGAGGATGTTGCGCGACGGGAGCTCGCCAAGTTCGTAGCCGCGAAGCACCTACCATTTCGATTTGCCGATGATCCGATCTACGAGCATTGGATCAAAACCGCATACAACTCTCAGGCGAAGAAGGTTTCGAGGAGCACCCTGACGCGGGATACTAGGAAGACAGTCATCGCGCTTAAGCGCGACTTAGTAGCTTTATTAGGTAGTTTAAGAACTAATGTGTCGATTTGCTCAGATATATGGAGTGATCATTGGCAACATTCATCATACATGGGCGTGACGTGTTACTGGGTCGATGACTCGTGGACGATGCAAAAGCGCTTGATCGCATATAGGGAGTTCGATGAATCGCACACGGCGCAAAACATCGCCGTCAAGCTTAGGACGATCTTACCAGAGTATAGGATAGTTAACAAAGTATTTTCCGTATCGTTCGACAATGCGAGCGCTAACAACGTGAGTATTGAACGGTTGAAGGAGTATTGTCAGCCGTCAGTCGGAGGACGATTTTTCCACGTGCGTTGTTTTTGCCACATACTTAACCTTTGTGTGCAAGACGCGCTAGGTAGTTTGAAGGAGCAGGTACAGCCTATACGCTACGCAATTTCCTACCTGATGCGGCATCCGTCTTTGTGGAAGAAGTGGAAGCGTTTCTGCACTAGAGAGGATGTAGCAGCGAAGAAGTTTAGTTTAGACGTACCCACCAGGTGGAATTCCACCTACAAATTGCTGTACAGTTCGATGGAATATCGGACACATCTGTGCGATTTCTTTGCCGAAAACAGAGTGTTGCCGTACATTTTAGTTCCAGAGATGTGGGACCCGTGCAACAGTTTATGTGAGATACTTCAAGTATTTCACGATGCCACCGAGGCGATGTCGGGTTCATATTACCCGAATTCCGTACTGGCGTTAGATCATTGCGTTAAAGTCGCAATTATACTCGACGGGCTTCGGTTTGATCCAGTAGTCGGCGAGGCCGTTGGCGAGATGACTACCAAGTGGCTCAAATATTTTTGAGTTACCGGATATCTTCATTATCGCGAAGATATTGGATCCAAGATGGCGTTTAGATGGTACGGGTAGACTACTAGAATGCTACTATACGAAGGTATCGTCGGGCAGGGTAGTCGATAGCATTTATTGGCAGAGCGTTCTCGATCGAGCACATTCTTCATTAAAGGAGCTCTTTAAAGAGTATAAGCCCGATTTTGGCCACGACTCGTCTCGATCAGGGTCGGGGCGCGGTCAATCTAGTTCTAGTAGTGGTCGATCTTCACGATTAGCTGACTACTACGACATCCTCAACGCGAACAAGCCTCCACGGTCCGCCCAAAATCCCTACATAGAACTCGATAACTTTATGTCGACGACTTTTGAGTTCGAGGACGAAGATGAGTTCAACGTCCTTAGATGGTGGTCGAGGGTGTCGCCAACGTATCCAACGTTGGCGAGGATCGCTCGGGAGATCCTTGCCGTCCCGGTCTCGACCGTCGCGGTGGAGCACGCTTTTAGCATGGGCGGTTTGACCTTGAGCGAGAAGCGTTCGAACTTGAGTGTCGACAACCTCGAGTACCAATGTCTTCTCGACGACTGGACTCGAGCCGAGTATCGCACCCAAGATGAGCATGCCAGCGACTCGCCCCATGACCTTTTCGAGGACACCACCGGCACGGAGACGAGCGGCGGCAACGGCGGCGGCGACGGCGAGGATTATTAGAGGCATTCGGCGAAGCGTGGACTCCACATCAACAAACAGGCCCGAAAAAAGATAAGTATTCAAGTCTCATATATTTTTTTTAATACAAATAATTACTATGTTTAGACTTTAGGTTGCTAACTAATGAATTATTATTTTCAGGTACTAATTTATTTGAACAAGCCTAACAAGTAACGACACCGCCCGGAAAAGATAAGTATCCAACTCTTATATTTTTTTTTGCGTACAAATATTTATTATGTTTGTTGGCTAACTAATGAATTGTGATTTTCAGGTACTAATTGATTGGAACAAGCCTATTACGACGAAGCACGAAAAAAGATAAGTAAATATTTGTATTGTATAATTGCTTCTTGTTCTTCTTTTAATTAAACTTATAATGTAAATCATGTTTATGTATTTTTTTATAGGGAAGAAGATTACGATGGAGAGGGGTTTTGGTAAGTGCAAGTGAGTTAGCAACGTGTGATCTCCGGATGCTTTGACGGATCATAATCAGGGATGATTCGTTAAGGCTCCAGAGATCATACGCTGCTTTCTCGCCTACACTTGCGGAAGCCAGACCGAAAAGTCGAAGAATCGTGGCTTCGGCCGTGATGGGCTTCAACAAGTGCAGGCGTCGGGCGCTTAGATAACTTTCGCTTGGGATTTGGGAGTTTGGCGCCTGGACTTGTTGTAGCCTTTCTCGGACGAAGTCCCGAACGAAGACTAATTTAATTTACATATATGTTTGTATTGTATTGTATTTTAATGATTAATTAAAATTTTGTAATACAAGTTCATTGTATAATGTAAAATGTAATTTTTTTGTAATTGTCTTGCAAATTACATAGTAAATTTCGCTACATAATTCGATCCGGTCAAATAATATATCAAAATTTATTCAAATCCCAACAATTAAAATATCTAAAAAAAAAAAAAATCCGGCGGTTCCAACCGCCGGTTATTAACCGGCGGTTTGTCAACCGGCGGTTAGTCTAACCGTCAACCGGGGGCGGCTAACCGGCAACCGTCCCCGGCCGGTTAGACGGCGGTTGGCGGTTGGTTAGACGTCGGTTAGCGGACTAACCGCCAACCGCCGGTTACCAACCGCCGGTTACGGTTAACCGGCGTTTGGGCATGTCTATATTGTTACTAAATAGACGACATATGGTACTCAATAGAAGACTGTTGTTAACCAAGTGAAAGGAAGTGTCTTTTTCAGCGCCGAACTGTTATAATTGGCTGGAACGGATTATTTAGGTATACAGCGTAATTTTGGCATATGTCAGGGTTAAATATGTCTTTGTGCGTCATTTTAGGGCCTGACCACTTAATTTTTCGAAAAGTGTGTCCTTATTCCTAACCCAAACTCTAGTAGGGCCTGAACCCAAATCCAAACATGTTAATAGGGCCTGAAAGTGAATTAACCCTTGAAATATTATAAGTTAGGTCTTGAAAAACAAATAGCAGTAGACGTAGAGTTGACTAAAATGAAAGAAGTAATAGGATGTATGGATTAATCAAATAGAATATCTTTAGGTATACTTTTGAAGTAGTAGAAAGTGTTCGGCACATAGGAAATAATTGCTAAGAGTTCGATTGAGTGAATATGGATAACTATTAGGAAATCTTTACTTAGCTTAGGAGGAAATAATCGTCAACTTGTCTTGTGACTCACGAACTCCTAAGAGTCACCTTATATATCTAGGGACAATTTGTAGTCAGTCCCTGGTAAGTAACTTTACAAACCGTTCAGTCCCTGTCAGATCTCCCATTAGTTTAAACGACTCGCTTTTTCAAAAATGGCAGAGATAAGGGATAAAAATATGTATTGACGAAAATACCCTTCCTAACATACTGAACTAAGAGTTACTTTCCGACGACTTTCTGTTATTCTGTTAGATTATATTGTTATAAACGTCCGGTGAACTGTTATTTTCCATCCCTTATCTGTTACTATGATGCAGAAAATTGTTATCGACAGAGAATACTTATTTTACGAATCTCGTTTTTACAGTGAATCGAGCTCCAGAATTTCGAATGCCCATTAACCAACCAATTTCGGCATGTAAGATAGGATGTATTGTGGTATTGACGAAGCAAGATGTATGATTTGTGTGAGTTTTTATCTTTCTATTTAGGGTTTTAATTTGCGAAAATAAGATGAAATCAAAGCCGTTTTTTGCAACGATTACATCTAATATGGATAAATTCGAAGTGCCCATAGTATGTGCAGCTCGGTGCGGCAAATTGTTTGCTCGTTCGTCCGACGTTCATCTTTTAATTTCGTGAAAATACGGTCGACCCCAATAATTAGGGTACATTTTTACTGTGTCAATACTGTTACTCGGATTATGCAATCTGTTACTTGGAGTATCAAAACCGTTATTAAACTATAAATAATTGTTACCATGTTTAGGGTTCTAATTTGCGAAAATAAGATGAAATCAAATCCGGTTTTGGCAACGAATACGTCTAATAAGTGCAGATTCGAACTGGGCAGCTGGTTGTGGCACCTTGTTTGGTCGTTCGTCGATGTTCATCATTTAATTCGCAAAAATAGGATCGGCCCTATAAAGTTGGGTGTATTTTTTTCGTTTTGACTGATTTGTAAAATTCTCAGGATCTGTTACTAGTATATGCATTTCTGTTACTATGTTGACTAAATTTGTTACTAAATTGTCGGTGAAATTTCGGGGAGGGGGACCAGAATGAGATGAATTTTGGGCGGAAGTCTAAATAAAATCAAGCGTAGATTATCTGTTACCCCATATTTGTAAAACTGTTACTAGTTCTATGTTTATATGTTACCAGAATTATTATAGTTTGTGAATTAGGGGTTGTGATTAAAATCATAACCTAAACTTATATATTTTTATCTAAAACTTCGTAAATTGATATATTTTAGTGAAATTTGAAAATCATAAAGTAAACTTCGTATAAAATTTGAAAATCATAAAGTAAACTAATTACATATCAAATTGTTATTGTGACTATGTATTCTGTTACTCTTGTTATGTTTATTTGTTACCAACGTGTCAATTTCTGTTATCTTCTCCTCTTCAATTGTTGCTGATCGTTTTTAAGCTGTTACTGCATGAAATCAGAAAACATCAGAGGATTTGTGATTAAGATTAATTGAAGGTGTCATTAATTTTGTCGAGTCATTTATGTTAGGTCGACCATCTGGATTATAATAAACATCTTGTTCATTTCCACAATGTTTTGTGTAAGTAGAATCAATTTGGTAGAAGCATGATCATCCATTCAAGAAGAGTGCTACTTGTTTTACATACTATATACTTTAACTTCTTCAATTCCAACATAATCTCCACGAAAATCACAACCTAAACTAATATATTTTTATCTAAAACTTCGTAAATTCATATAATTTAGTGAATGTAGCGTGTTTCCAATACAAAATTTGAAAATATAAAGTAAATTAATTACAAATTAAATTGTTATTTTGACTATGTATTCTATTACTCGTGTTGTGTTGCCTTGTTACCTTCATATAAGTTTCTATTTTCTTCGCATCTTCAATTGTTGCTGATTTTAGTTAAATTGTTAGTGCAGGAAATCAGTAAAGAACATAGGGTTTACGTTTAAGATTAAGATTAATTGAAGATGTCACTAATTTTGTTGAATCATTTATGTTAGGTCGACCACCTGGATTGTAATAAACAACTAATAGTTCATATCCACAACGTTAGGAGTAAGTAGAATCAATTTGTAGACGCATGATCATCCTTTCAAGAAAAGTGCTACTTGTTTTTCATGCTATATACTTCAACTTCTCCAATTCCAACATAACTTACACAGAAATCATAACCTAACTAATATATTTTTATCTAAAACTTCGTAAGTTCATAGATTTCAGCTAATGTAATTTACAACATAAAATTTGAAAATCGTAAACTAAAATAATTACATATTAAATTGTTATTGTGACTATGTGTTCTGTTACTCGTCGTTTATTCTCTTGTTACCCACGTATCCACTTCTGTTATTTTATCCTCTTTAATTGTTGCTGATTATTGTTAAACTGTTACTACAGGAAATCAATAAACAACATAGAGTTTGCGTTTATGATTAACTGAAGATGTCATTAATTTTGATGAATTATTTATTTTAGGTCAACCATCTGGATTGAACAACTAATATTCATGGAAGCACTAAGTATTCATGGAAGAAACATGAATCTCGATAGAAAAAGTGTATATGTTCACTTTAACTAACCAATAGCCCAAATCCTCTGTTCATGCTCATTTTGAAGTTGATACATTTCGAAATTTAGGAAACTTCAAGAAGGTAAGTTACGGATAATCAATTTATCTGTCCAGAGAACCTTGATTCAGAATTATTGGTATTCTATATCTATATCTATATCTATGATCGGAACTAGAGTGACTGCCAATTCTGGCAGAACTTAGAGAATAAAAGTATACATAATTTTCGGGCACGTTTTTTAGGTCAGTGGACTTCGAATCAGAAAGAAATTAGAGAGAAGTTATAATTAAGTTAGCTATTCACAGGTGTTTGAATCAAGGTCATCGGAATTCAGGATCAAAAGTAATACTAAAAAAGGTACAGGTTGCCATTTTTGGGCATCGTGTTACCGAGAATGCATATATTGTTACCCAGAATGCATGAACTGTTACCAAGAATGCATAAACCGTTATCCGGGATGCATAAAGTGTTACCCAGAATGCATAATTGGTTACCCAGAATGCATAAATTGTTACCCGACGAGCGTTTTATTAGCAAAAGCTTCAATCATAGGCCGCGTCAAATTTCTTCGCGATTAACATCAATGTTTTCATTGATTATTAAGACCCACGATCAATTTCACCTTATTCAGTCATTAAAGTCCATTTTCCCTTGTTTCAACGAGATTTTCGAGCTACTTCTAATACATTATTCCATTGTAAACTTCAAACATTTTCGTTGATTATTGACACCCATGGGAAATTATCATCGATTTACCCTTATTCGGTCGTTAATATCGAGATTGAGCCGGCTTTTTTAGATCGTAATTTTGGTATTCATTGAACGTGGTTTGTGCATTCATCATTTGGAAGAGACGATGGCACATGGGTGTAAATTCGGCAGCTGTGAAGGATAGAAAGGTCATTGACAATGTGATTGGTCCTTCAAACTAATTTTTTCAGTAACTAGGTCCTTGGGCCAAAATAAAATTACAAAGGGGCCTGATCCACATTGAAAAATGTATTATGGAGACTGAACGCTAATATACCCATATATCTAATAACCCCCAATAATACAAAAAATAAAACAAGAAAGAAAACTCAATAGAAGAGAGGAGAACTTCATCAAGAGCAAAGAGAGACTTCGACAACTCAACCCTTTTAAACGTGAGCTAGGTGAATCTTGTGTCTCTCTCTCACGGAATCTTATGTATTCAATATGTTGAAATTGTTATCAACTCTCATATGATTACATGCTAGACCTGAAAGTTTTCGAAATCCTTGAGTAACTTGAGTGGTGTTATTATGTTTGCATGACCCTAAATACTAGTTTGGAAATTCAGAATTTGCCATGTTAGGTGCAAGCTGAGAAGTTCTAATGGTGTTGGATATTAAAGCGTGGATAGAAACCCTAGAATTAGTTAACCAAAATCTTTAACAAGAGTTTTCTGCATAAAGGTTTTTGCTTTGAAACATCTTCGGGTTTGAATTCAGAGTGTACGGTTTTCTGGATTAGAAATGAATTTCGAAAATGAATTTGATAGTATATAAATTCTGTTTAAAAGAATCACTGTTTGAACTTTGGATAAATTTTTAATGTGTTTCGCGAATTAAGTGTCGTGAACTGTAAGACTTTTCGGGTCGTGAAATGAGTTCGCGGGCCATAGGGGTTTCGCGAGCTGTGAGTAAGAGAGTTTCTGCGGGCTCAAATTTATGTCGCGGCCCGATCTAATTTTCGCGAATGTGAGATGAATTCGGGCCAAATGTTTGATTTCGCGGGCTGGAAGTTTCGCGGATTGTGAGACAGGTGGGGCTGAATTTTAGATCGCGGGCGGACGTAGTTTCGCGGGTGTGATGCCTGTGAGATACATCGCGGCCTTTTCGCTGGCCAAATTGAGGTTTCGCGGGCCTGGATAACAGCTCGCGAAAATCAGCCGAATGTGTGAAATTCGGGTCACTTTCGCCAAGATAATTTTTGCGGGTTGACCGAAGCTTTTAAACTGCGACTTTGGTCGTTGAATAAAATTTCTATTTTCGGGCGATTTCTCTTTTAAAATACGTGAATTTTGACTAGGGAGTTTTGCGAGTTGACCAAATTTTTATACCTACTTTCGGCGAATTAAAGTTCTCGGGGGGGTTGACCGATTACTTTGGCGCGTTGACCCAGTTTAATTACATTTTGGGCTTTAACCCAATTTCAGGCCCATTTCTCCATTAACTCATTTTCGAACCCTAGTCATTTTATTTCTTTACAGCTCGAGAAATTTATATATGCGCTGACCTAGAATTATTTCGTATGTCTTAAGGTTCAATACATTAGGGAAGTTACGGAATTTCTAATCTGCTAAGTTAAGGAGGACAGGTAGGTGGAATATCCATCTACAACGCATAAAGACAAATGTGATATTTTTGTGCTTTTATGGCTTCGATGAATTATGTGTTTTACGTGTTCTATGTGCGTTTCATGTGGCATCACGTTCCATGTATTATCACGCAAATGCCTGCATGTGTATTACACGTCATTTCGCAGAGTGTACCGTGGTGGAACGGTGGTACTGTATTGTACCTAGTGAGCGAGTAGCCGATATTGGTTGTCGACCCGTAGAGGAGTCATGTGAGTGTGGGCATCTGATGTGCGCCAGCGCCTGTGACGGTGAGCCATTGGCCCGTTGGACATTATTGGCAGACTGCGGGCGACCTGGAAAGGAGCGACTTAGGACATCCTCAAGTAGGCTAGCTAGTGTAGGCTACGTTGTCGCATGCGGGAGGAGGCGACCTGGAGTTGCGACCTGGGTACCCTTACGAGACCTAGTGTAGGCCACTGCCGCAATGTTGTGATCGTGTTGTGGTTGTGTTCGTGATCGTGGTAGTGATTTCGCTGGATGGTGCACAGTATAGAGCCCAGGGCCCGTTGTGAGGTGGTGAGTGTACCCCGGTTGTGATGAGTGGTAGTGAGTGGCATGCATTGGTGAGAAATTGTGGGGTGAGTGAACGTGAGCGAGTCACACGTGTATGCATTATTTCACCTACTGGGCAATTGCTCAGTGTTTGCGCATGTTGTAGGCAATCGACGGTGGAGGTTGGCTATCCGAGCTTCCACGGGTTTTTGAGGGCGGGCTGTACATGGATGACGACCTGTGGGCGAGTGATAGGATGATTTGGGCCTTCGGCGTTGGTAGTAATAATTTGTATAAACAAATTTTTTTGTAAAATGGATTCCCCGCAGCTTTCACTGCTCAACCCCACACGTGTTTTGTCGCTAATTAGCGATTAGAAAGTGGGGGTCGTTACAGGATGCCCTAGCCAGGTCATACGAGAACACAGCCTAGAAAGCACACTGCACAGGGGCAAGGCTGGGATTAGGCATGGCAATGGGGCTGGTATGGCGCGGGTTTTGCCGGACCCGAGACCCACCCCGGTTACTTTTCCCCGGACCCGGGACCCGCCCCGCCCCGACCCAGGTCAGACCCGAGCGGGGCGGGTCCAACCCGCCATACCCGATTATATTGTCTTTTTTTTCTTATTTTTTCTTTTCCTTTTTTTTTGAAAGATAAAATGGATAAATGTAGTGCTTGAGACTCGAACCCGTGACCTTACGTTTATAATCCAAACCTCTACCATAAGACCAACAGATTTCCATTCATAATATTATCTATAATTCTATATAATACGTAATTACGAATTGAATTATAATATATATATTTCCGGGGCGGGTTTCGGGCCGGGTCTCGGGGCGGGGTTTGCCCGACCCGGACCCGCCCCGGACCCGGCCGGGTTTCTTCTCTTGAGACCAGGGACCCGCCCCGAGACCCGGATTATCGGGTAAAACCCGGTTATTTCGGGACGGGTCCAAGGCGGGTCCGGGTCCGGACCCGTCCCATTGCCATCTCTAGCTGGGATACGCGCAGCACTACACGCTGGCCCGACCACGATGGGCGAGGCATGATGTGCGTAGGGCGCGCACGCACTCAGCATCGCGCGACATTTTGGCGATATGTGCGATCCTCGAGCGGGGAGCGCGCGCGGCACTAGGACATGTGTGCGGACTATTGGCGCTGGCTTGCTGCAGCGCGTAAACCATGTGACGAGTTGGTATCAGAGGGTCAATGCACGACACCGTGCAGTTGAGTTTCCGAGTTGGAACGGAAACTTGCCATGTTGTACGATCTTTATTCGCCACCACCAGGAGAAACTGTGGAGGGGTTGCAAACATTTCAGGGGGCTGTTGAAGAGGGATCACAAGCCTCAAACACCAAGTTGAACGATGTGTGAGAAGTTACGTGTTCTATGGTGGGTGGTGGGCGGTAGCACATTTCAGGAGGGAACCAGACCTCGAAGGCCCGTGAATCTAGGTGGTTATTTGGTTCGAGAGACGCCAAGTTGTTGGAAACCTTCCTATGGGACATAGAGACCTACTTTCGGACTGGCCGAGTTCTTGACGACGAAAAGGTGACGATCGCAAGTTCATATCATGAGGGAGATGTAAAACTATGGTGGCGGGCAGAACTCTTGGGAGATGCTAATGCGAACCGAGAGGAGATCGAAACGTGGGAAGGATCAATTCCTCCCTGGCAATACTTGTGGATTGTAAGGGAGTCCCTCTGAAAATTAAAGCACACAGGTACCGTGTGGATTGTAAGGGAGTCTCTCTGAAAATTAAAGCACACAGGGACCATAATTGAATACGTGATGGAGTTTCACTCGCTGATGTTGGACATACAGAAATATCCGAGGAGTACAAACTGTAACCATGTGTTGGGATTACATCCATGGACGCAAGTCGAACTTCGTCGACAAGGCGTCCAGACGTAACGAATTCGAGTGATTGTGAAGGGCTGACGAACTTGGATGGGAATGAGTTAGGCGGCACGGCCCTGAAGGACTTAGAAAATATTCTAAGTGGAGGAAGTGACACTATGCATGCTCAAAATATATTATTTAATATTGTAAGTTATTTTTAAATTATTACTTTTATTATATATAAAAATTGATTTGATGATATAATTATAATATATTAACAATATCATGTTAAAATTGTAATAGTGGTATACACACCAAATTAATTTATAGATAGTTAACGCTTAGTAAAACAGATAGATTTTTACCAATTAATCTATTCATGGACTCTAAAGTAGCTATATATATATATATATATATATATAACTTACTCAATGGAAACACCCCATTCCATAAATTAGGTTGTAATAGTATTTTAGGGGGGTGTTTGCTTTGGGGAGATCCTCCAAAACATCATTTATTCCTATCATCGCATTTCAGCACCATGTTTATTTATCCTTTGAGACGAGTTATCATCTTAATGACGGCTCACTAGGTGATGAAAGTGGGATGATATTCTACCTTTTGGATACCTCAAAAAAAGCTAGGTGATCCTAGGGTAAATATCATCTCACTACATAGATAATTCACATGATCTATATAGTATTCTAAGGGTCAAATATGAGATTTACATAATTCACCCCCACATCACCGTATCCGGAATCAGGCAACACAACATTACCTTGATATGCAAAATGAAATATCATCCCAAGCAAACACGTACTAATATGGCATTGATCCACTTCATGATGATATTCACATTGCGGTGATATGAGTATCACCGTGATATTGGATCACGGGAACACACACCCGCGTAAGTCCAATTCAATTAATTAAGAGATAATGATCCCGAATCAACCAATCTTAATTATTTATTACTTCATTACCATTATTAATCAAATACATAGATAGAATGGACTACAAGTGTTTCCAACGGTGCTTCAACTCTCCACCTAAATAAACAGCATCGGGCCTCACCTCCCATATGCAAGAACCACCTTTAGAACAACGAAAGAGAAACCATTTCGCATTGAAGGCGTCGAAACTTATCCTAAATTCACGCCATACTGTCGTGCATCTGAACAAAGTCGAGAAGGGTTTTCCGCAAAAATGGAACTCGAATTGCTGATCGGTCGACAAAGTATGATATCCAAAGTCGTTTTCTTTCGAAAAGCAGTGCAGACTCATCGAAGGAGAATTCGATGGGAGGCGACTGAACATGTGAACTTTCATTTTGTGATAGAGGAAACACGATTTTGCGTCCGTTGAGAATTGAGACGCGAAAGTCATCGATAGAAGAAAGAGACCTAAGTAATTGAGTGCCATGGTTGGATCTTAGAGATGCTTGTGTAAGAGAAGTAACTCTTATATATAGAGTTGGTGTTTCATTCTCTTGATATTGAACGTGAGTAAATGATATGTGAATGGTCAATGTAGTTACTTAATTAGGATGAATGAAGAAATGGGAATTGCTGCTATTAATAATTTTGACGCAGTGTTATATAATTAAATGGGGCAGTATTCTTTTTTCTTTTAATTTAAGGAAAGCCAATTGAAGAAAAGAGAGAATCATAACATGAAAATATGTAAGGGGTTAGGCTTTAAGAACTTTAAATTTCTCAAATAAGTGATGCACTGTTATGTTGGAAGAAATTAATAGCACACACAAAATACTGCTTTAGCAATTATTTAAAACGATATTTTATAGATGAGAAAGATAGGGTTTTCCTTATTGAAAACTTGGTTTCATGTGCGTAGTTTGTGTGTGGATCGTGGAAAACCACGGGGAAAAGAAAACTAAAGAGAAATTGATTTCCACTAGCCTTTTCTTTCTTTTCTTCACCATTTGGTGAGGAAACTGATTTTCTGTGGTTTTTGTTTATATTTACACTTTCATTTTTCTAACCTATTTCCCAAATCAACCAAACACAACAATTGATTTTCCTATTCCGTTTCTTTTCCTATCATCGCCAAATTTCTCAAACAAACACACCTTAATCAATTATATTCCATACTAACTTCATGGGTTTGTTAGATAAAGAATGAATCCAAATCACTCGCATATTATGATATGTGCACAAGCATAATGAGTAATACCTCCATAACTAAATATTCTCTTATTAAAAAAATATATAAGAGGGAAGACGAGTTGTAGAGATGCTTGTTGTAAGAAATGGGTAATGCTGTTATTACTAATTTTGATTTGGTAGTCATAATGGTTTAATTAAATGGGGGTTATTTTATTTATTCTGATTTAGATACAACTGAAGAAAAGAGAAAATCACACTGAAAATAATTCCTATCGATTGTTGTGGCATTCGAAGACCTTTCATAGATGGGTTCTAAAAAAAATCTCTCGTAATCGCAGTAGGTTCCTATCAATTGTGCCATTATCAAAACTAGTATCCATAATTCGATCATTAACACGTGAATGGCCACAAAAGTACCACTGATGAGTCAACCAAAATCATCTACCATCATATCAGAAAAACTGTTGGGCACTTGTCCTGATGAGCAACTCGCGTTATAATTTTCATTGTTTATATCCCAAGCACTGTGGGAAATAATCCTTGTGATCTACCTTCCTTAATTAGCTTAGGATATGATTGTATTTTCCTTAGGAAGTGATTATCTTTTCCTTATTAGCGTAGGCTAAATTAGTCGCCTGATTGTAGGCATTTATTAGTTTCCATGTAAACTTATATTTGAGCAATGCAAAGACAACAGAAAACGCTGCAAATTTCAGCACCACCAAAACAAGATCGTGTTCACTGTGTTCGCGCGAGTCTTCCAACAACTGGTATCAGAGCGAGTTTCATCCAGGGACCATAAGCAATGAGAGCCAGAAAGGCGATGCCTCCGGCGCCGTGTTCGTAGGCGATGGGAGCAAGAAAGCCGATGCCTCCGGCACCGTAATCCAGAGAGTGATTCGTGAGGTGGGAAGAGGGAATAGCTACCCCGTTCTCACCAAAACCAACTACTCAAGACCAACTATTCTGACTGGGCGCACATGATGAAGGTGAAGCTGAAGGCGAGAGCATTATGAAACGCCATCGAGAAGGGCATTGCCGATGAGCAGGAAGACGTGATGGCGCTTGATGCGTTAGTGAGTGCGGTCCCGCCCGAGATGGTGTCGACGATCGGTTCCAAGGAGACGGCCAAAGAGGCCTGGGACGCGATCGCGACCATTCGGATCGGGGACGATCGTGTGAAGAAGGTGTGACACCCGGGGCCGATGAGGGCGGGGAGTGATCGCCGGTGCCAGAGAAGTGCACAGACAAGGAGCGGCTCCTGGCAGGCTTCTAGGCGAAGGGGTACATGAAAGAACCGATCCGACACCCGAATGAGAGGGGATCCTGAGACTGACAATGTATGGGCGTGTCAGGCTAAGAGTCGTATAAAAGAATTGATAGTACTACTCATATCGCCAAGGTCGACCTACCTTTTCGGGACTCCATCCGAAAGAACTTCGAAGTTAAGCGTGCTTGACTTGAAGCAATCTTAGGATGGGTAACCCCCTGGGAAGTTTGCCCAGGGTGCGTGTGAGCGAGGATGAAGCACGCTGGAAGGTTAAATGGTGGTACAGTGGGGCCAGACTATCAGTCGGAGTGTGGTGGGCCCAACCCCACTGGTCCGGTAGGGACGGATGCTACAGTGACACCCGGTATGGGACGGGATGTTACAGGTGGTATCAGAGCACAACCTCTCGCAGTACGGTGCTGGTTCGGGGACGAACCAGGCGGAAGCTGGTGGGCATGTGACACCCGGGGCCGATGAGGGCGGGGAGTGATCGCCGGTGCCAGAGAAGTGCACGGACAAGGAGCGGCTCCTGGCAGGCTTCTAGGCGAAGGGGTACATGAACGAACCGATCCGACACCCAAATGAGAGGGAATCCTGAGACTAACAATGTATGGGCGTGTCAGGCTAAGAATCGTATAAAAGAATGGATAGTACTACTCATATCGTCAAGGTCGACCTACCTTTTCGGGAGTCCATCCGAAAGAACTTCGAAGTTAAGCGTGCTTGACTTGAAGCAATCTTAGGATGGGTGACCCCCTGGGAAGTTTGCCCAGGGTGCGTGTGAGCAAGGACGAAGCACGTTGGAAGGTTAAATGGTGGTACAGTGGGTCCAGACTATCAGTCAGAGTGTGGTGGGCCCAACCCCACTGGTCTGGTAGGGACGGATGCTACAGTGACACCCGGTATGGGACGGGATGTTACAGAAGGCAACGGCGCAGCAGCTGCGTCGCAAATTGGACCTCGCCACGTTCAACGACGGCGAGACCGTCGAGGAGTTCGTGCTGCGCCTTAATGGCATGGCGGCGCACTTCACCACATTGGGGGATGAGGTGAAGGACGGGGAAATTGTAGCCAAGATGCTACTAAGTCTGCCTCCCCGCTTCAAGTAGATCGCGATTGCGATCAAGACGCTGCTCGTTCCATCCACCATGACAGTCGCCGATCTCACCGGGCGACTGCAAGAGGCGGAGGAAGGACTGGCTGGGCCGCCGACGTCACTACAGTATGAGGGCAAGCTGTATCTCATTGAAGAGGAGTGGGACGCGCAGCGAAGGAAGCGGGAGGTGGAGAACCACTCCCGCGCCGGCGCAAGAGGCGGCGGCGGCACGAACAGGGGAGGGAGCCGACGCAGCCGCGGTCGTTGGCATGCTGGCGGGTCGTCGAATGGGCCGGAGATCTTGAACAAGCAGGGCGACAAGTGCCGCCGATGCGCGAAGCTGGGCCATTGGGCCCGGGGAGTGCTGGTCGAAGCCCAAGAAAGAACAGGCCCATGCGGTCCAGGATGAGGAGGAGGCCTCACTCTGTCTTGCAAAGTGCTCCCCCATGGAGCAATCGACGCCAACTTCGGCGGTCAAGCCGTTGGCCAGGGGTCCGGTGCCGCTGGGGAGCATCGCCTCAGCATGGAGGAGGCGGATCTGGGCAGGTGTCGTCCGTGGGCCAGAACGAGATCCGCAAAGAGAAGGTTTTCGCTCAGCTCAGCGAAGAAAAGGAGCGGGAGGCGGAGACGTGGGTCCTGGACTCGGGGGCAACCAATCACATGTCTGGGTCTAGGGCCGCCTTCTCGAAGCTCGACGTGGCGGTGCGCGGCACCGGGCGCTTCGGCGACAACTCGGTGGCACGGATTGAAGGGCGGGGCAACGTCATCTTCGTGTGCAAAAATAGGGAGCTTTGGTCGTTTATCGTGGTCTACTTCATTCCCTGGCTGACGACGAACATCGTGAGCCGGGGGCAGCTCGACGAGGGCCGCTTCAAGATCGACATCGACGCTGGCGTGATGCGAAATCGGGAGCTCGGCGGCCAACTGTTGGCAAGGGTGACGCGCGAGGCGAACTGCCTGTACCTGCTCCGGATCAAGATAGCACAGCCGACGTGGTTAGCGGTGCACGGGCGCGGCGACGAGGTGGCGGGCGCTGGCATGATCTCTTCTGTCATGTCAATATGGCGGCGCTCCGGAAACTAGCTCGAGAAGAGCTGGTGCGCGGCCTACCGGAGATCGTGCAGGTGGACCAGCTGTGCGACGCATGCCTAGATGGAAAGCAGAGTACCGCGGAAGCAGCGATTTGATCTTGTGCACGGCGATCTGTGCGGGCCGATCACGCCAACGACCCCAAGCGGCAACAAGTACTTCTTGTTGCTCGTCGACGCCCTCAGCCGATACATGTGGGTAGCTGCGATCTCTTCAAAGGATCGTGTCGCGGTTGCCATCAAGGAACTCCAAGCACGGGCAGAGGGGGAGTCCGGGCTAAAGCTGGGGGCGCTGCGGACAGATCGTGGTGGAGATTCACCTCGATCGAGTTTGCGGAGTACTGCATGGGAGGAGGCATACATCGCCAACACACGGCACCATACAGCACGCAGCAGAACGGCGTGGTCGAGCGACGTAATGGGACAGTGGTGGCGGCAACAAGGAGTATGCTCAAGGCAAAAGGGCTACCGGGGTGGTTCTGGGCGAGGCCGTGACCACTGCAGTTTACATCCTCAATTGGTGCCCAACGAAGAGCGTGGACGGAATGACGCCGTTCGAAGCGTGGCATGGGAAGAAGTCGGCAGTTCATCATTTAAGGACGTTCGGCTGCATCGTCTATGTTCGTAACACGACGCCACATCTGAAGAAGCTCGAGGATCGTGGCCGTAAGATGATTTTTATCGGCTACGAGCGCGGCTCCAAGGCGTACCGCGCTTACGACCCTATCATGAAGCGTGTCCACGTACGTGCGACGTGGTGTTCGACGAGGAAGCACAGTGGGACTGGGGTTCTATAGAGGTCGATGGCAAGTCGAAAGGCGGCGACGACGTGTTCACGGTGGAGTACTCCACCGCGAACCAGGGACATCCAGTGCCCGAGAGCACTGAGGAGGCACCTGGAACTACAACTCAAGAGGGCAAGCCGACGCCGCCGGCATCGCCTCATGGTGGTGGAGGGACTGTACCTGCGGGATCCGGCGGGGCAAAGGAGGTGGAGTTTGCCTCACCGCCGAGCGAGACTGGCGAACACCTAGACGCCAACCACGACAACGACGCTCCCCGCCGATTTCGGAGAATCGACAACATCATCGGGCCGGCTTCGCCTCGTGGCTTCGTGCTACGAGCACTGGTGGGAGAGGAGCTCCACGCCATGAGCTCCGACGAACCTACGTCGTTCGCCGAGGCGGAACGCAGCCCCAGCTAGAGGAAGGCGATGATGGAGGAGATGGACTCGATTGAGGACAACCGAACGTGGTCTCTCGCCGACCTCCCGCCGGGCCGTAGGGCGATCGGCTTGAAGTGGGTCTTTAAAGTAAAGAGGGATGAGCACGGGGCGGTTTCCAAACATAAGGCGCGCCTCGTGGTGAAGGGTTACGCACAGCGGCGCGGCATCGACTACGATGAAGTGTTCGTGCCGGTGGTGCGGCTGGACTCGGTGCGCCTGATCATCGCCCTTGCGGCGCACGAAGGATGGGAGGTGCACCACATGGACGTCAAGTCGGCGTTCTTGAACGGAGACCTGGAGGAGGAGGTCTACGTCGAGCAACCGTCGGGGTTCGTCATCACCGGCAAGGAGCACAAGGTGCTCAAGCTCCGCAAGGCACTGTACGGGCTGCATCAAGCGCCGCGCGCATGGAATTCAAAGCTGGACAGCACGCTATTGTCGTTCGGCTTCAAGAAGAGCCCGTCCGAACACGCCATCTACATAAGGCAGAAAGACGGCAAACAGTTGGTGATCGGGGTTTATGTCGATGACCTCGTGAAGAAGAAGGACGGATCGATCACCGGCTCGAACGGCGGCGACATCAAGTCATTCAAGGAGGAGATGGCGCCGCATTCAAGATGAGTGACCTCGGCCTGCTTCAGTACCTCGGCATTGAAGTGAAGCAGGGCGCGGGGGGGATCTCGCTGAGCCAGAGCACCTACGCCGGCAAGATCCTGAGAAGAGCGGCACGGCAGGGTGTAACCCATGTCATGTGCCCATGGAACCGCGCCTGAAGTTGAGCAAGCTCAGCGCCGAGCCGCCGGTCGATGCGATGGCATACAGGAGCGTCGTCGGGAGCTTGAGGTACTTGGTCTACACTCGCCCCGATCTAGCATTTGCGGTTGGCTACTTGAGTCGGTTCCTGGAGGATCCACGCGAGGATCACCTTGCAGCTGTGAAGCGCATCCTGCGCTATGTGGCTGGGACCCAAGATTGGGGACTCTGGTTCGACAGGAAGGAGAAAGAGGAGCCTTATCTGACAGGCTTCAGCGACAGTGAGTACGCCGGGGATGTTGATACAAGTAAAAGCACAAATGGCATGATTTTCTTCCTCAACGGGAGCCCGATCACCTGGCAATCCATGAAGCAGAAGGTGGTGGCTCAGTCCAGCAGTGAGGCGGAGTATATAGCAGCTGCTAATGCTGCTTGTCAAGCATTATGGCTCGCTCGTGTGTTATCTGAGGTGCAGGGAACAGCAGCAAGAGCGCCAATGCTGAGGGTCGTGAATAAGTCTGCCATTGCGTTGATCAAGAATCCAGTACTCCACGGACAGAGTAAGCACATTCGAGTGAAATATCACTTCGTCCGGGAGGCTGCAGAAGAAGGCTTGATTGATGTAGAGTTCATCAGAAGCGAGGATCAGCTGGGCGACATTCTGACGAAACCGCTTGGAAGGACCAAGTTTCATGATCTACGGGGTAAGATCGGCCTAATCGACATCAATGGTGGACACAAGGCTTAGAAGGAGCTTGTGGGAAATAATCCTTGTGATCTACCTTCCTTAATTAGCTTAGGATATGATTGTATTTTCCTTAGGAAGTTATTATCTATTCCTTATTAGCGTAGGCTAAATTAGTCGCCTGATTGTAGGCATTTATTAGTTTCCATGTAAACTTCTATTTAAGCAATGCAAAGACAACAGAAAACGCTGCAGATTTCAGCAGCACCAAAACAAGATCGTGTTCACTATGTTCGCGTGAGTCTTCCAGCAAGCACAATATCCCGGATGAAATTGATACTTATATGGATGTAAGAAAACATCATAGGGGGATAAGAAACGGTTATTCCAAAATCTATTACATCGCGACTGCAATGTGGCAAGCTCGGTATGCGAGCCTGCAACTGCTTCTGCATGTGCATAGTCTGAGATGGAGCACACCTAGCCGAACTCGACATTAATGGCTGTAAAGGTGTCTCGATAAACATCTCTGACGCATTACCATACCAGGTATGTTCTGAAACCTCGTCCAACCTCCAAAAATCCCGTAAAATGCTTGAGAATCTGAAAGCGATGGATTAGGTGCCTTGAGATCTCCAAAGAAGAGCGGCGGCCATACTGAAATTTTGCTTGCGAAAACTCAATGCCCCAAACTCAACTAACATATTCAAAAGCATAAACTATTTTTCATATACATTGTAGGAGGAAGATTATATGGGTTACAATGATAGGCTAACACGAGACTATCACTCTTACCAATCCATTGGTGCAAAGACCTAATCGTACATTTCCTGGCTCACATGCAATTTCTGGAAATATATTGTCAAAACTAGAGGTGTCAAAAAGGGCCGAGCCAGTTCCCGCCCCGCCATGAAAAATAGGTGTTGGGCCAACCAATTCCCGGCCCGTTTAAAGGCAGGCCGAAACGGGCCAGCCAGTTTGGGTTGCGGGTTGAGGCGGGTCGGGGCGGGTCTGCGCCGGCTGGCCCGCCAGTAATTTTTATTTTTTTATTTATTTATTATGTATATATATAGTATAAACATTTTAATGCTAAATATTAATAAATAATATTTATTAGTGATTAATTATAATTAATTTACTTAAGAACTTAATTTATAAATGATTTATTCGTTAATTATTCCAAAAAATATTATAATGTAAGTATTGTTTGCAAGAAAAACACAAAATTTTAAAAAAAAATAAAAAAATATATAGCGGGCTGGCCCGCCAACCCGCGGCGGGTCGGGGCGGGCTACTAGCTTAGTAGCCCCTTATGTTGGTGGGTTGGCCCGCCCCGCCCTGTTTAATGGCGGGTTGAGGCAGGGCGGCCCATTTGACAGCTCCCTAGTCCAAACATCCATTCTGATCAAGATGACTCATCACTCCATCACTACGCCGGTTCTCATAATGTCACAGCATGTTTTCACAACATTTTTCATGGCATACAACCGCTGCAACCTTGGAGTTAGTGGGAAAATATATTAACCTATTTTTAGAAACTCTGTTTCCACAGCGAATATTGCGATATCTAGGCTCTTGATTATGAACATATGAATCATTGCTCAAGTGATCCTTCCAATACAACATGCATCCATTAGTACCTACTCAATGTATTGACATGACACTCGAAGACATTTCACTAAATTTGTTTCTAGTATACTATTCTCTGCAGGAAACACATCCTTCGTTAACGCGATAAAGGCATCGACAACTAAGTGGCATGTTGTCCTCACATTTTATATTGATAACTCTAGAGTAATAACCAAGTGGCTCATATTGCAACCATCATAGATGGATCGGTCGACAAATTTTAACATCTCAAAGAAATCTCTCGTCATTGTTCTAGGTTCCTATCAAAAGTAGTGTCCACAATTCGATCATTAAAATGTGAGTGGCCATAGAAATACTCATGATGATTCCACCAAAACCATCTACCATCATCTCAAGAAAAACTATTGTTGGGCACTTGCCGTGATGAGCAACTCATGTTCTAACTTTCACCGTGTATATAAGTACATATAATCCGGATAAAATCTATACTTATAGAGATGTAAAAGAACATCATTCGGGGATAAAATAAACTGTTATTCCAAAATCTATTACATGGACACTTAATCCCCAAATCCCTTCGATATGAAATAACTTTGATTAAGAGCTCACTCAACAAACTGTTTGACTCAATCAACATATTTTGGTTTTATACGTATATTTACCGTCCCATTAATCATACATCCATTGTCTGTGCGAGAATTCATTAGAACACTAATTCATTAGAAATTTAACACATATTATCGTATACATATACAATCACACATGAACACAACAAAAGATATGGGTGATATAGTCAGCAACACCGATATACCATATATCATGTGACACACAACCCTATCAACATTAAGTCGTATATCCGAAAGAGGACAAAAGATAAAAACCACTAATCAATCATTGGAAAGACAAACACAACATTTATCGACCACAATTACTATATTAGTTGACAATGAATAAAGACACAAAATAAATGACTGATTACCACCGACTTGCGAGAGGCTGTGCTGCGAGCGTGCTGCGATAGGCGGGGCTACGGTCGGGCTCCATACTGCGAGTGACGGGGCAGCTGCGAGAGGCGGAGGAAGCAGGCAGGACGGCATGATGGATTTGGCAGGCGGCACGGCGACGGGAAGAAGTGCTTTGATTTTTTGCGTTTAAGATCTAACCTAATACGAATTCGGGGTTCTATTTACCTAATACGCTCAACAATCACGATGAAAACTTTTGGTGTACACATATTTGTTTATAACAGCCATCTTTATCGTAGAGTTTTAAAATTAGTTGGTATAGAAGTTTTAGTTATTAGTCATGGAGGCTTGATTAGTTTCTTATAGTAGTTTTACATGTATGGATGTTGTTTGAACTTTTTTCTCTATTAGTTTCTTCTTATATCGCCGGAGAGAAATCTTGGGTTACTTGTATTTGTTTTCGTATGAAATACAAATTATTACTCGTTGTATTTGTTGGAATACAAATTATTATCCTTTGGCAAAAATAAGGAGAAACTAACCTCGTTTACAAAAAAAAAAAAGAAAACAAACAAATCTTTCGCACTCAGTTCGTAGCCTAATTAGCTTTATATGTGTAAAAGGCAATGATTTCATAAATTGTATACGTTTCAGATCGAAAAGTCCATTTCAAAAACTTAACATAAACTACTATAATTATACAGTATATATTATTTTATATTTAAGTTATTTCGAAATTGAATTATAAATTTAAGTTAATTACTTTTATTATATATAGAAAATTGATTTGACGATATTAATGTGTTAACAATATCATGGATAAAACTGTAATTATAGATGGACACACCAAGCTAATTAAGAGGTAGTTTATGAGGCTCTAACACTTAATAAAATAGATAGATACATTTACCAATTAATATACTGTTGGACTAAAGTAGCTATTTATATATCTGACTGTCAATAGAATAGAAACACCCCATCCATAAATTAAGTATTACTCCCTCTGTTTTGAAATACAAGTCGTTATATTTTCTTTTTTTTTTCATATTAGTTCCACTTTTTTCAAGAAAAATAGCTTGAACTTTACACATTTACCCTTCATCTTGATAAAAATAATTAGAGGATAGTAATTATCAAGGTATAATAGAGATTTTGTTTCATTTCTTAATATGTCTGCAACTTAGGATATGTATATTCATAAATAGTGCATGACAGTAATTAAAAGGGGATTATTACAGTCGTATTTATGTTTCATATGAAGATAAAAGGACATGATCATACAATGAGGTAATCCGAGGTCGTCGTCTTAATAATGCCAATAACAATTGATTTGATTTTAAATTTCTCAAATAAGTAAAGAAAATTATAATAGTTTGAGTTGGAGAGATTAACAACACACACAGGACAATGTTTCTTACTTCATTTTAGAGCAATTATTTACAGTCGATAAGTTACAAACGATAAAACCTAGTGAATGATAGGGTTTGTTCGTTACCGAAACCTTTGTTTTTCCTACACTAATCAAAAAAATTTACTACTTACTTCATCTAATTGTTGATAAAAAGTGAACCTAAAACTACTCATATATTATGATATAGGCACAAAAAATGAGCGAGTAATACCTCAATAACTCGATAATGATTCTTTTTTCTTTCTAAGAATAATCGGAGGGAAGATGTTGAGAATTTATGTCCCACGTCGGGAAATTAATATCACCCGGCTCAGTATATAAATCAAAGAGGCCTCTCCACCTAACACCAATTGGTTTTAGGTTGGAACCCTCAATTTAACATGGTATCAGAGCGGGTTCGATCTGCGTGTTATCGCGCATATTTCACTCATCGTCACCCGATTTCATATGTCCACGTGTTAGGCTTTGAATCATGCCTCACGTGAGGGGGCGAGAATTTCTGTCCCACATCGGAAAATTAATATCACCCGGCTCAGTAAATCAAAGAGGCCTCTCCACCTAACACCAATTGATTTAGGTTGGAATCCTCAATTTAACAGAAGAAGAAGAAACCCTAAGGTTGCGATGCGTCGCCTAAATCACTCTTCGCTTATTTGTTCTCAAATATTGAATTAAACGAGTTGCTTAATATTTTCGTAACATTATTATTGTTACTATTATACTGTTATATCTTAATCCATTACTATTATTAATCGGTTATCAATACATACATTAAATTACAATTGTTCCCAGTGTGGTGTTTCAAGGCCCCTGCGGAATACAAACCATCAGTCTTCGCCTCCCAAATGCAAGAACTTTAGTACAAGGATAGAGAAACCATTTCTCGTTGAAGGCATCGAAACCTATCTTAAATTTGCGCGATTTTATCTCACATGAACAGTGATACGGACCGAAATAGATGGGCCGAAAAACAAATAATAGAAGAGGCCCAATAAGCCCATGAAGAGGAAGAGCCCAGAATGAAGTACAGAATCGGACCTGGGAGAAAGGACCTGTGAAGGTCTCCCGGATATAAGCATTACCCGGACAAAGGAGGGAAGACTTTTGGGTATTTCAGGACGACAGAACAGCAGAAAAGAGGAAAGTAAGTCACAGAGACACATGTCGACCATGGATGGGGCAATATCACTGTGGGAAAAGCTGTAGCCATTTGCAGGCTGTCATTCAATCAACATTCGTCACTGTTCATTGTACCATACCAGTCACGTCCCCTGAAAACCTGGGATACTACTTGGGAGGGCTGCTGGGAGCTGCTATAAAAGGAAGAACTTAGCCAATTTTTAGGATAACGATGATGATTCTAACATCTTTCCACACACGAAAAAGACCCTCTCTCTCACTGTAATAATTCCTTTCCAGTAGATCTTTCAACATGTATGAGCGAAAGTGAGTTATGAGCGTGTAAATCTTCTAAGTATAGTGAAGACCCGTTTTAGAGCGCCCGTGGACGTAGGATCTGCAAAGATCCGAACCACGTAATTCTTGTGTTATTTCGTTTATGTTCAAACAGGTCCCCTACGTTCCTTCAAGCAGGTCCCCCGCGTTCCAACACGTTCAAACAGGTCCCCAGCGTCCAAAACACATCTCATCATGTCCCAGACAGGTCCCCAATGTCCCAAACAGGTCCCCAATGTCCCAAACAGGTCCCCAAACACGTCCTGACTTCTCCAATACGTCCCAATACTATAAATACGTCCCCAACAAGTCCCAAATACGTCCCTTTAAATTCCTTTACAAATAAGCACCTTACGCACGTAACTTTATCGATTCTCCGGCTATATAACCCCACACATATAAATCGCGTTGATTGGGATAGCCCCATATCAAATGGCGCTGTCTGTGGGAAATTCCGAGTTGAAGGCGTGAGTAATTTTGCCTATGTTGTGCGAAGTTTTGCTTAACGTTTTCTATTCTCTTTTCCTCTTCTTATTTCCACTGGGACGAGACAAAAATGCAAAAAACGCCGGGAAGAAGACTCTCTCTGCCAAAGAAGCTGGACTTATAAACCGCGGAGCTGCCGAAGCACAACTGAAGCTCCTGAGACATAATGCATTAAACACCACCTTGACCGAGAGGAGGAAAGGATGAAGATCCGAAGCTCCCCCTTCGGGACCTAAGAGCCCAGCTCCCCGCTGGTAAGAAGACCCGAAGCTCCGTCTTCGGGACCTCCCAGCTCCACGCTGGTAAGAAAATCCGACGCCCCGCCTTCAGGACCTCCAAGCTCCGCGCTACCACGAAGACCTGGTGCTCCGCTTTCGGGACCCAAGAGTCCAGCTCCACGCTGACGTCCGGAGATCCGCGGGGGATATAAGCCAAGCTCCTCGCTAGCACGCGAAAGTCCGTGGGACCTAGGAGCCAATCCCCACGCTGATGTACGAAGAGCCGCAGGAGATCAGAGTCTAGCTCCGCGCGAGCATACGAAGGTCCATGGACCTAGAAGTCAGCTCAACGCCGACACTCGAAGACCAGTGGGAGATAAAAGCCCAGTGCCATAAGGGCAAGATCCACAGGAAAACATCCCACGCTGATAAGGCCCTTGGCCAGAATTCCAGGGCCCTCTACATCCCCTTCTCAATTATATAATATTGCTATCATCATAAATATGTGACCACCATACTAACAATTGTTCCCTCTTGAAGGATAAGATTGAATGACTCATTCTAGGGCAAATCTGAAGGAGGTCACTTATCATGGCCTCGAACAAGATCAGAAGGTGGCCGAGGAGTGATCTGTAGGAACTGTGCCAACTAAAGGCAAATGTCGTCCACCTCCTCCAGATGGGGGCCGGTTCCAGTCAGGACCCATGTCCCTGTCATAGTAGGGGCGCGAGGCACTAGGGACTCCAATGGCCAACAGAGCTCGAATCATGCACTTAAGCATTTGAAGGACTTAGAGGTCCAGCTCCATGATAGTGTACCAAGGCCAGAAGGACCTCAAATCCCAGCTCTGCGCTGGCGAGAAGACCTGAAGCTCCCCAGCTCCCTGCTGATGAGAAGGTCCGTAACTCCATGCTCAGGACCTCCCAGCTCCACGCTGGCAGGAAGACCCAGAGCCCTGCCTTCGTGACCTTTCAGCTCCGCGCTGGCAAGAAGACACAGAGCTCCGCCTTTAGAATCTCCCTAGCTCCACGCTGGCAGGAAGACCCGGAGCCCCGCCTTCGGGATCTCTCAGCTCCGTGCTGGCAAGAAGATTCGAAGCTTCGCCTTCTGGATCTCCCCAGCTCCGTGCTGGCACAAAGACCTGAGCTCCTATATTCGGGATCTAAGGGCTAAGCTCCACGCGCAAAGCCTGACCCTTTATGAAGAACCACTGGGGAGTTACGAAGACCAGCTTCATGCTGGAAATAAACATATGATCTATGTGTTTGAGATCTCCACGCCGAGCTCCTCGCCAGCACAAGAAGGTCCGTAGGATCTAGAAGGCAGCTCCACGCTGGCGTCCAAAGACCCACGGACGTACAAGCCAAGCTCCGCGTTGGCACGCGAAGGTCCGTGGAACCTTGAAGCTAGCTCCGCGCCAACGCCTGAAGATTCGCAAGATATAAACGCCCTATTCCACGCGGGCACATGAGGATCAATGGGAGACATCCCGACTGATAAGGCCCTTAGCCAGGATCTCAGGGCCCTCTAGATCTCATTCTCTATTATATATTGTTTTATCGTGATAAATATATGCACTGCACTAACAATTATTATTGGTTGAAGGTTGCGATCGAGACGCTTATCCTGACAGAACACCCGAAAAAGGCGTTGGCCGCTGTAGCGAAGGAAGGCCCAGTGGATCTATTATAGAAGCTCCATACTGGTAAGAAAGATCTAAGATGATAAGGATCGGCGGATCCTACCCTTTAGTCGACAAAGGGAGGACGAGGACCTCCACACAATATCAGTAGGTCCAACACTGCGGTCCCGGGGACACCCACCACCATTTTCTCCGTAAAAAAGGAGCGCACCAACCAACGACCTCCATGATGGGAGCTCGCTGTGTCGTTGTCTCAAGAGCTCACTCAGAATTCCATAAAGCTGTTACGCTAGGAAGAAACAGGCGAGAGATGCGCCCATGGAAAACCACCTCAACCTCAGGATAGGGAGCTGTCGAGACCTCTTCTTAGGGTCCTAAAGAACCTCATTTCGTTATGCAATAGCATGAAGGAGATCCTCACTGTCTAAGGGACATCTCGTAAAAGAAGGAGCTCTTAGCCAGAATTACAGGGCCTCCTAAATCTATTTTTCATTTTCATTATCGATAAATGCATCGTACTAACAATTACTATCATTTGAAGGATCGAAAACATTTGAAGATGAAATCGAATGCCCCCTCCTACTGAGAAAGTTCGTAAAACAGGGCCCTGAACAAGGTCTGAAGGCAGCCGAGAAGGAGCCAGGGGGATCTGTGCCGCATAAAGGCAGACAACCCCCGCCTCCTCTGAAGGACCAGCTCCATGTAAGGCTCAGCCTCAAGCCAAGCTCCCGCTGGCAAAGGTCCGCAGGAGCTCAAAAGCCCAGCTCCGGGCTGGCATCCGGAGATTCCCGGAAGGTCGAAGTCCTCTCCTGCACAGGCATATGAAAAGCCACAAGGATTTGAAAGCCCAGGTCCCCACTGGCACGAAGACCTACAGTCCAGCTCCGCCCTGACGTGAAGGCCCTAATTCCCCGGGCCTAAAGAACAGCTCCTTGCTGAAAACGAGGACATGATCCGTGTATTCGAGATCTCCATGCTGAGCTCCTCGCCAGCATGCGAAGTTCGTTATAAGGGATCTCCAAACCAGCTGAAGCGCAACTCCGTGCTGGATGAAGGCAAAAAAGTCAAGCTCTGCACTGACACGCGAAGGTCCTGGGGACCTAGAAGATAGCTCCATGCTAACGTCCAAGCCTCTGGAGATCTGGGGCCAGGGACCTCGTTATTAACCGAGAAGAAACGGCGCTCCATTTTGCCATCACTTTCAAATCACAGGCCTCCAACAAGGAGCCCTGATACTAAGCGATGGGGCGTTATAACCACGCATTTGAGCGAGCGGGCGCTATAACAACGCGTTTAAGCGAGCGGGCGCTATAACCACGCGTTTAAGCGAGTGGGCGCTATAACCACGCGTTCAAGCGAAGCTGGCGCTATAACCAGGGTAAACTAATTATATCCCTAAGAAAATACCGCCTTGTCGGAATATACACATTTCATCATATAATGAAAGGTGCACCATATAATATAATCGATACCGAGGGTCGACGGACCTAAGGCATACAAAGACATCAAAGACTGATAGTCTGCGACGTGAGATGATGCCAAAGACCGACGGGTCGGCGGTGTACCCAACATCAAAGGCCACAGGTCTGCGACGTGAAAGATGCCCATGAGGGCGTACAAGATGCCACCGCTGACGGGCTGTGGTGTACAGGACATCAAAGGTCCTCAGGCCTGCGACGTAAATAGGTACCTCAGCGTAGCTGGCGCTATAACCAGGGTAAAACAGTGGGAGAGATCCCCACTTCATACTCAGGACCTTGGGGCCTACATTACTGAACTCGCTAAGGACAAGGAGAGCCTAGCGCAAAGCGACACCCGAGGACAATGACGACGGTCATTGCAACCAAGGGCGTGAATTCGTACTTGGCTTACGAATTGAATAAGCGAGCCGGCGCTATAACCATGCCACGATAATGATGTTCCCGGAAACATCCATCAGGTCCCGCGAAAGAAAATATAATACGAGGATGAAGGGAACTCCGATGAAACTTACGTACATGGGGAGTTAAGCTCCCCAAGTCCTTACCATCGTATCTCAAAAGGAGAAAATAACAATATTTCTTACAGGATTCATCACCCTGAAAAAGGCAAAAGGGAACTCGGAGATACGTACAGCAGGACCTAGGGATCTCCTTACAAGTGCAAAGGCTCGAAGAGGAGCTCCCCCATCAGGTCCCCGCCAGGGGAGTTGAACTCCCCTAAAAACATCGCAGGTCCTAAGATGCCCGAAAGGCCTTCCACCAAGTTCCCTGAGGAGTTGGAGACGACGGGCCAAGACCTCTGCATGCTTCTCTACAGAAGGAGCCAAAAATAGAAGACTCTCGGGAGCCTTGTGATCTCCTTGAAGCACGCATGATAAGGAAGGTCCCGCAGGGATGGCATGGCCTCAGCTCCCAAGGACTCAGCACCATAACCTCCATGAAGCATTGCTTCAGAAGAGGGACAAAATCCGTCAGACCCTCTGAGAACTTCTTCCCAGCAGCTGTAGAAAGAAGGTGCTGCTGGCAAGTCCTAGCACCTTCGGCCTTCGTATTTGCCAAAGCAGCTGCCGTTTGCAACTCCCCTATACACGCAGAGCCCTCATCCCACTCAGTTTTCTCTTTGGCAAAGGAACTCCATGACGTTGCAAAAGTGCTACCTGTTCCTCCAAGCTCCGCAGATCCCCCATATGCCGCTACACCAACGCGGACCTCTCATTCTCCATTTCTTCCTTTTCAGCTCCAAATTTCAATGCAGCTTCCCCAGCTATCTTATCCTTGGCGGCAAAGCTGGCCTGAACTTACTCCAAATGCCCTTGAAGGGCCTAACTACTTTCTTCTGACTCTCAGGCCGACGGCCACAGATGACCACACAACCACCTGATTTATCACCTAAGAACGCAGCAAAAGAAGTTCCAGTAGGGAAAACACCACCAGGAAGAAAAATCCCGATGGCCCAGCACTTCCATCCTTTTTCCTTCTCGAGCTGATCTACGAAATAGGGGAGGTCCTCTTTTGAAGATATCCCCTGTGAAACGTTCACTGAGATCCCCCCCGCTGTTGCTTCCTGACATTGGCAACTTCCGCTAGCTCCCCCGCTCGGTTTTGGTGGCACGCCAGCCTTTCTCTTAGCTCCCGAAATAGGAACGACTTCCTGAGCCGCTGAGATCCCGTCGTCCTTGGTGGAGCTGGGATATCTCTTCCCGAATGTACCTGGCTGCACGAATCTCACAAAGCATGGGAGCTGCGACAGGTGATCCGACCTGGGAAACCAGCGAAGTGGTTCCTTCCTCCACATCAGCCAACAAAACATGTCCCCTCAAGAGGTAATCGCGGTAGGGAGGTAAGGCCAATCTTACTATTTTACTCTAATTTACTTCTTGTCCCAAAAAGCAAAATTAGAGTAGGGGAGTGGTTGATATGGACCGACATAGATGGGCCGAAAAACAAATAATAGAAGAGGCCCAATAAGCCCATGAAGAGGAAGAGCCCAGAATGAAGTACAGAATCGGACCTGGGAGAAAGGACCTGTGAAGGTCTCCCGGATATAGGCATTACCCGGACAAAGGAGGGAAGACTTTTGGGTATTTCAGGACGACAGAACAGCAGAAAAGAGGAAAGTAAGTCACAGAGACACGTGACAATGGATGGGGTAGTATCACTGTGGGAGAAGCTGTAGCCATTTGCAGGCTGTCATTCAATCAACATTCATCACTGTTCATTGTACCATACCAGTCACGTCCCCTGAAAACCTGGGATACTACTTGGAAGGGCTGCTGGGAGCTGCTATAAAAGGAAGGACTTAGCCATTTTTCAGGATAACGATGACCATTCTAACTTCTTTCCACACACGAAAAACACCCTCTCTCTCACTGTAATAATTCCTTTCCAGTAGATCTTTCAACATGTATGAGCGAAAGTGAGTTATGAGCGTGTAAATCTTCTAAGTATAGTGAAGACCCGTTTTAGAGCGCCCGTGGACGTAGGATCTGCAAAGATCCGAACCACGTAATTATTGTGTTATTTAGTTTATGTTCAAACAGGTCCCCTACGTTCCTTCAGGCAGGTCCACCGCGTTCCAAACACGTTCAAACAGGTCCCCAACGTCCCAAACACATCTCATCATGTCCCAGACAGGTCCCCAATGTCCCTAACAGGTCCCCAAACACGTCCGACTTCCCCAATACGTCCCAATACTATAAATACGTCCCCAACAAGTCCCAAATACGTCCCTTTCAATTCCTTTACAAATAAGCACCTTACGCACGTAACTTTATCGATTCCCCGGCTATATAACCCCACACATATAAATGATTGGGATAGCCCCTTATCAAACAGCGTCGAGAAGGGCTTTTCGCAGAAAAGAAACTCGAATTCTTCATCCTTTGAGAGCATATTGTATCCTAAGTCATTGTCTTTAGAATGGCAGTGCAATCTCATAGGCGGAAAACTCCATGGGAGGCGACTGAAGACGTGAACTTTCATTTTGTGATAAAGGAAACACGATTCTACACCGACTGGGAAATGAGAAACGAAACAATGGATAGAATAAAGAGACCGAGGTAATTGAGTGCCATGGTAATGTAGTAGAGATGCTTGTTGTAAGAGAAATAACTTTTGTGGTGTCTGTTAGTTTATTGTAGGTTTGATGGAGTGTTATATATAGAGTTGAAGTTTCATCCTCTTGATAATGTAAGAGTAAACGATATGTGAATGGAAAATGTTTTACTTAATTAGGATGAATGAAGAAATGGGAATTGTTGTTAGTAATAATTTTTATATGGTAGTAATAGGAAATTGTATGACAGTTAATTAAAGGTCGGTTACTATTGTCGGATTTATTTTTGTTGACCTTTTTGGTCCATATATGTTAGAGAGTTTTGATGAACGACGTAATTGTAATGACATTAGGTCTATAAAATAAGCAATTCGATTTGGGACAAATAAAATGTCTAAGTTCATGATAAATGTTCAACCATGCATTCCTAATAAGCTGAAAATTGTTAAAGTGTTGAATATTTGAATTGCGTGTGATTTTGTGATGATTTAATGGAACTAAGTGATCGCATGTTATAGACAGTCCATGAGATAGGATATATCGTTCTGTGCTATATATGGAAATAATGCATGAGATATCCTACTGAGTTATAAAAGGAAAATATGATGTTTATATATGGAAAGTGATATATCCGTTGATACTTGTTTATTCCTGGACGAAAATCACTTATACGATTCTTGCATGCCTTTCACAACATTTAATGTGCAATTAATATCCTTCCTTATGCTGATTGGATTATTATATTTAGGAAAAATTTGATTTGATTAACCTTGTGGATAAGTTGCTCTTATATGGTATATGATATAATGGGTGTGATCTCTGATATAAGGAAAGTCGAGCCATGATGTGATAAATCGAATTAAGTAAGCTCTGATCTGATTTGCGTGCTAAACATGGTAAATATATTGATTAAATGCTATGAGCTGAACATGGAAAACGTGCTGATGTATTGCTATCTTGTGTGCCATACTTGGAAAGTAAATCTGAATTAACTCGTTACTACAAGCTGATAGCAGGAAATCACTTATGGGAAGTTCTGAAATGGAAAATACATGCGTAATGGTTAAATGAGTTTGATTACGAATTTGAGCCTCTATATGGAAAATAATCATGCTTTAAATGTGCTATATGACCGTTGTGATGACTTGGTATGAGCATGTTTTATATGGTATGATTGACTCGAAAGCTACATGGAAACTATACTTGATTTGGTGAATACTATATGATTTGACTTTCCATGTAAAGTGTTGATTGAAAAGGATTATATATAAGCTGCACTTCAGATTTTCGAGAAACCGAGAATTTACGAATTTAAGCCTACGAGAGATTCTTGAGCAGAGAGATACGAAGAGATTCCTAAGCCTTTAATTTGCGATAGCTTTCTGCCTTACTGAGCGTGAACCTGCATATCCATCACTGAGCGAGTGATTTATCCGATATTCCATCATCCCCTGCCATATATTCTGTCTTCGGACGTGTTGTCTTCGGACGTGAGCAATACCAAGGAGGCAAGGTCGACGTTTACGCACACGTGAAGGGAATGACAAGTCCGGGGGCCCTTCGGTAGCGAGCTGTGTCTGTCGGGATCAAGGAGATTCCGAGGAACGAAACTCAGCGTGTGGTAACCTAGTCTAGTGTTCGACTTGTTTCGGTTGTGTATTGGGCTAACCAATCAGTTTTGTATCCAGCTACGGTGCATTATAGTGATTGGTTAAACTCTTGGGAAGCAAATCCCAAGGAGAGGAGTAAACCCCAGTTGGGGATATAACCTCTATAAAAATCCTGTCTCGCATTTACTTTTCAGTTATTTCTTTATTGCTGTGAGACAGACCCGACGCACATCCGACGTTACTAGGGTATATCACGCATACTCGTCACAAACACCAGTAGGCATATCTAAGTCACCACACTTAATATTTGTGAAAAGAAGCATAAAATTTTATAAGCCTAATTCACCCTCCCCCCCTCTTAGGCACATTTATATCTTCATTTGGTATCAGAGCGGGTTACTCAAACAAGGCCTAACAAGCCTGAGCTAAAGATCTAATGGCTTCTTCGAGTTTTGATGTTTTTGCAGAGGGACAATCCCATACTAGGCCACCACTCTTCGTGGAACAAACTATGCTATATGGAAAAACCGTATGAAGGAATTCCTGATTGCTACTGACTATGACCTGTGGGATATCATCACGACTGGACCTTACAATCCCAAGAAGGTGGATGGAACCCCAAAGAAAGGTGCCGATTACGATGCAACAGACAAGCGAGGGATCTCTCTAAATGCCAAAGCCAAGAACATGATTGCCTGCGCACTTACTAGAGAAGAGTACAATCGTGTAAGCTCATGCGAATCTGCCAAGGACATGTGGGAGATGCTTCAAGTCACACATGAGGGAACCACTCGAGTCGTACAGGAAAGAATAGCCCTTCTAACTCACCAATACGAGCTGTTCAAAATGGAGGACAACGAGACCATAAGCCATATGTACGCGAGATTCATGAACATCATCAATCAAGTGTTCTCGTTGGGAAAGAAAATACCAGACGGTGAGAAAGTGCGGAAAATACAGAGATCTCTTCCAAGAGAATGGAATCCCAAAGTAACTGCCATCTACGAAGCAAAGGACTTGGACGAACTTTCCGTGTCAGAACTAATCGGATCTCTTACCACCTACGAGATGACTCAGATCTCCATCAAAGAGAAACCAACCGTCCGAAATCAACCAAACATTGCCTTTAACACCGAACAAGAAAACGTTTCAGAAGGTGAAGAAGAAACTGAGGAGGAACTAATGGAGCAGATTGCCATGCTGACCAGAAGGTTTGAAAAGTTTCGGATGAGAAGGAAGTTCAAGGGAAACTCCAAGTTCCAACCTAGGAACAAGGGAATATCGCCATCCGGGAACAGCGTGCAAAAATGTTTCAAGTGCAACAAGCCAGGCCACTTCGCCTCAAACTGCCCGATGGAAAATGGTGACAAAAAGGTGAAGAAGCAGAAAGCCATGGTTACTAACTGGGAAGGCCGAAAGTGAAGAGGAGGAAGATCTCGCCTACATGGCCAATGATGATGATCAGGTATCAAATTCATCCACTATTAAGAAAATATTATTCCGGAATGAATTATATGCTAGGCAAGATGAATCTCATGACAATGCTTCCTCAGTCCCTGAAGTAGATGAAAAGGAAGAGATGTTTGAAATAATCCAAAACGCAGAAAGAAGGATTAAGTCGCTAAACTTACAAGTAAAAAGCTTGGTTAGACAGCGAGATGATGTAGCTAGAGAGAAGCATCAAATGGATCTAGAAAATGAGCGCCTGAGAGCCGAACTAGAAACTCTTAAGGAAGAAAAAGCCCTATGTAATTGCGGAACTATTAGAAAGAAAGAAAATATATCTAGAGACATGTCCGTTCTTAAGGATTTCTTAGAAGAAAGATGTCGCACTAATGATAAACTTATTGAAGGACAACAAAATCTTAACATGTTACTCAGTATTCCCCGTAATATTGGAACATCAGGACTAGGATATCCCATGACACATAAGCATGTTGCACCACCTGCTGTTAGAAAACCTAAGTGTTTTTCATGCGGCCGTCAAGGTCATTATGCTAACCACTGTTTTCTGAAGAGAGCTGATAAAGCTAGATATGTCTGGAGGCCAAAGAAGATTCCTGAAGTCTCTAACACTGATCAATCAGTGTTCAAGAGATCACAGTCTGTAACACATGATATATAACGTGTGAACAGAAGTTTTTTCTCTACTAACCAATTAGGACCCAATCAAAGTTGGGCACCTCAGAAGAGAAATGATTCATGCAGGTACAAAGAAGAAAATCCAGCAAGAAGAACAAGTGGTACCTCGACAGTGGGTGTTCCCACCATATGACAGGTGATATTAGTAAGTTTGTGTCGGTGAAAGCCTATGATGGAGGATATGTCTCCTACGCCGACAACACTAAAGCTAAAATCATTGGGGTTGGAACTGTTGGTAACATTTTACATACTACTATAGATGACGTATGGTTAGTTAAGAATCTAGAACATAATCTCATTAGCATTAGTCAATTATATGATAAGGGTCACACGGTAACCTTTGAAAATGATAAGTGTGTTGTTAGAAACAATGATAAGGTACTGTTTAGTGCATCTAGGGATAGGAATATTTGTTGCATAACTCTTGATGATATCACTGACCAGAACGTCAAGTGCTTAGCAGTTACACAGGATAACACCTGGTTATGGCATAGACGCTTAGGACATGCCAACATGGAATTACTGTCTCACATCACAAGCAATGCACTGGTGCGAGGTGTTCCTGACTTAAAGTTCATCAAGGACAAAACATGCAAGGAATGCCAAATGGGCAAGCAGACCAAGACATCGTTCAAGGCAAAGAATGTGATATCCACATCCCGACCTCTGGAACTGCTGCATCTCGACCTTTTTGGTCCTGTTCAGACGATGTCTTTGCGAGGTAAAAGATATGCCTTTGTGATCGTTGATGATTACTCCAGATATACTTGGGTGATTTTCCTTGCACATAAGAATGAGGCACTAGATAACTTTGCATCGTTAGTTAAGAGACTTGAAAATGAAAAAGAAATAAACTTATGTAGGATACGCAGTGATAACGGGCTGGATTTGATAGTAAATCATTTGCATCATTCTGTGATCAGTACGGATATAGTCATAACTTCTCTGCCCCTATAACTCCCCAACAGAATGGCGTAGTTGAACGTAAAAATAGGGTATTACAGGAAATGGCTAGGTCTATGTTACATGAGTATGATATTCCTAAACAGTTCTGGGCGGTAGCTGTTAGTACAGCCTGTTATGTGTCTAACCGTGTCTTCCTTAGGCCGATATTAAAGAAGACCTCTTATGAAATCTGGCATGGTAGAACTCCAAATATAAGTTACTTTCGTGTGTTTGGATGCAAATGTTTTATCTTGAACGATAGAGATAAGAGGGGAAAATTTGACTCTAAAGTTGATGAAGGGATATTCCTTGGTTACAGTCTTCACTCTAAGGCATATCGTGTTTATAATAAAAGGAAACTGACTGTTCAGGAGTCCATACATGTTACTTTTGATGAGATACCTAACGCAGATGCTACTGATAAGGAAGGTATAGATTTGCCCTGTGCAGAATTACAGGATATTAAAGACAGTGAGGAAGATATTCCCAAAGATGAAAATGTAGAGACAGTGGAGCAGGAAGGTGATGAACTGCAACCTAGAAAATGGAAACATGCTTCCAGTCATCCAACAGATCAAGTGATAGGAAACATCAGATCTGGAATCAAAACTCGAGCAACTATACGAAATCAGGATACGGAGGAATCTCATGATGTACTACTTTCAATGATGGAACCAAAGACAGTCCATGAAGCCCTAGATGATATATCATGGGTCGCTGCCATGGAAGATGAGCTATCCCAGTTCGAAAAGAGCGAAGTATGGACACTCGTAGAGAGACCAAACGATAAAACCATTATAGGAACAAAATGGGTCTTCCGGAACAAACTGGAGGAACATGGTAAAGTCACCAGAAATAAAGCGAGGTTAGTCGCAAAAGGATATTCCCAGGAGGAAGGTATTGATTTCGATGAAACCTTTGCACCCGTAGCTAGATTAGAGTCTATACGTGTCTTACTTGCATATGCATGCTTTAAACGTTTTAAACTCTTTCAAATGGACGTAAAAAGTGCATTTTTAAATGGCTTTATAAATGAGGAGGTTTATGTAGAACAACCACCGGGCTTTGCTAGGGAAGATTTTCCAAATCATGTTTTCAAGTTGAATAAAGCATTATATGGTTTAAAGCAAGCACCTAGGGCATGGTATGAAAGGCTAAGTAAGTTCTTGATTGACATAGGATTTTCGACTGGAACTATTGATAACACGCTGTTTATTAAGTATGAAGGTGATCACATGATACTGGTCCAAATATACGTTGACGTTATCATATTTGGTAGTACTAATATCATTCTTTGCGAGGAATTCTCTAAGTCTATGCAGAAGGAATTTGAGATAAGTTTAATCGGTGAGCTGAACTACTTCTTTGGGTTGCAAATAAAGCAACTTGACGATGGAACTTTCGTATCCCAGACGAAGTACTGCAAGGAATAACTGATAAAATTCGGGATGAACGATTCCAAAGCGATTTCCACTCCCATGCATCAGACCACCAAAATAGACAGTGGCAATCAGGTACACCAGTTGATCAAGCGGAATATCGAGGTATGATTGGAAGCCTTCTTTACTTAACTGCTAGTCGTCCTGATATCATGTTTGCTGTTGGTATGTGTTCGAGATATCAGTCTGACCCTAGGGAATCCCACTTGACCGCAGTTAAGCGTATACTTAGATATATCAAGGGTACTGTCGATTTTGGTCTGTGGTACTCTCATTCGGATGAATTCCCATTAATGGGATATTCCGATGCCGACTATGCCGGCTGTAGGGAAGATAGGAAAAGTACTAGTGGAACTTGCCAATTACTTGGAAATTCCATGGTAACTTGGTCTAGTAGAAAGCAAAATGCTGTCGCCCTCTCCACAACCGAAGCTGAATATATGGCCTTAGGAAATTGCTGTCAACAAGTTCTTTGGATGAAACAAACCCTTAGTGACTTTGGGTTAGGTTATAACAAGATTCCTATTATGTGTGATAGCACTAGCGCTATTAGTATTATTAAGAATCCCGTGCATCACTCTCATACTAAGCATATTGAGGTTAAACATCATTTCATACGAGACCATGTTCAGAAGGGGAATATCAGTGTGGAATTCGTAGGAACAAATGATCAGCTTGCTGATATCTTCACGAAACCCTTAATTGAGGCAAGATTCTCCGACATCCGTGATCGATTGGGAATTATCGAGCTGAATAAGGTTAGTAAATCTGCCTAAATTCTATCATTTACTCTAGGTTATTCTATTTTAGATAGAAATTCATAGTTATCCCATCTTAAGATATTTAGCTCTTAGAATATTTTTGTGGATCTCATAGATCTTTTCCTTAAGTGAAATTCTCGTATTTTAGGAAGAAATTCGTAGTTATCCTTTCCAAGACATTCCTTCAGCCATCTAGTTTAATTTAGGAATATCCGATCCTCTGGATCTGTCCTTAAATGTGATCAGGTTATTTAAGGAAGGAACGCGTGGATACCGTTTCAGCCGTTCAGTTATTTTAAGGAACTCATTTATTCAAAATATATTCCTATCAAATCCTGTCAGATCCTTTCTTTATTATGAAATCCCGTCAAATCATTCTGATATCTCTGACAGTTTTTCCAGTCTCTACTTTGAAATTTCAAATTTCAAATTTCGAAATCATCCTTATCCCTTCCAAGAATAAACCGACATCATTCCTTTAAAATTCAGAACCGTTCCTCAACCTTCATTATTCAATCATCTTCTCCAAACATTTCCTTAATCTCCAAACCCTCATCAATGGCCAAAACTTCCAAAGCTGTCAACCCTGAATCATCAAGCCGTAAACGCAAGGAACCCGTGTCCGACACCGACGAAACTCCGCTCAACTCACCTTCCAAATCACCAAAACAAGCCTCGCCTTCTGCTCGCAAAACCCGTTCCAAAGCCAAATCTTCGGAAAAGATCTCAACCCCTTCCAAAACATCCAAGAAGAAAGAAGAAAACCAAGAAATCCAAATCACCCGAGCCAGAAAAATCTGTCTCTAGTCAAGAAGTTCCTGAAGATGTTGATGAGGATACCCAGAAATCACCGCCACGATCTCAAACTCCACCAGAAATCCAAAAATCCCCTTCACCATTTGAAAAGACCTCGCCATCTCCTCAACCAGATTCGTAAACTTCTGACATCCCCTCTATTGATCTGTCCAACCCAACTGAGATCCCAGTTGAAGCCCTGTTTCTAGAAGAAAGTAACCAAACCGTCTACAAAAGCTTTAGCAACCGAGATATCGCTCGTGGTCGAGGCGTCGCATTCGACAAGTTGCCTGCTGGCACTGTTATCACCTGGCTGAAAGACTACGGATGGGAAAAATTCCTGAGTATCAACAAGTCTTACTACCCAGAAGCTGTCAAGCTCTTCTACGCAAACTTTGACTACGATGAGCATGAGGGACACATCAATGTCCGCTCCTATGTACTGGGAGGCAGAATCCACTGGACCACGAAGAAGATCAACGAAATGCTTGGAGTTCCTGATGAACCCTTCTGCCACTACGACATGAACGACTGGTGCCATGCTGATGGCTTCGACCCCACTGATGTCCTTCAGAAACTCTGGAATACCCGTACCAAGCCCCGCTTTTCAGATGGAGAAGCTCTCAATCAACTTCCCATAGATTTCTTCTTGCTTCATAAGCTACTGATCATGACCTTGTGGAGTGCCAAAATCGGAAGTGGCGGCCACTCTACCACTATGAATTTCATGAGCACTTTTGCCGTGTACATGATATCCCAGAATCGCAAGTTCAACCTCGGGTATGTGATCCTGAAGCACATGATCCAGACTGTTGAAAACAAAGACAAGGCTTTGCCTTACGGAATGTTGCTCACGCACTTCCTTGAGTGTGAAGAAGTCCAGATGCCGCCGGCATGGGAAGATACGGCCATCCACATTGTGGATCTTGTGACTCTGAAACGCATGGGGATTCATTACACTAAGGGTCAGGGCTGGTTCAAGGCCAAGGAAAACAGATCAGTAGATAGCGCCCAGAAAAGGTCGGCTGCGAAAGGGAAAGCGAAGGTCAAAAGCGACGAGGACGATGACTACGAGGATGAGCTGAGCGTAGGGAAGGCAGGAATCTCAGTGTTGCGCCGCGATATCTCTGATATCAAGGCTGATAATCAGAAGCGCTTCCGCAAGCTCAAAGAGCAGTATACCGAGCTGACACTCAAACTATCCAAGCTCTCAAAGCTCGTCAGGAAGTCCCTTCCTAAGCCCGCAGATTCTGAAACATCTTCAAGCCAGTAGGCTGCCCCTCTAGTTCCATTCAGCTCCTAGTTGCCCCTAGGATATTTCAGTATCGTTTAGTTTTTAGGTATCCCTCCCGCCTTTTTTGATAATGAAGGGGGAGTAGTAAGTAAGTTTACGCGTTGAGCGTCTAAGTGTTTTGGTGGTAAGTGATGTATAGGGAGGCTCGTTGAACCCTAGTCTATATAATATTTGCTTTTCGGATATATCTTCAATGCTCTATGCGTTTAAATATTTTTGCTCTGATCTCTGGATATATCTGTGCTGATATTTCATTGCGTAATCTGATCTTACAATGTGATACAGTGATACCTTGATTGTGCTGATCTTACAATGTGATACAGTGATACCTTGATTTGTGTGAAATTACTTGAGAAATGCTAAGTGCCTACTGCGATGATTATCTGACTGCTTGAGTCATGCTTGGAACATGCGCACTTAAGTAGGGGGGGCACACTCACGGGTAAATTTCAAAACTTTGTACTCATGATATAACCTGGAACATGAGACGATATATCCGCACTTAGACAGGGGGAGCAAATTCATTCACGATATATCTTTGCATGTCATAGAGATAACTGCACATAGGCAGGGGGAGCAAATAGGAACCACATGTGATTAGGAAATATCGTATGCTCTGCTTGTGATTATGGAACACTTAGACATGTACGCTAGGACTTGCACGATCGAATATGCTTACTTGCTTCCGTGCTGCATCAATTACATGTCATCATCAAAAAGGGGGAGAATGTTGACCTTTTTGGTCCATATATGTTAGAGAGTTTTGATGAACGACGTAATTGTAATGACATTAGGTCTATAAAATAAGCAATTCGATTTGGGACAAATAAAATGTCTAAGTTCATGATAAATGTTCAACCATGCATTCCTAATAAGCTGAAAATTGTTAAAGTTTTGAATATTTGAATTGCGTGTGATTTTGTGATGATTTAATGGAACTAAGTGATCGCATGTTATAGACAGTCCATGAGATAGGATATATCGTTCTGTGCTATATATGGAAATAATGCATGAGATATCCTACTGAGTTATAAAAGGAAAATATGCTGTTTATATATGGAAAGTGATATATCCGTTGATACTTGTTTATTCCTGGACGAAAATCACTTATACGATTCTTGCATGCCTTTCACTGCATTTAATGTGCAATTAATATCCTTCCTTATGCTGATTGGATTATTATATTTAGGAAAAATTTGATTTGATTAACCTTGTGGATAAGTTGCTCTTATATGGTATGTGATATAACGGGTGTGATCTCTGATATAAGGAAAGTCGAGCCATGATGTGATAAATCGAATTAAGTAAGCTCTGATCTGATTTGCGTGCTAAACATGGTAAATATATTGATTAAATGCTATGAGCTGAACATGGAAAACGTGCTGATGTATTGCTATCTTGTGTGCCATACTTGGAAAGTAAATCTGAATTAACTCGTTACTACAAGCTGATAGCAGGAAATCACTTATGGGAAGTTCTGAAATGGAAATATGCGTAATGGTTAAATGAGTTTGATTACGAATTTGAGCCTCTATATGGAAAATAATCATGCTTTAAATGTGCTATATGACCGTTGTGATGACTTGGTATGAGCATGTTTTATATGGTATGATTGACTCGAAAGCTTACATGGAAACTATACTTGATTTGGTGAATACTATATGATTTGACTTTCTATGTAAAGTGCTGATTGAAAAGGATTATATATAAGCTGCACTTCAGATTTTCGAGAAACCGAGAATTTGCGAATTTAACCCTACGAGAGATTCTTGAGCAGAGAGATACGAAGAGATTCCTGAGCCTTTAATTTGCGATAGCTTTCTGCCTTACTGAGCGTGAACCTGCATATCCATCACTGAGCGAGTGATTTATCCGATATTCCATCATCCCCTGCCATATATTCTGTCTTCGGACGTGAGCAATACCAAGGAGGCAAGGTCGACGTTTACGCACACGTGAAGGGAAGGACAAGCCCGGGGGCCCTTCGGTAGCTGTGTCTGTCGGGATCAAGGAGATTCCGAGGAACGAAACTCGGCGTGTGGTAACCTAGTAGTGTCTAGTGTTCGACTTGTTTCGGTTGTGTATTGGGCTAACCAATCAGTTTTGTATCCAGCTACGGTGCATTATAGTGATTGGTTAAACTCTTGGGAAGCAAATCCCAAGGAGAGGAGTAAACCTCAGTTGGGGATATAACCTCTATAAAAATCCTGTCTCGCATTTACTTTTCAGTTATTTCTTTATCGCTGCGAGATAGACCCGACGCACATCCGACGTTACTAGGGTATATCACGCATACTCGTCACAAACACCAGTAGGCATATCTAAGTCACCACACTTAATATTTGTGAAAAGAAGCATAAAATTTTATAAGCCTAATTCACCCCCCCCTCTTAGGCACATTTATATCTTCAATTTTCATTTTTAAGGGAATCAAATTGAAGAAAGGAAAAAATCACACAATGAAAATATATAGTGGATAGTCTGAGATGAACAATTAAAAATGATTTGATTTTAAATTTCTCAATAAAGAAAATTACAGTCTTGAATTGAAGAGATTATTGGCATACATATGATAATAATCTGTTAAAAAAAGGCTATAAACTACATACATATTACTAAACTTTCGAAAATTTTTGGGAGCCGTGGCCCCTCCAGGACACAACATAGATCTGCCCTCGTGTGTAATTATAAAAAATCTGGCTATGGAAGTCCTATAAGTGTATGGTTAGTAAATTAAAACAATCGTATTGTGAAGATGTGTAATACCATTTACAACCAATACTAAATACTAATAATATATCCGCAAACATAAAAAGAAAAACTCCAACCAACAGTGAAAACACATACCTAAAATGAGTTTAATGTCAATTCTCCCTTTTTATGCATATTCTTATCAAATCATATACGCGTTTTCATTTGATACCAATGCATCACTTTTTAGCTCCCATAAAGCAACCCATGCTAATTTTAATACTCCCTCTGTCCCAGCCGCATATTAAGGTGGCATTATTATAATAATTGATATGGGGTATCCCAATCAAAAGAATTTGTATGTAGGGCTCAGATTTATATAGCCGGTAAGTTTAATATCTCAAAGTTTCAGGACGTGCGTAAGGTGCTTATTTGTGAGGAAACTGAATGGGACGTATTTGGGATCTTAGGACGTGTTTGGGACCTATTTCGGACGTGTTGGGACGTGTCGCGACGTGTTTGGGACGTGTCGGGATGTGTGGGGATGTGTTGGGATGTGTGGAGACGTGTTGGGATGTGTGGAGACGTAAATAAAGGGACACAAGATGTACGTGGTTCGAATCCTTTCGGATTCTACGTCCACGACGCTCCGGAACTGTTTTAACTATACTTGGACGAATTACACACTCAAATCACTCACTTTCTCTCATATATGCTAAGATCAAGTGGAAAATAATTATTACAGTGAAAAGAGAAGAGTTCTAAGTGTTTTTTGTGTGTTGAATGGGTTATGCTCGTGAAAATGGCCAAGTATGGGTATTTTGAGGAGCTCCCAACGCCTAGCTCGGCCTAGATTCCAGAATTCCCGGAGATGGGACCTTCTGGGACAACGTAATGTGCAGTCTGGGCTGTCTGTCAGGAGTAGCAAGAGGATGGGACTTGGCTCTGTTGTCAGAAAAAGCAGGCTGCTGGCACAGTTACTGTCAGAACAGCTTTTCAGTGTTGTCAGGCTGTCAGACGTCTTTTCAGGCTTCTAGACCTTCAGCGTGGCTTCCTCAAGACGATTCCTCGGGACGACAGGACCTGCGTAGCACAACAGGTCCCAAAACACTTCCATAATAAGGGTGTTAGTTCTCTAAAGCCTTTCGGATGTCCCTAAAAGCCTTATTTTCTGTTGTTAGCTCCCCAAACTGTGTTGGAGGTCCTTAAAACCTGTCGGAGGTCCCTAAAAGTCTCCCTTTACAATCTAACCTTATATTTTTTCAAGGAAACTCTTATCTTTTTACTAAGTTTTCTTAACAATTATATCATAAGCTAATTATTTCCTTAATTCTCTTTTTTAGCCTGCCTAATTATTGATCCACATCAACCGCTCCCCTACTCTAATTTGCATTGGGGACAAAGTGAATTAGAGTAAAAATTCGTAAGGCATGCTGTAATTTAAGTAGATAATCGCAAGGTAGGTCTTACCAGGACTCACCCAAAACCCTTCTATTCCTGGAAAGACCCGTCTTATGAGCGGAAATAGTTCCCAAGTTCCTTCGACTCCTCAAGCCGGTGCACCCTCTGTAGCTCCCTTGCTCCCTCAGGTCCTTTCGGCCAAGGCTGTTCGCGAGGAGGTCCCTCCTTCTGTGAGGAGACAGAATGCTCCTGCGGCATTTTCCCATGTCAGGAAGCCCCCATTGCTGTGACGACCCTACTTTTCTAATTAGGATTAGTGGCGGATTTCCGCAACGTAAGCCGCGGAAGGCCCGTCTAATTAAAACTTTTTCCTAAAATAGTATATATTACTATAAACATATGTCTACATTGTCTTCTCTGTACACGGGCCGAAGCCCCAAAATTATCAAAAGAACAAAAAGCGCTAATGCTGCTCCACAGGTCTTCATCCATGTACCGCACCGCCCTCAAAAGTCCGTGGAGCACCGCCACCAGCCGCCTCAGTCACGACGTGTATCAGCGTCGGACTCAGTACCTACAACACGTAAACACTGAGCAATTTGCCCAGTAGGTGAATAAAATGCATGTATGCAAGTGTGCACTCAACCCGATCCCAATTTCCCACGACATGATATAATGCACACTCTTTCTTTTCCCACATTCCTATTTCACATGATACGGGGCCCTAGGTTAGGCTCGACACCTCCGCGCGCAATAGACTACTGGGAGGCCACCCCCAAGTCTCGCGGCGAGCTACGCCGGTAGTGCACTGATCGATCACGTCAATGTCCTCCTACCAGGTCGTATATCTCCCGCGCCAGTCACCAAGAAAATCCCATCCGGCGGTATGCACCCCGAATCGATCACGTCCGGGTAGACAGATCGATCACGTCTGTCTCCGCCAGGTGCCCAGTGAGCCCAACCTCGACTCCTCTAAGAGTCACCAATCACAAGCATCTCTTTCTACCCCGTACGTCAATATCTCATATTATTACCGTCACACTACGGTACAATCATCTCTCGCCCTAACGTGATATGCACGTGCCATTCATATAAAAGTATCATAAAACATGATTTATATAAAACGTACGTAAAACATATAAGTCACATAAGTCACGTAAATCACATAATCACATGAAACACATAATTGTGTTTACGTATTGTAGATGGATGATCCACCTACCTGTCCTCCCGCTACACTCAAATAAGAAATCCGTCGACGTCCCTAACTGTCGATCCTCTGAATATAATAATATTATTAGTATATATGCTAGTTCTCGAAAACCCTAAAATATTGAAAACCCTAGATATAGCAAAATTCTAAAGTACCGAAAATTTATTAATTAAAGCACAATGTCGAACTACAAATGTCGAGCTATTCCTACCAAAATGTCGAATATAAAAGTCGAGACCTTCTAAGAGCAAATGTCGAGACTTCTTAGGATAAAATATCGAGATCTAATAAATGTCGAAGTAACTAATATCGAGATCTATATAAGTATAACTAATGTCGAGAACTTAGCTTGCCGAAGGAGTTTAGATAAATATCGAAATCTTTAAAGATGTCGGGTATTGAAATGAGTCGAGTTCTTTAAGAAATGTCGATAGCTATTCTCTCCTTTGAAAAATGTCGGGACATCTAAAACAAATATAAATGTCGAGATTCCAAACCACATTAATATCCTAAAAATATCGAGACCCTAAAAAAAGTCGAGACCTTCATTCTATGATAAATGTCGAAATCCATAAAATGTCGATATCTAAATCGAAATATATAAAATATCAGTACATACTATAACATACCGAGATTTCATTCGACATTTTTTCTACATACATCTCGATATTTATCAAACACTGTGAAATCTATCTATACAGTTCTTCGACTTTCTATAACACAGTTCGACGTCTTCCTTCAATTAGCCTACCATCATATATCGACATTTACTCCTCATGAAGCACTGTAAATCCCTTATGATCAGATACGGGTTCTAACTAAGAATAATAACTAATTCTCCAAACATAAAACTATCGAAACCCATCTCAAAGATCACCACTTCATAAGTAGAAACACCTAGTTAGTAGAACTGAATTAAGTGTGTTAATCACAAAGGGGCAAATCGTATGTTAAACACAAATAACTCAGAAAATCGTTACAGGCTCTTATCCCGTTACCTAAACACATATGCTTGTCTTCTAGACTTCCGATAGATTTATGAAATTAGTATCTATATAAATATAAACATCAGGAATAATTTAATTACTTCAAATTTAAGAACTATACCTTACTTCACGCGATTGACTTCTGTATTTCTAAGCTTTCTTTTGTAATGGAACTCCTTAGTACTGCCTAGAATTCTTTTCGCTCCTCGTTCGTATGGGATGATTGAGGGTTTTCTTTTTATTGTTCATTCTTATTAGAGTATATTTACTAGATAAACATTGATTATTGGGAAATGGGAGTGATGGGACAAGTTAATGACGTGAATTCCCTCAACCTTAAGAAACTTCATTTGTCAATATTTATCTAGCTACTTGGGCTTTAATCGTATGGTAAATATAGCCCATTAATAATAAATTTGTTGCATGTCACTATCCAAGTCCTAATGCACAATATTTCGTAATTAATTATATCGAAATCCCGTATTAAAATCTACGGGTATTACATTCTCCCCCCCTTAAAAGAATTTCGTCCCCGAAATTCAATGGTGGGGAACTCGAGTGTTAGTTCTACGACTAAACTCGTCCAATCTATTTTCTATGTTTTAGTCATTTCTATTTCCACTACGCTTCCGCTGCGCACTCCTATTTTCGTGATCCGGTTCTAGTTCTACGACTAGAGATCGGAGCAGCTCCAGATTATAGGATTAATAACGAATTCTATTTCCTGATTCGGAGGTAATTCCGAGAGATCTTCGAGAAGTATATCGGGGTTTTTACTACCAGTACCTCCTCTAGTTTTGGCTGGGAAGATATATCGACTGTTACCACAAATTCCAGGAATGTTTCGCAACCCGTATTTACGAGTCGATGAGCTTTCAAGGCATAAATCCGAGGGATTGGTTTACTATTTATCTTTACAGAAAATTCAAATTCCCTCCCTCGGTGACTGGAACCTAACTACCCTGTCCTTTGGGCGATTCCCGTGGTACGAAGAAACTACGTACTGGTAGAAAGAATGGGTGGGATATATTTCCCGTCTTCGTCACGAAAATGGCCCAACAAAAACGAATGTGTGACCCCAAAATCGATATGAATTGAAGACGGTACGTGGAAATATTCAACGTTCCCGTGGCTACAGTTGGGTTCGCCTCCGCCTCTTTGTTTGTCAGCGTGAAAACTCGCGCAGATACATGTGGAGGTCGAATTAAGTTCTGCGGCTGATTTTGCAGCAGAGGTTGAGTTCTCGTGCAGTTCCGTGCAACGTGTCCGGTCTCTCCACACCGGAAGCACTGCAGATTCTGCACAGATCGAGGTCCGTAACAAACATCAAAATGATTCCGCCCACACCGTTGGCATCGGGGTGCTGTCATTGGTGGTTTATTGGGGACGTTAGTCTGTTCTTGATAAACGTTCGGGCACCAATTTTGCTGGTCGGGTCAGTTACTCTTATTTTTCAAACCATTACCAATAAACTGTCGCTTTTGAGCGCTTTCTCCTTGTTGACTCTTTCTCTCTCTTCCGTTTGCTTCCTGAGCTTCCTTCACCACTCCTTCCGCCTGCTCGGCTATCAGTGCACGCTCTGTCGCTTGGCGGAATTCCAGCTTTCGCACGCCCGCTATGCTCAAGTCCCGATAGAATTCGGGTTTCAGTCCTCTAAGAAATCTCGTTACTTTTAGCGTATTTGTTGCTACGAGATGAGGAGCAAAACGGGACAATTTCTCGAATCTGCGGATATATTCCGCAATTGGCATGCGACCTTGCTTCAAGTTTATGAACTCGTATATTCGCTGCTCTTGGTCGTGAGCAGTGAAATACTTGTCGTAGAAAAGCTCTATAAATCGCTCCCATGTCATGGTAGCATGACCCTCTAATCACTTTTACGGCATTCCGCCAAAAAGGCCAGCTTCCCCGAAGCAGGGAAACGGCACACAAAACCTTTTCATTATTCGGCAATCGGCTATAGTTAAAGAGATCCTCTATGGTGCCGATCCAGTCCTCGGCCACCGCAGGGTTGGCGGCCTCGGCGAAGGTTGGAAATTTAGTTTGCGGAATCTCTTCCCTATGGAAGTCGAATATTGGTTCATATCGTTGAGAGTATATATATTAAAACTACAATTCAGACCAATATTCATTTGATACGCTCAAGTATTAAAATATTCCTCCAACTCTTTATTACATCGTGTCGAGTTTCCGCATGAGTAGGTATCTAAGTCGCTTACTAGAATAGGCGAGGAATATTTTTAACTTCATATGTTGACATGAGAAAATGAAATTGCACAGCTCGGGTATCAAAGGGACGGGATGGTCACAGATAGTCAACGTACTCGTTATCCCTATAGGAAGGATTTCTGTTTTCATAAGGTTCAAATCGAACATTTGATCAAAAACCCGTGAGGGTTGTCCTGATAGTTGGACTAAGTCCAGTAGAGTCAAATCTACGCTCCCGACGATTAACCAAGTTATAGCAAAACATTACTATCGTGTCGAAATTATCTATTATATTTGACTATGGATAATTACGAAATTCAGTTATTTTCAAAAATAATTTTCGGAATAGATTTCGAACCAATCTTCGAATGGCCAGTTCAAAAATTCTTTCAAAAACTCTTTCGAAAATTCTTTCGAAAATCACTTCTTTTCAAGATAAATCTCGAACTTGCAAAACTTCCGACTTCTCCATCTTACGGACACTTATTTCGAAAATCATCCCTTTGAAAATTTAGAAATAATGAAAGTCATAATTTTAACATTTCGAAAATCATCCTAAATTACCTATTATTAGGATCTTTGGAAAGTCGACTTTTGTCGACTTCTCACTGTAATTGTTCTTCGCTTTATGTTTTTCCAAAAATCTCCACACGATCGAGCTGTGGGGAGGAACGATGCTCAGATGAGCTTCGACGATTGATCAGATCGTTAATTTGGTCTGACTGATGCTGGATCAGTTCAGTCAGACGATGGATCGTATCGCGTTCACGAGTCGGGGACTCAGGTTCGTCCCTACGACTTGATTCTCCTAAAAGCACTCGTCTCGGTCGTCCTCTCGACATTTGAAAATACCATACATAAAGCACATAAACGAGCACATAAGGTCATATAATCACATAAACACATAACGCTTACAGGCAAGACTGGTTCTCCCGGCTACTGAGCGGCAGTACATGGACAGTCTTCAGAATCTAAAGCCTAAGCTCTGATACCACCTGTGACGACCCTACTTTTCTAATTAGGATTAGTGGCGGATTTCCGCAACGTAAGCCGCGGAAGGCCCGTCTAATTAAAACTTTTTCCTAAAATAGTATATATTACTATAAACATATGTCTACATTGTCTTCTCTGCTCCGCCCTCAAAAGTCCGTGGAGCACCGCCACCAGCCGCCTCAGTCACGACGCGTATCAGCGTCGGACTCAGTACCTACAACACGTAAACACTGAGCAATTTGCCCAGTAGGTGAATAAAATGCATGTATGCAAGTGTGCACTCAACCCGATCCCAATTTCTCACGACATGATATAATGCACACTCTTTCTTTTCCCACATTCCTATTTCACACGATACGGGGCCCTAGGTTAGGCTCGACACCTCCACGCGCAATAGACTACTGGGAGGCCACCCCCAAGTCTCGCGGCGAGCTACGCCGGTAGTGCACTGATCGATCACGTCAATGTCCTCCTACCAGGTCGTATATCTCCCGCGCCAATCACCAAGAAAATCCCATCCGGCGGTATGCACCCCGAATCGATCACGTCCGGGTAGACAGATCGATCACGTCTGTCTCCGCCAGGTGCCCAGTGAGTCCAACCTCGACTCCTCTAAGAGTCACCAATCACAAGCATCTCTTTCTACCCCGTACGTCAAGATATCATATTATTACCGTCACACTACGGTACAATCATCTCTCGCCCTAACGTGATATGCACGTGCCATTCATATAAAAGTATCATAAAACATGATTTATATAAAACGTACGTAAAACATATAAGTCACATAAGTCACGTAAATCACATAATCACATGAAACACATAATTGTGTTTACGTATTGTAGATGGATGATCCACCTACCTGTCCTCCCGCTACACTCAAATAAGAAATCCATCGACGTCCCTAACTGTCGATCCTCTGAATATAATAATATTATTAGTATATATGCTAGTTCTCGAAAACCCTAAAATATTGAAAACCCTAGATATAGCAAAATTCTAAAGTACCGAAAATTTATTAATTAAAGCACAATGTCGAACTACAAATGTCGAGCTATTCCTACCAAAATGTCGAATATAAAAGTCGAGACCTTCTAAGAGCAAATGTCGAGACTTATTAGGATAAAATATCGAGATCTAATAAATGTCGAAGTAACTAATATCGAGATCTATATAAGTATAACTAATGTCGAGAACTTAGCTTGCCGAAGGAGTTTAGATAAATATCGAAATCTTTAAAGATGTCGGGTATTGAAATGAGTCGAGTTCTTTAAGAAATGTCGATAGCTATTCTCTCCTTTGAAAAATGTCGGGACATCTAAAACAAATATAAATGTCGAGATTCCAAACCACATTAATATCCTAAAAATATCGAGACCCTAAAAAAAGTCGAGACCTTCATTCTATGATAAATGTCGAAACCCATAAAATGTCAATATCTAAATCGAAATATATAAAATATCGGTACATACTATAACATACCGAGATTTCATTCGACATTTTTTCTACATACATCTCGATATTTATCAAACACTGTGAAATCTATCTATACAGTTCTTCGACTTTCTATAACACAGTTCGACGTCTTCCTTCAATTAGCCTACCATCATATATCGACATTTACTCCTCATGAAGCACTGTAAATCCCTTATGATCAGATACGAGTTCTAACTAAGAATAATAACTAATTCTCCAAACATAAAACTATAGAAACCCATCTCAAAGATCACCACTTCATAAGTAGAAACACCTAGTTAGTAGAACTGAATTAAGTGTGTTAATCACAAAGGGGCAAATCGTATGTTAAACACAAAATAACTCAGAAAATCGTTACAGGCTCTTATCCCGTTACCTAAACACATATGCTTGTCTTCTAGACTTCCGATAGATTTATGAAATTAGTATCTATATAAATATAAACATCAGGAATAATTTAATTACTTCAAATTTAAGAACTATACCTTACTTCACGCGATTGACTTCTGTATTTCTAAGCTTTCTTTTGTAATGGAACTCCTTAGTACTGCCTAGAATTCTTTTCGCTCCTCGTTCGTATGGGATGATTGAGGGTTTTTCTTTTTATTGTTCATTCTTGTAGACCTTTTTGGTCCAAATGGCTATGAGAGTTTTGATTATTCCAAGTAATTATGTAAATTGGGGGGTACAAATTAGAAAACTCGATATGCATGTTATGTGATGTTTAAGTATGAGAAAATATTCGATTAAGCGCTTGAATATGGTTCAGCTGTTAAGAAAATCGAATTTGTGTGATCTTGTGCTTACCTGGAATATTAATGTGATCACCTGGTTATGAACATCTTCGTATGAATGGAATCTCGTTGCGTGCTATATATGGAAAATATATCATATTGAGGGATATGCAAACTATCTGCGAGATTAAGGTATTTTAGGAAAGGATAATGCTGTGATCATCTTGATACGAATGATTGTATGATATATATATGGAAAAGATATTCTGATTGAGCTGAAATGTGATTGAGTTATTTTAGGAAAGAATATCGATGTGATCACCCGGATATGAATGACTGTGCTGTATATATGGAAAGGATATTCTGATTAAGTGCTTACATATGAATGATCTATTTTAGGAAAGAATATCAATGTTATATCCGTTGAGTGCAAATTATGTGACTTTTAAATCAGTGAATCATGATCCTACTTTCCTTGTGCGACTTAGGATTCATATTATGGAAAGTGATTAATTGATTGGACTTTTATATGGTAAGATGCTGATTGAGTCTATTTATGGAATATGCTGAAATCGGATGAGATCACTATACATGGAAAATATACTTTGCATTATACTCAGTAGATCAAATCTTTCTCTGTGCGAATTGGCTATCATATTTTGGGAAAGAAACCAGTTGATTGAGCTTACCGTTGATAATATGCTGAGTGGAATTATATATGGAATATGCTGACTAATGGATGAGATTACTGTGGAATGAATGTTAATCTGTGGTATTTATGGTAAGTAATCATGCATGACCGTTGAGCTTAAATTGGTTTATTCTTGGCATGATTTCTTGAGTTAATGCACGTGATAATTGATCTGTCTCTTGCATATTTTCGTGCTTAACTTTCCTTGTGGAGTGTAGAAACATTTGATGGTCTATATAGAAGAGAACACTTCACGATTGAAGTGTAACGAGAACGAACACACAAGCTAGCGAATCCCTTAGAGTTATTGAGCGTTAACTTGCGAAAAATTCGTAGTTTGTGTCTGAGCTTTCATTTGCGAATCTGTACCCTTTGAGCGATCTTTAGAAACACCCTATCCAAAACGCAGTCTTCGGACGTGTTGTGTCTGCGGACACGTTGAGCGCACAAAGGAGCACGAGTGGAGTCTTACGCACGTGGAGGGACGAATTTTGTGGATTCGGTGGCCCTTCGGTAGCAAGCTGCATCCAGTCGGGGAATAGGTTTCCTGGGTAAACGACGTGGATCGAAACTTGGCGTGCGTCAGCCTAGAGCGAGGTCTAGTGTCCATTGTGCTTCGGTTGTGTACGGGTCAATCATAGTGTAACCGGTAATACCTAGTGATTGATTGGAACTCTTGGGAGATCACATCCCAAGGACAGGATTAAACCCCAGTTGGGGATATAACCTGTATAAAAATCCCGTCTCACTTTACTTTCTGCTATTTTCTTTTCTGTGAGACAAACCGGGGACGACAGCAAATAACTAGGTGATATCGTTAATACTAGTTCTGAAAATAACTTGATTTTTATTAAACAGGATTAGGGAGATAACTTGGATACTCGTACCGCTTTCTGGGAAATAACACACTCTGCAGATATCTTCTTAAAGAAAAGTATTTTTCAAAGAAGAACAAGCCAAAATTTTTATAGCCTAATTCACCCCCCCCCCCCCCTCTTAGGCATATTTTACACTTCATTTGGTATCAGAGCAGGTTACTCAACGAAAGGCCTAACACGCCTGAGTTAAGATCTAATGGCTTTTTCGAGTGATATTTTTGCAGAGGGTCAATCCCACTCCAGGCCTCCTCTCTTCGACGGTACGAACTACGCGGTATGGAAGAATCGTATGATCGAATTTTTGATCGCTGTCGACTACGAGCTTTGGGAGACAATTATCAACGGACCGTACACAGCTGCGAAATCCGATGGAACTCCAAAGGATACTAAAGATTACACTGCTGACGACAAAAGGGGAATCACGCGAAACGCAAAGGCAAAAAACATGCTCGCATGCGCACTCACACGGGAAGAATACGTTCGAGTGAGCTCTTGCTCATCAGCGAAGGCCATGTGGGACATGCTCCAAGTCACTCATGAAGGAACCCAACGAGTCGTGCAAGAAAGACTAGCTCTACTCACTCACCAGTATGAACTGTTCTCAATGGAATCTGACGAAAACATAAGCCAGATGTACGCCAGATTCATGGGAATCATCAACCAAATGTTCTCTCTCGGCAAGAAAGTTCCCGACAGTGAACAAGTAAGAAAGATACTGAGATCACTACCACGAGAATGGAATGCCAAGGTTACTGCCATCTACGAAGCAAAGGATCTAGAAGCACTTAGCATCTCCGAGCTGATTGGATCTCTCTATATCCTATGAGATGATTCAAACATCATGAATGAGAAGTCTCAGAACAAAAATCAGAAGTCCATTGCATTCAAATCTAACAAGAAGAATCTGATTCTGACGACGAAGAAAAGGACCTGATGAACGATCTGGCCATGCTTACCAAAAGAATTGAAAGGTTCCAGCAAAAAGGAAATTCAAAGGGAACTTCAACAAATTCCAGAACAAGAGCAAGGGAATATCCACGTCTGGGAAGAAAGTTCAGAAATGTTTCCGATGCAACAAACCAGGCCACTATGCACATGAATGCCCCGCAACTAGCAATGAGAAACCAAGGAAGCGGAAGGCTATGGTGACGGAATCAAATGACTCTGAACCAGAACAAAGCGAAGACGAGGATCACGCTTACATGGCTGACGAGGATCAGGTATCTCGCTCTTCCTCTATTGAGAAAATTCATATCCTAAATAGCTTATATAACAAGGATTATGAAAGTGACTCATCTGTTTCTGATATAGACGAAAGTAAGGAAGAATTGTGTGATTTACTTCAGAAAGCTGAGAAAAAGATTAAGTCATTAAATTCCTTGAATAAGGAACTAATAAAACAGCGAGATCACCTAGCTAAAGAAAAACATGAGGCTGATCTAGAGATCTCACGTTTGAAAGGAGAATTAGGTACTGCTAAGAAAGAGGGAATTCCCTGTGACTGTGAGAAAATAGAAAAGAAAAAACAGTGACTTATCCAGAGATATCGTAGAACTCAGAAACTCCTTAGAGAAAGAAAAACAGACAGTGATAGACTCCTTGAGGGGGGGCAGAACCTAAATATGCTGTTGAATACTCCTAGACACATGGAGGGACAGGGTTAGGTTATTCCACTGATGAAAAGCATGTTAAACATTTTGTATCTAAGGTTAAATGTTTCTGTGTGGTAGAAATGGTCATTATGCATACAACTGTCCCTTAAAGAAGATTGATAAAGCTAAGTATGTCTGGAGACCTAAGAAGTCACCTGAAAATGCCACTGTCGTATCTAATTGTAACAGGAGATCACCATCTATTCAGAACGATATCTCGTATGTTGACAGAAGTTATTTCTCCGCTAACATGTTAGGACCCAACAGAAATTGGGTACCTCAGAAGAATACTTCTCTCTACAGGTACGAAGGAAGAATCCCAGTAAGAAAAGTAGGTGGTACCTCGACAGCGGGTGCTCCCGCCACATGACAGGTGATATAGGTAATTTTGTGTCGTTGAAGGCGGTAGATGGAGGATACGTTTCGTACGCCAACGACGCAAAAGCCAAAATCGTGGGAGTTGGTACCGTCGGTAACAATTTAAATATCACCATAGATAACGTACGGTTTGTTAGGAACTTAGAACATAATTTAATAAGTATTAGCCAATTATGTGATGATGGATATACCGTAGATTTCGCCAAAAATAAATGCCTTGTTAAAAAGAATGATGAGATTGTGTTTAGTGCATCTAGGCATGGTAATATTTACTACATCACTCTTGATGATATTGCTAACCAAAACGTCAAGTGTCTAGCAGTTACGCAGGATATTACATGGTTATGGCATAGACGTCTGGGACATGCTAACATGGAACTAATGTCTCACATATCATGCAATGAGTTGGTGAGAGGTATTCTAGATATGAAAGCCACCAAGGACAGAATCTGTAAAGCGTGCCAAATGGGGAAACAGACCAAGACGTCCTTTAAGCCTAAGAATGTGATCTCTACGTCCAGACCACTGGAACTGCTGCATCTTGACCTTTTTGGTCCGGTACAGGTTATGTCATTGAAAGGTAAACGATATGCCTTTGTGATCGTAGACGACTACACTAGGTACACATGGGTCTTATTTCTTGCGCACAAAAGTGAGGCTTTAGATAATCTTGCGCCACTGATTAAAAGACTAGAAAATGAGAAAGAGATGAAAGTCCGTAAGATTAGGAGTGATAACGGTCTAGAATTTGATAGCAAATCCTTTACATCTTTTTGTGATGAAAATGGTTATAGTCATAATTTTTCAGCTCCTATTACGCCTCAACAGAACGGAGTGGTCGAGAGAAAAAATAGAGTATTACAAGAAATGGCTAGGACTATGTTGAGCGAATATAATACTCCAAAACACTTTTGGGCCGAAGCTGTTAGTACGGCATGTTATGTCTCAAATAGGATCTTCCTTAGACCAATTATTAAGAGAACTCCCTATGAACTTTGGAGCGACAAAACCCCTAACATAGGATATTTCCATGTATTTGGTTGCAAATGTTTCATTTTAAATGATAGGGATAAAAGAGGAAAATTCGATTCCAAGGTAGATGAAGGGATATTCCTAGGTTACAGCCTTCATTCCAAAGCTTTTAGAGTGTTTAATAATAGGAAGAAGACTGTTCAAGAATCTGTGCATGTTACGTTTGATGAATTCCTAACGCAGATGCTACTGAGGAAGGTATAGTTGTGTCTCCTACAGATATACAAGTTACTGACAAAGAAGTGAACGCAATTCCACTGGAAACTAGATGATATGTCAGAGGAACCTGAAGCTTCAGACGAGCAACAACGCAGAAAATTCAAACATGCTTCCAGCCATCCCACTGAACAGGTCATAGGGAATATCACTTCAGGGATCAAAACGAGAGCAACTGCACGAAACGATACTGCTGAGGAATCACATGACGTGCTGTTGTCAACCATGGAACCTAAGACAGTGAATGAAGCACTTGACGATGAATCGTGGGTGATTGCCATGGAAGAAGAGCTGGCACAATTCGAAAAGAGTCAGGTGTGGACTCTTGTGGAAAAACCTAAGGACAAGTCCATAATAGGCACGAAGTGGGTGTTTCGCAACAAACTGGATGAGAACGGTAATGTAACACGAAATAAGGCCAGGTTAGTCGCCAAAGGTTATTCCCAAGAAGAAGGTATAGATTTTCAAGAAACCTTTGCACCCGTAGCTAGGCTTGAGTCAATCCGTATTTTACTTGCATATGCATCTTTTAAAAGATTTAAGCTTTTTCAAATGGACGTAAAAAGTGCATTTTTAAATGGTTTTATAAATGAGGAAGTTTTTGTCGAGCAACCTCCCGGTTTTGAAAAAGAGGAATTTTCAAATTACGTTTTTAAATTAAACAAAGCTTTATATGGTTTGAAAACAGGCCCCTAGGGCATGGTATGAAAGATTGAGTAGGTTTTACTAGACATGGGATTTATAACAGGAACAATAGATAACACTCTGTTCATCAAGTGCGAGGAATCACATACTGCTTGTGCAGATATACGTTGATGATATTATTTTGGCAGCACTGACATCACTCTTTGCGAGAATTTTTCTAAGTCTATGCAACAGGAATTTGAGATGAGCTAATGGGAGAACTTACGTACTTCCTTGGATTACAAATCAAGCAATTGGATACGGGAAATTCATATCTCAAACGAAGTACACGAAGGAACTACTTGAAAAATACGGAATGGCTGATTCCAAGGTACTTCCCACTCCTATGCACCAGACCGCTAAAATTGATAGTGATGAACAAGGTACGCCCTTTGACCAAACTAAGTATAGAGGTATGATCGGAAGTTGCTATACCTTACGGCAAGCAGACCCGATATCATGTTGTACTGGTCTATGTTCTAGAATCAATCGAGTCCTAGGGAATCTCACTTGACGGCAGTCAAGCGGATATTTAGATATTTGAAGGGAACAATCAATTCATGGGATGTGGTATCCAAATTCCAAGGAATCCCCATTAATGGGATACTCGGATGCGGATTATGCCGGTTCTAGGGAAGATAGGAAAAGCACTAGTGGTACTTGTCAAATACTAGGAAATTCCCTTGTTACTTGGTCCAGTAGGAAACAAAATGCCGTGGCCCTATCCACAACCGAAGCGGAATATATGGCCTTAGGAAGTTGTGCTCAGCAAATCCTTTGGATGAAACAGACCTTGAGTGATTACGGGTTGAGTTATGACCAAATTCCTATTTTCTGTGATAGTACTAGTGCCATTAGCATCACTAAGAATCCCGTACACCATTCTCGAACTAAGCATATAGAGGTGAAACATCATTTCATTCGAGATCATGTTCAGAAAGGGAATATCGGCGTGAACTTCGTAGGAACTAATGATCAGCTGGCTGATATCTTCACGAAACCCCTTATTGAGAGTAGATTCTGTGATATCCGTGACCGATTAGGAATTATTGAGCTCAAATAGGAAAGATGACTAGATAATCCTTAGTATCTCCTTGATCTTATCCTTTAGGATTTCGTCCATTTTATTCCTTGATTCTATTCCGTAATTCTATCTTTATTATTAAGATCCTTTCCATCCATGGGGAGATTATTTTTAGACTTCTCGACATTTATGTCAAAATCTATTTTCAGCCAATATCTTCCTTTTCAGCTAACATTTTCCTTGAGCTCTGATCTTTACTTATCTCCTTCCTTAATTCCCGCGAGATATCCTTTTATTCCATTCAACGGGCAGTTTCCTTAACCACTAAGTATTCCTTTTAAAATTCAAATTTTGAAATCCCTTCCTTATCTGACACACGTCTTGTCAAGATCACATCTCTCTTTAACTTCCTTCCATCCTTATCCAAAAGGACTAGGACTTTTATAAACCGTCCCTTCCTTGTTTTTCCATTCTATTCAAACCCTAAGCTCTCCACTTCATAATTTCACCCTTCAATTCTCTGACCTCAACCATGGTGAAAACAAAAGGAGCCGGATCTCAGTCAGACAAAAAGAGGAAGAGTTCCTTACCCGAAACTCCAATTTCTCCAAAAGCCACTCGCTCGAAGTCCAAAAACAGTCCCAAAGCCACGAAATCCCCTACGAAACCGAAGAAGAAGAAAGCGAAGATCGTCAAAACTCCCACTCCATCTCCCGTTTCATCTCATGATCAATCTAATGCCTCTTCTCACGATCAGCCTTCATCACCTGAAAAATCAGCCTCACCACAAAAGTCTACCTCTGATCAGATCGAGTCTCCTCCTCGAGACAAGACTCCCCCGTTGGATCATTCTGCCAAGCCCCTGTTCGATCTCGAAAATCCGGCGGAAATCACTGACGAGATCAAATTCCAGACTGATAGTGCCAAGGAACTTCACGGAAAGCTTCAGAAGCGACGCGTTGCACGGGGAAGGTGCGTTAAGTTTGATGAGTTGGCTGACAGTCAAGTAGTAACATGGCTGACGGAATATGGCTGGGAAAATTTCCTGAGGATAGATGGGTCCTTGTATGTGGAAGCCGTGAAGCTCTTTTATGCTAATCTCACGTTCGTTGAAGACGAAACGGAGATCACAGTCAAGTCTTATGTGCTTGGCAAGACCCTCGAATGGAATAGCGCTAAAGTGAATGAGATGCTGGGTGCTGAGAACGAAGGGCTCCGCTACTTTGACTTTGTCCACTGGTGCACCTCTGAAGTATCCATGCGAGACTGTGCAAAAGCCCTCTGGAATACCCCCTATAAGCCAAAGTTCTCTGAAGGAGAAGCTTTGAACCAACTTCCCGTAGATCTGTTCTTTCTCTACAAGGTCCTACATTTTACGCTATGGAGCGCCCGAGTTGGGAGTGGAGGCCATTCCACAACGATGAACAACATGAGCATGCTGACTCTCTACATGGTGTCCCAAAATAGGCCTCTTAACTTAGGATATTTCGTTCTTAAGTACATGGTCTATGCCAGCCAGAGCCCAGATAAGGAACTTCCCTATGGTATGATACTGACACATCTGTTTGAGGCCGAGGGAATCTCTCTGCCCAAGGCTTGGGAAGACAGCTCTAAGCATGCTGTGGATCTGGTCACCCTGAAGCGTGTTGGTATACGCTTTGATGAGAGGAAAGGATGGTTCAAGACAAGGGATTTGAAGGCTCCATCAAAGAGTCCGATCAGAAAGAAAAAGGATCTAGAGAGCGACGACGAGCAGGGAACGATCGCTGATTTGAAAAAGAGTATCAAGGGCCTTAAGGATGAAAATCGTCAGCAGTTCAAAAAGATCTCACGGAACTTCAAAAAGGTTAACAAGTATCTGAAGGAGATCTCCACCGCTCTTTAATATCGCTGAATCCTCATCTGCCTCATCCGATAGCGATTCCAGCCCTTAGATCTTATTCCCTAGCAATTCCCCAGCTCTTATAGGATTAGCTCTAGGATGTCCTTTTCTGTTTTTGGGTATGAGGTCGAGTTTGGTTGGCTGCAGGTTTAGGTTGTTGGTGGTGTTTGAGTCCCTCCTTTTTTGATGCTGAAGGGGGAGAAGTATAGGAAATTAATGAAATTAATGCCCTATTTTGCTATTTTGAAATGATATAATATAATCGGCTTGCTTTATATGCTTATGTCTTAATCCTCTGTGCTTGAGTTTGTGATTTGTTAAGGATTAGGAATTCCGCACATAGGCAGGGGGAGCAAACTGATGTGATATGATAACTTGCGACATTCCGTGGTAAATTGTGACATTCCATGTGATATGACCCGGTAATTGTTAAATCTTTGCTTCTGTACTTTACATAGGAATATTAGCAATTAGACAGGGGGAGCATGCTTTGAAATCTGATAAAATTATTTGCTCTGATCATGTGCACATGCTTTGATACTTAAACATGTTACGTGCTTAGATAGTTTCATATCGAGTGTACTCATATGCTTAAGATAGGCATTAATTACTTGTCATCATCAAAAAGGGGGAGATTGTAGACCTTTTTGGTCCAAATGGCTATGAGAGTTTTGATTATTCCAAGTAATTATGTAAATTGGGGGGTACAAATTAGAAAACTCGATATGCATGTTATGTGATGTTTAAGTATGAGAAAATATTCGATTAAGCGCTTGAATATGGTTCAGCTGTTAAGAAAATCGAATTTGTGTGATCTTGTGCTTACCTGGAATATTAATGTGATCACCTGGTTATGAACATCTTCGTATGAATGGAATCTCGTTGCGTGCTATATATGGAAAATATGTCATATTGAGGGATATGCAAACTATCTGCGAGATTAAGGTATTTTAGGAAAGGATAATGCTGTGATCATCTTGATACGAATGATTGTATGATATATATATATATATGGAAAAGATATTCTGATTGAGCTGAAATGTGATTGAGTTATTTTAGGAAAGAATATCGATGTGATCACCCGGATATGAATGACTGTGCTGTATATATGGAAAGGATATTCTGATTAAGTGCTTACATATGAATGATCTATTTTAGGAAAGAATATCAATGTTATATCCTGCAAATTATGTGACTCTTAAATCAGTGAATCATGATCCTACTTTCCTTGTGCGACTTAGGATTCATATTATGGAAAGTGATTAATTGATTGGACTTTTATATGGTAAGATGCTGATTGAGTCTATTTATGGAATATGCTGAAATCGGATGAGATCACTATACATGGAAAATATACTTTGCGTTATACTCAGTAGATCAAATCTTTCTCTGTGCGAATTGGCTATCATATTTTGGGAAAGAAACCAGTTGATTGAGCTTACCGTTGATAATATGCTGAGTGGAATTATATATGGAATATGCTGACTAATGGATGAGATTACTGTGGAATGAATGTTAATCTGTGGTATTATGGTAAGTAATCATGCATGACCGTTGAGCTTAAATTGGTTTATTCTTGGCATGATTTCTTGAGTTAATGCACGTGATAATTGATCTGTCTCTTGCATATTTTCGTGCTTAACTTTCCTTGTGGAGTGTAGAAACATTTCATGGTCTATATAGAAGAGAACACGTCACGATTGAAGTGTAACGAGAACGAACACACAAGCTAGCGAATCCCTTAGAGTTATTGAGCGTTAACTTGCGAAAAATTCGTAGTTTGTGTCTGAGCTTTCATTTGCGAATCTGTACCCTTTGAGCGATCTTTAGAAACACCCTATCCAAAACCCAGTCTTCGGACGTGTTGTGTCTGCGGGCACGTTGAGCGCACAAAGGAGCACGAGTGGAGTCTTACGCACGTTGAGGGACGAATTTTGTGGATTCGGTGGCCCTTCGGTAGCAAGCTGCATCCAGTCGGGGAATAGGTTTCCTGGGTAAACGACGTGGATCGAAACTTGGCGTGCGTAGCCTAGAGCGAGGTCTAGTGTCCATTGTGCTTCGGTTGTGTACGGGTCAATCATAGTGTAACCGGTAATACCTAGTGATTGATTGGAACTCTTGGGAGATCACATCCCAAGGACAGGATTAAACCCCAGTTGGGGATATAACCTGTATAAAAATCCCGTCTCACTTTACTTTCTGCTATTTTCTTTTCTGTGAGACAAACCGGGGACGACAGCAAATAACTAGGTGATATCATTAATACTAGTTCTGAAAATAACTTGATTTTTATTAAACAGGATTAGGGAGATAACTTGGATACTCGTACTGCTTTCTGGGAAATAACACACTCTGCAGATATCTTCTTAAAGAAAAGTATTTTTCAAAGAAGAACAAGCCAAAATTTTTATAGCCTAATTCACCCCCCCCCCCCTCTTAGGCATATTTTACACTTCAATTCTTATTATAGTATATTTACTAGATAAACATTAATTATTGGGAAATGGGAGTGATGGGACAAGTTAATGACGTTAATTCCCTCAACCTTAAGAAACTTCATTTGTCAATATTTATCTAGCTACTTGGGCTTTAATCGTATGGTAAATATAGCCCATTAATAATAAATTTGTTGCATGTCACTATCCAAGTCCTAATGCACAATATTTCGTAATTAATTATATCGAAATCCCGTATTAAAATCTACGGGTATTACAATTGCAGCCTCTGTCCCTCAGTGGACGAGCTCCCTGACTCTGTGGACCATCTGAACAGAGATGAAAGGATGAGCATGTTAAGTCGTTGGGTGCTCCCGGATGATCAGAGGGCTGTCTCCCCGGATTTTCCTCTTCCCAGGTGGTGGGCCACGTAGCTTCCGGACCGTCCACCAATTCGTCGATCCAGGACTTGAAGGAATTTCTCTCTTTGAGGTATTTTTGGCTTCTGATGCAATACTATTTTATGGGTGGCCACAGCTCCGGGTCCGCAAGAACTGAGGCCGTGTATGCTCTTCGGGACCTCCCTTTTTCCTGGATGTTTCCAGGGAGATCTGCAGGTCTCCGAGGACCCTTATTTTTGGCTCCCTGCTGCAGAGAAGCATGCAGAGGTCCTGGCCCACTGCTGATATTTTTTATCTTCCGAACGTCGTCCCCAACTCCTGTAATGTTTTAGGGAGCTTAATTCCCCTATATTTATGTGTTTCTATTGGAGCCCATTTTTCCTTAGGATTTGTCGTCGCTGTTGCATACGTCGTCCTTTGGATCTGGAAGGGACCTGGCAGGGACCTGATGGCGGAGCTCCTGTTCGAGCCTTGCACTTTGAAGGAGATCCTCAGGTCTTGCTGCACGTTGCTCCTAGCTTCCCGGGACATCCTATTTGGTCTCCTTTTTCATCATAGTGATAGCCTGTAAAAAATACTTCGTCATTTTTTCCTTTCGGGACATAACAGTGTGGGGAGCTTAACTCCCCATGTTTGCATGTTTCACCGGAGTTTCCTTTCTCCTGTATTTCATGTTTTTGTGCTTTGTACCTTACGGGACCTGACGGATGTTTCTAGGAACACCATTATCGTAGCATGGTTATAGCGTCAGCTCGCTTAGAAGCATGGTTATAGCGCCAGCTCGCTTAGTAATTCATAAGCCAAGTACGAATTCACGCCATCGGTTGCAATGACCGTCGTCATTGTTCTCAGGTGTCATTTGCGCTAGGCTCTCTATGTCCTTAGCGAATTCAGTATTTGTGTAGACCCTTCGGTCTATAAAATTTTAACCCCAGGGATCCCCTCATCGATTTACCCTGGTTATAGCGACAGCTTCGCTTTGGTACCATTCACGTCGCAGGCTTACTGAGAGCCTTTGATGTCCTGTACACCGCAGCCCCTCAGCGGGCGGCATCATGTACACCCCTATGGGCATCATTCACATCGCAGATAGATTATCTTTGACGTCCTGTACACCGCAGGTCCGTCGACCTCTGGCATCAAATCACACCGCAGATATACTATCTTTGGCGTCCTGTACACCGCAGGTCCGTCGACCTTTGGCATCGATTATATTATACGGTGCACCGATTATAAAATATTTATATTCCGACAAGGCGGTATTTCCTTAGGGACATCATTAGTTTACCCTGGTTATAGCGCCAGCTTCGCTTAAATGCGTGGGTATAGCGCCGGCTCGCTTAAATGTGTGGTTATAACATCCGCTCGCTTACATGCGTGGTTATAGCGCCGGCTCGCTTAATGCATGGTTATAGCGCCAGCTCGCCTAACGCGTGGTTAGAGCGCCAGCTCGCTTAAGTGCGTGGTTATAGCGCCAGCTCGCTTAGTATCCGGGCTCCTTGTTGGAGGCTTGGAATTTGAAAGTAATGGCGAGATGGAGCTCCCCTCCTCTCAGTTAATGATGAGGACCCCAGCTCCAGATCTCCTGGAGCTCTCAGATCCGTCTACATACACCTTCCATTGTTGCTTCTGTGGTCCTTTGATAGTTTCAGCACGTAGTCGGCCAGGGCCCGAGCTTTGACGGTCGTTCGTTGTTCAGGCTCCATATTGTACTCCCCAAGTGGGACAGGGAATAAAATCGGAGCTTTGCTGATCCCCGGAGATTTCCCAGCTTATCCCATCAATCCCTTGGAGCTTGGATCTCTCCTTGCATGAGTTTATGACTCTTGGGCTCTTGTTGGGAAGTGGAATTCCTTGCCTGGAGCTCCTATTATGCTAGTGATGTGGGCCTTAAACGGAGATGGCCTTTGTCGAGATGAGGTGGGGGTTTGTCTGCTTTTAGTAGGCACAGATCCCCCGGACTCCTTCTTGGCAACCTTCAAACCTTTCGAGGCCATGGTCAACGAACTTCCTCGGATGTCTTGTTAGGATGGACCCTCTGTTTTCACCCTTCAAACGATAGTAGTTGTTAGTACGCGTGCACTTATCAAAGTATTGATAATATAAATGAAAATGTGAGTTAGCGGGCGCTGTAGTTCCGGCTAAGAGCTTTGTCAACGCAGGATGTCTTTCGTGGATCTTCATATGCCCGCATGGAGCTGGACTTTTATCTCCCACTGTTCTTCAAGAGTCGGCGCGGAGCTGACTTCTAGGTCCACGGACCTTCGCGTGCTAGCGAGGAGCTTGGCTTGTATCTCCCGCGGATCTTCGAACGTCAGCTTGGAGATTCCTTCTAGGTTCCACGGACCTTCGTGTGCTAGCGAGGAGCTGGAAGGTCCCGAATGTGGGGCTTCGGGTCTTCATGCCAACACGGAACTGGGAGGTCCTGAAGACGGAGCTTCAGGTCTTCGTACCAGCGCGAGGCTGGGCTTTTAGGTCCCAAAGGTGGAGCTTCGAGTCTTCTTGCCAGCACGGAGATGGGCTTTTAGGTTCTGCTTGTTGGGGATATGCCCTCGGAATGCCATTCGAGGATGTAATGAATAGGGCATAAACTTGAACCTGTTATTCACACTTTAATTTGGATATTGTATTCAAATATTTATTTATGGAATTATGCCCTCGGAATGCCTATCTAGTCTTACTAGGCATCCGGTGAGACGGTAAATAAATAAAACCCATATATACGAGTTTAGTCACCGATTCTCATGGGATGAGAGAGGTGGCACCAGTGAGGTATTATTCTCGTATATTAAATTAGTCCATAAGTCTTAGACTTCAGTAGGGTGACTGAATGTCGATCATGACTTATTTGTTGATGACTCTAAAATGGTTGTGCCAATCATTCGCTTGGGAAGCGGGAGGTCGTAACATTGGTATGAGTTGAATCAGGGGATTAACTTGTATTTGGACACGACTCGTAATCGACGATCACATGGCTAATTACTCGTTGAGTGTCAATGATCGATCGATTGACTATAGTAGTATACGTGGACCTTAGACCGAAGGGTCATTGACAGAGTTGGCTTCGGGGGTGTCACTCTTGTTGCTAGTTTGCTAGGCCCGCCTTGTTCGAGGTTGAACATGGGTCAGCGGCGACATGCGGTCTTGACAACAAAGTGCAACTACTGGGCATTGATAGTCATGAGGGATTCACAACCTTGCAAGTAATCGAGGTATATGTCCTTTGCGTATTCGGGGACGAGGAATTACGGAATCTTTGCAAAGTATAAAAACTAACTCACGTGGGACGTGGAGTGTAGTTTAGTAATTTCTTCATCATGAATTTGACATAGTGTCGGGGTTAGTGAGTTTGACATTACCATGGCTCTCACTCGACCGGGACATATGTGAAGGGTCTATACGTATTACGACGATCTATAGTCGGTTTGTAAAATACGAAGAACGTACTCAACACGGGATCTATTCGGTACCACGGGATTGGCTAGGTGCTTACCGAATTCTTGGATTCCTCCCTTGCCGGGTTGAGACGAACCAAGAGAGTCGGGCTTAAAAAGGATCATCGAGACAGTATCTACTAAAGTGAGATGTGTTATTACATAACGGTCTTGGAGACGTTAACAAAACATTAAATATTAGTTTTAGAAACTATATTTACTTAGAATAAGATTCCCGGAATGAAACGACAAAGAACGGACCGAAAATAGGGTTCACAACCATGAGCAAGGCTCGTCAAGGTTGTGAAGACCGCCTGAAAAGTAGCAGCAGATTCAAAAATTAATATCTCAAAATCTAGACCTCGGATTGAGAATTCCTTTGGTCAGATTCAAGATTGGTGAGTCTTCTATCTGTGGTTAAAATTTCAGGTCAATTGGACATCGTTTACACCTCGAACGGATGGAAAAACGAAACTGTCGAAAAGCTGTTACAAGTCACGGCCGTGACACATGCGGGCCGTGGCCGTGACGAGCAGCAGCGGCTGAATTTTTGGCCCCGAAATGGTCACGGCCGTGATCATTATGACCCAGGCCGTGAAGGGTGTTGTCATGGCCGTGAATAGGCTTGTTTCAGGCCGTGACGGGCGTCGGTTTGGCCAAATTTATTCCAAATCAAGTCCAAATTCATTCCTTGTTCTTATGTGAGACATATGGGACATTGTCTAGTCATTTGATGACTTTATACAAAGGAATCAAACAAGAAATGAGTCATGTAGGACATGATTTAATTAGAAAATCATTTTCAATAGTTGAATGTTGATTTTAATGTGTTGGACTTGGAAATTTCGTGGCTATGAGCTCTAAGTCCATTTCTTACTCTAAAGAATAGTTCTAAGAGAGAGTTGAGAGAAAAACTTTGGTTGTTCTTTGAAAAACCTAAGTTTGTGAGTGAGTTTATAGTAAATCACACACATATGCACATCTCTTCTAAACATCTTCCCCTCCTCTCTAGCCATCCTTGGGAGGAGGTGGAATTTGGATACGTCCCCGGGTCGGCGTGACGATCTTGTCAAGGTGTTGGAGCTCGAAGAGGTCACGACGTTGCTCGGATCGAACTACGACAACCGGGATGGCTAGGCGAGAGCTAGGATCTTCGCTACAAGGGTAAGCTACGAAAATCCTTATTACGTGTCATGCATATTTTCTTTACATAACCAAGCGATCCGGGGCTCCTTACGGGGATCCCGGGAAAAAATTTTAAACTTCCGCTGCGCCCGGGGTTCGATCTCGGGACACCCGGGGTTCCCCAACAGTGGTATCAGAGCCAGGCTTGGTTTTAAGAAACGACATAAATGAACCCGAAATGATCTCGGTTGTGCAAATCACTGAGTCACTCGAGCGTCATAGCATGGTTGTTCCCGGTTCGAGTTTGCAAACCGAGCACTTGCATGGTCGGAACATCGTCTCGTTGCGAGCGGTCCGCCGTGGTGAGAAACCGTAGTGGTTGTCTCCCGGGGATTATAACTTTACTCTTGGAGATGAGTTTAAGGGTGTACTTTACTAAGATTGCTTAGAACTAGAGGTCTAGAGTAGATCTGCGTAAAAACGTTAGACGTGGTTTGACCGGAAATTTTCAGCGATACCTAAGACGAGAATAGTGAGGCTCATTGGCTCGGGGCGAAGCCTCATTGCCAACGACTTCCGATTTGAGTTTGAGGGACTCGTCGAAAGCTCAAAAAACGAGCGGCTGCACCTTGTCGTGCGTTAAATTACGCATTATTTTTACCGGGACTGTGACGTTCAACGGATCCGGGTCTGAACTCCGGTGATGGCGAAGTCCGACTCCGATGAAGTAGCGATAAGGACCGGTGACGTTGTTTTTGTGTTCCGGGCTGTTTTGAACATTTCGATGGGCCGATAAGGTTTTGGTCCAATTCCATTCATTTTAGGACTTTAAATGATTGGGTCATGTTAATAGTTCTAATGGGTCTTTAGATAGTTTATGCCCAATAAGTAACCTAATGGGACTAATGGGCTTGGCTCAAGACAAGTCCAAATTTCGTTTCGGCTTCTTTGAGCGTTGTTGTCGCATACGTATTTATGTTGTGTATGCATGATATGTTAATGACGTCAGCGTGGACTTAGGCTCTATTTCCGGGTGATATGTAAGGGTGACAGGTGCCCCCCCCGGGTTGTATTTTATTTGATATTGTACGGGTTGTCCGGGACAGCTGATCCCCCCGTTTTGTACTTTATTAATTTTTAGAAAAATTAGTTTAAGTATGGTGGCCGTACGAGTACGAGAAAAAAAAAATACAATAGAAGTCGTTCGAGGACTTGGAGATCGCTCGAAGACATGGCGTTACCCCAAATATGAAGAGATGTTATTTTTATGAAATAATTGTAGTAGAGTAGAAATAGTCTGCGCTGGTCGTCTTGTAGGCAAACTAGGTTTACCGCGATTTCGTGCATGTTTGTTTGAACGTGCATTATTAAGTGCTTGCATGTGAGACGTATTCTCCCGGTTGGACAAAATACTAAGTGAGTAAAGGGACTTGGTTCCTGTCTTCTATCAAGCTCGAAACCATTGCACTTGAGTGTCGTGTGAGGTTTGTTCCGAGTTATCGGCGCCGATCATTTCGCTCTTGTTGTAGTTGGTCCGAGTGCGTTAAGACATTTAAAGTCAAGCTCGTTATTGATACGGCTTGAGTGTGTGTGCGGTTCGTTCCGAGTTATCGGCGCCAAACATTTCACTCTTGTTGTGGAATTTCGGGTGACTGTCGAAACGCCGCTCTCCGAAACATATTCACGCCTTATAAAGTGTTATCCTACGGGCGGGAATTTCTAAATGTTAGGATTGAGCCAGACGTTGATAGGTCACACTTGGACCGGTTATTTCCCAATTATTCCTGTTAGGGTGAGGGTTCCTAACCGGAGACGAAGTTGTTGAAACACTCATGAGATGGACTCGTGTGAGACATGAGGCCATCTATGGGTTCGTGTGGGACACGACGCCGTCCGATTAATAGGCCAACAAACTGTTAGGTTGAGGCTTATTTCTGTGGAGCGGGGACTTAAACCCACTATGAAACCATCAACGTGGTTTCCGAAATCTTTTTCGGGAGAATGAGATTTTGAATAAAAATAGTGGGAGTCAGGCCAAGAGAAAAAAAGTCCTTTTAATGCCTGACGAATAATACGTTCGACCCAATAATTGTTATGTCTTCTGCATTATATTTCTTTCTAGTATGATTGACAAACCCATTATATATGAATACTGCTTTATTGTTTAGTGGGACTGAACAATATGGATTTGATCCAATCTAAGGATGGTCCTAATATGGATTTTTCGAAAATGCATATTCTCGTAAAATGGATCGTTTAGTAATAATGTACAACTAGCCATTGTGGCATAAGTTGGCATAAATTTATTACTTCATAAAAAGGGCTGTAAAACAGCAATCTTGGATAGCTTCATATTTGAATCTATCGATCCAATACACATAAAGAATAAGAGAACGTAATAAAAGGGTCCAATTGGGTTGGACAAGTATTTCCAAGGGCAAGGCATTGGAATTTGTACTTACCTAAACTTTGAGTTTGAGGGCCTTAAATTTTGAATAATATGTTTTTGAAACTAATTATTCTAAAACAATGACTGGGTTCTAGATAAGTTGAGATGGTATTCACTTATTAGTTATGAACATACTAGATTTCAGTGGAAGTTTTTCAGCATTGAGAGATTATGATCAATGTTAAATGCGGACAAGGTGTCCAAATAATTACATTGCATCAATATTTCTCTGTTTAAATTTGGGCATAGTTTCAGTTACGTAATTGCCTTAAAATACCCAATGGGTTATTAAATACATTATTTTGAATAAATGTATGCTATTTTATTTTTGAAATAAATTCACTGGCAATTAATAACTGTTTGAAAATAATATTGTATTGTCCAAATTTAAAACTGTGAAATGAATTACCAACAAAAGCAACTTTGAGTTGATAAAGAAGATTTTATTGTCTCTTTGATTTGGTTATGCCGAAGTTCGAGATTCAAGTGTTGGATAAACATGACATTGTTAAGTCGTGGGAATCTCATAACATCAGCAAAAGGTAACAAATCACCCTTCATAGGGAATTAATAAAAGAGTCATAAATCTTCCGGGTTTGACCCACACTAATGTTTGTGGACAAAATATTGTATTTGCCCAAGGTAATTTCTATTAATTTGTAAACTTCACAATAATCACTTTTCTTAGAGATTAGTGTATGCGTTAAGTTACAAATTTTAAATCCTTGATAAGATCGAGGAAATTAATTTAAAATAAACTTCGAGATAAAAGAAGCATTTTGATTTGATCAAACTGGCTAATTATTCTCGAGTTTAGAATGAGTTCTTTGGAGAGAACGTCTTTTTTCACAGTTAACTATGAACGCTGTTAATGATGTCTCGAGACGAGAAGTTAGACTTCATGCACGCGGACCATCATAGTCGATAGTCACGCATGCGCTTCAACAGTTGTAAGATATCAAACAATATTGGATAAAGTTTGATCATTGCTGAACTAAATTGTTTTCATATGGAGTGGGTTTGCGTATGAAACGCAATGAACGTTCTATACAGAATTCCTTTGAGGACAATTAATTCTGCATCTTACGAAATTTGGAATTAGTAAGTAACTAAGCTTAAATCATATAGTGGGGTTGCCCCATTTGAGTGAGAAAGTTTATGACAGTTGTGTATATGAAAGATGAGAATATTAAGGTCGTGGTAACACTGGGATTGTTGACCGAAACACCTTAAAGATGTTTTAGTGCTAGACCGCACTTAAAGAGAAGTCCTATAGGTCGGGTAGAGTGTCTCGCCAGCCTGAGAGATACTGTATAATACATGTCGAGCATAGGGATTGCTGCGAGCTGTATAGTACGCATTGAGCACGGGGTTGCTGCAATGAAGGATATGTTACTAACGATCTCACTACCCTTGACCAAGCAATAATGGTTAAACTCGCTTAGATGGCTTATTCTGTGAAAGCAGATGAACTCTATGCACAACAACCATGTCTTGATTAGATCTAAAAGACTGGTTGAAATATACGAAGCAAGGCTTGTATGGAAAAGGTTGAGTCTTAAATGATGGGCTTTGACTCTGAGGAAACCTTTTCGATTGTTGCAATAAAGTTTACTAAATCTTACTCACACAGATGCACGCTTTTACGAGATCTGTCAGACGGATGTGAAAATCGTATGTCTCTAGGAGATGTAAATGAAAAGCCCAACGATTTTATATCACAAGCAGATGCTCATAGTGTGTGAAATTATAGAAAAGAAGTCATACAGACTTACTTAAGCCTTCAGGAGTTGGTGTCTTTGGTTTGATGAAATAGTTGGGAATTATGAAATCATAAGTACAAAGATAGCCTTTAGTATCGTATTAAAAGCAGTGGGAGTTAGATATAATCTTTGTATTGTACGAGAGATGTTGCCTTTAGGAAAGAGAACAATATTGAAATACTCCGAATGGTAAAAGCGGGGCTTTGACCAATTCTCCATAAACGATTTGGGATAAAATACCTACATTCACGGAACAAACTATTTGGAGATAGTATTTAATACAGAATGGTAGGTTCATCCCAGGCCCTTTACTTGAAAAGACAAGGTCAATTACAAGATAAAGGGTTATTACCTACGATTTAGTTTTCTATGTTCTCGTTGCGAGGTAGATCGAACAGCTGAATCGAGTCACATATACAGTTATAATAAGTGGCCTTCTATATGCGGAGTTTGACTCGCATTTTTGACAAAAGATAAATACGCTAAGAGCGTTTGTCAAAATTTAGGCTACCTAGGTAATTACAATAGTCCATGATGTTGGTCTATTCGAATGGAGAATATAGGTGGGCAGTTAGACTTATTTTCGAACTCCAGTTTGACGTGGGTGATCGAAAATCCACTTAGGGTTTGGTTTACAAAGTTTAATGGTAGAACAGTACCTTGAAATGGTTTCAAGGAAGCACTTACTGTTAGTACATGAGCATCGTAAGAGCTCGTATCCCAAGTCAACCATGCGCACGTGCGCAAATAATTACCTGGTAGGTAAGAAATCAGTTTGGATATTGAAGTCTTCTTGGAAGAACTACAAATAGTTCCAGGCATTGTGGGTCTACTGCTGCCATTGTGGTGCGACAATAGCAGAATGACCACTTTAGCTAACGAACCTTTGTCTCACAGTTAATCCAGACAAAAGAAAAGAAAGAAATATTACATGTTGCATGTATCGTTGAAAAATGGCTGCTGAGCCGTGCAGGAGATTGTGCCGCGGAAATGTGGCCGTCCCATTCACTGTGCCTTTATACAGGCAGTGCTGAATAACGTCTTTTGAAGACGAGTATTAGATACACACAGCATATGGCACCGAGTGCAAGTGGGAGATTGTTGGGGATATGCCCTCGGAATGCCATTCGAGGATGTAATGAATAGGGCATAAACTTGAACCTGTTATTCACACTTTAATTTGGATATTGTATTCAAATATATATTTATGGAATTAGGCATATTATTTATTTACCTATCTAGTCTTACAGGCATTCGGTGAGACGGTAAATAAATAAAACCCATATATACGAGTTTAGTCACCGATTCTCATGGGATGAGAGAGGTGGCACCAGTGAGCTATTATTCTCGTATATTAAATTAGTCCATAAGTCTTAGACTTCAGTAGGGTGACTGAATGTCGATCATGACTTATTTGTTGATGACTCTAAAATGGTTGTGCCAATCATTCGCTTGGGAAGCGGGAGGTCGTAACATTGGTATGAGTTGAATCAGGGATTAACTTGTATTTGGACACGACTCGTAATCGACGATCACATGGCTAATTACTCGTTGAGTGTCAATGATCGATCGATTGACTATAGTAGTATACGTGGACCTTAGACCGAAGGGTCATTGACAGAGTTGGCTTCGGGGTCCTGACTTGTCACTAGTTTGCTAGGCCCGCCTTGTTCGAGGTTGAACATGGGTCAGCGGCGACATGCGGTCTTGACAACGAAGTGCAACTACTGGGCATTGATAGTCATGAGGGATTCACAACCTTGCAAGTAATCGAGGTATATGTCCTATGCGTATTCGGGGACGAGGAATTACGGAATCTTTGCAAAGTATAAAAACTAACTCACGTGGGACGTGGAGTGTAGTTTAGTAATTTCTTCATCATGAATTTGACATAGTGTCGGGTTAGTGAGTTTGACATTACCATGGCTCTCACTCGACCGGGACATATGTGAAGGGTCTATACGTATTACGACGATCTATAGTCGGTTTGTAAAATACGAAGAACGTACTCAACACGGGATCTATTCGGTACCACGGATGGCTAGGTGCTTACCGAATTCTTGGATTCCTCCCTTGCCGGGTTGAGACGAACCAAGAGAGATCGGGCTTAAAAAGGATCACCGAGACAGTATCTACTAAAGTGAGATGTGTTATTACATAACGGTCTTGGAGACGTTAACAAAACATTAAATATTAGTTTTAGAAACTATATTTACTTAGAATAAGATTCCGGAATGAACGACAAAGAACGGACCGAAAATAGGGTTCACAACCATGAGCAAGGCTCGTCAAGGTTGTGAAGACCGCCTGAAAAGTAGCAGCAGATTCAAAAATTAATATCTCAAAATCTAGACCTCGGATTGAGAATTCCTTTGGTCAGATTCAAGATTGGTGAGTCTTCTATCTGTGGTTAAAATTTCAGGTCAATTGGACATCGTTTACACCTCGAACGGATGGAAAAACGAAACTGTCGAAAAGCTGTTACAAGTCACGGCCGTGACACATGCGGGCCGTGGCCGTGACGAGCAGCAGCGGCTGAATTTTTGGCCCCGAAATGGTCACGGCCGTGATCATTATGACCCAGGCCGTGAAGGGTGTTGTCATGGCCGTGAATAGGCTTGTTTCAGGCCGTGACGGGCGTCGGTTTGGCCAAATTTATTCCAAATCAAGTCCAAATTCATTCCTTGTTCTTATGTGAGACATATGGGACATTGTCTAGTCATTTGATGACTTTATACAAAGGAATCAAACAATAAATGAGTCATGTAGGACATGATTTAATTAGAAAATCATTTTCAATAGTTGAATGTTGATTTTAATGTGTTGGACTTGGAAATTTCGTGGCTACGAGCTCTAAGTCCATTTCTTACTCTAAAGAATAGTTCTAAGAGAGAGTTGAGAAAAAACCTTTGGTTGTTCTTTGAAAAACCTAAGTTTGTGAGTGAGTTTATAGTAAATCACACACATATGCACATCTCTTCTAAACATCTTCCCCTCCTCTCTAGCCATCCTTGGGAGGAGGTGGAATTTGGATACGTCGCGGGGTCGGCGTGACGATCTTGTCAAGGTGTTGGAGCTCGGAGAGGTCACGACGTTGCTCGGATCGAACTACGACAACCGGGATGGCTAGGCGAGAGCTAGGATCTTCGCTACAAGGGTAAGCTACGAAAATCCTTATTACGTGTCATGCATATTATCTTTACATAACCAAGCGATCCGGGGCTCCTTACGGGGATCCCGGGAAAAAATTTTAAACTCCGGCTGCGCCCGGGGTTCGATCTCGGGACACCCGGGGTTCCCCAACACTGCAGACCTTCGTGTGCCAGCACGGAGCTAGGCTTTGAGGTCCCTCTGACCTTTGTACACCATTGCGGAGCTGGGCCTCTAAGTCCTTCAAATGCTCAGGCGCATGATTTGGGCTCTGTTGGACAAGGATGAGTCCCAGATGGAACTGGACCCTATCTGGAGGAAGCGGACGTTGTCTGCCTTTAGTCGGCACAGTTCCTACAGACTCCTTTTCAGCTACCTTCGGACCTTGCTCGAGGCCATGCTCAATGAACTCCCTCAGATTCACCGCTAGGATGAGTCCTTCGATTTTATCCTTCAAATGAAAATAATTGTTGGTCATATTATCATGGTATCGATAATATAAATGAGAATGAAATTTAAAGGGTCCTGGAGTTCCGGTAAGGGCCACCTCATCACGGGAGGTCCCCGGGCTGATGTCAGGATCTCTTTTGGATTTGCATAGCGGTGTGAATCTCCGTGGGGTTCTTGGCGGAGATCCCTGAGGTTCCCTGTGGTGATGCCGTAGCAACAACTTCCCTTGTCCATGAAGACTTGCTTCTCATCTTGGGGCTTAATAGTATGCGGACTCGGGGAGCTTAAGTCCCCATGTTTGCATGTTCTATCGGAGTTCTTGACCCAACATGTTTGAGGTCCGCGAGTTGGTCTCCAAGCTCCCTTCTTTTTGGCTCTAGAGTCTGTCATTTTTTCCGAGCGTGGCTCAGCTCCTTTCCTTCTTCTGAAGCTCCCAGCTCCCTTCGCCTTTTTGGGTGTCTCACTAGCGGGACTCGTGGAGGTCCACCTGGGTGTTCCTTTATGACTTTTCTGTACCGTTTGGCTTATCTTCATCATCTCGGGCCTGTGTCTCAGGTCCTGGTCGTTCCTCAACACGTTTGGCAATTTCTGGAGGTCTTCCTCCGCGGTCACTTCTCACTTTGACTGTCTTTTGGCTGTTTCGTCTCGTCCCAACAGAACTAAGGAGAAGTAAAAAGAAATAGAAAATGATAAGCACAGCTTCGCACAATATAGGCAAAATCACTCACGCCTTCTGTAACGACCCAACTTCCTAGATACAGATTTTGGCGGATTTTCGCAGCGAAAGCAGCGAAAGCCCATTTAATTAAAACTTTTAAAATATAATAATACAAATACGTTCGATGTCTAAATCCATAAGTTCAAACCCAAACACATTCTGATTCATTTGACCATAACCCAATAAGACCAAGCCCAAACTTAAAAATACGAAACATAAACTCGTTCCACAGGTCGCGTCCCATGTACTGCGCCGCCCTCAAAAGTCCGTGGAGTCACCGCCATCAGCCGTCTTACCTACACACGTAAACCCTGAGCTTTTGCCCAGTAGATGAAAATATGCATGAATGCAAATGCTCTCACATCCCAAACTCGACACATCTCACAAAATGCACGCTCGACTCTTTTATAATATCTCATCATCAGCTCAACTCATCTCATCACAATCAGGGCCCGAGGCTTAGGAACTAAAGGCAACACGCGCGCGCAGGGGTCCGTAGCTCGGGAGGCCCCACTCCCCACAAGGGTCAGTAGCTCGGGAGGCCCACTCCCCACATCTCAATCATATAGTGCGCCTTAGTCCTAACCTCAACTCATACCATTCGACAACCATCAATCGGTCATAAACTACCCCACTGAACATCACTATACAATATTACCGTGACTCCACACAATTCTCTCTTTTCGTACATGTGTATGCAAATGTCGTGCAAATAGAATGCAACATATAAAATGCATCATATTAAACAACAACATATCGGCCAATATATAATCTCGGCCCGATCTAAAAAAAAAAAACTATCATACACCAAATAATTCGAGACCAAAACCAGCGTTCCGATTTAATCGACCCGAAACCTTAACCACAGAAACTCTCCCTAAATTCACTAATAGTTCCCAAAATTTAATCCTTTTTACTTTAAGACCCTAATTTCACAATTTGTCCCTAATTTAATATATTTTAAAATTCTAACGTCCAACTTTCAAAATATCACTTAAATTTCTAATTTAAAAATATCTTTATGAATTTTGCACTTAAATTCCCAAAATCTCATAAATTACTTTTTAGGACAAAAAATTTTCATAAGTTTCAGATCTGCCCGAAAGCTTTAAAAATTTCAGATTAGCCCCGAAAGCTATATATTTCTTTAAAAATCTCCCCGTTCGGATTTTTACATTCTCAGCGCCTAGATTCTTAAACTTTTCAATCTAGTCCCCTAATTTTTTTGAAAATTAGACAAAGGGCCCCAATTATTTATTCCGAATTTCAAATCTGCCCCAAAAGCTTTATATTTCTTTAAAAATCTCCCTTGTTCGGATTTACATTCTCAGCCCCCAGATTTTTAAAACTTTTCAATCTAGTCTCCAAATTTTGAAAGAAAAAAAAATATTTTATACGGCTGTTTTGCGACAGTTTAGTATTTCTCAATGATCACAGGGTAAACGACGTCCGATGGACCTGAAATTTTAAATATAGATAAAGAACTTGCAAATCTTGATTCTATCCAAAGGGATTTTTAATCCGAATTCTAGATCGTAAGATATAAATTTTTTAACCTCTAGGCCGAAATGGATAAAGAAAACCTAGAAAACACTAATCCTCCCCAAGTTTTGTTCTATCCTCTTAATCACAAGTCCTCTAACTCTATTCTTATGTTTCATAGACCTAAACTTCATAAAGATTAAGGTATTAAGCTGGCCGAATTTTAGCATGTAAGCATCATCGCGAAAATCATACAATCGCGAAAATTCACGTTTAGCACATAAACACGTATAAATTCAAAAGAGATCATGCAATCACGAAAAATTCACGGATTCAAAACTTGTTTACGTGTGTAGGTGATCTTCACCTACCTTAACTCCGGAGAAATCTAATTCACAGGGTGTTTTCATGTGATCCCGACCCGAGAGCTTCGATCCGGGCTTCCGAAGATTTTTCTTCTTCTCCTTCTCCTTTCCTTCTTTCTCTCTTTTTTTTCTCTCCCTCTCTCTCTCTCGACCTCTCCCTCTTTTCTTTCCTTTCTCTATTTTTATTTTGGCTTCAGATCTGTAGAGAGGTGGCCTTAGGTGTCTTTAAGTTTATTAGTTGATTTTTATTTGTACACTTGCATGAGGAAATGGCATCTTAGTTGGGATCTTGTCCTCTTCCTCTCATTTCCTCTCTTTCTCGTCATCTCTCCCTCTCTTCTCCTATTTGCTTTGTTTTATTTGTTAATAACTTGTCCTAATGTATTATAGTAAGTATATTAGGTGTTGAATGTTATTATTTTATCTCAAGGAGAACCCAACTCTCATGAAGACACATGTATGGTAGTGGAATCTTGGAGATGGCTTTATATTTATTTTATTATTATTATATTATTACTATTATTATTATTATTATTTTATTTGGTCTCTAAATATTTCGGGCCTTTATTATTATTATATATTATTTATTCATTTATTTGGACTTTCATTTCTTGTTTTCGATCCATTTATTTTTATAAAAGACCAAACTTCCAACCTTTTATTTTGAGCCATTATTTTCTTCATTTGGCCCATAAATAAATTTTTGGTCCATTTAAATTTTTTTCGAGCCCAATTGTAAATTAGCTCGTTCGAAAAGAAACGTTTCTTGTTCGAAAGTCAATTCCGTACATTTCAAATATTATTGAAGTAATCCCGTATAAATTTTGCGGGTATTACATCTCCCCCCCCCTTATAAGAATTTCGTCCACGAAATTACAGTACGGAAAATGATTCGGGGTACTTCTTTCTCATTTCGTTTTCTCATTTCCAAGTGGTTTCTCCAATACTTGGTTTCCGCCACAAGACCTTCACGAGGGGTATGTTATTATTTCGAAGACGTTTCATCTCGTACATCAAAATTTCCACCGGCCTTTCTTTATAGCTCAAGTCCAGCTTCAATTGTTGATGAAGTGATTCGTTTCTCAGCACCTGATTGCGGTTCGCAAAGTATTTACGTAAAGTTGATACGTGAAATACGTCGTGGACTTGGGCTAACGAGGCGGGTAACTCCAGCTGATATGCAACTTCTCCTACTCTCTTGAGTGTTTTGAAAGAGCAATGTACCTTGGGCTCAATTTGCACTCTTCCCCGAATCGCTTCACGCCTCTCATTGGTGATTTTTTTTTTAAGGGGCTTGATCACTTTCGTCGAATTACAACGGCCCTCGTATCTTGTCTGCATGACTCTTTTGACGACTTTGGGCCGTCTGCATCCTCTCCCGATTTTTTCCCACAGTTTTAGTCATTTCACGAATCATTGCAGGACCCAACAACGCTTTCCGCCGATTTCATCCAATAAATTGGGGATCAACATTTTTATGCTCATTCAAGGCTTCGTAAGGCGTAATCCCGATTGTGGCTTGATAGCTGTTGTTATAGAAAAGCTCTATTAGTGGAAGGTATTTGCTCTGCCTGGAAATCCAGATCGCACGTTCGAACATATCTTCAAGCGTCTGGATTGTTCTCTCAGGCTGTTCGTACGTCTGAGGGCCGTGTGTAAGGTCAATTTCGTCCTCATGGCCTTTTGTAATCTCACCCTGAATTGGGACAGAAACCTCGAATCCCGATCTGAGACGATTGAAATCGGGATCACACAGAGTCTCACAATTTCTTTTATGTACAGCTCTGCATACTTCTCCATGGAACACGTTTGATTGATTTGCAGGAAATGGGCTGATTTAGTCAATCTGTCGACGATCACCTAGATTGCATCATGACCCTTTACGTTTTTTTTTCAAGAATTCGATCTAACAGTGTCGGCTTCAACGTTAACGCTGCTAGTTTTATTTCGATCTTCCCGAAATTGATTATTTCCACTCCGGGTTGCTACAGGTTTGTATTAACTGATTTACGGCTCAAAGCTTCTGCGACTACTTTCGCTTATCCTGGGTGATAATTGATCACGCAATCGTAGTCTTTTGCTAACTCGAACCATCGTCATTGCCTCATGTTTAACTCCTTATGCGGGAAGAAGTACTTTGGGCTTTTATGGTCTGTTAAAATCTCGTATCGTTCTCCGTGTAGATAATGTCGCTAGATTTTCAGGGCAAACACCACGGTTGCGAGTTCCAAATCGCAACCGGTCGTGTGTGGGGTAATTTTGCTCGTAGAATTTTGAGCTGTCGGGAGGCATACGAAATTACCTTCCCGTTCTGCATCAACACGCACTCAAGCCATTTTTTTTAAGACATCACTGTATACCGAAATCTTTCGATACCAAAGGCATTTTAAGAACAAGAACTGTTATCAGTCGTTTCTTCAAATCCTGGAAATTATCTTCACATGATTTCGTCCACTTAAATGGAACGTTCTCCATAAGTTAAGTCTGGCTTTCTTCACCGTTATTGTCACGATGAGCAGCTGCCGTTGGATCCAAGATGGCGCGCGATCTAATGGTCAGAATTTGAAGGCTGAAGATTTAACTATGTTACTAGTATATCGCGCGAAAAGATCGATGGCTGAGATGTTTAAGAAGTGAAAGAAGCGGATGGTGAATCGTGAGCGTGGAATCAAAAAACGGACGGATGATAGTGAAGGTGCTATTTCACTTACAGAGTTGCATGCGATTCTTGCTCTAACACACAGAAATGCAATACCACGTGGCGACTTGTGGAGCGTTCGATCGGATAAAATGGACGGTGAAGATAGATCGTGAATCACGCTTAAAACATGATTTCTATCTTATTAATGTCGGATTTCTAGTTTACTTTCTCGAGCATGTAACTTCTTTTAGAGTGAAAATCATCGTGAGGTGAAAACACGAGTGTTGTAGAAGAGATAAAGATCTATAATTTCGGTGTTGTGATCAACAAGAAAGGAAGCTCGGTTGATACGTGGACATAGGATGAAGCTCAGCCGTGTTTGTGCGTTAGTTCGCCGTACTAATTTCATTGATGCGACAGAGTCTACGCAGTGCATGTAAATACGGCATTGATTTAAACGAGAGCACAATTTCTTTGTCGCAATGGACATCAACATCTTTCTTCGAGATTTTGGATTGGATTTTTGTGATAAAAGTCCAATGTGATTTTCTTCCTGTGCGTGATCTCTCAAATCAAGATTACGGCGTTTCGAAGAAAAATCTGATCTCGAAATTTATGAAGTTTATCTTTATACGGCGTTCGAAGGGAAACTCGAAATTAATGCTGCTTATCCTTCGCTTCACTCACGCCTATAAATAGATACTTGATGCACGCTATGCACCACAACACATTCTCTCCAACCACATCATTTAATTTTTGCAATGTATAATCTTGGAGGAAATGCGGATCGTGAGGATGTTCCTCAGGAACCTTTTTGGAGGGAAAATCTCGAAAAGCTTAAATTTGAGTTATTCCTTCTTTTGGGATTGCTCTTCGCTGCAATCGCGATTTTGTGATGTGGGTTGCTACTCACTGCAGTTGCGTTTAATTTGTGAAAGGTTATGTCATGGGAAGCCGCGCCTTTTTCTGGCATATTGGAAGAAGACGCCGGCAGAACTTCCGAACGTCGTTGATGTTTTATCTTCTAAGGTTTTTTTTTTTTATTCGGATTGTAATATGATTTTCAGTTATGTAATCGTTATGCATCGACTCTATCATGTTTTCTCTATGTTCTCGTCTCGCTTCCTAAATTTGTATAATTAACCCATGTTTCTCTACGTCCTGATCTCATTTTAAAATTGTATACAAGCTCCGATTTCTAAAAATTTTATATCGGTCGACTCTCTTTTATTTTGCCGTTTATTTATTTTAACTTTCCGAATTTCAGCTTGGTCCAATTCGGTCAAGCCCAAATTAACAAAGCCCAAATTTTGAAAAGGCCCAAAATTAAAATTTCGCCGAATTCCAAATTAACCCGAATTTTTACCCGAATTTTTAAGCAACCACAAATTCTATCATAAGTCCGATTTTTTTATTATTATTATTATTATTCTCTCCATACCTTAATTTAACCGAGATTCTCCTACCAATCTAAGTGTAAAAGTACGAAATCTCTAACTTTCGAACTCATCAAGGAGCACATAAAATCACCCAAATATTCACGTAAAGCATATATACGAAAATCATAAATCACATAATTACGTATTAAACTTACAGACATAGGCTGACCCTCCAGGCTTTTGAGCGGCAGTACATGGACAGTCTACAGAACCTATAACCTAACGCTCTGATACCACATGTAACGACCCAACTTCCTAGATACAGATTTTGCGGATTTTCGCAGCGAAAGCAGCGAAAGCCCATTTAATTAAAACTTTTAAAATATAATAATACAAATACGTTCGATGTCTAAATCCATAAGTTCAAACCCAAACACATTCTGATTCATTTGACCATAACCCAATAAGACCAAGCCCAAACTTAAAAATACGAAACATAAACTCGTTCCACAGGTCGCGTCCCATGTACTGCGCCGCCCTCAAAAGTCCGTGGAGTCACCGCCATCAGCCGTCTTACCTACACACGTAAACCCTGAGCTTTTGCCCAGTAGATGAAAATATGCATGAATGCAAATGCTCTCACATCCCAACTCGACACATCTCACAAAATGCACGCTCGACTCTTTTATAATATCTCATCATCAGCTCAACTCATCTCATCACAATCAGGGCCCGAGGCTTAGGAACTAAAGGCAACACGCGCGCGCAGGGGTCCGTAGCTCGGGAGGCCCCACTCCCACAAGGGTCAGTAGCTCGGGAGGCCCACTCCCCACATCTCAATCATATAGTGCGCCTTAGTCCTAACCTCAACTCATACCATTCGACAACCATCAATCGGTCATAAACTACCCCACTGAACATCACTATACAATATTACCGTGACTCCACACAATTCTCTCTTTTCGTACATGTGTATGCAAATGTCGTGCAAATAGAATGCAACATATAAAATGCATCATATTAAACAACAACATATCGGCCCAATATATAATCTCGGCCCGATCTAAAAAAAAAAAACTATCATACACCAAATAATTCGAGACCAAAACCAGCGTTCCGATTTAATCGACCCGAAACCTTAACCACAGAAACTCTCCCTAAATTCACTAATAGTTCCCAAAATTTAATCCTTTTTACTTTAAGACCCTAATTTCACAATTTGTCCCTAATTTAATATATTTTAAAATTCTAACGTCCAACTTTCAAAATATCACTTAAATTTCTAATTTAAAAATATCTTTATGAATTTTGCACTTAAATTCCCAAAATCTCATAAATTACTTTTTAGGACAAAAAATTTTCATAAGTTTCAGATCTGCCCCGAAAGCTTTAAAAATTTCAGATTAGCCCCGAAAGCTATATATTTCTTTAAAATCTCCCCGTTCGGATTTTTACATTCTCAGCGCCTAGATTCTTAAACTTTTCAATCTAGTCCCCTAATTTTTTTGAAAATTAGACAAAGGGCCCCAATTATTTATTCCGAATTTCAAATCTGCCCCAAAAGCTTTATATTTCTTTAAAAATCTCCCTTGTTCGGATTTACATTCTCAGCCCCCAGATTTTTAAAACTTTTCAATCTAGTCTCCAAATTTTGAAAGAAAAAAAACTATTTTTATACGGCTGTTTTGCGACAGTTTAGTATTTCTCAATGATCACAGGGTAAACGACGTCCGATGGACCTGAAATTTTAAATATAGATAAAGAACTTGCAAATCTTGATTCTATCCAAAGGGATTTTTAATCCGAATTCTAGATCGTAAGATATAAATTTTTTAACCTCTAGGCCGAAATGGATAAAGAAAACCCTAGAAAACACTAATCCTCCCCAAGTTTTGTTCTATCCTCTTAATCACAAGTCCTCTAACTCTATTCTTATGTTTCATAGACCTAAACTTCATAAAGATTAAGGTTATTAAGCTGGCCGAATTTTAGCATGTAAGCATCATCGCGAAAATCATACAATCGCGAAAATTCACGTTTAGCACATAAACACGTATAAATTCAAAAGAGATCATGCAATCACGAAAAATTCACGGATTCAAAACTTGTTTACGTGTGTAGGTGATCTTCACCTACCTTAACTCCGGAGAAATCTAATTCACAGGGTGTTTTCATGTGATCCCGACCCGAGAGCTTCGATCCCGGGCTTCCGAAGATTTTCTTCTTCTCCTTCTCCTTTCCTTCTTTCTCTCTTTTTCTTTCTCTCCCTCTCTCTCTCTCGACCCTCCCTCTTCTTTCTTTCCTTTCTCTATTTTTATTTTGGCTTCAGATCTGTAGAGAGGTGGCCTTAGGTGTCTTTAAGTTTATTAGTTGATTTTTATTTGTACACTTGCATGAGGAAATGGCATCTTAGTTGGGATCTTGTCCTCTTCCTCTCATTTCCTCTCTTTCTCGTCATCTCTCCCTCTCTTCTCCTATTTGCTTTGTTTTATTTGTTAATAACTTGTCCTAATGTATTATAGTAAGTATATTAGGTGTTGAATGTTATTATTTTATCTCAAGGAGAACCCAACTCTCATGAAGACACATGTAATGGGGAGTGGAATCTTGGAGATGGCTTTATATTTATTTTATTATTATATTATTATTACTATTATTATTATTATTATTTTATTTGGTCTCTAAATAATTTCGGGCCTTTATTATTATATATTATTTATTATTTATTCATTTATTTCATTTCTTGTTTTCGATCATTTATTTTTATTAAAAGACCAAACTTCCAACCTTTTATTTTGAGCATTATTTTTCTTCATTTGGCCCATAAATAAATTTTTGGTCCATTTAAATTTTTTTCGAGCCCAATTGTAAATTAGCTCGTTCGAAAAGAAATCGTTTCTTGTTCGAAAGTCAATTCCGTACATTTCAAATATTATTGAAGTAATCCCGTATAAATTTTGCGGGTATTACACCTTCAATTCTGAATTTTCCCACAGACGGCGCCATTTGATATGGGGCTATCCCAATCAAAAGAATTTGTATGTGGGGCTCAGATTTATATAGCCGGTAAGTTTAATATCTCAAAGTTTTAGGACGTGCGTAAGGTGCTTATTTGTGAGGAAACTGAATGGGACGTATTTGGAATCTTAGGACGTGTTTGGGACCTATTTGGGACGTGTTGGGACGTTTTGGGTTTCGTGTCGCGACGTGTTTGGGACGTGTCGGGATGTGTGGGGATGTGTTGGGATGTGTGGAGACGTGTTGGGATGTGTGGAGACGTAAATAAAGGGACACAAGATGTACGTGGTTCGAATCCTTTCTGATTCTACGTCCACGATGCTCGGGAACTGTTTTCACTATACTTGGACGAATTACACACTCAAATCACTCACTTTCGCTCATATATGCTAAGATCAAGTGGAATAATTATTACAGTGAAAAGAGAAGAGTTCTAATTGTTTTTCGTGTGTTGAATGGGTTATGCTCATGAAAATGGCCAAGTATGGGTATTTAAAGGAGCTCCCAACGCCTAGCTCGGCCTAGAAATCCAGGATTCCCGGAGATGGGACCTTCTGGGACAACGTAATGTGCAGTCTGGGCTGTCTGTCAGGAGCAGCAAGAGGATGGGACTTGACTTTGTTGTCAGAAAAATCAGGCTGCTGGCACAGTTACTGTCAGAACAGCTTTTCAGTGTTGTCAGGCTGTCAGACGTCTTTTCAGGCTTCTAGACCTTCAGCGTGGCTTCCTCAAGACGATTCCTCGGGACGACAGGACCTGCTTAGCACAACAGGTCCCAAAACACTTCCATAATAAGGGTTTTAGTTCTCTAAAGCCTTTCGGATGTCCCTAAAAAGCTTTATTTTCTGTTGTTAGCTCCCTAAACTGTTTTGGAGGTCCTTAAAACCTGTCGGAGGTCCCAAAAAGTCTCCCTGTACAATCTAACCTTATATATTTCAAGGAAACTCTTATTTCTTTACTAAGTTCTCTTAACAATTATCATAAGCTAATTATTTCCTTAATTCTCTTTTTTAGTCTGCCTAATTATTGATCCACATCAATAATATAGTACAATGAAAAGGAAAAAATTGTACATTTTGACACGTCTTTGAAGAATATTAATATTATTATATTGATTGTTTGTGATAGTTTTTTTGCTAAATAAGGAAATGTGATAAAATTATTGGGACGCCCGAAACGGAAAAGTGTGATAAAGTTAGCGGGATGGAGGGAGTTTCAATTTTTATGACATAAAATCTTTTAATTAGCTTTTATTATATGTTTTATTGTTTTATATACTACATAAATAATGTTTAAATTTGTAAACAAAATACTATATTATTTATTAAAAAATTATTCTATGAAAATTTAAGTTATTTATTTAGTATGTGGGCAATCTTATAAGTTTGTAACTTATGTGGGTCGTACTGAAAAAATATAAAAGTTGGTGTGAAAGAGAATATGAAAAAATGTGATTTTGAGTGGAGAATGAGTTTAGTGATTGAAAAAGAATAACTGCGGTTTGGGTTTGTTGAATGAGTTTGCATTTTTTATTTTCAAACGATAGATTTATACACGGGTCAAATAACCCAAAATTCTTTCGGAAACATACGAATAAGTAGAGAAGAAAAAAACTCAGTCAAAGAGCACGAAATTAACCCAGACAACTTGAAACTAATCAAACCTCCACAACTAATAACTAGAAACTTCTACAACTACTAAGTCTGAAACTCCACAAATGATGACTATCAAAATCAAATATGTGTAGACCAAAAGTTTCATCGTGACTGTTGAGTGTAGCCCCCGGTCTTTTAAAAAAATGGCCCTTGACTCAGTCAATGTTAAAAAAAATAGCCTCGTTGACGTTTATTTTGTTGCCAATAGCCTTCATTTTAATTAACCGTTAATCATCTTCTTTACACCCTCGTTAATTAACTAAAAATAAAAGAAAAAGAAAAATAAATATACATACACAATATGTATATATATAAAATAAACGAAACTCCATTTAAATGCACAGCAGTACGTAATAATTACTATACCAACCCAGATCGATCCATCCTTTTTTGTTCATCGTTTCTAAAAAACAGCCTCATTTTCGTCACTAAGTCGAACTCGAAGTCTGCGAAACAAGTCTGGAAGGAAATATCCAGCTCTAACTCCTTACAGTAAGTTTTTTCGTTTCGAATTACGAATTTTAACCCTCAAAATTACGTGATTGTGTCTCAAGACATGATTTTTGGACACGAGATTTCCAATTTCCAGTCGGAAAGACGAAACTCGTGGACATGCTTCATGGAACCCGCACATATATCCACAAGGGTCACATGCGTTAGATCTGGGGCCCCGCGCATGTTTACACGGTCCCCGCACGGGTCCGCGCGCGCTAGAGCACAGGTCCGCGCGCGCTAGAGCACGGGACCTGGGCATCAGTTCAAGGCCCCAGGCTCTGGTGCTGATGTCCCGCGCATTAGTGCCGAGGGCGCGCGCATTGGAGCACGGATCCGCGCACGCTAGAGCAAGGGACCCGGGCATCAGTTCAGGGTCCCCGCACGCTGGTGCCAGGGTGCCGCGCATCAGTGCCGGGGGCGCGCGCACTGGAGCACGGGTCCGCGCACGCTAGAGCACGGGACCCGAGCATCAGTTCAAGGGCCCCAGGCTCTGGTGCTGTGGTCCGCGCATCAGTGCATGGGCCGCGCACTAGGGCATGGGTCCCGCGCACTAGGGCATGGGTTCCGCGCACTAGGTCATGGGTCTCGCGCTCTAGAGCTTGGGTCCCGTGCATTAGGCTTGCTCCCACGCACATAAGAGCTATATGTGTGGGTCCCGAGCATCGGTGCGTGGGTCCCCAGCTGATTGCAAGGGTCCCGCGCTATATGGGTTAGGTTTTCGATAGCTGTTAGGGTTTTCGAAAGCTGTTAGGGGTTTGGAAGCTGTTAGGGCTTTAATTATGCCTCGAAATCACGTTAGCAAACACAGCATCCGAAATAACACTTTCGACAACTAGGGTTTTTGCAAACTATTGTTTTCGCAAACTAGGGTTTCACAAGTTGTATTGGTTTTCGCAAGTAGGGCTACGGTTCTAATAAATTTTACTTCTATTACAGGGGGTAATCATGACGATCATTAACATTGTGTTCCAAGTCGAGGGTCAGTGGATAATTGGCAAGGACAATACCTCGAAGTGGTATCCTCTTCCTACTCATAGATGGCTGGTCGACGAGGAAACATGCACGTTAGATGACGTGAAGGATGAGATTGTGAAGGTTTTGTCGCTACGCAACGACAATTCTAAACTCACGTTAAGCTACATGCCTAGCGTAGTTTACGATTTCCCACGATCCACCTACATCGAGAATGACTACGGTATACGTGCATACCTTAGTTTTGGTGGTCCACAGTCTAGACCCGTGCTCCATGTTGAGGTTGCGTCCTTTGTCAGTGCCACACCACCACAAGCTCATCTTAATGATGAATCAAATTTCAACGTCGGTCTAATAGAGCAGTGCGACGCAAATGAGGAAATCCATCCCGTGGAGGGTTACATGGGCAACACATCTAACTACCACTCTTACCATCTTTCTGAATACGAGGGTTTTCAAGAAGATCAACCGGACCGTGCAAGAATCAAAATGAGAATGAAGATGATACGTTCGAACAACCCGAGGAACATTATGCTTCGGAAAGTGATAATGACAATGTCACAATGGCGGAACATAACTCTCCACATGCGGATGACGGCACATATGGATTTGGGGATGGTTCAAGCCTGTTTGTTTGTCAGGAATTTCGGGACAAGAAGGAAGTCAAGGACGTGATCACTAAAGTCGCCCTTGACGCGTATTTCGAGTTCAAATTGGTCCGGTCAAATAAAACCATGTACGTAGCGAAATGCGCAACCGAAGGATGCACATGGCGAGTACGAGCTGCATAGGACAAGCACTCCCCTTTTTTCTCGATCCGAACGTACTGTGGCAAGCACACATGTGGGGTTTCTCATCGTCGCCATAGACATCGGCAAGGAAGTTCGTCAGTTTTATCACAAGTTCTATTGGGACATTTCACCGGTCCTAAAGACATTCCGCCATCCAAGTCAATCATGTCGATGATACAGAACAGGGGAGTAGATGTCTCGTACTACAAGGCTTGGAAAGGGAAGCAACTAGCGTCGGACGAATTAGTCGGTAACGGGGACGATTGTTACGGTTTACTTCTGGCCTACTTGGATGCGTTGAGGCAAGCAAATGTTGATAGCATCACGGATTGGGAGATGGACGAAGAAAGGAGGTTCAAATATATGTTCTTAGCATACGACGCATGTGTTAGGGGATTTGCATACATGAGGAAAGTCGTATCTATCGATGCAACTTTTTTGAAGGGAAAGTATAAAGGAGTTTTGCTCATTGCTACGGCGCAAGGTGGCGATTACCATCAATACCCGCTCGCCGAGGGAACCGAATCTTGGACGTGGTTTCTCAGTAGATTGAGTCGTTCGTACAAGACAGTAATGAACTCGTCATTATTTCTGACCGAAACCACGGTATAAAGAATGTCGTCCCTGCTGTGTTTCCGAATTTATTTCACGGTTTCTGCGTGTGGTACGTTCAGCAAAATCTGAAGACGAAAACGCCGGACAAGGGTGTGTGCCCCATTTTCTGGCGGGTAGCGAATGCCTACACCAAGGCTGAGTGCGATGCACAATACAAAGCTCTGCGTGAAACATTCAAGTCGGCGGGTCGATATCTTGACGAGATTGCAATGGAACGGTGGACGAGGGCATATTGTCCCAAATCGAGATACAACATCTTGACGACCAATGGATCGAGTCGATAAATGCGGCTCTACGCGCGGATAGAGAACTTCCAATTATAGGATTGTTGGGTTCGATTCACCGATTTACATTAGCTTGGTTCAGTAAGCATCGAAGAACATGCGAAGCTTCTATCGCTGCGAATTCGACGTCGTTTACGCCGAAGGTCGAGTCGATCCTCCGTGTGAATTTCGTTGGGTCGCAAAGATTTCATGTGTCGGAAGTTGGCCGTCTAACATATAACGTCTACGGCCACAACGTGAACGAGGCCGTCGACCTACACATGCGTACATGCAGCTGTAAGACGTTAGACATCGACCGAATTCCTTGCCCACACGCGATTGCTGCTTGTGGTTATGCTAACGTCGATGTGGCGCCACTAGTTGACCCTCATTACAACTTGGAAATGTGGAAGTTAGCTTACGACGATACTATATGGCCGGTGTCCGAACACTTTGAAAGAAGTGTTGAAATGCTGCCACCTCCTCGGGAGAGGCGACGTGGAAGACCACAGAAAAATCGGTTGCCTTCTGTTGGCGAATTTAGCAGGAGGTAAAACATATAAATTTAGGATTTTCTAATGTAATAGATGTATTATGAGTGTTATGTAATGCTATTTATTTAGATTAACGTAATTATGACTTTATAACGTAAGAGTTATGAACCGAAAGTTAGGGTTTTAAAATTGGTGTTTTAAACTGGTAAGGGATTGAAATATAATTTACATAAGAACAACAGGCAGTGGACCCGCGCTTATGCGCGAAGGTCCCGTGCTTTCGCGCACGGATCTCATGCTCATGTGCGCGAGACCCGTGCTTATGCGCAAAGGTCCCGTGCGTATAACGCACGGGTCCCATGCTCATGTGCGGGGACCCGTGCGCATATTGCTTGGTCCCTAGGGCATAAGTTTGGTCCCGCACATTAGTCAGCCGAACTTTTACAATTACTTTTCAGTTATTGGTTGGTCAACTATTTGTCTGAAACATGCCAGCTTTGGTTTCAGGTGTCATAATGCCTTGTCAAATCTGATGTGCTTTTCGATTTGTGGAAAGGACAGTCAGTCACGGGTTCTAAAAATCGAAGTAGTAATTATAATAATACTTATATAAAATTTTTTACATATTAAAACTTAAATAAAAATTAACCATGACGAAAAAAGAAATTAATCTTCACCAAAAAAATTACTCTTAAGGATTTTACAGCGTACAAAAAAATTTTACACTATTTGATTATTGTTTTGAATGTGACATTGTTGAATTAGTTGGATGTCACAATAATTTAGCAAATTTACATACCAACATCTCGCCTTATGTTGGTGAGTTGGTCAGGATGTAACAATCGAAAAATCATATCTTATAGTTGCAAAAGACCATACTTTTGCAATTAATGATATTATATGACGTATTATATTCGTATTGAGGCTGAATCAAACTTCGAAATTTAATCCACTGTAAAATCGCGAAAATTATCGCAGGAACCTCGCACATGAGCGTTGTGGTCCGGGGCTCATGAGCAGTGGACCCGCGCAAGCTGATGCGCGGTGGATGCGCGGGACCCGTGAACTTACGCACGGGACTCGTGCTCATGAGTGCGGGACCCGTGAGCTCACGCACGGGACCCGTGTGCATAATTGGACCCGTGCGCGTAAGTTTGGTCCCATGATCAGCAGAGGGACCCGTGCAGAAATTATATTGACTAGTCAACAATCATTGGTCAATTATTGTCAGCTTATTGTTGTCTCTGTCATATTGTCAGTGTAAGTAACAGTAATGTCAAATATCATGATGTAGTTTCGATAATCATAAGTTAATCATAACGAAAAAAATTACTTACAACATTGCTGGCCGATTTAATGTGATAAAAAGAATTATTTGTTAAAACTTTCACATAAAATAATTTACAAGCCAACGTTGTTTTTCAAAAAAAAATCCTAAAATATTTCGGAATAAAAATTAAAATTACATTCATCTTGGACCAAACCAGGAATAAAAATCGTTACGGAAAATACAAACTACAAGAAATTTCCTAAAATCTACAATCTGTTGCTGTGTGAGATTGGAGACGTCGTCACCTCGAAACATGAGGCTCATTGCCGCTCGCAACACATGAATGCCGCATTCTCCCCTGAAATTAACATACATATAGATAAACTATCGTAAAAAACTTTAATGAATAATAAAGACTGAAACTTACCTTCCTTGCTGCTTGTCGAACTTCGGATGGCGCTTAACTGTCCATTTCTTAAATCGAGTCTTGATGCATCCCAGGAAGACCAATATCGCTGGGATTAATACTTGAAGTGACGACAATGCATTGTTAAGGTGGCGCATGTCATTGTCGCAAGACTCGTCCGAGTCGTAAATCGTATCGTCTTCTTCCTCCAATCAGCGACGCATAACACCCAATGTGCTATCGTTTGCACTGGGATGACGATGCAATCTGCGTCCATCCATAAGATCGACGGCCATCTATCCTGAAGACCCCCTCGCGTAGTGGGTCCACATAGGAAGCATCCCATTTACGACTTTTCCGTTCTCCAAGCCTTCGAGTTCGATACATGTCTTGAAGGCGTAAGACATGTACGCAACATTCTTCGAAGTAAAGGTGTGCTTATGCTGCATGTCCAGGAACCCTCTCATGGCTTCATTCATATGCTGAAAAACCAAAACAACAAAGGCTTTACAACTACAGTTCATTGCAAAATTAATGGTTCAAGTGCATACCATTTCATCGAGCCACCTCGTTGGCGTGACGAGATCTTCAAACCATCCTCGTCTATGCCTGTCGACTGCGCATTTACGTAGTCGTCGTCCGTCAAGGCCCGTATATCGCGCTCTACGGCCCCCCACATAAGGAGTTTCTTGCAAATATGAACGTCCACGGGCGAGAGCCTCACATCCACGTGACCAGTCGAGTGAGGCTCAGTGTATGGCGACTGCAGCCACCTCGACGGATTTTTCTGCCGCTCCTCTGGGGTCGCCTCGACCACAGCTTTTCCCTTGTCTACCGTAGTTGGACCAGTCGACTGATCCCAGTCAACACCCCTCCACGTCGATGGGTCCACCTCATAATTCGTCTCGCTCTGTCGGTCGACGTCATCATCCCATTGAGGTGCAGCGTAAGACGTCGAGTCCCATCCATGGCCCCATCCCCATCCCCACATGGTCGTCGAACTGGGTGGATCCGGTCTCACAAATGCATCCCACGCCCCTTCGGTCGTGTCGTCGCCTACGATGCATATTAAATTGTAAGTTACGCCGTAAATTAAATTTGAATTAAGGGTAAAGATAGTTACCATGATACGACGAGTCGGTATGCGTGCGTGTTCCGAAAAAATTCGTCCAGTCGTCTCGAAGCTCTTGCAACGACTACGCAACTACTCCGATGCTTTCCCCAAACCCTTGCATCGAGTTCAATCACTCCTCGTACGTCTCGGAGCGTCGAGCGTAATCGTCTCGGAATGCGAGAAGTCGTCTCGGAATTGCACAAAGTCGTTGCTGAATTGCTCGAACCTACCGCTAAGCGTGCCGAATCCGCTGCTAAGCGTGTCGAACCGACCGCCAAATTCTTCGAACTGTCGGTCCACACGGCGCGAAAATTCATCGAATTGCTCCGACGAGGGATACCCATACCCGTACGATGGCCCTGCGTGTGGCGACGATCTTGGCGGCGTATCGAAGTGGCCTCCGTGATCTGATAGAGGCCATGCCCCTCTCCTCGTCTTGCCGATGAACTCTGCCTCATAATTGGCTTCTATTGCACGTGCCGCCCACCGATTGCACGTAACGTACACTCTGTCCATGAGTAGGGTTACCACCCTATCGTACACATCATCTCGCTCACCGCCGCCCAAGTCAACTGTCGCGAAGATAGCCGACCTAGGTCTCTTCTCCGATCGGCATTAATAAACCTCGTAATTGGGACCCATGCGCGGCCTCGGCAATAGCAGACAACTTCGGACATCCCTTCCTATGCCACTCCGCCGTCACCCACCGACATATACGCGGGCATGCATTACGCGGCCTCACATGCTCCAACTCTCTAACTTCAGCGTATTTCTCAGCGAGCTTCGGTACGCATTCGTACGCTAGTAGCTGAAGACCAAAGACACAAACAATCTTAGCAACCAAACGAAACCCTAACCTCACAAGATCATTGAAAGATAAAACCCTAAGCTGAAGTGGATGTACGAATCCACTAACCAACAGACTCTCCTTAACTTCCTTTAGATCTCGTTCAGCGACCGTATTGCCGCTTGGAAAGCCACGGTGCCCCAAGGGTAACCGTCGAAGGCCGCCGAGTCTTCGACCAAATAAACAATCCAAGAATGAAGGGTTGTATCCTTCTTGGAATGTCGGGGCAGCAAGACGGAGCCGGCAAAGTACAGGTTTGCCAACTTCAACTTCTCGTCGTCGATGCGAACCGTATCGTTGGCAGCCAACTCCTCCAACCGCTGCTCAAAGTTCGACAAACGAATCGTCACCGCCGTTTTTCTCGGGAATCATCGCTGGACGAATTCCTCCCGGACGTTCACTGCCGGTTCGGCTACGAACTTCAGACCCGTGATTAGGCAATACTCCGTTTTTTATACGGAGTGGTTTCTTCCCGAGGATCATCCAAAGCTCGTCAGGATCGTGAAGCTCCATCTGTCTCTTGATGAGATCACAACATCTGCGCCGACAGATTGAAATCGGCAGCAGGTCGACGAGCCTGCCGAACGAACTCCCTTTCTCAAACACTGCCAGTTCATCCTCGTTTAGCCAATCGACAATCTTCTGGCTCGTTTCGCAGTAGCGTGACGTGATATGTAGCCGGCAATCACGGTCATCGTTGCCTCCGGCAATTTCCTTCTTTAATGTAACCTGAAAAAAAAAAAGAAAATGTAAGCTAATTAGATCGAATGAAATAAGCTATTTAAAGCACGGGTCCCCTGCCATGCTGCACGGGGACCCTGAGCTTACGTACGGGTCCACTTCCATGCACGCACTGGTCCACAGCGCCCTCAAGTGGGACTCTTAGCTATGCTGTGCTGGGGACCCGTGCGTGCTGCGCAGGACACCTGCTCTTATGTGCGGGACCACAGCACTTGCACGCATGGGTCCGCAGCACTAGCAAGCACGGGTCCCGTGCTATGTAGCACGGATCCCTCGCTAGCGGACACGGGTCCCCAGCACAGCAAGCACGGGTCCCGCGCATGTTGCGATAGTCCCTCCCTCGCTACGGGTCCCCAGCACAGCAAGCATGGGTCCCGTGCTTATGCGCGTGGGTCCCGTGCTATGCTTCAAGCGCGACAAAGCACGGGTCCCCTCGCTAGCATTCACGGGTCCCGTGCTATGTTGCGAGAGTCCCCGCACTGGCACGCACGGGGCCCCAGCGCAGCATAGCACGGGACTCCAGCGCTGCAAGCATGGGTCCCATGCTTATGCTCGCGGGTCCCGTGCTATGCTTCAAGGGTCCCCAGTGCGACAAAGTACCGGTTCATTGTCGTGGACCCTTGCGCTTTGCCCCACGAGTCCCCTGCACTTCCACACGGATCCCTGACCTTCAAAGCACGGGTCCCTTACCATTGCAAGCACGGGTACCCTGCGCTTAGCATTAGGGTAGCCTGCGGCGTCAAATTAGGGTCCCGTGCGATTGGGAGCTTCAATTGCTGGCAGATACTTCATAAATTAAAAAAAATTACCTTCACTGTTTGGCATCTCGCCTGAAATGCCATGCATTCGGAGCTTGAAATTCGACTGTGAAGAAGGGTGTGAAGAGAATAGACTTGATCGATTTTGCAAAAGGCCCGTGAACGTGAAGGGGTGAATTGGTGCTTTTTTATTTACTGTTTCCTTTTCAGATTCTACAGTAAACCTCAGTGAAAAGCTGTAATTTTCGTTAAGTGTTGTTGATTACCATTAAAGAAGGATAAAATAGTCTTTCACGCAGAGTAAGTAAGGGTACATTAGTCTTTTACCATTTAGGAAGCTATTTTTTTTAAGTTGACTATGTCAAAGGCCATTTTTTTAAATAATCCGTGTAGCCCCGAAGAGAAGTCATATCTTAGTTTGTTAAACCAGCTCTATCGACCAAAATGCAACCACCCCGCCAAAACTCCATGAAATCCGAGCTTCAACCGGGAAAAGACCCCAAAAGGGGCAACAAAACCCCACGAGAGGGAGGAAAACTCCCAAGAACGGGAGACTAACTCCCAAGAGCGGGAGAAACACGCTCTCACAAGGGAAGAATAACGAAAACTACAAACAAAACCAAAGAAGAGATAAAAAAATGAAAGCTTAGCTTCCCCAACCTCCATTAATGGAGAAAGGGGGAGAGGAATCTCCTTGTTAGGGTTTGGGGTGGCTGCTTGTTGGGAGAAAAAAATTTAGAGAGAGAAATATTTGTTTTCTTATATTGTTATAATTTTTTGATAGATTGAGTTTTTCGTTGAGAATGTATTTGTCTCGGAGATGGTCTAATGATTTGACTGGTGTAAACAATTCTCGGAAAGAAGTGCCTAGTTAGAAATGGGTAATGGGACATGAAATGGGAAAAAAGGAAAAAACAATAACAATAAAAATAAAAATTTCAGATATGATTTTAAATCTCCAAGAACTCAACTATGTTAGAAATGATAAATCAAGGGAGGAACTGCAGAAAGTAGGTTTTGTTCATTTTGGAAACTGTTAACTTAAAACTATTTGCTTTTGATAATACAGGTTCTTAAGTCATCGAAGTTGAACGAACATCAACGGAACGGATCCTCAGTTCGATAAGCTGAACATATACTAAATTCACTCACCCATGGTCAGCTTGCTATGTTTCAAGAGGAAAAATCAAGCTGGCACGAATTATTAACACAAATAAAACGCAAACAGTGTAACAAGTCAAAAACACACAATGTTATTCAAGAGTTCACAAGCTAAAAAATCAGAAACTCTCTGAACTACCCAGTGTTCTTCGACTCACTTCATTCAGACTAAAATGTCAACAAAAGAAAGAAAACTGAACCGACTCAAACATGTCCGATGGCAACGATCATTCTAAGAACTATGAAGTAAAAGAAAGGATAGTTTCTTATCTCAACCACCTTATTTCTATTTATGAACTCTAGCGTAAGATTCATATTAGAACCTTCGCTGAAGATGTTTTCACTCACCACTCATTTGGCAATGTGCGAACGAGTTTTACCTTCTTGGAGAGAAATCACAGTCTCAAAAGCACCAACCAAAGCTTTCACCTTACTTTTCCTGCTTTCGACAAGTTTACTAGCAGTTTCTTCAATGACATTGTTAAGTAGAACCTGGGCATCTTTTTTTGCTTGTACCCTTTGGTGCTTCAAAGCAAGCTTCTTACCTGAAATCTCTGCACCAATTGTGATGTCCTTGCCTACTGTAGTCCTAAAGGTTCTAATCCTTGGATCCACTTTGCCTGCTCCTTCAATTCTTGGGATTCTTACCTTCTTAAATCTGAGTCGTTTCGCAATGTCGTTATCAGATGGAGGGTCAACTGCTTTCCCATTCTTGTAAATCCTAACGGGTGCGCCGAGCTTTTCTTCACAACCAACCACCTTGTTCTTTCTTAGCAGCTTGCCATCCTTCTCTTTCATATTATGAATGTCGCTAATCAGTTCATGCTCGTTTCTTTGAGAGGGAGATTTATCTGCATCATCATTTAGAGGCTTTGGTCTCCTAAACTTCAGTCTCCTGGGAATACTATTGTTGTCTTGTGGAACATTCACTACCCTTCCACTCCTGAATTTCAACCTCACAGCAGGGAGATGCTTATCTTCAGAAATAACCAAACCACTCCTTTTCAGAGGTCTCTTCTGCTTCTCCTTTATCGGTTGTTCTTTGGCTGTATTCACAGGCTTGACATCTTTATCAGCCTTAATATTGATAGTGTTTGCGCTCCTTGATTGGATTTTCTTTCGATCCACCGCTTTCCCAGTGGTGAGCTTCGACTTCACGAGAGAGCTATATTTATCGCCAGCAACAACCAATTTCCTACTCTTTCGTAGCATGGTCTTACTCTGTTTCTCTTTGACGAGTTGCATGTTGTCAATCTCCACAGGTACATCATTGTTTGGGACAATACCATCTGATTCAGTGTCAGTGCCCTTCATCACTTCACCTTCTTCATAAACGAAAAGAGATGATGAAGGCTCCACAGTTGACAGTGAAGATTGAAGTGGTGCAATATAACTTTTATCAGCTATCGGTTCCGAAGTAGTGTTGCTAGATCCAGTCTTGACAATATGCAAAGTTCTCTCAGAAACCTTATCATCTTTCATCTCAGCCTTCTTTCTCCCATTTAGCTTTACAGCTTTACTAGTTAAAGGAGCTGATACTTTCTTTCCGAAATCTCTTGATGCCGTCATCGTTCTGCCAGTTTTAGCATCAGGATTTTGTATCCCGTTCATGACCATACAATCTGGACTATAAGCACGGGATGGTGACGTAACCTTCTCGTGTTTTGATTCTGCAGAAGAAGACAAAAGCTTAAGGGTCTGATCGTACGCTTTTTCCGCAGTTATTTCCTTCTTAATGATTTCGGGGGGATCCAGTGGCGGGAACTTCTCTGTAGGAGAAGACTTGTTCCTTCGTAAATGATGGGCCTCTTTGCCAGACAAGGCATGTTTACCCTTTGCAATGAAATGAGACTTTGCATTCGACGATGTCTTTAGGTTTGGATCATTTCTGGTATTGGAACAAAGCTTCACTTCAGGTGAATATGATCCTGTACCATTTGCTTTGGAAGAAATTCGTCCTTTGGTACCTTCAGAACTCTCGCGCAACCCATACTTTTCCTTCTTTTCCATAGATGAGGTTGTTAGATCTACGGAATTGAACTTCTTTAATGAAGATTTTGCAGGTCTTTTTAGTGTACTTTTCCAAGGCTTCTCCTCTTCCGAAGTTCTTCTTCCGTATTTGCAAAGGTCGTGGCATGAACCAGTCGATGCTCTGAGATAGTTGGGAATTCTGCGCCGACACTTGTTTGAAGATTTCTGCTTTTCCGCAGAATTGCTAATCGAACGATCCTCATCATGGTAGGAATCAATAGCACGATCCTTTTTAGTATTATCAGAAACTGAACTAGCAGCTGAGCTATTTACCACATTCATGCAATTCAATTCCTCATCTCCAGCAGTTATTAGATATTCTGTATTTTCTTCAGCCATGGAGCTATAAACAAGTAGAGGTGCGGAGGAACCTGCATATAATTGATATTGAAAGGTGCTTTTTAGAATCTAAGATACAGAAGCCCATGTGTACATCATCAGTAATATGGATTTCCAAATCTCTAATCAAAGAGTGCGCATAAAATGCCATGCCTGATTGATATGTAACAGCAGAAGAAAGAAGATCAGATTAGTAACAGAACGTTTGTTCTCAATCATGGATAACCACTAAACAGAAGATTGAAAGAACAAAGGAACCGAGACAGATGAATCAGGGAAATTGACACAATCCATACGCAATCTCTCAAGTCCGCACAAAAAGAGGTAATACCATTTAATAACAAAAATCTCCAGAACATTCCGATCTCGAAAAAAATAATTCACAACCCTAAATACACGCAAAACAACAACCGATCACATCACACCAAGCACGACAATATCGTGGTCTTTTTTTCCAGCGATCCAACTTATGGGAGCACGTAAACCCCGCACTTTTTACTGACACCGTATTAGATTTTTAATCCCTTTTCCATAACCAAACAAAACCAAATGAATAAAACGTAATAGACAAGTTTCCACACGCGTGGACATGAAAATTGATCGTGATGCGATCGGCAAGAAATGAGAAAAGAAAACGGAAAGCAAATCATATGAATAAGAACCCTACCCCTTCTTTCTCTACCCTTGTGAATTGTTTTCGCGGCTTCAAAACAGTTACCGAGGCCTACAATTGATGCAAGCAATATCTTCGGTTTTCAGAGATTTATGGGCTGTTTTCTTATGTGAAGGGAAGGGCGATCTATTTGGGAGAGAATAAAAGGTGTGATCAAAACGAATAGAATAATTGAGAAGTCAAAAGGTAATCTAATCGCCGTAATCTTTACGTGATTCTTTATACTATATTGTATTTATGCAATCAGTATAAATATATGACATAACTTACAAGTTATCATAAAATTAAAATATTTAATTGAAAGATAAATTTTGATGAACAGAAACGGAATGGTAATATTAATATTTAACTTACATATCAAATCATTTGTCGTCCAAATCTTTAATTTTTTCAGAGATTTATGAGCTGTTACCTCGTTCGAATGAGAATCTACGTGAGAGTGGTGTGAAATCGATGGAATAGAAAAGTCGAGACGTCAAAAGGTGAATGAATCGCCATAACTACGTGATTATTCATATATAGTAACTCATATTAAGCTCAAGGGCTACGCGATGCGATACCATCGTTGTTTTACAAAGCCTATTGCGCAGTCCACATAGTTTTTAGTTTACGTATTGCGTAGCGTAGATAGCGTAGTATATTACGTGAGTATTTTGATTATGCCACATACACGACAATATATATATATATATATATATCAATATATTCAAACAAACCATCATAAAAAAAACGGTGATGTGCGTGTGCGCGCGTGTATGTTGTTCAATCGAAATCCTTTGTTTATCTTGTGGTCGAGGGGCTAAACCATGGCTCAACCAAGCAAGTTCGGGGTCAATTCGAAATCCTCTATGGCAAGATCCGGCAGTCAGGGGCGGACCCAGCCCATGAAGACCGAGGGGCTCAAACTGGAAGGCCCATCTCAAGCCTAACTAACATACACTGAAAATATCTTAATATAAGAAAAATGAGCATTACTAAGGAATCGAACCCGCGTTTGAAATGAACTTACAACTCGTTCTTAGTTCAAAGCAATTTTAAAGTTAGGATAAATATATTTAATGATTTTTGTTTATTTTTAGCGGGGATTCGACACTTAAATACCTACTTCAATAAAAATTAAACAGTTCAGTCCCTTGTCAGACTTATTTTTTCTCTAGGTACCTACTTGAATTTATCTTACTGACAGGTACCTAACTGACGAATTTACCCCTGATAAAACAGATTTATTACATCATTTACCTAGTTTCTTATTTTCAGCTCACGTTCGTTCTTAAAAAAAAAAAAAAAAAAATCGCACCATCCCAAACCAACCCAAATCGCGCGTCTTTCTCCCAGAAATCGACCCCCGTTTGTTTTTGCTTCAGATTCAACGTCGTGGGTTCTCGTTCGTCGTGGTATTCCCCTTCTGAATAGATAGGTAAGTCATTCGCTTCATTACATTACATCGTGGCATTTCGTAGTGGTATTACAGTTACCAATAGGCTTGTATCTAATTTGATTTTGCCGTTATTCGTTGGGTTTAAGCAATTTCGTAACAATAGCAGCGTGTTTTTCAAATGACATCGATTTGTTGTTAGATTAGGGTTTCCTTGGAATGGTTCAATTTAGTGTGGTAGCTGTGCATGTATCTTTGAATGGGTGGACTGATTGTTGTCAATTTGGGGGTTTTGGAATGGGTCAATTTGGGTTTTTTCGAATGGGGTCAATTTGTTTTGGTACTATACGATCACTATATTTGGTACCATCTGTTTGGGCAAAATGGTACGCCGTGTGTCTATAAAATGGTACCGCTTATTAGCAGTTTTACTTTTTTGCAGAAATGATTCCGCAAGACAGATCTGAGCTTTCTTCCAGGTGTCATCCTGCGTTTTTTTATCTACGTTCGGGATCTGATGGCCTCGCATAAGATGACCTGGGCCACTAGAGTATTCGTAAATCTGCAGGTTTACCGTATCATCATCTGCAGGTTTATCTTCATCACGACTTCTGATATTTAGTTGAGATGATCTAACATTTGTCAGTCTGTGTTTTTATCAGGATTGGTCAATTGATTTGTGGATATTGTTAGGTTTCGAATTCGGTACTCATTATGTTGATTACTTGGTACTACATGATAAATGCATTTGGTACCATCTGTTTGGGCAAATTGGTACGCCGTGTGTGAATAAAATGGCACTCTTTTTTCATTACTCGCTAACAGTTTTGTTTTTGCAGAAATGGCACCAAAGGCACCGCCGAACTCATATGATCTTTCTTCCAGCAGTCATCCTTCTCTGTTTTGATCTACTATAAGTGTGTGAATAAAATGGTATTAATAACAGTTTGCTTTTTTTGCAGAAATGCCTCCGAAAAAGATCTGATCGTGCTTCTATGGCTGCTCGCATTTTACGTGACGAGCACAGTTATATGATAGATCTATTTCGTTAAGTTATTTGGCTTGGTTGTGAGATTGTTTGGAGACTTTCTCTTTTATGTTTGTTGTGTAGTTCTGCTATGCTTGGAGACTGTTTGGAGACTAGATTAGATCTATTTTATGTTATGTTTGAAGACTTGGTTGTGATATTGTTTGGAGACTTTGCGGTTGTGATACTATTTCGTTAACCGGCCCCAGTTGATCTATTTCTTTTAAGTTATCTTATGTTTGGAGACTTGTTCGTATTTTATGAAGTACCATATCTTTTTATATTAGCGTACCTTATCTTTTACATACAGAGTACTATAATATGCAGGTTTACCGTATCATTATATAAATATATAACGTACCATAAACAGAAGACATGAAGTACCTTGTCTTTTACATTAGCGCACCTTATCATTTACATAAAGAGTAACATAATATGCATGTTTTTTTGTGTGTGGACGGTTACTGCCAGGTGTTGTGTTGTGTTGTGTAGTTCTATTTGATTGTCCGTATTTTATGCAGTACCATATGTTTTTATATGATCGTACCATATATTTTACATAAAGAATATCATAATATGCACTTTAACCGTACCATTATGTAAACATATAGCGCACCATAAATAGAAGATATGAAGTACATTGTCTTTTATATTAACGTACCATATCGTTTACATACATAGTACCATAATATGCAGTTTAACCATATCCTTATGTTTATATATGGTGTACCATAAATAGAAGATATGAAGTACCTTGTCGTTCATATTGCCGTACCTTATCTTTTACATACGGAGTACCATAATATGCGGGTTAACCGTATCATTATGTGTATATGTCCCGTACCATAAATAGAATATATGAAGTACCTTATCCGTGTACAGTAAGATAGCTTATCTTGTACAGTAAGGTACCTTATCATTTACATATATAGTACCATAACCTGCATGTTGACGGTATCCAGAATTATACATATACGGTACCCAGATATGAAAGTATACGGTATCATTTGTTATACGATCGAAAAATGAATAAATTCCTAATCGAATCGCGTTGTCCTGCGTTATTTTCACAATGCCGAACAATAACGAAACGAGAAAAAAAAAGGAAAGCCTAATGCACCGAGTTCACAGATCTAGCACTCACCAAATTATTCAAAACATGTTGTAGATGTTCTAGCTTTTATCCTTATACTACAATGAATCTTGGTATTTTAAGATTTAATTCATCTGTGCGGGGTTTAATGCACCGAATTTGATCTGAAACGTATTGCATACTATACATTATTGTTCTATGGTGGTTCGAGATGAAAAAGTTCTTCGATCGACCTCGAAAAATACTAACCCTAGTACGACGTATCATATATATATAAGGGACCCCGTACCTTAAAGGTCTTTGTAGGGGTACCTATCTTTTGGTTTAAAGCGTACCAAATCAGCCACAGTTGCAGTACCCAAAATTACTGATGACATGAAACATTTTAGGAAAGCCACTGACATGTCAGACGAGCTGACTTTTATTATTTAATACCTCGTATGTCAGATCTGACCAACTCATGACTGAAAATGTCAGAAATCTCTCAAATCATCACTGAAAAATGTCAGAAAAGTGTGGAATCATTACTGAAAAAATCAGAAAATGTCTAATCCTTGTCTTCCACGTGAACACTTGCTGAAATGCTTCGTTTGTGATGGAATATAGTCAAGGCTTAAATACCAGTTGTTACTTTAATTTTAGGGTACCAAAATTGCATGTCTTAGAGTACCAAAATGGCATGTCTCAGAGTACCAAAATTGCATGTCTTACAGTACCATAATTGAATATCGTAGGGTACCAAACTGCCATTCATCACAGTACCAAATTAACATGTTACGGTGCCAAATGTGCATACAGTAGCAAAATGGTTTCGTTTAGGGTACCAAAATTGCATGTCTTAGAGTACCAAATGGCATTAATAACAGTACCAAAGTAGTTGTATATAACCGTACCAAATTAATCTGACAGTAGCAAAATGGTTTCTTTTAGGTACCAAAATTGCATGTCTTAGAGTACCAAAATTGCATTTCTTATCGTACCAAAATGGCGTTAATAACAGTACCAAAGAGTAGTATATAACCGTACCAAACGTGCATGTCGTAGGGTACCAAACTGCCATTCATCACAGTACCAAATTAACATATATTACGGTGCCAAATGTGCATACAGTAGCAAAGCGACGTCTTCTAGGGTACCAAAATGATGAAGACCTAGGGTACCAAAATGCCATTAATAACAGTACCAAAGAGTAATATATAACCGTACCAAACTTGCATGTCGTAGGGTACCAAACTGGCCTTAATTACAGTACCAGATTTACATATAATACTGTACCAAACGTGCATCAATTACAATACCAAACTGGCAGTCTTTCAGTACCAAATTTGGACAAAAACAATGAGCCATATCCTATGGACACATTTGAACAAACTTCTACTTACTGGCATCATTTAGACAAAAAGAATGAGCCAAGACCATACAAAACAACACCGAAAAAGGTCATGGGACAAAAGCAATGACAAAATACATGGAAAATACGGACGCTACGTCGTTACGGCTTCTGTACAAGTACGGCGATTATGTCCGTATTTCCCACATATTGAAAACATCCGTATTTTCTTTCAATGTCGAGTACAAACTTTGGAACGGAACTTGATACTTTATTGAGTCATGCCGGGAATCGATATCAGACCACCTTCTTTGGAGGGATACGTATATATCGATAAACATCGTTGCTTCATTGATTAATAGTAACGAAGACTCCCTCGTATACTCACACATTGCAAATAACGTCCTGCCATCAAACGAATTTGCAGACGCCATATTTTCAGATAATATGGCAACCTGTTAAAATGGTACGGTGTATAGTTTAGATTGGTACTCCATAACTGGACATTTTGGTAACGTATAGACAGATTACTTGGTACATAATATAAATACACAAAGATACTACATAATATAAATGTCCAGTCGGACTGTGTCGCATAATGTATTTAGGTACGGTAAAACAACATACAATGGTACATAATATTCATAGGAAACGGTACGTCGTAAAAGTTATATAAAAGAAAACCGAAATCTCGATGGATTAGCCTCAATAACTATCAAATCCTAACATTCCACTCTTATATGGAGCTCATTGGATCGCATTGAGCTCCCAGATTTGGGATAAACCTTGAACAAACGCCCAAAATCGATTAACCAAACACTAACCAAAAGAAAAGCTTACCTTACAAAATTAACCCCCAAAATCGAGAACCCAACGTTCAAGAGGCTCTTCGATCCTTGTCCGGCGCCGGCACGAGCAGAAGAAGTTGGTCGGCAAGAATATCGTCGTCGACGGCGAGCTGAAGCTCGATTTTTGCAGAGAAAAAAAGAGCTGAAATGAAATTCTATTTAATAAGGGTATTTTGGTAATCTTAGGTAATTAGGTACCTAAGTGTAAAATTTTTATTCAACTAGGTACCTAGCTGTAAAAGATGTCTGACAAGGTACCTAAGTGGCTGAAAAGTTTTCTATTGGGGATTTATGTGTAGATTCCCGATTTTTAGCATTATAAAGAAGAAAAGAAATTAAAAATAAAAAATAAAAAATTTAAAACCCTACTTTTATTACGCTACAACTCTTGTTTTACAAAAAAATCACGGAATACGAAGTGCCCTAAACTGTGCTTTTTACAATACAACAAAGCGTCCGGGTATCATTTCAAGCAAAATTGCATATGTATTTATTGTCAGCATCACTGACATTCAACAACCATGAAAATTGCATAGCAATTTCGCTCAAATTTCAACCTGCATAGTGTTTTTATGGCCAATTTCACAGTGATCATCTTGAATGAAAAAAGAGAGCAAGTTCATTCTGTCCAAGTCAAAGAAGAATCTACTTTCAGTTTAGCTACGTTGGCCTGAAAGATAAAATGCTAAACAGCGAATGTTCTTGCCAGATAAAAACAACCAACAGTTCACAGATAGAATGATAAAAGCATTGTCACCGTTACAAACTCAGGTCGAATGGGCTTTCTTCGAAACGAAATCGAAAGAAATTCCATTCTCTTGGAGACGTTCTTGGAGATCGGTCGGGCCAAACACTATCCCAGTAGTATAAACGCCTCCTTTGGGAAGATTATCCCTTTGTCTGAGCACAACAAGAGCACACTGAAGCAATGCGATGGGAGTTGTCACATATCCAACCTCAGGCCCCGTCACCCTAGTAATAACTTCAGTGTCGGGCTTAGCCCCATTATTCGAAGCAAGATTCACATCGCTATAACCTCGCCCGACGAACCACATCTTAAAGGAAGCACTGCTCACTTGTTCCTCAGAAGGGCCTTCCTTCCTAAACACTCCAAAGCTGAAGACCGATGGAAATTTCAGGAGCAGCCACCTTCCCAGTGAGAATCTTCCCAAGAGACCGATCATTATTCCCAGAAGAATAACTGGGATTAACCCTAGCGGGGATTTTGTGCCTAGTTTCACGCCGAAATGAGCTGGCTTCACAGACGACCAAAAGGATTTCCTTTTCTCCACATGTTCGGGAGATTCATGGACGCCTGGCAGACCATGTAGATTTTCGTTGAGAGTTAAGAATGTTCTTCGAACAACAGTGGCATCTGCTGATGGTAGCTTTACGGCCCATAGGCCGAGGTCTTTCTGATGCTCTATGAGAGGTCCCTTGGATGGAGGCCCAGGAATCTGTAACAGCAATTCAGCTCAAAATCAAATAGATATTGACAAAATACAGTAGTATCAGGGCCCAACAACGGTGGATTAAACGGCAAATTCAACAGCAAAAAAAGTCACATAATGAGAAAGAAAGACAGATAGGAAACGTACTGTGAGCCTGGCTTTTCTTGGCCTTGACCGCCTAAACTCGGCCAAACTCTCCATATTGGCCACGCCCAACACAGCACTCTCATACGTCCCCACATTGCCGACGATCCCCTTTTCACTCTCCAAGCTCAAGTAAGCATCGACCTTACTCACTGTGCCGCCGAACTCAGCCCATTTCTTCACGTGGAACAAAACCCCCATCTCCGCCGGCACAGAATCGAACCCACAGGCCGAAATAACCAAGCTGCCCCTCTCCGACGCCTTCTCGTGGAATTCGGCCTCCATCCTCTCCATGAACTCAGGCTCGCCGGTGATGTCCAGGTAGTCGCAGCCCGATTCGACGCAGGCCTCCACCACGGGCCGGCCGTAGAGTCTGAAAGGTCCGACGCAGTTGAGGATCACTCTGGCCTGGGCGGCGAGGCGGGTCAGGGAGGCCGCGTCGGAGGTGTCGGCGGTGAGGAGTGGGATCTTTTGGGTCTCGATCGGGGTTTTGGGCGAGTGGGAAAGGGCCCAATTTAGGGCTTGAGAGAGGCGCGAAGGGCTTCGTCCGGCGAGGGCGAGCGAGGTGAGCGGCGAGTTTGGGGCGTTGAGGAACTTGAGGGCTTCGCGGATTACGTATTTCCCGGTGAAGCCTGACGCGCCGAGGATGATGACGTCATAGGGTTTATGGATTGGATTGGAAGGTTGGGGTTCTTCAGCCATAGCTTCGCAGAAGAAGATCGTAACTTTTCGATCGTATTTGTTCGTCGGTGAAATTGGCGATCGGCGAGGGACACGTTTAGTTTGGGGTCTTTTAAAAAAATGGCAATTGACTCGGTCACTATTAAAAAAAATAGCCTTATTGACGTTTTCATTTTAATTAACCGTTAGCCATCTTCTTTAAACCCTCGGTAATTAACTAGAAATAAAAGAAAAAGAAAAATAAATATACATACACAATCTGTATATATAAAAGAAACGAAACTTCATTTAAATGCACAGCAGCACGTAATAATTACTAATACCAACCCAGATCGATCCATCCTTTCTTCTTCATCGTTTCTAAAGAAAAACACAGCCTCATTTTCGTCACTAAGTCGAACTCGAAGTCTGCGAAACAAGTCTGGAAGGAAAAACCCAGCTCTAACTCTTTACAGTAAGTTTTTTCTTTTTGAATTACGAATTTTTACCCTCCAAATTACGTGAGTTTGTTATTACGTGATGTCTGGCCACGAGAATTTTGAATTTCCAGTCGAAAGACGAAACTCGTGGTCATGCTTCATGGAACCCGCACGCTGGTGCAGGGGGCGCGCGCACTGGTGCATGGGTCCGCGCGCTAGAGCACGGGACCCGAGCATCAGTTCAAGGGCCCCAGACGCTGGCGCTGGGGTCCCGCACATCAGTGCAGGGCGCGCGCGCAATGGAGCACGGGTCCGCGCGCGCCAGTGCACGGGACCCGGGCATCAATTCAGGGTCCCCGCGCGCTGGTGCCGGGGTTCTGTGCATCAGTGTAGGAGGCGCGCGCACTGAGCACGGGTCCGCGCGCGCTAGATCACGGGACCCAGGCATCAGTTCAAGGACCCCAGGCGCTGGTGCTGGGGTCCCGCGCATCAGTGCATGGGCCGTCTTAGGGCATGGGTCCCGCGCACTAAGTCATGGGTCTCGTGCTCTAGAGCTTGGGTCCCATGCGCTGGTGCAAGGGTCCCGTGCTTATATGTTAGGGTTTTCGATAGCTGTTAGCGTTTTCGAAAGCTGTTAGGGGTTTGAAAGCAGTTAGGGCTTTAACTATGCCTAGAAATCACGTTAGCAAACACAGCATCCGAAATAACAATTTCTACAACTAGGGTTTTTGCAAACTCAAACTAGGGTTTCGCAAGTTGTATTGGTTTCGCAAGTAGGGCTATGGTTCTAATATATTTTACTTTTATTGCAGGGGGTAATCATGACGATCACTAACATTGTGTTCCAAGTCGAGGGTCAGTGGATAATTGGCGAGGACAATACCTCGAAGTGGTGTCCTCTTCCTACTCATAGATGGCAATCAATCTTGGTCGACGAGGAAACATGCACGTTAGATGACGTGAAGAATGAGATTGTGAAGGTGTTGTCGCTATGCAGCGAGAATTCTAAACTCATGTTAAGTTACATGCCTAGCGTAGTTTACGATTTCCCACGACCCATCTACATCGAGAATGATTACGGTATACGTGCATACCTTGGTTTTGGTGGTCCACAGTCTAGACCCGTGCTCCATGTTGAGGTCGCGTCCTTTGTCAGTGCCACACCACCACAAGCTCATCTTAGTGATGAATCGAATTTCAACGTCGGTCTAATAGAGCAGTGCGATGCAAATGAGGAAATTCATTCCGTGGAGGGTTACATGGGCGACACATCTAACTACCACTCTTACCATCTTTCTGAATACGAGGGTTTTCAAGAAGATCAAACCGGACCGTGCGAGAATCAAAATGAGAATGAAGATGATACGTTCGAACAACCCGAGGAACATTATGCTTCCGAAAGTGATGATGACGATGTCACAATGGCGGAGCATAACTCTCCACATGCTGACGACGGCACGTATGGATTTGGGGATGGTTCAAGCATGTTTGTTGGTCAGGAATTTCGGGACAAGAAGGAAGTCAAGGACGTGATCACTAAAGTCGCCCTTGATGCGTGTTTCGAGTTCAAATTGGTCCGGTCAAATAAAACCATGTACGTAGCGAAATGCGCAACCGAAGGATGCACATGGAGAGTACGAGCTACACAGAAAAAGGACTCCCCTTTTTCTCAATCCGAACGTATTGCGGCAAGCACACCTGCTTGGTCCCTGCGCATAAGTTGGGTCCCGTGCAGAAATTGTGTAAACCCTAATTGTAGTCAATTATTGGTCTTCTTTTGCAGACAAAGTTATTATTGAATTAATGGTCAGTCAACTATTTGTCTGAAACATGTCAGCTTTGAGTGCAGGTGTAATCAATGCCTTGTCAAGTCTGGTGTCCTTTTCGATGTGTGAGAAGAAAAAGCAAGGCACGAGTTCAAAAGAATTTCAGTAAATAAATACATATATATTTTGTACATCTTTACAAAAATAATTAACCATAACGAAATTGTCGAAAAAAAATTAATCTTGACCAAAAAATTTCTCTTATGTTGTTAATGTTCAGAAAAAAAATTTAAACTATTTGGTTATTGTTTTCGATGTGAATTTGGTGAACTGGGTGGATGTCACAATAATTGAGCAAATTTACATAGCAACAACTTTGCCTTATGTTGGTGACTTGGTTAGGGTGTAACAATCGAAAACTCGTATCTTATACATGCAAAAAGACCATACTTTTGTTGGCTATGATATTATATGACGTATTATATTCGTATGGAGGCTGAATCGAACTTCGAAATTATTTAATATGGTGTAAAATCGCGAAAATAATCGCAGGGTCCCCGCACATGAGTGCTGTGGTCCGGGGCCCATGCTTATGGACCCCGCAAGCTAATGCGCGTTGGATGCGCGGGACCCCAGCGATTACGCGAGGGACCCGTGAACTCACGCAAGGGACCCGTGCTTGTGTGCGCGGACCCATGCTTATGCGCGAGGGACCGTGCGCATAAGTTTGGGACCATGCGCAGCATACCGGACCCGTGCGGATTTTAATTGACTAGTCAACAATCATTGGTAAGTTATTATTGTCTGTACTCACATTTTCTGCGAATGTCAGTGTAATCAATGCCTTGTCAGTGTAACGAAAAAGAAATATTTAATACTAACGACAAATATTAAAATTGTGTAATACCGGACCCGTGCTCAATGACTACTGCAGGGGTCCCTAGTTTTCAAGCAAGGGACCCGTGCTCAAATGCTTGGTCCCATGCTTATGTGCGTTGAATAGTCAACAATCATTTGTGAATTAGTGGTCTGTTACTTTTTTCGTTATATTGTCAGTGTCATAACAGTCGATTTGATGCGATTAGCAATAAAATTGCTTGTCATGTCATCACTAATGTCAATTCAGATATTTAATTTACACAAACGTAACCAACAACGTGCGAGGTTCTTCATAAATATTATTTAAATAAAAAAAATTGTAAGAAATTATTTAAACCATGCAGGCCACTTGAATAAAATAAAAATTACATTCAACTATTTTGGACCAAACCAAGAACCCCAGTCCTTATACAAAATACAAATTGTACGAAATTTCCTAAAATCTACAATTTCCTGTTGTGTCAGATTGGAGACGTCGTCACCTCGAAACATGAGGCTCATTGCCGCTCGCAACACATGTACGCTGCATTCTCCGCTGAAACGTTACACACTTATACAGAAATCGTCGTAAAAAAATTTAATGAAATAATAACGAATGAAACTTACCTTCCTTGCTGTTTGGCGAATCTCGGATGACGCTGAACTTTCCATTTCTTAGATCGTGTCTTCATACATCCCATGAAGACCAATATCGCCGGGATGATTACTTGAAGTGGCACCAATGCTTTGTTAAGGTTGCGCATGTCCTTGTCGCACGACTCGTCGGAGTCGTAATTCGTCATCGTCTTCTGCCTCCAATCAGCGACGCATAGAACCCAATGTGCTATCGTTTGCACGGGAAAGACGATGCAATCTGCGTTCATCCATGAGATCGACGGTCATCCATCCTTAAGTCCTCTTGCGTAATGGGACCATAACGAAAGCATCCCATTTACGACTTTTCCATCTACGAAGCCATCGAGTTCGATACATGTCTTGAATGCGTAAGACATGTACGCAACATTCTTCGACGCAAATGAATGGGTCTTCTACATGTCCAGGAACCCTCTCATTGCTTCATTCATATGCTGAAAAACCAAAACAACTTAGGCTTTACAATTATAGTTCATTGCAAAATTAATAGTTAAAGGGGAGCATACCATGTCATCGAGGCACCTTGTTGGCGTGTATAGATCCTCCAACCATCCACGTCTATGCTTATCGACCAAGCACTCCTTGTACTCGTCGTCAGCCAAGTCCCGTATTTCCCTCTTTATGGCCGCCCACACCAGGATCTTCTTAGAAATATGGACGTCTACAGCCGATAGACTCGCTTTCATTTGACCGGTCGACGGAGGCTCAGTGAACGGCGACTGCAGCCACTGCGACGGATTCTTCTGCCGCCCTTCCGGGGTCACGTCGACCGCACCTTTACCCCTATCAGCCACCGTCGACTGATCGGCAACCGCCGAATTTTGCAGCATCGACTGATCCCAGTTGAGGCCCCTCCAAGTAGATGGGTCGACCTCATAATATATCTCGCTCTGCGCGCCGTATCCATCGTCCAATTGCTGCAATGGAACGTAATAATTCCATGGATACTCATTTGCCGGCCATCCCCATCCGCTCGAACTGGGTGGATCCCGCCTCGCAAATTGCGTCCACCCAGTCGAAGTCGCCTCGTCGTCAACGATACATATTAAATTGTAAGTTACGGCGTGTATTAAATTTGAATTAGGGGTAAAGATAGTTACCGTAACGAGGCGCGTCCTCATGTGTACGTGGACCGAATAAATTCTTCCAATCGTCCCGAAGCTCTTGCAACTGAGACGCAATGCCGCCGATGCTTTCACCCAGACCTTGCATCGAGTTGAACCGCTCCTCATAGAAGTCGGAGCGTCGATCGTAATTGTCTCGGAATTGCGCAAAGCCGTCTCGGAATTGCGAAAACTCGTTCTCGAGATGCTCGAACCGACCGGTAAGTGCGTCGAAGCCGCTGCGAAACGTGTCGAGCCAATTACCAAATTCATCGAATCGCCGGTCCACGTGGCGCGCAAATTCGTCATACGATGGCCCTGGCATTGGCAGAGACCTCGGCGGCGTATGGAAGTTGCCTCCATGCATGGACGGCTGCTCATAGTCAGAGGCCCATGCCCCTCTCTTCGTCTTGCCGTGATCTGATAGAGAGCTGAGGGACGGACTCTGCTTCGTAATTGGGTTCGTTTGCCGCCCGCCGACCAAGATGTCCTCGTACCGCACGACGACTGCACCTAACTTCCACCCCGTCCATCAGTAGGCTCGCCACCCTATCGTACACGTCGTCGTGTGGCGCGGAGACCTCGAGCTCGTTGTACCGAAAATAATCGGCTTGCGTCTCTTCTCCAATCGGCACTAGTAGAGCTCGTACATCGGACCCGCCCACCGTCTTTGCAACATCCACCAACTTCGGACATCCCTTCCGGGGCCAATTCCTCGTGACCCACCGGCATATACGCGGCCTCGCATGCTCCCACTCTCTAAGTCAGCATATTTCGCAGCGATGGCCGGTATGCATTCATATGCTAATATCTGAAGACAAAGAAATAAATTAATCTTAGCAAACAGACGAACCCTAAACTCACAATGTCACTCAAATATAAAACCCTAACCTGAACTGGATGTACGAATCCACTGATCAGCTTACTTTCCTTATTATCGTAAAAATCTTGTTTCAGCGACCGTAGTACCGCTCTGAAAGCCACAGTCCCCCAAGGGTAACGCTCGAAGGCCTCTGAGTCTTCGACTAAATAAACGATCCAAGAAGGAAGGGTGGTATCCTTCTTGGAAGGTCGGGGCAGCAAGACGTACCCCGCAAAATACAGGTTAGCCAACTTCAACTTCACGTCATTGACGCGCACCGTGTAGTTGGCAGCCAACTCCTCCAACCGCTGCTTAACGTGCTGTAATACCCGTAAATTTTAATACGGGATCTTGATGTAATTAAATGGGTAATTTTATGAATTAGGGAGTTTGATAAGAAATTATGTTGCGGAACAAAAATATAAGTTTTAATCATCCCATATTCCGAAATTTAGCCTAAGAAATATAAAAATAATAACTTAAAGATTTAAGATGTTGGGTATAAAAATGAACAGTATAAGAACTTATAATATTGGACTATTTAACATACATATATACATAATAAGGCCTAACACATACATGGGCTATAGTTAAAACTTAATAAAAAGCCGAAGAGTTTCATATAGGATAAGATCAATAACTTTACTTAGGTCCAAGGTAACTTAACGTTACCACAAACTTCATTTGAAGAAGAGGGAACCACGGACAGAATTGGCGAGCAAGGCCGAACCAAGGACCGGTTAACGTTCCAAACCGACCCCCAAACATCGTACCGCAGTGTAAGCAGTGCGGACGTCACCACTACGGCGTATGTCAGAGAACAGGATCAGATCTGACTCCACAGTGTTTTCGATGCGGAAAGGTTGGGCATTTTGCTAGAACGTGTCACGTGAATGTGCCTCAAGTTCCGAATCAAACCCTGATCCGACCTCCTCTCGTGCCGGCGCGAGTTTTTACATTAACAAACGAGAAGGCTGAAACGAATCCCTCCTTAGTGACGGGTACGTTAACCATCTATAGCATGCCTACTCCTGTGTTAAGTGACTCTAGGGCCACACATTCGTTCGTGTCGGCCAAGAGGAAGGGATAGGATCTCTCCTACCTTATTTAAGTGCAACCATATTTAAGTGCAACCATATAGTTTCTCTGCCGTACATAGATCCTACACGCACTAACCAAGTGCTAAAAGAATACTCTGTGAACAATGAGGATAGAAAATTGAGCGTCGACCTAATTGTGATCCCAAAGAATGATTATGATGACATCTTTGGGATAGAACGGCTTTCGAAATATAGAGCCATTATAGATTGTAACAAGAAGGTCGTAAAATCTCACGTGCCCAAAGAAGAGGTATTCATTTTCGGGTAAGACGAATAAAAATAGTGTTCCGCGAATATCCGTTTTGAAGGCTCAACGACTATTGAGATCAGGTTGTGAGCCTTTTTCCTATATATACGGTGAAGGCGGAGGAATTACCTCAGCCAGAACTGAAAAGCATACCGATAGTTACTTAGTATGCGGATGTATTTTCCAATGATCTCCCGAAATTACCCCTTAATCGAGAAACACGGTTCAGGATAGATCTGATTCCAGGGTTTGCCCCTATTTTTAAATTTCCTTATCGCCTAGAGTGCGCAGCGGAAGCGTGATGGGAATAGAAATAAGTACGCCTAGAGGGTATGGGGAATACGCGAATAATGGTTAGTCGTAGAACCGAACGTGAGTCCTCCACAACTGAATTTCGGGGACGAAATTCTTCTAAGGGGGGAGGATGTAATACCCGTATATTTTAATACGGGATCTTGATGTAATTAAATGGGTAATTTTATGAATTAGGGAGTTTGATAAGAAATTATGTTGCGTAAGAAAAATATAAGTTTTAATCATCCCAAAAATATTCCCAAATTTAACCTAAGAAATATAAAAATAATAATTTAAAGATTTAAGATGTTGGGGGTATAAAAATGAACAGTAGAGGAACTTATAATGTTGGACTATTTAATATACATATATACATAATAAGGCCTAACACATACATGGGCTATAGGTAAAACTTAATGTTGTTCAGGTCTCGACATTTGTATTGATAGTTCTCGACATATTTATCCAAGGAGGTCTCGACATTTCCTTCTCGAGACATATTTTATATTCGACATATATATGTATATATGACTTCGATATTATCTTTCAAAAATCTCGATAAACACATGAAGGGCTCGACATTTATAAAATGTCGATACGATGATCCTCGACATTTACTTTTTAAGGATCTCGATATTTCTGATTTCAGTGTGAGCTCGATAGTGTGTAAAGATTTCGACATTTTGACAGGAATAGATCTCGACATTGGTATTTCGACATTTATATGGTATCGGCGTTACTTAAGAATATCGATACAAAGGTCTCGACATTTATAGGGATAAGATGTCGACATTTGGGAGATTTCGACAAGAGGATCTCGATATTTGTAAAATGTCGAGATATGATGATGCTCGACATTATATGAAAAAGATTTCGACATTGTGTTTTAATTAATAAATTTTCGGTATTTTAGAATTTTGCTATTTCTAGGGTTTTCGATATTTTAAGGGTATTATTTATTTATTGGGAATTTCATTATTTTTAGGTTTTCATAAATTTTAGGGTTTCAAAGTTAAAATATAAGTAAAATACTTATTAACATTAAAATCGTCTTGTTTAACTGGCAAGTATTTGTAATGTTATTTACATATTAGTTAAATTATTAACATTAAAACTCACTTTTTTTCTTTCTAGATGGGTATATAGTTGATAATAATTAATGTTTACCCTACATATTAATTAGGGCGTGCAAATAGAAAAAATGAGGGTGCCAATAGAATAAAATAAAATTGCTCAAGTCAAAAAGTATAGATTAACCTTAAATTATTATCTATAAAGGTTTTAGGGTTGATAAACACTGTCAATTTGGTCTGTCATATTATTTGCAATTAGTCCATTTTGTAATTTCATTAATTTTATAATTTATCATTTCACTCCTAAAATTTTTAGTTATTGTAATTATATCCCTATAAATTAGTTGCCATTTTATCTATTACATCATATAAATGTTTTAGGGTTGATAAAAGCTGTCAATTTGATCTGTCATATTATTTGCAATTTAGTCAATTTGTAGTTTTATAATTTATCATTTCACTCCTAAAGTTTTTATTCATTGTAATATATCCCTATATATTAGTTTTCATTCTATATATTTAAATTAGACATTATAAATATTGAAATAACATAAATATTTTTAAGCGCATGCATAGAGTGTGCGAAAATACTAGTCTAAATAATGACCTTACCAAGTCTAAGACACGGACTGCACTGCATGTAGGTGAGGAGGAAAGGAAATTAACGTGCGGAGGAACTAAACGCTTGAGCAAGAAGAAATTTCACAAGCTTCTTGCCTTGATCTTTTTTATAATTCTTTCTTCCCGTCTTTGTTCTTTTCTTCTTGCGTTTATTTTTCAATTTTAGTGTCTTTACACATAAATACCCATTTGCATAAAAACTTGTAATTCAATACCCTGTCAGTATTTTTTTATATGTAGGTACATAATAGAATAAATTTTTTGCACATAGGTACCCGATCCGTCGTAGGTATGCCATAAAACACATTTAGGTACCCTACAACAACGTATTTTGGTATGTAATACGTTGAGGTCATATATAACACTAAGGTACCATATGGAAACTGTATAGAGTACCGTATAGACGCGTGACGTGGTTTGCAATACACATATAAAAAGGTACGGCAAGACGGAGATAATTGGTACAAACAGTAAAACGGGTACCCATTGTTAAAATATCTGACATGGGTATGGTTTGTAAGTTTTTTATTCAATTGGGTATTTTTCTATAGATGTCACTTAATTTTATTGTCATTTTCAGGTCAGAAATGAATGGTTTCCTCTTTATACAGGCTATATATAATATATTTATGTGAGGACAAAAGATCTACGTTCGTTAAAATCATTATATGTCCTCTCTTTCTCCTTTTTCTTATGAATTAATTAACGGGAATCTATACTTAAATACCTAATAGAAAACAAAAAACCCACTTCAGTCCCTTGTCAGATATGTTTTATAGCTAGGTATCCATTCGAATAAAAATTTTACACTTAGGTACCTAATCACTTAAGATTACCAAAATACCCTCATTAAATGATTTACAATTTCATTTAAGTTTTCTTTTCTCTGCAAAAATCGATTTCCATCCCTACGTCGATGAAATTTCGAGCTCCATCTCTGCAATTGACGACCGCCTTCCGCTCGTGGTGGCGCCGGACGACGAGCGACGAGCCTATTTCATCTCGGGTTCTCGATTTCGGGTCTCGATTTTGTCATGTAAGTTTTTATTTTGCTTTGTGTTTGGTTAATCGATTGCACTCGTGAGGTCAAGCTTAACCCAAATCCGGGAGCTAAATGCGATCTAAGAGCTCGATGTGAGGATAGAATGTCGGTATTTGATAGTTATTGAGGTGAACCCATCGATAGATTTCTTTATCTGTTATTACGTACCATTTGTTATGTTTATTACGTACCATTTGTTTTGTTTATTACGTACTATTGTATGTGTGTATACGGTACCAAGATGTCCATGTACGCTGTACCATTGTAAACTAATTAGACGTACCATTTATACAGGTTGTCATATTATCTGAAAATATACCGTCTACAAGTTCGGTTAGTGGCATGGCATTATTTGTATTGTGTGAGTATAAAAGGAAGTCATTCTTAGTATCGATCAATGAAGCGACGGCTCACGAGATGAATGCTCAAACCGATGACGGAATTTTATTTGTCACCCGGACATTTGTGTTCTTCTTGGTTGCCGAAAGACGCGGAGGATTCCTTCTCAGGTAGATAAAAGATCCAACAAGTGCAAAACATGTGAGAAATACGGGAATAATTGCCTTGTAGAGAGGTCGTATCGACGTGGGGTCCGTGTTTGCCAATTTTGTTACTGCTTTTGTCCCAAAAACCTTTTTTCTTGCTCTTTTGTATGGTAATGACACATTCTTTTATCCAAATGATGCCAGCAGGTTATTCTTTTGTCCAAATGTGTCAATAGGATATAGCTCATTCTTTTTGTCTAAATGATGCCAACAAGGTACTGTAATATATGCCAATTTCGTACTGTAATATATGCCAGTTTGATACTGTAATATATGCCAGTTTGATATCGTAATATATGCAAATTTGATACTGTAATATATGCCAGTTTGGTATTGTAATATATGTATATTTGGTATGGTAATATATGCCAGTTTGATACCGTAATATATGCAAATTTGATATTGTAATATATGCCAGTTTGGTATCGTAATATATGCAAATTTGATACTGTATTATATGCCAGTTTGATACCGTAATATATGCAAATTTGGTACTGTAATATATACCAGTTTGGTACCGTAATATATGTCAATTTGGTACTCGAATATATGTCAGTTTAATACTGCAATATATATATATATACAAATTTGATACTGTAATCTATGCCTGTTTGTTACAGTAATATATGCAAATTAGGTAATGTAATATATGCCAGTTTGGTACCGTAATATATGTCAATTTGGTACTGTAATATATGCCAGTTTGATACCTAAATATATGCAAATTTGATATCGTAATTTATGCCAGTTTGATACTGTAATATATGCATATTTGGTACTGTAATATACGCCAGTTAGGTACCATAATATATGTCAATTTGGTACTGTAATATATGCCAGTTTGATACCCTAATATATGCAAATTTGATATCTTAATTTATGCCAGTTTGGTAATGTAATATATGAGAACAAAGAGATGGGCATATATGCCAACAAAGTACTGTAATAAAAGCCAACAAGGTACTCTAATATATGCCAACAAAGTACTGTAATATAAGCCAACAAGGTACTGTAATATAGGCAAATAAGGTACACTAAACATACCACGGAAGGTACTGTATCGTTTCAGAAATAGGTACCGTATAAATTAAAGTAAGTTCGAATTTAAGACTTGGCTATATTTCGTCAGAAACGAAGCATTTAAGAAGATGTTGATGTGGAGAAATAAAGAGACAATTTCTGACGTTTTTCTGTCATGACTGGACATATTTATGAAATGTTTCTGTCATGCGTGGACAGTTTTCTGACGTACGAGGTATTAAATCAAAAAGACAGCTCATTTGACATGTCATTGGCTTTCATAAAATGTTCGATGTCATATGTAATTTTGGGTACTACAACCGTGTCTGAGATGGTATGCTTAAAATAAAAAACAGATACCCCTACAAAGCTAAGTAAGGTACGTCGTCCCTTACATATGTGATACGTCATACTAGGGTTAGTATTTTTCGAGGTCGTACGAATTAGTTTTTCATCTGGAACCACACTAAAACACTAATATAGAGTATTAGTTATGTTTCAGACCAAATTAGGTGCATTAGGCCTTACACGCATGAATTAAACTTTCGAACTCCAAGATTCATTAGAATATAAGGATAGAAGCAAGAACATCTTACAACATAATTTGGAAAATCTGGTGAGTCCTACATGTGCGATTTTTTATATTTTTTATTCATGTTATTATTGTTAGGTATTGTCAAAATCATGCAGAATAACGCGATTCGCTTAGGAATCTATTTATTTCCCATTGTATAACAAATGGTGCGGTATACTTGCATATTAGGGTACAATATATGTATACATAGCGATACGGTAAACCTGCAGATTATGGTACTATATATGTAAATGATAAGGTACCTTACTGTACAAGATAAGATACCTTACTGTACAAAGATAAGGTACTTCATATATTCTATTTACGGTACGGGACACATACACATAATGGTACGGTTAACCCGCATATTATGGTACTCCGTATGTAAAAGATATGGTACGGCAATATGAAAGAGAAGGTACTTTATATCTTCTATTTATGGTACACCATATATTTACATAATGATACGGTTAACATGCATATTATGGTACTCTGTATGTAAACGATATGGTAGGGTAACATAAAACACAATGTACTTCATATCTTCTGTTTATGGTGCGCTATATGTTTACATAATGGTACGGTTAAAGTGCATATTATGATACTCTATATGTAAAATATAAGGTACGATCATATAAAAAACATATAGTACTGCATAAAAGACGGACAGTCCATAGAACTACACAACACAACACAACACCTGGCAGTAACCGTCCACACACAAAAAACCAACATAAACAACCACGGATCTCCAAACATTCTCGTCCCCAACTCAAATAAGTTAACCAACCTAAACAACACAGTCTCTAAACAGTCTCACATATTTCAAGTAACTTAACGAAATAGATCTAGCATACAACTGTGCTCGCACGTAAAATGAGAGCAACAATAGAAGCACGATGCACATCCATGTTAACTTCTTTGCCATATTTCTTGAACTCTGGAGTGTCGACAATGTAGTCCTCTATGGTTAAACAGGCATGCACCCCGAAGTCTACGTCGCAAAATTGGGACGGTTAAACTCTGGATCCATGGTCTTCTTACATAGATTCTTATACTTTTGTGCCCAATAACTCGTTAGAAAATGAGCCTGCACAATATAAAAACGACACTAACGCAAAACTGCAACACAGTCGACGGAATATGCACAATGTTAAAACTTACAAATGCTCTAGCGGCCCAGGTCATCTTATCCGAGGCCATCAGATTCCGAACATAGATCGAAAGTGCGCAGGATGGCACGTAGAAGAAAGCTCAGATCTGTTCTGCGAAAGCATTTCTTCAAAAAAGTAAGACTGTTAAGAAGCAGTACCATTTTAGACACACACGGTGTACCAAATTGCCCAAACATATGGTACCAAATACAGTGATCATGTCGTACCAAAACAAATTGATCCCATTCGAAAATCCAAATCGACCCATTCGAAACCGGCCAAATCGACCATAGTAAATTGAATCATCCGACATTAACGCAGAACTGCAACTGCACAATGTTAAAACTTACGAATGCTCTAGCGGCCCAGGTCATCGTGCGAGGCCATCGGATCCCCAACGTAGATCGAAAGAGCGTAGGATGTCACCTGGAAGAAAGCTCGGATCTGTTCTGCGGAGCATTTCTCGGATCTGTTCTGCGGAGCATTTCTGAAAAAAGCAAAATTATTAATAAGCAGTACCATTTTATACACACACGACGCACTAATTTGCCCATACATATGGTACCAAATGCAGTGATCATGTAGTACCAAATTGAACCCATTCGAAAAAACTCAAATCGACCCATTCGAGAATGGCCAAATCGGCCACAGTAAATTAAAGCATTCAACAATACCCAAATCGACAACAGCAAATCGACCAATTCAAAAAAAACACGCACACCATAGTAAATGGAATCATTCGAAAAAACCCAAATCGAACAACAAATCGATTCATTCGAAAAAACACGCATAAATTGATATGAACATTAACCGAAAATGCTTAAACCCAACTAATAACGGCAAAGGCAAACTAGATACGAGCCTATAGGTTCTCCACAGAGTAACGAAACCCACCAAGACGGAATAAAATTTCATAATGTCGATTTCTGAAGGCGAAAGACTTACCTTTTGGGGAAGACGATTTCAGAAGGCGAATACCACGAGGAAGCGAGAACCCAACGATGATGAATCTGAAGCAAAGCAACCACGGGTCGATTTGGGGAAGAATCGCTCGATTTGGGATGGTATATGCTATTTTTTTATGAACCAATGCTGAAATAAGAAACCAGTGGTAATATTGTAATAAACCAGTTTTTGCAAGGTTAAATCCGTCAGTTAGGTACCTATGAGTAAAAAATGTTTCAACTGGGTACCTAGAGAAAATATTACTCTGACAGGGGACTGATGAGTGTTTTTTTATTCTTTTAGGTATTTATGTGTTGAATCCCCTTCTTCTAATGATAAATGGAAAAATAATAGTAATTTTTCTTTTCTTTAGTGATGTTTTCCTTTTAATTTAGTAAAATTATAATTATTAGTATGCTAAAATTTTATGATTTTTAAATATTAATAATTAGAATGTATTGTCTTTTTAATCGTTATCAAGTTTAATATGTCAATTATGATAGTAAAATATAGAAATTTGGTTTTTTATTATTTTACCAGCTATACGGTTTTTCACAACATATCAAAGAGAAAGACCTTTTGTTTTTAACTTTCCTATGAAAAAGACACGTGGTAACTTAAGGTGTGCTCCACTCCTCTCACATTTGTAAAAAGAGTTAATTATGATTCAGCCCCCATTCAAGTTTAAAAATCGAGTTCAGCCCCTGCCAGAAAAAGCAATTAGTTTTAAGGACTCGATTCCTCATACCACTTCATCGATTTGCGGTACCACTTCTTTGTTCTGCAGTACCACTTCATTGTTATGCAATACCACATAACTGTTCTGCAGTACCACTTAATTGTTCCGTAGTACCACTTCATTTTTCTGCGGTAAAAATGAAGTGGTACTGCAGAACAAAAGAAGTGGTACTGCAGAACAAGAAGTGGTATCGCAGACTGATGAGGTGGTATCAAAAATCGGATCCTTAAAACTAATTGCTTTTTCTGACAGGGGCTGAACTCGATTTTTAAACTTGAATGGGGGCTGAATTGAAAAGGTCCCTTGTGAAAAATGGTCCCACTCACAACCTTATTTGCATTTTCTTGTCTTTTACAATTTTGAATTAGATATTCCATCACGTTATAAAATTATGGTTATTTCCTGAAATTTATATGATTAAAATAAATAATCTAATTTATTATTTGTTTCTTTGCGATCAAAATGATATGCATTTCTCGTAATTTTAGATACCCCAAGTAATTTATACCTTATCATGCAAACCCAGTTCGTATTTAAGCAATCATGCATACCCTATTCACATATCCAATTTTATCTTAAGTTCAAATTTTTTCTTTTCAGTCCTAGTGTGAACTGTTAATACATAGCTGAAAGAAAAAATATAAGAGATCTTTTCTAAGATACCATCTCCTAAACAGAGGAAGCATCACATAATACCTTCAAAATAATCTAATTAAGTTAAACATTGCACTACTCATGCTTTTTTTGGAATTAAAAGTGCTTGCTCGAAATACACACGCAGTGCGCTACTTTTTTTTGCGCTACACGTTATCGGAACCAAAACGCTATGCGTAGCACTATACGCTTTTTAAACACTGCTGTGATGTGACCAGCATAGGTGGTGTTTTCTTTATATTTCATTACATAAATCCAAATAGAAATAAATTTACAGAAGAGATCTCAATCAAAATTTACTTTTTATAAAGACTATGGTGTTTGCAAAAAGAGTATATAACACTCGAATATCCGAAGATACGAATAAATATGAGCAACTAGTTAAATAATTAGGTGTATCGAATTTAGGCCCATGAAATCATCTGTCCCACAATTACTGTCCCCCTCTATGTCCCAAATGATCTGATCTGTTGAATTTTGAATCCTGTAGTTCAAAAAATGTATTAATTCCTATAATTCTATATTCCACCAGATCATAAAATCATCATTATTTCATGTGGTTTATATGATAAAAATAAATAAACACATCCAATTTATTCCTTGTTTTATGATGATCAATTTGATATACATATCATATATTTTTCGATAATCATAAGTATTTTTTAACAAAGTGGGACAGGAAGTAGGACAAAACTTATGGGACAGACGATTTCAACCGAATTGAAATCGGAGAGGGAACTGACGGGGAGAATGATCCCCATTTTGGCTCCGTTCTGAGAGAAAAATTTTCCCGTCCCTAGCCAAAAGAGATCACATTCCGTTGGCATACTACAAGCAAGGTATTGTTATACGTAAATGGGTAGGTAACCGGTTGAAATCCTCTGTCCCATAATCCGTGTCTCATTTCCTTGTCTCACTCCCTTAAAATTGATTTATATAATTATTAGAAAATATCTAATATGGATATCAAATCGATCGTCATATTGGATGTGTTTATTTATTTTTATCATATAAATCTCATGAAATAACGACGATTTTATGATTTGGTGGACTACAGGATTAAAAGAATTAATAAATAAAAAAGGTGAACCGTCGAATTTAAATTTTAACGGATCTGATCATTTTGGGACATAGATGGGGACATGTTTTGTGGGACAGATGATTTCATGCGGTAAGAGAAAGTGATTATACTCGAATGGGTTGGCGTTCTTTGTGATGAGCTTATGGGCCTAAGCTGACATTGGGCCCTATAAATCCAATGTTCTCAAATGTCAAACTAAAGGATTATTTAAAAAAATGGCCTTTGACATAGTCAACGTTAAAAAAATAGCCTCCTAAATGATAAAAGACCAATGTACCCTTACTTACTCTGCGTAAAAGACTATTCTACCCTTTTTTAATGGCAATCAACGACAGTTAACGAAAATTTACAGCTTTTCACAGAAGTTTACTGTAGAATCTGAAAAAGCAAAAGTAAATAAGAACGAACCCCTTTCACTTCACGGGCCCTTTGCAAATCGATCAAGCTTTCTCCCTTTTCTTCTTCTTCACAGTCGAATTTGAAGCTCAGAATCCATGGCAGTTCAGGCGAGATCGCAAACAGTGAAGGTAATTTTTTATTTTTCGAAGAACCCGTCCTATGTCGCACGGGACCCTAAATTTAGGCCGCAGGGTACCCGTGCTTGCACTTTCAGGGGCCCTGTGTCTTGAATCTCAGGGGTCCGTGTGAAAGCGCAGTGGTCCTCCCCAATTAACCCGCACTTTGTCTCGCTGGGACCCGTGCTTGCTAGCGCTGGAGACCTTGCTATGCCGCGCTGGGGACCCGTGCGTGCCAGCGCGGGAAGCCTGGCGACATAGCACGGGACCCGTGCTTGCTAGCGCAGGGACCCGTGCTCATGTGCGCTGGAGATCCTACGCTGGGGACCCGTGCGTGCCAGCGCCGGGACCCTGGCGACAAAGCACGGGACCCGTGCTTGCTAGCACAGGGACCCGTGCTCATGTGCGCTGGAGACCCTTACATGGCCCGTGCTGGGGACCCGTGCTAACAGCCAAGTGACCCTGGCGACATAGCACGGGACAAGTAAGGGTCTCCGGCGCACATGAGCACGGGTCCATGCGCTAGCAAGCACGAGTCTCGTGCTATGTCGCCAGGGTCCCTGCGGTGGCACGCACGGATCCCCAGCGTGGCATAGCAAGGGTCTCCAGCGCACATGAGCACGGGTCCCTGTGCTAGCAAGCACGGGTCCCGTGCTTTGTCGCCAGGGTCCCGGCGCTGGCACGCACGGGTCCCCAGCGTAGGATCTCCAGCGCACATGAGCACGGGTCCCCGCGCTGGCACGCACGGGTCCCCAGCGTGGCATAGCAAGGGTCTCCGCGCAGCATGGCAGGGGACCCGTGCGAGGCGGCCTATCTAATAATAAGCAATTTTCCCGCACCATATCTAGTTAATTTCTTATTGATTTGTAGGTTCAATTGAAGAAGCAAATTGCCCGAGGCGACGATGAACATGATTACCGGTTACATATCACGTCACGATACTGCGAAGTGAGCGCGGAGATCGTTGGTTGGCTAAACGAGGATGAGCTGGCAGTTTTTACGGAAGGGAGTCCGTTCGGCAGGCTCGTCAACGCTGCCGCCAATTTCAATTTGTCGGCACAGCTGTTGTGGTATCTCATCAAGTGCCAGACGCAGCTTACAATCGTGACGAGCTTTGGATGATCATCAGGAAGAAACCGCTCCGTTTTTCAAAAACAGAGTATTGCCTAATCACGGGGCTGAAGTTAGCAGCCGAGCCGGCGGTGAATCAAACAGATGAATTCGTCCGTCGTCATTTCCCGAGAAAAACGGCACTGACACTTAAATTGTCGCACGTGTAACATCCCGTCCCATACCGGGTGTCACTGTAGCATCCGACCCTACCGGGACTAGTAGGGTTGGGCCCACCACACTCCGACTGATATTCTGGCCCCACTGTATCACCATTTAACCTTTCAGCGTGCTTCGTCCTCGCTCACACGCACCCTGGGCAAATTTCCCAGGGGGTCACCCATCCCAAGATTACTTCAAGTCAAGCACGCTTAACTTTGGAGTTCTTTCGGATGGACTCCCGAAAAGGTAGGTCAACCTTGGTGATATGAGTAGTACTATCAATTCTCTTATACGATTCTTAGCCTGACACGTCCATACATTGTCAGTCTCAGGATCCCCTCTCATTCGGGTGTCGGATCGGTTCATTCATGTATCCCTTCGCCTAGAAGCCTGCCAGGAGCCGCTCCTTGTCCGTGCACCTCTCTGCACCGGCGATCACTCCCCGCCCTCTTCGGCCCCGGATGTCACATGCCCACCAACTTCTGCCTGGTTCGGCCCCGAACCAGCACCGTACTGCGAGAGGTTGTGCTCTGATACCACCTGTAACATCCCGTCCCATACCGGGTGTCACTGTAGCATCCCTCCCTACCAGGACCAGTAGGGTTGGGCCCACCACACTCCGACTGATATTCTGGCCCCACTGTATCACCATTTAACCTTTCAGCGTGCTTCGTCCTCGCTCACACGCACCCTGGGCAAATTTCCCAGGGGGTCACCCATCCCAAGATTACTTCAAGTCAAGCACGCTTAACTTTGGAGTTCTTTCGGATGGACTCCCGAAAAGGTAGGTCGACCTTGGTGATATGAGTAGTACTATCAATTCTCTTACACGATTCTTAGCCTGACACGCCCATACATTGTCAGTCTCAGGATCCCCTCTCATTCGGGTGTCGGATCGGTTCATTCATGTATCCCTTCGCCTAGAAGCCTGCCAGGAGCCGCTCCTTGTCCGTGCACCTCTCTGCACCGGCGATCACACCCCGCCCTGGATGTCACATGGACCTGTCACGACCCTACTTTTCTAATTAAGGTTATTGGCGGATTTCCGCAACGCAAGCCGCGGAAGGCTCGTCTAATTAAAAGCTTTTTCCTAAAATAATATACATGTCGACAAAATGTCGCCCACATAGTCAGTCTATACAAAGGCCGAAGCCCCAAAATAACAAAATAACAAGAACCCTAAAGCCGCTCCACAGGTCGCATCCATGTAGCGCCCCGCCATCAAAAGTCCGTGGAGCACCGCCACCAGCCGCCTCAGTCTCGACGCATATCAGCGTCAGACTCAGTACCTACAACACGTAAACACTTAGCGATTTGCCCAGTAGGTGAATAAATGCATGTATGCAAGTGTGCGCTCAATCCCTAGCCCAATATCTCACATGCCATGCACACTCTTTCTTTTCCCACATTCCTATCTTACATCACAATATGGGGCCCATGGTTAGGCTCACGCGCGCAATAAATATCATGGGTGGTCACGTGATTCCACCCGCAATCAGCGGTAAGCTACGCCGGTAGTGCACTGATCGATCACGTCAATGGCCACCTACCATGTCGTCTCTTCCACAATAAATCATGGGCGATAAAGCCCGTATCCATATATATATATATATATATATATATATATATAATTATCTGGCGTTTTGCACCTCGAACCGACCACATCCGAGTAGACAGATCGATCACGTCTGTCTCGGCCAGGTAATCTGTGAGCCTAACAAGTCGTCATAATAATCTCAATCTACCCCACTTAACAATACGTCAAATCAGCACCGTCTCAATACGGTGGAAACCATCTCTCACCCTCACGTGATATGCACGTGCCATGCATATATATAATGGTACATAAAAACGTGGTTTCACATAAAACATATATAAATCATGTAAATCACGTAAGTCACAGAAATCATCGAATCACATAAAGCACATAAATCACATATGTGTTTACGCATTGTAGATGGATGATCCACCTACCTGTCCTCCCGCTATTGTCAAATAGAAGGTCTGTCGTAGTCCCTATATTTCGATCCTCTGAATATAATAATAAAATTTTCATATTAATTTACTAAGTTATATAAAATTCGAAAATGCTAAAATTATCCAAAACCCTAAAATTTATGAAAACCTAAAAATAATGAAATTCCCAATAAATAAATAATACCCTTAAAATATCGAAAAACCCTAGAAAGAGCAAAATTCTAAAATACCGAAAATTTATTAATTAAAACACAATGTCGAAATCTTTTTCATATAGTGTCGAGCATCATCATATCTCGACATTTTACAAATATCGAGATCCTCTTGTCGAAATCTCCCAAATGTCGACATCTTATCCCTATAAATGTCGAGACCTTTTGTATCGATATTCTTAAGTAACGCCGATACCATATAAATGTCGAAATACCAATGTCGAGATCTATTCCTGTCAAAATGTCGAAATCTTTACACACTATCGAGCTCACACTGAAATCAGAAATATCGAGATCCTTAAAAAGTAAATGTCGAGGATCATCGTATCGACATTTTATAAATGTCGAGCCCCTTCATGTGTTTATCGAGATTTTTGAAAGATAATATCGAAGTCATATATACATATATATGTCGAATATAAAATATGTCTCGAGAAGGAAATGTCGAGACCTCCTTGGATAAATATGTCGAGAACTATCAATACAAATGTCGAGACCTGAACAACATAAATGTCGAGACTTCCATTATTATTATCGCATTCTTGAGTCTTACAAATGTCGAGGTCCTCAACTATTGGATCTTATAAATATCGACACCATTGTATATGTCGACATCTTACAAATGTCGAATTCTTTAGAAAATGTCGAAAACATTTAAATCTTCTCAAAATAAAGTCTCCCTTAAAACACGCTGAATTCCTTAAGAACAGACTAAACTATAAAGATCTCCTTTTCAAAATCATGCTAAACCTAGAAGATGGTACGGTCTAAGGATCATTAAATTAAAATCCTTAGGAAATGTATCTTACTTTGGAAAATAATCACAGCTTACATCTCGTCACTTAACACCTATGATTATAAGTTAAAATTCAAAAACCCTAAATCATCCCAACATGGTGAACTTCGAACTTTCTTAATTCTTATAATCATTATGTACTCAAGTACGGACATATATTAAACAAGCTTATTAAATTTTAAAGTTCCTAGCATACCGCAAGTTGTTGAGTGCCCAAGTTTGGTTAGAAACTTCCTTCCTTCTCTAGTTCTGTACGTGGTTCCCTCTTCTTCAAATGAAGGTTTTCTTTTCTTGATATAACATGTATATTAGATAAGTATTAGACTATCTTTAGTTTATGTTGATGGGACAAGTTTGTGGTAACGTTAAGTTACCTTGGACCTAAGTAAAGTTATTGATCTTATCCTATATAAAACTCTTGGGCTTTTTATTAAGTTTTACCTATAGCCCATGTATGTGTTAGGCCTTATTATGTATATATGTATATTAAATAGTCCAACATTATAAGTTCCTCTACTGTTCATTTTTATACCCCCAACATCTTAAATCTTTAAATTATTATTTTTATATTTCTTAGGTTAAATTTGGGAATATTTTTGGGATGATTAAAACTTATATTTTTCTTACGCAACATAATTTCTTATCAAACTCCCTAATTCATAAAATTACCCATTTAATTACATCAAGATCCCGTATTAAAATTTACGGGTATTACATCCTCCCCCTTAGAAGAATTTCGTCCCCGAAATTCAGTTGTGGAGGACTCACGTTCGGTTCTACGACTAACCATTATTCGCGTATTCCCCATACCCTCTAGGCGTACTTATTTCTATTCCCATCACGCTTCCGCTGCGCACTCTAGGCGATAAGGAAATTTCAAAATAGGGGCAAACCCTGGAATCAGATCTATCCTGAACCGTGTTTCTCGATTAAGGGGTAATTTCGGGAGATCATTGGAAAATACATCGGCATAAAGTAACTATCGGTATGCTTTTCAATTCTGGCTGAGGTAATTCCTCCGCCTTCACCGTATATATAGGAAAAAGGCTCACAACCTGATCTCAATAGTCGTTGAGCCTTCAAAACGGATATTCGCGGAACACTATTTATATTCGTCTTACCCGAAAATGAATACCTCTTCTTTGGGCACGTGAGATTTTACGACCTTCTTGTTACAATCTATAATGGCTCTATATTCGAAAGCCGTTCTATCCCAAAGATGTCATCATAATCATTCTTTTGGATCACAATTAGGTCGACGCTCAATTTTCTATCCTCAATGTTCACAGAGTATTCTTTTAGCACTTGGTTAGTGCGTGTAGGATCTATGTACGGCAGAGAAACTATATGGTTGCACTTAAATAAGGTAGGAGAGATCCTATCCCTTCCTCTTGGCCGACACGAACGAATTTGTGGCCCTAGAGTCACTTAACACAGGAGTAGGCATGCTATAGATGGTTAACGTACCCGTCACTAAGGAGGGATTCATTTCAGCCTTCTCGTTTGTTAATGTAAAAACTCGCGCTGGCACGAGAGGAGGTCGGATCAGGGATTGATTCGGAACTTGAGGCACATTCACGTGACACGTTCTAGCAAAATGCCCAACCTTTCCGCATCGAAAACACTGTGGAGTCAGATCTGGTCCTGTTCTCTGACATACGCCGTAGTGGTGACGTCCGCACTGCTTACACTGCGGTACGATGTTTGGGGGTCGGTTTGGAACGTTAACCGGTCCTTGGTTCGGCCTTGCTCGCCAATTCTGTTGACCCTGATGCATGACGTTCGGAAGAGTTCTGAAGGTGAATGAGATCATTGATCTGATCTGACTGTCGTTGGATCAGATCGGTCAACTGATGGATGGTAGAATTAGGTGGGGATTCATATCCCGCCCTACGACTAGAACTGCCTACCTCTCTACGTCCCTTCGGCATTTTTAACTAATTCTACAATCAGTCACAGAATGCACATATATCAAATAACACGTAATCACATAATCAATATTTAAACTTACGGGCCAAGCTGGTTCTCCAGGCTTTTGAGCGACAGTACATGGACAGTCTTCAGAATCTAAAGCCGAAGCTCTGATACCACCTGTCACGACCCTACTTTTCTAATTAAGGTTATTGGCGGATTTCCGCAACGCAAGCCGCGGAAGGCCCGTCTAATTAAAAGCTTTTTCCTAAAATAATATACATGTCGACAAAATGTCGCCCACATAGTCAGTCTATACAAAGGCCGAAGCCCCAAAATAACAAAATAACAAGAACCCTAAAGCCGCTCCACAGGTCGCATCCATGTACCGCCCCGCCCTCAAAAGTCCGTGGAGCACCGCCACCGGCCGCCTCAGTCTCGATGCATATCAGCGTCAGACTCAGTACCTACAACACGTAAACACTGAGCAATTTGCCCAGTAGGTGAATAAATGCATGTATGCAAGTGTGCTCAATCCCTATCCCAATATCTCACATGCCATACACACTCTTTCTTTTTCCACATTCCTATCTTACATCACAATATGGGGCCCATGGTTAGGCTCACGCGCGCAATAAATAACATGGGTGGTCACGTGATTCCACCCGTAATCAGCGGTAAGCTACGCCGGTAGTGCACTGATCGATCACGTCAATGGCCACCTACCATGTCGTCTCTTCCACAATAAATCATGGGCGATAAAGCCCGTATCCATATATATATATAATCATCTGACGTTTTGCACCTCGAACCGACCACATCCGAGTAGACAGATCGATCACGTCTGTCTCGGCCAGGTAATGTGTGAGCCTAACAAGTCGTCAAAATAATCTCAATCTACCCCACTTAACAATACCTCAAATCAGCACCATCTCAATACGGTGGAAACCATCTCTCACCCTCACGTGATATGCACGTGCCATGCATATATATAATGGTACATAAAAACGTGGTTTCACATAAAAAATATATAAATCATGTAAATCACGTAAGTCACAGAAATCATCGAATCACATAAAGCACATAAATCACATATGTGTTTACGCATTGTAGATGGATGATCCACCTACCTGTCCTCCCGCTATTGTCAAATAGAAGGTCTGTCGTAGTCCCTATATTTCGATCCTCTGAATATAATAATAAAATTTCCATATTAATTTACTAAGTTATATAAAATTCGAAAATGCTAAAATTATCCAAAACAAAAACTTATTTAATTAGAAAGCCTGCAAATTCAATCTAAATGGGCCGGCGGGGCGGACCGATCCGTACTCGCCGAAGTCCGCCAATTGACAGGCACGAGCGCTGGTAGGCCCGCCAAGCTTACCGCGCCAGAAATAAAAAAATTTAAAAAAATGAGGTAAAAAAAAGAATTTTAGTTCGAAGAGTAATTTAATCTTAACTCTTTATTTTATGAAACTTAGTCTCACTTAATCTTGTAAATGAAAATAAAAAAACCTATATAATTTATTTATACATATATTATCTAATATAAATATTTATTTTGAATGGCAGGCCTGCCACGGCCGCCAGGTCCGCGGTCCATCAAACCCGCGGGCCACGGACATTTTTGACAGGTAATAAACTCTTGAAAATATGAAAAGAGTATGCTATTTAATTTTTTTCTAAATATTATATTACGACTAACAAAGTATTATTTTAAACATGGATTATAATATAAATATAGTATTTTAGTTATTTAAAATAACGACGGGGATCATGGAAATTACCTAATGTCTGAGAGCTATATAGTTGCCGACTATTGGTCTTTTTCAACATGTATTTGAGTCATATGTGGTTATTATTATTGCACCACCGACGATTGCGATCTAGGAAAACGTATCATAACCCACCGTCTGATGATAAGGCATGAGGAGCGACCTAGAGAAACCTAGAGAAGGCCACCAAGAGTGGAGCACTGCCATATTATTGATGCGGTAGGAGCGACCCGAAGGGTGCTACCTATGAAACCAAGAGTAGGCTACCATGGTAGGCGACTGCGTGGCAGAAGGACCACATTTGAGTCTCTGACTCCGACCACTTGAATCGTCGATGCCCTCGTCGACGAACCCATGGCTTGCGTCTTCAAGTATGCCTCAATAAAGTCCGAGAATCGGCACAAGTCTTCACCATTTTCCCATGTCATCTCGATCTCTGGCATGCCTCGCCGTTTCGCCAAATTGATACATGATCGGGCACACTCCACTAAGTTGTCGAACAGTCACGGTTTGAGGAGTCAAGGGTTGAAACTCCAACAGACTCCTCTCATGCGATGACTTATCCGTTGTGCATTCCATATGAGCGGCCATAAAGATTGCAATTTCAGAAAACCTATCCAACGTCAGGAAAATAAAAGTATCCATCGTTCTTATTGGATTTCAATTTTGTTAAGGCGGACTGTGTTTGATCAATATCATCTCCCTTTTTTTCATTAAATATGATAGCCCCTTTTCGTTGGATATTTTGTAGCGCACCCTCTATTTATAATTCTTTTGACCTAGGTACAATACTCTGATCTTGTAAAAATTTTATCGGTGAAAAGCTAACTCTCTCATCTAATCACAACCTCTAGAATCACTTAATTCGATAATTGCGCAAGTTGTTATGAATTTTTGAAGTTTTAGCTGTAAATCAGAACGGTGAATTGTCGAATGATTTCGAATTACTCTTTGTTGTTGGTCCAGATGTGCTCCAAACAAAATTAAAGATTCACATAAATGTTTTAACAGTTTCATGTCACTTTTTGATACCTAGAATTGTGATTACATTATAGTTTGCAAAGATCTCTTTTTTTTTTATACCAAATTCTTATTCATGTGTGCTTATGAACTCATGTTATAGGCTTAAGGACATCGACACGGGACTTGGGGGCAGCTTCAGAAGTCAGAGAAATCTAGGCATACATTGTGAGTTGATATTACGGGACACCTTCCCCTCCGTAGGATGTGTAAACGTCGCGATGAGTTGTTTTATTTCATTGTTTTATAAATTTTGGTCGTTGGCCGGCTATAGGAGGTTGATATTTGTTGTGTTGAAGAGGGCTTGAGTATACGAGGTGCTATGAGACATGACGACGTGTTGCTAGTACATTACAGTATATGCTTTGTGATACATGTTGTGTGGTATTAGATGTTTCATACACCTGGTACCAAGTCTATGTAACCCAAATAGCCACGTTCGGTTGGAGTGGCAAATTGAGTAAGTAGTCTGTGGCTTGGCACACCCGGGTGGGTCCAACACCCTTCCAGTGCCATGCACTGCTATTGATTATCGTTGAAAGGTGGCCTTTGGGGAGATTAATAGGGCCAACATCACCGTGTGTGGGACATGCATGTTATAGTAGTGGATGCATTTCACGGCTCATGGTCTAGAGTACGGTGACAGACTCGTCTGACTCTCGACAGGGAATTCAGTTCGAGGGAGGAGATGGCCACAACCACACTTTTATGTGATTACGTGATTGTATGGATGTAGGTAACATGTCTCGTGGTAGTTAGTTGTTGAATCTGCCTCGTACGAGTAGTAGTGCTGTTTGTGTAAATGAAGTCGTCAATTTATTTGGTTGTCGTGATATCAACAGTGGATGACATGGCTTCCTAGAGGAAAGGCGTGTCTGTATTATCTTGCACCGAGCAAGTAGTTTTCTCACCTCGTGTGTGTATATATATATATTTCGTTCTTTCTAAGTTGTTGATAACTTTCGTTCGGAGGTTGGCCTTTTGCGATCATCGTTTTTAATGCGAATCTTCCATTTTGGGTACCTTTACTTTTGTTATGATCCGTTGGCGGATTTTTAGAAGTAGATTTTGTCTGTACATTTTATTCCTTCGTTGATGGATGTGTCGATATATTCCGTGTTTGTAAAACCTCATTTGATATCGAATATATATATGTCTCATCGAGTTTTCGATTTCATTCTATCATGTGATTCATTCGTGGATTGAATTTATTCGAGCCTTGTGTTTATTTATAAAAGCAGCGGCTGTCGCATCTTCGACGCAGGTCGAGGTGTGACAGTAGTTTTCCCGCCGGAGATGAAATCGAGCGCCATGGTGACTAGCATCCCGTCTTCAAGCCAACTTAAGCCTGAGCCTGATTTTTTCTTGTTGAAATTAAGCCACTATATTTACCCATATCTATCCTTTTGCCTTTCTTTCAACCTATTATCGGATTAGATGAATTACTAATTGCGTAGATTCCACGACCTCGAGATCGATTAGCTTGAGAATGCGTCAAGATACTTGTTATTAGTATTCTATAGTTATAGAGGGAAAAAGAAAAACAAAAAACAAAAAAAAAAAAAGAACGAAGAAAAAAAGAAAAAAAAGGAAAAAAAAGGAAAGGTCGGGAAAAAAGGCGCATAAAAAATATATTCGAAAAAAATCAAAAAAAGGGAAAAAAATTGAAGAAAAAAATCATATAAAAATATGCGGCGCTAGTCTGTTTTATCTGTATTGAGAAGTAGTCGTGGACTTAGCGATTGTTCATTTGGTTCGACAATTTTAGCCTTCTTTTCCAAAATATCCTACCTAAATCCCTAGCCTCATTACAAAAGCAATGAAAGACCTTGATTTGTACACTAAAGTCGCTATTTGAATACAATGTGATATGTTAGCAAGCTTATGGTAATATCGTTTCATAGTGTTGACTTGAGCGTATACACATACATACCATAAACACGTTGAGCACATTGAGAGACTTCAAGTGAGAGTTGTTAATTTTTGTGGTGTTCAGCCTTTACTGATATTCTCGGAAATTGATATGATTGTCTAGTGCTTAGTGTTATGAATAATTGCTATCTCTATGGCAAAATAAAGTATGTTGGTGAACTCCTGATCAGTTTTCGTCTTCTATCTTCTAAATGCTTGAGGACAAGCATCGCGTCAGTGTGGAGGAATTTGATAGATAATAAGTTACAGAATATTTGAACTTATACTATTCTCAACTTTTAACATATATTGTGCTAATTATTATTTTATTTAGCTTCGTGACAATAATTGAGAGCCACACACACAAAGGGGAGCCAAAAGTATCACTTTCATTCACACAAGAAGTTGAGCATCAAATTCAACGAAAGGAAACACATCTAGGAGTGAAAACGAGCCGAGCCGAGCCCGAGCCTGGGTATGCTTGAGTTTGACTTGATAACTAACGAGCTGAGCTCGAGCCGAGCCTGGTCAACTCGAACTCGAGTCGAGCGTTGATCGAGCCGAGCCGCCCACGAGCTGCTCGCGAGCTGTGAATGAACACACTGTCAAGTCCTATATACCTTTGAGTTTTTGGCATTTTCTTAACAATTTAGCACGCGATTTGATGTTCAGTCATTCCTCGTGCATTTTATAATAAGTATTTTATTCAATTTTAGATCAAATGATTTATTTGATAATGGTGGACTCAAAATCAGTAATTTTTTCTGTTTATTTATGTCTTATGAGATATATAATAAATATTAATATATAACTTAATCGAGCTTCGAGCCGAGTCGAGCCGAACATTACCTAGTTTGAGTTTGACTTAATTATTAACGAACCGAACTCGAGCTCGAACCGAGCTTTGGTCAAATCGAACTCAAGTCGAGCTTTGACCAAGCTGCTTGCGAGCAGCTCACGAGTGGCTTGGTTCGTTTTCACCCCTAACCACATCACATGGATCTTGACCAATCACATGCAAGTTGCAACCAACAACTATCCAAGATAAGATCTAATAACGCATCATGTATACGATTTTGGGCTGCTCGGTGTGGATTTTAGACGGATGTTGAGGAAAAAAAGAAGATAAGCAAACATCTCACATCAACAAACGGCTCAAGATCCAAGCGCACAACTCAAGGCGATGAAAAGGGCTGCAAGCACGCACATAAAGACCGAGAAATTGATCCACCTTGCTTCAAGATAGAGGGAAAAAGAGTTCGATCAAGAAAACTCACTGTCAACACCGATTAAAATACCTCTCTGTTGAAAGGCCACATACACAACAAAACAGAGAGGGTGCGAAACTTGGGCAGAATAGAGAAGGCTGCGAAACTTGGGCAGAACAGAGAAGGCTGCGAAACGTATGGCAGAACGACCTGAATTCCTGAGCGAAAGGGCAGCAGCTGAAGCTCATTCCAGAGCAGATCGATCAAGCACAGCACAGGTCAGATCGAGGCAGTAACAACACGCGAGCAGCAGCTGAACCGAGAGCTGAGCATAAGGAAGAAAGTTAGAGATGCTTTTGCTGAATCGCTGGACACTTGACGAGAGAGAGAAAATGTAGTTGGGACTTGTGTAATAAGGACTGTAAAGAAGCTTAATCAAGGATTTTCTTGCTGGGCTTGGGCTGATTTTCTTTGGATGGCTTTTGGGCTGATCGTTGGGCTTGGGCGGATTGTTAGACCGGGGCTGAAATTCCACAAATTCGAACGGTTGTAAGCGACATTGCCTTCTATCTATCTATGCACTTCGATTGTTATATTTTGTAGCTAAATCTATTATAGTTGAAGTGCTATCAAACCTTGATTTATAATATTGTGAGATTATTGAGCTTATTCGTGAACGCGTGAATATTCGTTTAAGCTTGAAATTATTTTAGTTGATGAACGTAGTTTGATTAAATAGTTGCAAATGTTTAATTAATCTACATGAGTTGTGGCTAATTAAAACGACAAATCCGTAATTGTTTGTTTTTTTAATAAGTAGCGAACAACATTTAACTTTTCTACCCTAGGTAAGTGTAAGTTATATTGCAGTTTTAAGCGACTTGAATTTAACAGACCAGCGTCGTTTCTCGAGAGAGCGTCGTCCAAGCGAATTAGTCAATATAATCGGGCCTCTTTTGTTTTTAATATTGTCTGAATCTTAAACCTTGCAAGGCGTCTCATAGGTTATTTTCGATTAGTTAGGCGTTCGAGAACTAAGAAGAGATTGGTTAGGCGTTCGTCGACTTAACTGATTATACTTACGCATACACGTTATTTACGGATCGATGATCAAATATATAAATCAAGGTGGAGGACGATACGTCAATTATTATTCATATTTGTTAGTATCCCTGTGGACACAATTCTTACTTTTGCTATACTCGTATTAGTAAGGTTATAAATTTTATTTTAGTCCGTTTTCGACGCGACCAAACAGTTGGCCAAAATCGAGTGATTTCAAAACCGGTTCGCTTGCCAATGCCTCCTTGAGTGTTTTGAACACCTTCTTGGTCTTCTCGGCCCACTAAAATGTCACGTCCTTCTTCAACAAGTCGGTGAGAGGCGCGACTAAACTGGAGTAGCCTTTGGCAATAGGGTCTATAATAATTCTCCATGCCTAGAAATGACCGCAACTTGCTTACGTTGGTAGGCATGACCACTCTACCACGGTGCGTACCTTCTCTTCATCCATTCGGATTGCACTACCTTCAATCATGTGGCCGAGAAATGTGATCCTCGTATTCCCAAAGTTGCATTTCTCCTTCACAAAGAGCCGATTTTCCCACAACCTCTCGAATACAGCCCACAAGTGTAGCACGTTGTTGTCAAGGCTCGTTGAATAGAGGACGATATCATTAAGATAGAGAACTTCAAATTTATCCAAGAAGTCATATAGCACGTCGTTCATTAGGTTGAAAAACATTGTCGGAGCAGTAGTTAACCCAAATGGCATAAGTAAGAACTCATATGGTCCGTACCTCGTCAGACAAGTAGTCTTACCTCGTCGCCTTCGACAATCTTCACTTGTCAATATCCCTACCTCAAGTGGAGCTTAGTTAGAAATTGAGCCTTGACTAGCATGTCAAAGAGGTCCAATTCTCTAGGTATCGGATATTTTTCTTGATGATGACTTTGTTGAGGCTCAATAATCCACGCAAAATCGCATGGATCCGTCCTTCTTGCATTGGAATAGAACGAGCGAGCCGAATGTGGCCATGGATAGCTGGGTGAGGCCGGCACCAAATAGCTCATCAAGTTGCTTCCTCAACTTCTCCAGCTCGACGGGATTCATGCGCTATGGCGTCTTGGCGGGTGCCCTTGCGCTGGGCTCCAGCTCAATTTTGTGGGCGATGGGCCTCATTGGTTGCAAACTTGTTTGGCATTGCAATGAACTCAGCAATCGCCCGCATGATCTCGACGGATGGTATAGATGGTACTGGCACATCCACTTCTCGTGAGGCCGTGACATAGATAGCTTCGCTGTGTCCGATTCCTCGCTTGAGTTTGATCGATGAGCACCAGGTGCTCGATTGCGTCGTCCTCCCATACACTGCTATTGGTTGTGCATTGACGGTCTTCATCATCGAGTGGTCTCTCGTCACCATAGTCCAAGTTGATAAAACAATAATTTACATTAATTTTACACCCCATAGAAGCATGATATTGCTCGTTTTTATCCGAGATGCTTCACATATCATAAAATTAATTTATATCTTATATCTTGCAGATATCGGAGCAAATTGGATAAAAATGATAGTATTTGGACGTGGATATTTCGAGGAAAATACAACACCGAAAAACGAATTAATGGCTGATGGAGTTCAAGAAAAAAAATAAAGCCCAACCAAACAACTTACCAAATTGGGCTAGCTTGAAAGTGGGAATTGGGTCATGTTATATATATATTCGGCCCATGAGTATTGTCACTTGTATTAATAATTGCCGGAGGAACTTAGCAGATGGATTTCACGGATTACATAACTCTCAAACACATCACATCCAAGCTGTAAACACGCGCGAGGCTCGAGGAATTATTGACCAAAGATAAAAGGGTAAATTCCTTATCAGGCCCTGTCAGAAACTAAACTTCCTGTTCAGTACCCCTACGAAAAAATCTTCCTGTTAAGTACCCATCTGCAAAAAGTTGTGTGTTTAATACCCCTAAACAGTGAACGGACGAAAATACCCTTTCCTGATATTAAATTGGGCATCATACCGACTGTTTTGATTATTTTACCAACTGTTATTCTCATTATACCAACAAAATAATGTTAAATTGGAAATTATACCAACTGTTATCGTTATTATACCATGCAGAATTGAACCCAATAAACAGATGGTATAATTTACTCAGTTTCTGGTATAACAGCAAAATTAGTTGGTATAATCTCCAATTTTGCTGTATAAAATTAATATAACTATTTTTATTGGTATAATAACGAAAAAAGATGGTATAATAACGAAAACATATGGTATAATTTTCACAATTTCTGGTATAATTGCAAAATTAGTTGGTATATTATTCAATTTCGCTGTAAAAAATTAAAATAACAATATTTACTGGTATAATAACGGAAATAGATGGTATAATTTCCTCAATTTATGGTATAATAGCAAAATCAGTTGGTATAATGCCTAATTTTTTTGTATAAATTATAATACCTTTATTTATTGGTATAATTACGAAAAAAATGGTACAATTACCATAATTTCTTGTATAATAGCATATTCAGTTGATATAATGTCCAATTTCATTTTATAAAATTCTAATTATAATAACGTAGTATAATATTCGAACATTTGGTATAGTTTATACAAATTTCTGGTATAATTTCAATTTTGTTGGTATAATAACAAGTTTTGTCGGTATGATTCATGTGAAATAATTTATTCAACTTCAATGGAATATGGGAGACAGGGGTATTTTCGTCTTTTTAACGCTGAAAAGACCTTTTTAGGTATTGAACAGGAATAAATTTTCAGATAGGTACTTATAAGGAAGAAATAACTCGAGTGGTATTTAAGAGGAAATTTAAACTGTGAGAGGGCCCGATAAGGAATTAACCCAAGATAAAATCACTCAGCACACACAAGATCGCAAGGAGCAGCTATCAAGAATGAAAGATTACAGCTCAAGCGTGATTTTGAGATTTTCTGTCCAATCACTCGTTCCTGATTTGGCTAAGTGCGATTTATTTCCCTATTTAAGGAGCTTGAAGCACACAGAAGAAAAGCAGAGAGGTAGTAGAGAGCAGTTTAGAGGAGAGATCATGTTCTGTCATTTTTCATTGTTGTTTTGAATTCAGTAGTGTCAGACACCTTCAATTTCCATATATTTTATATTAAGTGTGTTATTTGAGTTAATTGTGGTGTTCATACCTTGTGAAGAATTATCTGTTCCACTTTCTTTCGGCTAAGCATTTACGATCACCTCTTGAGAGAGCAGTTTCTTAAAGTTTTATGTGGGGATTACATCTCCCTTCTTTCACCATCATCATTGTATTGCTTACAAGTGTTTGTCGTATTCCTTGAGAGAAAGAGATTTTGAGGACAGTGAGGAGAAACGATGAGTTTGAAGAATTTTTGTTAGAAGATTTGCTTGAAAAGATAAAATACTTCCCATATCCCTTTTATGTCTATTTTTCGTTGGAGCTGCTAAGAAATAACACAGAGTGCTTAGTCAGGGTTGTAAGTTGCTCCATTTCATCATCTGTTCGATATGTCAAAATTATTAATTTTATTTCCTCTTTTATTACCATGTTTAGTAGCTATTATTTTTTCATTGCTAGTTTAAATAATTTTACGTTTTTTTCTTTGTTGCGCTAAAAACCCATCAAAACCACCCCCCTAATACTATTATTAGTATTATTATTATTATTACTATTATTATTATAACACTATTATCATCCGTATTATTATTATCATAAATATTATTATTATTATTATTATCCTTATTATTATTATAAATATTATTATTATTGTTACTACTACTGTTATTAATATTACTATTATCACTATCATCATCATTATTATTACTATTATTATTATTATTATTATTATCATTATTATTGTTATTATGATCGATCGAGTTTGAAGTTAGAAATAAAGCAGCCATTTTCCCTATGGAGACTCCCTACTTTCGCTTTACTAGTATTTAGTGAATAAGGTGATTAATTTATTTTTGTCCGTTTACGACGCGACCACAAGTGGATTGGCAGTCGTATTTGATATAACACTATGAATTGCGCCGGAGTCGACAAAGGTAAAATTTTATTGTCTATGGATCGTACTCGGCACATACACCATCTAATTCTTCCCCGAACGTCCCTCGCGGAGTGTCGCCACCATTTGCATTTGATTGGCTTGCGGGGTTTCTTTTGTATCGGACGTGCCGAGATCGACCCCGCGCAACTGGGATGCCACGGGCTATGCGGTCGCTTTTTGAGGACATTGGTACCGCTTATGAGGACCTTCAAATTATGACACGTCATGTTTTGTCCTCGACCTGCAAAGTTTGGCTTCTCAGGTCGTCGTTGCTCCTTGACGGCCGAGGCTACTTCTTGTTGAGCCGGATGGCTCGCCATCTTTGCTTGCCTTGCCTCCTGCCGTCTCGCTCGCTTGAGGCATAGGCCCAGGCTTATAGAGGAGCGGTAACGCCTAGTAGGCCCACACATATGTGAGGTTGAACTTGCCAGAAATGTGAACCACAAGTATGATCGCCGATGCCATTTTGGAACAATTATAGAGATAGCAACAAAACGATAAGTATATGTTGTGGCTCGTAATGAAATATGAGCCCACACAAATTTGACTAAAGGAAGAAGGGCACCCAAACCCTCATTCTACGTTCCGTTGATATACAGAAAATTAGATAGGGGTTTAGTTCGCTTTATGTCCTACATACATGACAATAAGCATTTGCTATTAGTTCATCGAGGTCTTAATGATGTTTTCATAGTGGACGAAGTATCGAATATTTAGAGAGTGGAGTTTCGCTAAGCGACCAATGAAATGAGAGAAGCAGATTGCGACCTCGTCGGTTACTTCATCTGTCTGCATTTTCGTGACGTTGCAATATGTTTTCCTCGCAATCAGCCTACATTTTTGTGGCTTGATCCAGGATGATCAGCAGGAAGGTCACAAAATAGCAGACAAATCAAGTCACCGATGAGGTCTTGTTTGCCTTCGATGGTCGCTTCATGAAACTCCACTCTCCAAATATATGATACTCCCTCAACTACAAAAACATCATTCAACGACAAATCTCGATGAACTAATAGGAACGCTCATTGCAATGTAAGTGGGCAAGAAACTGAAGTAAACCCCTACCTAATTGTTTGTATATCGTCGGAACATAGAATGAGGGTTTGAGTGTCGTTCTTCCATTAGGTAAAATTTGTGACGGGGGCTCATGTTTTATTACGAGCAATAACATCTGCTCATCTTTTGCTTATTTACGTATTGCGGTGAAGTTTGCTTGGCACCATCATATACTACCACTTTATTGGTGGTATCGATGTATAAGCATTGAAGATAATTGACATGCTTTATTTTTCCTGCAAATGCAAATCCTCCACATTTACATATTTTTGGGGCTCTGATTGGTGTTTCTGTCTCTATAATTATTTCAGAATGCCATCAACGATCAATCGATCATACTTGTAGCTCACAGTTGCGGTAAGTTCAACCTCGCGCTTCATGCATTGCAAGGATATTAAAAGAGTAATAGAATAGTTTGAACTTATGCAACAAAAGGCATACACAACTAGACATTGCATCTGAACTACAAGTAATCTGGAGGATTTTTACAATTGCACGAACATTAAGCATGCCAATTATCTTCAATTAATATACATCGATACCAAACTTTACGGCAATACGTAAATCAACAAAACGATAAACATATGTTGTGGCTCATAATGAAAAATGAGCCGGAACCTAAAGGAAGAAGGGCACCCAAACCTTATTCTACGTTCTGCTGATACAGGAAATTAGATAGGGGTTTAGTTCACTTTATGTCCTACATACATGCCAATGAGCGTTCACTATTAGTCATCGAGGTCGTCGAATGATGTTTTCGTAGTGGACGGGGTATCAAATATTTGGAGAGTGGAATTTCGTGATGCGACCAATGAAGTGAGGAAAACATATTGCAACCCCGACGATTACTAGATATGTCTGCATTTCTGTGACTTGATCCAGGACAACAGGAATATAACGAATAAACAGACGGATCAAACCACCGACGATGTTGCAATATGTTTTCCTCGCAATCTGTCTGCATTTTCGTGACTCATGATGATCATCAGGACGGACACGGAAAAGTAGACGGATCAAGTCACCGATGAGGTTGCAATTTGTATTCCTCGTTTCATTAGTCGCTTCAAGAAACTACACTCTCCAAATATTTGATACTTCATCCACTACAAAATTATCTTTCAACGACAAATTCTCTATGAACTAATAGAAAACCCTATCTAACCTTCTGTATATCATCGAAACATAGAGTGAGGGATTGAGTGCCGTTCTTCCATTAGGTAAAATTTGTGATGGGGGCTCATATTTCATTACGAGCCATAACATCTGCTCATCCTTTTGCTGATATACATATTGCCGTAAAGTTTGCTCGGCAGCATCATATACTACCACTTTATTGGTGGCATCGATATATAAGCACTGAAGATAACTGGCATGCTTAATTTCTCGTGCAAATGTAAATCCTCCACACGTATTTTGGGAAATGATTGGTGTTTTTCTGTCTCTATAGTTATTTCAGAATGCCACCAGCGTCATACTTATAGTTCACAGTTGCGGGATTTTCAACCTCATGCATTATGCTTTGCAATGATATTAAAAGAGTAACAGAACAGTTTGAACTTATGCAACAAAAATTCATATACAACAAGCCTTTGCATCTGAACGTCAAATAGCAGAAGATTAGTAAAATGAAAAATAGCTTTGTATAGTATAATACCACATACTTAACCATTTGGTAAAAAAATTGCAGAACAATTGAAATACAATAAAATAAAGCAAAACGACAAACAAAAGTTGCATCAAAGTCGGCTCGCATCTCACTACAAATGTATTAACTTACGAACTCGACCAACCTTTTTGGAGTCAAGCGAATGACATTGGCCTTCTTTGTTCGGTGAATTGACTCCAACGACACCAGAGTGGTGTAAAGTTGAATAATAGTGGCTACATGTGGGGCTACTGAGCTTTACCCTTCCTAGATAAGCCTATGGGCCTATGCTGCAATGGAGCGAGGCAGCACGAGGCAAAGCAAGCAAAGGTGGTGCGCCAACCCGGCTCAACCCAACGTAGCCTCGGCCGTGAAGCAATAACGACCCAAGAAGCCCATCACCGTAGCTTGAGGACGAAACATGGCATGTGATAAATGTGAAGGTCCAATAAGTGGTACTGATGTCCTCAAAAGGCGATTGTGTATCTCGTGGCATCACATTTGCGCGGAGACGATCTCAGCACGTCTCTCACAAAGGAAACCGCGGAAGCCAATAAAATGTAAGTGTTGGCGACACTTCTCGAGGGAAGGTAGGGAAACAATAAGCTTATGTACGTGCCCAGTACGATCCATGGACAATAAAATTTTACCATGGTCGACTCTGACAAAACGCATAGCTTTATCTAAAGGACGACATCCGAATGGGAGGACGACGCTCTCTGTTCGAATGGGCATTGGTGATGTATAAGTTTATCATTACTAGGGACAACTTTGATGTTATTTTGGGCAATAACTTCTTGGTGGAGGCAAAAGCGTTGCGAAGTCCACATTTTGAGGGTGCGTTCATAATGGATGAGGCACAACCCAAATTACCTGGCAAGAGGCATTATCGATGAGAGAGCAACCAATCATCTGGTGTTCGGCGATTCAACTCGAGCGAGAAATCGGACACGGCGAAGCTATCTATGTCGCGGTCGTACGAGAAGTGAACGTACCCGAACCATCTACACCTTCATCGAGATCATGAAGGTAGTGGCAGAATTCAACGATCCAATGCTGACCGAGTTTCCTAAGCAACTACCATTAATGAGGCCTATCTACCACAAAATTGAGCTCAAGCCCGGTACAAGGGCACCAGCCAAGGCGCCCTATCGCATGAATCCCGTCGAGGAGGAGTTGAGGAAACAACTTGACGAGCTAACTAGTGCCTGCCTCATCCAGCTATCTGGGGCCCCATTTGGCTCGCCCGTTCTATTCCAATGCAAGAGGGATGGATCCATTCAATTTTGTATGGATTACCTAGCGGTCAACAAAGTCACCATCAAGAAAACGTATCCGATATGTCACGCATGATCTCTTTGACAAGCTATTCAATGCACACTATTTCGCTAAGCTCGGCTTGAGTTCGTGATATTAGCAAGTGAGGATTGCACGGTGACGAGGCTAGACTGCTTGTGTGATGCGGTACGGATCTTATGAGTTCTTAGTTATCCGGGGTAACTAATGCTCCGACAAGGTTTTGCAACTAATGAACGACATGCTATATGAGCTCCTGGATAAATTCGAAGTTATCTAATGTAATGATATCGCTATTCGACGAGCATTGATAACCACTCACGGCACTTGTGGGCCATGTTCGAGAGGTTACAGAAAAATCGGCTCTTTATGAAGAAGGAAAAAATGCGCCTTGGGAGGACATGGATTATATTTCTCGGCCACATGATCAAAGGTGGCATAATACGGATGGATGAAGAGTGGCTGCCTGTACCAACATAAACGAGTTGCAGTCATTTCAAGGTGTGTGCGAATTAATATAGACGCTTTTATCAAAGGCTACTCCAAATTAGCTACCCTCTCATCGACCTGTTGAATAAGGATGTGATGTTGGAATGGGCCAAGAAGACTGAGAAGGCGTTCAATACACTCGGCATTGGCAAGCGAACTGGTTTTGAAGTTGCTCGGTTTTGGCCAACCGTTCGCGGTGCATACGGATGCGTCGGGAAAGGCTGGCATTCTTATTCAAGGTAAGCATCATATTGCTTACCAGAGCCAAAATTTATAAGATGCTGAGAACCGTTATACGACGCATAAGAAGGAGACGGCGGTTATCCCACTCCTCGAAGCTTGACGAAATTATCTACTCTGGGCAAAATTCTTGATTGTATGGATAATGTGGCAAACCATATTTCAGGATGCAAAAGAAACTCACCTCAAAGCACGCTGGTTGGCAAGAGTATCTTTGCGAGGTTGACGTTGAGTGGGTACAATGTCCGGGAAGCAAAACGATGGATGCCCTAAGTTGGAAGCCTTGAATGCGACCAACCCGAGAGCGGATTTTCCCCACGGATGAAATGAGAAGGAGATACTGATGCGGGATACAAGAAGTTGAAGGAGGACGTCGAAGCGGGGCTCATCAAACAATATTGAGACGGAATGTTAGTTACTCATGGAGGTCGATTCCGTTTCCCGGGGGGAAAACTAATGGTGCCTCGACCCGAAACGAAGGTGCGATAGTCGTTGCAATTACAATAAACACAAGGCTCAATATCAATACAAACCATGAAAGGAATCACACGATAGAACGAAAATGGGAACTCGATGACACATATATATCGAATATCGAATGAGGTTTTACGAAGAGGGAATACATCGACACGTCGATCAACGAATAAATAAATGCACAGAAAAACCTTCTTCTACTAATATTCTACCAATGGATCTAACGAAAATTAAGATACATTAAATGGAAGATATCGCAGTGGAAACGACGATCGCAAAAGGGCAACCCTTGGACTAGAGTTATATACAACCTAGAAAGAATGAAATCTATATAGATATATTATATATAATATATATGCATATATATACACAAGAGGTGAACAAACCACTAGTTCAGTGAGAATGGATCGTGCACCGGGACATGTGGAATTGGTCCCACAACATACATATTGATAGTCCATCCTCACTGTACCACCACTAGACTTCCAATGTGCTTAGTCTTCACTCGCACGTGCCCTGTAACTTCCCAGGGGGTCACCCATGATGGATGTGCTCCCGAAAAGGAAGGTGCACCTTGATGGTATGAGTAGCACTTATCAAGTTCTGTTATACCATTCCTTACTAGGGTTGTAAATGAGCCGAGCTCGGCTCATTTTATGGGGTCGAGCTCGAGCCCTTACAGCTGAGGTCAAGCCCGAGCTCATTTATAGCACGAGGAGCTCGAACTCGAGCCCCAGCTCACGAAGCTCGTCGAGCTCGAGCTCGAGCAAATTAAAAATTTAATAAAAATATATAAATTAATATAAAAATAAAATTAAAAAAAATATGCACGCGAGCCTCGCGAGCTTTCAAGCCCAAGTGATTGGGCTCAAGCTTGAGCTCGACATAAAAAGCCCGAGCTCGAGCTCAACTTTTGAGCTCATTTATATCGAGCTCGAGCCGAGCTTTTGCCAAGCCGGCTCGTCGAGCTCACGAGCCGGCTCGGCTCATCTTTCACCCCTCCTTACCCACTCTCATTTGGTATGGAGGAATGTTAGGTATGTATATAACGTTCCCTCGAGCCGGTGACACAAAAATAAAAAAGGCAATTCTCAGTACGGTGTGGTTCGAGGACGAACCAGGCTGAAGCTAGTGGGCATGTGACACCCCGGGCCGATGACGGCGGAGAGTGATTGCGGGTGCCAAGGTGCACGGCAATAAGCGGCTCCTGATAGGCTTATAGGACTAGGGGTACCTGAATGAACTGATTTCAAAATTATAAAATTTAGCATATACTTAATTATAATTTTATTAATTAAAAAGGAAAAATATCTAAATTAAAGAAAAATTAATATTATTTTTCCTTTTATTATTATGAGAATATCAAATAGTTTAAACGTAATTAAAATATGTTTTATTATATATAAATAATAGAAACTACACATATATTTTTGTTTTGGAAATTGTGTTTACTCTATAACTAGAGTATCTCTACTCATCAACACAATATTAGTGTTAAATATAGTCCCATTGGAATAGAAATGTACTCTCTTTTATGTTTTACACAAAAATAAAGTACCCGTTGGAGATGCTCTTAGGGGGTTAGTGCAGTGTTTGTTTGACATGTTTATTTAAAGGTAGATTTAATTAACACCCTTAATATCTTTGACATGTTTATTTAAAGGTAGATTTAATTAACACCCCTTAATATCCTCAACAAGGTATTAGCTAAAGCTACTCCTCCCGGTACCTTTAGCTAATCCCGACCCTTAATGACAAATTTACCTTGCATCTATCAAGTATTAAATTCAAAACACGGATAAAATTGTTATTGAACGAGGAGTTGAAAGAGGAACCCGAATGAAGTTGGCGGAGGACGAGGAGATTCCGAAGAAAACAACCGAGGGACATTCTGGTGATTTACGGGCTTTGAAAGGAGGGCCCTCTTCTCACAAGCGGGCCGTCCTCAGCATTAGGTTTGGTAGGTTAACCGAAGGCGACCACGCCTCCTCGGGCTGGCCCGCTTGGCTTTACGCCGTGGCCGGCGAAGCCATCGAGGGAATTTCGCCTTTGCGGTCGGACTCTTTCGAAAGATTAGAGAAGGTAATTCTCTCAAGTGCGACATCTTTATACATGATGGTTTGGCTCTCTCGGGTATTTTTTGATAGGGAAGGGGACGTACAATGACGTCTACCGTGCGCGCAACGTGGAAAATGGTAAAATATATGCCGTGAAGAAGATAAGGTTCGACAACCTTCAGCCCGAGAGCGTTCAGTTTATGGCCCGCGAAATAATGTTCCTCCGAAAACTCGATCACCTGAATATCATCAAGCTCGAGGGGATAATCACTTCAAGGTTATCGGACATCATATACCTCGTCTTTGAGTATATGGAGCACGACCTCGCCAGGCTGTTATCGTGCTCCAAGTGAAATTCAATGAATCAATGGTTCGTCATACGCTTTTCTTTGGGTTAGTTATTATTCCAATCCTGCAGTTTGGGAGCATGAATTTTAGGAAAGGTCATTCAAGAAGTGAAATTATAGTTTTGAAGTTATTGTTGTCTAATGTCATCCCTTATATTCTTGTTTCTTATGATGCCACCCTCCATAAACTCCATGACCTAAAAAATTAATCCTATTCTTACCACCCAATTTATTTTTTTAAGCCGAATAATAATTTGCATTTCCTTTGGAGGTATGGATAAAGTGCTACATGAGACAGTTGTTGAGTGGGCGAGAGCACTGCCACTCGCGGGGCATAATGCATCGAGATATGAAGACGTCGAATGTGCTGGTGAACGAGGGGATTCTGAAAATTGCAGATTTCGGCCTGGCGAATTACGTCAGGCCCAATAACTAGGAGCCGTTGACGAGCCGTGTGGTGACGCTGTGGTACCGTCCGCCCGAGCTCCTCCTGGGGTCTACTCGGTATGGTGAAGCTGTGGATCTATGGAGCTTAGGGCTCGTTTTCGCCGAGCTTTTCCTTGGGAGACCTATTCTCAAGGGCCGAACAGAGGTCTGTTGTAGCTTTTCTCGATCATCTATCTTATTTTAATGGCGGCAGAAGTTTACTTTTAGTCCCATTATGTTTGGGGTATGTGCCTTTTCGTCTTCATGTTTGGAGATGCTACATTTAGTCACCAACGTTGCAGAGTTTGAACAATACTGATTCCCTGGTTAGTTTTAACTATCATTTTGGACGGAATATGATTTCTTGGCTGTCACGACCAATAACAGTTGTTAGCTTAGGCCTGTAAACGAGCCGAGCTCGGCTCATTTTCTGGGCTCGAGCTCGAGCTCGAGCCCTTACAGCTGCTCGAGCTCGAGCTCGTCAAGCTTTTCAGCTCACGGCTCGAGCTCGAGCTCATTACACCTAGATGAGCTCGAACTCGAGCTTTAGCTCGAGCTTTTAATAAAAAAATAATAAATTAATAAAAATAATAATAATATAAAAATATAAAAAATTTAAAAAAAAAATAAAAAAAATCGAGGCTTTTAATAGAACTAATTAGAAAATTAGAAAAAAATATAAATCAATAATAAATATATATCAATATAAAAATATGAAAAATTAAAAAAAAAAAAAAAAAGAAAAGCTCGCGAGCCTGTTCGCGAGCTTTCGAGCCACTATATCCGGCTCAAGCTCGAGCTCGACATAAATGAGCTCGAGCTCAGCTCATTTATATCGAGCTCGAGCCGAGCTTTGGCCGAACCGGCTCGTCGAGCTCACAAGCCGGCTCGGCTCATCTTTCACCACTCTCGCTCGACGAGCCGGCTCGGCTCATCATTCACCCCTATGTTGGCTTGCCACGTATTTACATCCAAATTAGTGGTTAAATTGCTGAGAGGCCAATACGACACAAAAAAGTGAAAATCGGGGGCTAAAAATGACATTTTGTTGTTTGAATGAGGGGATCGACATTGAATTTTTCCTGCAGGTCTAACAGTCACATAAGATCTTCAAGCTCTGCGGCACTCCGCCGGAGGAATACTGGACGAGGTCGAAGCTTCTGTTGGCGTCTATGTTTAAACCGCAACGGCCTTATGAAACCGCTGTGAGAGAACGGTGTAAGGATATCCCGAAAAGCGCGGTCGATCTCATCGAATCCTTACTCTCCATCGAGCCTCGTAAGCGTGGAACCGCTTCTTCCGCCCTCGAAGCTACGGCATGACTCCGGAAAAAAAAATCTTATAACAAAATCAGCTCACTTATTACCTAGGGGTAAAATTTTCTTAACAGTATTTCACGACGAGACCATACGCTTGCGATCCATCCAACTTGCCCAAATTCCCGCCGAACAGCGAGGGGAAGAGAGAAGGTGAAATAATTTCTCTGTTAATTTTCACGCAGTAGTAAGTTTGGATTTCAAAGCAGTATCTAGATTTCTATCCAACATCGAATAATTCAACTCATCCGACTAGTTAATATAAGGGTCTTTTTAAATAATAGCCTTTGACTCGATCAGCTTTAAAAAAATAGCCCCGTCGATTATAACTTTTAAAAAGTAGCCTTCAATTTAAGGGTATTTTTGTCTTTTTACAGGGTGTCTTTTTTCCATAGTAAAACCCAATATGTTAAATCGAGACCGCACAAGGGAGGGTGGGAGGGCCGTAGTCTAGTGGTTGTGTAGTCTGACATTCAAGTAATAGGTCGTGGGTTCAAATCCCAACACATAGTCTAGTGGTTGTGTAGTCTGACATTCAAGTAATAGGTCGTGGGTTCAAATCCCAACACATATTTCTTTTTATACAAGACCCCCCCATATTAGGCATGGGACCTGTGCTGCAGAGGTCCCGCCCATGCAAAGCAGACGTCCCCATGGGCACATGAGATCCCCCCACATTGGGCATGGGACCAGTGCTATATAGCAGAGGTCCCGCCCGTAGTCTAGTGGTTGTGTAGTCTGACATTCAAGTAATAGGTCGTGGGTAGACGTGGGTAATGGGCCGGTTCTACCGGGCCGGTTCTACCGGTTCCGGTTCTACCGGTTCCGGTTCAACCGGTTCCGGCACTGTTCCGGTTCCGGAACCATTTTCCAGGGACCGGACCAGAACCAGACTAAGAACCCCCGGGCCTCTATTGGACTGGCCCGTTAATTTTTTTTTTTTTATGGAAAATTCTTTAGAAAATATCCAAAATTTTATTCCAAAAAAACAAAAAAAAAGATAAGAAAAGTACAAAAAAATAAAAAAAAACTACCTAAAAATACAAACAAAAACATAAAAGAAAGAAAATAAATTTAAACTACAAGTTACAAAATACAAAAAAGAAAAAATATTCGAAAAAAAAATACAATTTATTCGAATTGACTATTAATTAAAACTATGTTAGAGGCCTCTTCGTCTTCGTCCGAACTGGAAGAACGGAACTCGTCGATGGCGTTCTCCCGTCGGTTCTTCGATTCGGCCAAATACCAATCCTTCAACAATGTTAACATTGCGAGGGATGTCGGGTTAAGGCTCGCGCGTCTGTCGCCGATAATTCGCCCGGAGGTAGAGAATGCGGACTCGGAGGCGACGCTAGACGCTTGGACGGCTAAAACGTCTCGAGCAACGGCGGAGAGGGTCGGATAAAGAGTCGCGTTCGACTTCCACCAGGCCAAAACGTCGAAGTCATCTGGAGTCTGGAAGTTGAGGCTCAGGTAGAGCTGGATCTCATTCGTGTTCGACCCCGACGCACGCGTTTTGGTCTTCGACTTTTGTGCCTTCAATCTTCGTAGTAGTCCCATTGCGCCGCCGCCTCCTTCCGACGAACCGGCTTCGCTCGCTGGTACGGGTTGCTCCACACTATGTCCCTGCTCAGCTGCATAAAAAGAAAAAAGTTCTTGGAGAGAAGCGTGAATTGACGCCTTTTGGTCGTCCACTTTCTTTCCAAGAAACTGAGCATAATAATCGAAAAAAATATCAAATGTATCTACACCTAAACTAGGGTCGAGTATGGCCGACAAACCGTGTACTATTGGGATGGTTTCCCAATACTTCCTGAACTTCTGCTCCATACTTTGGATGAAACCACCCAAGTAAGGATTGTTGCGAAACTTCACGAACTTGTAGCACATCGCGAAGAGGTTCGGGACGACTAATGGGGACGTCGGGTAGTGAACTCCGGAAAATTTCTCCGTAGCCTCGGCGAACACTTCAAGTATAGACACGACACAACCTACAATATCCCAATCAAGTGGTCGTAATTCATACCTAGAGGTGGTGCCGACTGCGGCCTCGTTCCAAAAAGGCGTCAGCAAGTCCTTGTAACGCATGAAGGTGCTGAGGAGGTGGTACATCGAGTTCCACCTAGTCGGGACTGGCAACGGAAACTTCTTGTACGTGAGGCCGGCGGCAAGGACGGTTTGCTTCCACGACGTTCCGATGCGGCGTTCCCGAAGTAACTTACCTATTACCTTAACTTTTCTACAATATCTCCCAAAACTTCGTCAAAAGCACATTGCACACATAAATTAATAATATGACAAGCGCACCTAGCATGTAATAATTTGCCGTCTAAAGGTAAGTTAAGTTGCCTACGAAGGATCCCTATCGCTACGTTGTTCGCGCTAGCATTATCTAAGGTGATAGACATAATTTTATCTTGAATACAATATTTATTAACGACATTCAACACATAGTTCGATATCGTAGTGGCATTATGTTGCGAATCTAGGGGATCTAGGGAAAGAATACGTTTTTGCATGGTCCATGTTTCATCTATCCAATGGGCGGTGACGACTAAATAAGATTGCGACGTAATATTAGTCCAAATATCGGTAGTCAAACTAATCCTACACGTAATGTTGGCTAAATGACTAATTAAGCTAGCTTGATATTCCTTAAAAGTTTCTAACACATATTTCCTAAGGGTTTTACGGGTCACGTTATGGAATCCGGGTTGTATCGTACTCGTAAATTCGATAAACCCTTCACTTTCCGCAATGCAAAATGGTTCTTCACACATAACTACGAATTTAACTAATGCTTTTTTAGAAATTTCCCTAGTAATAACAAAATTCTTACCCGTACTTACGTTTATTTGTTGTTGTCGGGGTTCGTTTCCTACCGGCTCTAGATCGTCCCCGAAGTTATGCGCCCTCTGGAGGTGTTTTTTCTCGAGCCGGTCCCACCTTGATTCGGTCCGGTCTTAATCATGTAGGGATGGCGGCACATTTTGCAATAAGCGGTACCTGCAGCGGGATTATTTTTATCCATTTCTAAATCGAAAAAATTCCATACCTTAGACCGCCGACCACGCAGTTGTTGCTTCCTCCTTGTCGTCGCCGTAGAAGCTTGGCTCTGTCCTTCGTCGGCCGCTCTCGTGTGTTCCGGTTCCGGTACATCGGTGTCCTCGTCGGTGTCGCCAGTTCCCCGAAATGTGTCGGCGTGACCTAAAACCATATAAACATCTTCGTCACGAGGGTTAGGATTTCTCGATGACGACGCCATTAGTATAAAATTATAATTTGATTATTTGTAATAATAAGTGAGTGTGTGTAGTGTAGTAGTGTAGTGTAACTAAAATAATTATTACTGTTAATAATATTAAATATTAATAGGATGATTTTTTTGAGAGCTTTTTGAGAGAGTTTGGAAGAGATTTGGATGTAATTGTGAGTTAAAATGGTTAAAATGAGGTGGTATTTATAGATTTTTCGTTTGGGTTAAAAGTGTAATTTTACAGTGTTTAAAAAATAAAAAAAAATAAAAAAAGAATGCCGTTGGCCCAACGGCTATATAGCCGTTGGGCCGGTTCCGGTTCCGGGTCGGAACCGGAACCGGAACAGTGGATCCGGATCCGGTAACCGGAACAGGTGATCCACGGTTCCGAGGCCCGCTAACCGGCCCAGCCCAATTTAAATGGGCCGGTTACCGGGTCCAGAACCGGTTATACCGGTTCCGGATTTGGGCCGGGTTAGCGGGCCGGTTTTGGGCCGGTTCCGGATTGGACCGGCCCAAAGCCCACGTCTAGTCGTGGGTTCAAATCCTCAACACATATTTCTTTTATACAAGATCCCCCCATATTAGGCATGGGACCTGTGCTGCAGAGGTCCCCATGGGCACATGAGATCCCCCCACATTGGGCATGGGACCTGTGCTATATAGCAGAGGTCCGTCCCGCCCATGCAAAGCAGAGGTCCCGCCCACATGAGACCCCCTACCCCCCCACATTCGGCATGAGACCTGTGCTATATAGCAGAGGTCCCGCCCATGCAAAGCAGAGGTCCCGCCCACATGAGCCCCCCACATTCGGCATGAGACCTGTGCTATATAGCAGAGGTCCCGTAGTGTAGTGGTTGTGTAGTCTGACATTCAAGTAATAGGTCGTGGGTTCAAATCCCAACACATATTTCTTATTATACAAGACCCCCCATATTAGGCATGGGACCCGTGCTGCAAAGGTCCCGCCCATGCAAAGCAGACGTCCCCATGGGCACATGAGATCCCCCCACATTGGGCATGGGACCTGTGCTATATAGCAGAGGTCCCGCCCGTAGTCTAGTGGTTGTGTAGTCTGACATTCAAGTAATAGGTCGTGGGTTCAAATCCTCAACACATATTTCTTTTTATACAAGATCCCCCCATATTAGGCATGGGACCTGTGCTGCAAAGGTCCCGCACATGCAAAGCAGAGGTCCCCATGGGCACATGAGATCCCCCCACATTGGGCATGGGAGCTGTGCTATATAGCAGAGGTCCCGCCCACATGAGACCCCCAACCCCCCCCCCCCCCCCCCCCGCATTCGGCATGAGACCTGTGCTATATAGCAGAGGTCCCGCCCACATGAGCCCCCCACATTCGGCATGAGACCTGTGCTATATAGCAGAGGTCCCGTAGTCTAGTGGTTGTGTAGTCTGACATTCAAGTAATAGGTCGTGGGTTCAAATCCCAACACATATTTCTTTTCATACAAGACCCCCCCATATTAGGCATGGGACCTGTGCTGCAGAGGTCCCGCCAATGCAAAGCAGACGTCCCCATGGGCACATTAGATCCCCCCACATTGGGCATGGGACCTGTGCTATATAGCAGAGGTCCCGCCCGTAGTCTAGTGGTTGTGTAGTCTGACATTCAAGCAATAGGTCGTGGGTTCAAATCCTCAACACATATTTCTTTTTATACAAGATCCCCCCATATTAGGCATGGGACCTGTGCTGCAGAGGTCCCGCCCATGCAAAGCAGAGGTCCCCATGGGCACATGAGATCCCCCCACATTGGCATGGGACCTGTGCTATATAGCAGAGGTCCGCCCATTCAAAGCAGAGGTCCCGCCCACATGAGACCCCCTACCCCCCCCCCCCCCCCCACATTCGGCATGAGACATGTGCTATATAGCAGAGGTCCCGCCCATGCAAAGCAGAGGTCCCGCCCACATGAGCCCCCCACATTGGGCATGGGACCTGTGCTATATAGCAGAGGTCCCGCCCACATGGGCACATGAGACCCCTCCCATATTGGGCATGGGATCTGTGCTATATAGCAGAGGTCCCGCCCATGCAAAGCAGAGGTCCCGCCCACATGGGCACATGAGACCCACCCATATTGGGCATAGGACCTGTGCTATATAGCAGAGGTCCCGCCCATGCAAAGCAGAGGTCCCGCCCACATGGGCACATGAGACCCCCCATATTGGGCATGAGACCTGTGCGATATACCAGAGGTCCCGCTCATGCAAGCAGAGGTCCCGCCCATGCAAAGCAGAGGTCCCGCCCACATGGGCACATGAGACCCCTCCCATATTGGGCATGGGATCTGTGCTATATAGCAGAGGTCCCGCCCATGCAAAGCAGAGGTCCCGCCCACATGGGCACATGAGACCCACCCATATTGGGCATAGGACCTGTGCTATATAGCAGAGGTCCCGCCCATGCAAAGCAGAGGTCCCGCCCACATGGGCACATGAGACCCCCCATATTGGGCATGAGACCTGTGCGATATACCAGAGGTCCCGCTCATGCAAGCAGAGGTCCCGCCCATGCAAAGCAGAGGTCCCGCCCACATGGGCACATGAGACCCCTCCCATATTGGGCATGGGATCTGTGCTATATAGCAGAGGTCCCGCCCACATGAGCCCCCCACATTCGGCATGAGACCTGTGCTATATAGCAGAGGTCCCGTAGTCTAGTGGTTGTGTAGTCTGACATTCAAGTAATAGGTCGTGGGTTCAAATCCCAACACATATTTCTTTTCATACAAGACCCCCCCATATTAGGCATGGGACCTGTGCTGCAGAGGTCCCGCCAATGCAAAGCAGACGTCCCCATGGGCACATTAGATCCCCCCACATTGGGCATGGGACCTGTGCTATATAGCAGAGGTCCCGCCCGTAGTCTAGTGGTTGTGTAGTCTGACATTCAAGCAATAGGTCGTGGGTTCAAATCCTCAACACATATTTCTTTTTATACAAGATCCCCCCATATTAGGCATGGGACCTGTGCTGCAGAGGTCCCGCCCATGCAAAGCAGAGGTCCCCATGGGCACATGAGATCCCCCCACATTGGCATGGGACCTGTGCTATATAGCAGAGGTCCCGCCCATTCAAAGCAGAGGTCCCGCCCACATGAGACCCCCTACCCCCCCCCACATTCGGCATGAGACATGTGCTATATAGCAGAGGTCCCGCCCATGCAAAGCAGAGGTCCCGCCCACATGAGCCCCCCACATTGGGCATGGGACCTGTGCTATATAGCAGAGGTCCCGCCCACATGGGCACATGAGACCCCTCCCATATTGGGCATGGGATCTGTGCTATATAGCAGAGGTCCCGCCCATGCAAAGCAGAGGTCCCGCCCACATGGGCACATGAGACCCACCCATATTGGGCATAGGACCTGTGCTATATAGCAGAGGTCCCGCCCATGCAAAGCAGAGGTCCCGCCCACATGGGCACATGAGACCCCCCATATTGGGCATGAGACCTGTGCGATATACCAGAGGTCCCGCTCATGCAAGCAGAGGTCCCGCCCATGCAAAGCAGAGGTCCCGCCCACATGGGCACATGAGACCCCTCCCATATTGGGCATGGGATCTGTGCTATATAGCAGAGGTCCCGCCCATGCAAAGCAGAGGTCCCGCCCACATGGGCACATGAGACCCACCCATATTGGGCATAGGACCTGTGCTATATAGCAGAGGTCCCGCCCATGCAAAGCAGAGGTCCCGCCCACATGGGCACATGAGACCCCCCATATTGGGCATGAGACCTGTGCGATATAGCAGAGGTCCCGCTCATGCAAGCAGAGGTCCCGCCCATTGATGCACAACATGGGCACATGAGACCCCCCTAAGGGCATCAAAGTCATTTTTCATTTGAAGGCTACTTTTTAATGTTGACCACGCAAAGGCCATTTACTTAAAAATCCCATATATGAAATGGACAACTTCACCCATCACTAGTTGATATTAGGTTGAATCCCTCAGTTTCTAATAAGCAGTTCCATCCAATATGTGTATACTCTATTATCAGGAAGAGGACTGCTGGACGAATTTCGGCAACTTCTCGCGGGCACCGTAAAACATTGCAGGAATCGAGCGATTTCTTTAAAGTGATTCCAACCGAGGTCATATTCACCTCTTCGCTCCTCTGCGACGAATAATGCAAAAAAAATAATAATAATAATAATAACGGCACATTTCAATCCCTTATTAATACTTCTCTTCCTTTATATCCTTTTCTGAGGGAGGTTGAGGTCGACGCTATGAACCAAATCAGCAGCTTAAACGTATACAAAAGAAGAAGCGGTAAGGGGCCGAGATCGTCCTCAAAGCATCCATATGACACGCTCTCAGATGCTTCTCAGTCGACGGAGCAATCTCAGGCGTCAACGACACGTTCAGTTCCAGTGCTAGCATCAACCTCGGGCGGGTTTGCATGGACGAAAAGACCAAAACAGCCCAATGTGTTCGAACGGTTACACCCTTCGAGGGGTCAAAGTCAAACTGAGTCTGATTCAGATAGGCACGAGGATGACGATAGAGTTCGTTCACAGTCGGCAAGGAAAGAAATGGTACATCTCCACGAATTATTTGAGGTGGTAGCACAAATTGGTAACGGAATAGGATCGTGGTTTTGCGTTCTTCGATTTACCGACTTGTGAGCTTGGTTCGTGTATGATAGGAAGACGGCTATAAGAAAGAGAAGAAGAGAGACAGAGTTCCGTTCTCAGGACAGTCGATATACGAACAGCCTCAATCAATACGTATGAGCTGAATTCTTTTCGTTGTGAATTTGGAACCGCTTATGCTGCCACGTAATGATTTCTGCAGATTAGTTATTCGAACGATTACATAAGCATGCTCTACGTACCGTGCGTATGGAAGAAGCTTATCCGTGTCGCTCGATCCTCGAAGCTCCTTTAAGCTCTTCGTAAGTGCTGGTTACATCCTAGGCTTCGAACATAAGAAGAGAAGAGAGAACATCGTCGCAAGAAACATACTGGCATCGTAATGATAGAGCAATTTGGAGAACTTCTAACCTTATCATCAACGAAGTAAATTATGAATCGAACTTAGACAAAGACAACAAACACTATGCATAAGAATTGATAATAGCACACTCAAGCACCACCCTTTTTGTATGTTTGTCGTTTCCCACAACACAATTAAAATTTTCTCTTCTTTAGAATCTTCTTTTCCTGTGCCTCTGTGTGTTATTGTTCATGTTCAAGTCAACTTCTCTGTTCTTCACACATTCAGTAGCAGGTTGATGCAGATTTAACGAAATTCTTACATCATCACGAAAAGATTGGCTTCAACTCCTAGCAGCTCTGTAGTAATGTCTGCAATCATCGTTGGTTTCAGTTTTGTTCTGATTACACAAGTGGCCACGAATCTTCTATTCCAAGATCAACAACTCAATATATTTCTGTACCTAAAAACAATTTCTAAGAATCCGCAGAAGATTAAACAGACCCTTGTTGGCACTGCTGCAGTTTCCCTTGCCAGATGAAAATGCTTACATAATTAGTTAAACTGGAGATTTGATCTTTTTCCAGTTTGGAAAATGTGTGGTAATATGAGCAAAATGTATCATCACATCACAATAACTATCAACGAAATTTACTAAACAAACTACCACCAAACAGAGTTTCTATAGACTCGTTATTTATAAAGTCAAAGACGGCTCAAAAGTAGCACATCCGTGTTTGAATCCGATCAAACAAACATGAATCCATACATATAGGGGGTGTTTGTTTCAGGTGATCCAACATACGGTGATACGCACATCACGGTGATGTTGGTATCACCGAAATGTGGATCAAGGTGATATGTCATCAGTGAGTTTGTTTTGAGGTGATATTTCATTTTGCAGATCAACGAGATATTGTAGTATTCTGTTTGTTTAATCACTTTGATGTGTAGGGTGATGTTGTATAAATTTCATATTTGACCCTATACATATGACTTAAATAAATGTGTTAAATTTTTTTAAAGTGATATTTTAGTTGATAATCATTAATATAGTAAAATTTTGGTTTATAAGCACTGTTTCTATATACTACTTTCAAATATAAGTTTTAATAGTTTTAAATAACTGAAATATTTTTAAGATTTAATTATGTTAATCATGTAATCATATTTATAATGGCATAACGTAATAATGTAAAATATGAGGGGTAGTCTCGTCCATTAAAAAGTTAGATAGATCACCTCATCACCGTGATGTTGGATCAACTAGGTTTTTTTGGGGTGATCTAAAATATGAAATATCACCCCATTTTCATCACCTAGGTGATCCATCATTCCGGTGATGACTCATCACCTACACTAAACAAACACAGTGATAAGTGGTAAACGAGAGGATCACGGTGTTGTTTTGGGAGATCACCCCAAAACAAACACCCCATATAGTACAGCTAAGTATGTGCCTTTCTTTCACTCACATCGATAATTTTCTCTTAATTTAAACTTGATACAGATAAGGACTTGCTATTTGCCTCAGCCATCACATTGATGAGTATGGTATCCTAGCAGCCATCAACTGAGCTAGCCATGGGCGCTGTTGGTCAGGGTCGATGAAACTATGGGCTACGAACTGCTCAGCTTCTTCATCTATGAGTTCTCTGGCCCATGTCACTCGTTTCGACGGGCAACTACCAGGTCCAAAACACCTGCATATCCAAATTTCCAATAATCAGCAAAGCTTGCAAAGAAAGCACGACGAACCAATAAAAGAGACTGACTAAATATAGGAAGAAAACAGAAACTTAAACTAGGAAGGTGGAAGGATTAGAGACTTACTTGTACTCGTAAAAGCAAGCTGTTCTTTCATTCTCAACCTTGCTCCAGTTGTTCCAACCAACTTGCCTGATACAAGCATCCATATATGTATATGCAAATACCACTCGCCCAAAGGGTCCCCAAGGCCGTCCCAGGTAAGTGTACTCAGGCCTTCCATTACCAGTGATTACGCATCTGTGACAAACAGAGCTTTCTAAGGATCATTCGTATACATACAAGCATGAACTTGTCTGTCCATAGTGTAACGTAAATGAAAAGGGACACACACGAACCTCAAGAATACATATCCACTGCTCTCTTGGGAGGATTTTCTGCTTTGTGCAGTTATGAAACCTGGCGATTTGCAGTGGATATGGCAATGCTCCAAAAGGGCGGTGCTGTTTCCAAATATGAAATCTACGCTTCCTTCAATGTAACAGTCCCTCAAATACTGCTTCCCATAGTGCAAGTAAAGCGTATCCTTGAATCAAACGTTGAATTACATAAGAGCACAGAACAACTATTACGATCACACAAAGGTTTTAGTTTATATATCATACCTGCCAACCCAGAAATCTGCAATTGTAGAAGGCGCAACGATCAGCTGTTACCCTAACTGCCACGGCCTGGCCTGAACCCTAAAATTGGGGGATAATTCGATACATCAAAATCAGCAGGCAGCCACAATATTCTTAGGAAAAGGAGAGATTGGATTAGATAAACAAAAAACCTCAGGAGCGCTATTTTCAAAGGTGATGTTCTCGGCGACGAAATCCTCGCCCTCGATGATGACGGTCCCGCACCCGAACGTACCGGTGCCGATGACCCGCGGGGACTGGTGGTGGTCGATTCCCGTGGCGGTGTTGCGCCACGTCAGCACGGTGTCCTCCGGCGCCTTCCCCGCGAGCGTGATTAAGTTCCTCGTCTTCGCGACGTACACCGGCGCGCGGTACGTACCCGGCGCGAGTCGGATCACCGTGCGACACGTGTTCCCGAGTGGGACCGAGTCGACGGCTTCTTGGACCGTGAGGTAGTCGCCGCGGCCGTCCGGCGACACCGTTATGACCCTTGAGCTCATTTGGGAGGGTTTTCCCGACCGTCTAGCTCCTTTTCTGCTTGGTGAATTTCAATGATAGACGACACTTGTCTTAGAAGTGGTTCGTCGTCGGAATAGTTTACGAAACGCTTTTTTTTTTTTTATTTTAATCCGTTATATTTTGTGGACTAACATTTTAGAGATATAGTTTTTGTTTTAGGACAATAAAATTATGAAATAATAACAATTTGAAGACATATAAATTCAAAGGTTACAAATTTCATCACGATAAGTTCTAAAATTGAAGCAATTGAGGATCATGTTTTTTCTTTAATAGTAAGTTTAAAAATTTTGGAGTTAATATGTCCTCAAATTGCTTCAATTTTAAATCTTCTAAATCTGCAATAAACGGGACTAACAAATCTTTAGGAAATAGCTATTAAGGCCCCCTCTAACTCTGCATACAAGTGTTATTTCCTCAACCATTAACTCCATTTTCTACCACTTTTTAACTAAACTCATCAACTTTCTTATTTACACTGAAAATGGCATTGTTGATACATATTAACACTCGTAATTAATTTATACAAGTATTCATTTTTTATAGAAGTGTTATCTCTGCATATTAATTTATACATATTAACACTCGTAATTAAGTTGCCAAATTTAATGTATTTCACCTACGCCAAATACAACTAGATATCGCTGAAAAATAGATCTACCGCGCTAAACGGCCAACGAGCTCTTCCCACCCAAACTTCGCCGTGGATGCTGCCTGTTGACTCTAAAATAGGGTAAGGTTTGGGGGTCGTTTGCCCTCTTGCCTAGGTCAAGAGGGTATTTTCCTTTTTCCAGGTGTAAAGTAGCATAGATGAAGTGTTCAAGTGTGTGTGTGTGTTGAGTGATAAAAATGGCAGAGTAACGGTAGGATACGTGAGAAGTCAATACCTGTTTCGGACATGCCTTGCGGTATTTACAGGATTCTTGATTGGGCGGTTTTTTGGTAGTTTTGCCCACTTCCTGCATTTCTCTGCTCGAGCTTTCCCCTGCCCCACGATGGCACATCCCCTAGGCCTCTCCTGTTCTGGACAGTTACTCATCGCACGTTCTACTGGCGTTGTTAAGTGGAGATCGTGGCGGTTTCCTCTTTGTGAGGCTGAATTTCCTGAGGTATATGCCGTCCTCGGGCATCGGGATAAAGGCCCGAGGGATCCTCACAGCCTGAAGACATCGGGAAGTTGTCCTTAGAGCTAGGGGATATTCGGGGCTCTTCCACGTGCCTCTGATGCAGGTCGAGTTTCCTGAGGTGTATGTCGTCCTCATTCTTCGGGATAGGGACCGGTGCGGGTATATTCTGGACCCTTCAAGTGCCTCTGGTGCGGGTCGACCATTAGTAACTTGGGTCCTTCTTTCTGGGGTTCATTCAGGCTGGCCCGGGGCTAGGCGCGGAGTAGGGGTCGTCCTTTAGGTATGGTGATTTGTGTTAGTTGAAGTGGGTCGGGTATTTTGCCGAAGTGTATGTAAACCCAGGGGTAACAACTCATAAGACATGTCAAGTACGTCAACAGAAGAATCCATGATATCACATAAACGACCCATGGGTAGCCATCTCCTCCCTCAAACTCTCCTATCTCAAACTGAGCTCTAGATAATGCACTGTATGCTATTGTATCAACCTACTATGACACGCATGTCCCACATCGGTGATGTTAGCCGAGTCTCGCAATGGACTTTATTATCTTCCCAACGGTTACCCTTCAATGATAATCAGTATCAATGGAAGATGGAAGGGTGCACTCGTTGAGCCCCACTCACCCGTAAAAACTCACAAACCAAGTAACGTCATCACGTAACGTAATGACCCATGTAAGAATTAACACAATTCACAGAACAAAATATCTTCAATCACGACAAATATAAACATCCTATAGCCGGCAAGGCTAACTATCACAACAACTAACGATATCACATAATTTAATCAAATGACGAATAAAACACCCTTCCCACGAAGGGAAGGGCGTTCCCATATATCAACTCACAATGTTAACGTGTAGGGTTCCCCCAAAATCTGAAGTTGCCCTCCTGCTCCCAATTGATGGTCCTCCGCCTAATAAGATGATAACTATTTCAATTTTAAGATTAGATGAATAATCGATAATCTTCAACGTCTAGCGTAAAACAAATGCCTTGATCCTACGAACTGCCGACAAACTATTTCAAGATCACGATAATGCCTCACTGGTACTGTCCAAGATCATTTGAAGCCAATCTAAGAATGAAAATCGGAATTTCCGCAACGTAGAACAAGAAATTCTAATTTTGCAGCAACTTAAAAAATTCAAGGAAATCGTAGAAATATCCGATCAAGCCGATTCCACGTGCCGTGGAAAGCTAAAGTTCTTAGCTTTCAATAGAGAAGAATTTCGAAAGAATCAGAGCATGATAACTAGATCAAATTTGTGGAAAACAGAAGCTGGGCACGGAATTATTTTGTCAAAGAAAAGAACCCTTAACATGATTGATAGGGGTGACCTATCCAGCATTCCTCGTGACCTGACGACCTACAAGGAACAGAGTAGGAGGTTGGAGGAAGCAAAGACTAGGTACGAGGTTCGGCCAGAGGCGAGGTGCGGAGATGATATTTGGAGAAGCTACTCCGGGAAGCTACGAAGCTATTCCGAAGGTCAAAGGGAAGTACTCTGGAGATATCCAATGAAGCTACGGAGCTATCAGGAGGGAACAAATGAAGTAATCGAGAGAGCTATGGAAGTGACCGGGACACCTGACGAGGGAGGGCTGTACGAAACCCTAGCCGCCCCTACAGTATAAATAGGGTCCTTTGTCCATTTTACACCATAAGTCACACGCCCACACACACTAACACACCAAGAACACACACACATGTTCTCTCTCCCTCTCTTTACTGTTTATAGCCTGGAAACACTTGTAAACATGAGAGCAAGTGAGGTTGAGTGTGTAATCTTCACCGATTAATAGTGAATATTCTCCGGCGGCCCGTGGACGTAGGATTCACCCGAATCCGAACCACGTAAATCATCGTCTCTTTACTTTTCCGTCCTTTTTCTTAATATTCCATCCATGATTTCATCCGAACCGGCCCTCACCTTTATTCCCGGACCATAAATTTTGTTGATCGGGGTCGTAACCCGCATCAAATGGCGCCGTCTGTGGGAATCGAGGGTTGGAACGTGAGATATGGAGTTGTGGTTGGGATTCAACGGCTGTTTTGGAAGATTTCTGGGCTGCCATTTTAGTTTTCTTCAATGACATTTCGTCGAACACCTGCCGAGCGAAAGTGCGTAGCCATAAGCATGGCCGTCGGCCACCTTAGGCTCACCGTCAATGACCAGATCGCCACCAAAGCACCGTGAACGACCAGATCGCCACCAAAGCACCGTCGACGAGGCAACAATAGCTGCCCGTTCAAGTCTGTTGTCATGGGGGCAGAAGATGCTTCAGACTAATCGATGTACGAGCTCGTTTTCGCCGCCCTATATCTCGGTCCAACGGCGACCACCGACGGAGTCGTGACCACCAACGTACTCGATGGGAAACGCTCTATCCATACGCATGCCTCCCGCGGCCAAAGACCAACCGTGGCGGGCAAAATCGATCGCCGAATCTGCGGCGGCACTCAAATACCTTAACCACGCGATTTCTGGTAAGGTGCAAAATCAACGACGACTCCTTGAAATCGAGGATGCCCAAGGGGCTGAGCCTCCGCCTCATTTCCTCTCCGGTCAAAACACGTCGCCGTTGGGGCTGAATCGGTGATGGCGGTTGTGAAGAAGATAAGAAGAAAACACTTGCGTCGAGCACGGATTTCAGACCCCGTCGCGCTCAAACCATCACAGCCGCGCCCGTCATGCCCTGAGGTAGAGCCGCCGTGGTCGATGCTCCGGTGGCCAGCGACGTCTCGGCCGGAAACGGCACCTCCGGGACCCGGTTGTAAGTTTCCTAACTTCTGGGGTGTTTTGTAGAATTACAGAAATATTGGGGTTAATTCTGTTATTTCCCTTGGGGCTAAATGCTGTGAAATCTGAGATCCGGGGCGAAAATAGAATTTTGGTATTGTTTGGGTTACTTTAGTTTTTTCGCCTAGGGTTTTCTTATGGGTTTGGGCCTATGGGATTAATTTGATTGCTTTAATTAATTAAGAAATTGGGCCTAGTGGACTTTAAATATTGGGGTTTATGATATTATTTTGTTGGGCTGGAGCTGAATTAATTATTTTCTGTTACCGGGATTATTTTAATTAATTTCGGAAAATAATTATTTTGGGGTATTGTGATCAATTATCATAGCTCCTGGAATTAATTATTGTGGGTTACTAAAATAAATAAATGTGGGACTAGAGTCGGGAGACTTAAGTAAATTGGGCTTGAATTATTTTATTAGGCTCTTAAATTAATTATCTTAGACTAGAATATTTGGACTTCTGGAATTATTGTCATTGGGCCGCTAGCCCAGTAGGTCTCCATCAGGACTCCTAAAGGTACACCTTAGGACAGACAATAACATGCGTACTATTGTCAGACTGACATGTCTCTGTCTCACCATAATGTTCCCAAACTAGCACACTCTGTGTGTCCCCTTGTCGGCTATAAACAGTGTCTCGTCTTTTCAACACCCCGTGTCAGGATTAGCTGGAACTATGTACCTCCTCCGTATATTACCTTTGACGTCCAGATTTCCTACTTAGCTACTGACGTCCAGATTTCCGACTTAGCTACTGACCTCTAGATTTCCTACTTAGCTACCGAACTACAGTTTTGTCACCCCATATCTCAAAATCTGACATTTTTAGATCATCAGATTAGGAATAATACTGGGGCTATGCGCTAGAATTTATTTGTGCGCATTTACCTCTAACCTGCCATGACGCGCTGTACTAGGCAATTACTAAATATTATTTCATTATTATTTTTATTATCTCACGACGCTCACAGCGTGTCGTGCATTGGAGTTGCTTGTGGCTGTGGCTTGCAGATTTGGCAGGTATAATGGTCTAGCTATCCGCTGGCGACCAAAGCCACATAGCTCCAGACAAGAACCCAAGTCTCCTAGCCCCAGACGGAGTTCAAAACCATAACCGAGGCTCCAGGTTGCCCTGGATACAAGCTTCATAGGCCCAGATGTGGCCGCGCAGATGGCGCAATATAAGCCCAGATGTGGCTGAGGCCCAGACGTGGCCGCGCAGATGCGCACCTATTTAGCCCAGACGTGGCTGGCCCAGACGTGGCCACGCAGATGCGCACCTATTTAGCCCAGACGTTGCCGCGCAAATGCGCACCTATTTAGCCCAGACGTGGCCGCGCAGATGCGCACTTATTTAGCCCAGACATGGCCGCGCAGATGCGCACCTATTTAGCCCAGACGTGGTTGGCCCAGACGTGGCCGCGCAGATGCGCACTTATTTAGCCCAGACGTGGCTGGCCCAGACGTGGCCGCGCAAATGCGCACTTATTAGCCCAGATGTGGCTGGCCCAGGCCGCACAGATGCGCACCTATAAGCCTAGACGTGGCTGGCCAAGACGTGGCCGCGCAGATGCGCACTTATTTAGCCCAGACGTGGCTGGCCCAGACGTGGCCGCGCAGATGCGCACTTATTTTGCCCAGACGTGGCTGGCCCAGACGTGGCCGCGCAGATGCGCACTTATTAGCCCAGATGTCGCTGGCCCAGATGCGGCCGCACAAATACACACTTATAAGCCCAGATGCGGCTATGCAGGTGGCTCCCGTATAGAGGTATTCCGCCTCTAGGTCACCTTGGACAACCGCTCAATAGGCCCAGACGAGGCTACCACTGGCGAACGTCGCGGGTCCCCATGTCAGCCAACGCTGACCTCGCAGAGGGGAAGAGGTCCGCTGAATATGCAACGGACCCGATGAAAAACAAAAACAGGCATCGGACCTGACGTACCAATGAGCTCCTCAGGTACGCATTTCCGTTAACTAACGATTTTGTAAGGGGAATTTGAATGCAAACACAGCCAGATAGCGTAACAATCGAGAAAATTGAAGCTGATGAGTCAAGAGAAATGCTCTTCGGATACTTCGAATATGCCGACATACATCAGCACTATCCGACAAGCCCAAATGGGGCCGCGCAGATGGCACTCTGGTAAGCCCAGCTGGGGCCGCGCAGATGGCCCTCTGATAAGCCCAGATGGGGCCGTGCAGATGGCGCTCGCACGAATGTGCCCAGGCTTTAGGTCACCCTGGACGCCCGATTAGCCCAGATGGGGCCGCGTAGATGGCGTTCGCACAGGTGTGCCCAACCTCCAGATTGAATCAGCCAATGCTGGCAGAACCGGCCAATGTCGGTAGAGCTCTTAAGCTCCACTTTGAACCAGCCAATGCTGTCCGATAGACCCAGGATGGCCGAGAGCTCCTAAGCTCCGACTCAACTTCCCAAACGGAAGATAGAACCAACCAATGTTGACCTCGCACAAGGTGAAAGGTTCACTGGCATGCTACGAACCTGATAAAAGGCGAAAACAATGGGTGTCGGAGCTAGCCTATGCAGGAGGTCCCAGACCTAGCACAGACTTCCATGGTCTAGCGGTGAAAGAGGCCGAGGTTGGTCCCCGCATTGACAGAGAGGCGGGCTACAAATACTTAATAAAAAATGTTCCTGGGATGAAGATAGGCTTCGGGTGGGAAGCTTACCTGGTGACCTACAAACCTGGCGATGACGAACACCCAGCCTACCTATAAAAATGAAAGCAAGGGGCGCTGAGTGCAGCTTATATCATCTCCCAGGTACATGTTTAGATACACCAATAACCTTTTAGATGAAAGTGTTGGATGTGAACGCAGTAGAATGCTGGGAGGAAAGGGTAATGGGAGAAATGCCGTCCCTAAGTAACATCAAGAGTACTGCAATCTACCGATACGGATCAGCGTGGGTACTATAGTGCAACTTCCAAGAGAAGGATTGAGGTCGGCAGATAAGGAGGCATACTACTCACTTACTTCGATTGCGCTGACAAGCATTAGCACAATTCGAAGTAGGGGGAGTGGAGAGTGGTAGTAGTACAGGCCTTGACTCAGCTCCCAAGCTGGAAACAAAGCCCGAAGGCCCCAGCCTATCTCCAGGTGGGAGCCTTCCTAGTCAGTCTGCGGACCTTGTGATGACGGGCATCCAATCCACGAAAATGAAACACATCATGCCCGACTTCGGCGGTTATCGTTCAGGTACATTTTTAAGTCCGCCACTAACTCTTCAAATGTATGTTCGGATGCGAGTGCAGCAGTGAGGCACTTTAGCGAGCTAGAAGTTGGGAGTACGAGGCACCTGAGGATCTCCTTTAAAGGCCAGAGGAGTGCTCATAGCCGCCACCGCTACAGCCAGGGTGGAAACTGGCTCTCGTCCAGCAGCAAAACCTTCCAAGAAGTAATGTCGTACGAGAGGTGGAGAGATATTTCTGGTAGAGCTGTGTTCCCTCTAGCCTGCCCGCAGAATGCCCTTCCTGGCGCATTGAGTTACCCTGCACTCCCTTCGCCACCTCAGCATCGAAGGCTCACTCCAGAATAGCCTTCATAGCCTCCTCTCTCTCTGTCAACAAGTCCTTAGCCTGACGTTCGATCAAGGCTTGCTGCTCCTCCACGAGCTAGTTCATATGGGATGCAAGCTCATTCTATGCACTTGGCTCTAAGTCCGGGCTCAACCCCAAGCTGAAAACATGGCCCGTAGAACCTAGCCTAGCTCCAGGAGGGTACTTCTGTGGTTGATCTACGGACCTAGTAAAGACAAGCCCCCAAATCGCGAAAACGAAAGAGCGCCAAGTCTAGCCTTGGCGGACATCTTCCAGGATGTCAGAAGGAAAATGCATAATGAGGGGATGTAGCCAAAGCTGGAGACGAATATCATACGCCCTGGTCTAGGGTAGGCGGAAACTTTCCGGCGTTTACTATAGATAACGGATCTGCCGATGACAAGTTCCAAGATTACAAAACAGAAGGCAATAAGCCCTTAACATGTTCAGGTATGCTAACTTCATAGCATTGATACTTTGACTAGCTTTCTGGTGCAGGTTTCCGGATCAGCTGTCTTGCATGGACCTCTAGACCACCAATGCAGGTCTCCCGAAACCGACACAGATCTCCCAGCTCCACGCTGGCACCAGAATACCCAACCTACGTGGTTGTGAAATATAAGTCTAGCTCTGCGCTAGCGTCGGAAACCTAATTCATCTGAATGGGTATATCTAAGTCCAGCTCCGCGCTGGCACGGGAAAGCCCAAGCTATCTGTTTGGGTTATCTAAGTCCATCTCTGGGCTGGCACTCAAAGACCCAATCTATCTGGATTGGGATATCTAAGCCCAGCTCCGGGCTGGCATCTGAAGACCCAACCTAACTGTTGGGCTATCTATCTAAGTCCAGCTCCGGACTGGCACGTAAAGGTCCAACCTAACTGTTGGGCTATCTATCTAAGGCTCCATGTTGGGCAAGAAACCCAACCTAACTGTTGGGCTATCTATCTTAGTCCAGCTCCGTGCTGGCGCAGGAAACCCAACCTAACTGTTGGGATATCTAAGTCCAGCTCCGGACTGGCACGTAAATACCCAACCTAACTGTTGGGATATATTAGTCTAGCTTTGCGCTAGCACAGGAAACCCAATCTATCTGGATTGGGGCATCTAAGTCCAGCTCCGCGCTGGCACCGGAATACCTGACCTACGTGGTTGTGTATATAAATCTAGCTCCGCGCTAGCATAGGAAACCTAGTCCATCTGGATGGGGACGTCTAAGTCCAGCTCCACGCTGGCACCATATTGCCCCAATCTACGTGTTTAGGATATCTAAGCCCAGCTCCGTGCTGGCACAGGAAACCAATCCATCTGGATTGGACGTCTAAGTCCAGCTCTACGCCGGCACGTGGAAACCCGATTGTCTATTCGGGATATCTAAGTCCAGCTTTGTGCTGGCACCTGAACGCCCCAAACCATGTGGTTGGGATATCTAGGCCCAGCTCTATGCTGGCACACGAAGGCTGACTTGTTTGTCAAGGTATCTAATGCCAATTCCGCTCCGGCGTTAAGGACCCAACCTATTATATCAGGGTACCTGAGCTCAGCTCTCCGTCGGCACGCCGAGGCTGGCCTACTTCACAGAGAATATCTATGTTCGACCACGAGCTGACGAGTGGAGGTTCTAATTAAGTGTTCAGGATATCTGGGTACAGCTCCCCACGAGGTTTTTGAGTCGAGCTTCGAAACGCATACCAGTAGCCTGGCGTGTAAAAGGAGCAGAAGGAGATTCCATCTAATTGAGAGTATTATGGAGGTGCTACTATGGTAAAGCACAGTTCAGAGTAGCGGAGTAGTTAAGGGGGAAGACTCGGCCATATGTTTGGAAAAACTATCTACTCTGATAGAAGGATAGCAAGATCACAGATTTGCAGCCTTCGCTCGATGAGCTGCTCTTGTTTTGCTGCACGCTTGCTAACTCATCATTCAACCGCCTAATGGGGTCATCTCTATACTTCAGCAGTTCGGCTAGCTCCATGGGGACGAGCCACGATCAGGAGTTGGCCAGCATAGTGGACATCCCACTTACCTAAGGAGATCAGCGAGGTCCACAGCATCGTAACACAACTCCCACGCTAGCGTAGGAGACCTGGCTCCAGCAGCAGGAGTTCCACATCAACTCTCCATTGACAAAGAGACCTGATCAACTCGTCCAGGTGTCCAGCTTCGAGCTAATGAACGAAGACTTGATCAATCCGATCAGGGTTTCCAAGTTCCCAGGTCAGCTCTTAGGACTCTAGGTTTGTCCTCACCTGCGAGCTTGATCTGCTCGATCCTAATTTACAAGTCCAGCTCTATGCTGACCTAAGAAGACCTACTTTATCTACTTGGGATTTCTGAGCCGGTTGCATGCTGGCATGCAAAAGCCCTGTCATCTGTTTGAGGTTCCCGGGTCGGGCTTCAAGATGGCAAGCAAAGATCTGGCACACCTCGTCCGGACGTTTTAGGCCTTGATCCAACTGACAGGCGGAGACCTGATTTATCTTGTTCGCTTGTCTGAAGCCAGTTCCCCGCAAACTCACAAAGACCTGATCTATATGATCAGATTTTTCAAGACCAGCTCTCCGCTAACGAAGGGGACCTGACCTATCTAGTTAGGATTTCAGGGGTCAGCTTTCTGTTAGCAGGGTATCAGGCAAGGCATTGGCTGAAGAGGAATGCTTTCTTAATAATACTCCGAGCTGCAACACTTAGCATATTGCAACTCAGAGTAGGGGACTAGATGATAGGGGTGACCTATCCAGCATTCCTCCTGACCTGACGACCTACAAGGAACAGAGTAGGAGGTTGGAGGAAGCAAAGACTAGGTACGAGGTTCGGCCAGAGGCGAGGTACGGAGATGATATTTGGAGAAGCAAAGGAGATACTCCGGGAAGCTACGAAGCTATTCCGAAGGTCAAAGGGAAGTACTCTAGAGATATCCCATGAAGCTACGGAGCTATCAGGAGGGAACAAATGATGTAATCGAGAGAGATATGGAAGTGACCGGGACACCTGACGAGGGAGGGTTGTACGAAACCCTAGCCGCCCCTACAGTATAAATAGGGTCCTTTGTCCATTTTACACCATAAGTCACACGCCCACACACACTAACACACCAAGAACACACAAACATGTTCTCTCTCCCTCTCTTTACTGTTTATAGCCTGGAAACACTTGTAAACATGAGAGCAAGTGAGGTTGAGTGTGTAATCTTCACGGATTAATAGTGAATATTCTTCGACGGCCCGTGGACGTATGATTCACCCGAATCCGAACCACGTAAATCATCGTCTCTTTACTTTTCCGTCCCTTTTCTTAATATTCCATCCACGATTTCATCCGAACCGGCCCTCACCTTTATTCCCGAACCATAAATGTTGTTGATCGGTGTCGTAACCCGCCTAATAAGATGATAACTATTTCAATTTTAAGATTAGATGAATAATCGATAATCTTCAACGTCTAGCGTAAAACAAATGCCTTGATCCTACGAACTGCCGAAAAACTATTTCAAAATCACGATAATGCCTCACTGGTACTGTCCAAGATCATTTGAAGCCAATCTAAGAATAAAAGTCGGAATTTTCGCAAGTACAACAAGAAATTCTAATTTTGCAGCAGCAACTTAAAAAATTCCAAGGAAATCGTAGAAATATCCGATCAAGCCGATTCCACGTGCCTTGGAAAGCTAAAGTTCTTAGCATTCAATAGAGAAGAATCTCGAAAGAATCAGAGCATGATAACTAGATCAAATTTGTGGAAAACAGAAGCTGCGCACGGAATTATTTTGTCAAAGAAAAGAACCCTTAACATGATCCAGATGGAATAGAGCGAGATGAGAACATATCATACCTTACTAAACCTTAAATCGGACAGGACAACACATGGTAAAGCTCGAAGGTCCGAATTTTGCTTGTTTTTGGTTTTGTTCCAATCTTTGCTCGGGTTGTTCTCTCAGGTAGGCATAGATAAAAATGTTGGGAACGAAGAAAAGGAAAGAATTTGCAAGATTATGCTAGAACAATGATGTTGGCCGGGCTGAGAATTTTGTTTCGAATTGCGTTTTAGGTTTCACTATTTTGATTATTTGGGTCAAGCTATAAATGGATAGATGTTATAATATAACACAATATTTTAATTACTCAAAAATTCAATATATCGTTAGAAAGAAAATTCAAGATTACTTAATAAGAATTATACTACAGTTTTGACTTTATTAAAAAATAGAAACTATAAATAAACAATAGATAATATGTTAGTTTTATTAAGTTTATATAAAATATTTTAAATATAATCAAAGTTAATGAGTAGAATATCTTTTGTGTAAAGCACAAAAAATACAACATTTTCTCTTCGGGGGAAGAATACTGTTACTCTATTTGTTACTATTCTTCAACGCGAAAGTAGCGTTAAAAATTTATTTTAATTATATATAATTTTTTGTTTTTGATATTAATAACCCTTTCTTTTAAATTTGTTTTTCATATTTTGCACTCCTCTTCTAAACATGCAATCAATCCCAACATAAATTTTAAAGACTCCCTAAAAGATAGGTCAAATAACATAATATGTGCACATAGACTGACGAACTTATACACTACTAGAAAAAAACAATATTAGACACGAAAATTCGAAAAACTAAAATTTCGTATCACTGAGTCGTTATACACGGAATTATCTGTATCTGAATGTGTAGGTATAGATCTCGTGGCAATACATGATTAAGATTTCGCTTCTTAAATGAATTTTATTACAGAGAATTCCGTCTCAAATCTGTGATTAATTAGATATTAGACCTGAAGAATATATCAGAATCAGACACATATATTCCTGTTTCTAAAATTGAATTTATGTACCTAATGAATTATCCAAATATGAGTGCCACATACTCAATAAAATTGCAACACAATCTTCACATGCATGTTAGACATTGTACCATTCAAAACTAGGATTCAACAAAAATATTGTTAATGTCATATAAACCACAAATCTAACCTAATTATCTATCATGAAGTTAAGTTTTTTCAAGAAATACTTAGGATGTGATTTGGAAGTCCAAAACCTCGAAGCAAATGTCTTATCACCAATTCAAGCTTTTCTTCACTCTTCTTAGACTTTTCGAGGGCATGAAGAAGTTGTCCCCTCGATAGAAACTATTCTTCTCTATTTTATAATCTTCCTCAAATCTCTTAAATCTATCATCCATCGCTTTCAATAGTTCGTCAATCTTGTTTGCTTGAGAATCCGTGAATGACCGTGAGTCCAAAGAGTGACAACGTCCTACCTCCTAAAGGATCCCTTTAGACGGCCCTCCAGTGATACACCATGATGATATATTAAATGAATGCTCACTCGAACAGCCATTGTAGCTTGTTTTTTCTCTGTACTTTTTCTAAAGAGATGAAAGTGATGCAATCATTTGTAGAGATGATGAAATGATCCAAAAGATAAATGAACAATACTTACACTCATTTTCTTTGATTTACCATCGACAAACTCTTCGATTCCTTTGTTAATTTTATGCAAGCGCTCAAAAAGCTCAAAATTATCCGTGCTTCTCTTGAATATTTTTCCTATAATAAAGAAATAAACAAACAAAATGCACCAACGTTTTCGTGAACTATAAGAATATTATGTCATGTAAAATGTGATCAACAACATAATCTAACATTCAATTATTCATACAAGTGTATCATGTAAACCAGCTTTCCTGCAATTATATGAAGTTATGAAAGTAATACCGTATGTACTGATAAAAGTATAAAACAAATATTACCAATGTGCTTCTCGTGGAATCAATCCGCATGTGTGTTTTATTATCGATCTTTGCTTCATAGCCATGCGATTTATTCTTGCTTTCTCACACATTTGTAGATACTCAATTGAGCTCCGTCGATTTTCAACCAAGTTATTTCACACATCATTTTCAATCCATCTTGAACCCCTATCCTTCATGTCTAACTTAGTAGATATCCGACCTATCTCTATGGAGTGTTAGTATTATGATCAAGAAGCCAACATTTAATTGTTGCGCTTTTTATTTTTACGAATTGAATGATTTATATCATTTTGTTCCTTGAGTAAATTAATTATTTATGGGTCGTTTAAGTCGATGACTTAGATTGTAGAACTCCATAATGAATTAAATATTATTTACTCTAGATTATCCTTAATCTTGATATTTAGCCTGGAACACTATTATCATGTTTAAGATTAATGTGTGGATTAAATGATAGTTATATTCTACAAACTATTTGATAAAGAGTTATCAATTTAATCACACAAATATGTAATGGAGATTATGATATCGGATAGACCCGAAATGAACATACTATGGATTGTGTTTTTGTCATTAATGTTTCATACGTGTCTTGAATTCTATAATATGAGATGTTCATTTTTCAACATTAGAAGTGCGTGTCTGTTAGTATCGCTCAACGTTAGCCGTAAAAGGTAACTTTACGGGTGGTGCTGCCACAGGCGTGACTAGTACAGTGGATTATGTTCATCAAGAATATTTTGTCCCTCATATTTTATGAGTGATGATATCCACGGGCCCCTTGATAAAGTGATATCGTAATGCATGCAATGTGATTAAGAGCAATCATATTTACGATAAGATTTTGGAATCAAGAAATAAATAAGTTGCGAGGATGACACATTCCTACCTTGAACTTATTTAGGATATTATGTGACAAGGAATTGACACGGGCAGTTACTGCTTAAGGATGATGATTCGTATTTGAGATACATATTATCTGTGTCACTTGGGTAATCTTAATACATTTGCTAGGTGCTAATAATGATTTATAGATTTAGAACGGGTTCTAATTCTATTGCCAATGTGACATGGATCCTACTGGGTCACACCGAAAAGAACAGATCAAGGAGAATAACAATTTTTGTATGTACTACATGAGATGTAAATATGGTTAATTTATTCGTTTATCATATAATACGAAAATAAGCAAGGTTCAAATAACATATGTGATATAGTTTACGATAAATATATATTTGATATATTTATCAACATTCTTTTATAGGAAAGATTGGGAGGAAATCGGCTACCATAGTCAATATAACAGAATATTATATAATATTTAGATAAGATCTACATATTGTATTGATAAGCTCATAATCATAGGATGAGATCACGCCATGATTGAGTAATTATTATAATTATGGGATAAAATAATATATTGATATTTTATTAGTGTAAAAAAGGAAAGGATTTCGACTTACTCAATCACTAATAAAATGGGCAACCGTGAGCTTGATGCATATCCTTTTGGCACCTTTTGAAAAAGAATGAAGACTATTATGTGAGATAGAAAAAGCGTTTTCGGTTCTCAGTGTGTCGATTGAATCAATCTACTTTGTTTGAGTAGCTCCTAGCTGGTGAAAGGACGATTCGTTGATCGTGCTCTTGGTGGATACCGGCAGAGATACCGTACATATGGTATTCAACTACGTACTCATCTCAAGATAATATCAGGTATGCTCTCTACGAGCAAGTTAAGTTTAATTCCCATGGATCTTGGTGAAATCGGTTTGATATGTTGATATTAAAATTTTAATTTCCGCTGCGGATAAGACTTTGATTATGTTGCACCGATTCCTTACATGGAGGCCTTTTTCAATCTTTGACGTTTAGCTTTGCATACTATGTCTCTAAATCGATCACTTGCATTCTCTTTCCAGCATTACAAAGGGAAAAGCAACAAAAATAACTCTATTACATATTTCACCGACCAGACACACATGCAAAAAAAAACATTCTCCAAAGTGAAGACAAATTTCCAAATAATGAAATATATATAAAGAAGGCAGGAATCACAACTCACATATCAACCAACTAACAAACCCCATATCCACTGTAAAGAATTATGGCAAGCAAACCTACGCGTGAAGTAGATACTGAACAAATTGACTCGGGGCTAAAATTACTAATTATATAAAAGACCTTCGGGCACTAAAAATAGTTAATCATCGGTCCGAAATGATGAAACAATGAGTACAAGATCCGTTACATCCCCGATCATCAACTCCTATGATTCTAGGCTTCAATTCTAAGTTTATGATCAGAATTATATAGAACTGAATCACGATCGAAGAAACTCTTCTTAAGAACTTTGAGAGAGAATTCGAGTAGTGAGAACGTTACTAATGTTTCTCTCTAGAAATTGAATTGGCAGCCTTCGGATCAAAATCAATTACTTTCTCTATTAAGCACAAATGTATACATTAGTATTTATACCAAACAAACTTGGTATAAATACAAGTTAGTCATAAACTAAGGACAAATACAATAAAAGCCACAAATAACAAAGACAGCTAATAAAATCAAAGCACAATTACAAAGTGTATTCTACAAGATCGAAGCATGCTTACTTGAACGATGGCATTGTTAGAGTAGAATGCCGAGTGTTCCAACTTGATTGGAAATTTTTCTACTTGTAAATATAGTTTATTGGATATTATGTCAAATAAAAGGACTGTTTTATCTTATGCTGATACCTTATGATAAAGTCCTTAGATCATTACAAGCTGAAGGATATGATTACGCATTTGATGCTGATCATGGAATATGTCTTAGGCTGTTATCTTAAATAAGTTCCAGTTCGATGAGTATTTCAAGACAGGACATTGAATAACCCGAAAAGGCGAGCGAGTGCGGATTGGGGGTTTGAAGAAAAACAAAGATGTTGCATGCTTGTTAGGCGAGGATGTTACGTTCCATTAGCATTAGCGTGTGGATGCAAATGCATATATGCAGATGCTTGTTAGGGGAAAAGTTGATTGACATGACCCGACGAAAAATGCTTAATCAGAAACATTTGTCGAATGAGAATTTCCGTGTTGCGATAGTACATGACTAATCCTCTGACTTCAGGCATGATAGTAGTCTTGTGCGCATTGTGCTTTACTTAGTTTTATCCTTTGATTGCTAGACAATCACAAAAGGGATATTTCGGGTATTGTATCAGTGTGTATGTATATTTGTCCGTGCCCAGCATAGAATTCGACACTTATATTAATACGTGAATTTCCTATGTTTTTCATAGTTCATGATTCAATGACCTTGGCCAAGGCATGATGAATTGAGATTCATAAATGAATAATTTAAACTTGAAATGGAATCATAGTTATTAGATCAATTGAGTTTCGACTTATAACCCCCTGCCCAAGGTCTAGTCGAGAAATTAGCCATCGAAAGGATTTTATGTGTATGCATTTGCAATTGAAAAAAGGTTTACTCGCTACTTCACTCAATACTAAGTAATCATGCTACTTGCTAGGTGTTACCGTGATTTGTGGATTCGTGAGATTAAAGAGTTATTTTTAGTAAATTACAAGGAGTTGTAAATCCACTACTAGTGTTGATCGGGAACCTAAGAGGGTCACACAAAGTTTTGAAAAACGACGTTATTTCAATCGTTGGATTTAATCATTAGTTTAATAGTTAATTAAAATACTAAATAATTTGATTATTTAGATGTAAGGAATAAAATAATCAATAGGATTGATTGTTCAAGTTTATCTCAATTAGTCGTTGGATTTTAAAGTTGGACTTTAAAATTAAAAAAAAGTATAAATGGGCTAATCAAGCGTGTACGAGAAAAGAAAATAAGTTTCTTTACATGTCAATGCTTGAACCTGGTGGAAGAAAAAACGGTTTCCTTTAACTCTTGGAATCATATGTTTGAATTACGAAATAAAACAAATGAATGATAACCTATGTACTTGGAGATTAATTCCGTATGAATATGAATATGGGAATAACTATAGTCTGTTCAGGGGCGGATCCAGTATAGGGCCCGAGGGGGCCACGGCCCCCCCGAAGATTTTCGACATTTTTAGTACTATAGGTGTAGTATAAATCTTAGTGCTTATAAATAAAGAAACGTATATAAAGAAATATCAAAGTGGTTGTTTGTTGAGTGGTTAGAAGCTTTAAGTACTAGATGGCTAGTCTTGGGTTTAAATCCGGCGCCCCATTTTTTTTTTGTTTTATACTTTTTACTTTTTACTTTATGTTTTAATGATTTTAACTCTTTCTTATTTACTTTTTAAAATATATCTTTAGTGCTTTTTTTTTATTTTAGTTTTAACTAATAAATCATTCAACCTCTTTTAACTAACGCATCATAGCAATTTTCAAAAATAATATTTAATTCAATTTGCGTTTTATAACATATCTTTAATTAACTCTTTATTTAATATTTAATTCAATTGCGTTTTAATTCTATTAGATTAATATGTGGTTAAATTTCTTCCTTGTTATTTAATGACAAAAATAAAATAAATCAATGTATATATAATTTTTAAATATCTCCAAAAATATTTACAATAAAAATCACAAATACAATAAATGTGTTTATATTAGAACCATTTTAACTTTTAACAACTTGGTGACATTTTGATGATTTTACATCAAACATCCAAATGATATTTTGACTATTTTATCAAGAGTGGACAATACTTACTGTTTAGTTTAAATATTTCTTTTTTACTTTTTAAAATAAGAATCTCGGTCTCCTTGCTTATTTTAAACTATATGCTTGCTATATAATGGGTAAATATATTCTCATTTAAGTTTTATCATGAACTTCTGATCTTCTATGTTGAGTCGCCGTAAACGCAAAGCATACAAAGTTATATTACGGCACCTCCCTCCTCGCTAAAAAAAATATTACGGCCCCCCCAAACACAAGATTCTGGATCCGCCCCTGGTCTGTTTCATTCTCATTGGCTAACATCAGTGGGAATTATAATTAATAGTTAATAGTTTACCTAATAGAAACGTTTACATGTGTTATGTATATGTACGGCATATAATTTAATGGAACGTTTCAAGTCATCCCACTACGATGCTATATATGTGTATACATCAAGTACAAAAGTGCGTATGCGATAAGGAGAACTACTACACGATTGTCTCCGCACACACACTAAAAGGAAATCAGTTTCTAATATTCCTTAAGCTACCAAGTATCAATTAAATATCCGGGTGTTTTCTACGAGCGAAGAAAATCACTTCGGCGTCGTTATTCAAAAGGTGGACTCACTTAGAGGGGAGGCGTTGGAATCCCTACGGCGAGGGTACGGTTACAGCTATGTCTACAACGAACCTACGAGGATGGTGTTTGCCACTACCCGGGAATTGATTACCTTGTTAGAGTTTTTTAATTTCCAAACAATTATTTAATGTTTAGAAACCCCAGAATACCATAATACAGATTTGATTTAATCAAGCAAACCAACTAAGAACTAACCTGAATCCATATGCTTTAATCTTGATATCTTCGATGAGTGTTGAAAAATGACTTCTTATTATTCTCTCTGCTTCCTTGGATTTTATGTATATCTCTGATGATTGAGACTAAGATACAAGAGTCCCTTTTATAGTTAATGAAGAGATGCTCACAAAAAGCCATGCCCCTTTAAATTAAAAGGGCATGTCTTTTCAACATATATGTCTCTTCCTAAAGGGTGTAATGTTTAGGAGCAGATTGAAAGGTCATTACACCTTATACCCTAATCTTTAATATTTAATAATCATCACATTAAATATATATAATTCAGAGTATTATATTACATGAGTCATTTAATATAACAATCTCCCACTTGACTCGTGTAATCAATTGATGATTCAATAAAATATAAGTGTACACTATATGAATCCATCAACCATTCATAAATAAATTGAAATAATCGAATCATAGCGGTCACATGTTATTAAGTCACATTATTCCTTCTATGTATTACAATTAACTCAATCCATGAGAACTATAATTGAGGAATACTTTCAACTTTTAACTTTAATATTATTCACTAATAAAAAAAAAAATTATACATGCATATTCCATAATGTGAATAAATATATACAATATATTCAAAACAAAACTTTTAATTGAATTCACAAGAGTCATAACAATAATATGAGCACAAAATAACTATATACATCATGATGTTATTCTATCAGAGACTTGTCCGTGATACCCATCCGTTCAACATGGCCAATAAACGTCTTGGGTGGTAATCCTTTAGTTAGTGGATCCGCTATCATCAAATTTGTACTAATATGCTCAATCGATACCTTTTGTTTTTGAACTTCTTCTTTGACAACTAAGTACTTTAACTCAATGTGGTTCGCTCCCTTCGAGTACTTGTCATTCTTGGAGAAGAATACAGCAGCGGAATTGTCACAATAAATCCGTAGGGGTCGATCTACATTATCAATTATAGCAAGTCCTTGTACGAAATTCCGCAACCATAGTGCATGAATAGTGGCCTCAAAGCATGCCACAAATTCAGCCTCCATAGAAGAGGTAGCAATTATAGATTGTTTTCCACTTCTCCATGAAACTGCTCCTCCAGCCATTAGAAACACATAACCGAAAGTAGATTTCCTCGTATCTACGCATCCCGCATAGTCTGAATCTGAGTATCCTTGCAATTCAAGGTGATTTGACCTCTTGTATGTGAGCATGTAGTCTTTGGTACCTTGTAGGTATCTGAGTACTTTCTTCGCAGCTTTCCAATGATTTATTCCGGGATTACTTTGATATCGACCCAACATCCCAACAGCAAAACTTATGTCTGGTCGTGTGCAAGTTTGGGCATACATCACGCTTCCGACAACAAACGCATAAGGAATAGATTCCATTGCCTTTCGTTCTAATTCATTTTTAGGACATTGCATTGTACTGAACTTATCCCCTTTCTGAATTGGAACTATACTTGCGGAACATTTATCCATATGAAATCTCTCTAATATTTTATTAATATAGGCTTTTTGGGATAATCCTAACAATCCTTGTGATCTATCACGGAATATTTCAATTCCTATCACATAGGACGCTTCGCCCATATCTTTCATTTCAAAGTTTTGAGAGAGAAATTTCTTCACATCATATAACATGGCAACATTATTTGTAGCAAGGAGAATATCATCAACATATAAAACTAATATAATAAACTTACTCCAACTGATCTCCATATAGATGCACCTATCTACGGTGTTCTCTATAAAACCATATGACGTAATGATATTAGTGAACTTAATATACCATTGTCGGGAAGCTTGTTTTAGTCCATATATCGACTTCTTTAATTTACACACTAAATTTGAATTTTCTGTAGTCAAGAATCCTTCAGGTTGGTCCATATAAACGTCCTCTTCTAATGAGCTACCAAAGCCAAAATTATTCTTAATGAATCCTTTTTCGAAACAGGAGAAAAGGTTTCCTTCTAGTCAATGCCATCTTTTTGAGTGTAACCTTTGGCGACAAGCCGGGCTTTATATCTTTCAATATTGCCTTTTGAGTCTCGTTTGGTCTTATAGACCCATTTACAACCGACTCTTTTGGATCCTTTGGGCAACTCAACTAATTCACAGACTTTGTTATCATCCATTGATTTCAACTCTTCATTCATAGCATTGAGCCAATTTTCAGAATTACTGCATTCCATGGCTTGTTTAAGCGAGACTGGATCTTTATCGATGCTTAAATCACATTCATGCTCAAGTGAATAAATTACATAATCATCAGAAATAGCCGATCGTTTCTGCCTTTCGGACTTTCTTAAAGCTATATCTTGTGGTATCACTTGTTCGTTTACGATCTTCTCAACAACCATCGGTTCATTATTGACGCCATTATATTCTGAATTCTTAATACCTATATGTTGGCTTAAATTGCTATTTAATCTTGACATAGCTAAAGGATCAACAACAGGTGCAGAAATGTCAGATGTAGGAGCTTCATCCTGAATTTCATGTATTTCTATTTGTCGTGGTTCTTCACTCCCACTAACTTGACCATTCTCAATAAACCGAGCATTACCAGACTCAACGATCCTCGTACTATGCTTAGGACAATAAAATCTGTATCCTTTTGACTTTTCAGGATAGCCGATAAAATAACCACTAATGGTTCTTGCATCGAGCTTTCTTTCATGCGGATTATATATCCTCACTTCTGCTGGACAACCCCAAACGTGAAGATGCCTTAAACTAGGCTTTCTTCCTGTCCACAATTCGTAAGGAGTCTTACAGACAGACTTACTTGGAATTCTGTTTAGCAGATATGCAGCAGTTTTCAGTGCGTATGTCCATAATGTCAAAGGTACAGAACTGTTACTTAGCATACTCCTAACCATATCCATAAGAGTACGATTTCGTCTTTCAGCCACACCGTTTTGTTGTGGAGTACCAGGCATTGTATATTGTGCACAAATACCTCGACTTTCAAGGAACTTTGCAAATGGACCTGGACATTGTCCATTTTCGTCAAATTTGCCATAAAATTCACCACCTCGATCAGATCTCACAACTTTAACCTTTTTATCTAGTTGCCTTTCCACCTCATTAATGAACACCTCTAGGATGTCAACTGATTGTGATTTTTCAACAATACATACACGTAACAATACCGTGAGAAATCATCAATAAATGTGATGAAATATTTTTCACCACCCCAAGATGGTGCGTCAAATGGACCACAAATATCAGTATGTATTAATTGAAGTTGCTCACTACTTCTTACGGCCGGATATTTCAATATATGTTTAGTTTGTTTCCCTTTAATACAATCTACACATATATCCCAGTCACTGAAATCCAACTGAGGTAATATTTCACCTTTCATTAGCCTCGTCACTCTTTCTTTGGATATATGACCTAATCTTTGATGCCAAAGAAAAGCAGAAGATTCATTACGGGTACTACGTTTATTTCCAATGCTGTGTTCAACGTGAAACAGGGATTCTGCAAATGCAGCACTGAGATTGAAACGGTATAAACCATCAATCAAATTACCACAACCGTAATATTTCATGCCTTTATATAATAAAAAACCATTATTTTCAATCTTAAAATTATACCCTAAACAGTCTAACTTTCCAACAGAAATTAGGTTTCTAGAACACTCAGGAACATACAAACACTTTTCTAGATCCAGATTACAACCATTATCTAAGATCAATCTATAAGTTCCAATTCCTTCTATTCGAGCCTTCATTCTGTTTCCCATGTATAAGAACTTCTCATTTCCGTTTATGGGCTGGATCGAAAGGAATCCCTGTAAAACATGTGACACATGAGTAGTTGCACCAGAATCCAACCACCAAGTGTTATGAGGTACTTCTACAAGATTTGATTCAAAACATACTGAAATAAAGTATGTACCTTTCTTTTCGAACCAAGCCTTCATTTTCAGACAATCCTTTTTCAAATGTCCCATTTTCTTGCAAAAGAAACATTTGTGCTCCTTATGGATCTTACCCTCCTTGCTCTTCAATAGGTTTTTTCCTTTTCTTTTGCTTTTAGCCTTGCTAGTGCTTCCTCCATCGTGAACAGTAAGGTGAACAGAGTGTTCCTTCATTTTCTTTAACCTTCCCTCCTCTTGAATTAACATGGCTTTAATTTCTTGCAAGTTCCACTTTTCTTTTAAGGTGTTGTAGTTCACCTGGAACTGACCAAACTCAAGAGGAAGTGAGTTTATTATAAACTGAACTAAGAAAGTTTCACTCACATCCATCTTCATCGACTTTAGCTTTGATGCTAGATTTGCCATATTTGTCACATGCTCGTGAATGGGCTGTGACCAATCAAATTTCTTGGTTGTCAGCTCACTCATTAAAGTGCCAACAATAGACTTGTCTGTAATGTCTGATTGTGAATACTCTTTCACTTTCATCATAAATTCCCGTGCGTCTTCCGTTACAGGCATTGATGGCTTGACATTTTCAGCCATCGTCATTTTCATCAAGTTTAAGCTTAACCGATTGGATCTTTCCCATTCATCATAGAATGTTTTTTCGACTTCCGTACTATCCTCGGTGATAGCTGCAGGCTTTTGCTCGGTCTCTAATGCTAGGTCCAAATACATTGCACCAAGTTGAAACTTGATCTGCTCTGACCAATCAACGTAGTTTAGCCCATTAAACTTGACGATGGAATTGCCCAATGCAAAAACGTTATTAGTTGCTGCGAACAACAAATAAGTCACATGTATTAATTTAAATAGATTCAAACAAATAATCAAACTATAAGTATGCATTTAAGTTCATCTTTGGACGATACTTAAGCAAATAAATATAACAATAATAATGCTAAAATAGAATACTTAAATAGATAATCAATCATAGATATGCATGTTATCTTTGGATATACAAACATAAATGATTATAATGTATCTCTTTACTTTCATTAACTTCATGTGTTAGTCCACCTTTGGGTGAACTTTCTAGCAATTAATGATCTTGTTTATTCATTTCTTTAATAGCATCATATGAACAAACGATAAACCTTACTTAAAAAATGAACTTAAACTAGGTCACTTTGGCAACCCACAAGTTTAATTCATAGAAATAAATACAATATCGCCAAATACATAATCTAAATTATTAACCGTTAAAAAAATAAATATTATATCATGTTTCATGTATATATATCCATGTCGAATACCCGTGCATCTTTTAATTTCATGCAAACACTTATCATCCGTTGAGAACACATGAATGCATAATTAATTGAATGTCATGTCAACTTTAATCATTCAAGCATGAATATTTAGAGATGTTTATCAGAGATAACATATCAGACTATTCAAATATAAGTTAGTGTAAACCATGTACGAGAGCACAACCTAACCTTTTCACTCAATATAGACACATCAAATAACAGTAGTCCATAAAATAAATAACTAAAACAAAATCTGAAATGGAAGCCCTAAACCAGCGAAAAGGAGACATTCTACGATATGAAATAATAATAACGAAATCGTGAAACATCAACATCTTTCGTACGCTCATTTCTTTACCTCGTATATACGAGTTGAATTTGATTTCACGACAAAGGATTTCACATAAATAGTATGCAGAACTCAAGTGATAAATCAAAAGTATTATGATGGCTCTGAACCAACTGTTAGAGTTTTTTAATTTCCAAACAATTATTTAATGTTTAGAAACCCCAGAATACCATAATACAGATTTGATTTAATCAAGCAAACCAACTAAGAACTAACCTGAATCCATATGCTTTAATCTTGATATCTTCGATGAGTGTTGAAAAATGACTTCTTATTATTCTCTCTGCTTCCTTGGATTTTATGTATATCTCTGATGATTGAGACTAAGATACAAGAGTCCCTTTTATAGTTAATGAAGAGATGCTCACGAAAAGCCATGCCCCTTTAAATTAAAAGGGCATGTCTTTTCAACATATATGTCTCTTCCTAAAGGGTGTAATGTTTAGGAGCAGATTGAAAGGTCATTACACCTTATACCCTAATCTTTAATATTTTAATAATCATCACATTAAATATATATAATTTAGAGTATTATATTACATGAGTCATTTAATATAACATCCCTCTCCATCGTCGCTAAAAGACGATAAGGAGTAGGTATATTCTAAACCCTAACAAAGCAAAATAAGTACGACGTGCGTGATTTTAAATGATGACGATCCCCGACAATCGCTAAGGAACCGACGGGGCGAATATTATATTTATACGACAAATGCACACATTCGGTTTCAATATTTCCGCCGCGATCGCCTCGTGCGGCCTAGCGAACCCAACAGTGGTATCAGAGCCACGGGTTTTAGCATCTTTAAATCAGATTTTGCTTCGGTTGCTTATACGATAAACAGATTTAATTGCTTCTGTTCATGTGTTCACTAGAAAATGGTTTTTCTATGAGCTTAGGAAATAAACTTCCTGTTGATATGATGAATGACGCATGATCATTCGCATTTACATGTAAATAGTTGCAAATTATTTTTAGGTATAAGGAAAGCTTATTGCTTGAGAAGCAACTCGGCTGTTATATTCTAGTTTTAAGCTTTTAACATGATTTTAAATGGTAGATCCATGACAAAATATTCATGTTTGTAAACTTCTTTGGAAGGCTAAAGGTTGTTGATGATATTGGCTGCTTGGACGTAAATATATGCGATTTTGTTTTCAATGAAAATGTTTTCATTCAAAATTTTAGCAACATGCAATTTTGGGAAGTTACGTGTGTTAAATTCATGTAATGATGTTTTAGCATGTTTTAGTTTCAATGTTTATTTACGTAGGATGCATGTTACGCTTATTTGGACGTTATTGCTTGCGCTTCATATGGTGTTTTTTATTCTAATTTTGATGAGGTCTTGAAAACCCTAATTAAACTTTTAAGGAACATAATTCAGTTAGTTCCATATCAAATTGAAATGGATAAAATAGGTGGAGACCTATTACTCCATGCCTTCCATCAAAGGGTAGATGACATGACCATGCAATCGTGCTTGGTCGCTGCCCATGAGTCATTGAGTTGCCTTGTGCGAAAAGCTGTGATCTCTACCAAACATATAGATGTTCGTGAGGTGGTTTCGCCTTTGTGTTGGCCACGAGTCGTGGGACACCTTGATGTTCCATTCGCGCGAAGGTTTGATGGGCTTGATTCGACACGTTTACTATATGCACTCATAAAGTTGGGGCATATAGGAAAAGTGAGGCAAAATAATCTTGAAGGTTGTATGTTGATACAATTTTCAAAGCATTCACTACCAATATAAATTTTCATGGGCTCAAAAAATTGAGGTGTGAATTTTTTTAATTCGACTTCAATCCCACTATGAAAATGTGATTTTCCAAATATATTTTGGGGTTTAAATAAAATAGTGGGAGGAGGTTTTATATAAAAGACCTCATATATATTTTTCCATAGTTTGTTTATTTTCTGTTTCGTTTATTTTCTATAGATTTTTATACTACAATGGCTAAAGATCCAATTGCAAGTATTCTTGAACAAAACAAGTTGACTGGCCCGAATTTCGTTGACTGGTTGAGAACCTTAAGATTGTCCTTCAGTCTGAAAAGAAGGACTATGTGCTTGACACAGCCCCTCCTCCTGTACCTGACGATGAAACGCCCGGGGACTAAGAGCAGTATCTTATTCATGTTGATGATAACCTATTTGCTCGGTGCTACATGTTTGCATCTACGTCAAATGAGCTGCAGAGTCAGCATGAGCCATTTGACAATGCTAGAGATATTCTTGTTCACCTACAAGAGTTGTACGGTGAGAGAACTAGGCAAATGAGAGATCAGATATCTAAAGATCTTTTCAGATGTCGTATGTCCGAGGGCTCCTCAGTCCAAGTGCATCGCCTTAAGATGATAGGGCTCATTGAAAAGATTAAGTAACTTAAAGTCGTTATGGATGATGAGCTCTTTGTGGACCTTGTGTTGCAATATCTACCTCCATCATTTGACAGCTTCGTTGTCAACTTTAATATGCATTTCATGGAGACTACTCTCCCCGAGTTGTGAACATGTTTAAGACGGCCGAGTCCACTATAAAGAAGGACAAGCCGGTGCTTCTCGCTGGATCACTTCTAAGGCAGCAGTGTCAAAGAAAAGAAAGTGGAAGGGAAAGGTTGCCGCCAGGCCCAACAAGAAGGCGAAAGGCAATGAAATGAGGCAAATGGCAAAGCAAAAGAAAAGGTTAATTCTCAAGCCGATCACAAGTGTTTTCATTGTGGCAAAATGGGGCACTGGAAGAGGAACTGGAAGGAATACCTTGCTAGCCTCAAGCTTTCTGGTATGAATTATGTTGAAGTGAACTTATCAGTTAATGATGCTTCTTAGTTATAAGATACTGTTGTGGCTCACATATCTGTATTGATTTACAGATGATGGTAAGAAGCAGGGAATTGGACAGTAAGGAAACGGTCCTTAGGATGGGCAATGGAGCAAGAGTTGCGGCCGTGGCGCCCCGCCATTTACAAGTCATTTCTTACGCTAATTTACGCGACTAAAGAAAACATAAGAATATTACATACAAAATCGCTGATAATTTTGCCGTTTTACATAAAATACATCACACTGCTATCTTACAATGCAAAAGTTGTTCAAGTCTTACATACAATACAAACATATTTGACAGAAGCACATCGTAATTAAACATAGCAGCCGCCACACAGGTCGAATCCATGTACGGACCACCCTCAAAAGTCACTGGAAGCTCCAGAAGAACCAGCCTCTCCATCTAAGCATTCACATACCGTGTTCGCTGCATCTACAACACATAAAAACATAGGATGAGCTATAAAGCTCAGTAAGTGAAGATATGCATGAAATGCACGTGTCAAACTTGCAAAGACATAGGCGCCAACGCTTTCTAATACTCTTATTTCCACATCATTCTTATTTCACTCAGGCCCTTGCTACTCACACCATCATATCATGGGCTCAAATTCTATACGGATTAAAATAAGATAGTTGGCCTACACCGGATTGGTTAACACTAGGGTTTATCTCCAGGTTACCATTCACCAGGTAGCACCTATATCTAGCGATTGCTTTCCCTGGCACTCTGGCTTACACCATGTGTTTCGTCCAGGTCGCCTCTTCCCGCTACTTAAATCATTTAGGTACATATATTGACGGCTTACATCCCGTCATGGTGCCTTTGTAGAAGTAGCTATGATACCTTTATGAGTCGACATCAAATACCAATACTGGCAAACATAATTCGCTCTCAGACGATCATGTACCGTGCATACTCATACTGCTAGTCCTCACATAATTCGTGTATGCACATGCTCATGCCACATAATAATGCGACAAATGCTTACCATACAAAAGCATATCAAAACATTTCACGTCATAAATCATAGCCACATATTCACATCGAAGCATTTAGTCATGTAAGACAAGGAAACATAAAACAGTTTATGTGTTGTAGGTGAAATTCCCACTTACCTGATGTCCTTAAGCTATTTGCTAACCAGTCTTGTGATTTTTCTTAATATTTCGTCCCTTAGTCAAGAAAAGGTTATAAAGTCAGTGTATAAATTAAGTTAACTGAGTATAAATTTTCGTTGGAAATTCTTGTCTAAAACAGTGCTGCTTACACCGAAAATTGACCCTGAAAAATACTGATAGGTAATTTATGAACGAGCGTAAGAAGAGACTATGCCGTGTTTGAACCTAGAATATTTTTCTCATTAAATGGTGCAAAAATATTTTTCCTCAATTTTTTAATTATTGTTATTAATGTTTTTCGAAAGTTACTGTTCATTCGCGAAAGTTTCTGTTCACCCGCCAAGTCAATGTTCACTTTGCGAATTCACTGTTCACCGCGAGATCACTGTTCACGCGCGAAGTCACTATTCACTTCGCGAAGTCACTGTTCACCGTTGAAGTTACTATTCACTTCGCGAAGTCAGAGTTCACCCGCGAAGTTACTGTTCACTTCACGGAGTTACTGTTCTCCCCGCGAAGTTACAGTTCATTCGAGAAAACTTAGTTTCACGACCCTATCATCACAAAACACTTTTTAAACCTTACAGCTCTCGATCAAAATCAGGTTTTCTTCCACAGCAGTTTGAATATTATCCAAACCTTAATATTTTCAAACCTTCAAATTTGAACCTCTATCTAAGCAAGTAATATTTTTCGTGCTTATAATCTCCTAGGATATATTACTACATAGATAAAAACATAAAATCTAGGGTAAGAAAATATACCTATTCCAAGCTACGTTAAGAACGCCTCTTGCGTTCTCCTTCTTCTTTCTAGACTCGTTCCTAAATTTTAGCTTAATAAACCATTTCTATGTTTTATCCCCAAAGTTATCATTAGTTATTGTTAATATATTTTCCTACCTTGGCTTAAAGTTTCGATTGATTTGTATTTTTCCTAAGCTAACTCGTTTATTAGTTTCTACAGGAAAATGATATTACCTAATCCGTTAAACTAAGTGTCCCTAACTTAATATTACTTTTGTGTTAAGATTAAGCATAAATTCTCAAAAACTACCTTAGGAATATCAAACCACTTCACAAAAGGTTTTAAAATAATTTACTCAAAGCTTGTCAAATTCTCCATCTCTATTTCGAAATTCCTCAAGCCCCATATCTAACTTCCAAATAATGTTAGATATCATATAGGCACATAATTAAGTAAGTACCGAATATGGAGTCATATAAGCACATAATATGCATGCTGATTTATTGGCCAGCTTACTCACGGGACCCGGGTATTACATTCTCCCCCTTTAAAAAGGATTTCGCCCCCCAAATCATTCCAGTTGGAATAATTCGGGATAAAGATTTCTCATATCATCTTCTCGTTCCCATATAGCACCCTCTGTTGACTGATTTTGCCACAATACTTTTACTTATGGAATCTCTTTGTTTCGTAACCGCTTTATTTCGTAGATCAAGATTTCCATTGGCTTCTCTTCATAGCTCAAATCTGGTCTGAGTTGTTGTTACACAAATTCATTTCTCAATACATGAGTTGGGTCGGCGACATACTTTCGCAACGTTGATACATGAAAAACATCATGAACTTGTGCCAACAAGGCTGGTAGCTCAATTGATAAGCGACCTCGCCAACTCTTTTAACTATTCTGAAAGGGCCAACGTACATTGGGCTCAACTTGCCCTTGTGCCCAAACCTCTTTACACCTTTTATCGGAGATACTTTCAAAAACACCCAGTCATCCACTGCGAATTCCAGCAGTCTACGTCTTTGGTTTGCATAACTCTTTTGTCGACTTTGAGACGTTCGCATTCTCTCACGTATTTTTGCTATAGCCTCAGTCATTTCGTGCACCATGTCAGGACCTAATATTGCTCGTTCTCCAACTTCATCGCAATGTATTGGAGATCTGCACTTGCACCCGTACAAAGCTTCATATGGAGCCATACCAATAGTTGCATGATAACTATTGTTGTAAGAGAATTCGATCAACGACAAGTATTTGCTCCAGTTTCCAAATCCAAAACGCGTGCTCGCAACATGTCTTCCAAAGTTTGGATAGTTCATTCGGATTGTCCATCAGTCTGAGGATGATAAGCCGTACTGGAAGACAACTTAGTCCCCATCGCCTTTTGCAGACTCATCCAGAATTTAGATAAAACCGCGAGTCTCGATCTGAAATTATCGACGATGGAATCCCGTGGAGTCGAACAATTTCCTGGATATAATGTTTTGCGTACCTCTCCAAGGAAACGTCGAGCTTATGGGTAGAAAGTGTGTAGGCTTATCGTTCGACTATTACCCAAATAGCATCATAGCCTTTTACAGTCTTTGGTAGGCCAATGCCGAAATCCATCATAATATGGTCCCACTTCCATTCAAGTATTTCCAAGGGCTGTAATGTACCCGCCGGTTGTTGGTGTTCCGCCTTTATTTGTTGGCAAGTCAGACATTGACTTACGAACGTTGCAATGTCCCTTCTCATTCCCGACCACCAATAGTTTATTCGTAGGTCCCTATACATTTTTGTAGCTCCCGGGGGTACTGAATATGTTGTGGCATGTGCTTCCGTCATTATGGTTCTTCAAAATTCTGCGTTATCAGGAACATACACGCGACCTTTGTACCGTAGGCCTCCATCTCCTTGTACTTCAAAATCGGTTGAAGTTTGCTCCGTGCATCTTTAATTTTCAAGAGTTCTTCATTTTCTTGTGCCCTCTTCATTTGCTCTAATATCGTAGGTTGCAAAGTTAACACCGCCAATTCGTTTGCAACTTCACCCAATTGCACTATCTCCACTTCTAGTAATTGCAATTCTGCACTCACAGCTTTTTGACTCAACGCATCAGCAACAACATTCACTTTGCCTGGGTGGTAAGTAATTACGCAATCATAATCTTAACAAGTTCTAGCCACCGTCTTTGCCTCATATTTAATTCTTTCTGAGTGAAGAAATATTTCAGACTGTGGCCCGTAATATTTCACATCGCTCCCCATATAAATAATGCCTCCATATTTTTAAAGCAAAAACCACTGCAGCTAGTTCCAAGTCATGAGTCGAGTAGTTCTTTTCATACTCATTCAATTGTCCACGTTCCCGTTTTGCATTCACACACATCCTAAACCATTCTTTGACGCATCACTACAAACCGAAAATCCTCCAGTCTCCGATGGTATTGTAAGAACTGGAGCTGAAGTGAGTCGCTTCTTCAACTCCTGAAAACTTTGCTCGCACTCCTCGCTCCAATGGAATGGAACATTCTTCTTTGTTAATTTCGTCAAAGTTGAGGCAATCTCTGAAATCAGTGTATACACTCGAGCTGGTACAGTTGGTGGTTTCGACTGAGTCATAGCTTGATTTCCTGGTACATTCTCTGGGCATGCTCTTGCAAATGGTCCCGTCTTTCCACATTTAAAACAATTGGGATTCTGCAAAAAGAAAATGCCTTGATGACGTCGTCCACGTCTCGGACAAATTGGTATTAGAATGTATTAGGGCTGGGGGTCTCCAACTGATTAGGGTTTTGTTGTTGTGGTGGTCTGGGTCTGTTCTGAAAATTAGGCTTCCCACCTTTAGAAACTAACTGTCGTTTCTGATTGCCCCCGCTCCACTTTACTCCTTGCACAAACTTTCGCTTTGCCTCCTGAGCACAAATGATTTGTGTCTCAGCTTGTTCTGCCACCATCGCTCGCTCTGCCACTTTAGCATATGAAGCTCCTTGTAGTCCGGCCATATTAACATCGCAGTACAACTCCGGCTTCAGACCCTCGAGGAATCGTTCGATCTTCAGACCACCAGTGCACCATATGGGTCGCGAACCTTGACAGCTGCTCAAATTTTCGGATATACTCAGCCACAATCACGACCCTTATTTGAGATTGATGAACTCATTCATGCGTTGGGCTCGAACAGGTGCATTGAAATATTTGTTCCAGAATAATTCCTTGAAATGTTCCCAGTTCATCATGGCAGGATCTTCAATGATTTTTATGTTGTCCCACCAGTGCCCCGCGCTTCCTCGTAGTAAGAATGCGGCACAACAACACCTTCTCATTTTCAGGAATTCTGCTATATTGGAACATGCTCTCCAAAGTTCTGAGCCAGTCCTCGGCCGATGTCGGATCAATAGCATCCTCAAAGGTCGGTGGATTCAGTTTGAGAAATCTTTCACCCTCTGCCTCAACTCGGTCAGTTTTGGAGATTCCATTATTCCTTGACCCCTCAGAATTTCGCTGCTGGATTAACCCTTGTATCTGCTCAGACTGCTGACGTACTAACTCAGTGAGCTAAAGGATAGCTGAATCACGATTGTCAGTCGGGATTGCATTCTCTCTGCCTTGGTTGTCACCTCCACTACTCTCTCCTCTAGTTCTAACCATGTTGTCTCTCTTACCCTAACAGTCCCTAAGGCCAATAAATCATGCAATAAAAGGAATTCATAGTATCATATAACTACAATGAAGGCTGTCTTCCGCGCTTTTGAGTGTGCGTACATGTACAGTCTACAGAAACTGCAACCGAAGCTCTGATACCAACCTGTGGCGCCCGCCATTTACAAGTCTTTTCTTACGCTAATTTACGTGACTAAAGAAAATATAAAATATACTACATACGAAAATCGATGATAAAATTTTGCCGTTTTACATAAAATACATCACAAATATTTTACAATGCAAAAGTTGTTCAAGTCTTACATACAATACAAACATATTTGACAGAAGCACATCATAATTAAAGATAGCACCCGCCAAACAGGTCACATCCGTGTACACACCACCCTCAGAAGTCACTGGAAGCTCCAGAAGGACCAGCCTCGCCATCTAAGCGTTCACATACCGTGTTCGCTGCGTCCACAACAGATAAAAACATGGGATGTGCTATAAAGCTCAGTAAGTAAAAATATGCATGAAATGCCAAACTCGCAAATGCATACGCGCCAACGCTTTCTAATACTTCTATTTTCGCATCATTCTTATTTCACTCAGGGCCCTCAGCTAACTTGCTACTCACACCATCGTATCATGAGCTCAAACCCTATAGGGATAAAAATATGATAGTTGGCCTACACTGGCTTGGTTAACACTAGGGTTTAGTTACCATTCACCAGGTCGCCCCTCCATGTAGCGGTTGCTTTCCCTGGCACTCTGGCTTACATCATGTGTTTCGACCAGACCGCCTCTTCTCGCTACTTAAATCATTTAGGTACATATGTTTGACGGCTTACATCCCGTCATGGTGCCTTGAAGTAGCTGTGACTCCTTTATGATTCGACACCAAATACCAATGCTGGCAAATAATTAGCTATCAGACGATCATGTACCGTGCATACTCATACTGCTTCCTCACATAATTCGTGTATGCACATGCTCATGCCACATAATAATGCATAAATGCTTACCATACAAAAGCATATCAAAACATTTCATGTCATAAATCATAGCCACATATTCACATCGAAGCATTTAGTCACGTAAGACAAGGAAACATAAAACAGTTTATGTGCTGTAGGTGAAATTCCCACTTACCTGATGTCGTTAAGCTATTTGCTAACCGGTCTTGTGATTTTTCTTAATATTTCGTCCCTTAGTCACGAAAAGGTTATAAAGTCAGTGCATAAATTAAGTTAATTGACTGTAAATTTTTGTTGGAAAATCTTGTGTAAAACCGTGCTGCTTACACCGAAAATTGACCCCGAAAAATACTGATAGGTAATTTATGATCGAGCGGAAGAAGATACTATGCCTTGTTTGAACCTAGAATATTTTTCTCATTAAATGGTGCAAAAATATTTTTCCTCAATTTTTTTAATTATTGTTATTAATGTTATTCGAAAGTTACTGTTCATTCGCGAAAGTTACTGTTCACCCGCCAAGTCAATGTTCACTTTGCGAATTCACTGTTCACCGCGAGATCACTGTTCACCAGAAGTCACTGTTCACCGTTGAAGTTACTATTCACTTCGCGAAGTTAGTGTTCACCCACGAAGTTACTGTTCACTTCACGGAGTTACTGTTCACCCCGCGAAGTTACTGTTCACTTCGCGAAGTTACTGTTCATTCGAGAAAACTTAGTTTCACGACCCTATCATCACAAAAACACTTTTTAACCCTTAAAACCTTACAGCTCTCGATCAAAATCAGGTTTTCTTCCACAGCAGTTTGAAGATTATCCAAACCTTAATATTGTCGAACTTTCATAAAACCTCTATCTAAGCAAGTAATATTTTTCGTAGTTATAATCTCCTAGGATATATTACTACATAGATAAAAACATAAATCTAGGGTAAGAAATCTTGTCTATAACAGCGTTGTTTACACCGAAAATTGACCCCGAAAAATACTGAAAGGTAATTTATGATCGAGCGTTAGAAGAGACCATGCCCGTTTGAACTCAGAATATTTTTCTCATTAAATGGTGTAAAAATATTTTTTCTCAATTTTTTTAAGTTTTCGAGAGTTACTGTTTATTCGCAAAAGTTACTGTTCATCCGCGAATTCTGTTCACTTTGCGAATTCACTGTTCACCGCGAGATCAGTGTTCACCCGCGAAGTCACTGTTCACCCCGCCAAGTACTATTCACTTCGCGAAGTCACTGTTCACCGACGAAGTTACTATTCACTTCGCGAAGTAACTGTTCACCCGCGAGTTACTGTTCACTTCGCGAAATTAGTGTTCATTCGAGAAAACTTAGTTTCACGACCCCATCATCACAAAAACACTTTTTAACCCTAAAGAAAGCTCTCGATCAAAATCAGGTTTTCTTCCACAACAGTTTGAATATTATCCAAACCATAATATTTTCAAACCTTCAAAAATTAAACTTATATCTAAGAAAGTAATATTTTTCGTGCTTACAATCTCCTAGGATATATTACTACATAGATAAAAAAACATAAAATTTAGGGTAAGAAAATAGACCTATTCCAAGCTACGATAAGAAAACCTCTTGCGCTCTCCTTCTTCTTTCTAGACTCGTTCCTAAATTTTAGCATAATAAACCATTTCTATGTCTTATCCCCAAAGTTATCGTTAATTTTGATTAATATGTTTTCCTACATTGGCTTAAAGTTTCGATTGATTTGTATTTTTCCTAAGCTAACTCGTATACTAGTTAATGATATTTACCTAATCCCTTAACCAAGTGACCCTAATTTAATATTCCTTTTGTGTTAAGGATTAAGCATAATTCTCAAAAACTACCCTTAGGAATTTCGAAACCACTTCACAAAAGGTCTTAAAATAATTTACTCAACGCTTGTCAAATTCTCCATCTCTATTTCGAAACTCCTCAAGTCCCATACTAACTTCCGATAATGTTAGGCACATAATTAAATAAATATCGAATATGCAGTCATATAAGCACATGATATGCATGAAGATTTATTGGCCCGCTTACTCACGGGACCCGGGTGTTACATTGGCACTAGCTATTGGAACAACTTCTTTAGCTTAGAATAATGGTATTGGTTTATCTTTGAATAATTGTCTTTATGCTCCAGACATAGAAATATTATCTCTATTCCAGTTTTGGCTAGAGAAAGTTTTACGTTTATTAATGAGAGTGGAAGTTGTTCCATTTTCAAAAATAATACTTATATATATTCAACTTGTTTGACAATTTGTTTATACACTATTACACCGCGAAGCACAGTCCTTACAATTCAACGAAATAGAAGAAAGTTAGATGATCATACTTCACTTACTCTTTGGCATGCTAGATTGGGTCATATATCTGAAAAGGATTCACAAGTTAGGGCAAAACTCGATTTTAGGGGAGAGGATAAGTGCCTAAATATGAATTGTGCCTTAAGGGAAAAATGATAAAGTAGGCATTTGTTGGACAAGTAGAGCGAAAGGTCTGTTGGATCTGACTCATACATATGTTTGTGAGCCACTAAGATTTAGTGCAAGAGGGAACTATCACTGCTTCATAACATTTACCAACTGTTTCTCTATACACGGTTATGTATATCTTATGAGATCTGAGGCTTTTGAAAAGTTCAAAGAGTTTAGATCTTACGTGGAGAAGCAAAGTGGTCGTAGCATAAATACTCTTCGATAGAGGAGGTGAATACTTTCTTGATTATAAAAAAGAGAATGGGTTAGCTCATGGTGGGCTCCTCCTGGTACTCCATTAAGTTTCTGAACGACGGAATCGGACCTTGTTAGACATGGTTCGATCGATGATGAGTTTCACTACTTTACCTATATCATTCTAGGACTATGCCTTAGAAACGACAGCACAACAGAGTTCCAAGCAAAGTTGTCCCAAGTACACCCTATGAGATGTGATGTGGCAAGACACCCTCTTACATGTATCTCAGAGTATGGGGTTGTGCTGCTTATGTGAAGCAGCAAGTGGGAGATAAATTGGACATGAGATAAATTTTATTTAAGTTTGTGAGATATCAGAGAGAGTCTATAGGATACTATTTCTATGATCTCTCCGGCAAAAGGTGTTTGTTTCGAGGAATTATACTTTCTAGAGGAAGAGTTCCTTACTGAAAACAGCGGCGAAGCTATAGAACTTAGAGAAGAAAAGGAACCACAAAGTATCCCACAAGTTGTCACAAATAAAACGCAAGTTGAGCTTGAACCATCTGTGGCACGACCTCTTAGAAAGTCTGTCAGGGTTTCAAAGACACCTGATAGACTGAACCTATTGTTAGAGAACAAAGAAGAGGGACTCCTTTTGGATAATGATCTAAGAAGCTGTGGAGAGGCAAGGTCGAACATTGTCTCTAATAAATGGTGAGAAGCAATGCAGTCCTAGATAGCTCCATGTACTCGAACAAGGTATGGACCTTGGTGGACCCACCACAAGGTATTCTACCGATTGGCTGTAAATTGGTATACAAACGTAAGCTTGGAGTAGACGGCAAAGTAAGTACTTATAAAGCGCATCTGATTGCAAAAGGTTATACTAAAAAGTAAGGTGTTGATTATGATGAAACATTTTCACCAATAGAAATTCTTAAATCCGTTCGTTCCTGATCGCCATAGCCGCGTATTATGACTATTGGCAAATGGATGTGAAGACTCCATTTCTTAATGGCAATATTAAGAAAGAGATTTATATGGGACAAATGGAGGGCTTTATATCTAGTGGAAGCGAGCAAATGTCAAGTCCATCTATGGACTTAAACAAACTTCAAGGAGTTGGAGCATTCGTTTTGATGAAACGATCAAAATGTTTGATTTTCATAAAAATCCGGATGAACCATGTGTTTATAAGAAGGTTAGTGGAAATGCGATGACATTTATAGTACTCTATGTTGACGACATTATACTCATTGGGAATAGTATAGGAATATTGCAGTCAACAATGACTTGGTTGTCTAACTCCATGAAAGATTTGGGAGAAGCATCTTTTATCCTAAGGATAAAGATTTAAAGAGACAGGTCTCGAAAGATGATCAGATTATCCCAATCGATGTACATAGACAAGGTGCTAAAGAGGTTTAGCATGGAGGAATCCAAGCGTGGATACCTGCAAAGAGTCATGGTGTTTCGCTTTTTAAGGCTATTTCTCCTAAGACGCCTGACGAAAGAGAAAAAAGGGCTCGAGTACCTTATAACTCTGCTATTAGTAGCATGTATGCAATGTTATGTACTGTGATGTAATGCTCTAAGTGTTACGAGCAGGTATCAGTCTAATCCAGGTGAAGAACACTGGAAAGCCTTTAAGATGATCCTTATGTACTTGAGAAGAACTAAGGATATCTTTTTGATATATGGAAATGGAGAATTGAAACTCGAAGGGTTTACTGACCCTAGTTTTCAGTCCGATAAAGACGACTTAAAATCAATGTCTGGATACTTGTTTACCATGAATGAAGCTGTAGTTAGTTGGAAAAGTTCCAAGCAAGAGATGACTGCGGACTCTACAACCAAGGATGAATACATTACGACATCAGATGCAGCAAAAGAAACTGTTTGGATGAGAAACTTTATCCAAGGTTTGGCCGTGGTCCCATCAGTTGTTGATCCAATAATGATTTATTGTGACAACAATGGAGCTATCGCGCAAGCAAAAGAGCCAATATCTCATCAAAGATCTAAACACATTATGACACGATACCACCTGATTAGAGAGATCATTGGTAGAGGCAAAATCGTAGTAGATCGAGTCGCTTCAGCGGAAAACGTAGTGGAACCCCCGACTAAACCCTTGTAACAGAAAGTATTCGATGAACATCTCGAGAAGATGGGTCTGAAATACATGGGCAATGGAAGATTGCTAGAGTAGAATTAAAATTAGCCATCAGAAGGATTTTACGTGTATGCACTTGCAATTGAAAAGGTTTACTCGCTATTTCACTCTATACTAGGTAATCACGCTACTTGCTAGGTGTTACCGTAAATTGTGGATTCGTGAGATTAAAGAGTTATTTTCAGTAAATTACAAGGAGTTGTGAATACACTACTAGTGTTGATCGCGAACCTAAAAGGGTCACAGAAGTTTTGGAAAAACTACGATATGATTGATATTTCAATCATTTGATTAATCATTAGTTTACTGGTTGATTAAAATACTAAATAATTTGATTATTTAAATTTAATGAATAAAATAAATAGGATTGTTTGTTCAAGCCTTATCTCAATTAGTAGTTGGATTTTAAAGTTGGACTTTAAAATAAAAAAAAAAAGCATAAATGGGCTAATCAAGTGTGCACGAGAAAAGAAAATAAGTTTCTTTACATGTCAATGCTTGAACCAAGTGGAAGAAAAAACGGTTTTCTTTAACTCTTGGAATTATATGTTTTAAATTACGAATTGAAAAATGAAGGATAACGTACGTACTTGATGGAGATTAATTCCATATGAATATGAATATGGGAATAATGATAGTCCGTTTCATCTAAGCGGTTAACATCAATGGGAATTAGTTCCTATTATAATTAATAGCTAAACGTTTATATGTGTGTATGCGATAAGGAGAATCTACACTCTTGTCTTGCACACACATCAATGGGAATCAGTTTCTAATATTACGTAAGCTACCAAGTATCAATTAAATATCCGAGTGTTTTCTACTAGCGAAGAAAACCACTTTGGTGTCGTAATTCAAAAGATGGACTCAATTAGAGGGAAGGCGTTGGAATCCCTACGGCGAGGGTGCGGTTACAGCTACGTCTACAACGAACCTATGAAGACGGTGTTTGCCGCAACACGTGAATTGATTCCCTCTACGTGTCGCTAAAAGAAGATAAGGAATAGGTATATTCTAAGCCCTAACAGAGCAAAACAAGTACGACGTGCGTGATTTTAAATGATGACGATCCCAATAATCGCTAGAGGAACCGAGGGGCGAATATTTATACGATTAATGCACACATTCGGTTTCCGCTGTGATCGCCTCGTGCGGCCTAGCGAACACATCACAAATCAACTTCTACTCAACCATAGATAGCAGTGAACTCCAATGACCTAGAAAATAGATTTATAAAATTGCCGAATCAAAGTGAGCTGGTGAAGTGGAATAGAATAAAGTGAGCTCGTGATGATTCCAAAGTGTTGATTTGGGATTGGAATAATTACCTTGCCAAATCAACGACTTGAAGCTCTTCCTTGGCAGTCGCTCGTTTCCCTTGCTGGTGAAGAAATCTGCTATTTAATTTCATCAAGTATTATTGGGCTGGGCTATTAATCTCTCAAATATGGGCTGGAAGTATTATTTTAACTTATTAATTTCTCTATATAGGCTATTAAGTTCTTAAGTTGTTTAACTAATATGGGCACGCCACGAGCTGTGTTCTTTCGGTTAAGTGAGTATAAATACAATTGTGGCCCATAATGCACATTTTAAGCCCAAAGGTCAAAAAATTATTTATTTTGACAGGGATTCGGAAACAGAACACTTTTGTTTTTTATTTCGGTAGCTAATCCATCTCTAAATAAAAATATATCAATTTATTTTGGAATAAACAAAAAAACTGTGTCAGAATCTATTTCTAATACTCATAATTTGGACACAAATTCAGAAACAGAACATTTCCGTATCCAATCCGTGTCTAAATAAAATATTAATTTATTTTGAAATAAAATTAAGAAAACTGTGTCAGAATCCATTTCTAATACTCATAATTTTGATAGGGAACGTATTCTGTATCTATGTTCATGTGTGAGACTATGTTTTCTTCTTGTGATAAGCCCATTCGCCAAAGATACATCGTATTAAAACAACAATGCCAGTACGAAGTATAATGACATGAACTTGGTCGAAAGAAGACAAGCAGGCACCTAATAATTACTTTGGAGTAATTATTATAATTTTGTAGCTTAGTGTATAAGCAACGAACTGAAGATGTTTAAGCGACACTTGAGATCCTCTAATCCAAACGATATTCCACTAAGTATTTCAAATCAATATTATACATTTTTCTTTCTTGTGTTTAGACGCTCGGTGTAGAGCACTCCAAACAAAAAAGATATTCTTGCAACGTCTCATATATCTAATGTTTACTGGACAACAATCACATAAAAATACTTTAATATTCAGCATAGATATCTGATCTACACTCGGTGTACTACTACTGTAAAGCGCAAGTGCAACAAGTGATAATTAAACGAATGCGTACTTACTATCACTGACGTGCGATAGGCAGTGGACCTATCGTTTGTAGCGTAGTAAAGTGGGTAAACGAGTATCGAACACGAGGAATAAACTTGATTACTAGTAATGACCCATCGACTCGGTATCTAGCCTAAATAAAGTAACGGTTATGCTTCGAACTAATCTAACAGATCAATCTAATGCAACAGAAGATTAAGAAGATGAAATGGATAAGAGTAAGTTCAGATAACAAATATGTGCTCGGGGTTCGAATTCCGCTAGGTAATATCGGCTAAGACAACAGATTATTGTTCTTACATGATTATCGACTAAATCTTATCCACTCACAAATTTGTTGACGCCCTAAACGTTCATGGGAATCTAGGATCAACAATTACTAGACGGCGAAGATCGAGTGTTTGCTTTCACACTATATCCTATTGTCTATAAACGGCATAATCGCTGTTTAATTGTCGCCCTAACGATGTACCACACAACAGACGTATTAGACACGGAAAATTCGGTGTCTAAAACCGAATTCCCTATGTGATTAGACACGAAACTATCTCTGCCTGATATAGGTGTTGCTCTCATAGCAAATTTGGACACGGATATATACCATTTCTAAAATGTATTTTGTCTCATTTCCGTTCTTATTTCCGTTATCCATGTCTAAATAAAAAACATTACTTTATTTTTAAAAAAAAAAACAAAAAACCACATTAGAATCCGTTTCTAATACTCATAACTTAGACATGAAACATATTCCGTATCGATTCTCCATGTCTAATACTATGTTTTCTTGTAGTGACGTCACATCAACACATAGACATATTGAGGCAAAGCAATTTCATAGAATAATAAAGTCAAAAAACACGTGTTCACGAATATTCTACGCCCTAACTACGACACGCCCTAACGTTTATCTAATCTCAAACACAAAAGGGGATTAGCTACTCATACTAGATAAAGGAACAACGAAACTAAATAAGAACAGAGGTGGAGAACTCACAAATCTTCCTTAATGTGATCTGGAGTGATTTCCAGGTAGAGTTCTAGTTCCTCGATCAACTCGGCGTGAAATCGTCGTTAACTCGTCTCTGGCACATCTAGCAATCGCCAATGTGTTTCCTAGGGCTATTGATCGACTATCTTCGTCTCGAAAGTGCTTATGGTTGAGTTTTGAAAAGAGTCCTTTGTCTTTAGTCGAAACTGGGCCTTAATAAGTCGAATCGTCACCTTCACGGCCTATTAACGGGCCTTCACGACCGTGAAGGGTTTAAATTGTTCAAATCATGCTATTGCAAACCCTTCATGGCTTCATTGAGCAGTGGTTCGTGGCCATGACAGATATCAAAATCTTATTTCGAGGTCTAAGAAAAGAGTCACGACCTCGGTCAAGAGCTTCACGGCCGTGGCAAGGATGGGCTTTCTTTCCATCGCTCGCAGACGTTGCTCGCGGCCTAATGCTTGTGGCTTCACGGCCGTGACGGTCTTAGAGTTTGCTTCCTTCGGTCTCAGCCAACGGCCTGTAGTTCACGGCCGTGACATGGAAGAATTCGATTAGCTTTGCTTGCAGCCACTGTTCACGGCCTCTTGCTGGGGCCTTCTCGGCCGTGACCCTGCAGAGTTTGCTTTGCGTCCAGCTTCCACGCTCTCGTGTTGGGGTCTTCACGGCCATGACCTTCGAGTGCGGCATCATATTTTCTCGTTCTCGTTTTCTCTCCTTTTCTCCCGATTGTTGTCCTAATGTCCTATAACATTCAAGTAGGTATAAATAGAGCAAATAAATGCACGAAATGACTACGAATACTCCATTATAACCCAAATAAGTACTACAATAAACATATTGAAATACGTTTATCAATATCATTGACGGAGAATCCTAACTTTTGCCCGACCGTATTTCTTGTACAACGATTCCACTAAAGCTTGCGTTAACGATGATCAAGAAATTTAGTGTTCATGTGTATCCAATAATGTATGTAACACCAAAATGTTACTAACGATCGACCTTCTCTCTCTAAGATTTACTCGCCATCTTCTCTTTTGTTGGACCTTATATTACCAAACAAGGATCAGAAGATAGCTTGATATGCTTAAAACGTGAAGAACACCTTGAGTGTGTGTAACTGTGTGTTTTTATAAAGAAAAGTACATGGTGGCCTACTTTTGGAATTTTTTGATAAACCCTAGCAAGTTTGGGCTTTATATACCCCAAGTATTTGGTATATTAAAGTCCAACCACCTAACTTATACAAAATACACAAGTTACCCCAAACTACCACAACCCTTTATATAACAACATATAAACCCAAGATTACAGTAATTAAACGATGCTACAATATTTTCTTAACAATCTCCCCTTAGCATCCTTTTCGCCTTAGCGTCCTTTGTGTCTTTTTTTCTTGTGTTTCACCAGGTGGTGGGGAGACTTTTTGAGTCCTAAGAAGTGCTCAAATGATCGTAACCTTCTTCGAAAAGATATTTTCCCAGAGATAGTCTCGATTAGCTTCATGTATTTTGCTTGAACTTAGCATTCTTCGTGTCTTAGCTGCTCGAGAATGCTTCTGAGTTTGTTTCGAATGATCAGGAGGGTTCGGTCGCTGAACTTGTGAATCTCTGATGTTTTCATAAGCCTTTTCTCCCCTTTGAAGTTGATGTAGACAATTGATGGATAGTCGTCTTCATTTGTAATGTGCCCTTCACCAAAAGTTGGATCTGGGACCTCGAAGGATGTCTTCGAGAGATTCACCTTCTTCATGTTACCCTCTACCGCCATTGGAAGATCATGAGTTGCATTAAACTTGACCTGGCGCAGAATGAATCTCTTCGGTGCGTAGTATCCTAGTCTGAGTTCTGGAGTCTTGAGTGCTCCAAGTGTTCTATAGTCTCTCACCATTTGTTCAACATCTTCACCTTTGATGTAGGCGAGGTCGGCTTCATTCAGTTCTTCGTACGCTTCATCTTCTCGCCGTACCATGTAGATAGGCATGTCCATGTCTGCAAATCGCACCTTACGAACTCCCATAATTTCTCTGATTCTAGGTCTCTTCGCCTCTTCTATTCTGTGAGTATCTATATCACCTCCTTTTCCTCTGAACATCCGTATTCGGCAAAGAGATAGTAGGTACTGGACCGTTTTGGCTTGGAAGTTGACTTAGTCCTCTAAGCTCAAGCTCGTCAAGCTTTTGATCCTATCCTCCTTCCTCCAGATTCTCCTTTGAATTTCTTCTTGAAATGGAGCAATCACCTTGGCATTTTCCCACGGTAATTTCAGCTCTTCTTCTATCTTCGACTTCATTGGTGGGCATTCCTCCTCGACGACGGTGTGCTGAGAAGCTCGGGAAGTTCTTGAATCTCCGGTTCGTAGTCTTCACTTTCCTCGAGTTCATTGTCGCCGATTAGGGCCAGGCTTATTCATCAAGAAGTATCTCGCATTTTCCATCAAGCCTCTAGCCATGTCCGAATCCATAAGTTTTGTTATCCAAGCTTCGTTGAAGATGTAGTTTTCCATGGCATCGTATGGATTGTGCAGTTCTTCAGTTTGTGAGATTGGATCATCAGTTTGAAGGGATAGGATGGGAGAGGATGGAGACATTGAAGGACTTGTTTGGCTTGTGGGATGAGTGAGAGATGATAGAGACATCTAAGGGCTGCTTTGGCTTGTGAGATGAGGTAACGAAAGGCTCATAGTTGGTGAGGAGGGCTGTTGGGTTTTTTGGTAGTAGTTCGGGTAGATTTTCTGTTTATGTGGGTGTAGATGATTTGGTTCTAGTAGGTGTTTGGGTGACTCTTGGCTGCGACTATTGAGGTTGAGGCCCTTTGTCTTGTGTCTTCTCCCGTGGGGACGACCCTCATCTTCTGGGTCGTCACGTGGTTGATTCAGTGTCTGGGCCTCGCCTCGGCAGGTGAACAGAAGCTCGAGACGTCTAAGGACCTCTGCTTCATACTCGATGAGCTTCGGTGCAGTGCGGGGTCTGGCTATCACGACGTCAATGAGTTCCCTGACTGGACTTTCCATGGGCCTCCGTCAGGGTCAGCGGATGGATGCGATCTAGAACATTCTTCTTCGGTGATGGTTGCTTTGCCTTTGTCTAGTTGAAGTCCCAAGTGCATCGTACACTTGGGTCATGATGGAATCTTCCAGACCATTTACGAATTCAGCAAGTCGAGCATTGAGCCTAGCCTCCGTCACCAACGGGGAAAATAACGTTGCAGAGTCACGAAGACGTCCTACCGTCACCAATATCAGAAAAACGTGTTCTTGATGTGCCGCCTGTTTGTACAGGACTTGAGAAACCGGGGCCACTTAGGCTCACTGTTGACATCAATGTTGAGACGGACTCAGATCGACGGCCCAAGTCAGTAGCTGCTGGGATGTTGACTACTTTGGGTCTTCCGCTCTGTTCCGTACTAGATTCCATCGAAGACATTTTGGAGCGTTCTGTCCGGATCACTAAGATCTAGAGGTGCAGAACCAAGGATAAGTGTCCTAGAAAATGGAGAAATTCTGGGTGGTGAGGGCACTAGACCTGTCGTATTCTTGATATAACGCGAGGTGGTGATGGTTGACGTGGCTCCTCATGTGTATTTGAAACAATCTGTTGGGAGATGATTGAGTGGCTAGCTGGGGTAGTTTACGCAATGGACCCGATGTCGGGACTTCTGCTCGGGGGAAGACAAAGTCATCCCCTACACCTATTGGCTCGATCCGGCTTATTCGTGGACTAGAGGACTGAGGAAGACGGTCATGTTTTGTTTTGTACGTCGTTCCTGTTTACTGCTTCCGTCATCCCATTTTGATATTCTCTTTTGTTTTTATTTTGGGGATGAGGAGCTTCTAGACCTATATTTGGTTGTGAGGGTTGGCTTATCCCTGGGTTAGGTTCAACTGGGACGTGCTGAACCATGGGAACATCTTCGAGGCTGGAAGGTATTTTTGGAGCTCTGGGTCAGTTGGATCGAGGAGTTGAAGTGGATAATCTGGTAAGATAATGGCCTCCTGGTCGATCTTGCTCTTTGTTGATTGTATCTTGGTGAGCTTTGGAGTTTGATAGCCCTCGGTCTGGGGTCGGCGCTCTATTTCTGGATGAGGATCCAAGAAATGCTGGACGATGACAAGGAGCCACCGTAAGTAAGGAAGTATTGGCTTTGTTGATTGATAAGTTAGGATTTTACGAACATTTTAGACTCGAAAAATTGCGTAATTCTATTGTTATATGTCTAAATGTTAAGAAATATCCTATCGTATGTTATTTTTCATATTTTACAGATAACAGAGCAAAAAGGGCCAAAAATCGGGAACGAAATTGGGCCAAAACAGCCCAACTAAGTGAGCCCATGAAGCCAAGAAGAACAATAAAAATCAGCCCAAATCTTCAGCCCATTGAGCATCCCAAGCCCAACATACATATACATACAATATACAAATATATACAAAGAGGGATAAAGATAGATGACAGCGGTCGATTCTTGAAGAAAATAATCACGAGCACACAACGCGCAGACAAAGAAAGAAAAAAGAGATTTTATGGCTGCGATGTATCTAAGAACGATGCTGAGAAAGGACCTTGAAGAAATTAAAGATACGCGTGATATTACGATAGGATATGTTTCTTCATCGAAAATGATGGGTTGAAGGCTTTTAGTCTCTGCCATCATCTATAAAGGAGCAGCTCTCGTACAATTTGAAGGAGAGGGGACTTACACAGAGCCACACACACGTTTACAAGGCTGAGACATATCCAGAACCCATTTTCATTTCTCAAAGTAAAAAGATGAAGCATCCACCTCACCTCACTGATCGACTTACACCTCACAATCACCAATCCGACACCTCCCGAGCTCACATATCACATCTGAAGCCGCACTTCCTTTCAAGCACACAGCTCAGATGAAGCATATACGGGCGAGACTTGATGGTCGAGCACCCTCCTTCTATGCCGCCCACCACCTGTTCGACGAAAATACTATGAGGGGCGTAATTATTCTATCTTTTGTTTTCATTATGTTTATGTTTAAACATTTGCTGTTGTCGCTAATTAATATGTTAGCGTAAGTCGCTTTGTGGTTAAGACCTTATTAGGCCGGATTATGAACTCATATTAAATTTATCGTACTTTATTTAATCGTATGTGAAAGTTATGTGTTCTTCGTTGATCTTAATGCTTGCGTATGATTGATCGCCATATGCTTGTTTTGTTGATTGGTTATTGAGACCTAGAGGTGATTAGACCGGTTAGAATTAAAGTGCCGAACACCACAACATAAAACCGACCAGAGATGGAATCGGTTTCGTCCGTGTGGTTTCCGAGGCTTCAGGCGCGCCTAGACTCGGGGAAACTCATAAAGCCTAATGCGTGCGGAGTAACTACAGTCATATAGGGATATAGTTGATTGGTTCATTCTCGCGTAGGGTTGCTATACACGCGAGAGCGGGTAGCACGTATGTTAGGAACTTCTACCTTAACTTAAATCGTATTGATTAGATAAAGTCGGTTGCATGAAGACGTAGAATAATTCGTACCGAAATATGTGCTTTAATCACGTTGTCATTATCGGTTTAATACCGTTATTTTTATTTGTGCTTGTATCTAGTTCGATAAGTTTATTTTTATATAAAAAAAGAACCATAAAAACACCTTATTTAATATTCGCTTTAATTAAAAATTCAAAATAATAACTTAGAATTAATCGAGTTATCCTCGTGGATCGATACTCGGACTTACGTCCGTTTTATACTAGTTGCACGACCTAGTATATTCGAGCGTGTCTAGTTTTTGGCGCCGTCCATATCAGTTGGGCGACATCATAATTTTTCTTGAAGACGATGCCGTGGAAGATCAGCATAATGTTGCGGTCACCGGTCGGATCCAGCGTGCTTTGGAGAAAGGCATTTGTTGATGATCAGGAAGAGAGTCCGCCAGGGTCCAGGGATATTTTTGCTGAGAAGTCCCGGAGGTGAATGGAGTTTTGGGCGTTAGGTTTGTGGCCCATGAATAGGAAGTCTCTGATGAGGTCATCGTTAATGGATATGTATCATATAGAAGTGAGTATGGTAGGTTTAGTAGGGAGCGAAGAATGGTTGGGGTAAAAACGACAATGGAATTGCCGATTTTGGCGGAGAGACGGGTTGTTTTTGTGTTATTTGTCGCATTTTGAAGAGTGGCCCAGAATTGTTGTACGTATAGTTCAGGGACACACTCGGTGATATTGAGGGCAGTTTTCAGAGGGTGATTGGCTAGGATTTTGATAATGATAGGATTTGGGCAGGAGCTGTTAGGATAGTCTAGTTGCAGGTTGTTAGGTATTCTCTATGCCCAGTCCTTTGAAGCAAAAATATCAGCAATTTCTCGCACTATATTGATTATTCTGTAAGATAAGATCAAGAGGTTCGTGTATACTCGTTTGAGGCACCCATATGAAAGACGTGAAAAAACTAAGTGTTGTAACACTTTTGGACTTAGAAAAATTTCATAAGTCAATTTGATGAAAGTTGGATCTGCCGATACAAAAAGAGATTGGAAATTTAACAGTTAATCAGCGAGCACTATTACAGAATAGGGTATAAGCGACGGCACTATAGGTGACGGTTCATGAAAAACCGACGCCTATAATACGCGCGGTGGCATTTTGGTAATATTTTTAAGTAATTAATACTATAGGCGACGGTTGTTATTAAAAACAGTTGCCTATAGTTCGAGTAACACAATAAGCGACTGCTGTTAGTAGCAACCGTCGCCTATACTTGGACTATAGACGACGGTTGTTTCTGACAACCGTCACTCATTTGTATTTTTTTATTTTTATTATTAGGTATAAGCGAAGGTTATTTACTAAACCGTCGCCTATTACATTAGTAACCCCAAGTCCCAAAGTTAAGCCGTCGCCGCATATCTTTTTCACCATCTCCATCTTACCCTCTTCTCTCTCTAACTTCACCCCCTCTCTAACTTTCCCTCTCCCTCTCTCCTCTAGAGTACGTCGAAATCAATGGCGAAATCGAGGTCGAAGATCTAGGAGGCTCTGAATATTGGTATGAAGCACGGCGTCGGTGGGGAGGAGGAGAGCGTCACGGAGTCGCCGGTGCCGACGGTGGTGGACCATCCGAGGACGCTGGTGATTGGGTTGGATCTTAAGGTTGAGGGGAAAAGGCTCTCTTTGGACGCTGGGTCGATTATCACATAAGCTCGATGGATCTGAAGGTTTTTCATCATCGTCTGCCCTCAAAGGGTTTTGATCGTTCTTACAAGCGATGTATCAGAGTGATAAACTAAGTTGGTCACTTCCTTCTGTTATTTCTTTTTATTCAATCCATATTTTGTATCAGATATGAGCGAAAGCTGCGCTGCTCCTTTAGAGAGTTTGTTGGCTCGGACGTCGCCGGAAAACGAGGTGGCCTGCATCGTCTACACCCACTGATGAACTTCGCCGGCGCGGTGGCGAAGAATCTCGGGGTTAAGGCCGTCGCTTTGTTCACTGCGCTGGCGGCTTATGTCCACTCGAGCCTCGTCTTCAAGCGATTGGTTGAGCAGAAGGTGTTTCCCTTGCCATGTATACTCGTTTTTTTCTTGCTTGTGAGCTGCTGTAATAATAGTGCTGCAATTTTTCCGATAGAGTCTGAAGGGGAAGATGAAATCCCTGGCGAGCATCCTATGAGGTACAGCGACGTATGACCGCTGCCCGCGATGGAAGTCGACCAGGGAATTGACGACATAATGAACAACTACTTGGACACGGAATCAGCGTCTGTATTTCTGTGGAACACCTTCGAATTCCTCGACAGTCCTCAGCTAGAAAAGATCCAAAAACACCACTGGGAAGTCCCCTTCTTCCCCATCGGCCCGGGTGGTCCCAAGGTACCCCTATAATCTATATGCCTTTATGTTTGCGGTTCTTGAATCTCTTGCGAAAGAGTTTCTTTATTACATCATCGTAGTCGAATAGGGATTGATATAGGGTCGATCTGTGCTTGTTTTGCAGTCGTTGTGCAACTCATGTGGGATAAAGAGTCAGAAAGAAGAGATTCGACGCTGCAAAGGCCGAGGTCGAACACCATTCGTAGGAATACGAAGATGAAGGAAGAAGAGCAATGAAAGAGGCTTCATTTGTTTATACTTTTTAAATAGTTTTAGGGGATTCAACACTCAAATACCTACATCAATAAAACTTAAACAGTTCAGTCCCTTGTCAGACTTCTTTTTAACCTAGGTACCTACTTGAATTTTATCTTACTGATAGGTACCTAACTGACGGATTTACCCCTGATAAAACAGATTTATTACATCCTCTACCTAATTTCTTATTTCACCTCACGTTCGTTCTTAAAAAAAAATCGCACCATCCCAAACCAACCCAAAACGCACGTCTTTCTCCTAGAAATCGACCCGCGTTTGTTTTCACTTCAGATTCAACGTCGTGGGTTCTCGTTCGTCGTGGTATTCCCCTTCTGAAACTGATAGGTAAGTTATTCAATTCATTACAGTACGTCGTGGTATTCCGTAGTGGTATTACAGTTACCAATAGGCTTGTATCTAGTTTGATTTTGCCGTTATTCGTTGGGTTTAAGTATTTTCTGTTAATGTTCGTAACAATAGCTGCGTGTTTTTCGAAGGACATCGATTTGTTGTTCGATTAGGGTTTCTTTGGAATGGTTCAATTTAGTGTGGTAGCTTTGTGCGTGTATCTTCGAATGGGTGGACTGGTTGTTGTCGATTTGGGGTTTTGGAATGGGTCGATTTGGGTTTTTTTCGAATGGGGTCAATTTGTTTTGATACTACACGATCACTATATTTGGTACCATTTGTTTGGGCAAATTGGTACACCGTGTGTGTATAAAATGGTACTACTTATTAGCAGTTTTACTTTCTTGCAGAAATGCCTCCGCAGGACAGATCTGAGCTTTCTTCCAGGTGCCATCATGCGCTTTTCTTTTTATCTATGTTCGGGATCTGATGGCCTCGCATAAGATGACCTGGGCCGCTAGAGTATTCGTAAGTTTTAACATTGTACATATTTCCGTCGACTGTGTTGCAGTTCTGCGTTAATGTCGTTTCTATATTGTGGAAGCTCATTTTCTGACGAATTGTTGGGCATGGAAGTATGAGTATCTATGAAAGAAGACCGTGGATCCAGAGTTTGTTGTTTAAGTTCAGTTATTTGACTTCGGGATAAGACTGTTTGGAAACTGTGTTGCTCATGTTCGTTAAGTTATTTGTCTTGTGAATGAGACAGTTTGAAGACTCATTGATGTCGTTTGCTGTGTAGTTGTATGAGACTTTGTTTAAATTTTATGCAGTACCATAAGTTTCTGTATTAGCGTACCTTATCATTTACATACAGAGTACCATGATATGCAGGTTGCCCGTACCATTATGTATATATATAGCGTACCATAACCAGAATATATGAAGTACCTTATCTTTTACCTTAAGGTACCTTATCTTTTACATATATAGTACCATAATCTGCAAGTTTACCGTACCATTATGTATAAATATACCGTACCATAACCAGAATATATGAAGTACCTTATCTTTACATATATCCTGTATAGTCACGTACCTTATCTTTTACATATAGAGTACCATAATCTGCAGGTTTACCGTATTATTATGTATACATATATAGTATCCTATTTTGCAAGTATACCGTACCATTTGTTATATCATCGATACCATCGGAAATAAACAAATTCCTAAGCAAATCTCGTTGTTCTACATGATTTTGACCAGACCTAACAATAATAAAATGACTAAAAAAGAAAAAAAATCGCACATTTAGGAGTCACCTGATTTCTCAAAATATGTTGTAAGATGTTCTTACATCTATCCTTATATTCTAATGAATCTTGGAGTTCGAAGGTTTAATTCATGCATGTAAGGCCTAATGCGCCTAATTTGATATACAAGGTAATTAATACTCTATATTAGTGTTTTAGGGTGGTTCCAGATGAAAAACTAATTCGTACGACCTCGAAAAATACTAACCCTAGTATGACGTATCACATATTTAAGGGACGTCGTACCTTTCTTACCTATGTAGGGGTACCTGTTTGTTTGTTTTAAGCGTACCGCCTCAAACACCGATGTAGTACCTAATATTACACATGACATCAAACATTTTCTGAAAGGCAACGACATGTCAGAGGAGCCGTTTTGTGATTTATTACCTCGTATGTCAGTAATATGTCCAATCATGACAGAAAACGTCAGAAATATGTCGAATCATGACAGAAAGATGTCATAAAAATGTCCAGTCATGACAGAAAAACAAGAAATTGTCTCTTTCTGTTTTGATATCAAACATCTTCTGAAAGGCTTCTTTTTTGACGAAATATCCAGCTCATATATTTGAACTCTTACTTTAAATCATACGGTACCTATTTCTGAAACGATACCGTATCCTCTATGGTATGTTTACTGTACCTTATTTTCATATATTACAGTACTTTGTTGGCATATATTACAGTACCTTTTTGGCGTATATTACAGTACCTTGTTGATATACATTACACTACCTTGTTGGCATATATTACGGTACCTTGTGTCATATGTTATAGTACCAAATTAGCATATATTACAGTACCTTGTTGTCATATATTACAATACCTTGTTGGCATATATTACGGGACCTTATTGGCATATATTACAGTACCTTGTTGTCATATATTACAGTACCAAATTGGCATAAATTACAGTACCTTGCAGGCATATATTATTGTACCTTATTGTCATATATTATAGTATCTTGTTGGCATATATTACGGTACCTTTTTGCATTTATTACAGTACCAAGTTGTCGGATATTACAGTACTTTGTTGGTATATATTACTGAACCTTGTTGTCATATACTACAGTACTTGTTGGCATATATTACGGTACCTTGTTGGCAATTATTACAGTACCTTGTTATCATATATTACAACACCAAATTGGCATATGTTACAGTACCTTGTTGGTATATATTAATGTACCTTGTTGTCATATATAACAGAACATTGTTGGGATATATTACTGTATCTTGTTGGCCTTTATTAAAGTACCTTGTTATCATATATTACAGTACCAAATTGGCATATATTACAGTACCTTGTTGGCATCATTTAGACAAAAAACAATGTCCGTGTCCTATTGACACTGGATGTCCTATTGATACGGCTTCTCTACAAGTACGACGATTATTCTGGTATTTCCCACATATTTTGCACTTGTTGGATGTTCTATCTACTTGGGAAGGAATCCTCCGCGCCTTTTGACGACCGGGAAGAATACGAAAATGTCCGGGTCACGGATAAAATTACCGTCATCGGTTTGAGCATTCATCTGATCGTGACTAAGAATGACTCCCTTTTATACTCACACAATGCAAATAACTTTCCGCCACTAACCGAACTTGTAGACGGCATATTTTCAGATAATATGGCGACATGTATAGGTACGGCTGTATAGTTTGCTATGGTATTGCGTACGTGTACATCTTGGTACCATATAGACATATACAATGGTACGTAATAAACATAACAAATGCTACGTAATATACATAACAAATGGTACGTCGTAACAATTATAGAAAAAAATCCTAAATCACGATGAATTAGCCTCAATAACTATCAAATCCTAGCATTCCACCCATATATCGAGTTCTTGGATCGCATTCAGCTCCAGATTTGGGCTAAATGTTGAACAAACGAGGCAATCGATTGACCAAACCCAAAGCAAAATAAAAGCTTACCTAGCAAAATCGAGACCCAAAATCGAGAACCCAATGTTCAAGAGGCTCGTCGATCATTGTTCGGCGCCGGCACGAGCGGAAAGAGGTGGTCAGCAAGAAGAAACTTCGTCGACGGCGGGATGGAGCTCGATAATTGCAGAGAAAAAAAACTGAAATGAAACTGTAAATCAACAGATAAGGGTATTTTGGTAATCTTAGTTGGTTAGGTACCTATCTGTAAGATTTTTATTCAAATGGGTACCTAGCTTAAAAAGATGTCTGACAAGGGGCTGAAGTGGTTTTTTTTCCTATCGGGTATTTATGTGTTGATTTCCGATAGTTTTACGGATTAATTTAAATAGTTGGAATTTTGTTGAACTATTGGATTTAAATGGTTTTGTGTCCAAAATCTATAATTACAGGTTTATTAGGATATAGAAAAGACCAAAAAAAATTGACTATATAGGCGACACTAATAAAGTAATATAGGCGACGGTTGTTATAACAACCGTCACCAATGACCTAGTATAGGCGACGCTTTCTTCAAACAACCGTCACCTATAACCTAGTAGAGGCGACCGTTGTAATAACAACCGTCGTCTATAGTCGAATATAGGCGACTGTTTACAACGGTCGCCTATAAGCTAGAGTATACGCGCCGGGGCTCTCGGCGTCGACGTGAAATCGTCGCCTACACCCCATAACAACCGTCGCCTATGACCTTTTTTGTACTAGTGGAGGTCTTCAATCGGGCGATCTTAGTCTCAATAACATTATAATTCAGTTTCGGGCAAAGTATTCAATCAGGCGATACAAATCATAGTGTTATTATAAATAAGTTTCGGGTGAAAGTATGTAATCGGGCGATTAAAATCATAGTGTTATTACAAATCAGTGTCGGCCGAAAGTATTTAATTGGGCGATTAAAATTATTCTTATTATAACTCAGTTTCCGGTGAAGGACAAGTGCTACAGTAAAATCTGATCGGCCGACTGAAAATTGAAACCAAATCAGGAAAGAGTTTTGGGCGAGTGAAGTTCAATCGAAACGCAATTTGGGTGCGATTCGAGCGAATTCATTCAAACCGGCGCGAATCCTGCAAAAAATAAGAACAGTATCAGTTAAAGCTTGCAGATGGTATGTTTTTCCTTATAGATAGTGAATTTTGAACTGCGAAATCGTGAAAAAATAGGATTCATGTGTGATGCTGACGAGATTTGGTGGCGATTTGCAGAGAGAATTTTGGTAGTAAATCGGGAGAATCGATGAAGAATGACTGAGTTTCGAACGAAACACTATATATATATATATATATATATATATATATAGAGAGAGAGAGAGAGAGAGAGAGAGAGAGAGAATGAGTTTCGATCGAAAGTAGTTTCGGGCGATACTCAGTTTCGCCAAGTAGAAATTGCAAAGGGGTTTAAAATTTCAGTTTCGATCGATTTGAATCAGTTTTCGGCAGGATCAGTTTCGCCGTGTAAAATTATAAGGGGTTTAAAATTTCATTTTCGATCGATTTGAATCATTTTTCGGCAGGATCAGTTTCGCCGTGTAAAATTATAAGGGGTTTAAAATTTCAGTTTCGATCAATTCGAATCAGTTTCGGGCGATGATCATTTTCGGTGTAAAATTATAAAGGGGTTTAAAATTTCAGTTTAGAACGATTCTGAGTTTTGTCGTTTAAGAGATTTTTGACTTTTAAAAGTAATGAAAATTCCTATCTCAAGATTTTCAAGACTCCCCACAGATATGATAGTAATTTTCAGACACACACAAGAAAACATAGCAAGAAATTAAGTGACATATCTACACAATATAAGGTTCAAGTAGGACAATCGATCATGTCTTACGGTTCAACATGCCTAACCTAGACATCAAGAATTGGAATCGCTTTTCATCCATGCCTTAGTAAATAATCAGCAAGTTGAAGGTCTCTGTGAACAAAATGCATTTCGATTGTACCTTGTTCTACATGTGCCTTGATAAAGTGATATCTAATGTCTATATGTTTTGTGCGTGAGTGATGTACGGGATTGCTTGTTATAGCTATTGCACTTTTTGAGTCACTAAAGATGGGAATACGATTTAATGATATGCCAAAGTCTCGTAGTTAGGTTCTCATCCACAAAATTTGTGAACAACAACTCGCAGCAGCGACATATTCTGCCTCTGCTGTCGAAGTTGAGACACAATTTTGTATTCGAGACGACCAGCTTACGAGTTTACCCCCGAGAAATTGAGCAACTCCAGAGGTGCTTTTCCTGTCCAACTTGCATCCCGCATAATCAGCGTCTGTGTATCCTACGAGTTCGAAGTTTGAGTCCATTGGGTACCATAGACCTAGATTGGGAGTTCCCTTAAGGTATTTGAAGATTCTCTTGACGACGAGCATGTGAGACTCCTTTGGATCAGCTTGAAAGCGAGCACAAAGACACGTGGCGAACATAATGCCAGGTCAACTGGACGTGAGATAGAGCAGAGATCCTATCATGCCTCGATAAATTGTTTGGTTAGCAGATTTTGTTGATGAATCTGCATCAAACTTGCATGAACTGGACATGGGAGTGCTGGCAGGATTGGAGTTGTCCAAGTTGTACTTCTTGAGGTTGTCGTGAATGTACTTGGATTGGCTGATGAAGATTCCATCGTGAAGCTGCTTAACTTGGAGGCCTAAGAAGAAGCTTAGTTCTCCCATCATCTCATTTCGAATTTCCGCTTCATTAGATCTCCAAAGTTCCTGAACATTCTTGCATCCGTCGAGCCAAAGATGATGTCGTCGATGTAAATCTGTACTAACATAATGTCATAGTCATCCTTCTTGATGAAAAGAGTCGTATCGATCTTCCCTTTTGTGAATCTGGAGGAGATGAGAAAATCTGAGAGGACCTTGTACCAGGCTCTGGGAACTTGTTTAAGTCCATCGAGAGCTTTATCCAGTCTGTAGACGTGGCATGGGAATTGTTCGCTCACAAAACCTTCAGGCTGAGATACAAAAACTTCTTCCTCCAGAATTACATCGAGGAATGCAGTTTTGACATCCATCTGGCAGACTGTGAAGTTCTTGTGTGCAGCGAAAGCTAAGAAAATTCTGATGGTTTCAATTCTTGCGACTAGAACATAAGTCTCATCATAATCGATTCCTTTATGTTGATCGTATCCTTTTGCTACCAGTCCGACTTTATTCCGTATTACAACTCCTTGCTCGTCCTTTTTGTCTTAAAAACCCATTTAGTACCTATGATAGTTTTCCAAGCCGATCTAGGCACTAGGTTCCAGACTTCCAGCCTTTCAAACTGATTGATTTCCTCATGCATTGCGATTATCCAATATGGGTTGGTGAGGGCTTCAGCTACTTTGCTGGGCTTTTTTTGACTGAGAAAGCAGGAGTAAAGACTTTCATTTATCGTTGACGCTCGAGTTGTTACGCCGGTGGGGGGATCGGCAATTATTTGTGACTTCGGGTGTGCATAGGTCCACTTTCTTGTATTAGGTTGTGATGGTTCAGCTACATTGGTATTCCTCATTGCTTCTTCACCTTGATCAGCCTGATGTTCCGCAGCTCCTCCAGGTTGAGGTAGTACTGACTCTCCTGAAGAAACTTCTACTGTCGAATGGTGTTCCGTAGGTTCTACAGGTTGGGATAGTACTGACTCTACTGAAGAAATTTCTATTGTCGAATCAGTGGGCTGAGGTGTTTCTGCTGCTGTGGTGGAGATGATCTCAGTATCAGTTGGAAGTTCACTGTCGTCATCAGTGTGGAGATTTTCCAACGTATGAGGGGAATTGTCATTGCTAGGCTCTGCAAAATCATTATTGCTTGGTGCTACATAAGTTGTTGGAGTATTGGGTAGCAACGGTCTTGAGAAGAGATCCTCGAATAAAAGATCGAGTTCCATGTTGCTCAGTGTATTAGAATTTGAAGGTTCACCCACCGAAGAGGTGGTTGGTTGATCTTTCGTCAACTCCCGTAGAAGTCCGGGTTCTGGACTGATTTTTGCAGAAGCCACTCGGTCTACTTCATCAAACGTCACATTAATGCTTTTCATAATCAATCTTTTCTCCTTGAGGTATACTCGATAGGCTTTGGAGGTTGTCGAGTATCCCACCCGTATCCCTTCAAACGCTTTTGGGTCGCGTTTGCCTCTATCTTCACGAGTTGGCCACGTAGCACTTGCATCCAAAAAATCTCAGGAAAGAGACGTCTGGAACTCTGCGATTGATCAGCTCGTAGGGAGTCCTATTGAACCTCTTGTGAAGGTACGCACGATTTTGAGTGAAACAAGCTGTGTTAATTGCTTCAACCCACAAGAAGTGAGGTAACCCAGATTCAATAACGAGTGTTCGAGTTGCTTCAACTAACATTTTGAGTTGCCATCGCGAACTGTTGGGTGATTCCAAATGACGCATAGAAGTCGCTGAGCTTTTTTCTTGAATTCGATCCCATTGTCAGTTCTGATGATTTGGAGCTTAACTGGTAGAGGTTTTGTGCGGTTTTGATAAACTCAACGATTAGACCTGGGATTTCATCCTTGGTTTCGAGAAATTTGGTCCATGTGTAGCGCGAGAAATCATCCACAATGACAAGCATATATCTATATTGATGGTCTGAGTGCGCATAGGTTCACACAGATTCATGTGAATGAGTTCGAGAGGTTCGGAGGTTGAGGATATATGTTTGGTCCGGTGGGATGCTTTCCTTATCTTTCCCATTTCACACGCCGAGCAGAGATGCTCTTTGTGATATCTGAATTGGGGAAGTCCTTTGACCAAATTTTCTGATTGCAGTTTGTTAAGGTCTTTGAAATTGAGATGCGAGAGTCGCTGATGCCAGAGGTCGTTCTGATGTAGAGATCTACGAGAAGTGGGGGCACATCGGTCGGACAGTCTTGAGGTCAACGAAGTAGAGATTCGTCTTTCTGTGGCCAGTGAGTAGTTCTCTTCCATTGTCATCGGTGAAGCTACATTTGTTAGTCTCGAAATTCACCTTGTAGCCTTTGTCACAGAAACGTCCAATGCTGAATAAGTTGTAGCTCAGTTCTTCGACGTAGGAGACTCCTTTGATGGTTATTTATCATGGATGAGATCACCCGTTCCTAACATGGGTGCGGATTGACCGTTTCCGAAGTAGACCTTCCCGAGAAATCATTCGGAGAAGTTGCTCAACGGCTCTTTGCTTCCAATCATGTGTGAGGAACAACCTGGATCTAAGTACCACAAATGACGGACTTGCAAAAGTAATCAAGTAAGCGTAGGTACCCATTTATAGATGGGCCCTTCTTTGATAGCAGGTGCAGAATCTAACGTGTTTGTTGTCAGATTGAATTCTTTGTCAGATTGTTCGATAACTGATTTAAAAACCCAAACACGACAATTGCCTATGGGATGCAGTTGGGATTTTGGAATCCAGATTTATTTTGACCTAATTTCATGTTCTGCTTGATCTTGGAGGTGGTGTGTTTCTTTCTCTTTGATTTGATAGTATGATTGTTGAGCTTGGGAGATATGCCCTTAGAACGAGAGCTATGTGACGTAGAAGAGTTTTTGCTGAGTAGATGGTCATCGAATGTGAAAATACATCATTGTTTATATGACAATATTTAGATTTCTGGGCATAAAATAATGAAACACGATCTGCGACATTACAAGAAGTCACTTTTGGAAATGCAAAAGATTTGGAAACATGATAAGTAAGGTTTGAGACTGGTCTCTTCTTCTTATCAGGGACTGTTGTCTTCTTTGCTGAGCTAGATCGAACCTTATTCGCTTCTCAGAACTCACGCCTTTGTCTGTGAGTACATGTGATACAAAGTTAGTGTGATATAAAGGATTTTTCCTCGTAGTGCATTTATATGTAGAGGGTTCTGGAACATGACGGGAGGTGGAAGGTTTGTAAGCGTCAGAAAAGTTTTCAAGAGTATAGATTTTGCTTAATAAAATAGTTTTCTCTTCTCCGTGGGCTTTTTTTCTGATTCTAAATAGGCTGTTAAGTCATCTATTTTGCCACTAATCTCTGGAATGTAGATAGATGAATAAATGGGTTGAGCTTGTTCGTAAGTGCTTTCATGAATTTCAAGCCCAAAAGGTGACATGTAATCATCAAAGAGCATTGTCTTTTTAGTTTTGTAGCTATTATTAAGTTCTGTAGAATCGCATGCAATTTGGGCCCAATCCTTGTATCTCCGTTTCTGTTCGTCAGATTCGGTCCTCTGTCGATCCTACGAAGGGCATTAGGTTTTCAAGGCTCAACGCAAAGTGTTTAGTGCTGTACAGAGGAAGTACTTCATCTTTCTTTGGGTTTGTTGTCACTTGAAAGCCCAATCCTTCGCGGGGATCATAGAAGTCTACATCTTTAGGTTGATTAAGAAAAATGGTTCGATTAGTTTGACCTCTTTTGGTGAGAAGTCTACATCTTTTTGATTAAATGGTCCTCCAATTCTCTGACTTTCTTATATAGTCGGACGCGCTCTTCAGTGATTAGTACGTATTGAGAAGACACATTTACTCGTTCATCTTCACTGTCATTTAAGTTCTTACTAGCTTACTGATTTTTTTCCTTATCATCTACCTTTTCTATTAAAGTCTTTACTTTAGATTCAGAAAATGTTAAGGTTTCTTGAAGACTAGTTAGTTCTTCATGTTGTTTACCTAGTAAAGCTTAATTTTTTTCAAAGTTTCTTTGGAGTTCTGTATGATCCCGACGATGCATGGAGAGTTCATTAATCACATGTTCTAGTTTAATAATATCATTTATGGAAGGGGAGAATACCTCCTGGTCGGATGAAGAGACATTCGTCCTGTCGTTGCGTTTAATGATGTACAAACTAGAATCTGGTTCTTTCTCGTCGGAATCATATGCTTTTCACCATGAAGGCCATTTCATCCTCCTCCTCATCAGACGTGTCCTCCAGCCATTCCTCTTCCTCAACAACTAGGACAATTCCTGCCTCTTTGCGTTGTGAGAGTTGAAACTTCTTCTTGTAGTATTTGGTGTTTTTCTTCTTAGGTCGGAAGCATCCTGAACCGAAGTGACCCGGTTTACCACAGTTGAAGCAATTCTTTGATACTTCAGCTTTCTTTGTTTCAGCCTCTTCGGGAGCACGAACTTTTGTTTCCCGCCAGAGGTTCGTTGTTTTGTTGAAGGAAGATGATGATTTTGTTGGCGCTCATCTTATTGACCGTCTCTGAGATGTAGATGGTTTCTTTCTGATTGATTCGAGTTCACCCTCAGATTCTTGGTCAGATTCAGCGTTATCTGATGTGTCAGAATGTATGGGTTGCTTTCCTTTAGAAGTTCTCGAGCTCCTGTGGCTTGATTTAGAGGTCACGAGTGCAATGGGTTCCATGTCGACATTTGCCATTCCTTCGTTCTTGATTTCTTTGGCATACTGGGAGTATTGAGAGAGGTTATCATGTAAGGAATGAATATCCATAGCATCTAGATCTTTGTTCTGTTGCTTAACCAGAACTGCAATCCGTCCCCACTCAGGTTGAAGTGTGGAGAGGAACTTGATGTTGTGTTCAAGGTTGGAGCGTTGGATGTTGTCTTTCTCATCTCGTTGATGATGGTCAGGAAACGAAGATAACTGTCTCGAAGTTCTTCCCCCTCCTTAGCTTTGAAGGAATCGTAGGCAATGAGGATGCTAGATTTCTTAGACAGGTTGCTAACTTCTGTCCCAACCATCATTTTGCATACTTCATCCCAGATTTACTTTGCAGTGACCATTGCGTCGACTTGCTTGTAGACATCATTTGGTAGAGCCTGAAGTACGTAGTAAATCGGCAAGCTTGTCCGCTCTGGCTCGTGCTCTCTCGTCGTCATTGTCTTGACTGGGGTCCTTAGGAGTTCTGCTCTCTGGAATGGGAGGAACTGCATCGGGTTGAGCAGGAATGATGGTCCAAAATTGAGCGGGTCCCTCAAAAATGGAGGAAAGCATGTCGTTGGCGAGGTCTAGATCCTTGATTTCTATGAAGTTGATGAACGTTGCTTCCATATGCCGTACTCTCCTCATCTTAGCAGTGGTGCACGGTTGTCAGATCCAATAGCAAGGCCGTTCATGTTTTGTTTGGTAATGATCGTTAATGCGACATAGATCAGCGAAATGAAATGTTTTAGTTTCGAATGACAAATAGTCAAGTTTAAAGAATCTTGAGTGTTGAGTCAAAATACGCAAGTTCACTTAATGTATTCTGTCGTATGTTAAAATCGGATGCTTTTTATGTAAGGCTTGAGGATCGAACGATTGGAGTTCTACGAAATCAAAATTTGGTCGACTCAATTTTTAGTGGTCGATCGATTCTAATCCTATAGAAGCGAGTTCAGCGATTTTGGTCCTAAGTGCTGAGAATCGGGCGATTCAGATTCTAAGATTTCAAAATCGGGCGATAAAAATTCAATTTCAGAGCGCTAGAATCAGGCGACAGTACGAATCGGACAACATAGATCCTGAAGACTTGAATCGTGCGATAGAGTTTGAAGAAGTTTGGTTTCGGGTAATTTTAATTTGGAATGTCTTGAATCGGACGATACAGATGGTCGGGTTTGGGGCGATTTTGGTCCAAAAGATTGCGTTTCGATTGACTAAAATTGGGTGTAGCCTAACGGGTGATTGAATGTCGGGCGATAGAACTGAATGGACTAAAAATTGCCGAGAAATTAATCGGGTGAAACCAAGAATTTGGTACTGTAGCCTTTCGGGCGAATCGAGCGTCAGCCGATAGAGTTAAATTGACTGAAAATCGCTGAGAAACTCTTCACAGTGAGTTGGTTTCGGTCGAAACCTTCAAATTTCTTAGTACTGTTCTATATGTCTACTCGAAAGTGATGAAAGACCGAGAAAAACCAGATTTTCAGACTCGTTCTTGCTCAAATCCTACTCAAACTTGACGAAAATCGACGTGAAAGACCAGAAAATTAATCATAATCAGTTTTCTAATGTCCTAGGGGAAAGAAATCAGTGAAAACGATTTGAAAACACCCAAAAACAGAGAAAAAATCGAAAATGAGTTTTCAAGCAAAATCTTCCTCAAACAACGTCGGAATCGAGCGAAACTGGATTCAAATAGAACATATTAATCCAGGATCTGATATCACTTGTTGGTCCTTATAATACCAAACAAGAATCAAAAGATAGCTTGATATGCTTAAAACGTGAAGAATACCTTGAGTGTTGTAACTGTGTGTTTTTATAAAGCAAGGTGGTTTACTTTGTGGAATTCTTTTGATAAACTCGAATAAGGGAAGTTTGGGCTTTATATACAACAAGTATTTCGTATATTAAAGCCCAGTCACGTAACTTATACAAAATATCACAAGTTACCCAAACTACTACAACCCTTTATGTAACAACATATAAACCCAAGATTATAGTAATTAAAGGATGCTACAATATTTTCCTACACAAACTCTAAGAGCCCGTTTGGTTGGAAGGATGGGTTTAGATGGTATTAGTTTTAGTTGGGTTTATATAATGGAGGATAGGAGTTATTTCGGGTGTTTGGTTGATGGGAACAAATAATGATGTATCGTATGTTTGGTAGATGAATTTAAATAGTATTAGATTTAATTAAATGCAGTTACAATTTTACCCTTGTTTTAAATTTCCTAATTCTCTCTTGCCGGTTCTTAGCCTGAGGCCCTTTCAGATCGTACGAACAACGAACTACGAGCTAATAGAAAAGCTCCCAACTTGAGATCGATTAACTCACATCACCACAGCACATTAAAGCGAAGGCACACCTGAAAATCGAAAAGCGAAAACCTCTCCACTTCGATCGAACCCTAATCCCTAGCAGAATTCCACAATCAAAGAATGGGACTGTTTCAAATTCAGACAAAACAACAACGACACGCCATCCAATCTTGAATTGTCCCTGACGTTAGTCATCCCCAAGTCAATTTTTGAGCTCAATACATTTTCTCTCTAATCACGCTAAGAATGGCTTTTGGAGCGGTAACAGAAGGCGAAGAGATAATCAAACCCAAAAATGATAAATGACAGTACCGAAGGATCGTTCTGGAGAACAAATTGCAAGTTCTTTTCAGTAACCCCGAAACTGATAAAGTGTGTAATATTTGAGTCGTAATCCCTAGCAGAATTCCACAATGTCGGGGCCAGCGAGGGTCAAATCCACGAGCCACAACGAAGTCGAGGTCCGCCGGTCTGTTCTCGCGCCGGTGGGGAACAAGTTCCGATCCGTCGACCGGCGATGAAGCATTCGAGCGAGAAGGAAAAGACGCAGAAGCCCCTTGAGAGGAGCTTGTTCTTGACGGAAGACACGATGGATATGCGAAGCAGCATCGAGAGAGAAAGGGGTAAATGAGGGAATAGATTAATAAATATGGATAAATAAGTAAGAAACGCACGGGATTAAATAAAGGGAACCCAGGAGGCTGATTTATTTAATGACTTAGAGGGAGTATTAAGGGGTATTAGGTAAAACCCCACCTTTAAATAAACCTCTGTACCAAACACCATTTTAGTTAATTTATACCCCCTAATCCCCCCTTATACCCCCAACCAAACACACCCTAAGTCTTAGAATATCGTCTCCCCCTTCCTCAATCAATAGAGGTTGGGAGAGCTAACTTTTCTTCATTTCTTCTTTATGGTCCTTTTATTTTGTGTTTTCCTTCTTCTTCCCTTGTCGGCGCTTATGTCTCTCATTTTAGGAGTTTTTCTTTCTCTTCGTGGGATCTTCTTACTCTTTTGTGTGGCTTCTTTCCCCTTTTTTAGGGGGCTTCTTCCCCTTTGGGATCGGGACCTTAGAATGAGTTTTTCCTCCTATTTGGTGGTTGAGATATTTTTAGTCTTTGACTATTGGGGTTTTGGGTGGAGATTTATGCATTTGTAACCCAAAGAGGCGTTTCCAGCAAAACTGAAGATATGATTGTTCTCGAGTTTACGCTCATTGTTTGAAAGCATGCAGTTTACAACAAATTTGATTTTATTGGCTGCCATTGATGTGGAGTTTTAGAATTAGTTTGTGGTAGAAGTTCATTACTTGATGTTTGGATTACTTTTATTTTTTCAGTTTTATCTGCCTAAGATTGACTAGCTTGCTGTTAGGTTGAGCTTTTGTCTCTGCTGGTAGTCGCATTTGTTGTCAAAGACCCTTCGTGTTTTTTTAGCTTCTGTAATTATCTTTTGTAAAATGAGAGCGCACTAATTGTGGTAAAAGAATATTGTCTTCAAATTTAAGGACATAAAACTTTTTTTCCATGATATATACTACTAGTAGCAGTCTATACTAATTGTGCTCACTCCAAGCTCCATCGACCTACTAATAAACACTAATAACTACTTTTTATTTTAGACAACTCCAGCAGTTGTTCCTAACTTCTCTTGATGAATCGACCCTGCAAAAAATGAAGAAGACGTGTGAAATATTTGACATTTATTACAACGGTACACATGATAATATTTTATCACGCAGTAATATTACCTTGAGACGAGGTCGTTTTTCGGCGTTAAGCTTTCTGACTTGATAACGTATGGTTTTGGAGAAGAGCCTATTAAGCCTCTTCGCCTTATACCTCAACAAGCTTGCTTCTCTATCACCTCTCATACTAGTAGTAATACTCTTCCCTTCTTCAGCAGCACTTTCCATGCTAATTTCTCCTCCTACCATTTCAGGCACTGTCCACAAACCCTGCCAATAATAAAGCAAAAAATATTGATTCATTTTACCCAAGTAATGAAATTAGAAATAAACATAACATACATACCAAGACCATATAGCATAAATTTTTATTTGTTTTTTTTTTTTTTAATGTGTAAGCCTCCCTCCCATTCAGCGTTTTACAGGAAGCACGTGGTATATATATGTAATCAAGATCATTTCGTAATGGAAGGTATTGTCTCACGTACTCACTTGGACATAATCTAAAGTCAATCAAGTTATGACATATGTATAATGTCATGTGGCACAACTTCCGTGGATGTGAATTTGGATTTTACACATTAGACTATGTTTATCCATGGCCTTCGCAACCGGTCATGAGAATAAAATATTAATTTCTCTCTCATCCACATTCACAACCTACACCTTCACAATTTTCATACTTTATCAACAATCCAGCACAACCTATAATATTTAAATTTTATAATTATTTTTAGTATTTGAATGTTTGAAAATAGATTACATTATATGATAGAAAATTTAGATACTTTCGTCATTGGAGATAAAAATAATATGAATTATGATAGATTATAGAATGTAATATAGAAATAGATAATTTGAAACTGTACTCAAAATGTAGCAATATTAGCCTCTATTTTTAGAGAAAAAATCATACATTTTGGTAAAAAAATTAAAATAAATTTTAATAGATAATTAAATGTACTATAAAAATCAATAAAAACAACAACACAGTTTTGAAAACTGTGCACAACCGGTTGGAACCAGGTTGGTCCACCAACCGGGTCGTGGGAGGTTGTGGGGAATAATTACTTATTTGATTTATTTTATTTAATTATATTGCACAACCGCTTGTCCGTGTCATTGATAAACATAGTCTTACTAGGTAAGACAATACCATAGTGGAATAAGTTCAGATATCAGTTAAGTTATATAGGATATAACGGACTAAGTTCAATTTAAGTGGATTAAGTCCAGTTTAAGTTGAATCTGAGAATGTGGGATGCCCCAAACTTATAGCAGAATAATATCGTCTCAAGTTCAAATAGACTACGAACAGTTAGTCTAACCCTTGGTTTATTAGGTGGAACAAGAGTAAATTTTTTAATAGGGGTTGAGATGCAAAATTTAAGTAAATTAAAAGAAACACGTGAACTATAAAGTACTAAATAAAAAGAAAAAGGTCAGAGAAAGATATTATAAAGATAGGAGGGGCCTTGACAAGGACAGCGCTATAGCTGCTTGCAAAAATGTGCAAATAAAGAAAAAAAAAAAGAAATGGACAAAGTAGGGTCCTCTTACACTACTGTCCAATAATTACATTAATATTGTATTGTAGCATGATGATCGGAACTCTTGTTGATTAATTAAAAACGACGCTTTGAATTTTAGCCAAGCATGACCCAGTAATCCCATTAATTAATTAATTAAATCAAACACGTTGGAAAAGAAAGGAATTAACAATTAATAATTAAACAAATAGATCTCCAAGATTATTAAGTTAACCAAATACCTGGGAAATGAAGTCGTCATCGTCATTGAAGTCGTTGGGTACTATCTGTGCATCTATGTACAGAGATCGTCCTTCGTCGGACCAAGCGTTCAAGATCTCATCATATCGATCGAGCTTCAACGACAGCCGTCCGGTCCCTGAGCGTCGGTGGACGGCGGAGCTGGTCACTTCCTCCTCCTTCACGGCGGCGGCGACTTCTTTCCTCTCCACAACCTCGGAGTAGCAAACCCACTTGTCCTCGCTGGAGTCCCTCTCTTTGCTCCGCAGCGCGTTGCGTACAAGCGTTGCCGGGTCTTTCCCGGCGTATCCGTACGTCGGTGACGCCGACGACAAAGACAGTTCATCGAGCCTACGATGTGTGTGAGTATATATAAGTGTATGCTAGTAAATTGAGCTGCCTCGGAACATGTTATTTATTACCTTGAACTGCTGCTATCATTGACGAGGGGCAGATGGGGTGGGTAGTTTCCACCGGCGACGGCGGCGTCGAGAAGTCCGTTCAGAGTCGTCGAACCGCCGTCCCCGCCGGAGAAGAACAGGGCGACGTTTTCGTGATCTTGGCATTCTTTGATCTCTTTATTGTCGTCATCGTAATTGCTCTGATCATTCGCTAGGAAATTGGCTTTGAGACTTAAAAACTTGGGCTTTTTCTTGACCTTAGCCCTCGACCACAAACGCCGTCGTCTTCCTCGCCGTCTGTTCGCCGTCGTCGGCGCCGACGGCTGTTTGTGAACCTTCATAGAGAGATCAAAGAAATTGGGTGCCTTTCGTGGGTGTGAGTAGCTGATGAGTCACGTAATGTAAGGAGAAAAGACTTATTGAAAAAGGTGATTGGAAAAGCGAAGGGAAAAGGAATGGACGGATGCTGACGTCGTCGCTGTCGGAGAAATTGTAATATGGAGAGATGACGAGTTTGAGATATTGATACGTGGTGAGCTGTGATTAGGCGAAATGAAGATAGGTTTTTTGTTGACTAGATTTCCTGTGGACAGTGGTTTGGATCTAGGCTGGGACAAGTTTTGCCTTTGCTTCGGGTGCATGCGACACACGTGACGGTTTTAAATTAAAATTACTGCTTTTCTTTGTAGTAACTAATTACTTCATTCAACGAAAAGACGTCGAATAGTTTATTAAATTCTAGTACAATTAAGATTTCACACCAAAAATCACACTTTTACCGAAAGTTTCTGTTATTTGTTTCCTTAGCAGATAAGGGGGTAAACGATGTCCGATGCATTTGAAATTTTAACCGACATATTAATGTAAGACTCGTTGATCTTGATTCAATCCGAGTTCTGGATTGAGAGAGATGAATTTTTGAAATTACTGCTACTTTTCAGACAACATGAGTGTGTTAAAACTCAAGTATACATAACAACGAAAAGTGTCACATTTGTCAAAGAAAATATCACACGCGTAAGGGCTTGGGACCATATCTCTGCATAAGACAAGCCAATTCATTAAATTTAATGCAAGGGAAAGAAATCTATTTTTGGGTGCTGCAATGGTTGCAAATACAGCCTTGGAGGCTAGAAATCTTTCAAGCATGGGATTTTGGCAACTCCTTGGCTTCTACATTGAAAAGGAAGGAGATGATGATGAACCTCTATTTAAAGAGGAGCCAATGTAAGGAAGAAATGAAGGAACGTAAAAAGGTACACCATTAAGCTCACATACCTACACACACGTTGCCTCTCTAAGACTCAAGAACACTTGTCAACATATATTTAGTTCGCTCACAACGTTTTCCATAAAAGCACTCAGCGAAGAACGGGGATTAAGTTCAAAGCCATATTCTGGGAATCATTTATAATATCTTCGATGTTAATCATGTGCTTTGCTGTGATCATTATGAGTAGCTACATATTGTGTATTTGAGATGAGATGAATCCTAGCGCGATCGATCGTATGTTTAAGCGTATTTGATGTTTGTTATTATTATGACTCGTTTATGAAGCATATGATTTTGATTATGTCTATGTGATTCAATTGTCTAGTTAGCTCGATCATGTCTATGTATTTAAGTTAATGTAGTCCGGGAAATCGTAAGCTAGGCACAAGAGAGGGGCGAACGATTAGACCACTCGTAGACGAGCCGAATAAACTCATCGCTAGAGATAGGTTGTGTTAGGATATGCGGAAATCCCCGATAATTATTTTGCCCGAAAAATGACGATAATAAATAAGAAACGAAAAATAAATTTGGACAGTGACACGAGATTTACGTGGTTCGTTCAGAATGACCTACGTCCACGGGCCGGAGGGTAGAACTTCTTTATTATGTGGAGAGATTACAAACACGTACACTGACGTGATAAACAAAAGCAGCTACAACAATATTAGGAGTAGGCTACAGAAAATTATCTGAGAAGACGAGAAGATCTATATAGCTGTGGTGGTTTATTTCCTTCGTTGAACGAGGCCTAATTATAGGCAAAGGATTTGCCGTGTACTTCCATGGGAAAAGAAGAATAAATAAAGCAGTACACCATTTGCATATTCAACTCCGTAGCCGAAATGATTTGTTTTCTTCATAGTATTATTATCACGTGGCCGTCCATATTCCTTGAATGGTCAAAAGCCATTTGTGCCAATCGAGGTCACCTAACAAATCTCCACCTTGATCTCGATTCCAAAAATCACACCACCTTAATTTAGAATACCTTTATCTCCCTCCGACCGTAGCCCCGACGGGCTAGTTCACCAACTTTAAAACACCAATCAAGTTCAAGCAATAACTGGAAGAGCCTCCGTAAACATATCTGCAGGATTATCCTTCGTGTGAATCTTCTTGATAAACACCTTCTTATCTGCAATGATATCACGAATAAAATGATAATTACCATCGATATATTTAGTCCTTTCGTGATACATCTGATCCTTAGTCAAATGAATCGCACTTTGGCTATCAAAAAATTTGTAATAACTCCCTGATCTGAGTTAATTTGCTGAATAACCCTGTCAACCATAATGCTTCCTTAATCGCGTCAGTAACAGCCATGCATTCTGCTTCAGTAGTAGATGTAATACCCGTAAAATTAATACGGGATTATTTTTGTAACGTTCGAAATTAATGAAGTTGATTTTCGGACAAAACAGAATTTTCATAATTAAGCTAGAAAATATTAGTTGGGCCCGGGAGCTAACTAATATGGGCCGAGAAGGCTAGATAACCTAAGGAGTGAATAGGAGTTAGAAATAAATTAAAAAGGGGCAAAAGAACAATAGAGCCCAAATTAATTACTAAGGCCTAAATGGTAACAAATATGAAATATATTAAGGCTAAGGTTGTAATTTAAACATAGGCCCGAATGAATTAAAGCCCAAATGAGATGATAAGCATGAACTTACTTAAGGATGAGGAAAACTCACGTGAATGGCCATACTTCCAATTAGATAATTATCCCATAACTAATCATTATGGTCAAACATAAAAACGTGAGATAGAGTTAAAAGGAAAATGAAAACCTCATCCTCATACCTTCAAACCAACGTGAAGAAGAAAGAAGGAAATAGAAATTCTCTTGGCAAGCTTGATCGAGCTTCAATCTAGGAAACTGTCCAAGCAAGTTAAGGAGGTAAGGACTCTATTTAACGTGTAAATCGGCCATTAGCTTAGGTATTTAACAATTCTACATGGGTTGATGATTAGCTGGAAATTGAGAATAGAAGGTGACGAAAGGAGCAGATTTGTTGGTGAGCTCAAGTCGATCTACAAGCCAAGGAATTAATCTAAGTTTAGCTTGGAGGGTAGGTAGGTGGTTTTAAACCCCTACTACCCGTAAGATTTTCCTCAAAATGGTTAGAATTCGATTGGAAGGCCAATTGAATTCAAAGTCTTAAGTTTTATGATTTTTATAAATATCGTGATATGTTACTATGTAATATTACGTGATTTTGAACTCAATATATGAGTTCCTGGACTGAATGATTTAATTGCTGTGTTATTCGATGAAGAACTCGTTGGATTTCTGGAAAAACTTAGGGTTTTAGGTGAAGATGATTTCGACAAAACAGTAAATCGGGCGATTTGTAGGTTTCGGTCGATTTACAGATCGCGGGCCTGTGTTAAATCGTGAAATCGGGCGGAAATGATTTTTAAGTGTTGTAGATTTCGGGCGATCTTATGTTTCGCGGGTTGAGGTGTTAGGCGAATTAAGTATTAGATGATGTCGGGCGATTTGTAGATTTCGGGCGATTTATTAGTCGCGGGCTTTTGTTAAATACGCGAAATCGGGCGAAAATGATTTTTTTTTAAATGAATAGGGATTGGTCGATTTTGAGTTTCGGGTGATTATTGGTTTGGATCGATTTTAAGTTATGCGAATTGAGTGTTAGGCGAGTTTCGGGCGATTTTGGAATCGAGCGATTATAGTTTCGATGAATTTTAAGTTTCGGCGATTTTAAGTTTCTCGGGTTGACTAATTTTAATCGGGCGATTTTAATTTGGGCTTTGACCGATTTTGGTGTGAGTTGACCAGCGAACTTAATTTTGGGCTTTTGCCCTATTTCAGGCGTATTTTAAACAAAATGGTTTTAAGCCAGAATCACTTTTAAATAAAATATTTTTGTATTATAACGTATATCTTCGGATCAACCCATATTTTAAATTATAAATATTATTTTTGGATTTTATACGACTACGTGATTTCGGTGCATACATTTCTGATGATTGATTTTATGTGCATTTCACGACATGCACGTGAGGGTTCGATGTTGTACCGTATTTGTACGGTGACACCTTACGGTGTCGGATGAGTGGGGTAGAGTGACCTTTACTGTCGTCGAGGTTAGACTCGTGTAGCACCTGGTGGGAGAGGGGGTTTGCGACACCCATCTACTCGGGATTGAGCCACCCGAGGTGCACACCACCGGACATTATTTGGCTCAGGGACGGCCGACAGATTTGAGATTCCTGTCTACCCGGGTTGGTGGTAGGCCACTCGGGGAAAAGTCGTCGGGTTGAGATTGTGTGCGGAAGGAGCGACACGGTACGGCCGGCGTGGGCTACCGCATGATTATGGCGTACCTTGCCATTGCGCGCGTGGGTGCTGAGTCTAGCCGAGGGCCCTATTATGTGATGAGACGTGTGATAGGTTGAGCGTGCATATTTCATGTGTGAGGACATGGGATTGGGTTGAGTGAACGCACGCATACATTGCATGTTTTTACTACCACCTACTGGGCATTTTTGCTCAGGGTTATATTTTTCAGGTGGGACTGAGCCCGACACCGATACGTGTCAGGGTTGAGATATAGGCTGGCTGGCGGCGGTGACTCCACGGGCTTTTGCGGGCGGAGCGGTACATGGGACGCGACCTGTGGAGAGGAGTAGGATAGTGTAGTCGGGTTTTGATTTTTGGGGCTTCGGCCCGTTGTATTATATTGACGTATTTTGTAAACCCGACTTAGTAGTTATATCTGTATATTATTTCTTATAAAAAGTTTTTATAAATCGGGTCCTCCGCGACTTTCGTTGCGGAAATCCGCCAACTATTCTAATTAGGAAGTAGGGTCGCCACAAGTGGTATCAGAGCGTTAGGTTTTAGGTTCTGAAGACTGTCCATGTACTGCCGCTCAGAAGCCGGGAGAACCAGCCTCGCCTGTAGGTATTACATGTTTTGGCGTGATTACGTGTTCTTATTTGCGTATTTATGTATTATATAGTATCTGGAAATGTCGAGAGGAAGACCTAGGCGCGAGTTTGTGGGAGAAACGAGTCGACGGGACGAACCTGAGTCCTCGACTCGCGAGCGCGATACTATCCACCGTCTGACTGAACTGATCCAACGTCACTCAGACCAAATCAATGACCTGATCAACCATCGGAGCTCATCTGAGCACCGTTCCTCCCCGCAGCCTGCTCGCGTGGAAATCATTGGGGAGAGATTTCGTAAGCTTAATCCTCCTAACTTTGCCGAGGCCGCCAACCCTGCGGTGGCCGAGGACTGGATCGGCACCATTGAAGATCTGTTTGTTTATAGTCGCGTGCCGAACAATGAGAAGGTGTTGTGTGCCGTTTCCCTGCTTCGGGGAAGCGCGCGGTTCTGGTGGAACACCGTGAAGGTGTTAGAGGATCCTGCTACCATGTCGTGGGGAGCGCTTTAGGGAACTGTTCTACGAAAAGTACTTCACTGCTCATGACCAGGAGCAGCGAATGTACGACTTCATGAATCTGAAGCAAGGGCGAATGCCGGTTGCGGAATACATCCGCAGATTTGAGGAGTTATCCCGGTTTGCTACTCATCTCGTAGCGACGAATGCTCTAAAAGTTACGAGATTCCTTCGGAGACTGAAACCCGAATTCTACCGAGATCTCAGCGTGGCGGGTGTGCGCCAGCTGGAATTCCGCCAGGCGACAGAGCGTGCCTTAATAGCTGAGCAGGCGGAAGAAGTGGTGAGGGAGTCCCAGGAAGCGAACCGGAAGAGAGAGAGCCAGCAGGGAGGAAGCAGCCAGAAGCGGCAATTCTTCGGCAAGGGTCCGAAGAATAAAGGTAGTCGACCAGGCCAGCAGATGTGGCGTCCGAATTTTAGCCAGGGACCGACCAACGTTCCTTACCACCAGCGACGCCAGCGCCACAGTGCCAGCAGTGCGGACGAAATCACTTTGGCATCTGCTACGGACCACGACCAGGCCTGAATCTACAGTGTTTCCGGTGTGGAAAGACTGGGCACACTGCACGGAACTGCACGGAAGGTCAACCTCGACTGCAGAATCAGCCGCAGAATCTGATTCGACCTCCACCTGTGCCTGCATGAGTTTTCACACTGACCAACGAGGAGGCGGAGGCGAACCCAGCCGTAGTGACTGGTACGTTGAATATCTTTCACGTACCCTCTTCCATTCTGATTGATTCCGGAGCCACACATTCGTTTGTGTCGGCAAATTTCGTGACCAGGGCGGGAATATATCCCACCTATTCCTCCTGCAATTTCATAGTATCCCTACCACACGGAGATCCAACTCGGACCAACTTGGTGGTAGAGAATTGTCGTGTTAGGATAGAAGGGAGGGAATTAGATGTGGACCTAATAGTGATCCCGATGAATGATTACGACATCATATTCGGGATGGATTGGCTCTCGAAATACGGAGCCATCATTGATTGTTCGAAGAAAGTAGTTAGATTCCGATCACCCGAGGGAGAAGAATTAAAATTTTCGGGAAAGAAAAATGGTACGTTAATCCCTCGGATTTCTGCTTTGAAAGCTCAGCGACTCGTTAATACGGATTGTAAATCTTTCCTAGTTTTTGCGGTAAAAGCTGAGGAGTCTTCTCAACCGAAACTTGAGGAGGTTCCAAGAGTGAATGAATATCCCGATGTGTTTCCCGAGGATCTTCCGGGGTTACCGCCGGATCGGGAAATTGAATTCGTAATTGATCTTGTGCCTGGAGCTGCCCCAATCTCTAAATCTCCGTATCGGTTAGCACCGAACGAGTTACGAGAACTGAAGGAACAACTGGAAGATTTGTTACAGAAGGGTTTCATTCAACCCAGTTTCTCGCCTTGGGGAGCCCCAATACTTTTTGTTAAGAAGAAAGACGGGTCGATGAGAATGTGCATCGATTATCGTGAACATGAATAAGTATCCGTTGCCAAGAATAGACGATATATTTGACCAATTACAAGGGGCGACGGTATTCTCGAAGATTGACCTGCGTTCCGGTTATCATCAATTGAAGATCCGTGAAAAGGATGTTCCCAAAACTGCGTTTAGCACGAGGTACGGCCACTACGAATTCTTGGTCATGCCTTTCGGGCTAACAATTGCTCCTGGCTGCCTTTATGGATCTGATGAACCGAGTATTTAAGGAATTCCTAGACCGTTTCTTTATCGTCTTTATAGATGATATCCTCATATACTCGAAGACGAAGGAAGAACACGAGGAACATCTAAGAACGGTCCTTGGAATCCTGCGGGAGAAACAGTTGTTCGCCAAGTTTAAGAAATGCAAATTCTGGTTGGAACAAGTGGCATTTTTGGGGCACATCATTTCCGGGAGCGGAATTTCAGTGGACCCCAGCAAGATTGAAGCGATAGACAAATGGCCACGACGACTACTCCCACGGAGGTTCGAAGTTTTCTCGGGCTTGCTGGATATTATCGAAAGTTTATCAAAACTTTTCCAGCATTGCCTCGACACTCACAAACCTAACGAAGAAGAATGTTCCGTACAAGTGGACTGAAGAATGTGAGCAAAGTTTCCAAGAGTTGAAGAAGAGACTGACAACTGCTCCAGTCTTAGCAAGAGTTGAAGAAGAATGTGACGCCTCGAAGAATGGCTTGGGGTGCGTGTTAATGCAGAATGGGAAGGTGATTGCTTACGCCTCCCGACAGTTGAAACCGTATGAGAAGAATTACCCCACCCATGATCTTGAACTCGCCACAGTAGTGTTTGCTCTAAATATCTGGCAACACTATCTGTACGGGGAAAGGTGCGAGATCTTTACGGATCATAAAAGCCTAAAGTACTTCTTCACACAGAAAGAGTTGAATATGAGGCAAAGATGATGGCTCGAACTAGTGAAGGACTACGACTCGTGAATGCGACTTGTGCGGAAGAAACGGTCGGTGTTGTGCTTCTCAAGCTTAATTAAGGTACTCAATGGTGTGGATGCTTCTGAGCAGTTGCCCATACTGAACCTCTTTAGCAGCTCTCTTGTGTACTTCGCCTGGTTGATGAAGGTTCCGGTTTCGAGCTGCTATACTTGAACTCCTAGAAAGAACGTCAGTTCGCCCATCATGCTCATTTCGAACTGGTCTTGCATCAGCTTAGAAAACCGCTTGCACAGCTTCGAGTTGGTTGACCCAAAGATGATATCATCAACATAGATTTGTACGATTCCCCCTTAGTATACCGGAAGAGTGTCTTATCTACACTCCCAATTAAGAACTCATTATTTGTTAGGAACTTAGATAGAGTCTTGTCCCAAGCTCTTGGTGCTTGATTGAGTCCATAAAGAGCCTACTTCAACCGATACACGTGATCTGGGAACTCATGGTTTGTGAAATCGGGATAATTCAACTTCTTGTTGAACACTCATTTGGTTCCAATCACCGTCTGAGTAGGTCGTGGAATGAGTATCCAGACATCACTTCGAACTGGTTCAGCTCTTCCTGCACAGCTGCGATCTAGTCAGCGTCTTTTAGTGCAGCTTCAATCCTTGATGGTTGCACTTGAGAGACGAACCCGTGGATAAACATATTGGGTTTGGATTGGTGTCTAGTCTTCATTGGTGCACTTGGATTACCAATGATAAGTATCTTTGGTAGTACTGTCAATTTGGCGGGGCGGGCCGACCAAAGCCCGTCTTCTGGCGGGGTGGGGCGGGCTGACCCGCCTTCTGGCGGGCCTAAAAAAATTGGGACCGCCCCGCCCCGCAGCGGGCCGCGGGCCTGGCGGGCCAGACCCGTCCGCCACTAAAATATATATTTTTTAATTTTTTGTTTTATTTTTAAATTTTAATTTACTAATAATTTTTTATTAATTGTGGTATTTATTAAAAATTATGGATAAGTATGCTATTAATTATATGGTTGATAATAAATATGGTATTAATTACATATAATTAATGAATCATTAATTACATTACCTAATTAATTATATATTTATTATCTATAAAATATATATATATAGAAAATATATAATTAAGAGATTGGCGGGCCGGCCCGCGGGCTAGCCCACCCCGCCCCGCCAAAGCCCGCCGAGGCCCGCCCCCTGGCGAGCCAAAAATATTGAAGCCCAACCCGCCCTTTTGGCGGGGCGGGGCGGGGCAGGGCAGGCCGCGGGCCGCGGGCCATATTGACAGCACTAACTTTGGTGATTAGCTTATCCACTTGATGGATTCCCCCTCAGTTTGATCTTCCTCCTGAGGATTAACGAATTCCACTTCTTCTACGGTTTTTCTGGTAACGATCTAGTCTGAGCCTCATTCTCATCCACTGGTTCGTACTGAATTGGCATTTCTTCTAGAATTTGTTCATTTGAGCCTCCGGTATCGTCGTCTTCAGTTGACTTATTTCCTTGGGTGCACATACTGGTTCGTCGTCTTCACTGGAATCATCTACATTCCGGACTTCCAGCTGGTTGCTCAGCCTGTTGATGTTCCGTGGAGTGTTATTTTCGGTCTGAGATTCTTCAAAGACCACGTGGGGATATTCTTCAATGCTCAGGCCTTGCAGTTGAACACCCGGTACGCCTCACTGGTTGATGAATAGCTCATGAAGAATCATTCGTCAGCCCGGTTGCGAAGGTGGCTAGGTGGCTCTTCCCATTATCATGGATGAAACACATGCTTCCAAAGGTTTTGATGTAACAATGGAAGTGATGTTACCATTCCAGATTTCATATGGCGTCTTCCCTTACTCTTGCATATCATTGACCGGTTCTGCGTATAGAAGGGGGTATTGATAACTCTTGCCCAGAAATTCTGTGAGACGTCTGCATCGGCCAGCATGGTCCTAGCTGCTTCCTTGAGCGTCCGATTTCTCCTCTCAGCAACTCCATTTTGTTGAGGTGTCCTGGCAGCAGACAACTCATGGCTTATGCCATGGTCCTCAAGATAGGATGTTAATGTATAATTAAGGAAGTTAGTTCCTTAGTCCGTCCTAATTGTTTTAATTTAAAGTTCTTTTCATTTTCAATTCTTTTGAAAAGTTATATTAGTTCAGTTGGAGTTTGATCTTTAGTCTTAAGAAAAATGACACAGGTGTACCTAGAGTAATCATCTACAACAACTGGTGTGTACCTAGTTCCCGCTAGACTGGTTAATGAGACCGGACCAAAAAGGTCAATATGTAATAGATCAAGATACTAATCTGACAATGTATTTTCTTTACTCTTAAAGGTTGATCTAATTTGTTTACCTAGCTGACACGTTGAACTGATTTTATCTTTAACATATACAGATTGCGATACACATCTAACGTTATATTTACTTAAAACCAATATTGTTTTAAAGTTTAAATGGTTTAGTCTTTTATGCCATAGCCAACTTTTGGACTCACCGGCTACTAAACACGTTGGAATATGACAGGATTCCCCCTTACTTGTTGGGGTTTCCTTTCCCTGTGGGATGTAAGGGTTAATATTAGTATTTCCACTTATCGGTTGTGGTATAACTCTTCTCGGTGGGACTGAGAGTTTATTATAATAATTATTATTGTTATTTCTTTTATATCGAAGTCCAGTCCTCCTAGAATTGATCTCTAGTGAGATCGGACCTGGCGTATAGTCCGATGGTCGTACAAATTTTATTACTTTGGATAAGGCAGGTGGTTGATGGGACGTTGAGGCTTCCTCAATGTTCGTTTGCTCCTGCTAACCAAGATCGGTCTGGTCATTGGTGTCCTTCAGTATACCCTGAAGGCAATCGAGCATTCGTGATGATTTAGTCCATGACTGGACTATGGTTGATAAGTTTTGATTCTCAGAGGCATTCTGTCTGGTCGCCTCTTTCAACCTATTGTATTCCTCCTCTAGTTGACTGATCTTTTCAACTAGAGTTCCGGTATCCTCTTGTACCAGTTTCTTGCCCTTTTCAGCTTCTCTGAGCTTGACATAGATTTTTCGTCATCTATCATGTCTTGAAGTGCTTCCATTAACTCTTCGTAGCTGAACTCCGGATTTGACTGGTCAACCTCCTGGGTTAGATGCCCTGCCACGAGAGATGCAAGTTCTTCCTCGCTCTCATGTTCGCTCAACTCTTCCTCTGAGCTCGACTGTTCTGAAGCGATATCATCCCATTTGCGATTGCTTTTCTCGGCCACTAGCGTGCGGGATTCCTTCTTTCTTTTAAATCTATATTTCTCTGCCTCAGTTCCTTTGTCTTTGTCTCTTTTGTTTTTGGGGCAGTCTGCAGCGAAGTGTCCCTTCCTGCCACATTTAAAACATGTGTTAGGGTCCCCACCCCTATTAGCATACTTACCTCTTGAAGTCTTATTCGGAGATGTTTTCATGAACTTTAAGAACTTTATGGTGAAGAGAGTCATCGCTTCACCGCTCATCTACTCAGCATTATTTGAGGAGGATGTTTCTGCTATGGCTAGTGTTTTGACCGGTTGGTCCGGTGTCGAATCCTCCAATCTTGTCTGGAGTTCGAACTCATATGCCTTTAGATCTGCAAAAAGACTGTAACGCCACGCTTTTCTAATATCTTATTGCAGCTATTAAATTTTTCGCATAAAATTTTTCCCTTTCCATGACCATTCCTTCAAACATAAACGGGTGCGTACATATGGTCTAGTCACTTTTACACATAACATACACACATTAACGCATTGGACGTATTTAAACATCATGCAATGTTACCCTTATTTTTCTTAATATACATGCACACGATGACCAAAGGGGATAGGATGAGAGCGTAGCCGACCGACCTTGAAAACATGCTCTATGAGAGAATGTGCTCTACGATGCCTGCTAAATATCTACAAACTGTGGAAACAACTTCACTGAGTATGATCGCAACATGCTATTCCATGATATCATCATAATAAAAACTGTATTTCGTAGTAATAAACTTCCACTGATGTTCGCGTAATAAACTGTAACAAGTAATCATCTCATTTCTATTAATATTCAAGTAAACAATTTCGTCATATAATAATCATAACAAAGAATCAATTTCTTTCATCAATGGTTTCGTAGACCATCCCAAACGTCATTCGTAAAATCTGCAAATTAAATATGAAGAATAAAACTGTAACAAGTAATCGGTTCCTTTCCGTTAATGTTCATGTAAATAATTCTTTCATATAATATTCCCTCATGTAACCATCGCTTATAAGTCATCATATAACTATCGTTCAAAATCCGTAGATCAAGTACAACAAATAAAACTGTAATAAATAAACAATTCTTTTCCATTAGTGTTCACGTAAATAATCTTTATCACATATTCCGTCGTAAATAGCATAACAAATAAGCAATTTCTTTCCATCCACGTCCATGTAACAATTTCAGAAACTGTAATAATCAATCAATCCATTTTCGTGAATGTTGTAACATCACAATCACCTAACCATGCCTTTCCATCGAATTTCATACGAACTTCTCACATCAACTTTCATTTCAATCACAAAATCACGTTACGATTACTCATAAAGCATCCAATCACATGACCATTATCCGTAGGATCCGTAGATCGTATGCATTCTATATGCTCGTGCACTTTTGATACTCCCGTTATGAACCAGTTAGACACGTACTATCAACCCCGTAGTGGCCCATGCATAGAGCTGTCAAACTAGCTCGCAGCCCGCGTACCGGCCCGCCCCGCCCTGCCTATGGGGCGGACTGGGCTGGGATTTTTAAGGCCCGCCAGAGGGCGGGCTAAACGGGCTAGCCCGCGTGGGCCGCGGGCTAGGCGGGGCGGGCTGGACCGCGGCCGGCCCGCCATATTTTATATCAATTGATTTTATAAAATAAATATATATTTATTTAAACAGAGGAATTAATTAATAATTTTATTTATCATTAATGGTGCATTTATTAATTAATACATAATTAATGTATATTTAAATTCAGAATTATATAAATTATTCTTAATTAATTAAAAAGTTCAAATAAAAAATTTTAAAAAAAAATTTCATGGCTGGCGGGGCAGGCTGGGCTTCAAATTTGAAGGCCAGCCCCCCCCCCCCCCCCCCCCCAAACAGCGGGATTTGGCGGACGGCGGGCTAGCCCGCCCCGGCCCGGCCCATTGACAGCTCTACCCATGCATGGGACTTTGTAACCCTACATATATCCCCCGATTTGTAGGGGTCTAACCGTAGATATCGCCCGATTTGTAGGGATGTAGCCGTTGAATGTAGTCTGAAGTCGTAGCAGTCATAACGGTTTCTCCTTTTGTTTCATGTATGTATGCCATACTATTAATGCAACCTTGTATGATACCATTAAATGTAACTCAACTATCGCACGTAGACACGTAGCGATTAAATCAAGTCCATTACGTATTTCACCTAAAACACGTCGTAGCTGTACAACTCAAGTTAATTCCTTCTAGAACGTAAATCACAGTGTCATCGATCATTGGATTCACATAAAGCACTTAGAAAGAATCTTTAACCTTGTATGATATATATCAATACCCTAACCAGTCGCACATATCACATGGTAGCACGTCGTATCCACATAAATCACGTAAATTCCATATAACACGTCGATCAAGAAACCTTCGACCAATCATAATGGTTTCTCCTTTCATTATTATGCGTATGCAAATGCCATGCCTTTAACCTTGTACAACATATATTCCGTGCAACCATTCACATATACCACACAACCACATATTATAGGCACATAAATCCAATCAACTTCATATAACACTTATATCATAAACCTATAAATCAATAAATTCATATAAAGCATAAAAACACATAAACCACATACAAAAACGGAACACATGTTGCATATCATACTCATAATATGGTTTGAAGTCCCGTTAATCGTTCGACTTTGTCCTTGCCTTTTCAGATTCCTGGCAGTCCCGTTAATCGTTCGCCTTGGTCGTGGCCTTTTCAGATTCCTGGCAGATTCCTGAAATGTAGCGGTTACAGTCCTTCTTAGCCTTGAACTCAAACTTAGAACTTGGAAATTCCCCTATAGAGGTTTTTTTTTCGTAAATATAAAACCCTAAAAGGAGGTACGTGTGTGATATGTATACTTTATCTCATAATTACTACTATCTATATATGCATTTGAACGGTAAGAATATCAAACAACTTTGTTTCAAGATCGACGACTTACAAAATAATAACTTCGAAAATCATTTAGAGTTCGAATATATGTTTCGAAATATATAATGGTTTCGAAATTCACATGTAAGTCAAAAATCCAATAGGTTTAGAATTTCTTAGTTTCGAAAATAAATTAGCTTAGAAATTGAACAAGTCTCGAAATTCTATATGTAGTTCGAATCATACCTAGGAAACCCTAAGTTTCGAATTTCTTTCTTTTCTTAAGTTTCACAATTCGTTACTCCCCGAATTTTAAAATTTTCGAAACCCTTTTCTAGTTGAGTTTCGAAGCTCTTTCCACTAGTACGGACGCAGTGATTAGCCACGGCACTATAGGTGACGGTTGTGGAAAAATCGTCGCCTAAAGGGAGCGGAGGAATATTTTGTTATTTAGTTTACCCGATGGTTATTATGAAACAAGCGTCGCGTATTGTCATCCGGCACTATAGCGACGGTTGTCAGGTAAAGCCGTCGCGTATTTTTAAGCTGTTTGCGACGGTTTTTTCATAGAAACCGTCGCCTTTGTTTTCAGCGACGGTTACGGGGAACGACCGTGGCGTAATGTTTATATAAGTCCCTCTTCTTCTTCCTCAGTTATGTTTTTTTGGTCCGAAAATGAACGCGATTCTCGGCGAATTCCGACATTCTCCGGCGACTCCAATTCCGACTATTTCCCCTCTGCTTCGACGCGGCAGCTCGATTGGTGGCTGACGATTTATCCCATCTTCGATTTAGGTATTTTTTTTCTCCCTTTCAACTCGTTTTTCTGTGAAATTGACGATGAGCATGCATTTTATGTTAATTAAGTCGAAAATAGGGGCGATTTTAGATTAGTTCATGTTGATTTGTATTTTAATTTCGAAATTCGGTGAATTTGGGGCTGTTTTGGTTCGAAATTAGGGTTAAGTCACGGTTTCGGTTGATGTTTTTGTCGATTTGGGTGCAATTTCGTGTATTCTTTGTTGTTTCATATTTAGAGTTCGAACTTGGGCGAATTGGGGCTGTTTTTGGTTCGGGAAATTAGGGTTAGGTCGCGAATTGGGTTAATTTTTTGTCGATTTAGGTGCAATTTCGTGTATTCTATGTTGTTTCATACTTAATATTTTAGATTCTGCGAATTTGGGTTGTTTATGTTCCGAAAATTAGGTTTTTCTGTCACTCTTTGGTTAATTTTGTAGATTTGGGTGCAATTTCGTGTTACCTAATGTTGTTTAATTTGAGATTGGGCGAATTTGGGGTGTTTTTCTTTTGAACTTAGGGGTTTGGTCACGGTTTGGTTGATTTTTTGTCGATTTGGGCTAGTGTGGAAAGTAAGGTTTCACCTTTGAAATAAATTTATTTGACATAGTGTAGGTGATTTAGAGTGGATCGATGTTGGATGTGTAGTAAGCGGACAACAACCGAGTATTTGGCTGGTGTTGAGCAATTTATGAAATGTGCGGAAACTAATAGGAGAAAAACGAGACAATCGAAGATTTCTTGTCCGTGTCGTAACTGTAATAACATGAGATAGTGGAGTAGTGATATTGTTCGAGAACATTTGATAGTGACTGGTTTTAAACCCGAGTACACTAATTGGATATGGCACGGTGAGGTTGTCGTCGCTGAAACTAGTTGTGCGGGGGAAGGAACTAGTACAAGAGTGCCACTTAACGATGACGATGATTTTGTAGCTGACAATTCATCTGACGACAATGAAGAGATGTTGCGCGATGTTCAAGAGGATTATGAAGAACGACCTCCTATATTCGATCATCTAGTTAGGGACAATAGTATTCCATTATACGACGGATGCTCAAAATACACCAAATTGTCTGCCGTGTTGATATGTGCGACTGGTGATCCATTTATCTTATCAAAATCTTATAGTTTCCTAAGATACGACTGATGCTGAATATCAGTGCGCAATTAGAGGTTGTCGCTCTTGGGACGGTTGTTCCCAGACTTGCTCAAATTCATAACGTCCCAGTTGCGAGCGACAAGGTCGTTGCCACGATCGATATTCTTGCTAACGGAAAGGATGAGGTCCGACTCCCGGTACCAACAAGTGATCTTGTCACGCTGGGAGAGGCACAAGGGAGCTTCGTACAATGGCCGAAAGCTCTGATACATTCGCAGGATGGGGTAAGAAACACAATATATTAAATATATATGGATTTTTTTCCCATTTTGAATATATGTCATATGTAGGCACCTCTCGCCTCATTGTCACCTAACACACGGAAGGGGAAGGGGAAGTCCTCCAGCATCCCCAACGAAGATGACATCGCATGCCTTGATTTTGAAGTGGTTAGAACTCTAGGCGAAAAAAGTCGGTATGTCTTCGATTCACTCTCGTCGCGCCCAGATCGTCTTAGCGTTCATTTTACGTTCTTTACGAACGAGGTGTATTATAACCCGCTAAAAGAGGATTTTCGAACGTACATAGACATGAAGGGTACTCGGGATTTTTTAGACGTGTGAGTTTGGATGATTCAATTATCCAGCTTTTCATGAGGTATAATCGTTATCGTTACTAGTCATTTCAGTAATTAGCACTATTATTTTGTAAATTTTACTTTTTTGGGAATTTCAGATATCTACATAACCCGTCATTGCCGTTCCAGTTCTTAAACCCAAGTCGTCTAGGTTTGTTGACCAGAGAGCCGGCCGACATAGACTACTACGCTGCGGCCTTCAAAGAATCGTGGACGTCATGCAGTTATTTTTTTGCACCCCACTGTGAGATGTAAGCATTGATATTATTATATTTTTTCTTCACACATTAATAGTTTTTTGTATATAAATTAAATTTTGAGCTTATTTAGGGACCATTGGGTTTTGTTGGTCGTCGAGTTCGCTTCGAACACAGTATTTGTGTTCGATCCAATGATGCTAAATGCAGGCGTTAGAAAGCTAGCTATTCGTGACCGACTGAACATGTAAGTTTTATTAAATTAGTAATAATTTTTTTTTAATATAATAATGTTGGTATACTATGAATTTCAGGGCGATAAAGTCGGCGATGCTCGTGGGTGCCGTTCAAACTAAGAAGGCAAAATCTCCCGCTAGTTGGAAACGATGCAAGGTTAGTATATCTTTTATGATTTTGCAAAGTTGTTCCTAAGTATACTTAAACATTGGCTATTAATTTATTTATTATTGTTAACTAGTGCCCTCAACAACCGAGGACAAGTGAATTGTGTGGCTTCTACGTTATGCGGTACATGTACGACATCTTTAGAGCTATCGGACAAGCCACAACAACTTGACGACGGTATATTTAAAAATATACTACCTCCGTCCCACTTATTTCTTCCCATCTTTCTATTTCGGGCGTCCCACATAATTCTTCCCATTTCCATTGGTAAAAAATTATCCCACTCATTAAACTAATTACACCATTAATATTAAAAAAAGTCTTCTTGATTTGCGTGTCTACTAATAACTTTTCTCTCTCCATACCTCAAAAGGTGTACTATAATATTAAAATAATGTGGTTTCTTAATCTCCGTGCCCATTAATCTTTGGGAAGAAATAGCCGGGACAGAGGAAGTAACTACCTGCTTCATCTGAGTTTGGTTTTTATGCTTATCGTACTTCTTATGCTTATCGTACTTCTTGTTCACATTTTCTAGATGCTACAAGACTTCGATTACGATTGGGATGCGATAGAAGAAGTACGTGAGCTATGGTCAGAATATTTTCGTACCGCATGTCTAGTTGAGTGATTGTTTTTGGATCTTTATTACCGTGAACTTGTTTATGTGGATTTTATTAGATCGAGGATGAAAATTGTGTTAATTTGATTGTTCAATGGAATTATTTTGATTTTTGATGCTATAGTGTTGTTTTGGAAAATTTGTTGGTGTGATTTGTTGATTATTAGGAATTCTATTATAAAAGCAGAAATATGCAAAAAAAAAAAAAAAAAGTTGTGACGGTCGTTAAGCAACAACCGTCGCGTAAAGCCTATAAACACGCGACGGTTGTTAGCGAAAACCGTCGCGTATTGTGAACTTCTAGCGAAGGTTACTGGAAAAAAAACCTCCGCGTATAATCTCTTTACGCGACGGTTTCCGACAACAACCGTTGCATATTGTTACGTTTACGCGACCCTTTACGACCATCGCGTATAATCCGTACTATACGCGACTGTGTTGTCTGCGACGCTGCGAAACCGTCGCCTATCATCAATAACGACCATCGCCTATTACGTATTATGTACTAGTGTTAATAACATCTGAAATTCTCTTAAGTTTCGAAAATACAACTTATGTGTAATACTAACTATGACAAAGACCTTTACCTACTATCGATCTTAAATTACGTCTTAAAGTTTTCGAACCCTTTAATTAGACTTGTTTCATATTTCTCAAGTCTTTCGAACTCCATCCAATCTTGAAATGTATCTTGGAAATTTCGAACTTAGCCTAAGTTTCGAATTTCTCCTTGGCTATTTATTTCAAAATTCTTCTCCTACACTAAGAAAAATTCGAAACGACACTTGAATTACAAAGTTCCACTCCTAATTTTCACAAATCATGCTTATCTGAAAAATCCTAACTTATTGTACCTTATGCAAAATAGTATTATCTTCTATGCATATACCATGAAATTAATTTGCAAACATTTCAATTCGTGTAAATGCATGAAATCATGATTTGAAGTTTCGGTTCCTGAAAATTCTTCCCCCTTATAAAATTTTGTCCTCGAAATTACATACCGATATCAGTAAGTAACCATTGATAATGTGCTTTCATATTCTCTTTCGTTTCCTATGTAGTTTCACGGATCGAATGATTCTTCCATCTTACCTTCACCAGCGAAACACTTTATTCCGAAATTGTTTCTCGGCATATTCAAGAGTTTCCACTAGTTCTTCTAATACTTGTTGACTTTTCGTATCCCAACAGACCGGACTTCAACCCTTTTCAACTGAATAAGGCTTCGTACCGTGCCATCCCAACACTTAATGATACGTTCTTTCTGATTGTCCATCCATCTGCATATGAATGCCATAGTAAAATATAATTTAGTCCCGAGCACTTCCTTCATTACTTTCATTCCCCGTTAATTTTTTTCTGCTATATTAGCTAGCTTCCATCCTTGAATTGAACTTGTTTAATTCGTTCCCTCGTAGTAGAACGAATCACCAGCGAAGTACAAATAGCACCAGTATCGTTTACTTTTATTTTGATATTCATTTCCTCACTAACGACTTCATACTCCAGGTATACTCTGTTTACTATGACTGATTCACCCTTTGCAGTCAGACATGTAAGTCATTCTCCGTACTGATACTGGTACTGACTAAGATTATTATGAGTTACGTAATATTTGCATAGTGATTTCGTCGGCCCCTATGATTTCTTGATGAGGAAAACAAATTTTTTTTCTCCACCTCATACATCGCCAAATTCATAAGTCCAAAATATCCGCCTCATTAATGGGGAAGATGAGTTGTGCTGATCGTTAGGTGTTGTTGTTTTCTCACAAAAACACCTATAAATGGGAATCGTTCATTGAGGCTAAAAGGATATCATAGCACTCTCTGTATAGACATCATCCCTTCTTTGAACATTATCGTTTTTCCTTTTGGCTTCTCTATGGATTATCTCGACAAGCTTAAACTCGAGCTAGCGATTTACGGGGGTTTACTCGGAATCGCAATAGCGATCTTCGTATATTGGGTCATCACGAGATGCACCTACTCCATATATTAAAGAAGTTTACTTCTTAGCCTATCGATGTTTATCTCAGTTCGTTCCTCTTTTGTCTTTCGTTACTATGAGCTTGGCTATATGTACTTTTGTGTGATGAACCATGTAAATATGAAGGAACAATAATTATATATAATTTTATGCACCAAGCATCTGAACACTATACTTCCTTTGTTTCCTCTTATGGCACTTTTCAGTCTCACGATTATCAGAAAGGAGAAATTTATTGACAATCGAGTTGCAGTTTATCCCGCCTAAGTAAATAAATCCTAATATGAAGAAGAAATATTCATTGCTCCTTGTCGAATAGCTTTGTACATTTATTAACCTAGGCTCATTATACGTCTTTTCCATTTTCCCACTAGACGAGTCTTCGTCTGCACTTCTTTTACTACTTTGAAAATTCCTCGAATCTATTTCTAAACTTTTTTAGCACGAATAACTATTCCGAAATTTTCCCATACAACTCCATATCTAATTGCATGATACAATTCAAATCGTATAACTAAGTCTTGCCTCAATTATTCAGTATTTATTCATTCCAGTGACAACCCTATGGTATGCATAATGAGATAGTGTAAATGCATGAAAATGATTTGAAGTTTCGGTTCCTGACAAAGACCATGAAGCATTAGTTTGCTTAAGTCCTTAGACTCTCGCATGACCATGGTTTTTATGTCCTATTCTCGTGGGAGTGCCTTCATGACTTCGATAGCCATGTCCCGATTCTCAAGCTATCTACCTAGAGCCAAGATCGTCAATGATGGAGCAGAGCTGCTCCTCAAAGTCAACCATCATTTCCCTTGCTTCATCTTGATGGTGTCGTATTTTTGAATGGCAACGACGAGCTTGTTTCTCTCGTCTCGTAAGCCTTCGCAAATTTGGCAGAGCTTGGCCCATACCTCATTTGCGGTTTGCCACATCATGACCTGCCTAAATATACCCATGTCCAATGTCTTGAACAAGGTATTTTTGGCAATATTATCGAGGTTTGCCTTTCTCCTCTCGGCTATGGTCAGCTCGCTCCTTTACTTTAGGACTTCTTGCGGCTCTGTGGGGTTTGCCGCATGCCGTGGATTTACTTTCATGATTGCGTGCGGTTCCATTGTTATCACGTCCTACATCTCGTCATCTTGTGCGCATCGATTGGTCATCATTTTGATTATCCTTGCTGCTAAACATAGGAAGTTTGTTTGATGAAGTCATCGTTAGTTATACGTGAATATCAAGCAACCCTCTCTGATACCACCTGTTAGGATCGGTTTACGTGTTTAGAGGGTGTAATAAACACTTATCAGAATTTTCAATTCGGAACCGGTTAACCGGTTAACGTTAAATATCGGTGCTTCATATTCGTGGGTGCGACTTGTGTGGAAGAAATCGGTCGGTTTTGAACCAAGCCCGGATGTGAGATGTGGCGTGTGTGGTTGCGAAAGATACAGAGTTTGTTTCAAGAAGTTCGGAGCAAAATCTCCTACGTCTCCGCTTCTTCCCTGCAAGGAAGGTATCACTAGAAGCCTCAGTTACCTTTGTCGTACAACCTCCTTAGCTAGGCCGATTGAATACAACCCCCACGGCTATATTATACTAAATAAACTCCGAGACAACTTTTTACAGTCCGTCTCTTTCAAGAGCTTTTTACAGTCCCTTGAGAAAAATTCACTTACTAACCGATTTGGTATAGTACAGTGAAGACAACACCTATGTTCTTTTCTTAGCTTTGAAAGCTTGAGCTTGATCTCTCGTTCTTAAAAATTCTAAGCAAAGTGTCGTTTGGTCTTCAGTTTGCTTCCCCTCTATTTATAGCTGGGTTTGAAGTTAAGCCCATTGTGAGATAGCTCTTGTGTATCGTCGCACAGAGCATTTATTAGCTTTACCCAAAACGGATATGTCCGGTTTTTGCAGAAGTTCGCGTTGTGCCTCTGCTTTCTTCCTTATAAGCTTGGCTTGACTTCAACTTGGCTTAGCTGACAGCCTTGTATTAATCGTCAGAAGTCTTCAACTTGTCGCGCTTCAATTGTGTTTGAATCTGTCCAGCGTGGCACGTCCGGTATCATGCAGTCCGGTCTTCAATGTAGTTCTGGTATGCAGTCTTGATCCGGTTTCTGATAGCGTTGTTGATCTGCTGGCTGTTACCAGTTTCACCTACGTCTAACCGGAATACTTATTAAGTTAAGTTCAGTCACCAAAACTAGTAATCTGAATATTTAAATTCACGATTTCTAGCACTTCAATTACTCAATACAGATACCAATTGCAATAATTTTTTATTATTTCATTTTTTATATAATTCCATAGGCATTTTAATTACTTAAGCATTATATTAATTACATAGAATAACTTTAGTGTTACAAATTTAATGAATAGACATTTTACTGATACAAAACCTTTTCTAGGGTCAGGTTTATGGATTGGGTGCTACTATTGGCACCCCTTAGGGGTGAAAAAACCTTGGAATTACGAAAGCTATTTACTCATTTGTTACAACATTGGAAACAAAAATAATATTTAATTTGGTAGGAGAAGACTAGAGTTACTTGCTCTTTCAACCGTATAGTATAATTAGATTAGTGACGTCATTCGATAATTATACCCATTAATATAGTTTTGAACATCAGTATTACTATTTTAACTTTTTTAGTAAAAAATTCTTTACTATTTTAACTTTTTTAGTAAAAAAATCTTATAAATATGTCTGTAGAAGTCATTTTCTTGAAATATACACAACAAATTACATGAAAAATGTATAATAAAATATGTACATATATACTTAATATGATGAAAATAAGTACTATTTTACTATTTAGTTTCTTTAGTAAATGTGTAATGAAACGTTATTTTTAAATATGTAAAAGGAAAATTTTTGTAGAGATATAAATTATAATATATGAAAAGCTAGATGAGTGAAATGATATAATTTTCAAATATAACAAAAAATTAATTTGTGATGATTTAATCAGAATAAAATAAAAATTAAACGATTAAATCATAATTACATAACGTTAAAGAAGGTAATTGGATAGTAAATTGACAATCCAAATAATAACTAAATCAATCCAATATAACATTACTAATACTACAATTAGAACGTAAATTTTTCTCATAACTGCGAATACGATTCTTGTATGGAGTTAATCATGCAGCTGCACACTCATATCTAAAATGAACCCACTGCGGCATTATAGTTGGCATTGGATACCCACCAGATAATAAAACTTTCAGGTAATGGTTACCGTTAACATGACCGATTGCGATGGCAATATCATGATACCATGGTGGTGGAGCAGACCGAAGTGGGAAGTGCGTCACACTGCCTCTATTACTTAAAACATGCAATATCACATTATACTTCGACGCAATCAAGACACCCATATCAGGCATAATCATCCAATGCTCAAAAGGCGCACACTTTTCTGTATCAAAAAAATTAAGCGAGTTGTTGTGAGCCATCCATTAGCACAAAACATGTCGACATATTCTTACTTGTGCATCTCTAGCTCTTCTAATAAATTACATCGAATGATAGGCCATGCATCTTCCTCAAGACCAAGACAGAGAGCGATTTCACGAAACCACAATTTCCTTCAAATCTTACATCTCGCACATGGGAGTATAAGAATGAAATACAGTTGGAAACTGATGAATATATGGATGAGAAGAAAATTGTTCATCCGATGGGCGTCGAGGTGGTTCTTCCCTTGGCGTTGGTGGATCGATCAATATGTTTGTTTCTGAAATCTTTAGCTTGAAAAGATGGCCGCCCACGAGTAGTATGAATTTTGGGTTCACAAACCAATGATGTTGTTGGTGTAATTACCTCCCTCAACTTCTTTAACAGACTGAACATTCCGGTTCTCGACTGTTGTTGAAATTGGACGCTAAACATTTGTAGCTCAAGATCACAACATAACTCGTCTTCTTCAAGAGATGTGCATGGTGAAAAGTCGAGCTTCCTCCAATATTGTTGCATGCTTTTATTAAAGCCAACTCCCTATCTGTGACAATAACGCGTGGAGCCATGCATCCGTCCATTGTCGATTTGAGACAATTCAACACCCAATTATGGTTGGAATTTTTCTCCTTATGCATCATAGCGAATGCTACACAGAACGTCATATTTGTAGAAGTTACACCAACAATTTCAAGGGGAGGCATTTTGTACCTATTTGTTTTGTAAGTCGCGTCCATCAAAAGCACATGTGGAAATGCACGCCATGGCTCTAACGATTTTGGGTGGGCAAAAAATAAATCTTCTAACTCATTGGTTGCACTATTTGAGCGACTTTAAAAAATGTAGCCTTCTTCGTGTAGGAAAGACATAACAACCTGCATTTGAGTTCCACCATTTTTTTCTGTCATCCGAAACTTTCGACGAGCATTATATGCAGAGGTTGAAACATTATCCAAATTCTGCTTCTTCAGTAATGACCAGTGTTTTAAAAAGCACTGGATCGCGCGCGTCGAGGCGCGCGATCGCGTTTTTTCACCAAAACGCTACGACGCGTGTTTTATTTAGCGTTTTTATTTTTTTTTTCAATTTTTTAAGTTTAGCGACGGTTTTTCCGTCGCAATATCCGTAGCAAATGTTTTATTTTTAACTCCTTTCTGTTTAGCGACGGGAAACATAAGCAGCTTTATTTTTAATTGGACAGATGTCGCTGAATAAAGACTCATACAGGTGGTAGGCGCACACTTTTTTTTTTATTTTTAATTCCTTTTTATTTAGACTTCCACCAATTAATTAAATTTATTTTGAGTAATTTATATAATAAAAAGACATAAGCATATCCAATTTATTCTTTGTTCTATGAAGATCATAATGACATCCCTATAATATATTTTATGATATCAGTATAATTTTTGATAGATAAATTATATTATTAGGCTTATTTTAATTGTGCTGATAGTAAATTGAAGAAGGAATAATTCTTTACTACGTTTATTTTGTTGTGGGCTTATATAAACTTTTTCATATATTATTCATATATATATTTAAATTTTTTATTTTAATCATTTAATATATGATTCATATATTTCATTAAATTTTTAGAGAAAATATTGTTTGTTTAGTCTCATAACTACAATAATATACATAAAAAATGACCAACATAACATATTTATATTTATTATATATTATATATATAATTTATTACATTATATGTAGATTACCCGAAATACTCACGCAATGCGCTACGCTATTTACGCTACGCGCTACCGGCACTAAACGCGACACACTACGCTATACGCTTTTTAAAACATTGGTAATGACAAAATGCCCCGTGGTTTCAAGTTCTTCCCTGATAAATCTTTCACTAGTATAGCCTCTTTCTCAGATAATCGCCTTGGATATGGATGGCCTTCTAGATCCATTGCAGGATCATGATTATGTATTCCACATATTACGAAGAGCTTTCAAAGATTTCCGCCGTTAATTTTCCTTTTAAGCTGAAATAGACAACCTTCTCGTGCCGGTATTTCTTGTGGAAATTCTTTTACTTTTGTAGATTCCACCACGATCACACTGAAACGGTTTTCGAACACTTTCCACTTTGAGTTAAGCTTTGATCTTCTAATAACAATCAGTAGCCAAGATTTATTCCAACATTTTGCAGCCAATCAACTAAAGTTTCTCTAGATTCGGACACCTGAAAAATAAAAGTACGTATTAAGAATAAAAAATTATTATATTAATATTAGAATACATTTTCGCTACAATTATAGAATAATGAATTACCATCTGTATAAAATTCAGAAGTGACAAGGGCATTCACATTATCAACTTTCGATTTTCATCGTCTTCGACTCTCTCGCAAATCTCATCCTCCTAAAATATGTACGAAACAAATATACAACATTATTCTTGCCGTAAAAATTTGAAAGCCTATCATTATTAATATTATACCAACCATATAAATATATAAAGAAAAGAATCGTACCGGAATCATGTTGGCTTTAAAAATACTTCGTCGGACTTTTCCATTTGTATGTAGTGATTTATGTATGTAGATTTCATTTTGTATTGGTTGTTATAAAATTTGATGTGTCTATATATAGTTAGTATAATTCAAATGCATGGGGACGTTCAAATCTCATTATAAATAAATGAATGACGATTAAATATTCAATATTTATAGTTCAAAGATATTCAAAGTTGTTAATTAGAGTTACAATTAAGGTGTTAGTCAAAAGACGTTTAAGACCTTATCAAAGTTTTAGTAAATTATAATTGGTCAAAAACATAATTTCCAAAGTTGCATTTATTTGTGTGATAATTATTAGGGGTTCCAAATAGAATACAGGGGGTCTATATAGAATTACCCTTATGGATTTCCTCCTCTGTGTCTTATAGAAACAATATTCTTATCTGGACCGGAAACCAACTCCTTCAAAACGGCCCCAAATTTGATTGCGAAAAAAAATGCATATTTTGTTTTATAGATCGAGCATATTTTATTGATTTAGCAGTAAAATGGACTACAATAAACTGTTCTCTTTTTTAGTTGTTCTTACTATAGTTAAGTTACGTTCAATATTACAGTTTAAGAAAATTACAAATTTCTCGAGTTCTAGAGACTATTAACTCATGCTCTCTCGTGGAGGTAGTATTCATTATTTTTGTGTACATCTCAAAATAAATGTGTAATCTTAGGTTCAATTTTTTTTTTCATCTAGCAGGTACAAGAATATATTTGAAGGACAAAATATAGTTCCATTGCTTTAGTTATAGAAAAGCACAAGTTAGGACAAAATTCACATCATAAATTGCCTCCCATTGAATTCCACCGATGAGGGTGCCTGCTCTTCTAAAGACAACGACTTACGGTATCATATACTTTCGAAGGATCAAGAATTTGAGTTCCATTTTTGTCAGAAGCCTTTCTCGACTTTGTTCGGATGCGAAATAAGATGGCGCGATTTGAAGATAGATTTCCAAGCGTTCAACGCCAAATGGTTTTCCGCTCCATGTTTTAGCAGAGGTAATGACTGTAATTGGGAGACGAGGAGTTATGGCTTGTATTTACTAGGCATCTTGAATCATCGTCGGGAAAAGTTGTAGGTACTAGGTGTTGCCCGTGCTACGCACGGTTTATATTTTGATACCAAATTTAAATAGTCCGATACAGTATTATTAGTTAGCTACCATATGATGTTGGTTTGGGAGGACCCGAGTCCGGTCCGCCTGCGACAGGAAAAAGCCATGCTTGTGTCGTTATCGAGGACCGCACCAGTGTCAGACTGTGCATTTGCGCGACCATGATTTCTTCAGGCTGCATCTGGATAAGAATGTGAATTATTTGCGCATGCGACTTCGAAAGACTGCACCTGATAATGCGAATTTGCACGACTGGTCTATTTGAATCTAGTATTAGAAAGTGCCGTTGTGTAGGATAGATAGTGCACCACCCAATGTATGTAGTTCACGTTCATAGCGAGCAGGATTGCTGACGCATCTCTCCAGTTGCAAGACGGCAATCTCAAGTTGCAAGACGCAATCGGATATAATTTCCAAGAACAAAGGGCATCGGTCAGATCAGCAGATCCATCGACAACAGGAAGCGATTTCAAGAACTGGCTGAAAATTGTGTTCATGAATGCGAGAGTCTTGAGAGGGTTGGTACACCTCAATTGCATAATCCGCGCATACGTTGATCGACATGATGCATGTGTTTGCAATATAAGAAGGATCTTTTATTTTCTTTGATAATATATTCTGGCGAGAGATCTGTTATTCTATTTAATTATCTTTGATTCATGATATTATATTATATGTTCACTATATTATATTATATCAGACACTATTATACAATATTATATTATTTTAATATTATAGTGTGTTATACTGTATGATATTGTTTTATGAGAAAACCAGATTATATTATGCAATAATATTGTGTAATATTTCATTATATTATATGACATGGTATTATGTTATATTATGTTCTATTACTTGTAATAAATTGTTTTATATGATAAACTTTTTATATTACATTACATTGTATTATATTAGTTTATATTATATTTTATTATATTATCTTGTACTATATTTTATTATATTATACTATAAATGTTATTATTCTATTATGTTATATTATGTTGTATTATTATATGCAGTATTTTATTTTACCTTATTAAGTACTATTTTAAACTATATTATATCATATTAAATTATATTATATTATACAATTATATATATGTATACATACTTTATACTATATTATATTATACTAAAATATATAATATTATATTATTATATATATCTTGTATTATGTTGTTATATTATGATCTTATATTCTATTGTATTATTATATGTAGTATTTTAGTTTACCTTATATTATATTATCTTATATAGCAGGATTGTTGACGCATCTCTCCAAGTGTTGTTCACGTTTGTCTCGTGAATTTCAGGTTCCAAGTCGTTGCGTTTGTCTAAGAAACATTTGCAAGGTTTGTATGGGATGTTTTGCAAAACTGAAAGATCTGGTAGGTTTGTCTCATAATCGTATATCTAATTGACAGAAGACATTGAAGGGGGGACATTTGAAGGGGCCTTGAAGCACAGTCGTACAAGATACTGTTAAAAATGCATATTAGGTATGATCCTCAAGTGTGTTGAATACCTCGTGATATACTATGTTTATGACCTCGTCGTCTTCTATATCCTCTTCGTTGACACTCAAAATTTTAATTCCTGCTGGAGATGTAACTCTGGACAATGCAACATATAGCTGACCATGTGTGAAAACCGGGTTGGGTAGGTATACGCCGACTCGCTTTAGGCTTTGACCCTGACTTTTGTTTATCGTCATTGCGTAGCAAACTCTGATGGGAAATTGTCGGCGTCGTAATTTGAATGGCCACGTTGTGTCTGATGGTGAAAGAATTATTCTCGGAATAAGAACCTGTTGGGATACCCGGTCTCTCCTGGAGACGCCACGTCCCCGGGTACGGTGCGGAACAAAAATTTTACGGGTTCCCTTATTGCCCTCGTTGCTCGGATCAGAATAGTAACACATACGCATGTAATAGGGCGGGTCAAACCCGTATAGAATTACCAGTTGAAGCGAGTGGCAGCTCCTCGTCCTTTTCTTCAAGACTTCGTCGATGATGGTGGATGGGACTAGATCGTCACACCGACCTCGCAGTGTACCAATGTAGGATACCCGGTCTCTCCTGGAGACGCCACGTCCCCGAGTACGGTGCGGAACAAAAATTTTCCGCGTTCCCTAATTGCCCTCGTTGCTCGGATCAGAATAGTAACACATACGCATGTAATAGGGCGGCAAACCCGTAGAGAATTACCAGTTGAAGCGAGTGGCAGCTCCTGGACCTTTTCTTCAAGACTTCGTCGATGGTGGTGGATGGGACTAGATCGTCACGCCGACCTCGCAGTGTACCACAGAATCAATTCTCTAAAGATGGCTAGAGAGAACCGCGCCGTCGCATGGGAGAAAAGTGTGTGCATTCCGTGTGTGTTTTGTGCCTTTAGTTGATTTCGGAAATCATTTGCTTTCCCTTCATAAGGAGCACGAAATTCTTACCTCTCATTATGAAATAGGGCTGCCCTATTTATAATATGATATTATTTGGTTATCCCTATGATATCTCAAAGATATGGTTTTCGATTTTGCTCCTTAAGTGGAGAGATTTTGCCATAACTTTCTCTCCCTTATTTAATTCAAAATTCATATAAGGATACTTACCATAATTAGACAACTAACTTAAATACTAAGCAAACTAAGTATGTTTAAATATGGTATAAAATTCAAAACTTAATCCAAGATTAATTTCAAAATTTTCACCTTAACATAAACAATATTCCAAATACATTATTTCTATGTTAATATTTATATTTTCGAAATTAATACCCAAGGCATAATTCGAAAATCAGTCTTAGGATCAAACTCGAATTTTACCCTCAAGCCTTTTAAGCACTTGGCCAAGCCTAAGTCTCAAAGTTAGTTTCATACGAAGTCCGACTTCGGTCCATTAAACGGCCGAGGCCCACTAAGGCGCGGCCCAACGGCCCAAGACACGTTAAGGCCCAAAACACTTTCTCTCCTTATAAGTACACGTTGATGATCCTTTTTAAGCCCGACTCTCTAGGTTCGACTCAATAGGCAAGGGAGAAATCCAAGAGTCCGGTAGTTACCTAGCCAATCTCGCAGTACCGGACCGTAACCCGATTCGAGTGCGAATTTCGACCCACTCTTTATTCGAGAATCTTACTATAGATTATAGTACTACGTATAAACCCTTCAGCTATGTCCCAATCGAGTGAGAGCCATGGTCTATGTCAAACTCACTATATTCGATTCTATAATAAAACGGGGACGAGGCAAATTACCAAAATTACCCTCCATGTCTAACATGAGTTAGTTCAATACCTTGGCCAAGGATTTCGTAATGTCCCGTCGCCGTCCTCATAGGATACTTATCTCGATTACTTGCAAGACTGTGGATCCGTACTCGGCGGTCTAAGCCCGGCAATCACAAATCGTCATCAAGACCGCATCTGGCCCGCTGACCCATGCAACAGCAAATTGGGTCGAGAAGAACCAGTGACAGTCGAGACTTCGAAGTCAACTCCGTCAAAGCCCCTTTCTGTCTAAGGTTCACATAGACTACTATAGTGTTGTCGTCGGTCATTGACACTCCTTGAGTAATAAGCCATGTTCGACCGTACGACCTATGAGTCAGTGTCCATGAAACGATTCAATCCCTTGATTCGACTCGCATCACAAGTCATGACCTCCGCTTCCAAGCGGGATACCGGCATTCGATGGGTCATCGACAAATAAGCCGTAATCTGTTATCCAGCACCCAACCGAAGACTAAGGCTTACGGACTTTTAACGCTCGAGGTTAAGAGTCCACTGGTGCCTTCCTCTCTCGTCCCCATCGAGGACAGTGACTCAACTTGACACATTTGGATTTGTTCATTTATTGCTTTACCGGATGCTTAGTAAAGTACTCTTACATCTAATAAACGAACAATGCCTTTCTATAAACACACAAAAAATATCTTATTACATAAAAGGTCGAATGATAAATAAGCCAATGCCCTATACAATCTAATCCTCGTATAGCATTCGAGGGCATATTCCTAACAGAACCTTCGCACCAACATGTGATCCCGTTAAAATTTCGCATTCGATAACTCTGCTGCCCAACCACGAGTCAAGTAGCCTCGTCCCATTGCAGAGTCCATCCCTCTGGTTGATGTTTCTCAATAGCATGACAACAACATCCGGCTTCAGCATCAACTTATGGTTTGGAATTACTGGAAATTGTAGGGTGTTTAAAAAGTCTACCGGATACATATTATCTGCATCAGATTTCGCATGGACTTCATTTCAAATGTGTCTGCACTTACATATTCATATAACTGCCCGGGTGCTATCGATAGCATGAAATCATTTATCTCATCGACATTCTCATTTTGAGGTGTAAGTAATGCTCTTTCGCTGATGTACTCACGATAAGTCATACGATGTACAAAATCTGGATACGCGTAGCTAGCTATCACCTGGATTTTGTTATGTAGGGGCTTCATCATCATGTCTGGTGGGATTTTGATTCTTTCTGTATGTTCACTTGTGGACACACTTCGGTTTCCGTCGCCGACTTGCAAAACCCAATTGGCAAAATTTATTTTAGAGCGGTGGAACCTCATATTTTGCTGCAATGTATACACGTGGCAGTTATTCCATAAGTACAATCTATTTATCGTGGACTCGACTGTATCTTGGCGGGATCCCTTTGGTATGACAGGGAGCAGTTGCCTGAAATCTCCTCCTAGTAGCACTGTTTTTCCGCCGAAAGGCATGTCATTTGTTATGCCCCTCATCGTTGACATCAAATCCCTCATAGTCCTGTCTAACGCGTTGAATGCATAACGATTGGTCATCAGTGCCTCATCCCAGATAAATAAGTCAGATTGTATTAACAGTTCAGCCAACATTGAACCTTGTTTGACGTCACACATTGAATTCTCTTGTATCCTCAAATGAATTTTGAATCTTGAATGGGTTGTCCTTCCTCCGGGTAGAAGCAGAGCTGCAATGCCCGATGAAACAATACGTATGACGATCTTTTTCATTGACCTCAATTTTGTGATGATAGTTTTGTAAACATACGTCTTTGCAGTCCCTCCTGACCATAGAGGAAGAATAGCTTTTCGCTGCTCGTCTGTATTGACTCAATGATAGCATCGAATATCTGTCATTGCTCTTGATTCAACGTCGCAATAAGAATACCATGTTCGATATTGTTTTGTTCCACATTATAGTTCGTTTCCTCCATCAATAGCCTACTGTTCAAATCTTTGAGTGTCATTCCCGATGGATTGGCATTCCAGGAAAGTCCGATAGCGACTTTCAGTTTTGCATTAGTATCTTTTCGATGTCCATCAGAGCGTAGTCTTTTAGTTCATCGTCGGTGAGATGCAGTTCGTTGTAGTTGAACAGCCGTTGCTGTCTTAGTGTGATATCTTCCGAAAGGCTTTTCCAAAAGCACTCCAAAGGCTAAAAGGATCACCTAATTCACAATAGAGTAGTAATGTTGAGAATTGGTGGCGCAATTGCATGGGAGTTGCCCATTGAGCCGCTTCTTCCATTGCTTGGCGCCATTCTGAGTCTCCATCCAACAATCCCCTTCTATGGCATGTGTCTTTGAATGTATGCATGACTTCACCGTTAACTGTTCGTATTTCTTCGTAAGACGTAGGTCCCCTTACTATCATAAGCAACATTTTCATATACTATATCTCTCCGGCAGTGGGGTGAATTGTTGACGATTCTTCCAATGACGAACCCCTTCTTACGTGGTACCCAGGCTTTGTTAGAGGCGTACCATACAAATTTTGTAGGGAATTGGACGTATGTTAGCTTCTTTGCTTCACTGTAGCGTTTGTTCGTGTCATCATGGTCTTGCGTACTCTATCTCCTGACAGCATAGTCTCTAAGTCAATGGAATCGTCGTATACCAAGCTTTGATGGCCTTCAAGATGTAATGGCAGTCTCCGGACAACCGACGTTCTGTAGTGAATATCACAGGCAAATATCCTCCACATGGCTTCGCAGGCCGATAAATACCTACAATCGAGGTACCTTTTGATCTCATCGACGTCGTTAGATTTCTTTTCAGTTTCCTGAGCATGTTGGGTCTTAGAGTTTGTGTCTTCGATGATCTTTGTAGCCTTGTCGACTCCCGTTGTAATATATGAATAAATACTTTATCGCTCTAGACCTGTTGCACCACTCGACGTTGATATGAGCCTTATATTTTTTAAGTAGTGGTAGATTATGAGGCACAACATAGGCGTTGTCCATCAGAATGTCCTTCTTCATGATGTATCTGTCTTCATATTTTCTCCGCATGTACCTCCATGCCCAAACTCGTCTATTGTTGTAATCTCATTGTCCGGCTAAGGATATTTCTTTGTGCATCTTTCCCTTTCCATGCAAGGGGAGCTCGAGCGGCTCGCCCCGCATGGCCCATGCATCATAAATTGTTCCACCAATGTATATTTCCTCTTTGTCGATGTTCTTATCAGGGATCTCTGCTGAAACAACATCCGCAGGGCTGGGGTCTGTGCCTTGTCTATTGAGCCATACTAAGATATGTGCATGCGGGAGCCCACGCTTTTGAAATTCGATGGTATACAACACTGCATTTTTTTCACGAAAATATTAAAGGAACCCCAAAAAAAATAATTTAGACAAAATAGATGCGAATATAATATTTCAATGTAATGATTTAAATTAATGTTTCAATACATACCTGCTCGACTACACCCAAAAAAAATGTCCAATTCGAATGTCTGCAATCAGTTTTTCGAGCTTTACTTTGAATACCCTACATTGTAGGTCTGGTCCGTCGTTTGACGCGTCATTTCCATAGGTCTGTAAGTGAGCTCCGATTCCCAGTTTGGATTCGCTGTTATTGTTATGAATAGTTGTGGGTTGCCATACCACCTACAAAGAGCGAGTGATCATGATCATTCTCGACCATATACCTTGGAGATCCCGTGAAGAAGGCAAAATAATCCTCTTCCCGAGAGATTTCGCATTTGTCTCTCCTCTCGCAACGGCGTCACAGATATTGTTGTAAATGTCTGCTCTTAGTGTTTTCTGCTTGTATCGTACACCGCAAGCGTTCTTGTTCTATAGCGGTATATGCATCGACAACGTATTGGTGGAGTAGTCGGCCTCCTCGGATTATTCCCTTCCCCTCAGCCAATCTGGTTTGTATCTGATATGCGTAGAACTCGCGCATTGTGATGTACGAACGCTTTACAGTTGATTGAACGGTTGTACTATATGGTATCTGGTCGTGAAATCCGTCATCGCCATATGGGAATAAGAGGGGGTATTGCATGGACATAAATGAAGGGTGAGATTCGCTAACTCTATGAAGGTGTCCAGATGTTGTTTGTATTGTGATATCTCGTTCTCCGGTTGTTGTAGGAAAGTCGCCAACTATCAGACCTGCAATTTCTTGTGCATTCGGTAAGTCATATTGCCTCCCTCGACGGCTGGGGCCAATTAGTCGTATTGAGAAATATGTAGTTTGTCCTTTTTCGTACATGTCTCTTGCCATAGGAAAAATTCTTGCGAGCTTGTTGTTAGCATCCATCATTTTGATGCGACCGTAGCTTATTTTGACCGTAGGTTGCTAGCTGTAACAAAGATTCGTACGGGCAAAGTCTTAACTTCTCATCTTTTATTTCATATTCAGATGCGTCAACAGGAATCATGGTCGTTCGGTCAGTGAAACGCATCATATATCGGCGTTCGGTCATCCGAAAACGTAACAATATGTTTGGCTATTGTGTCCGAAAATGGGGGAAATCTGAACTTCTCATCTTTTATTTCATATGCAGATGCGTCAAAACGCATCATGGTCGTTCAGTCAGTGAAACGCATCTTTTAAATTTGATTATTTGTCCCATACGAAAAAAATTTATTTAATCAATTTCGACCACATCATCATATTCATGCACGTATTAACACTTCGATATCTCCATTCAATACTACGGACCTTACTCTTATATCGCTATATATGTTTGGCTAGTTACTTTACTACAGTAGAAACTCTATAAATTAATACTCGATAATTTAATAAACTCTTTTATATAATATTTCTGGCCGGTTCCGACTCGGGGACAACGTACTAAATTAATAATTCTCTAAAATTATAAGATAATAGACTTTCGATAATTCCTATAGGTCCCCTATAAATTATAAATTAATAATTCCATATGTAAAAATATTCTCATATTACATGAACGAAGATTACTTGAAAAATGACTCAATTGTCATTTGTTTTTTGTTGATATATTTACTATTATTACTTAAATGTACATTAGCACCATACGATTATGTCAGACTTGGGAGTTTGAAGTTCGATCCTTAATTTGACGTTTATTAAGGACATAAGAGATGGTAGGTTATTTGATGTTTGGGAAGTTTGAAAGATAATATACACTATATATTAATAAAATATTAATTTATCAATTATTAATTTATCGATTAATTAATAACTCTTTTAATTAATAAATTTGGCCGGTCCCAACCGTATTAATTTATAGAGTTTATACCGTACCTTGTGTGTGATTACTGACTACGCTATTACAAAAGTCAATTCGTTTTTATTAATTCTCTATTTTAATTAGGACTTTGAAATGGTAAAACCAATAATGTTGCCCCATCCCATCACCATTAACTTAAAAAAAAAGAGGAAAAAGTAGCATACATCAGCTTGCGTATGTAGAATGCAACCCTAATAGATATTATTAGGGGAGAGAGAACATATCATTTATGATCTCATGATCAGAACCACCTCATTATCATCTATAGAAAATGATAATATAAGCAATCAAAACACACTTACGCTTATGATTAAATTTATATTTAAGGGGAACTTACATTTCAGGCCCCTGTCAGAATTTTGATTTAGGATTCAGCCCCTGCCAGTAAAAAATTTAGAAAGGACCCGGTTTCTGTAGTACCTGCTCTGAAATAACAATATGTTGATAGTTTGTAACACAAAACGATCATCCGGTACCAGTTAATGATCATCCGATACCAGTTCATTTCCGCATTACCGCTTCATTACTCTGAAATAACAATATGTTGAAAGTTTGTAACACAAAACGATCATCCTATACCAGTTCATATAACATTTATATCACTTTTCTCTGAAGTGTCTGAATCTTAAAATTAAACTTCTGACGGAGCCTGAATCATTCTCTGACATGGCCTGAATCATAAATTAAAATTCTAAAGGGGTCTGAATCATAATTAACCCTTAGAATTAATGCGATCTAAGTCTTAATACATGGCTTGAATTATAGAATTGTCCAAAAACTTGAAGCAGTATTTTTTTTTAAGACTTGGGCTTCTTTCAATTATGTAGTGGAGTACAACTTGAATAATTAACGCCGCCTCCATCTATTTGGTCCTTAATTTAGTCAACGGATCCTTGTAAATCATTAGTATATATATCTTGATATTCGGACCCATAAATTATTAATCGAAACAACAATAGAAACACCATTATAGTCTCCTAAATATTCCTACCACCATAACGTCTTTTCCTTCCTTGGAAAGATTTCAATGCCTCGATCAAATCTTCCTCTTGGAAATCTGGCAATAATTTACCGCAAAAGTAAAACTCGGCGTAAACCGATTGCCATAGCATGAAATTGCTGAGCCTTAATTCTCGGCTCATTCTAATTAACAAATCGAGGTTAGGAATTCGACCGTGTTAGAGATTTGAAGCTTTCGTTCTAACACGGATGAATTGATATCTTCTATTTCCATTATCCCATCTTTGATCTTCTGAGCTATGTCTCTTACACCTTCGGTTATTTCGTTTGTCCGCTGTAGCTCATCGCCATTACGAAATGCATGCCTTTTTCGATTTTGATATTTCTTCAGCTTTGTATATTGCTTTTTGGAGAGAAAAAGGAAGCCCCTTTTTGTCTCCAATTACCGAGAATCGAAGATCGGCCATAAAAGAAGCTCGTACGCATGCGATTATAGTTTTTTTTATACATCGTAAGCCAATTTATATAAATTGCCGCGTACCTATATATCATATCTTGGATATGTGACTGAATTAGGTCTTCAAAGATGTTCATCAAGCACTCAATTTCCTCCTGAAATCATAAATCACATGACAAAACAAAAGGTGACAACCTAAAATATTAGGATTTTCAAAATCGAATTTTTCAAATTTGATGATCTAGTAATACCTTAGGACGGGCCCAATTCTCGGAAAAAGAAAGAATAGACGGTGAAAACTCGAATCCCATATTTCAAAAGCTCAAAATCATCTCCTTCAACTTCGCCATGAAACCTACGTAGTGTCCAAATTGCACCGTTAGCCCTATCTTCTTGGCCCATCTTCCATGGCTATCCATTATTACAGCGACGTGTTTAGGCATAAGTTCTCGAATTAATTCCCCGAGCAAATTAAATTCCATCCCATTATTAGCCTCAATAGCTCTTTCTTGACCTCCGTTAATCGGTGTCGTAAAATATGATTTTGTAGTAATTAGTGGATTACTAACCGATGGTAATAATGGAGATTCTTGGCTCGAAAGCGTGGCCTTGCTTATAGCGATACGATGAAGAATAGGGTTTCTTCCCAAACCTATAATTATACGATGAAATTAGCCGTGGATCTTTGTGTTGGGCAAGTTTATACTGACTATGTCTGAGAGTATCATTGTAGTAATTGTTGGTCGAAAGTGTTCTTTTTGGGGGGGGATAATGTTATAATGCATTGCAATGGATCCTTTATATACTTTTTTTGTTGCAAAATCGGCTGAGGTAATAATAGAACTCTAAAGTCAACTCTTTTGTAACAGTATGTATTATTGAACTTTTTCTTTGACCGTCGACATTTTTAGACCAATTTTTTTTTTTTTTTGTAATGATACAATTTTTTGACTTCGGGGTGTTAAGTTGGGACTATAGACTACCTATTTCTAGCACGATTAACGTTCAGACATGTAGACGTACATGCGTTGCGGTATTAGTCGTATGCCAAATATTGCAATTAAGTTACTCATCCGGTGATCAATCAAATTAAGGGGGTCTGTCGCAATTAAATAAGATTTGTGGAGTTATATTTGTGTAGAATTCATGGGGGCTGAAACGTAAATATCTGATGGGCTTATATACGGGCCAGTCCATTATAAAATCTATATATATGGGTGTGGTCCCTAAGTACTGTACAACGAAACACACAGCCGTCACTCTCGTAAACCCTAAGTGACTATCATCTAAGGATTTTTAGAGTACCCATCTTCGCCGAGCTAAAGGTTTCACGTACGCGTACTTGGAAGATCCACATACCCAGTTCTCAATAAGAACGCTATGGAATTCTCAGGTAGGTTTTCAATTTTTGATGTATTTGGTTTATCGCCTTAATTAATCAAATCAAGGTTAAAGTCTTTTTCAGATCCATACAGTCACGGATGCAACAAGTGGTATTAGAGCCACCGTGCTTGGATTAATTAGAGTTTATGATGAACGGAAGGAAGCCATGTGGGCTTCGTTGGACAGAATCGGCTGCGATCTGATTTGCACTGCAGCATCGTTGGGCGACGCGTTCGGTAGTTGCAGATCGAGGACTTGGGGCGCTGATTACGACTGCAAAAGCCGCCGAAGGGCAGCGCCGTTGGGCTCTGCGAGGCGACTGCACGGCTGTGTCTACAGCGCCGTTTGGACGCCGTGCCGCGCGGTTCAGCGCTATTGGGCGTCGCCGTACTGTGCACGAGGTCGTGCGAATGGCCATTGGGCTGAGGTTGCGCGGCTGCCCAACTTGTGGATGTGCGGCTGCACAGCAGCCACGTGGCGGCTGCCGTACAGGCGGCACTGTTGGGCAATGACGGAACGGGAAGACCTAGGATGTATAAGATCATACCATGAGTGATTCGGCGGATTTGGATTCATATTTATATAGATATCCACCCATGCGGTACTTCATTGTACCATATATAAGATCCATCTATATAGATATCATCATCTACATCCAGAAAGCCGTATGCTTTGGAAGAAGCTTGTACAGTTTGGGAAGGGGTTTTGATTGATCAAAAAGAGGAATCTACTTCAACCGATATGCCCTTAAGCACGGCCATACATAACATAGAAATCACACTTTGAAAGGGTGGACAACTAGTTAGAGCAGCGGGTGCTGTAGCGAAACTGATTGCAAAAGAGGGCAAATCGGCCATATTAAAATTACCTTCTAGGGAGGTCCGTTTGATATCCAAAAACTGCTCAGCTGGGCTATGTCGTGAAACACTGTTGCGTGATTTGCCGTGTGGCAGCGTTGATGGCTAATGAGTGCTACATGGCTGCCTAGGTGTTGGTCCGAGATTTCGCCAACAATATGACTTCGGACGGATTAAACACGCCTAAAGATCTAGATTTGAGGTTAGGGGCGTGGGGGCTTGGTGGTGGAAAAGGAGGCTCTCTCAATCTAAAATTGTTTATTTGATCTACACACACAAGCTGTTGGTCCGAGATTTCACCAACAATATGACTTCGGACGGATTAAACACGCCTAAAGATCTAGATTTGAGGTTAGGGGCGTGGGGGCTTGGTGGTGGAAAAGGAGGCTCTCTCAATCTAAAATTGTTTATTTGATCTACACACACAAGCACACCTAACTATGTGTTAGGGTTTTCCTATTTATACCACAAGTTGGTATATAATAGGTGGGCTTCTTGTGAAGGCCCATTACATGAATAACTAAGAACTAACCCAACTAAGGACTAGCCCAAAGTTTAATATAGCAAATCAACAAAGATAATACAATGAAATTGAACACTACAAAATATTTCCTAACAATCTCCCCCTTAGTGTTCAATCTTCAGTTCAGCGCGGGATATCTTTGTTGGGCGTATTGGAGATCTCGATTCCTAGCAAACTCCCCCTACAAGGGATATCTACTCTTCTTGCGGAGGCATTGATGGCTCGGCTAGGACTCACTTGTTAAGATTCTCCAATCTTCTTCTTCTTGGCGCCGGATTTGTCGTCTTCGAATGGAAGTTGTCTGGTCGGCCTCGAAGCTGACTCGTCTGGCTCCAGAAGAAGGTAGGCGTGGGGCGTAAAAAAAATGTGCCAAGGCTCCATTGAAATGTGACTTTCAAGAGCAGGGAGCCCGGTCTTCAGAGTGGTCAGCGCAGTAGTGGCGGAATGTGGTGGGTGAGATGTGCCATGACTCCTTCGAGTGTTCCATTATGAACATAATAGCCTGACACATAAGAATGTGCGCGGAGGTAGTGGAAGCCTCCGGCGGGGCGTAGTTGGTGGAGGTGGCGTGGATGATGGTTGCTGCTGATGCTGCTTTACGATCTTCAACTCATTTCTTCTCCTTTACTCCCCTTGAGATGATCTCCGTCTTCGGGATCGTCACGTCGTCCGAGGGACGAGTCTGCCTCTGGTGTTGATGGTGGTGATGATGGTGTGGTGTGGTGTTGAGTGAGACAATCAAGTGGGATTCTCAGGAGTAGCAGCAATTGGTGTTCCTCCGGGTTCAGTTTTGAACACTGGAGAGACGGAGCAGCATGTGGTGGCGTAGGCGTAGGCGTGGTGGAGTGGTGTCGGTGATGGGACCTTTTCCTTCATAGATCCTCGTTGAGCGCGGCATGGAATGTGTAAGTTCCTCGCTGATTGCTATGAGTCGGGGCTCCATAACGAATGGGGTAACTAACCAGACGGGGGTCACAAAGACGCTCCGTCGTCACAACATCGAAACATGTGTCCGATGTGCCGCCTGTTTGCACAGGACAGAAAGAACCAGAGAGCCACAAAGGCTTTCCGTTCGCACGGACAATGAGACAAGCTCGTATCCGTGGCCCATCGACAGTTGTGGTGAGGGTGGTTGTCGTGGGTCTTCCGCTCTCGGTCACAAGGACGTCATCAAGCGTTCGGGCAAGTTCACTAAGAACCTGCGGTGCGTAAAGAGTGTTTGTGTCCTAGAAATTGGAAAATTTTGGTGGGTGAGGACACTAGACTCGACGTGGGTGGAAGAGGTGCAGTGAGAGGCGGGGCACTGCATGTTCAACATCAACCGTCTCCAAGTGGGGCGGTGATGGCTAACGTGGTTCCTCTTGTGCGAATGAAACAGCTATCTACGAAAGGATAGCTGAGTGGTTGGGAGGGGTTAATTGCGCGGTTGGACCAGATGCCGCGACTTCTACTCGGGAGACGAACGAGTCGTCTCCTGTACCTAGGGTGAGGTCCGGGTTGTGGTGAGATATGACAGAGGAGTGCGATCATGTCGTCGTTGGTTCGCAACTCCTGCAAGCGACTTACGTCATCCTCCCGAGATCGTTGATTGGATCTTTGCGTGGAGAAGGATGTCGCGCGACCTAGACCTAGACTAGAGAGGCTAGGGTAGGCTCGTTCCCCTGGGTTAGGATCAGGGGGTTTCACTGATCCATGGGAACTATGGTGGCGTGGCGTGATCGCGTTGAATGGTGACCACGAGCGATGTCGACGAGGGTGACCCAAAACTGTTGATCAGACACTTCAGGGACTCGTCTGGTGGAAGGTGAGGGCGTAGTGAGGAGCATGGTGGCAGAGGACGTCTCCATGTAGCACACCATGATGGAATGGATGGCAGTGGGTGGACGGTGGAGTCGGGAACCTGAGATCCACAACGTCTAAGCATCGAGATTGGATGGCGCGCCCACTGATGGTTGGTTGATCTCTTGTCAACCCTTCTTTGTAGGTCCGGGTTCTGCACGGATTTGTACAGAAGTCATAATGGTTGCTCGCTTCTCTGACATCCCTTCATGCACGTGGAGCAACCCGTGTAACGTGCATGATGGGGTTGGTTGCTCGCAGTGCATACCGGTCATGAATGTGGAGCAACCCATGTACCATTCATGCCGGGGAGTGGTTGCTCACGTCGTGTACCAGTCCTGTATGTGGAGCAACCCAGGTACCATACATACTGGGAGGACTTGGCTGCTCTCATCGCACAACAGTCATGGGTGTGGAGCAGCTCTCTTGTACCTACCCATGCTGGGAGGTGAAATTGGCATTTGGAAATTCCGCTCCGAAACGTTTGGGGGTGACCTAAACTTTTTCTATAATGTGCCAATACCGTCTTAGGTCGATCGTTGGGTACGGTGACGTTGCCGCGTTTTGGATTTGCCTTTAAAATTTCACAAAAAACGTCGTCCATACCGAAAATTTTGGCCCAGAAAAATTTATTTCGGAAAATTTTAAAAGTGTAAAAATAGACAAAGTCCAAAGGGCTTAGAAAATTTTTCTCTATCCAATGATATAAATTTTCCTTAGGCTTAGAGAAAATTTTTTTTTTTTTGCTCCTTAAAACCTTATTTAATCCGAGGGGGGCCAGAAAATTTTGGTGGTAAAAAACGTTTAAGTGTAATTTTAAAGAGTGATTTTTGCAAGATTTGAAGCTAAAAGGTGTGTTTGGATCAAGTTTAAAGGTTGGGTGCAAATTTCTCGGGGGGTGCGAAAAAATGGTGTGTGAAAATGTGCGAAAAATGTTGTCCCGAGAAATTTCGTTGTGAGAGTGAGTCGCGAAAATAAGGAAATTTCGCATTCAGAGTGAATTTTCGCATATAGCACGGAAATTTCGCATTCAGAGGAAATTTTCGCATGTACTGAAAATTTTCGCATGTACTGCAAATTTTCGCAAGTTATAGCACATAGACATGTCGTGAGAAATTTTCGCAGATTCAGAGGAAATTTTCGCATGTACTGAAAATTTTCGCATGTACTGCAAATTTTCGCATGTCGAGAGAAAATTCACATTTAAAGTAAAATTTCGCATGTATAAAAATTTCGCATGTATAGAAATTTTCGCATGTATAAAAATTTTCGCATGTATAAAAATTTCGCATGTCGAGAGAAAATTCACATTTAAAGTAAAATTTCGCATGCATAAAAATTTCGCATGTATAGAAATTTTCGCATGTATAAAAATTTTCTCAGGTTTTGCAAAACTTTCTCGGCAGTGAAAATTTCTCGGCCAGCAAAATTTTCTCGGCTAAGAATTTTCTCGGGTAAGAAAATTCTCGGCCAGTGAAAGTTTCTCGGCCACCGAAATTTTCTCGGCTAAGAATTTTCTCGGGTAAGAAAATTTCTCGGCCAAGAACAAGGCATGGGCAGCGCGACTTTTACCAGAAAAATGGCTCGTTTTCGCTCAAATCTCACTCAAAATCGACGAAACTTGTTCCAAAACTTCAGAAAGACATTCCTAAACACATAATCAACCTTTGGGATGTCTAAAAACAACAAATCGAGGTCGAAATCATCCAAAAACAGAGAATGGCCGAAAATAATTTTTCAAGCAATTTTTCACTCAAATCTTGCTCAAAACACGCAAATCCGGTCGCGTTGGGCTCTGATACCAATTGTTGGTCCGAGATTTCACCAACAATATGACTTCGGACGGATTAAACACGCCTAAAGATCTAGATTTGAGGTTAGGGGCGTGGGGGCTTGGTGGTGGAAAAGGAGGCTCTCTCAATCTAAAATTGTTTATTTGATCTATACACACAAGCACACCTAACTATGTGTTAGGGTTTTCCTATTTGTACCACAAGTTGGTATATAATAGGTGGGCTTCTTGTGAAGGCCCATTACATGAATAACTAAGACCTAACCCAACTAAGGACTAGCCCAAAGTTTAATATAGCAAATCAACAAAGATAATACAATGAAATTGAACACTACAAAATATTTCCTAACACTAGGGCTGCTGTGCGGCTGTTCTTTTCTGTAATGCAAGGAGCAGCTTAGGGTTTCGATAGATGGGCCAAATTTAAGCCCATTAATATTATTTAAGTTGTTAGATTGTTAGTACATGTTTTGTTTTGCTACCTTTGGGCCTAAGCGCATTGTTGTACCATTGGAAAGGTTTGCTTTAGGGTTTTTATTAATGGGTTTATTTTTATTTTGGCCCGCAGCATGTTAGAAAAAAGACTAGGCCATTTAAGTTTTTCTCTTGGGCTCCTTAGGTTTTAATAAATGGGCCATACTAATTTTAGAATAATTTTAGGCCCACTTCATATTTGGACTAGTTTAGCTTTATTAGGTCCAATAAATGTGTTATTGGTCGGCTATTTTCCGTGACTATTTCGGGTGCTTTTAAAAGTCAGAAGTATTCGGAAAAATTACGTCTTTTAACAAACTGTTATTATTAAATATAGTAACGGCATAAAGATGCTTATTTTGGCATATCGATTATTATAGATATTTTATTGAAGCAGTATAGTCACATTCGTGACCTCTGTTGTGGAGATTTTATAAATCTGATAGTTGGGTAGGTGGCGCAACATGACGAATGCGGATATTTCAATCGGCCCTTCGGAAGGAGATTTTCTGGCAGTGGGTTGTGTACATCTGTGGCAGTAAGCTGAAGTATCTAAAGGTCTTTCCATTGCGAGTAGTTGATCGGCCCTTCGGAAGGCGACTACTTGGCTGGAATAGGGTACGTACGCTTGATCGTTGTACCAGTTTGATCACTCGTGGATTGACTACCTAATCTTTGTTAGGCTCTTTTGCACAATGATTAACCTGAAGTGAGTTGTTATTATTAGTTTTTAATCATTATTAAAGCTGAAAATTGTGAGTTAATTCAATCATCGTTCTCTTTTCAGCTGACATTGTCGGTGTTACGACGAACTCTGCCATGAATATAATATCAACAGCGAGTGGTACAATATTTGATGCTTGGAAAAATAAAGTACCTAAGGAAATTGGGATTAAACAGAGAAAGCCTAAGGGCTCTCACAAAGAGCATAAAGAAAAATTAATTCGATGCTTCTTCTGCAAGAAAACTTCTCATATAAACAGGGATTGTGCCAAATATCATGCTTGGCGCCTTAAACAAATATTTGACTTTTGTAAGCGCTGAAATCAATTTGATTTCCGTACAGAGACATACTTGGTGGGTTGATTCTGGTGCTACAACTCATATATGTATGTCGATGATGGACTGCCTAAACTGCCGAAAGCCCAGTGATGCCGATAGATTCATCAATATGGGGGCTGGAGAAGCAGATGAAGTTCAAGGCGTTGGGACATTTAGATTACTGTTGAGTTCTTGGTTCTTTTTGGATCTGAATAACACTTTCGTCGTTTCGTCGTTTAAACGGAATTTGATTTTGGTTTCTGTTTTGGACAAAGAAGGTTATATTTGTTCATTTGGTAACAGAAAGTGTAATATTTATTTTAAATCTTTGGCAATTGGAACCAGTATTATCTGAACATGATAATCTGTATCTACTTGATACAGTAAACTACGTAGAGTCCCATAATGTGGAAACTAGAGGAATTAAGCGCATGTTACCATCCGAGAATTCATTTGGTTTATGGCATAAGCGTTTGGGTCATATATCCGAAAGGAGAATTGATAAGCTTGTGTCTGATGGAATCCTGGAAACACTTGATAAATCCGGAGATCATTTAAGTACGAGTGTATAAAGGGTAAAACAACAAATAAAAGAAAATTAAATGCTGATAGAGCTAAGGAAGTCTTAGAACTGATTCATACGGGTGTGTGTGGTCCATTCCCTACGGTTTCTTGGAGTGGCTAACGCTCTTTATGACGTTCATCGAAGATTACTCTCATATGGGTATTTGTACCTAATTCATGAGAAGTCTGAAGCACTTGACGTTTTTAAGGAGTTTAAAGCCGAAGTCGAAAATCGACAGGGTGAAACGATTAAGGCTGTCAGATCCGACCGTGATGGAGAATCCTACGGGAGGTATGGCGGGTCAGGTGAACAACGTCCAAGACCGTTTGCTAAGTTTCTAGAGGAGTGTGGGATCGTCCCTCAGTACTATGCCAGGAAGTCCAAATATGAACGGTGTTGCTAAGAGACGAAACAGAACCCTTCAGGATATGTTGAGAAGTATGATTGCTCGTACGACTTTACCTCACTCTCTCTGGGCGACGCATTAAGAACCGCAGCCACTATTCTTAACAGAGTCCCTACTAAAGCTACGAACAGTACCACTTACGAGTTATGGACGGGTAAAAGGCATGTCCTTAGGCGTTTACGAGTCTAGGGATGTCCTACTGAGGCACGGCCTTACAGGTCGGGCGAGAAGAAATTGGACTCAAGGACTGTTAGAAGCTACTTAGTAGGTTATCCGGAAAAACCACGAGGCTATAAATTTGGTGATCCCACATGAAGGACATTTTTCAAGACAGAAAATGCCAGGTTCTTTGAGGATCTTGAGTTGGGGAGGATATGGATAATCGAAGCGATTTTCTATTCGAAGAATAGGGTTCAGAAATTTCTCTTCATACAGCTCAAGTCGGTCAGGCCGAAACTTTTGTCCCTATCGTTATCCGACCTCGAGATATAGATGGAGATGAAATCGTTTCTCCAATGGATCAGCATACTTCACATGGAGTTGTTCATCACGATCAGCCTTATGAAGGTGAAGCTGAAGCTGGTCATCAAGTACAAACTCATGAACCTCAGATTGAACCAGCGCCTCTACGGAGGTCAATGCGACAAAGGAGAAATGCAATTCCGGATGATTACGTTGTATTTCTTCACGAGCATGAGGATACCATTGATTTAGTGAAAGATGATCCCTTTACTTACCAAGAGGCAATGGAAAGCTCTAAGGCTAGCGAGTGGATCAATGCCATAAAGGAGGAAATCCAATCCATGAAGGACAACGACGTTCGGGATCTCGTGTCATTACCTGAAGGCGTGAAATCGATTGGTTGCAAATGGGTATTTAAAACCAAACGGGAGGGTAACATTGAGAGATATAAAGCTCGTCTTGTCACGAAAGGATTTGCTCAAAGGGAAGGCATAGATTATAAAGAGACTCTCTCTCCAGTTTCGTCGAAAGACTCTTTTAGAATTATCATGGCGCTTGTGGCACATTCTGACCATGAGTTGCATCAAATGGACGTAAAGACAGCTTTCCTCAATGGAGATCTCGAGGAAACTATATATATGTTGCCGCCAGAGGGCTTAGCGTTGGACAATTCTAGCCCACTGGTCTCTAAACTAAAGAAATCCATCTACGGACTCAAGCAGGCTTCTCGCAAGAATTAAATATGCGATCTCATATGGAAGTCAGCATATGCCGAGTTTTACTTCTGCGATAGATTATTGCCAGATTTCGAAGAGGAAGATTTGACCGACGCGTTTGAAATCGTTCCAAGGAATGAAAAGACGTTATGGTGGTAGAAAGAATTAGAATGAAGATATATACTTAGTATTGTTCTTTTATAACGGTATTAAATCTGAACTCTTATATAAAGAGCTTAGGGGTATAAAACTGTAAATTCGTCGATCAAAATTGAATTATCGAACTTTTTCTACTTTAACTACTATTAAAAACAATTAAAAACCTACGGATATATATCATAACACCGTCAAAAATCGACCCGTCCTGCTAATCGATTAATTGAACAATGGAGATCGTGGTCTAATATGGTTGCTAAATCATTCGACATTTTCTTCACTGTTAAATCACGTACGTGGAAGACTGTAAGTTGAAGAATTAGTTTGACGTTGGTGGGTGAAGTAATTCAGCAAGTATCAATTCGGTGACAGAAGGAAGTTAAGACATCCCCAGATAGACCATTCGGTTTTTATGGAAGTATGTCGCCAGATCAGTAGGAGGTTGCTCTAGGCACTTGACCTTGAGAATGGAATAACCTGTTATAACATACAAAAAGTCGAATCCAATTAGCATAACATGTTGTAACATAGCCATACCATGAAATTAAGCACGAGTTCATAGTTCTTCAGCAGTCTTTAATTAGGATGACTTTGGCAAAGTCACTAAGTAAACTGGAAGAGCAACCCACCCTTTTCAATCATTAAGATGTGTGTATTTAGATCTTCGATTATAGTTATAATATCTGCACATTACCACACTTGTAAAGCATATCCAACAACCGATCATTCCACTGGTAACATAGAACATTGTTTCTTAAATTTGGTATAGACATATTTTCTTGGAAAAGTTAATTCGCTGTATTACATACAATGACTAAACAGATTATTTAATAACTGCAAATTGATTACAATATACCTTCGCAAGAACAACCGACTTATAATACATGAAACATTCCATAATGCAGACGTCAAGGGGAAAATTATTAGGCTAACTCACAGATCCTCACAAATAGCACACGTTCATTTCCAATCGTTGCATAACAGAGCACTGTAATTAGGAAGTTGATTCCTCCATCTACACATACATACGGCCACATTGCAGAAACACAAATCATATCTCTCGCATTTAAAGTGTGAAAATAATAGTTTGAAATGTCATATACAATCAAAAAAATCAGTCGAGACACCCTTTGTTTGAATGAGAAGTAATCTATGATGGCACAAATTTTTTCCGGAGGCTTGATTGACGAAAAAAAAAAGAACTCTTCACTTTTTGCATACTCTGCTATAACGCCTCCCTATTCACAAAACTCACCGCATCAAAATTGATCACCTCTGACTATTCCATTTCCATCATATAGTTAGCCTTATTGTGCATATGTGGTGGCCTAAAATAGTATAATTTATATGCACTAATAATGGTTCATATAAAAGGCCGCATCAATGATGTGAACGGTTATCAAAGAAAGTAATGAATGGTTATATATTCGAGTTACATAAATGAAAGGGTTATATGAACAGTCATATAACGTTAATAAGCACTCGCATTGTTTAGATTATTATATTATATTATATTATATTATATTATATTATATTATATTATATTATATTATATTATATTATATTATATTATATTATATTATATTATATTATATTATATTATATTATATTATAGTATAATGTATTATGTTATAGTATAGTATATTATATTATATTATTCTAATATATTATTTTTTATAATATTATATTACGTTATACTATTATAATATAATAGATTATCATATTATGTTATATTATAATATATTATATTATATTATGAATATTATATTATATTATTTTATATTGTAATATATTATTTTTTATTATGTTATGTTATATTATATTATATCGTAGAAGTTATGTTATGTTATATATTATCATTGCTTTATATTATATGATATTATATTGTATTATATTGTTGTACACATATTATAATATATTGTATTATAGTCGGAACACCGCAGTATTGTATTTGTATTAATCAAACAACTGAATATTCTTATTAATTTTCGATTACTATCAGAATAATACAATCTAATCGATTTTGTAGTTGATAATGTTATAATCAACTATTCGACTACAGTTATTCATTCTTTTATTAAATAAAAAATAAAACAATACATCATATGTAATATATTATGAATTATATTTTAATATATTGTTGTTTTTTATGCAATAAAATATTTTATTTAAGATATAGATTGAACTTGGCTACAAATATATTCAATTACAGTATTATATTTGAACCCAATTGTTAGAAAAAACTGAAACAGTAAGGTACTTCCGAAGGTCTTCAATCTGCTCCGGCGTAATCCCGTACAGTGTCGCCATGGAACATCAAGGAAAAGGCTGAGCGTAACAGGTATACGCCGCACTCCCCTCTGTTTTACATAAGACGAATTGATTAGTTAATGTACTAGATACTTTGACTATAATATGGCTTACGTCTCAATCTGGCGCGGAAAAATTTTGGATCCCGAGTAACTGTGAAGTTCACCATTGATTGTGTTATGCCTAGATCTTTAAGCAAATACGGGATAGTATTGAGAGTCTTCTCAATCGCATGGTAAAAAAATCTCATATCCACATCGCAAGACACATCGAAGTCATGGACTGTAATGCACCCACTTTTGTAATCAACGATGGAGAGAACCCAATGACATTTATTCACGTTGACTATGATTGCAATAAGATTTGCTTGTTGCCACGGTGTAGAAGGCCAATCCTCCAAGGTGCCTTGCACATAAGGTCGTAAGGCTGAAAAATCAATTACTCCATTGTCCGTGTATTCGGTTGCGACAATCTGATTGAAAGTAGTATCATAAATGAAATTTCACGTCTAGCAATATTCGTCCGCCTTTGCATCTCGATGAATCCTCGTAGGCACTTGTCGACATGCTGTTGAACAAAAAACATGAAGTTTGTGAATTGGCAAAAAGTGGTATCAATGTCCTTCATTCGAACCTCATCGAGGAGCCATGCGGATTTCGTCCTTGGAGTATTTAAGAAGTGAGGACTGTGACGGTCTCCAACAGTACTTGTAATGTGTGAGCTGGGTTGCATTTCGCCTATCATTGTGGATACACGCGTGAACATTTTACATTTCTATGCATGTGCGAATCAATTGCGGTTGAAAATGGCATATTCGATTTTTTTGGGATGATTCCAATGTAGATAGCATCAAAGTTTTTAGGCGTTTATTCTTGGCCGCAGGGGTAATGCCATCACGAGTTTTCGTCAGTGAAGAAACCTTCTCTGAAAGAACATTGATACCGCGATTGAGATTTTGGCCTCCATCTTGGGAACAATGAATTTCTCCTGTTTAATAGTTGGAATGTGAAGACCAAAACTATTGATGATGTTTAACAGAAACCACATTGAAAGATAGTCTTCATACCTAGCTTTTTTTTTTTTCAATTCAGAAAGTCTGTGGTTAATTTCCAAGTAGTGAGTCTCAACGTTCTTGGTAATCTGATTCACCGCGTTTGCAATAGAATCATCCTGGAGTGTATTGCATCGAACCTCTGGCCTACTGATTCAGAATAAGAATCCATTTTTAGATCGATGCGCCCAACCAAATGATTAATTGTATCACAGAGGTCGTCAAAGCTTTTGTTCAAATAAGATCTGATTTCGGTAAACATTTTTGGTTGCTAAGATTGAAAGGTGATTGTCCACATGAGTATGTCATTCATTTATAGTGGAGAACACATACTGTGTAGGAAATACCTGGTTATATTATACCCCGCCTTGTTATAAAAAATAACTCTAACTCAACTATGTTCATTTCAAGGCCAAAGACCTCAATCCCTATCATTTTCTGACATTCGAAAATTTGAACTCTGATATGCATAGAGCTCGAAACCTAAGCCGTATGTAAAACTTGAAGCAGAGTGCCAAACTACATAATCGATCATCAAAATCAGTAAGGTGGTCCTGTGCTATTAATGTCAATACACCATCCCTAAGTACCATTCTGCCTTCGTCTTTCGTGATTTGTTTTCCGAGCACGCACCGACCCCGACATGAAACCTAGAAAAAAAGGTTCTTACTCTATCCCCAGTAAGAGAAGGAAGATAACCACTCTTGTTTCTCTTCAAATTTTCACTGAACAAAAGCCAAGTTCTGAAGTGGGGCAACAATTTAGCCTTAAATATTAACGTAAACTCATGAGTATTACTCCAGAGAACATAAAAGACTGATATTTCATATAGGAAGTTTCAACGACCTGGGATCAAAGAACACGTATTTCCCTCAAACATGAGAAACTAATGGATGAGTTAGTATTCTGCCATTTTTATTCTTCATCTTCTTGGGCACGCCTTCGACTTTCATGTTTGTACTACCAATCAAATCTCTTTTCTCAGTCTTAGATGTTGGTGGCGTTCCATGGCAATCAGTGATGACTTCCTTAAGAGACTTATTCAAATGATCAACTCTAGTTATTTCCTCCCCAGCCACTTGATGTTTTGCGTCTGTTGGAGATCCAAGGCTTGACTGTCCACAACCAGAGTCCTTGGGAGAACACCTTTGTTAGCTAAAAAGTCTTCGAAATTGTTAAATTAGGGCCAAGAAGTTTCAAATACCTTCATATGTTTCGAAGAATTCAATATACAACGCTCAGGCACGGCTTCTGACATGCGCGATACAGCAAAACTACGAAACATGCCTTTGAAATCGAACGGTTTTATCTTTATTTGGAATTGGAAAGTTCTTCCGATCAAGTCTAAAATGCACCCAGCTATTTCGCCTATGGGTGAGCTTGCATCAGGGCCTGCATCTTTCTGTAGAACATAATATTATGACTGTTAATGTTGACTATCTCAATGTTGACAATAATGTCGATCTCACATTCCAGTCGACATTGTTGGCTGAGAACTGGTCAACCTTCAGTTTTATCTTTCATGCCCAAAACCTATTTAAATTAATTACGGGGTATTTTCTTAGTATTGTCCAGGTCGTGAATAAGGATGGGAAGGGTTCAAACCGTGTTGAAACCGCATGGATAAGCTGGAGCGAGAATAGGAGTGCACTTACTAAAAATAGAAGATTTGAAGATCAAAAGAGAATTAGACTTAAGGAGATAATTTGGGAGATTATCAAGGGATCTCATGCCAATTCAAGAGGCAGCCAAGGCCTATAAAATAAGGAGATTTCGAGCTGCCATATTTACGACTTTCGGGAGAGCTTTTCATGGAGCAACTTTGAGCGACATATTGAGCGAAACATATATCGAGTTTGAGCGAGTTCTATATATGACGAAAGTTGTCTTTTAGCCTAGTATTTCTTTTGCAGAAGTCTTAGTACTTCGTAGGTTTTTCAGGATCGTTAAGATTCGTAGTTTTCAGGATCGTTTAGATTCGTAGTTTTTCTAGGCTTGTCTTTACTATCTTCGGATAGTTATTTTGCATCCATTGTTGTAGTGGAATTTGCCTTGAGGCACGCAGCAAGTTTTTATAACTTGCTGCACAGATTTACATCTCGTGTTTATCCATCTTTCTTTACTAAGTTCGTTAAATACTCCGCTGTGCTTCTATGTTGGCGTCAGTGTTGACCCAACATTTGTTCCAACATTTAGTCATCAGTTTTAGAACTTAGTATTTTAGATCCATAGTTTACCAGGACCACTTCAAAGTGGTATCAGAGCCTCCGCTTGACGTAACTAAGCGTTTTTTATCCTTTTTTATGGATGTTACAAGCTCAAACCATCTCGGCAAAGTCCCTGTGTTAGACGGTTCCAGTTATGCCTATTGGAAGGTTCGTGTTCGACAGTGCATCAAGTCCATTGATGTGCGTGCGTGGGAAGCTGTTCTCAATGGATACACTCCACCTCGATCTCCTCCAGATGCTGATGGCGAAGTCGTTGACAAACCGGTCGAGGAGTGGACTATTGCTGAAAAGAATGCGGCCGAGTATAACGACAAAGCTCTTAATACCATTTTCTCTTCGATGGACATATTCATGTTCAAGATCGTTCTGAATTGTTCGACGACAAAGAACGCTTGGGATCTTCTTCAGAGGTACTGCGAAGGCGATGCAAGTGTGAGGGAAACCAAGCTACGATACCTCGTCAATCAGTTCGAAAATCTCAGAATGAAGGAAGCCGAGGATATACCACATACTTCGGGAAGATTCTGACGATTTTGAGCGAGTGTGCTAGCCTCGGAGATCCGATTGCTAATAAGGTACTAGTTTCTAAAGCTTTACGTACGCTAACTGAAAAGTTTAATGTGAAGGTAGCGGCGGTCAAGGAAGCACACAACTTGGCCAATATGGAGTTCAACACGTTGATGAATATCATGAAGAATTACGAGACCAATCTTGACGTTCAAAAGAGGGCATCACGCGGCAAAAGCATTGCTCTAGTCAGTCAGTCATCCAAGGTGCAAACTGATGAAGTTGACTCTGACAATGATGAGGATATGGCTATGCTCGTGAAGAAATTTGCAAGGTTTCTCAATAGAAAGAAGGCGGAGCGCGATGTTGGCCCAACATTCAAGAAAGGCCAGAACTTCAACAGAGAACCAGCCTCTGCACCTCCATTCTTCAAACGCAATTCTGATGGAAAGAAGAAGACTGATTTGGATTCAGTAAGATGCCATGCGTGCACGGGCTGGGGTCACTATGCCAACGAGTGTGCAAACACACTTCGCAAACGTCGGAAATCGCTATGGGTGGATCTCTCCGACGATGAAGATGATGAGCAGTCACCAAAACAGACCAAATCATCATCAGTTACCATCCAATCCTTCTCGGACGGCGAAGAAGACGAAGATCAACATATTGGCTTCACTGCGGTAACGGATGTTAAGCAGAACGTTGATTCAACATCTGACTCAGCATCTAAGAAACAGATTATTTTTCATTATGATGACTCAAACTGCTTTGATAGGTTTTTGAGTTCTGATGATGCAGATTTAGAAACAGGTGATTGTGAAGCTATGAAGCTACTGTCCGTACAATATGAAATAGAGAAGGCGAAAAATGCGCAACTCAAAGCCGCAGTGAAAGTGCTGTCCGAAGAGAATGAAAAGAACGAAAAAGTGATCGAAGGCCTACTTGAAGGCATGAACAAACTGGAACCTGTGTTGACGCGAAAGGACCAGGAGATCGCCAAGCTACAAAAGCGAGTCGATGAGGCAGATTTGACGTTCGCGAAGTTAAATAAGGGTAAATCGACCCTTGATGAAGTATTATCTCTCGGTATCTATGATAAGCATGGTCTAGGACATTGTAATCAGCCCCCTTGTGATGTTCCTAAACCCGTGTCGCATGTTCAGCCGAAGATAGTTTTTGTTAAAGAAAAATCACATGCTTCGAGTAATGTTAGTGAAACTGCCATTGTTGCGAAAATTCCTAAGTATGCTGCCGTAAAATCTAAGGATAGATCTTTTAAATGTCATCACTGCATGGAGCCTGGTCATATAAAGCTGTTTTGCTGGAAATTGAAGGGGGAGATTTCTGCAAAGAAATCGATGTCGGCTGAAATGTCCTCCAACATTCCGCTCAACATTGAGAAATCAGTGTTGCAAAGTAAGTCTGGAGATAATCAGCTGGCTCACCTTCGAATTCTGGCAACCTAAATGCTGTTTTACCATCTTACAAGGTGTGGGTTGAGAAGTCCGATTATAAGTGCAATGTCGTATATACCTCTTTGCGAGCTAACGTTACAGGTTCTTGGTACTTCGATAGCGGGTGTTCCCGTCATATGATGGGTACCAAAGAGTATCAAAGTGATTACATGACTTTAAAGAGTGGATTTGTGACGTTCGGAGGAGGTGCGAAAGAGCGGATTCTCGGTCGTGGCAAGTTGAATGTGCCCGATTTTTCGAAGCTGAGCAACGTTCTGCACGTCGACGGGCTTGTAGCTAATTTGATTAGCATAAGTCAGCTGTGCGACGACGACCTCGAGGTAAGGTTCAACAAGGAAAGTTGTGAAGTTTTTAACAGGAAAGGTGTGTGTGTCATGGTAGGGAAAAGATCAAATGACAATTGCTACTTCGTCGGAGACAAATGCGGATCCAAGGAAATGTGCCAACTCTCAAAGGCTGAGGACGATGTCATCCTTTGGCATTACAAACCGGGCCATGTCAACTACCGTATGATGGAGCAACTTATCAAACACGACGCGATCAGAGGCATTCCAAAGCTTAAGGAGTTTGGTAAGATTGTTTGTGAGTCATGTTTGAAGGGTAAGCAAGTGCATGCTAGCCATAATGTTGACCAAAATGCTGCCCAACATTTCAAAATTGCTCACTGTTTTCAGCTTATTCACATGGATTTGATGGGTCCGATGGAAGTAGATAGCATTGGTGGTAGGAGATATGCTTATATGCTTGTTGATGATTACTCTAGATATGCATGGATTTACTTTCTTAAGGAAAAATCTGAGTCGTTCGATTTTTTCAAAAAATTTTGTGCTATGGTTAAGAATAATTTCAGTGCTTCTATATTTCGTATTAGTTCTGATCATGGTAGGGAATTTGAGAATCAATTGTTCGATGAATTCTGTGATAGGAAAGGTATTATTCATAAGTATTCATCTCCTAAGACGCCCCAACAAAATGGGGTGGCCGAAAGGAAGAATAGGACATTAAAAAAATGGCATGTGTTATGTTGCATTCTAAGAGTCTTTCTAAAAGATTTTGGGCTGAAGCTTTGCATACCGCATGTCATATATCTAATCGTGTTTTCTTTCGTCATGGTACTAAAATGACATCGTATGAATTATTGAATCGGAAAAAGCCGACTGTCAAGTATTTTCATGTTTTTGGATGCTATTGTTATATGTTGAACGATCGTGAGTACTTGACCAAGTTTGATTCAAAAACTGACAAGTGCATATTTCTTGGATACTCGCCTAATAGTCGTGCTTATCGTGTGTACAACTTGCGCTTGAAGTCTGTTCAGGTGTCGGTAAATATTGTGTTTGATGATGCTACTGATCTTAGCAAAGTGTCTCCTCAAGTTGATATTTCAGATGTTATACAACCTGTGGATGAAACAGAGGAGAATGTGGATAAAAATGTTGAGCCAACATCTGACCAAACATCAGTGCCAGAACAGAACACTGAGGCTGGACCCAGTGAAGTGCGACGAGATCCGCCTGCTAAGATTCAGAAGGATCACCCTACTAACTTGATCATTGGAGATGTGAACGAAGGGAGGAAAACCAGAGACAAAGCGCGGAAGGATTACAAATCTATGGTAAGAAACGTATGCTTGAACACGGTATACGCTGAGGTACGTTTTAATTGTTTTGTTTCTGAGATAGAACCTAAGAATGTCCTTGAAGCTCTCAAGGATAATTTCTGGATAAATGCAATGCAAGAGGAACTCATGCAGTTTGAGAAAAACCAAGTATGGACCTTAGTCCCACGGCCGAAGGACATTAATGTCATAGGTATGAAGTGGATCTTTAAGAATAAATCTGATGAACTTGGTAGAGTTGTTAGGAACAAAGCACGTTTAGTACCTCAGGGTTATACTCAAGTTGAGGGCATAGACTTTGATGAGACGTTTGCTCCTGTGGCTAGGTTAGAATCAATTAGGTTGTTATTGGCTATTGCATGTTGGCTTAACATCACATTACACCAAATGGATGTTAAGGGTGCGTTTTTATATGGCTATATTGATAAAGATATCTATGTTGAACAGCCTAAGCTATTTGAGGATCCGCATTTTCCTAACCATGTTTTTAAGCTGCAGAGACCTTTGTATGGACTGAAGCAAGCGCCTCGAGCTTGGTATGGTAGGTTAGCTACATTTTACTCGATTTTGGGTTTACTCGAGGTGAGGCAGACCGCACTCTTTTTATAAAAAGGGTCGGTTCTGATATTTTAATTGCTCAAGTTTATGTTGATGATATTGTTTTTGGCTCGAGCTCACAATCTATGCTAGATCAATTTGTACAGGCCATGAACTCCACTTTCGATATGAGCATGATCGGGGAACTAACTTATTTTTTAGGCTTGCAGATTAAGCAAAGCAGCGACGGGATCTTTATGTCCCAGGAGAAATACGCGAAGAACACTGTCAATAAGTTCGGGCTTGACACGGCAAAGGTATTGAAAACTCCAATGGGTTCATCACAAAAGGTATGTAAGGACAATGTTGGACAGAATGTTGACCCAACATTATATCGATCCATGATGGGCAGTTTGCTTTATCTTTCAGCGAGTAGACCCGATATTTGTATAGCGTATGTGTTTGTGCTAGATATCAGTCTGAGCCTAAGACTTCTCACTTAAATGCCGTTAAACGTAGACTTCGATATGTGAGTGGCTCGTGTAGCCTAGGGTTATGGTTCTCTAAAGATACTAATATGAGTCTTGTAGGCTACAGTGATGCTGATTGGGCAGGTGACGAGGATGATCGCAAGAGCACAAGTGGCGGCTGTTTCTTCTTAGGTAACAATTTAGTTGCATGGTACAGTAAGAAACAGAATTATGTGTCTTTATCTACTGCTGAGTCTGAATATGTTGCTGCTGGGAGTTGTTGTACGCAATTAATATGGTTGAATAGCATGTTGTGTGACTATGGTTAGGGTGTGAGTCAGTTCTCATGTATTGTGATAACCTTAGTGCCATCAACATATCTAAGAACCCTATCCAGCATTCACGCACGAAGCATATAGATATAAGGCATCATTTTCTGAGAGATATGGTAGAAAAAGAATTAGTGCGCATTGAGCATATAGACACGAAACATCAGTTAGCTGACATTTTCACGAAAGCATTGGATTTCGAAAGGTTTTCGGACCTGAAAAAGTCCATGGGTTTGCATCAGTCTGTCTGAATGTTGGTCCAACATTTGGATCAACATAGCAGAAGTCGAACTTGATCGTTACTACCTTGCTATTTGATTTAACGTTCTCTCTGTTATTCTGTGAAATGATTTGACTCACCTAGAACGTTCTTTGAAATGACCCTCTCTTTAAAAAAAAATTGCTCGTGATCCTTTTTCAAGATACAGGTTCAGGTAATAAGCTTCCCTAGGCGCACAGCATTCGCGGTGACGATGCACTCTTTGCGACAAAAATCCTAACGTTGATGATAAGGATCTTATAAGGGCTATGCAAAATATTACTAGTCTATATTGAGGTAAGTAGGGTAGAAAATGAAAGGGAATTGATTTTAGGGTGTTGAACAGAAAAGTCTCGAATTTCAGAGTAGAATGTTGAGTCTTATGTTGGGGCAACATATGTGACTGTCATTTTGATCATGCTATATTTTTGTGCTCTCGTTTATTTGCATTAGCTTTTAGGTCAGCATTTGTTAGTTTCATGTGTCTAGTTTAGATATCTCTCAGAATTGCATTAGAACTCTCGAAGAACAGCTTGTCACACTTGGCTCAAGTGCTCATCATTGTCGCTTAAACGGTTACTCTCGCTCGATCCTATTATGAATTTTGACTTGATATTTTTGGTTGAATCATGATCTGAATTGCTCCTATAATTTCACATGACGATTCTTCCATATACTGTTTTTAGCTCCATGTTTACTTAGGCAGGTTTGACCTAATTCGACCACATCCTCAAACTCTCTAAATGCTCTTCATTCCAACGATTAGTTTACTTTACTCACTTACACCACGATTTATCCCTATTCTGAGTGACCGTTTTATTTGTGTCGTTGAATATTTTTCTTTTTAGGTTCGACTTGAGCTCTCATCACTTTCGCATATCCTATTTCATATTTTGAACTTGACGCTGAAATTACTCTCTGTTCTTGATTGTGGTTGATATAATAGAGGGTTACTCATTCTGTTCTCACTTTATTATTTTTGGATTTATCTTTGATTACTTTATTGCGAACTAACTTGTTTCTGAGTCTCAGAATGTTGGACCAGATGCTAGTTCTTGCCTCGACATCTGAAAGTTGGCTAACAGAGAAGTTCTCCGAGTTTTTTTTTTCTTCCAAAAAGGGGGAGAAGGTTGTGCAGATAAAAAGGGGGAGAAGGGGGAGATTGGTATCAGGGGGCAGAATAAGCAGCCGAACAAACAGGGGGAGCTGATCAAGAAGGAGAAGCAGCCGAGAAAGTATCAGAAGGAAACTCCATACTCCATTGAGAGTGAAGCTCTGATCCTTTCTATTTTTGCATGCATAATTGATTCTGATTTTTATTTTTGCATGTCAAGATTAATTTGTTTTTACTATATGCATGCTGATTTGTTTCTCCGGTATGTTTACATGTTTGCCTGCTTACTTGCCGAATATGTTTTGCAGATGTTTACCTTTACCTTGTTATGGCTATGTGCTATTTTCGTAGTACTTTGAATAGTTCAATCGCTATTCTATTTGAGTTACTCTAACCATCTTTTAATGTTTTGTGGTTGAGTAGATTTTGCCTTCAGGGGGAGTTTTGGAACTTTTAATTCTGCACGGGTTTTGGGAAGAAAGATAAAAAGCGGGAGATTGTTAATGTTGACTAGCTCAATGTTGACAATAATGTCGATCTCACATTCCAGTCGACATTGTTGGCTGAGAACTGGTCAACCTTCAGTTTTATCTTTCATGCCCAAAACCTATTTAAATTAATTACGGGGTATTTTCTTAGTATTGTCCAGGTCTTGAATAAGGATAGGAAGGGTTCAAACCGTGTTGAAACCGCGTGGATAAGCTGGAGCGGAAATAGGAGTGCACTTACTAAAAATAGAAGATTTGAAGATCAAAAGAGAATTAGTCTCAAAGGAGATTTTCGGGAGATTATCAAGGGATCTCATGCCAATTCAAGAGGCAGCCAAGGCCTACAAAATAAGGAGATTTCTAGCTGCCATATTTACGACTTTCGAGAGAGCTTTTCATGGAGCAACTTTGAGCGACATATTGAGCGAAACACATATCGAGTTTGCGCGAGTTCTATATATGACGAAAGTTGTCTTTTAGCCTAGTATTTCTTTTGCAGAAGTCTTAGTACTTCGTAGGTTTTTCGGGATCGTTAAGATTCGTAGTTTTCAGGATCGTTTAGATTCGTAGTTTTTCTATGCTTGTTTTTACTATCTTCGGATAGTTATTTTGCATCCATTGCTGTAGTGGAATTTTGCCTTGAGGCACGCAGCAAGTTTTTATAACTTGCTGCACAGATTCACATCTCGTTTTCATCCATCTTTCTTTACTAAGTTCGTTAAATATTCAACTGTGCGTTCTGTGTTGGCGTCAGTGTTGACCCAACATTTGTTCCAACATTTAGTCATCAGTTTTAGAACTTAGTATTTTACATCCATAGTTTACCGGAACCACTTCAATGACAAATGGGATCATATATACTGTTGATAGTTTCATGAAAATCAATTAGGGGCCACACCATTGAACTCTTCAGCAGTCGTGTCTGTATGTTTTCTAGCGGGTCCATCGAATATCACAAAGGTTGCAGTGTCATTTCCATCGTCAACAACAACTTCGATTCTAAACCTAGATGCTTAAGAAAAAAAATGCAACACATGTAACCAAACGAATATCGAATAAGGATCATGGGAATATAGCTTATTACCGCAACACTCCCACTGCATTATAGTTCTAGCACTTAAATTAGAGAACCATCTGATTTCCCCAACTTGCTCGAACACTTTGAGCAAGAAACATAGTTCCATCCAGTCCGAGACACAACGTCTGTAATCCTAGCGACACAAACGAATTGCCTATAAACGCTTTCAGTATCACATTCAACATTTTTGCATTCTTCAGTTGCCTAAGTTTACAGTCTGAAGCTATTCTTCAACATTTTTGCATTCTTCAATTGCTCTAAATTATATAAGACACATGATCTGTTTCGTTGCACAGAAAATCATAGACATCTGAAATACCAAATGGCGAGATTTCTACGTTGTTGGCCACCAGCGAAACCGTGTTTGATCCATCAATACTTTTCATTCTGATTCAGGAAAGAAAGAGAATGATCAAATAAAATATTTGAGATCAAATGTAAATAATGTAGCATCGAAATAACCATCATAATACCTCTCTCGGAAGCTGGAAACTTCATCACCAGTGTAATTCGCATAGAGTTTCGTGGACCATGTTGTATTAAGATAAAGTTTACCTGAAAGGCCACTCCAATGAGATATATTTTGAGTAACATAAAATAGAGTCATAAGCAGTGAGGTACCTCCATACGTCTTAGGGTTGATACTTGTTACAATAACAATGACCTTCTGCCCGACGACCGATTTTAACATGTTATAGAACTCCAAAGCCTTCTCATCCCAGACAGTAACAGAAACCTCCACACCTCTACACAGAATGAAAAATATGCATAACCCAATGGCGTATAGAAAATCATAATAAGTACGTAAGAAACATTCTCAGCCATCCAAAATAACCCTAAAAGAAGACCGCATGGTAACACCGTCTTTGTTGACCTCTGGTTCGACGACTCGGGAAAGCAACCAATAACATCTATGCAAATGGGTATATGTTAGTAAAAAATTCATTGAATATGCATGGAAAAGGCCTTCACCCTATAAAAATAGGGATAAGTGATAACAACAAAGAACCTTAAGAACACACCGAGTAATTCCTGGTTCTGGTCTGCTAGCTGTAACAAAGATTCGTACGGGCGAAATCTGAACTTCTCATCATTTATTTCATATTCAGATGCATCAACAGGAATCATGGTCGTTCGGTCAGTGAAACGTATCATATATCAGTGTTCCATCATCCGAAAACGTATAGGAGCACCAACGATTTCGAAGTCCGAGATGGCAAAAATGCGCCCCTCTTCAATCAGTTCGCGAAAGCGGTCCACCATTGGTCGGTGAATTGAAGCCTGCATTAATGTGTCCTGCTCGACGACACAACAAATTAGAGTTTGAAATTTCAATGAACATATTGACAAAAAAAAAACGCTACGACAAACCTTTTCATCCAATAAGAGCATATCCAAACTTATAAGTTCCCGTTGTTTCTTAAGGTTTTTTGCCTTCCAAGATCGCAAAATTCGGACGATGACAGTGGGAGAAATAACTTTAGGACCCAATGCTTCAAGACTTGAACTACTTTGCAGGCGAACCATTGTCTGTGAGAAATTAACAGCTACGGATCCCTGTTCTATTTTAATGGGACTGTATGAGGACTACAGATTGAAGGGCTAAGGGTTTCAGAATAGAGCAACTTCTTTAATAGACGTGACTTGCAAACGTTATTGAAAGCATCGATAGTTTGAACAGTGTAAGACGTGAACAATAAATCTAGTAGCTTTAGTGGCCATCGTTACTAGATATTACTAAAGCTAACATAACCGTCACAAATAGATAATACCATAAGCCGCATGCTTTATATTTCAGTTAGGCAGGCATTGCAACAGTCAGGGTTAGTGCATATATGTATTTATGAACGCCACTGTTTCAAAGTGATGTGAATTCAGAATATATTTGGCATCATTAATTATGAAAATGCTACATTAAGTTTGTTTTAACTGCAAAGTGATTTGTTGTATGACGTTTGTTTTGTAACGTTTATTGATGAAGTCTTGTATCCCAAAAGTCTTGTGTATTATGTCATGATCATACGTCTACTTGTACTTATTTTAAAGAATCATATCATCTCCTAATTATATTACATCATATCATATCAGATTATATTAAAGCATATTGTATAATATTCTATTATATTATATTCTTCCTGTTCAAAATCTGTGTTACTCCAAGAAGATTCCTATCTGTATGTTTGCGTTAAAATTTTCTCTTCGCTTCTCGTTAAATTTTTGCTTCGCTTCTCAGTATATTTACAACAGGCACTGTAACAATGTTTTAACCTTCGTTACTGTTTCGATATTTCAATGAGGTAGTTTAGCGAATTTGTATATATAATTATTATGAAAATGTTACATGTTATATGACATTTCTTTTATAACGGTAATCGATGTACCTCAAAAGTCTCGTATGTTTATTAGGGTTTCTTTTATAACGTTAAGGTGAGTGCTTCAACTTTCCAAGTCCATGTGTCGCAAGGGGGGACGTTTGCTCGTCCACGTGGCTCATCAGGAGAGTAGCTATCCATCTTTTATATATAGATTCGTTTATCTGTCTGATACCGGTTTTATGATAGTAATGAATTATAATACAAAAAAAAAATAGAAGAATTACCTATGTGTTAATTTTTGCTATTAGGCCCAACTTTGGCCCATTTAAGAGGAGAGTTTGCACATGTAAGTTGATGGGGTTTCATTCCTAAAACCAAGTGGTGGTAGGTGAAGTAGCCCATCAGTATAAGCTACTCAATCTCTTCTTAATTATTCGATGTGAAGACATGTGACTAGTAGGGCTATCTATTTTAACAGTATTTGATGCCTTATCTCTAATTAAGTTTAATTCAATTATGCTAATACTAGTGTGCGTAATGTGGAAAATATTGGGTGTTTCTATTGACGATTTTAGATTGATAGCTATTATTTACAGTCTGAAAACGTCTAGTTGGTGATTTTGTATCGTGCTTTGAAACCTTGTTTCCGAACAACAGTACGGTATTGATTTAAGATTTGTTACCGAACTATAATCGGAGAAATTGATGCCTTCAGAAATGACATGTATTTTTGCACATTCATGCTTGTTTGAATATATACTAGAAAGTCGAGCCGCGCGTTGCGCGGAATTGGCGTAACGATAGCCCGGACTCAAAATGTATTGGAAAAATGTGTTCTTGTATAAAAAAAAATGCACATTTATTTGTAATCAGTTATATATTAATAATAAACAAATATGACGATGTGGTGATATTTTTGACTATCAACAAGAATACTCATACAAAAACCGTACATAGATACAGAAATAAAATACAGATATGAACATTTAGTTTAATAAATTTTAATAAATATGATGCACTACCACTCAAAATGCATTTGAATTAACGATATATCCACACGCTAATATCGCAAAGCAAGTTGGAAACTCTTCCATTAACTCATGGCCAGCGACAAAATTTCTGCTAAGTGCAATCATATGTAGCGCTATCTGCTAGGCCGTTTTGGTAGAAGGTGCGATGTGGCAGGGGAGTTTGCAGTCATCCATCGTTTGGTTTCCTGTAGCTTTTCACATTGAGATGTCATAGATGAGGAGATGTTTGAAAGAGATGTGTATTTGGTGATGTAAGATAAGGAATCTATGTCGAATTGTTAATACAGTACGCACGGAAAACAAATGGTAGGAATGTATACTACGATATTCGATTACTTGCCGTAAGGTGTATATACATGACGCAAGAGGTTCCGATAGGCCATCGTATTTGTTTGGGCATTGCATCTAGCCCTTGGCGTTATTTCTAGATGAAACTAAGAAGCAACTCAAATATTTGACGAGCTTATTGTACACATCAACAAAAGTTAGTTGAGTTCTGCTGCCGTGAGAACTTCATGGTAAACAATATTTTTGGTACGATTGTTTACTTGTGTATGTGGCGATAGTGGTCTAATCAATATTTTGATGTCGTTAACTGATTTAGCTCTTGATAACGCAACGTAAAGCTGTCCGTGGGAGAAAACAGGTTCTTTCAAATAAAATCCAACAAAATCTAACGTCTGACCTTGTGCTTTATTAATTGTCATCACAAAACGTAGTCGAACTGGAAATTGCTTTCTTCTAAAATGGATAGATAAAAAATTATTCTGCGGTGACTCTAAGGTTATACGTGGAATAAATACAGGCTTCCCAATATGTGTTCCAACTGAAATCTCAGCATAAAAAACATTACTATTAAAGTCTCTACATATGAGTCGTGTTCCGTTACAAAGACCTTCAGTTGGATTAAGATTCCTAAGCAATATAATGGGTGCATTTTGCTTCAATGTTAACTTATGCGGTGGGAGGCCATTCGGTGTTAAAGAGTGGTATAATTCTTCCTGATCGGGGTTCGAGCAAACACCAACACTCTCGTCACTGCTTAAATAGACAATCTCATCACCAGGAAATTTACTAAGTAAGGCATCATTTATCTCGTGCACAAAGTCATTCCTCGTAGTTAATATTGCTCTTTTCACGAATGATTGAGGTTGAAAGTTATGTTCGATACTCGGAAAAACTGCATTTATTAGTTTGTTTAACGACGTTTCATCATCTTCAAAACATATGTTTGATTTGGACGGAATTTAAATTTGATCATTTTCATCAACTCTTCAATTCCGTTGCCAACTTTTAATAAGTAAGATGAAAATTGCGGATCAAGCATTGCTCGCATATTTTGATGCAAATTCAATTTCTCAAATAGATTCCACAAGGGCGACATAACTATTGAAGCACTTATAATGTCTTCCTTAGTACCCCTAGCGAGAACTGGTAATGTTTGTCGAAAATCTCCTCCAAACACAATAACCTTGCCGCCAAAAAACATCGTTTCCATAACATCTCTCAATAGGTCGTCAAATTTCTCGATAACACCACGTTTTGCCATTGTAGCTTCATCCCAAATAATTAGTTTTGTTACTCGAAGCAAATAAGCTAACGCACTCTGTTTGCTTATGTTACATAGTTTTGAGCCATTCTCATCCAATGGAATTTTAAATCTTGAATGCGAGGTACGTCCACCTGGAAGTATAGATGCAGCAACACCAGAAGTGGCCGTGGCGAGAGCTATATGTTTCGAATTCCTTATCGTACCGAGCAAAGACTTATAAAGAAAGGTTTTTCTGGTACCCCCAGGACCATCGATGAAGAATACGTTTGGTATATTATTGTTGACGTGATACAGTATTCTATCATAAGCAACACGTTGTTGTTTGTTTAATTTTGTAACTGCTGAAATATCTTCCTCGGTAACGGTACTGTTTTGTTCTGCATGCAATTCTTTTGTTACACTATTGTTGGAAATCAACTCTATATCTTCGCTTAGAAAAGGGAAATCTTCAATTCTTTTGCCCATTGAATATAGGTGATAGGTGATGGACTCAATTGTTTTGAGTTTTATTGATTCAGGAGTAAGGATTCCCGTCTTCTTGAAATCCTCTGAGAGATAATGTTCAAACATTAACCATAATTCTTTAGGATTAATGGGAGAACAATAAATAAGTAATGTGGCAAAGAGCTGTCACAAAGCAGCAGGCATCAAATATGCGATACTTTCTCTAAGGCATTCCTCACACGTATTGTTGTCCTCCATTAATCCTAACACTTGTGCAGCTTCCCTGAATGTTTCGAGTTTTTTTCTGGACAGTTCTTAACTTTTCGAAAGAATTTGGTCCTCTAACATGCATTAATAATAACCTTAAATAAAACCTTTCTCCTTCAGATGGATGACAAGTTAAAATGCGTCCAATCACAGTTTGTTTTTTACGCAATTTCCACTCTTTTATATTAGCATGTCAAGTAAAATACTCCGGAAACTCAATATATAAACAATTTTTGGATCGCGCATATTCATTATGCTCATTCATGGAGAAGACTTGGGTCAACATAGTGTTTTTTATCGTCGGATCGTCAATAATTGCTTGGAGTTGTTGATCATGAGAGAATGATACTATTTGTTCGTTATCTAGATGAATTGGCAAAGATATAACGGGAGGATGAACATGGTTAAGGTCAAAACTAAAAATTCTCCACATTGCCTCTGGTGCTGATATCCATCTTGCTCGTTGGTAATTTTTTATTTCATCAAGTATTAGTTCATCACCATTTGTGTTCAATGTATACAAGATTTTGTCATGGCCTTTATAAATATATTGGTAAATATACTTAATCGCCTGAATTGTTGAGCATATTTCGACATTGATGTGACAGTTAAATTTTGCAAGTAAATATGGATTGTATGGTACGACCCAGCGATTATCAAGGTGAGACCCCCGAATATTAACGCAACGGCCGTCATCTCTCCGACGATATATTGGGTAAGAGTTCTCTCCATACTTCGTTGTTTCTGCAAAATCCTTAGGATATTTAAACTTGCAACCAGCATCTTTTTTTTCATACATGGACGTTTTGGATTTAAAGTTCCGCATGGACCGTGCATCATGTGTTTCTTTACTAATTTATGTAAAGATGAGTTTGTATCTGCATCAGGCAATTCAGCGCAGACTATAGTATCGAATGCTTGGGGAGCAAATATTTTCAATGATAGATTTAGAATTAGCAGGAAGTGAGCGTGAGGTAGACCCCTTTTTTGGAATTCGACCACATAAGCATACGCTACAATATAACCGAAAATTTTATTTTTAAGTAACTCAATTTTTAGGACTTCGAATTTTGCACGAAATATTCTTGCTACAACATCTGGTCTATTTTGTATTTCATCAGAAGACAAACATAATTCTTTTATTTCAGGCCAACTTGGATTTGTAGTCATTGTTAAGAAGATATCAGGCTTTCCATATCGTTGAACCAAAGATAGAGCATCCATGTATCTTTTACGCATGTCTCTAGGTCCACCGATGAACGATGTCGGTAAGATGATACGCTTGCCGACTTCAGAACCCCTCTGACAACCTTGAGCCACACTATCTAACAAACCTTGATACACCTCTTTTCGTAACCGATTTTGCATTTCTTCATTTCTAAAGAAGTCTAACCTTGAAGTCTCTATTTTAATGTACATATCTATCACATATTGTTGTAGAAGCCTACCGACATGCAACAAATACGAAAAGTCATTTTCTCTTACCTGCAACTTATAACAATAATATTCACGACACGACACGGTTGTCTTTCCAACGGCCTTCTCAGTAGAACCTATAAAACCAATCACATTGTCAGTTAATCAAAATATACCACAAAGTTTAACGACTTATAAAAGCCAAATGAAGATTACCTTGAAGTTCACTCGTTAGAATATCATCCACACCTCGACATAATTCTACACTCGTAACGTCACTACATTGTAGTTCGTTTAATGGTCCTCGTTTATTTCTTAGATTTAGTCGTTCTATTTTCCGATGCCAACCCGGTTCATCGCCAGGGAAAATAAGAGGATATTGTAGTGGATCATAACAACCATAATAATGTTTAATAATTTGGACCGGGTGATCCTTTGGATATACTTTTATGTGAGGACTTGTATTTTGATTCATATCGTCTGATTTGAGCCATACTCCAGCAACTTGAGACGTATTTGGCCTGTTGAAGACATGTTCATCTGCTTTAGGATCACAATGTAGAGTGATTTTACATTCATTGAGATCAGGAAAATTACTGAGGTTTCTGAAGAATTCGGCGTAAGGATTAGACTGCAAAATATTAACTAATTTTCCAATAATCGTTTCTTTAAAATTAGAATTAGCTAACATGCGATTCGAGATTTCATGATCAGTATCGTAAAAATACAATTGAAGATTAGGGATTCCATTAGTCGCTGGTATTAATGGATCCAAAAAATGGTACAGTTGACCCTGCACTCGAAACGTATAAATTCCATCATTTCTTTTTGCTAAGGACTTATCGTAGTCATATTGGCAAATTTTTTAGCCTCCTCAAAAGAACCCAAGTATAGATCTACCAGTTCATGAGGCATTTTCGTCTCGCATAACTTAACTTCTCCCGATGAACAACAAAATCCAGGCGTTTCCAAGTAGATGCGTCTAGCATTGCAAAACTTACAGTTAGGCACAATGGGAAGAACATCAGGTTCGTCGACTATGAAACTTAATCGATCAGGATTGGAGTTTAAACTAATATGTCGTTTACTTTTCTCGTTGCGCCGTTCGTTTTTCCTTTCCCGTCTTTCTTCAAGTGAAGCATATTTTCTTATATTATCGCGTACCATTCTATCTATTAGGTAGAAATAGGTAAACCGTATATAAGTAGAGAGTCGATTAGTGACTGAAGTTTGTGGGTAATCGACATATAAACGCAGGTGCGTTGAATGATTGTGCATTAAACAAGTCTCACAATTTGCATGTAATGAGGTGACATGGTTTTGCATCTATGCATATAACGAAAACACTCAGCACTTTAGGAATTATAATTGATTGCAAGAACCGTAAATCCTGCAATGTTAATTGGAAGAAAACGTTATTTTCCGATCAAACACAATTAGTCAAAGAAACCATTCAGTCAAATCTAAAGATTCAGAGAAGCTTTCTTTAAAAAATATTCATGCAACATTAATTCCAAGGGCCTCGCCGACATTAATCTCCCGAGACAATGTTGCTATTGTACAGTACTGATAATTTTCTAATTTCAATTGTCATTCGAGGATCAATCTAATATTTTCGAGCATACGTTACTATTGTACAATATTTCTGCGTGCCTACGCAACATATGTTGCATAATGAGCTGTACATGGTGGTATTAAAGCACAGAAGTTGGGGAATGACTAATGTTAGTGTGAGCATTCATGCACACAAGCATCACAAGAGACAAGCAAGCAAAGTTCGTATGTTGCTCATGCACTTTCGAGCAGCTAAACTTTGTGTTGGTTACATCATCCACCTATCTATCTATTTACCGAGCAGCTATCAGCGGAACATTGATGTTGTGGTTGATACAATTCCAAAAAAATGCAAAAAAAAAAATTATATATATGTATAAAGAACAGCATATATGCACCCTTTTAAGAATCGTCCCGTAGTTCCTTTCTCCAAAGTTGAGCAACCAAAAATCATCACTCCAAGTGGCTCACTTTTCCAGCGGTTAGTTTACTTGAGCACCATAATCATACCAGACAGATGCCTAAATTACGTGAGTAAAGAATCACAATGTTATTACGACATCCCACAACTTCTTTCAGACACCAATCAACACAAGATTATGTGGAATGCCTATTTTTGAGCATTATCAGTGTTCTTTATATATTTGAGTAGTCAACGGATTCACAATACGCAATTGTTTAACATTCACATGCAAGTGTAGAAATAAATGGAAAAGAGAATAAAGCAGACCTTTGTAAGAGATTCGTGTTTGACGCGCGAACAAGTTTACGAGTACTCAAAGCTTTAGAAGATTGAAGAAGATGAGCGAGAGGAATGGTGTACCTGCATTTAGCGTTGATGAGAGGTAACCAGAAAATAGCCAACCTTAAATAGAAAAGTAGAAGGATGCTTACAATATATTGCGTGTCTTATATTATGAGTACTCAAAGCATGATTGAAGATGGGCGAGAGGGATGGTGCACCTGAATTTAGCGTCCATGTGAGGTAACAATGATGATTGCATGTCTTATGAAATGCTTCTAATATTTTACTTAGAGCAAGGCACAATTACTTTTGTAGGTGAAATATGTACAGTAGTAAAATACAATCACTTTTGTGGGTGAAGTGACGTGATTCTGATATTTATATTTGACCGAGGTACGATTTATTATATCTATTACTATTATAAAAGCCAGTCATTTATGTCATTTATGTCATACACATGCCTCCACGCGTCTTACACTGAATCCTTGCAACCGAAATATACAAGTTTTGACACAATACTCAACAATGTTTAGGTGACCGGCAACCCGCTGTGGAAATTGGCCATATTCTGGCTTTTATAATAGTAACAGATAATAGAAATATATTTAATATGATCAGTTTTAGTTGAAAATTTTGTAATAGAAATATAATTAAATCTTATTATATATTATTTATTATATTAAAAATAAATTTTTCTTCCCGAATTATCCGGGGGATTATAGAGATGCCCAAAATATTTGGAATTAAGTACCACATAAACATGTGATATGATACGTAATATACATATATAGGATACATATGACAAAAATGGTACCAACAACCAAACAGGCAGTTATGTGCAAAAAATTTTATTCTACGAGGGACTCTATATAAAGTTTTTCTAAAAGGATGCTGAACCGACAATGTTTTATTCTGTTGAGTAATTAAGTGTAGATGCACCTTATTAGTAGAATAACTTCAAATGTAGACATCTGGTCCGACTACAAAGCCCATAAAAATGGCCCATAAAATTATTACAGAAAAAATACTATATATTTTATAAATCGAGCATATTTTATTGATTAACGGTAAAAAGACTTCAATATTTTTTTTTTAAAGTGTTGACCGGAAAGAAAAATATTGTTGTAACGCACCCTCGCCTCGCAAATATCCACGAATGATAGACCCGAAATTAGATTGAATCGGAAAGAAAATATTCGAAGATTGCGTCGCGCACAACTTCCTTAAAACAGATTCGCTCCCTCACGTATGTGCTAGAGATTCTAACGAGCGTCTGTTTCCCAGGATACTTCGAAAACACGGCGTTCGTTTAGCACAAAAACGACACCGACGGCGAATGGAACAAGACGATAGCATAACCAATTTTGAGAGATATTTCTATGTTTCTTTCTCTTACTTTTCTTATTATTTTTCTTGTTTTTTTCTTAGGTTTAATCATCTATTTATAGAACCATAAAATCATTATATAAATATTATTTTATTTTTTAATTAGATGACATAATGTTTGAATGGTTTTAACCAATCCAACATTTAATCAAAGCCATTAACTTGAGGAGTGGTTTGCCCCTGCATGGGCCTTCTAGAGGTTGGGCCTTCTAGAAGTAGGGCCTTCTAGAAGTGGGGCCATTGTTGGGCCAGTTCGAAGCCCAATGATATTTAATTTCGAAGCCCAATTCCTCATTCACATAAATAATTTTTAAAATCAACTATATTATAAATTTTCTAACAACCCCCCACATGAATGAGAATTGTCTAGTTAAAGTTTCTGCTAATCTAATGATACTCTGCATAGAGGATAATATGTTTTACCATTTGAACTTCCTCCTTGTATGCACGTTTGGTTTACTGCAGTCCAGTAGAACGCGATGTCTTTGAACTGTCCTGTTTTTCTTGTAAACAAATCGACGTACAATACACAGAGACCATTTCTCTCTTTTCCGTTCTCATGGTTTTGTCCAGTACGGCCATGGACACGTCCTGATTCTGCGAGGGTTTTTAAAGAGCTGAGCCTTTCAGTTCTCCTTTGAAGCGGCCCCACTTCTCCCTAACATAGGTGACTTCTCACGTCGCGAGTATTTACTATCAATACTCTATGATAGTCATTAAAGCATCATAATGCTAGCCTTTTTTCCGTCATCACTGTTTCTTGACAGGAATGAGCGGGGTTATCCTCCACAGTGATATCAAGTCCTAAGATTATGTTGTCCTTTTGAACCTAGATCTTGGGATCTCCAGTCACATAGGTTGGGTTTTCCTTCTTAGCACTTTTATACTTTAAGGTTTTAAGCCATCCCTTTCGTCAACCGCATCTCTATTTAACCCTTTGGTTAGCGGATCCGCAATGTTATCCGTCGATTTTACATAATCAATCGAGATAACTCTAGTTGAGAGCAGTTGTCTAACGGTATTATGTCGACGACGTATTTGCCTCAACTTACCATTATACATAGTAGTATGTGCTCGTCCAATAGCCGATTGCCTATCGCAGTGTATGCATATAGGCGGCACAGGTTTTTCCCACTTACCTCCACGAAATGGCGTAGCCATTCAACTTCTTCTCCACATTTATCTAAGGTAAAGAACTCGGATTCCATAGTGGATCTCGCTATAACAGTTTGTTTCGAGGATTTCCACGACACAACAGCTCCAGCAAGTGTAAACACATAGCCGCTTGTGCTCTTAGAGTCCTTCATGTCAGATATCCAGCTCGCATCTGTGTAGCCTTCTAACACAGCTGGTATCGACCATAGTGTAATCCATAGTCTCGAGTATACCGTAAGTATCTCAAAACCCGTATTATAGCGGTCCAATGATCCAACCTTGGATAGCTCGTGTACGAACTCAGTTTGCTTATATCATAAGCAATATCTGGCCTCAACTCATTGGATACATCAAGCTTCCGATAATCCGGGAGTATTCTATTTGAACAATAGCCTCGCTGCGATTTTTCGACAAATGAACGTTTCGATCTAATGGCGTTCTGGCAACACCAGAATCACCCTTGCAAAATTTATCGAGAATTTTGTCTACATAATGAGCTTGGCTCAAAACAAGACCGTTACTCGTTCGTATGATTTTAATTCCTAAAATCACGTCCGCAAGTCCCATATCTTTCATGTCAAATTTCGAATTTAACATATCCTTGGTAGACTTGACCATTTTGTCATTACTACCAACAATGAGTATGTCATCTACATACAGACATAAAATGACGTAGTCATCGCCTGTTTCCTTTGAGTAAATGCATTTATCACTCTCATTGATTTTAAAGCCGTAGTTGATCATCGCGTTATCAAACTTTCGTGCCACTTCTTAGGGGCTTGTTTCAAAGCATACATAGATTTGATCAATCTACATACTTTCTTTCGGTTCCAGGAGCACGAAAACCCTTGGGTTGCTCCATATATATTTCCTCGTCTAATTCACCGTTTAAGAAAGCTGTTTTGACATCCATTTGATGTACTTCCAAACTTCTTAAGGACGCGATAGCAAGTATCATCCTTATCGAGTTTATTCTCGTCACAGGAGAATATGTGTCAAAGTAATCTAAGCTTCGCGTTGCTTGTATTATTTGATAACAAGTCTGGCTTTATACTTTTCCACAGACCCATCTGGTCTCATTTTCCTTTTAAACATCCATTTTGATCATAAAGGTTTACATCCCTTTGGGAGATCAACTAACTCCCAGGTATGATTCTGTAAAATAGAATTAATCTCGCTCTTATGGCTTCTTTGCATAAAGGTCCGTCCACGGAGCTCCTGCTTCGTCATAATTCAGTGGTTAATTTTCAATCAAATATGTAACGTAATCGTCACCAAATGATTTCTCTATTCGGGCACGCTTGCTTCGTCTCGGTTCATTTCCATGAACAGTACTAGGAATCTCGGTTTCTATATCATCTCGTTTAGATGTACCGGATCCATCATCGGATTTACAAGGAAATACATTTTCAAAGAAACATGCATGCCTCGATTCCATGACCGTGTTCTTGTGTATATTCGAAATTTTCGAATCCTATACAAGAAACCGATATGCCGTACTATTGTGTGCATATCCTTGAAAATACAGTCCACCGTTTTAGGACCAATTTTCACCGCTTTAGGCGTAGGTACAGCTACCTTCGCCAAACACCCCCATATTCGCAAATATTGGTACGAATGTGTGTTTCCTTTCCATAACTCATATGGAGTTTTATTCATTTTCTTTCGAGGTATCATATTTAATAGGTAATTACTCGTCAAGATAGCTTCGCCCCACCTATTTGGGGGTAGACCTGAACTCAATAACATCGCATCCATCATTTCTTTTAATGTGCGATTCTTTCGTTTGGCCACTCCTTTGATTGAGGTGAATACGGGGCGGTCATTTCATGGACGATACCATGTTCCACACAAAAGCTCCCAATTGGCGCTTCGTATTCCCTGCTGATCACTTCTCAGTCTTTTAATTTTCTTGCCGAGTTGCGTTTTGAATTTCTCTAATGCTTCGTCTTTGCTCTTAAGCAAATAAACATAGCAATACTTGGTGCAGTCGTCAATAAATGTTACAATATATATATTGCCACCACGTGTTTGAGCGTATTTCAAATCACATAATCGCTATGAATCTTTTGAAGCGGTTCGGTACTTCTTGCTACCGAGGGGAAAGACAATCTCGTCATTTTTGCTTCAACGCAAATTTTGCATTTACGTTTGGAATTAATTTCGAATGTTGGAATATGGTCCATATTAATTAATCAACGTATCGATTCAAAAATAACATGACCTAATCTAGTGTGCCACAAATTGGAAGATTCAAGCAAGTAAATGGAAGAACGTTTTTCCTTCTCATTTACAATAGTCATTACATTGAGCTTGAACAAACCATCACAGGCGTAGCCTTTACCAACAAACACACCCGACTTAGACAATATCACTTTCTCTGATTCAATAACAATACGAAAACCATGCTTGTTCAACAAGAATCCCCAAATCAGATTTTTTCTTATCTCTGGAGTATAACACGTCTTTCAGCGTCAATATTTTCCCGGAAGTCATTTTGCGCAGCACGCTTCCTTTACCCTCGACAGTAGCACCAGCCGCGTTTGCCCATGTAGATCTTTTGTCCTTCAACCGGTTCACATGTAGAGAAGAATCTACGGTTCGTGCACACATGACGTGTAGCACCGGTATCGATTCACAGTCTTGTGGATTCGACCCAATTATGTTTACCTCCGAGACCACCGCGACAAGACTCATCTCGTCACCCTCCTTGGCAATGTCTCTCACCATGTTGGCTTCATGGCTACTTTTCGGAAGGCGACAGTCCGACGACTTGTCGCCCAATTTGCCGCAGTTGAAGCACTTTCCCTTGAACTTATAGTTCGGCTTTGAAACACCTCCTATCGCCCCAAGTTTCGCCTTGGGTTTAATCAGGCCTTTGCCCTTCTTAGATGCATGCTCCACCACGTTTACCTTCGGTTCAGATGAGCTTGACACTCTCTTTTCCGACCTTTTGTTGTCTTCTTCGATTCGAAGTCTAACAATCAAGCCCTCCAAAGACATCTCATTGCGCTTATGCTTGAGTAGTTTTTGAAGTCCTTCCAGCCCAGCGGCAGCTTCTCAATGATAGCAGCGACTTGGAAAGATTCACTCAGAACCATTCGTTCTGCATGGATCTCGTGCAAGATCAATTGGATCTCTTGCACTTAACTGATGATAGTCTTGGAATCGACCATCTTATAATCAAGGAACCGTTCGACAACAAATTTCTTCGTGCCGGCATCTTCAGTTTTATATTTCCGGTGTAACGATTCCCACAGTTCCTTAGCCGTAACGACGGCACCATACCGTTGTACAGAGTATCGCTTAGGGCATTTAGGATTTAATTGCAGCACAAGAAGTCAGAATGATTCCATGCATCAACCGCATTTACCACCTCAACATTCGTTTCATCTTCGTTAACATTCGGCTCGACCTCTTTCAGGTAGGCGGCCAGGTTCAACGTCGTGAGGTAGAAGAGCATCTTCTGCTGCCATCACTTGAACGTGGAGGCAGTTCCCGCAAACTTCTCGGGCTACTCCAAGTGGCTAACTGGTACGGTCGGTTGCATCACGGTAGGCACGGCGTTGGTGTGAACCGCGTTGTTGTCTTCGTTCTGGCTTGAGCTGTGGCTGTCCGACATATTCGTGGGATCGTAGGATCTGTTTAAAAATTATTGGCCGGAAAGAAAAATATTGTTGTAACGCACCCTAGCCTCGCAAATATCCACGAACGATAGACCCGAAATTAGATTGAACCGGAAAGAACATATACGAAGATTGTGTCGCACACAATTTTCTTAAACAGATTCGCTCCCTCACGTATGTGCTAGAGATTTTAACGAGCGTCTGTTTCCCAGGATACTTCGAAAACACGGCGTTCGTTTAGTACAAAAACGACACCGACGGCGAACGGAACAAGACGACAGCAGAACCAATTTTGAGAGATATTTCTATATTTCTTTCTCTTATTTTTCTTATTATTTTTCTTATATTTTTCTTAGGTTTGATCATCTATTTATAGAACCATAAAATCAATAGATAAATATTATTTTATTTTTTAATTAGATGACATAATGTTTGAGTGGTTTTAACCAACTCCAACATTTAACCAAAGCCATTACTTGCGGAGTGGTTTGCCCCTACATGGGCCTTCTAGAAGTCGGGCCGTTATTGGGCCAGTTCGAAGCCCAATAATATTTAATTTCGAAGCTCAATTCCTCATTCACATAAATAATTTATAAAATCAACTATATTTCTAACATAAAGAATACTAATACTAACTATATGTAGTTATGTTCAATATTATAGTTTACGAAAAATTACAAATTTCTACTTGTAGAGATTTAAGAAAGAACCATAATTTGGCTCTGTCACCGTGACTATTGACTCAGGTCTGTCGGGCTGGGTATTATTCATTTTTTTTCCGTACATCTTAAATAAATGGAGATTCAAAAAAAAATCGTCTTGCAGGTAAATGAAGATAGATCTGGACGAAAGAATTCAATTGATTTAATTATAGAAAAACAAAGCTTTCTAAAATAAATAAACTCTAGTTTCTGCCCTACGTTAATCACCATATCTATCATATCGTTGTGGTACCTCAGAATTTCACCGGTCAAAGGCAAAACACTTGGAATTAGTTATAATTGGCACATAACAAACTAAGGCATCCCCTCGGGAACATAGCTAAATAAGGAGCATAACTTTACTCTCCTCGAGCAAAGCTTTACCTCCCCAAGATAGGATATCCTATGCACGAGGGGTATCTCTCGAGTCCTCGGGGAACTAGTCTAGAGGGACGAAGACAACCGTTAGGGAGAATATCCCTACATGGTCGCCATTGATCGTCCTTCGTGAAGATACATAGGGTATCAAGAGCAGGGCTGCTGCAAATGGATTGGGTTTTCAAGTGTTAAATGGATGCCGCTAATAAAAGTGTGGGTGCCGCGTGAAGAAAACTGGAGTTAATTAAGGATAGAAGTCACTTATGAACAGGGACGGACCTAGGATTTAAGGCTTGGAGGGGCAACCAAACAGCCAATTCTAAGACTGCAGGGTAGCCCAGCCCAGCCCAATGGCTCTTTTATTAAAAAGATAAAACAAAAACATTGGGAATCGAACTAGGTCTATGTAAATATAAGAACTTAGCTTCTTCCTACCAACCACTGGAAAAAGTCATCTTTATACTAATATTTGTTTCTCAGTATGCTAAAGCAAATGGTCGGACTAGGGGTAACAAACCCCCCAATGCTCCAATGTGGGTTCGTCCCTGCTTATGAAGTCGGTGTGGATGAGAGAAGCGTTTCTTCTGAGGAGGCAAAGCCATTATACTCACGTGTAATACAGTAACATGAAGCAGGCACCTGCCGTAGCTCATAAAAAGCACATGATGAGCAGAGCATTTCTAGCGTGATAGCTGAGGCGTGTACATTTCAGATCCTCTCAACTGTAATATATGTATAAATAACTTATATGGGTTTTTTATTTTGTAATTATAATTTTTAATGGAAATAAGTTAAATAAAATAAATAAATCATTATTCACGAGTTACGATTAAATTACAAATCCTTTCAAAATCTTCTTTTTTTCAATTTTCTCTTTTTTAATTATTTTTTCCTCCTATAGATATATATATGTATATATATATTATTTCTTGTGGGCTAAGCCCGCTAGGCCCGCGGCCTGCCCAAGGGGCGGGCGGGCCTCCTTTTCTCAGGCCCGCCAGAAGGCGGGCTGTTAATGTTGAGACTTCAACATTGGCAATGTTGGAGAACATTCTAGTCAACATTTGTTGGTCGAGAATGTCTCCTTTCTCAGTTTTATCTTTCATACCCAAAACATGTGTAAATCGGTTCTTGCCTATTTTTAATGTTTTGCAGAACTTAGATAAAAGATTGGAATGGGTCAAATGCGTGTGGTTAAGATGGAGCATGCTAAATATAGGATGTTTGGAGCCCAAGTCAAGACCAAGTCAATTGAGCTGATCCAAACTAACTCCCAACGATCACAACTAGCTTAGTGGACGTTGTGGAAGTTAGTGGACGTTGCCAAGTTGTTGCTGAAGTCGCCCCAAAGTCGAAACCATATAAAAAGGGACTTCACTTAACCGTTTTGAGGACGACGAATTGAAGAGAGAAGATAACGAGCGAACTTTGAGTTACATATCACGAGAGTTGTCTTTTTAGCCTAGTGTTTCTTTTTGCAAATATCCTAGGACTTTGTAGGTTTGCAGAATCCTGTTATTCGTAGTTTTGTCTAGGCTTATTTTGTACTATCCTTGGATACGCTTTCTGACTTGCTGCAAATTTTATATCTCGTTTCCATTAGTTTTCGTCATTAAGTAATCGATATATTCCGCTGTGCGCTGAAGTATTGGATCGAGTGTTCACCCAACATTTCGTCCAACATCAGTGTTATTACTTAGTTTTTACATCCATATCGCGACGAGACCCCTTCACGGGCTTTGGCTGGTAAGGGGCCACCCCACCCTGCCAGTCCCTTTGACAGCTGCAGTCAGAAGAAATGACGAGAGTGAAGTTGTAAACACGACAGATTTAGGTTGTGAGATATGTAATCTGTAACAGTTTGATCAGTAAAAGAAGTTGATCCTTAGCCCGTGGACGTAGGCTAAATCCTTTAGCAGAACCACGTTAAATGCTCATGTTATTGTCTGTTGATTTAGTTTTCGATTCTTAGTTAATTCAAATAAAATGTGGGTTAGAATAGAACTACATTTAAGAACTCTTAACTCATTGATCGATACTTTAGACGCTATTGGTAAAGATACCTAGTCTTCATTTAAAGTTTCTGAAGCCATAAGAAGGCGCGATCCAGGGAAAACCCTATAACTGACCAGGATGCGTGACGGAAGAAGGAGGGGTCGTGGCAACACACGATCTCTAGCCTATACGCAGTAAAGGGGACGTGGAAGGAAGAAATGAACGACGGAACGAGGAATCGTGGCAAGAGTGCGGGACTAACCGAGACCAAAACATGGAACGTTGGACTACGATCGAGGAACATGTATCATTCTTAGAAACTATATATACGTCAATCACTACTAGTGGTGCACTATTTTCCGACACAATTTTTACTTTCTACCAATATTTCTGCCTATTTACCAACACTCATCATCGAAAAGAAACTACCATCTTGACCGAGGCAAGATGGCCAACGTCACCTTACCCCCCCCCCCCCCTCCTTTTAGCAAATTTAAGGTGCGATTTGCGGTGTTATTTCGGCCGGAAGAAGGTGTTTTGCAACCGGCCACTGGGTAGATTTAGTTTTTCGATGGCATCGTGTTGTAAATAACGTTCACCTAAACGAAGATAACATGACCTTGTTTGATACTAATCTCTTCAATTCGGTTGTAATTTTCTTAAAAAGATAAATTAAATCATATGTCAAATGTTTTAAGCGAGGTTTACACTTAAATACCCAAAAATATAAAATAAAATGTCACATCAGTCTATTGGAAAGTATTTTTTTATATGTAGAATAAAATTTTTACACATACGTATCCGTTTGATTGAAGGTACATTATATAAGAAATTTAGGTACCATAAAGAAAAGTCTTGTGGACATAATAATCGAAAAAATTTACGTCATGCTTACGAGATATCACACAGCATATATAGGAAGTAGGTACCACAAAAACACGTAATTTACGCATAAAACGATACGTAAGCGATGGTAAAATGATACTCTCAACCAAACGGATAAATATGTGTAAAAACTTTATTCTAGTAGGTACATATATATATATATATAATATTACAGGGGACTAAACTCATAATGTTTTATACTTTTGTCTATTTAAGTATAAACCCACTATGTTTAAATTTACTTTATTCCCGTTAAGTTTTATAATATTTCACATTTTTTACTATATTTAATTCCCCTAGTTGTCCATCTCAAAATCACCATACTTTTCCTATAAATGACCCCCCCCCCCCCCCCAATTTACTATCAAACACTATTTATGACCACCATATCCATTGTATTTATATCAATTAATCTTAGGGGATCTCCATCTCTTCATTCATCGCAATTTAAGCTATTGTATTGACCACCCACATATCATTCATTCATATTCAACCTCAAGGGCTAAAACTTGGACACTATATATAACAATCAATCAAACCTAAACTAACATACAACATAAGAGTTCTTCATCTTACCACAAGTATCTCATTACCATGGCATTCAAGTACCTCTTAATCTTTCTTCTCTCGATGGTTCGTGTCTCTCATTTTCCCGTCGGCGAGTCGTGTTTCCTCATTCCTGAGGTGAAAATTCACATCATAAATCGCCTCCCATTGCATTCTCCACCGTTGAGGGCACACTGCTCTTCTAAAGATGACGACTTAGGGTACCATACGCTTTCCAAGGATCAAGAAGTTGAGTTCCATTTTTGTCAAAAGCCTTTCTCGACTTTATATGGATGTGAAATAAGATGGCGCAATTTGAAGATAGATTTCCAAGCGTTCAACGCGAAATGGTTTTTCGCTCCGTGTTTTAACAGAGGTAATGACTGCAATTGGGAGGTGAGGGATGGTGGCTTGTATTTACTAGGCATCTTGACTCATCGTTGGGAAAAGTTGTAGTTGTTCGCTGCATGTATTTGATAACGGATTGATAATAGTAATGAGTTATTATAAAAAAGAATAGAAGAATTACCTATGCATTTGATGTCATTATCTCTTAATTAATCGAATTGAATTATGCTACATACTATTGGGCGTAACGTGGAAAATATTGGGTGTTTCGATTGATCATTTTCGATTAATTGCTATTGATGCGTCCGAAAAAGTCCCCACCCGCGTTCGCGCGTAAATCATCTGAACTTAGTCGCTACGTTGCCGCTTCCCTGAATACCTGAGATACCAGAAAACACGCTAGAAAGGCGCCGGCGACGCCCCTCCGATGCTCAAGTCAGATAAAACCATCATCATCGTCATCGTTATTCGGTCAAGTGTATATTTTGTATTCGTTGAGATAGCTTACCTTTTTCGAGGGAAATTGGGTATTTATACCTATCTAGGCTTTCGCCTAAAACTACCTACTTCTTCCATTTCCTCAGCCACAATTTTCCACTATCCATTTCATTGTCCCACGTTCTCCCTGTCGTGGTCTTCCCACGTTATTCCTGCGGTCGGGCATTTTTGCATTTAGCTTACCTGGGACACTCGGCACTCTCTCCGCTTCATGCTCGAGGCTGCTCGGGTGTCCTTGCCTTCAACTTTATGGCTGGCTGCTTGGGCACTTTTTCAGCCTTCTTCCTGATGCCGCTCGGGTGCTCCTACAAGACAGTTCCTCGAGCACCCTTTCCAGACAGCTTACTGGAGGCTGCTCGGGCAGTCAAGCCTAACAGCTACTCGTATACTCCTGTCAAACAGCTTACTAGGGCTGCTCGAGCACTCTCGACTGATAGCTCACTGGGCTGCTCGGGCACTATCGTCTGACAGCTTATTGGGGCTACTCGGGTCCTCTCGTCTGACAGCTCACTAGGGCTAATCGGGCACCCTTGACTGACAGCTCCTCGGGGCTGCTCGGGCATTTTTTCCAGACAACTCACTAGGGCTGCTCGGACATTCCTGCCTGACAGGTCACCAAGCCTGCTGGTGGCATGGCCAAGTCCCATATTGGCTTACCGATGGCGGGGACGGGCTTGAGCCTACTGTTCGTGGGCTGGAGAGTGGCTTACCGACGGTGGAGACGGCCCAGTAATATGTATATTTAAACCCCCAGTTAGGGTTTAATTGAGGATTATGCAAAAAGTATATTGGTTTTAGCCGTGGGGCTTGGGAAACGGTTTCATCCGTCGTTTTTGGACAAAGTTTATCGTTGATTTGGGCAACAGTGCTTCACTATTGATTTTCGATTTTTGTTCTTATCAATTGGTCCGACCTGTAGGATCCCGTTCCCGCCGGAATGATGAGATCAAACAGCGATCGTTTGGATAAGTTGGAGATCAATCAAGCCGACATAAGGGAGAAGTTGGACGTACAAGGTGCAAAGCTGCACGCACAAGGTGCGCAATTGGCCGAAATTACGGCGTCCTTCGCTGCGCTGTCAAAGGTGATTCTGAAGTCATCGGATGATGAGACGGAGACATCCGTCACAAGCAAGGTGACGCCGCCCGCGGACGATGAGGTGCGTGTGAGCGCTAACTTGACGCTTCTACCGTCGTTTGAGGGGATAGATCCGATTGGGTGGATAGCACGGGCAGAACAACAGTTCGAATTGAACAACATGCCGCCGGGAAGGAAGGTGGCGGCAGCTGGAGTTGCCATGTACGGATCTGCCTTGCACTGGTTGACATGGATGAAAGCGTGAAAGCCTGGAATTTCGTGGGACGAGTTCACGCAGGCATTGGTGGCACGTTTCGATACGCGATTTAAGGGTAATAAGTTTGAGCGGGTTTCTGGAGTTCGTCAAACAGGCACAGTGGAGGATTACATCTCTGTATTCGTCCAATTGGCGGGTCAAGTTACGGGACTATCTGATGCATGTTATTTGGGCTATTTCATGAATGGGTTGAAGGGTCCGATCCGGGGATCGTTGCGTCTGCTTCGCCCAAATGATTTGGAGACGGCAATGGAACTAGCAAGGGATATTGAGGATAATTTGTCCTTTCAGAGTGGAGGGCGAGAGGGTCAAACTTTCAGTGGTTCGGGGATGAATTTAGGCAATTCTTCGAGGCTGCCCAGGGAGAGTAAAGCGACGGCAGTGGGTGGTAGTGCACGGGGTTCGGCCGAGAGCTTCTCTAAAGCGGCCATGCATTCACTAGGAATGAATTCAGGGATGTCCGAACAGTCCACTGCCCGCTCCAGATTCACTCGACTTCCACTGAGAGTATTAGAAGACCTAAGATCAAAGGGGTTGTGCTTTAAGTGTAAGAAACCGTTTACACCTACGCATGACTGTCCATTCAAACAACTGAGAGTGATGCTGGCTGAGGAGGACGAGAAGTTTGATCTCCAAAAGTACGAGTATTCTGAGGTGACGGGGCAGGAAGAAGTTCAAAAGGACCAAGTGTGTTCAGATGAAGAAGGTGGCAATCTTCTGGTTTACTCCATGGCCGGAACTTCCAGCCCTCGCACGATGAGGTTACGCAGCATCGTGGGAGGACACAGTGATGATATTGATTGATAGTGGCTCAAACCACAGTTTTATTTCCTCATCCTTGGTTTCCTTACTTCGACTTAACCCGGATAAGACGGACAAATACAGGGTGCAGTTAGGAGACGGGCATAGACATGAGTCAGAAGGGGTGTGTAAGCAGCTACCTATCTCGCTTTCAGTGTGCGCTATTAAGGTAGACTGTTATGTGTTCGCTTTAGGTGGGGTTGACATAATTTTGGGAGTGGCATGGTTTGCTACGCTGGGAGACGTTTGCATGAACTGGGAAACTCTAACCATGAGTTTCGAGTGGGTGGCGTCCGAGTGGAGTTACGAGGGGATCTCGTGATGTGCCCGAATGTGGTGGGAAGCCATCCTGTAGAGGCGGAATTGTCGGAGAGTTTGTAAATGACAATGGGATCGGTGTGGGAACCCGGGGAGGTGCTAGCTTGGATGAAGGAACCTAAAAAAGAGGTGAAAGATGAGCAACTATTTAAGGCGGTAGGACAGCACAGAGTTAACGCCTCGCGGATGAGTAAGATCACCTTTCAGAGCTAGTTTTCGGATTTCGTCCTTGAGGATAAGGTTGTTTCGAAGGGGAATGGAATTGATAGAGAGCGGGCCATAGGCCGAGTCCCATATTGACTTACCGACGGCGGGGACGGGCTGGAGCCTACTGTTCGTGGGTTGGAGAGTGGTCTTTAGTTTATATTCTTATTATTATAATTATTATTATTATTATTATTATTAAGAGTTTTGAATAATTAGTGGCCCATTAGTATGGCCCATTAATATGTGTATTTAAACCCCAGTTAGGGGTTAATTGAGGATTATGCAAAAAGTATACTGGTTTTAGCCATGAGCCTTGGGCAACGGTTTCATCCCTTGATTTTGGGCAACATTTATCGTTGATTTGGGCAACGGTGCTTCACCGTTGATTTTCGATTTTTGTTCTTATCAGCTGGGCATCTCTCCCTCTGTGTGATACATCCTCTTTCTGATTCGTCCTCTTCCTCCGTTTGGTTCGTCTTCTTCCTCCTTCGAGTTTTTTCCGAGTGAGCTCTTTTCCCGGGGGATATTTTTCAAGGAAGAATATTTTCCCGCTTTGTATTCAATAGGGCCTTTTTTTCAAATTGTGTGGCCCGTTCTAATAAAAGATCGAGGCCCTCAATATAAACATTGACCACAAATAAACATAAAATTTTATTTTATTATTTATTGTGATATAATATTTGTTATGGAATAAAAAGTAGAAGATCTTCTTTTATAAAGATTTTGATGGTAGTATTTTGATTTTTTTAGTTTAGAGGTATAGTTCTATAAAGAATTTGATTTTTTTCTTGTCCGAGGAACCGTAAAGAGAATTGAGGAAGTTTCCGTTGTAATCATAATTTTAGAAGAAATCTAAGAGAAATCTGGACATTTGGTACAGCCATTTATTATTTGGAAATTATTTTTATTTGGGAAAGAGGAAAACATTAATTGTTATTTGGATCATAAAAAAACTAAGATTTAACCTTAATTTTATATATATTGGACCTAAATATTTTATGTGGCCCTATATATATACTCGGCCATATGTGGCCGTGTGCTGTAGGGCTGGAAGCACGGGATAAAAAACGGCCCTGGTATTCAAGGTCTTTTTATCCGTGAATATTTTATGGGGTGAAAACCCCACTACAACAGCAATAATTTAGAATCTAAAACGTTTAATTGTTGATTTTGTATCATTGCGTTGACACCTTGTTTTTCGAACAATAGTGAAACGGGTTATTGATTTAAGATTTGTTAGCAAAATATAATTGGAGAAATCGATGCCTTCAGAAATAACAAGTATTTTTGCAAATTCATTCGTGTTTTAATAGTGTAAAAATACATAACATATAAAAAATATTACTTCATTTCTTGGTAAAATTAGCAATATAAAATCCATAACAATTTTAATCCCGATAGCTTTAATAAAACAGTGTAGATATATCAAAATTAGTTTAATGATTTCAGAACACTAACCGATGACCAAATTGGATTTTGTATTACTCCTGAACTTCTAGAGATTTTTCAAAATATATATGGACGTGATCTGATGCATGCACAAAGCCATATTACAGTTAAAAAAAAGGTCAAGATTACATGATTTTTTTAACAGTAATCGAAATACAAAGCATGCAATCAATTACATTAATAACATATATTTGACTCATTTAATCTTTTACCCATCTTCACTTCATGAACAATGAATCACACTAAGTCGGAATATATATAGCAGGACTTGCGTTCTAAAATAGCATACAGTAACCATGATAGGGTTCATAGCAACGTTAACCATGATCCTATCGTCCGCTTTTGTAATAAAAGCGGACGAGACGACAGCTTGCAATTTTCCGGCGATATACAACTTTGGAGATTCAAATTCAGACACTGGCGCTATCGCAGCGGTGTTCTTCCCGCCGGTCCCACCGTACGGCGTGACGTACTTCCGTAGGCCTTCGGGACGTCCCTGCGATGGACGCCTTATCATAGATTTTCTAGGTAATATAGGGTTTCCATACCATTGTTGATTTGTTTAATTCGTGAAAGCCTTTGAGAGAAGAAAAAAAAAATTCATGTTAGTTTCTTTAATCCTTAATCTTATATTTTGGTGTTTGATGTTGTTTGGTTGGTCTCTTGAAATATTTTTTATTCCGTTTTTGGTTCGAATAATTTATCGCTGAGTTTTTTCTTCTCCTTTTCGGATTTATTTATTCCTGCTTTTGGAGGTGTATATTGGATGACTGATTGTTTACCAGCTCTGTAAAATTCAGCCTAAGCGCTAGGCGGTGCTCACGGAAAAAAACAACTAGCTAGGCGGCCGATTAATCGATTTTGGGTTTTTTGTTTTTGGGAAAAAGTTCGAAATACAAAAAAACATGGTTAGGATTGACATTATTATATAGATGGATAAATTCGATTTTACATTTACTTTGGTATATCGACATACGAAATAAAAATAATAAAATGCATGTGTATACCGTCTAATATCCGCCTAGAAATCATCAAGGCGTTAGGCCCCCTCAGCATTCGACTAGCGCCTAGAGAATTTTACAAAAATCGATTATCAAAAGAGTTTATTGTCTAATTAGTCAATTGTACTTATGTTACCGAATGAAAAGCCATCGTTTGACAAAAAATGTATTGACTTCTTTATATGTTTTTTTTCGTCCGGCAGCTGATCAGTTAGGGCTACCATTCCTGAGCCCATTCCTAGATGCAGTCGGGGCAGATTTCAGCCGCGGCGCGAATTTTGCGACGAACGGTGCGACCGCTTTGCAATTGGACGAGTCGTGGTTCAAGCGTGGGGCGAGCCCTTTTCCTATAGATATCCAAGCCCAGCAGTTTTCTCAGTTCAAGGATAGGACATTATTTTACTACAACCAAAGTTAGCACATATATGTAGTCTTATTTCCTTTCCTTAAATCATGTTTTACTTGGATGCTATGACCGAGATTATGGGATTTTTCAGGCAAAGAAGAATGCTTCATCAAGAGACTCCCAAAACCAGACGGTTTTTCGAAGTCCCTTTTCACGATCGATATCGGACAAAACGACGTCGCCCTGCGAATACTGAATAACGAATTCCAGCCTAAGGCGATAGCGCCTGTAATAGACCAGATCATATCACAAGTTAGGGTGAGTATTCTGTAAGAACTTTGCCTTGTCTTTTTTTTTTTTCATATTCCAAGAAATGAGATACGACAATGATGAAGACGGCGATATACAAAGCAGATTCTTTACGACAAAGGGGCAAGGATATTTTGGATACACAACACGGGCCCGATTGGGTGTTTACCTTTGGAAATTGTTAAGGCAAAAAATCCTTCCCCGGGATTTTTCGACGAGGTGGGATGCATCAAAAGCCAGAACAACATTGCTTTAGAATTCAACAAGCAACTCAACGGCGGAATTGCCAAGCTCAGAAAAGATCTGCAAGGCGCTAGTGTAGTGTACGTGGATATATACAAGGCCAAATACGAGCTAATCTCCCAGGCCAAGAAACTAGGTATAACCGTTCTTTCTTTCTTGGCCTAGTAACGATCGAAACGATTACGTCATCATTTCCACGGTTGAATTTTTTGCAGGATTTGAGGACCCTTTTAAGATCTGCTGTGGTTATTCGGGGATCGACTACGATGTCGGGTGTGGGACGAAAGGGAAGGTTAATGGCACGGAAGTGTTTGCACGTTCTTGCGCTGACCCTTCGAAGGTCATCAGCTGGGACGGTGTGCACTACTCTGAAGCGGCGAATCGATGGGTCGCCAATCGAATAGCCGATGGGTCTTTGTCTGATCCTCCGCACTCGCTCAAGAACGCCTGCCAAAAAGCAAACATAATATAGCTTGCATCACCACAAACTTTACTCTCTGTCGTCGACGTTAATATCGCAATAATACTTCGTTAATCGATCAATTGCAAGAAATTCAACGTTAAGTCTAAACACGCGAAGGAATTGTCAGTAAGCAGAACAAATAAGCGAGGAAATAATGATTCAAAGTTCATCGCTAGTCGGTTTTAAGTACACACGCACAATTAAGCTTCAGAACAGTTACGAATTTAGATGCGAGGTCGAACTAAGAACCAAAAGAGATGGATAAGACTGATGTTAGTTCAAAGTTAATCTCTTCTCTTTTCTCATATCCCGTCTTAAGACCCAAATGAGGACTTCTCATCGCTGTGGAAAATGAACACCGAAGATTGCAGCCTGTTTAGATACGATCGAGCCAATCAAACACACTGTCTTGAGAAGCAAAGTGCAAGTCCTGAAGTAACAAAGACAATTAAAAACGATAAGAATTATTTTTGTTAACTCCTCAAAGCTAATGCAGGCGTAAATGATTGCTATTAAGATACCACAGTGAAGAAAATATGAGTCCTTACAGAGAGCTGGAAATATGGAGGAGTATCTAGTTCTATGTCGTCAAGGTCACGTATTCTGCTTCCACCGACTCGTGCGCAGAAGATGTATTAACGTTGTTATCTGATGTTAGATCACTCAAACGATTACAAGAATCGATATATTCTTTGCATAGTAGTAAAGCTTTCGATCCATTGGTATTGGCGATGATTTCGTCGTCTACATAAGAACTCGAGCTATAATGAAATGGTTTCTTGTGACTCTCTGGTTCCTGAAAATCAGAATTGCACATCAAGGTTGATAATTTAAACAAATAGAGTGCAACCAGACAAATAACAATGCATCTTCGATCACCAACTAGCATAACCAACCTGGATTAGTGATTTATAGCAGTAGCCATCAGGGACATAGTCGGAAGATGGAGTGTTATCTTCAGGCCGGGGAGGGTCAGGGGTGATTGTACTTGGAGTTCTTGGAACAACCTTAAAAAACTGTCCCAATATCATCAGATACTTCTCCATCGCCCAAACGATAAGTCTCATATTTGTTGGCAGTTTCCTTTGGCAGCTGATAGAAGACTTTCGAGACAACGTATTGCCCTTCTTTCTCCTCTTCATCGGTCCCAAGATGGTACTGATGCATGGCCCAATTGCGTTTCTCAGACTTCGACTTACTCTTTGAGGTTGAGTAGAGGACCATGATCTTCTTGTACCCTTTCAATACCCCATTCTCCCTAACTGGTTTGGTTTTCCCAGTTTTGTGCCAGCGAACGTTTACCTTTTCTTGATCTTGGATTCTACAAAGTTTACTGTGACAGCTAGCATATGCGTTCGTGATCTTGTAGAAGAAGTTGACGCTGCTTCCATCTCGCTTTGCCCCTGCGATTAAGACATTCGAAGCAATTTTATGATACGAATATACTTGGGAGAACAGACTTTTGTATGGATTATTTCATCAAGAAGAAGAACTTACCGGGAAGATTTTCAGGATGAGTATAACATATCCCTTCATCGCATTCCAAGGTAGGGATAAAATCGTCGATAAGTAGGTGAGGCTCTGAATCACCAACGCCACATTTTGCAGCCAAATGATCTAGCAATTCGACGACAGAAGGATCAAATTTAACACCAATAGGCCATCCGGGCCATTCTTGAGAAACCTGAATTGAAGGGTAAATATATTAATGTTAGTCAGAGCGAAATACACGAGCTGAAATGCTTATTTAACTAAAGTGACTGTTTTTTTATATGATATTGGCCAAAAACAAATTTACACTGCTGTTATCGATGGGGTAATGACAGTTGGGACATTGCCTTTTGGCACCACAATCTTTGATCTGAGATGGACCACCAGAGTTCTTTACTTTTTTCGCTAGTCCTCGGTTGTCGATAAGCCAAGCCCTGCATTTCCAAAGATAAGATCAGCTAATGAGCAAAAAACAACACATGCACACGCATTTTCATTCAAAACGATTGTTCATTGTCAAGAAGAAACAGGGAAGCTTAATATTGACACAAAAATTCGGTGAGAAAATCAGCATCGGGAATACATCCAAAGCCCGAACATGAAAATGAGAACCATGTCCAAGCCTCGTTTTCTTTTTTTTTACAGGGTGTGAGCATCGTGTAATGTTCCAAGGTAAAATTCATTTTCAAGCTACTCCGTGACGACTATGTTATGACTTTGCATATTCAAAAGTATGGCTCATATGGTTTATCTTTTTTTAAGCCAAACATCTTTCTTTGCTTTAAAAAACAACAGGAAAGGAAAAGCGAAATCAGGAGAGGAAGTATTTTTAAAGATATATGACAGCAAAAGGTGATGACGAATCAAATATTTCCCAAACAGCACTCAAATCCCAACACGTAAAACCCCTATAAACTTATCAGTCAGCAGAAAAAATTCTAGCTCAGAGCTGAAAAGTTCGTCGATACAAAATCCGTCGAATCGAAACTTCGGAAGAAAAGATACGGAGCGAAATTTTTATTTTTTTTCACTCCGTAGGATTTTCTGGTTCACCTATCCATCTTAGTTCGGGAAATTCTTAATCGTCGGAAGTCGAGGTAAAACTCAGTCGCTCCTTAGGATTATTACCTAGCCATGAATGAACGTGTGAGTTGAAATCGAATCGATGAAGGAGAGTGCGTTGGAAGCTACTTTGACAGATAGTGTTGTTAGTAAGACACTTTTCCACTGCTCATTCTCCACTCGGTTAAGCTAAGCAGGCCTGCGAAATGAGCGGGAAAATCCACACCTAGCCTCGTATTTTCTGAACCTAAGACTCGGATGAGTCACCAGCCTGTGATTTGGATTGAGTGGGGCCCGAATTTTGATAAAAGCTGACCCCGAGCCTGGTGCTGGAGAATTTTGTAAGGACGCGTTTTGACGTGCCCTCCAAGTTATACGTGGAAATTTCCGTTGGACATTTTTACCCCCTAATGTGAGGATATTTTGACGCGTTAGAGAGGGGTACGGATGGAAGTCAAAGTAAAATGGATTTATAATGTTTTGGGCATATTGCTATTGCTTGCCCTTGCGCAATATCGAAAAACCTTTGATTTATCTAATTTAGTACGTCTATTCCTTCTTTTCGGGGCCAGTTGGATAAGTCATGTCTGAAAATCAACTGGATTACTATTCATCGCCCCCTTTTTCCTAGCCACCGCCCCCTAAAGGGCTGAAAAAAGACTATTTTGCCCTTTTGAATATAAATTTCTATTTAAAGTCTTTTTCCATACAACAGTTTCCATATCGCAATCATACACTCAAACATAACAAAAAAACTCAAATTGCAATGGAACGTTTTTTCCGGAAAAGCGAAAGGGCAAAGGAAAGAGTATTGGCACGACTGGTAAGCAAATTGTCGTAAAATTCGTTCGTACGTAGATGAATTATCGAACATCGATCGGCTTCGATTTAGAAAATCGTCACAGCCGAAACATAATTTTGGCCCCCACATGGTCCGGCCGAAGCACGATTTCGGCCTGACCATGTGGGGCCCGAAAACAATTTCGGTTCTGTACTGCACAACCGAAATTATTGTTCGGCTGTTACAGTGCGGGCCGAAATCCTACTTCGGTTGGATCTGTTCTGGCCGAGGTACTGTTCTGGCCGGAACAGCGACGGCCGAAACACGATTTCGGCCCGCACGTGCAGGGCCGAAATCTGACTTTGGCCGTCTCTACAATGGGCCGAAATTTTGGTTTGACTGAGAATTTTTTTTTTCAGACGACGAGAGTGATGTCCACATCCTGGAGGATTTTATCTGCGACGGGGTAGATTACAGTGAGTATTTCCGCGAAGGAGGACGATTTCCGACCGCGTGGAAGCCATTAACTGGGCGAAAGGCGTCGCTATTCTTCTTGGTTTCGAGGTGATTATTTCGTCGCATAAGAAATATGGTACAAAAAATTGATTAGATGTTCTCGAGGAGAACGTTACAGAGGCGACGGGGATGAATTGGAGAGGCGGTCGAAGTCTAACAAGTGCAGGTGTCCGTTTGTAATCATAGCCCAGGAGGACGCAGTTACTAGGGAATGGTACATTCATATGGGCCCACCTGAGAAATCCATGCACAATCACGCACTGATACAGTATCCCGAGGGACACCGCCAGACCAGTGGGTTAAGCAGCGAGGCGAAGAAGATCATAGAGGAAATGACTGTTGCGCAAGCGAAACCAGCTCATATCCTCGCAGCTATGAGGGCTCGACAAGCAGAAGATAACGCGACGATCCAACATATGTATAATTACAGAGATCGTCTGAAGAAGGATAACTTTGAGGGCCGAGACGTGGTGAGCCAGTTGATGCAACAGGCGAATGAGGCCGGATATTATGTTCAAGCCCTGGGAGACGAGGAGACTAATGCGCTGACACATGTTTTCCTCGCACACCCGGACTCACTCGCACTGATGAGGACGTCTCCGTACTTTATTGGGATTGACTCTACGTACGAGACCAATAGGTATAAGATGCCTCTAGTTGAGATTATAGGAATGACTCCCTGTAATCACAACTTCCTGTGTGGGTTTGCCGTTATGGAGGACGAGACGGAGAGAAGTTATGGGTGGGTCTTGCAGTCTCTTCGGAATATTCTGGGGCCAGTTGTCAACCCTTCGGCGATTGTGACTGATCGTGAGTTGGGCCTTCTTCGACCCATAGAGATGGTATTTTCGCATTCTCAGCATCTGTTGTACAGGTGGCATATCTATAAAGACGTGGAGAACAAAGTTTATTGGCTTAAGGGGAAGAACAAAAAGACCGCTGCGCACTTCACGCATAAGGCCTGGAAAGCAGTCATGGAAGCTCCGACGATAGACTAATACGAGCAGGCCTTGAGTGACTTGCGTCTGCGTTGGAAAGGTGACACCGCTATCGTAAAGTATGTTGAGCAGACATGGTTGGTGTATAAGGAGAAGTTCGCGAAAGCTTGGACGAACACTGTGCTTCATTTCGGGAACACCACTATATGTCGTGTGGAGAGTGCTCACAGCGAGCTGAAGCAATGGCTGAACTCGGCCACTGGGTCACTTGACACGGTGTGGGTCAAGGTGCACGGGCAGATTCAGAACCAACTGAATCGCATCAGAAAGGTAAATTAATTATTATTACGTGTTCGACGAATTCCTTATCTAATAATTTTTTATGTTGACATGTAGGCACTGGAGGAGTCCCGCTCGGAAAGAATTATTGGGAGCGCAGGATTTCCATTCCACACGATATTGTATAGAGTTTCACACCATGCAATAGCGATAATGGGAGCTGAGTTGAGGCGTGCCAGAGAGTTGTTGGATGAGGTTTACTTCGCGTGCGGATGTGTGGTACGAAGTACGCACCAGCTCCCATGTGCATGCGAGCTTCAGCAATGTGTGGACAACAATTTTCCAGTTGCTGCAGAATGCTTGCACGACTTCTGGAGGACGCTGACAATCGGCGAAGGGGTAACTCCCGATATTTTTGATCGGGATTACTTGTACGACCTCATGCGCGAGGCAGAAGCCCGCGATCCCGCCGTTATGCATGGCCTCCATCGAGTCATGCACGAACATCTCTATTCCGAGGCCCAGGAGTGGAATGAGTCTGTTCTTAAGACGTCTGTAAAGGGTCGACCGAAGAAAAATAAACTCGACGAAGCGGGATCGAAGTGCTTGGGAGTACGCAATTCCAAGGGGAGGACGCAGCGGATGGCACAGCGTACCGGTCGTAGCAGCCAGGGTCGTAGCAGCCAAGGTCGTACGTCATCTTTGTCTGCGAAGCGGTCTCGAACATCTACTACGAAGACAGGTACTACTATATTTCACACTTGCATTCGGTCAAACATGGTTGCACATCTAATCCTATAAAATGCGTTCTACAGGTGAATCCAACTTCTTCCACAGCCGCTTGCAGCACCACGTAACAGCAGTCATCCATCCTTATATAATTAGTTATAAGGATGTTGTTGCAGACGGCAATTGTGGGTTTCGCGTGACGCCTCCCATGTTTACCATGACGAGGACGAGTGGATCACCGTAAGGAATAACGTAACGAACGAAATCGAGGCCCATTGGGATTGCGCCAACGGTCGTTCAAGTCGTCCAGCCTGTCTCTGTACTGCTCGGTATGCGTCGACCCCTCAAGCTGCATTGTTGCTAGCATATCGCTAGTCAATGTGTACATCGAGTTGTACCACTGTACACAGAGATCATACATATAAAGAGTGATTAAACATATAAATATAAAAAATTCAAATCACATTAACTTTACGTACATAGTCGACGTGATGGCGCGGGGGTATGCCGCTCGAGGAGGATCCCGTCTCTAATGCAATCAGCCGAGGATGAGACTTCCGCTCATACCAGTCCATGTACTGCTCGACCATCTCACCAAGGTACTCTGCGGATGCCCGGTTGATGTACGAGAGGTTGAGGATGTAGGCGTACGGAAACTGCCGCCAAGCAAATTCTGCTGCATCGCCAGAATGGTGCACCTTATACCTCGACGGGTCTGCTGGCATGACCGCCTTCTGTGGCGGACTCATCGGCCGCGGGATGTGCTGCACGTAATCCAGCTTGCACAACACTCTCGAGGGTACGTAAGGCTCAACGATATCACGATATCGAACCCAGCCTACGAAAAGAGTCCTCATGTGCTGCGCCGCTGGATCGGGACCGTACGGCAACCAAGCAACCTAAAAACAGTTCACAATTTTTACGTAATTGTCGTCAAAATATACATATTAATTGTTAATTTACCTCGTTCGCAGTCATGACATCTAGCTGACGGCGGATCTCAATCAAACGATGGCCCGTCCGCTCGTACTGAGATACAGCCCACATGCATGCTCGTGCCTGGCCAGGCTCCACATGATGGGGGAGGCGATGTGGGCGGAAGCATGGGAAGTACTCATAGATCCACGCTTGGAGTAGCGAGAGGCACCCAGCAACACCCCTCGATTCCGCCCGGCTTGCGAGTCCAAGCTGGCGATAGAGATAAGCAAGAGCGGCCGAACCCCACGAATACTGGCTGGCAGAGGCGAACGAGCGGTAGAAATCATACATGATGTCGGGCTTCACACGGGTCCCGCTCTTGTCGACGAAAAACGTCGACCCCAAAAGAATCCACAACCAAGCGATGGCCAGAAACCCCTCCGGCCGACCCCCCCCCCCCCGCCCCCGCATCACCTGCATCACGTCTTTCGATGCAACCCCACTGCCTCTCCAAGATGCCCTCAGCTCGTCTGCGGAGACGCCCATAATCTCCCTCGTCGCGATCTGCCCATCGCCGACGTCCGGGGTGCCCGATACCGTCGCCCCGTCAATGGCGATACCCAGGATCTCATGATCGTCATCTCCCCAAATGGCATGTGAAAGGTGTTCGTCTCGTGGCTGCCAGCGCTCCACAAAAGCGCACAGAAGAGGCTGGTCCAAGTGACCCACCATGGCATCTGTGAGGTGCCTAAGCCCCGTGCCATCGATCTGGCTCTGCGTCTCCGGCGGCAATTGGGCATACCGCTGCTTAAGCGAACGAAGCACTAACGGCCGCTGCTCGCACTTCAGCAGGGGTCGCTCCTCCTCACCCATCCAGATGCGTGGCGCGATGTGCCCCAGATAACTAGGGATCACCTAGCCATCCTCTGGACCACCGGGCTGTGGCCCCTGCACCTTCCAGGAATCATCATCCACCACCCTGGAGCGCTTGCTCCCTATTTCATTTTTTTACGAATAACCCAGCCACGAATTTTAACATTTTTTATGATATTAAGACGCGACAACGCAAGTCAGTTTATACTGGATAAGGGAATTACCTGAGGAGGCCAGTATCACATCGTCGTCTGACGACTGAAACGACGCTGCATCGGCCGGCACGTCATCATTCGCCTGCGGATCGTGATCCGCATATATGGAATGGGAAGAAGCCGCTCGCTGCCGCCTCTCCTCCTCCCGCTCTCTACGAACGGATGCATCAACGCCCCGCGTCCTCGTGTGACGCTCTCCAGATCCCTCCCCCGGGGGGATCTGTTGCTCCCCCCGAGTAGGGACTTCCCACCCTTGGCCTGCAATTAGATATTTATTTAAAAAAAAATTCAGAGCCGATCACGATTTTCGGCCGAAACAGTGCCGACCGAAACATGATCGGTCGGCGCAGTTCCGACCAAAATGAGATCTCGGCCGGACAGATGCCGATCGATAGACATTTTCGGCCATAACTTGCGCGGCCGAAGCATTTTTTCGGCCGGCGAAGTCGCGGCCGTAAACTGCCTTCGATCGGTCGTTTTTCAGCCTATTCCGACCCGTTTTCGACAATCTATCTACGTACGAATGAATTTTCTTACCAGTCGTGCGAACACCCCATTTCCCTTTCCCTGTCCTTGTCGACGATCCATTGCGATTTGAATTTTCTCTGTTTTTTGCTCTGATTTGGATGTATGATTTGAAAACTGTTGTGTGCTGAAGGACTTTAAATAGAAATTTTTACTGTTTACTATAGTTTTTTCTCTTTAAATTAATTTAAATAACATAAGGGCAAAAAGGTCATTTGCAAGATCAATTTAAGATCCACTTTGTGCTGCTATTTGGATTCTTGTAAAAAATTTACCATGATGAAGAATAAGAGACGTGTTCACTGTCATTAAATAATATAGGCATTAATTTAGGTGTATCTACACACCTAATCGCAAAAGAATAAAAAAATTGTCAATTTAGTACCATGGAAGAATTTTTATATATAGATATCCAGTAGAATTAAATTTTTACACATAGCTACCCGTTTAGTTGTTATGTATATTACATATCATATCATGCGTAGAAGTAGAGCAAGAAGAAACCCTCGGCGCGCCACCGGAATCCAATCATCGAGTAGAGTAGAAAACTGTACACGAACGTCTGTATGGCTACGTATAAGATCTCGATCGCCAGCTGTGCGAACGCGTATGGAAAAGGCGAGTACATTCCCGCCGCCTTCTCCCGATAGAAAACGGCTCTTTCCACCGCCACGACAGACTGAACCGCCGAGGTGTTCGTTCCTCCGAGGAACATGACGGCCGAGTATATAGCGCCGAGCATATTCATCAAGTCTTGCATCGTCGAACTGTATAAGTTAGACCTATTACTATCACTAGTCAGTTGTGCACACCCTCAACGTGTGTGCAATAATAGTAAAATGACGCTGCATCAAAAAAACAAAAAATAATAGTAAATGATGTGGCCTTTATCTAGCTATTACGAACGTCAGTTATTGTGGGCGTGGGAGTTATTCAGACCATATACACGTGGCCTTTGTTGATTGGTTGATTGCAAAAAACTACATACCAAATTAAGATGGAAAACGACGGTTTGTAGCCTAGGCTCACCGTTTATATAATAGTAAAGATTACATATCATATCATGTGTTTATGTGATACTTAATTTTCAAATTTGTTATGTGATATCCCCGTAAGCATGACGTATCTTTTTCAATGTGTTATATGCCAAATACGTTTCTCTAAATACATATACTATGATATACATTCAGCCAAATGGATACCTATATATAAAAAATTACTAATATAGGTACCTTCACATGTAAGAATTCTGACTGGAAACAGATTTAGTTTCATTTTATACTATTAGGTAGTTAATTTAATCTTTTCTGAAATGAATACTAGTTCTCACCATCATCACTTCCGCTAAAAGAAATATCGCAAAAAGGCAATCTCACGTCAAAATATACCAACAACCTAAATGAAAGATGGGGTAAGCAAACCACTAGCTCAGTGAGTGCATTTACGGATACACCTTCTCTCTCAGGAAGTGGATCCTCCACGATGAGTGACAACTAAATAAATCAACGCTCTTATTTGACAATACTACCATCACAATAATGCAAATACAATAACTACCCACCACAAGACATGGCACATATGCAAATATAATCCACAAAATGAAATCAACGATGCATGGGTGGCCAATGAACTGAACGCCCCGTCGGTAGTCAGACGAGTTCATCACCATACTCTAGACCATGAGCCTAAACTAACGCATCCAGTACTATAACATGCAAGTCCCACACGGGGTGACGTTGGCCACCAATCTCCCCAACGACCACCCTTTAACAAAAATCAATAACAACACATGGCACTGAAAAGGATGCACTCGTTCGGCCTCACTCACCGAATGTGCCAAGCCACGGGATACTACTCAATTTGTCACTCTCCACTCACTCAATGTGCCATTCCTCGATTTTATATGAATTTTTTGGTTAACAGTGCGAATCTGTTTGTAATGGCTGTTGATTCTCCACAGAAATAAGTTTTATGAGGATCTGAATATTGTAGCTAGGTTAAAACCAGGGCTGCACGAACCAGGGTGTTTAAAGCAGAAAATTTGATCTTTGAATAAACTAATTTGAATAACACCCCATACCTCTATGTAGCTCGATTTAAGCAAGACCTATCCCTAGATGATCAAGTTTCAACAATTTTTCCCCTTCTCCTTGCTTGACCGGTGCTTCTCTCGCGTTAACTTAGGATGAAAGAAATGATGAATAAGAACTTGCTAGAAGGTAAAAAAGTAATTCTATATGGGTTGGGCCACTAGATCGAATTTGGGTTGGACAACATTCATATTTAAAAAAAATGGGCTTAGGCTAAAGAAAATAGAGATGTGATGCAATTGATATTTAATATATGATATTATGATTAATTTCTAAAATGAATATTTTGACATATGTGAATTTAAAAATAATTTATAAGGATTTATAATTAAAAATTAAAGGACTAAATTATAAATTATACATGAAAATTGACACACCAAATTGGGTGAGCAATTACTGTAACGTGCTATTCCATAATATAATAGACTAGTATCGTTGGCACACAGTATATGTGTGCACAACATTCTTATCTTGGTAGTGGGTAGTTATTTTTTTAAAATAAAGTAAATGCTATTTTTTATTTTAATTAAGATCTTGGGTAGTGGGTATTTTATTTACAATTAGATAAACAATATATTTTTATTTTAATTGAATTTGATTGCCGATTGATACACCAAATTGAGCTATTTTTAACTCATGTTGAGCATTAATAGAGTACTAGCCACGTGCACGCCGACGTGGGTGCCAACGAAATAAGCAGCAGTTATATTTTATTATTTATTTTTCATTTTTAGATCAAGTCTGCCAGAAGTTTTCTTTCATGCGAGACATGTTTTGATAAATAAATAACTATCAAATTGGATCAAAATTTGAGTTTAATTGATACACCAAATTGAATAAAAAGTGACAGTTTTTAAGTGGTGCGGAGCGTTAATAAAATAGATAGATATATAAGAGTGATAAACCACCCACCATCACTTCCACTATCGTTCTGTGGTTTCAATTGTAATGAAAACTCAAATGAAAATAAAATTTTAATGTTTCAGTTAGCTAATAGAGGTTGGAGGGAAGGGTTAGTCTAACCAACTGATTAGCTCAGCTCAGTTCGAACACGTGATTGTCGAGCTCGTACTCGAACTTCCATTCATGACTTGAAGCTCGAAAACTTTGGAAACTTTTATTAACTATTGTAGTATTATAAAATTATAATACGTATCTAAAAAACTTCAATGACACTAACTCAAAAAATTGGTTCGTCAAGAAAACGAACCTACGAGTTGAAGCTTGAAACAAATAATTCTTTGTGCCCAAGCTTGCACTCATTTACACCCCTCCTCTTCTCTTGAAGCATCTTGCTGTAATAATATACTGTCTTACAAACAAATATATGTTGAGGAATAGTGATCCATTGCGTTCATGAATGATGTCAAACGATTTAGTAATTTCACATCATATAATTCAAGAGTTAAAAATGAAGCAACGGACAAACTTACCAATTAAACAACTGAGACCTAAGCAAGCTCAAGCAGCAGAATATGACATGGAATGGACACACATTCGACCTCATTACCGACGCTTGTAAATACAAGGCTTCAGCTCCGGCCACTCTATTCCTTCCTTGGATTTCTTATTTTCCTGTCATAACAATCAACCAAAATCAAAACTTATTACAAAAGCATATACAAGGGATATGGGGATAGGATAGGATGTTCACAGTACCAACCTTCTTTTGAAAAATAGAACAAAATAAACATTTTATTGGAGAAGTCCTGCATTTCAAAAAAAAAAAAAAATAGAATTATCAATGTTTCTAAGGCCTCAAAGAGAATGAGAGATTGTGAGAAGACAAAGACCTTGGATACTGAGGTGAACCCGAGTTTGCATATGGCCTCTACAAACTCGTCGGGGTCTGCACCTCCACTGCCAGGATCGAGCCTGCTTTTCACTTCCGCGATCAAAAGCCAACCTCTGCGCATACATAACCGACGTAATTTTTTCAACTTTGAAGGGAAGAAATTGACGCATTTTCAAGTATCTCACTTGGGCTTGAGAACCCTGTTTGCTTCCTGAAGATATCTGGGGAAGTTTGTTCCCATCAGCGAAAGGCAAAATACACAAACATCCACAGATGATGAGTCGAGCGGTGTCTGCACGTTAGAGACAATACATACATAGAAATTTCAGAATGTGAGTGACCAAATGATGTCCTTACGTCCGATTAGTCTATCTCTATTAAATAATCAGTATTCAAGTTGGGAAAATTCCAGATCTTGAAAGATAGTCTCCAGGGTAGGTAAAAGTAAGTAGCTCATTCTCATTCTCGAAGCAGAAGATTCAAGAACAAGCCCTATACTGTAGAGCATAGCAGTCCCAACTCCCAATCTAGAGGTAGCTTCCAAAATACAAGCAAATAGTATATATATATAAGATGAGGTGCTCTTCAGAATATTATTCCGACTGGATTGGGAGGTTTCAAAACGTTTGTCAAGTTTTTCCTCCCTAGATTAGAATTTAGATCCTATTTCACTGTAAGTTTTGAATGCAACACAACGGCAGCTGAAAAGAGGAAATAGCAAGAGACATACATTGGCCATATCGCATGCAATTACGGAAGGATCGTTCGAGACAAGATCAAAGGAGAAAACTTTATTCTTTACACTTTTAGCAAGCCGTGCATCACCTGCAAAAAGCAGAGAAGAGAGCGTCTGTGACTTAAGCAGCAGTAAATAGTTTTTGTGATTTAAATAAATTATTGCAAGATTATTACCACAACCAAAATCTGCTATGATCAATGAAGGGCTGTGATCCTTGATCCATTTTATGATTACATCGTTGGGCTGTTGAGGCCAGCGGGACATCTGCTCTTGGTACCCCGAATGATACTGGAACAAATAAAAATTTAGGGACATCATGAAACCTTAAGACAGTAGAACGCACGTAATTACAAAAAGGCAAATGTGATTGTAGAAAAGATAAATACCATGTTGAACAATGATGGGTCCTCTTTAAAATATTTTAGAGCCTCATCTCCACTGCATTCAAGCAAACAAAACAAAAAATGTAAACAAAGAAGGTTCGTTCATATGGAAGCAACATCACGTAACATGGATGCAAATCTCCTGAAATCATTCACTGAAACTAATCAAGACATAGAGCGTGACTTTCGTTCGTTCATAAATACGAACCCAATGTATTTCAAATTACAGGGGATTTAACATTAATTTCTGAGTTCAAGCTTAAGCTTTCTGATCCACGGCATAAAGAAAGGCCAACAGAGACATGCACCAAAGGAATGAACTAAACTTTGAGCATTAAAATAATAATAAAAAAAGTAAAATTCAGTACGTGCAAGTGTAGAGTTTCTCATTAATCATTCGGAAATAGCCTCCCGACAACTTCGCCTTCATCTGAAAACCCAACAGGATAAGCAAAATTAAAAAAGAAAATCCTACAAATGGGGGAAAAAGGAGAAACTTACAAAAAAAAAAATACTAACTGAGTTCAAATTCAGCACTCAACCTTATCAAGGAAAGACGGCGTGGACTTTGAGATTGTTTCCGAGCTAGCTTCATCAGTTGCCACGTAAGATTTTCCGGCCTGATCTTTTCCTTTGCGGCTGCGGCCACGCTTCCTCTTCTTGCTCCGCCGCTGGTCTGCCTCAGGCATTGATAGACGGTAATTCGTAAAGAAAAAAGTGAGATTTCTGCGTAGCTGATTTTGTAGGACTTCGATTGTAAGACCCTAAAATATTTCTTGCCCAGAATATTTGATTTTCTTGCCCAAATTCCAAGGCCCACTGTGGATAAGAGCAAGTTCAGTTGATGGGCTTGATTGTGCTGTCCAAATAACTATTGAATTTGAGAAAAATGAGATAAAATCAAATTATAATTTTGAACAAGTCCGTCACACATGAGAACATGTCCTAGCTTACAGGGGAGATTTTCGTTCAGTCCCCTTCAGGGTCTGAAATTTTAGTTCAGGCCCTGTCAGAAAAAATTAGTTTTAAGTACTCGATTATTCAGTAACAATTTATTGGTTTGCAGTAACAATTCATTGTTCCACAGTACAAGTTCATTGTTTTGAAAATAACAGAAAACAATCATCCGATAACAGTTATATACACTTTATACAGTTGTATAATTTAGGTCATTATCTTTAAATTTTACGAAAAATTGGGTCCTTTAAACTAAAGTTTTTTCTTAAAGGGCCTGAAAACTATTTTTAATCACTTTTGGGGCCTGAATTTTAATATACCCTACTTATAAGGTTCATCATAGGATATTGCGGGCTTACCTAATCCCAAAGACAGGTTCTAACTCGGAATTAAAAGAAAAAGGTTCAATTCGAAATCAGGCCCCTTTAAGGGTTTGATTTCGAATCAAGGCCCTGTTTAAGAAATTTTTAGGTTAAAGCACCCATTTTATGTGTTGTAAAAAAAGTGGTATGAAAAATATATGAACTGGTATAGAATGATTGTTTTGTGTTACAAACTTTCAACATACTGGTATGTCAGAGCAATAAAATGGTACTGCAGAAAATAAACTGGTATCAGATGATCATAAACTGGTACCGAATTATGGTTTTGTGGTACAGAATTTCAACATACTGGTATGTAAGAGCAATAAAGTGGTACTGCATAAAAGTGGGTCCTTAAAACTAAATATTTTCCGGAGAGGGTCTGAACCCTAAATTATACTTATGGAGGGGCCTGAAATGAAAATTGTCCAAAGAAAAATAAGGTCTCAAAGGTTCATGTGCAATAATCATTATGCAATCATTTGATTCTCAACAACGGTTTAGGCCAAATTAACAAAGCAAACATACAAAAGATAAGCTGCGTTTTTCATATATATATATATATATATATATATATATATATAATTCACAATGATTGAGAACATATCAGAGAACTAAGCCCATGCTTCAACGAATAATCGGCTGCTTAATGATGAGCAGCATCAATGTTGTATCTTAATAATTTAAGTAAGTCTGTGTTTGTGTGACTCGAGTTTCCATTCCACCTGCAGAAGCATCTCCATGTTGTGCTTCTTGGTTTTAAGTACATTACTTTTCCATATTGGATCGTATTATATTTGATACTACAAAAATATGTTGATAATGTCATTGCCGGAATAAAATTTGGGTTTTGATTGTTCTCCCCAGAAAACAAGTATTGCTAATCAACTATTTGAACTTTAAGTTCTCGATTAAATTATTGAAAAGTCAAATTATTTCTGATAGTTATCTTTGTTACCCAAAAAATTATATTCTCATCAGATATTCTAACAAAGTCGGTGATTTTTCTAGATTTTTAAAAAGTATTGTTGTCTGGCATCTTATTATAAAATTTTAAATAGGCATCAGCAGTCAGATTCTTGAATATTTGCCTTGACAATAATTCTACTCACGCATGCTAAACAAGAATTCAAAAGTCGGATGCGCATCTAATACCTATATAAGATAAGATTTTGGGAGCTTATCGTTGACTACTTTCCCAAATTCATTAAAATTAATAAATAAATGTTTGTAGTATTTTTATATAGTTTTTCCTTAATGTTTAGCTAGTATGCTCATTCCTGTATACTCTTAACCAAAGTTAACAAATAAATTGATAAATGTGCTAGAATTGACGGTCCGTGTGCTTTGGGGTGAATAAACCCACATTATATAGAGCTTGACACTAAGCATACACATTTTGGGAAAATGTATTTAGGGTTAATTATGATTCAGGCCCCAAAAATGTTTTAAAATAGATTCAGGACCTGTCAGAAAAAAATTAATTTTAAGGACCTGATTTCCGCAGTACCACGTCATTGTTCATGCAGTACCACTTCATTGTTCTGCGGTACCACTTCATTTTTTATGCAGTAACAATGAGGTGGTACTGCAGAACAATGAAGTGGTACTGCGAAACAATGAAGTGGTACTGCAGAAATCGGGTCCTCAAAACTAACTTTTCTGATGACAGGACCTGAAACAAAATTTTAAACAGTACGGGGCATGAAATGAAATTTCCCCATGTATTTAATTAGGGGTGGGATCGGGTCGGGTTTTTCGGGTATCAAGTTTTGAAAGGTTTTTTTGTATTGTTCTCTTGTGTCTTTCATTGTGCAAAATATACAGATATATATACAGCGATGATACCTAGTATATCCCTAAAATCAAGCAACAATAACTAGGCTACAATCATGGAGAATATTCTGCCTTTATTACATTAATACAAATATGGAATTATGAGTCATCATCCGATCTTATCTTTATCATGCCTCCGCAAGCACAAGGGTCCTGGAAGGATGCTAAGCTTGGTGCGATGAAGCTGAAACGGCTGACGTGAAAGAGCTTTTGTTAGAGAGTCGGCCAGCTGATCTGAAGTGTGAACATGAGTGACACGAAGAAGCTTTCGATGGACTTGATCTAGAACAAAATGGGAGTCAATTGCAACATGTTTCGTACACGAGTGATAAATTGGATCTGCAGCTAGGCAGGTAGCGCCAATATTGTCACAGTAGATTGTCGGCAGGCTGGAACTAGAGATTCCAAGCTCACTGAGTAGGTTCTGTATCCAATTGACTTCAGTGGTTGTTGAGGCAACAGGTCGGTATTCTGCTTCCGTGGAGAGCGAGAAACTGTACGTTGCTTTTTAGAACTCCAACTTACTGGATTGGAACCGAGAAACAAGACATAAGCCGAGGTTGAATGACGTGTGTCGGCGTCGCCAGCCCAATCAACATCTGAGAAGGCATGGAGAGATATGGGAGATCGGGCTGAGAAAAAAATCCCGTAGTGAGAGGTGCCTTTAAGATATCGAAGAATTCTTTTCACTGTGAGCCAGTGAGTGGTTGATGGGTTATGCATGAACTGGGCGAGCTTGTTGATCACGAAGCTAATATCCGGACGAGTGAGAGATAGATATTGCAGTAATCCCAATACTTGGCGATATTCTGTGGAATTATGTCTTGGAGAACCATCATGGAGTTTGAATGCTACGGTAGAAGACATAGGCATCGAGACAGCTTTGCAACCATGCATGTTGGTCTTGTGAAGAAGATCAGTGATGTATTGTCGTTGAGAGAGTAATGTAGCGGCCCAAGAACCTTCAGAGAAAACCGCTGAGGAAGTTGAGTAGTAAATTGGCGTAGAAGAGTAGTGTCACTTCCTGTCAAAATAATATCGTCCACATACACTAGAAAATAAACTGCTTTAGAACCAGACATATATATATAAACAGAGAGGCATCACTTTTAGAGTTAGTAAAACCACAAGACATAAGATAAGAGCGCAATTCAGTGTACCATGCCCGAGGGGCTTGACGAAGACCATAAATGGCCTTGTTAAGCTTACATACATAGTTCGGGCGCTTGGAATCAGCAAACCCCGATGGTTGTTTCATGAATACTGACTCGAAAAGAGTGCCTTGCATCTAGTTATTGTATATGTCATCCTCGAGCAACAGCTTTAGTGAGTACGATCCGGACCGTGGTGGGTTTAACGACGAGGCTAAATGTTTCGCTGAAATCACCGGGTCACTGATGAAAGCCCTTCGCAACCAATCGGGCTTTATGTCGAGCAATAGTACCATCGGGATTTCTCTTAATTCGGTATACCCATTTGCATCCAATAATGTTTTGTGTGGGATATTAGGGAATTAAAGTCCATGTTTTATTTTTCTCAGGGCTGAAAATTCTTCTTGCATGGTATCCGCCAATGAGAGAATTTTTTGGCTTCGGTGAGTGAACGTGGTTCTGACAGTGGGGAGGCAAGTTCAACACAAGTGTTGAAGTTAAGAACTTTTTTGGCTTACAAATCTTGTTTTGAGCACGAATAACCATTCGAGATGGCTCCGGGGGCACTGGTAAGGCAATGAGATTTGAAGTAGATGTAGAATCAGAGGAGAAGGAACTAACTTGTTACGTTGAGTTTGCCGAGGGGGTTTGAGCTTGACTTGGTGAAGCAAGGGACGCTGGAGTGGTTGGCGAGGAATGAGTTTGAAGAATCCTGGAAGTAGAGAGATTGACGAGGGATTCCCTAAGGAAGATATGGAAGATGTAATATGTTTTTGAAGAAATTTATGAGACAAAGAGATTATTTTCAGATTTATCTTAAAAGGAAAAGTATTTTCAATAAAATGAACATGACGGGAAGTAAATATTTTGTGACTAGATGGATCAAGGCAAATATAAGCATGATGATGGAGAGAAAAGCCAAGATACACACACGGTTTAGACCGAGGAGCTACTTTATGAGGAGTACATGGGCGAAGCCGGGGATATCAAACGCAACCGAAGACATGAAGAGAGTGATATTTTGGTTGACATTTAAAGAGGCAATGAACTGGAGAATCAAACTGTAATACAGATGTAGGCAATCGATTAATATGGAAAGTTGCATATTGAAAGGCATAATTCCAAAAGCGAATAAGAACAGCAGTGATAAAGAAGCGTAAGACCCGTTTCATCGATATGACTATGTTTTCGCTTCGCAGATCCCATGTTCAATTTTGTACGGGGGAGATATCATGTGTTGAATTCCCTTATTACCAAGGAAGCTTGAGAGTGATTTGTATTCACTGCCACCATCAGTATATAAAGTTTTTATTTTTGTGTGGAAATAGTTTTCAATAATATTGCAATAAATCTCAAACACGGAAAAAAGATCAGATTTGTTTTTAAGGATAAAACCATGTAAACTTGGTGAAATAATCGATAAAAATCACATAGTAGCGAAAGTTGCCAAATGAAGTTATGGAAGCCGGTCCCCAAATATCTGGATAAACATATTGAAATGCATGAGTTTATGAGATTGAATTTTGATGAAACGGAAGTTATGACTTTTATTAGAAAGACAAGGATCACAAATTTCTTTAACCGTAGAAGAAGGAATATTAGAGCTTGACAAGATCCGGCGTGGATTTGATGAGAAGGGTGTCCTAGCCTTCGATGCCAAATTTCGGAGTATGGCAGTACATGCGGATGGCTGAGAGATAGAATGGTTGTTGTTGGGATAAGTTGGCCACTCATAGAGGTTGTTGCGGCTTCTCCCTTCACCAGAGGTGCCCCCGTGCTCAAATCCTTAACAAGAAAATTAGAGGGTAAAAATTCGATAGAAACTCGACTTTGTTTGCAGAATTGAGATACGGATATCAGGTTTTTGCGAATTAGGGGTGCACACAAAACATTATTTAATACAAATGATGCATTACGTGAATTAAGAGAAGAAGAACCAGAGTGAGTGACAGGAACACCTTTACCATCGCCAACAATAACGTCCTCGTTACCAACATAATTGGAGTGCATGGACAAGTTTTCAAGATCAGAGGTAATATGATGAGTTGGTCCAGAATCAAGTAACCAGTTGTTGTTTGTCGGATGAGATGGGTTTCTTGCATAGTGCACCTGAGGTTGAACGTGCATTGATGGTGAATTCCTCGATCTGCAGAATTTGGCACTATGGCCTGATTTATCACATAATTGGCAAACAATATAGGCATTACCGTACTTATTAGGTCTATACGAGGATTCCGGTCTCGTCGCATATATAGAGTTTGGCGGTGGACCAAGCAGGGATTATTAGAGTGATATGGAGAGGTAGGCTCGTGGTAGTTCCCATCAAAGTTTGAATTCGAAGGGCGACCACCTCTAAATCCACGACCACCTCCACGATTTCTTCCTCTACCTCCACGTCCGCGATATGCAAAGTTGACAACGATTTGAGATTCATCTTCTTCTTTTGAGGGGACTCCACGATTTTGAACTAGCTCTTCATCATGAAGTTTGTCATAGAGATCTTCAAAACTTAATGGTATCACGAACACGAATTGCTGTAGCCAGTACCTTAAACTCATTTCCAAGCCCGCGTAAGACATATGAAGTAAGTTGGCCATCGGATAAAGGATGCCCTATGATAGCAAGATCATCAGTCAATGACTTAATTTGATTCACGTAGGTTGTTACTGTTTTGCCTTCCTTTTTCATATTCATAAGAGAAGAGTCGACAGCATGCGAGTGTTTGATCGATTTGCGAAACTAGAGTGCAGCTTATCCCACGCTTCTGCCGAGGTAGTGCAACTTTGTTGGACCAACAGTACTATGAACAGTGGCTTGAAACTGAAAAGAACCAATCGATCTTGAATTGTCCATGGTATAAAAGAAGGATCAGATTGAGGAGGACATGGGTTAGTTCTATCAACAAACCCGATAAGACCATAACCAAATAAAAGATTTGTCCTTTGAGATTTCCAAGATGAATAGTTGGAACCATCTTTCGCCAACTTAAAAGGAATTTGTGAGGATGCATTGAGAGAGATGAGGCTGCCATTTAACGCATAGGAATTTGTTGGGTTTTGTGTGTGGATGACATTTGTTTGGATGGTAGTAGTAGGAATTTCTGATGACGATGATTCTGTTGCCATGGAGGTGAATAGAGGGACAATGGTTTTCTTATTACGGGCTCTAATACCATGAAAGGTTTTTTGTATTGTTCTCTTGTGTCCTTCACAGTGCAAAGTATACAGTATATATACAGCGATGATACCTAGTATATTCCTAAAATCAAGCTACAATAACTATGCTACAATCATGGAGAATATTCTGCCTTTAATACATTAATGCAAATATGGAAGTATGAGTCATCACCGGATCTTATATTTATCAGGTTTTTCGGGTTGGGTACCCGAAATGTGCGGGTTTCAAGTTACCCGACCCCGACCCGACAAAAATCGGGTACCCGACAATCGGGTACCCGAAACCCGATTATCGGTGCGGGTCGGGTTCGGGTTTCACTTTTTTTGTTTTTTTTTTGCTTCATTGGTTGTAGTTTTTTAAAAAAACTTAAATTAACAGCAGTAGAACAGCTCCTATCTTTGTCTGTCGAAATGGGAAATTCCAGCCACCCTTTGTAGAGATGATAGTAGACACAATTCACAGCAGTAGTCTGAGTGCAGCCCCAACCCAAGTATCCCAAACTTCTTAGCAACGTCGAGGCTCCAAGGTAAGAAAGGATCGTATATCAAGCAATCAATAGGAGATTTCGAGCTCTGAAGCTTCTCCAAGAGTTTGACCAACGTGTGGGTCCCAGATTCTCGAAACTTGTCTATGTAAGGCACTAAAGCAACTGGTCCTCGTCAATCGTCGAAGTCGGATTATGCATTGAGGGAGATTAAATCTAGGAAGTTTTGTGTTGTATTGACGTACTTACTCGCAGCGAAGGTGAGTGTCTCGTCGACTATTGAGAGGCGTGTGTTTGGATGGACTGGGAATTTTTAAGAAATGGCCTTTGACATGTCAACTTTAAAAAAATAGCCTCCAAATGTAAAATGACCTATATGCGCTTACTAATTGGGCCCACATTTCAAAATCAATATATTTAATGTCGTGCGCTTTAGGGCGGGCAGGCGGGTGTAGTCCAGTAGTTGTGTAGTCAGACGTTCAAGTAGTAGATCGTGGGTTCAAATCCCCAACACATATCTTTTTTTATATAAGGGTGGTCAGACGCAGGGAACCTCGGCAGGGGAGCATGGGCGGGTCTCTTGCTAGCATGCGCGGGTCCCCTGCCGAGGTCCCCTGCGTCTGACCATCTATATATAAAAAAATATATGTGTTGGGGATTCGAAACCACGATCTACTACTTGAACGTCTGACGACACAACCACTGTACTATATAAGGCGGGTCCCCTGCTAGCATGCGCGGGTCCCCTGCTATATAAGGCGGGTCTCCTGCAGCATGGGCAGGTCTCCTGTGTCTACTGCAGTAGGGGATCGCCCATGCTGTGCAGCACATGTTGCGTAGTCAGACGTTCAAGTAGTAGATCGTGGGTTCAAATCCCCAACACATATTTTTTTATATAAAGATGGTCAGACGCAGGGGACCTCGACAGGGGACTCGCGAATGCTAGCAGGAGACCCGCCCATACTGTGCACCAAATGGGCGGGTCCCTGCTATATAGGGCGGGTCTCCTGCAGCATGGGCAGGTCTCCTATGTCTACTGCAGCAGGCACATGCAGGGGACCACGGAGGGTGGACGGGTGGGTGTAGTCCAGTGGTTGTGTAGTCAGACGTTCAAGTAGTAGATCGTGGGTTCAAAATCCCAACACATATTTTTTTTTGTATGAGGATGGTCAGACGCAGGGGACATCAACAGGGGACCCGCCCTATATAGCAGGGGATCCGCCCATGCTGTGCACCAAATGGGCGGGTCCCCTTAGGGCGGGTCTATTGCAGCATGGGCGGGTCACCTGTGTCTACTGTAGCAGGGGATCACCCATGTTGTGCGGCACATGCAGGGGACCTCGGCACGGGACCCGTGCTATATAGCAAGGGACTTGCGCATGCTAGCAGGGGACCCGCCCATTTGCTGCACGGCATGGGCGGGTCTCCTGCAGCATAGCACTGGTCCCCTGCTCAGGGGAAACGTGCTATGCAGCAAGGGACCCTGCATTTTTTTTAAAAAGACACTGTAAATATACGTAAATACCCTTAAATTGAAGGCTATTTTTAAAAACGTAAAATCAAGATGGCTATTTTTTAAAAGTTGACCGAGTCAAATGCTATTTTTAAAAGACTCGGATAGACTGCGGAGCAGTGGGCTGATGGGTTGTGGTGTTGGGCTGAATTGTTTTTATTTATAGCGGGTACCCGATCTGGTAATCCGGGTAGCATTTTGCTACCCGAAACCCGACCCGAACTAAGTTATCGGGTATCGGGTTTAAACCCGATACCCGATTTAAACCCGAATTTTCAGCCCGATCGGGGAAAACCCGATCGGGTCTGGTCGGATACCCGAAACCCGACCCCGAAGTCCCACCCCTATATTTAATGCACACATAAAGCTGGTTTTGGAGAACGAAGATTAAATATCTTTGTACAAACGAGAAAGTAGAGATAGTGAGATACAGTAAAAACTCTATAAATTAATAACTCTCTAAAATAACAAATCGTATGGTCCCGACCCGAGCCTTTGTACAAAATTATCAAATTCGAGAAGATGATAATATAATACTTTTTTTCTTTTTGGAAAATCCCTTTATTAATATTTGGTCATATTTTAAACTTTAAATTAATAATTCATAAATATTACCATCACATACTATGATGATTTGCAAAAATATTACCGTTCTAAAAGATTCATGAGCTTTGCTAGTGCCACCACGTCACATATTTAAAAGATATATATTCACTCCGATATTAATTTGATTCAATCCGCCTTTGACATAGACTAAGAGAAAGATGAATTTAAAAAACGAAATTCCCTTTTAAATAATAAAATATTAATTTCTTGATATATTAATATTTCTCTAAATTAATAAAATTTAACAACCCCAATATTATTAATTTAAAGAGGTTTTACTGTAACATATAAGTTAAGCGAATATTTCTCTATGTTGTAACTTTCACTCTACTTATCATCAGCAAAAACATAGTCTTGTCTCAAATTGAATTTAAATCTGAAAAATTAAGTACCATTCAAAGTATAGATCTGATGAATTGTGACGTCCAGTCTCAGTTGTTCTTCAATGAATTGTGCAGTTCGATACCAATTGCGTTAAAGTTTTGTTATTTAAATTACTGAAACTCTTAGGACCAATGGCTGACGCTGCACCAAAAGTTATAGCTGATGGTGAGGGTGCAATTTTAATCTTTAAACGCAGAGCAGCCAGAGTTACGGTTCATTGCTCTCAGCCCCAATAATTGCTCTCTCTGCAATCAATGGGATCGAGTCTGTGACCTGTTTTGATACCAATATTAGGACCAAGTCCTACCGTCACGCCAAAAGCTATAACTGGTTGTGAGAGTTCAACTTAATCTTTAGACCCCACAGAAGTCAGCGTCACGGTTCGATTGCTCTCATCAAGGACAACTATTGCTTCCCAACAGAAACTTATATTAATTTGAATTAGGTTTAACTCAAGACCAATAACAAAGTTTCTTGTTATTGACATTTTGGGTGCAAAAAAATGGGAGCATCTTTTTTCCGCATAGCTTTTGCAATTTGATTTGTCTATACTCTTTCATTAAGGCTCAGGTTGGATAAAACAGTTCAAGTTGTTTATTTAAATATTGCTAATCCTACCCTCTAATTTTGATTAGTTACTCTTTACTATTTTATTTTATTATAATAAAATTAATTTTAAATTATAATGTACAGTTAACTAATATTAAATGTTTTTACGTATTCCAGTTCGAAACGCACATCGAGTGTGCAAAAAATACTAGTATATTTAGTCGCGATACAAGTATCTGAACTTGATTATAATCGAAGTTATTTATACATCTTTATGATTTTAATGTAAAACGTGTCTTATATTCATTTCAATGATTGAATCAATCAGTCTCATCAGCCAAGACATTTTCTCAGCCAAGATATTTTCCTACTACGAACTTTTGAAATATTACGAATAAAGACGTAGGGCGTTGCCCGTGACATCCCTCAGATGTCTTTTTAGAGTGCGTTTGTTATGTAAATTCGTGTTTGGGAAACACTAAAAACTAAGCTCCCGCGTCGAACAATACTCTTCGATGATCGTTGTACCCACAATTTTTTCTTTTTTTCTTGTTTAAACCGAATTCCGCAAAACAAACGCACCCTTAAACTCTTCTAGAATTCGACGGAGGGGAAGATCCCAACACAATAGTTGTTGGATTTTTCAACACAATGTAATCGTGGTTCAAGATTAAATGTCCTTACATAAATGTCAGCATCTAATAGAGACATATTCACTCATCCTCTGCCACTTATCGTCACTGTCGGCGAAGAACAAGAGATAAATTTAAATGAGCAGTGAAGTGAAAAAGAGATCAATATTTGCCCCTTCATGTTCGTTTCTTTTCTTTTAGTTTTTTGTTTTAATAAAAAACTGTTTGTCCGTTCATCGAATGCATTAATGTTTGGTATTGATGAATATCTTTTGTGGGCTATGCGTATTATATTATGTTGGCAGATGAATTCAATGCCAGAAAACAAACACAGCAGTGATGACAAAGGAATATAGTAGAAATTCAATAATGAAGGCGCTATTAATCTTCTTCTGACAAAGAAAGGAATATTACTGTTGCAATTTGTTAAATTGAGGGTTCCAATCTAAAACCAATTGGTGTTAGGTGGAGAGGCCTATTTGATTTATATACTGAGCCGGGTGATATTAATTTCCCGATGTGGGACAGAAATTCTCACACGTCCCCTCACGTGTGGCACGATTCAAAGCCTAAGACGTGGACATATGAAATCGGGTGACGGTGAGTGAAATATGCGTGATAACACGCAGATCGAACCCGCTCTGATACCATGTTAAATTGAGGGTTCTAACATAAGACCAATTGGTGTTAGGTGAAGCGGCCTCTTTAATTTATATACTAAGCCGAGTGATATTAATTTCCCGATGTGGGACAGAAATTCTCAACACAATTTGCAAATTCAAAGGAATGTATACGCGCACGTCCAATCTGGGGTTGAGATCCTTTGTCCGAACTTTCTTGCGCCACTTTTAGAAAACATCGTTATACATTGTTCCGTCTAGTATTAAAACACTCGTAAATGACATTATATCATAAATACTATTATACCAAATGATTAAACACAAAAAATAATTATCTAACACCCATAATTATGATAGAGAAAAATATATGATATATTGAAAAGTACGATAGTGAAATGTGCATAATATTGATATTTTTTATATTTAAGTATTTGGTATAGTAGTATTATGATATAATATCATTTATGGGTGTATTTTAACACTAGTTGGAACAATGTTTAATTATGTTTTTTAAAAGTGGCACAAAAAGTGGCACAAAAAAGTGAGATAGAGGATCTGATCCCAATGCCCATGGATGTTTGTACGTAGATAATTATTGATTGATTCAATTTATTTAGCCGATGATTTAAAAGCATATGCCGACATAACTTGGATTACATCGAGTACTACATTCATTTGACTTAGTGTCGTGCCCTTTCTTGCACACATCACTTGCAATACTACACATATCTTTCGCAAGAAAAAAAGATTCCATATGATACAAATAGTTTTGTATTGAAATAATGCTTTCGGCATGATTATAATATGGTCGGTTATATTTCAATGGCGACCACGGTTAGGTAGCAAGCCAATTCTACTTTCTGGTTTATGTGACGCCAAAGATAATCGAAGTTCCAAAGTTAGTCAAATTCATACTACGTTTTGATCTTGGCACGGATCCAAAATTATCTTATCGAAATATAATACAAATATTGCTGAGCGAAGATATATCTTTCTCTTTTTGTCGTATAGTTTATATTAGAAAATAATAAGTTTTCCTATTGAAACGTGTGAAATCTACAACTGGTTTATCTCTGAGTTTTCTAATAAGGCGGAAAACTACTAAAAAATGTTCCAAAGGTGAATATAAGGAACTGTAGTAAGTTTTATATAGGGCTAATTAGATATCAGGCCCCTTTAACAATTTCAATTAGATTTCAGGCCCTCTTTATATTTTAAATAGGGAGAAGGACCCAAATGATATTTACTTTAGGATAAGGACCCATTCAGATTCAAAAGCCTCTTTTACCCTTACTTTTTTCGGAAATTACACCAACCTTTTTAGACCTAAATCTTCACGTGTTATTAAGTGGTATATAAATCTATTTTAGTGGTATTTATTCTGATTGAAGTAGTATTAAAAAAAATAATCTGTAATACGATGCTGAGACTAAAAATCGATTTTCAGAACCACAAACCCTAAACATTTCCAGCCTTAATCGAGAAAACCCAAAGAATTTTCTACCGATCTGAAACCTTAATCGACGAATCCCGACCGATTTCGACACTTGATTGACGAATCTTGCGATGGTTCCGAAGAAGAATTCCGTCGATCGCCAAGAAAGTGACCGGAAGAAGGAGAAGAAAGTTGTTGGGAAGAAGAACAGCGTCGAAAGATGGATCTGCTTGTGTTTTGACTGTGTTTAACACTTTTGGTGTTTCGAATGATGGTTCTGCTTCTGTTTTTGAGTTTTGAACTAGTTCTATTTTCATACCACATCACATGTAAATCATACCACTTAGTAATATTCTGGAAACAATTTATACTCCATTCGTAACAAAAAAATAAGAACATTTCAGCTCCATGGGCCTATTACCGTCTCAGCTATAAAATACCACATCATATGTAAATTATACCACTTAAGTATATACTGGTACCAATTTATACTCCACTCGTAACAGAAAATAGAAACATTCCAGAAGTTTCATGGGCCTATTACGGTCTCCATCTTTATACAATACCACATCACATGTAAATTGTACCACTTAATAATATTTTGGTACCAATAAGAACATTCCAGAAGCTTCAAGGGCCGTCAAACCGTCACCAGCTTTATATAGTACCACATTACATGTAAATTATACCACTTCAGTGTAGTTTCGTACCAATTTATACTCTATTCATAACAAAAATAAGAACATTCCAGAAGTTTCATACTCCGTCAAACATGTTTCGTCATATTTATACCATACCAAATCACATGTAAGTTATACCACTTTAGCATCGTTTTGTACCACTTCATACTCCAATCATACGAAAAAAAAAGGATCATTCCAGAAGCTTCATGCTCCTCAAACCTGCTTTGTCATATTTATACCATACCAAAACTCATGTAAGTTATACCACTTTATACTATACTATACCAATTTATACGCCATTCATAACAGAAAATAAAGAACATTCCAGAAGCTTCATGATCCGTCAATGGATATGGATCAATATTTATACCATACCAAAACACATGTAAAAGTTGTGGAGGTCTCAACATAAGGAGCTGTGGAGGTCTCAACATAAGGAGCTGTGGGGACTGGAATTATGCATGCATTGGGAGGCTGATATGGGATATAGCTAGGAAGAAAGATTGCCTGTGGATCCGATGGCTGGCTGGAGTGTATTTGCGGGGTGCGGATTTCTGGTCGCATGAGGCACCTAGGGGCTGTAGCTGGACATGGAGGAAATTAAATAAGATCAAGGCGATGTTTAGACATGGTTATGAGCAGGGGAGGTGGCTTGATACTGCCCATGCAAACTATACAATCGGCTCAGCTTACACCTGGCTGGGGCAAAACAGAGAGGTGAAATTCGAGTTAGCTGATGCTGTCTGGAATAGATGGTCAGTGCCTAAGCATTCTCTGATACTTTGGCTGATCTGCCATGGCAAAATTCTGACCAGGGACCGGTTACAACAATGGGGGGATGCAGTTACTGGATTTAAGGTGTTTATTATGCGGAACAGAAGAGGAAACAATCTGCCATTTATTCATGCAATGTGAGTTTAGCAGAATGATCAGAGAGAAGACGCAGGAATGGCTTAACGTACGAATTGCAGATACACTGGAGAGGCTGAAGAGGCAATTGAAGCAGATGGGCAAGCGCAACCATGAGGCATGCAAGGTACGAATCATGGTGATTACTGTCATGCTATATATGGTGTGGAATGAACGGAACCGAAGATTGCATGGGGGAGATGCGAGACAGAGGATGAAGTTGCAAGAAGAATTAAAGGGGTTGCAATTGAGCAACTCAATAGACTGACATGCTTCCATATCAGATTGGCCGAGCAGAGTTCTATTGTGCAAATGTTACATTAATTTGGTTCTGATACTGTGAGCAATTACGTGTACATGTAGCGAACATAATTGAGTTTTGTGGTAATGACAACTTCTTACCAAAAAAAAAAAAACACATGTAAACTATTACCACTTCAGCGTAATCTGGTACCAATTTATATGCCATTCATAACAGAAAATAAAGAACATTCCAGAAGCTTCATGGGCCGTCAAACTGTCTCCATCTTTATATAATACCACATCACATGTAAATTATACCACTTCAGCGTATTTTAGTACCAATTTATACTACATTCATAACAAAAAATAAGAACATTCCAGAAGCTTCATGGCCGTCAGTGAATAGGTCTCTCCATCTTTTTATGATACCACATCACATGTAAATTATACCACTTGATAATATTTTGGTAACATTTTATACTGTCCTGGTAACAATACATTATGAAATGATACCACATTAAGTCGTACTGATACTAGATAATATGTTATCTGTACCATATTAATGGATCGAATAATTTTGTAAATAAAAGTTGTTTTTTTCGGTTGTGGAGGAATAAAAATCATGGAAATATATGATTTGATGTATAATCCACGAAGTTCCTTGATTTTGTTACGTTTTACGCAAATATGATATAAGTAGTCAAGTAATGATGTTTTGATCATGTGAATTGTATACCAATGCAAATCGTAGACAACTATATTTACATCAGATTGATATATACCATTATGAATAACAACGAATGTATCCTAAACAACATTATACATCAATCATAGAACAAATCTTACGACAATAAACCTTTAATCGTAACCCCGAAACAGTTTACCCTAAGATCCGATACTCTATACCAAAAAACTGGAAACCCTAGCGCGTAAACCGCAATCTGTAACACATAAAGTGTTTCTGGTACCACATTATTACAGGAATATATACTACATAAAAGTTTCTGGTTAAACAGTACCACTACCTCCCCAAATGGTACCACTACCTCTCCAAATCTACCACTTACTCCCCAAATGGTATCAGTTCCTCCCCCAAATGATACCAGATCCTCGCCAAATCATACCACTTCCTCCCCAACGGGTACCATAACCTGTCGAAATGAAGAATATTCCACAACCTTCCAAATAACATATACTCGGAAAATAAATGCTATCCCCTTCCCATTCGCACCCTGCCAAATGACATATATTCTCTGAAAATAAAGAGTATTCCAGAAGCTTCATGATCCGTCAATGAATATGGATCCATATTTGTACCATACCAAGACACATGTAAAATATACCACTTCAGCATAATGTCGTACCAGTTTATACTCCATTCATAACAAAAAATAAGAAACATTCCAGAAGCTTCATGATCCGTCAATGAATATGGTCTCACCATTTTTATATGATACCACATCACATGTAAATTATACCACTTGTAAATATTTTGGTAACCATTTATACTATCCTGGTAACAATACATTACGAAACGATACCACATTAAGTTGTACTGATACTAGATAATATGTTATCTGTACCATATTAACGGTTCGAATAATTTCGTAAATAAAAGTTGCTTTTCTCGGTGTAGAAGAATAAAAATCATGGAAATATATTATTTGATGTATTAAACCACCAAGTTCCTTGATTTTGTTAGCAAATAAGATGCAACTAGTCAAGCAATGAGGTTTTGATCATGTAAATATACACCAATGCATAAACAGTAATCTGTAACACATCTTACATTTCTGGTACCACATTATTACATGAATATATACTACATAAAAGTTCCCAACCAAAATAATACTAAGATTCAGCTTTCCCGCCCAACACAGCGTGACTTGCTATACCAGTTTACGCCTCTATTATACTACTTTACTCTGTTTTAGTACCACATCTTATAAAACTAATACCAAATGAGAATAAGTAATAGTTATCGTCGCTATACCACATTACGCCTCTATTATACCACTTGACGCTATTTTTGTACTACATCTTATAAAATTAATACCAAAATGAGAATAAGTAATATATCATACCAGTTCGAGTGAGTAACGCTTCTTATCGTTGCGATACCACTCTACGCTTCTATTATACCTTTTTACTCTGTTTTAGTACCTCATTATATAAAATTAATACCAAATTAGAATAATATCTCGTACCAGTTTGAGTAACGCTTCTTATCGTAACTATACCACTTTACGCTACTACTGTACCGTACCTTATGGAAACTATACCACTTACGCCTTTCTGATACCACATAATGAACACTCATCTAAACTACTGGCGATTTCACTTTCATTTCGTCTTGATGGACGAACGATTGAGGGACCACTAAGGCGCGACGTAATTTCCAAGGTATGGGTCTCTCGAATTTATGCATATTAGCTTTAATTTCGACCAAAAACATGCTCGATTTATGTAATTTGCGTAAATGAATTTCTAAATTATTCCTCACTGATCTTAAATCTGAGACGTAAATACATTGAGATCATCGAGTACACATCAAACTTGATTTTGTGCCAGGCATGCTCGAAAATTTACGGCAAATCGATCATTGAAATAGTTTTGTCGATTGATACCATTTGAATAACATCTCGTAACAGAATAATAGCAATACATACCTTTTTATATAACACCTAAAAGGGCATTTTCGTCAAATCATACTTTATGCCCTTTAATTTGAATTTTATCTAAAGTTGGTCCTTAAACCTATATTTCATCTGAGGAGGGCCTGAACTCAAAAGCAAAGTTTCGATGGGGCCTGATTTGGAAACACCCCTTTTATATAATCTGATTTTGAAGCCAAAGGACTTTCAACGGAGACATTTTTATGGTAGTATAGTAGCACTACATGTATAATATAACAAGGGGATAGGCTTTTGCCTTTTTTTTATTTTTTTTTATTTTTTATAATTGGTTGAGTTCAATGCCTTTATAATCCCAATTATATTCTTCTGTCTCCTAATATACATTCTATCATTAGCTTAAGACTACTGTGGGCATCTTTATTGCAGGTTTGCAATCTGTCTCTTGTACAGTAGTATCCTTCTTGCTTTTAGGGTTTTGTCCTTTCCCCGTAAGCATTTACCAAACAAACTAATGTAAGTTCTGAATTCTGATCATCAGATCTTGATTTGTGCATACCATCATGCATCATTTCATCAGAAAAACCTAAAGGCATCTTAAACGAGAAATCAGAAAACTTTCCCAGATCAGCCGTAAAGAAAAAGAGAAACCCTCGTTTAATTTTTTTTCTTACATGTATCTTGATTTCCCAGAAGCTGAAGATCTTGACAATATGGCAGAGATTCAAGCCAAGTAAGACAGCTCCTTTGTTTAAGGTATGCATATACTTAAGGTGGGTGAATCTTGCTTTATTAACTCTAGACTTTTATGTGTAGTCGGGAAGTTCAATTATTATCGATTCACAAATAAGATGACTATCATTCCAAATTATCACCAGGCTAATATGTTCTTGATATAATTTAGTATGCAAATCATGATGTAGTTCAGAAAAATATAGGGTTTTTTTGTCGGAATAAACAGATTGAGGAGTGAAGTTGGACACTCACAGATAAGGCTATGGTTCTTTTGTTGCTCACTCAAACTCGATTCCTTTTTTTTCTTTTCCTTTTTTTTTTAAATAAACAAAGGAGATGCCATGTAATTAGTACATAGTCATGTTTATGCAAGGAGAAAAATCCCTTTTTAATTTTGATACAGACACCAACTACTCTCTTACACGCATATTTATTGTCACTGACCACACTCCATTAAAAACTTCAACTTCAGCACATATAGACTAACACACTGCTAATCAATCATATGCATATTACACTGCTTCTCTCTTCCTTTATTCAGTCTAACTTCTTTTTATTACACATGTGCTAGCACAGAGATAAGCAGCTAAAACATCATGGCTAGTTCATCGAATTGTGTCTACTCAAGCCCTCCATGCGCGGCCTGCAAATTCCTCAGAAGAAAATGCCTCCCAGGCTGCACTTTCGCCCCTTACTTTCCCCCCGAAGAGCCCACGAAGTTCGCAAACGTACACAAAGTCTTCGGCGCAAGTAACGTCAGCAAACTTCTCAGCGATATTCTCCCACACCAAAGAGAAGATGCAGTCAACTCTTTAGCTTATGAAGCTGATGCAAGGCTAAGGGACCCAGTTTATGGATGCGTTGGAGCAATTTCTGTCCTCCAAAGGCAAGTCGCTCAGCTTCAGAAGGAATTGGATGCTACGAATGCTGAGCTTATGCACGCAAGAAATGAAAAGAAGGATTTTCGCAGTAGTGCTGCTGCAGGCGAGGTTTTGCATGGCGATGAAGATGAAGAAGGTGATCGAAGGTTGGGAGTTTTTGGTGTTTCGTATTCTTGGAATAATGATTGATCTTCGCCCTACTGACTAACCTTTCTGCTACATTAATATAATAAAGATTCCAAACCTTTTCTTGGATCAATACTAAGATGTATGGTTGCTTGTGATGAGCCGTAGTATGCGATGGATGATCACTTGATCTATGTTTGTGATTCGTATTCTGAGATATATGTGTAAGTAAATGCAAGATTTTTTGCATTGTTTGGTTTGAAAGATGATAATAATATAAGCTTCGTACGTTATACTATGGATGTTATTGAATTATATTATTATATCTTTTGAATTTCGTGATTTGTGTTCCAATCGATGGAAAGCCCATCATCTTAGGAACAATTTATCATGCTACATTTCTTGTCCTGACCCCAGAATATTTGTAATGTTTATACGAATGTGATCTTTGTCTATTGAGACACCCTATCAATAGATTTGGATGCAGCGAACAAAATGGCGTTGATGGAGACTTTTTTATAATGCGTGTTGTGTTGTGTTGTGTTGAGTTGACATATGCTAGAAATCCTGAATTTATAGATTCATTTTTTGGTGATTGAACCTAACTTAATGAAGTATACCGGTGACACATAACTGAAACCAGATACCAGTTAGCAAACCAACAGCCAATCAGAAACTGAATCAAGACTTCATATGGAACTGCATTGAAGACCGGACTGGATAATACCGGACGTGCCACGCTGGACAAGATTAAAAAACATTCAAGGCGCGATAAGTTGAAGACCTCTGACGAACATTTAATACAAGGCTGCCAACGAGCCAAGCTAAAGTCAAGCTACGCTTATTAAGGAACAAAGCAAAAGGCACAGCGCGACTGCAACAAAGACCGGATAGACCCATTTTGGGTAAGGCCATTTAATGCACTGTCCGGTAGACAGAGCTATCTCACAACTGCTCCAACCTCAAACCTCAATTATAAATAGAGGAAAAGCAAGCTGAAGTAATTACAACACTTTGCTGAGAATTCAAAACAACGAGAGATCAAGCTAAACACTTACAAAGCAGAGAAAAGGAATAGGTGTTGTCATCCCTGCACTATACCGAAACAGTTAGTGAGTGAATTGTTCTCAAGGGACTGCAAAAAGCTCTTGAAAGAGACGGACAATAAGAAGCTGTCTAGCGGTGTCTAGGGGTTTAGTTAGCTGAGTACAGCCGTGTGGGTTGTACTGTGTGAGTCTAGCTAAGGAGGTTGTACAATGGGGGTTGTAAATTGATGCTTCTAGTGGTACCTTCCTTGCAAGGAAGAAGGAGAGACGTAGGAGATTTAGCCCCGAACTTCCAGAACAAATCCGTGTCCTTCGCAAACACACACATCACATCACGCACAACCCGATCTTGGTTCATAACCGACCAGTTTGCTTCCGCACGAGCCGTATTAACGAATATCGAGCACCGGTATCAAACCTTAACAAGTTTAGATCCGAAAAACAGACAAGAGTTTATTCACCCCCTCTAAGCACATTAACCGATCCTAAAACATATACTTCACTTGCGAGTTTTTTATATTTGACTTTACTTGTTTCTTTCTCCTATGTTTGGTTATTGTTGCCCAGGGCCGAATTTTCAAATTTAGTGGCCCCATTCATATACAGGAAGGCCCAAATATAATATAAATAAATACAAATTTAATAATGATTATAATTTATAAAGGCCCACTTTTATTATTTATGGGATTTGGGCTATAAAATATTATTTCTAAATATAATTAAGAGGCTTTGAATTTTAATTGGTGGCCCTAAAATGACCCCAAAAGTTTTGGGCCATGTGCACTAGGCCTGGTTGCACAGGCCCAAATCCGGCCCTGTTGTTGCCTGAGCAAAGGGTATATTTTCGAAGGTAAAAGAATGTCTATTCTTACGTCATGAGCTACCAACCAACCGTAGGTAAAAGAACTGTTGATCTTCCATTTGCAATTGGACGGCTTCTTTAACGTTAAGGTCTTGTGCTTCATCTAATCTGCTACTCAATTTATTTTCTCATTCGCAATTCTCTCTATTTCAGATAGCCTCCCAATATTAGGAAAACAACATTTAAAGCATAGCTGTTGAGATGTATGAGCAAAAACCATGATGTATATGGCTGAAAGGATCTAGAAGGAGCTCAGATATTCAAGGATGAAGCTGAGGTTATTTTGCTTCAGGAATTTGAGTCTTTATTATTGATCAAGTTTGCATTTGGATCGTCGGATTTGGCGGGCTGATTATCTAAGGGCTGAGATTATTTCTAGCTTGACTTATGGAGTTGCTAACACGCTTCTATAAGCTGTAGCATAAAGTGCTGTACAAGTCTGGAAGCGCATTGTAGAAGTTGACAAGATAAGTTGCTGAACGGTTTAGAGCTGTTCATTTCCTGAAGCTATATATATATCAGTTGAGCGGTGTTCAAGTAGCTGACTTTTGAACAATCCTATCTTTCAATAGAGAGATATTTAGCGAGTGATGTGAACTAAAGAGTTGGTGAGAAAGTTGAGAGCTTGTAGTCTCAATTCATAGTTTGGAATAAAACGCTCTATTTGGTCCGTGGACGTAGACTCAATTTGGAGTCGAACAACATAAACGCTCGTCGTCTATGTTTTCTTGCGTTTAACAAGTTAAGATTGAATCTTTTGATTCGATCTTCACACATCCTCGAAAGATCTCTAAGAGAAAAACCTAGGAGCGCTGAATTCCCAAAAATTGGTGAGGTGATCGTGGAGCAAACATGCAGCGAAGATGATGGCGCAAATTGGGTTCGAATTGAAGAAATTCAACGAAGGGGCCGATCTTGGGCTGTGGAAGCTCAAGATGAGGCTGTGCTCATCCGAGAAGGATTGGAGGAAGCCTTAAAGGCAGAGGCGCACATGATTCCTAAGGGTATAAGGGCGATTGCTAAGAAGACGATGCAAGTCAAGGCTCAAAGCTTGATAATCTTGAGTCCTGGAGATGGTGTTCTTTCAAAGGTGTAGAAGGAGACCACGCCGGGCGGGCTATGGAGGAAATTGGACGTTCTTTACTCAAGGAAGACCCTGAAGTCAAGGAAAGCGCTCCCAAAGATAGCCTTGAAGCAGCCCAAAACCCTACCCGAGTCAAGAATTGGTACGTCGGGTGAGTCTTTGTACGTGAGATCGAAATGGGTGATAAAGGAGGCTATTCGAAGAGGGTTGTGAAGAAGGAGTCCAAGAAGTCCATAAAGTGTTACTATTTCCATGAGGAAGGCCACGTTCGGAGGTTGTGCCCACATCGAAGACAAACATTGCAGCCCAGAGGTGAAGACCATGTTGGGGCTGAGGTTTGTGATGATGGTGGCTTGGCGAAGGTGTCGATTGAGTCCAAAAATGGATCGATGACCTCAAGAAGGTGTGAAGGTGTGAATGCAGGTCGAAACGCTGCTGAGGATCTGCAACTTGACGTGGAGAATTGTGCGAAGGACGCTCTGATAAAGCCGAGAATTACTCGTTCGTGTGATAGCGAGGATAGCTGGGGGTGGAAGGGACTCTTGAGGGAAGAATCGAAGGCCACAAAAGCGCAGACCTGGGAACCTGACAAGAGGTCTTTAAAGAAGAGGTTTGGAGCTTGAAATGGTTTGGGGAAGGGAACCATGAAGCAAGAAAGAAAGACAGTTGAACCGAAGATGAGGCGGTTGAGATGATCACCAAGTCAGTTTTAGGGCAGGGCCGACAAATGGGAAAGGTGGAGAATGCTTTGACAAGAAACTTACTTGGGGCAGAAATTGATGGAATTTCAGACTCAATGCTAGAAGTAGATGGCTCAGATTGTGATATGTTTAAGCGAATTCTTGACAGAAACAGAGCAAGAAGAAGCTCTCTCAAACCAACTGGGAAGTGTGCTCTAGAAATGGCTGAAGAAGCTAAGGCATTAGAGCAACATGATGATGGTTCGAGATCAAGTAGAATCACGAGTGAAGCTGAATTTTCACTGGTAAACGTTGATGTTGTGGCTGCGAAGAAGACCAAGAGGAAAGGGTTCTTGGGCTGCAAATGGATCAGCAACGACGTCCATGAAGCTAGGGATGAGAGTGAAATAGTGGGAGCAATGCTAAGCTCAGATAAGGACAGCTCAACTAAGAAGTGCATCAGTTGACTTCTAGCAGGAAATTTCAAGCTTGCATGAGGTTGATGAGAGGCTCTTTGAAGTTTTGAGGGGCTGGAAAACGAAGACCAATAGAGCATTTTACTGTCGAATCAAGGTGGAACCCTGGTTGAGAGATTGCTGGAAATCGAAGAAAAGATGCAAAGGATCACAAATGAGTCAAAGCTGTGAATATTATGTTTCTGGGCTGAGTTTAAATGAGTTCAGCTACCTCGTTTAGACTGGAAAAAGGTTGACATCAGTGAGATATTGATGGTTCTTAGCTCAAGGTGGAGATTGTTGAGATGTATGAGCCAAAACCATGATGTATGTGTTGAGGTATATGCCCTAGATGCCGTACGAGGACTGGGAGTACGAGGGCAATTTGTTAATGTGTAGTGTTTAGTTATGTAATTCGATTACTTCTATTAATGGAATGACTTTATTTATCATTATTTAATTATTGGATGAATAAATTAAAAGGCAAATTATTAGTCTAAAGATTTCACCTTGCAGTCTGGGTTGATATGACAAATTAATAAAACCCAAATATTGGCAGTTCAGTTACAGATTCTGTGGGGACAGAGAGGGGCACCAGTAAGCTGAGATACTGCAATATTAAAATAGTCCACAAGTCTAAGTCTCAAGTAGGGTGACTGGAATGACACGTACGACTTGTTTGTCGATGGGTCCAATATGGTTGTGCCAACCATTCACTTGGGAAGTGGGAGCCTATGACAATGATATAAAGATGAATCAGGGGATTATCTGTATTTGGACACTGACTCGTAATTGAACGATCACACGCTTGGATTGTCCTTGATCGAACGATTGATTGTAGTAGTATGCGTGAACCTTAGACCGAAAGGGTTAACTTGGGTTGATCTTGAGGTCTTGACTTGTCACTAGTTTGCTAGGCCCGTCTTGCCGGTGGAACGGGTCAGCGGGTCAGCGGCGAAATGCGGTCTTGACTTCTCGATGTGATTGCCGGTTGAACCGCGGAGAGGGATTTACGGTCTCGATTAAATTTGAGGTTAACATCCTATGGCAAGTTTAATGTGCATGATTTTATCCAAGTGTCTGGCCAGAGCATATAACTGACTCATGATAGTCGTGGAGTGCAGTTTCAGAACTTTCACCAACATAAACGACATAGAGTCGAGTTATGCGTGACTTTCACTCGACCGGGACAAACGTAAAGGGGTTATACGTATGACGGAAATCTACAGTCGGTTCGTGGATTATTATTAGATCAAATCCGTACTCAACTTGGAATCTGTTCGGTACCACGGGGCTGGCTAGGTGAATACCGAACTCATAGATACCTCCTGGGCCGGTTGAGACGAACCAAGAGAGTCGGGCTTAAAAAGGGCAACCGATACAACGTCGTCATCAGAGATAGAGACGAGGCTAGGTCCTAGATTGTGACATTAGAGTTTGGGGCTTGGCCAAAGCCTTGATCGGCCGAAAATACTAAGTTTGACCAGTGAGGGGTAAAATGGTCTTTTCACCTCACGATATTTTAAAATAAAATATTTGATATTGAATATTTAGTATATGATTTAAATTAGATTTAGATCTTTGTTATTTTCTTAGACAAATAATATTATTTAATTTGGAATTAAATAATGTATATCGGATATATATAAGTTTCGAATTAGATAAAATTTCAAAAATTATTAAATATATTTATATTGGATATTATATATTTAAAATATACTAAATATGGTATTTTAATTAACTAAGGTATTAGATATTTAATTAATTAAATATAAAGTTTGAATTTTGAATTCATTACTTGGTAAAACGAAGACTTGGTAAAAGCGGAGGTTTGAGGATTTTTCTCCACCCACCTTAACCTATTTTTGGCTAATCCTAAGAGGTATAAAGAAGGATTTTCGAGATCCTAAAGTGTGTGGAAGCTAAATTTTCGAAATACAAGCAAAAGTGAGTAAAACCTAAGAGTTTTCTCCTCTCACCACTTTCTCTCTCGCACTCTCTCTCGGGGGCAACAAGCAGTTCGTTCTTGGCCTAGCCGCACATGAAAGAACAACTGCGACGTTAGTAAGGTGCCGGCGTGACGATCTTGCGCAAAGAAGGCGTCCCGTTCGTGTGCTTTTGGCGTAGGAGAGGGTCACTACGCCTCGGGGATTCGAGGATTCGAAGCTAGCAATCGTTAAGAGATTTCAACAAGGCGTCATGGCTGATCTCTTATCTCTTTATGTCAATACGTTCTCGTGTTTGTAGCCGAGCGATATTGGATAGGCGGGAACCCCGTAAGATTTTAAAAGCCGTTCTAGGAACGTGGGTCCAGGGACCCTCGGGGATTCTCAACAGTATGTGGCTGAAAGGATCTAGAAGGAGCTCAGATATTCAAGGATGCAGCTGAGGTTGTTCTGCTTCAGGAATTTGCATCTGGATCGTTGGATTTGGTGGGCTGATTATCTAAGGGCTGAGATTATTTCTAGCATGACTTATAGAGTTGCTAACACGCTTCTATAAGCTGTAGCATAAAGTGTTGTACAAGTCTGGAAGCGCATTGTAGAAGCTGACAAGATAAGTTGCTGAACGGTTTAGAGCTGTTAATTTCCTGAAGCTATATATATATAATATATATATATATATATATATATATATATATCAGTTGAGCGGTTTTCAAGTAGCTGACTTTTGAACAATCCTAGCTTTCGATAGAGAGATATTTAGCGAGTGATGTAAACTAGAGAGTTGGTGATACAGTTGAGAGCTTGTAATCCCAATTCATAGTTTGGAATAAAGCGATCTAGTTGGTCCGTGGACGTAGACTCAATTTGGAGTCGAACCACATAACTTTGTGTTCTTTCTCCGTTTTTCGAGCGTTTAACACGTCAAGATTGAATCTTCTATTTGATCTTTACACTGTTAGTATTATGATCAAGAAGCCAACATTTATATTGTTGCGCTTTTTATTTTCACGAATTGAATGATTTATATCATTTTGTTCCTTGAGTAAATTAATTATTTATGGGTCATTTAAGTCGATGACTTAGATTGTAGAATTCCATATTGAAATAAATAATATTTATTCTAAATTATCCTTAATCTTGATATTTAGCATGGAACACTAATTATCATGTTTAAGATTAATGTGTGGATTAAATGATAGTTATATTCTACAAACTATTTGATAAAGAGTTACCAATTTAATCACACAGATATGTAATGGAGATTATGATATCGGATAGACCCGAAATGAAACATATTATGGATTGTGTTTGTGTCATTAATGTTTCATACGTGTCTTGAATTCTGTAATATGAGATGTTCATTTTTCGACACTGGAAATGCGTGTCTGTTAGTATCGCTCAACGTTAGCCGTAAAAGGTAACCATACGGGTGGTGTTACGACAAGCGTGACTAGTGCAGTGGATTATGTTCATCAAGAATATTTTGTCCCTCATTTTATGAGTGATAATATCCACAGGCCGCTTGATAAAGGTGATATCGTAATGCATGCAATGTGATTAAGAGTAATCATATTTACGATAAACTTTTGGAATTAAGAAATAAACAAGTTGCGAGGATGACACATTCCTACCTTGAACTTATTTAGGATATTATGCGACAAGAAATTGACACGGGCAATTGCTGCTTAAGGATGATGGTTCGTATTTGAGATACTTATTATCTATGTCAATTGGGTAATTTTAATACATTTGCATGGTGTTAATTATGATTTATAGATTTAGAACGGGTTCTAATTCTATTGCCAATGTGACATGGATCCTACTGGGTCACACCTAAAAGAATAGATCAAAAGAGAATAATTTTTGTATGTACTACATGAGATGTAAATATGGTGATAAATAAATTATGCGACAATTTATTCGTTTATCATATAATACGAAAATAAACAAGGTTGAAATAACATATATGATATGAGTAACGATAAATATATATTTGATGTATTTATCAACGTTCTTTTATAGATGAAAGATTGGGAGGATATCGACTATTATATTTGGACAATATAACAAAATATTATACAATATTTGGATAAGATCTACATGTTGTATTGACGAGGCCATAATCATAAGATGAAATCACGCCATGATTGAGTAATTAATGTAATTATGGAATATAATAATACATTGATCCTTTATTAGTGTAATAAAGGAAATAATTGTTATTAACTTAATCACAAAAAGGGATTGGCAGTCGTGACCTTTATATATCTCTCTTGGCATCTTTCGAAAATATGACACAACCATTACATTAGATAGAAAAGCAGTTTTCGGTTCTTAGTGTAATCTCTCTACGTCGTTCGAGTAGCTCCTAGCTGGTGAAAGGACGATTTCTTTGATCGTGTTCTTGGTGGATACTAGTAGAGATACCATACGTTTGGTATTTGGATACGTACTCATCTCAAGGTAATATCAGGTATGATCTCTACGAACGAGTTAAGTTTAATTCGCATGGATCATGGTGGAATCTGTTATGTTGATATAACATTTTAAATTTCCGCTGCGTGTAATACGTGATTATGTGCACCGATTTCTAACAGTGGTATCAGAGACAGGTTGCGTTGCTTAACTGTTATGGAATATGAATGTTTTGATTCATTATTTTGTTCACATGATTAATCTGATTGCATGTTCAAGGCGTTGCATAGATGCAATCATATGGCACCAGTATACTGTATAATATCATGTGATGGTCGATTCTTACTTGCTTAGATTATAGATATATATTATATGCTTAGATATCATGATGATGTGTCTTCGATTGAATATGTATTTAATATACATGATGCTGATGATAATAATAGTTTATTAATATGCCTAAGAACAGCTAGAGAGGGGTCTCCATCGATGGGTTTCTGTCATGATTGCTTTGAAATAAGCATGTTTTAATTATTATTTTCATATCATGATCATAGCCGACTCTGATTTTTACGGTTCAGAACATGTTGTATATGTGTATATAATTGCAATGAGATGCTGAACGTGTACATGATGTGTATTGCGATGATCGAAATATCATGTTTATACTTACATCGCATCGTATATCATATGATGAGCTGTTGCATATACCTTGTGATTTCTGCATTGGTTAATACGATTGACCGAACATGGAGATTTGATTATCTCATATATAGTATGCAAGATTATTAGATAATTTGCATCTTTAAATGTTTTATATTTTAAATCAGGAATGATTTAAATATTTGTTAATATGATTAACGAATATAGTCCCTTTTAAAAAAAATTAAGTCTACTCCCTTGCTATTCTATCCGCGCCGAATTTAGAACGAATATTGGTGGGACCTACTCAATAGGCACCGTGTTCAATATTTAAGAGTCGTGGGGTATGTCCGACATGCCATATCAAATAGAATGAGTTAACTTATCAAGAGACCAAAACCGCTTTGGGTCTTGGGGAGAAGTTTTGTTAATATACGATGTTAACAAAACCAAGAATCAAATATGATTTGATTAGCAAGGTGTTGCTTACCTAAAATAACTGAGATAAGTTTCATGCCGCCGCTGGCTTATTCTTAGTGAAAATATGGATCTTGGACCTACTACTGTGGGGCATTAATTGTAGTGGGAGTTTTATTTTGTGAATAAAACATTTACGTGAAAATAACTGAAACCTTTTTCCCTCTGTGACGTAGATAATTGCAGCACAAGCATTGTCGTTGCGTTCGCTTTTGGACAAGGACAAATTGAGCTCTAACGGCACCAATTTTATTGATTGGTACCGTAACCTAAGAATCGTTCTTAGGCAAGAGCGCAAGGAATATGTAACTAATACGCCCATTCCCAAAGATCCCAATGCTAATTCAAGTGTTGAAGAAGTCGTTGAGTACGACCGACATTGTTCCGATGAGATCGATGTACAATGTCTGATTGTGGCGACGATAGCACCCGAATTGCAGAAGTGATTCGAGTTGAGCACGTCGTACGATATCATGGAGCAGTTCAAGAAAATGTTTCAAGAGCACGCACGTGCTGAGAGGTATAATGTGACTAGAGCTTTGCTGGCATGTAAGATGTCTGAGGGTAACTCTGTTGGTGATCACATGCTCAAGATGTTGAGTTATGTGGAACAGTTGGAGAAACTTGAAGCTCCTGTGGGCAAAGAGTTGGCCACAGACATTATCTTCAACTCTCTTCCTCCCAGCTATTCATCGTTCATCATGAACTATCATATGCATGGAATGGACAAGACATTGGATGAGATCCATGGGATGCTGAAAACTGCTGAACTTGACATGAAAAAAGGAGTTTCTCATGTGCTCGCAATTCATGCAGGTGGGAAAAAGATTAAGAAAGACAAATTCAAGCGCCAAATAAAAGGCAAACCAAATGTTGGTAAAAATAAGGCTAAGGTTGTCGCTTCGAGCTCCCAAGGTCAAGGTTGCTGCTATTGCTGAGTGCTTTTACTGTAAAGGCATTGGGCACTGGAAGAGAAATTGTCCGAAGTATATTGATGACTTGAAAAATGGAAAGGTTCCAACCGTTTCAGGTATGTGCCGGGGTGCCGCATCGGTGCAGGGGGCGCGCGCACTGGAGCTCGGGTCCGTGCGCGGTAGAGAATGGGACCCGCGCATCAGTTCAGGGGACCCAGGCGCTGGTGCTGGGGTCCCGCGCATCAGCGCATGGGCCGCGCACTAGGGCATGGGTCCCGCGCTCTAGGTCATGGGTCCCGCGCAATAGAGCTTCGGTCCGGTTCACTAGGCTTGCTCCCGCGCACATGAGAGCTAAGGACCAGTGCATCAGTGCTGCCCGCAACTAGAGCAGGGGTCCCGAGCACTAGTGCGTGGGTCCCGAGCTGCATTGCAGGGGTCACGCGCTATGTGTTAGGGTTTTCAGTATCTGTTAGGATTTTCAAAAGTTGTTAGGGTTTTGCAATCTGTTAGGGCTTTAATTATGTCTCGAAATCACATTAGCAAACACAGCACCAGAATAAGATTTTCGCAAACTGGAGTTTCGCAAGACGTTAGGGTTTTCCAAGCTGTATCGGTTTTTGCAAGTAGGGCTACAGTTCTAATAAGTTTTACTTCAACTGAAGGCGGTAATCATGACGATCACTAACATTGTCTTCCAAGTCGAGGGTCAGCGGATAATTGGCGGGGACAATACCTCAAAGTGGTGTCCTCTTCCTACTCATAGATGGCAATCAATCTTGGTCGACGAGGAAACATGCACGTTAGATGACGTGAAGGATAAGATTGTGAAGGTTTTGTCGCTACGCAGCGACAATTCCAAACTCACGTTAAGCTATATGCCTTAGCGTAGTTTACGATTTCCCACGACCCATCTATATCGAGAATGACTACGGTATACACGCATACATTGGTTTTGGTGGTCCACAGTTTAGACCCGTGCACCATGTTGAGGTTGCGTCCTTTGTCATTGCCACACCACCACAAGCTCATCTTAATGATGAATCGAATTTCAACGGCGGTCTAATAGAGCAGTGCGACGCAAATGAGGAAATCCATCCCGTGGAGGGTTACATGGGCGACACATCTAACTACCATTCTTACCATCTTTCTGAATACGAAGGTTTTCAAGAAGATCAAACTGGCAGTGCGAGAATCATAATGGGAATGAAGATGATCCGTTTGAACAACCCGAGGAACATTATGCTTCAAAAAGTGATAATGAGGATGTCACAGTCGCGGAGCATAACTCTCCACATGCGGACGACGACATGTATGGATTTGGGATGGTTCAAGCCTGTTCGTTGGTCAAGAATTCGGAACAAGAAGGAAGTCAAGGACGTGATCACTAAAGTCGCCCTTGATGCGTGTTTCGAGTTCAAATTGGTCCGGTCAAATAAAACCATGTATGGAGTGAAATGCGCAAGTGACGGATGCACATGGTGAGTACAGGCTGCACATGACAAGGACTCCCTTTTTTTCTCAATACGAACGTACTGCGGCAAGCACACATGCGGGGTTTCTCATCGTCTAGCATGGAAGTCCAGTTGTGTGCCAAGTTCTGTTGGAACATTTCATCGGTCCTAAAGACATTCCGCAACCCAAGTCAATCATGTCGATGATGCAGAAAAGGGGAGTAGATGTCTCGTACTACAAGGCTTGAAAGGCAAGCAACTAGCGTCGGACGAATTAGTCGGTAACAGGGACGATTGTTACGGTTTACTCCGGCGTACTTGGATGCGGTGAGGCAAGCAAACGTTGACAGCATCACGGATTGGGAGTTGGACGAAGAAAGGAGGTTCAAATATATGTTCTTAGCACACGGCTCATGCGTTAGGGGATTTGCATACATGAAGAAAGTCGTATCTATCGATGCAACTTTTTTGAAGGGTAAGTATAAAGGAGTTTTGCTCATTGCTACTGCGCAAGATGGCGATTACCATCTTTACCTGCTCGCATGGGGTCTTGCTGACTCGGAGGGAACCGAATCTTGGACGCGGTTTCCTACTAGATTGAGTCGTTTCGTACAGTACAGTGATGAACTCATCATTATTTCTGACTGAAACCACGGTATAAAGATGCCGTCTCGGCTGTGTTTTTGAATTCGTTTCACGGTTTCTGCGCGTGGCATTCAACAAAATCTAAAGACGAAAATGCCGGACAAGGGTGCGTGCTCCATTTTTCGGCAGGTAGGGAATGTTTACACCAAGGCCGAGTGCGATGCATAATACAAAGCTCTGGGTTCAACATTCAAGTCGGCGGGTAGAGGTGTTCAAAATAACTGAGAAACCGAATAAACCGACCGAACCGTAAAGAACCGAACCGAAAACGAACCGAATTGTAAAAGACCGAACGGAACCAAATTAAAATGGTTCGGATATTGGATTAAGCATATGTGAAACAAAAAAAACCGAAAAACCGAACTGAAATATCATACTACATTAAAAATAGAAAATATCAAAAATCATTTGTTTTTCTCCCAACGTAAACAATAGAGTAAATATAATTTCATTGGTGTACTTTTTTTCCATTTTTAGGTGAATGTTCTCCTCACCAATCAAATACTATTTTTCCCAAATAATTTATAGTATCTTCAGATGAATGTTTTTATATTTTGGTTAGATTTTGTTCCATTTTCATGTTTTTTTTTCGGGACCTTTGAATTATTTTGCTACATGTCACATTCCATAAATCTTCTTTTGTTTAATAACCACAAATTGTTTTATATATTTTCAGGTCATAAAATTTTTTTGTTGATATTAAGTTCCTAACCGAAAAAACGAACCAAAAAAACCGAACAGAACTATAAAAAACCGAACCGAACATAATTAAAATGGTTCGTATATCGGATTAAGCATACGTAAAAACCGAAAATCAAGAACCAAAAACCGAATGAAAAGACCGAACCGACCGACGAACACCCCTATTGGCGGGTCGATATCTTGACGAGAATGCAATGGAATGGTGGACGAGGGCATATTGTCCCAAATCGAGATATAACATCATGACGACCAATGGATTGGAGTCGATAAATGCGGCTCTAGCTCGGATAGAGAACTTCCAGTTATAGGATTGTTGGGTTCGGTTCACCGATTAACACCAGCTTGGTTTCTATCGCTGTGAATTCGACGTCGTTTACGCCGAAGGTTGAGTCGATCCTCCGCGAGAATTCATTGGGTCGCAAAGATTTCATGTGTCAGAAGTTGGGCGTCTAACATATACGTATACGGCCACAAGGTGAATGAGGTCGTCGATCTAGAGTTGCATGCATGCAGCTGTAAGATGTTAGACATCAACCGAATTCCTTGCCCACACGAGATTGCTGCTTGTGGTTATGCCAACGTCGTTGTGGGTTAGTTGACCCTTATTAGAGCTTGGAAATGTGGAAGTTAGCTCACGACGCTACTATATGGCCGGTGTCCGAACACATTGAAAGAAATGTTGAAATGCTGCCAACTCCTCGCGAGAGACAACGTGGGAGACCACAGAAAAATAGGTTGCCTTCTGTTGGCGAATGTAGTAGGAGGTAAAACCTTTAAATTTAGGGTTTTCTAATATAATAGAACGTAATTATGAGTGTTATGTAATAATATTTTTTTAGATTAACGTAATTATGATTTATAATGTAAGAGTACGTAATTATGAGTGTTTGATATGAATTGTAGGAATTATTTTTCGGAGGCATTATAGGACGAATTATATGAACATAATCGCAAGGGTCCCTTGATTTCACGCACGGGTCCCATGCTCATGCACAGTGGACCCGGCTGATGCATGTTGGATGCGCGAGACCCGTGCTTATGCGCGAAGGTCCCTTGATTTCACGCACGGGTCTCATGCTCATGTGCAGGGACCCGTGCTTAATTGCTTGGTTCCCAACGCATAAATATGGTCCAGGCCCCCAGGCATTTTGTAAACCCTAATAATTATAATTAATTATTGGTCTTCTTTTGCAGACAATTACTTTTGAATTATTGGTTGGTCAGTTATTTGTCCGAAACATGTCAGCTTTGATTTCGTCTCATAATGCCTTGTCAAATGTGATGTGCTTTTCGATGTATGAAAAAGCAAGCCACATGTTTTGAAAAAGGAGTTCAGTAATTACAATAATATATAATTTGTACATATTAAAACTTAAAAAAATAATGATAACGAAAAACTTTGTCAAAAAAATAATCTTGGCAAAAAAAATTACTCTTAAGTCGTTAATGTATACAAAAAAATTACACTATTTGGTTATTGTTTTAATGTGACGTTGGTGAATTAGTTGGATGTCACAATAATTGAGCAAATTTACTTGAGAATAACTTGCCTTCCGGTGATGTCTCCGTTAGCATGTAACAAACGAAAAACCGTATCTAATTATTGCACATGACCATACTTTTGTGGGCTATGATGTTATATGACGTATTACATTCCTATGAAGGCTCAACCAAAGTTTGAAATTATTTAATCTACTGTAAAATCGCAAAAATAATCGCACGGTCCCCGTACATGAGCTCTGTGGCCCGGGGATCATGATCTGTGGACCCGCGCTAGCTGATGCGCGTTGGATGCGCGGGATCTCTGCTACCACACGAGGGACCGTGATTTCAAGCACGGGTCCCATGATCATGTGCGGGGACCCCTGCCTAGGCCCGTGCACATAAGTTTGGTCCCATGCGCATCAGACCAGCCACATGCGGGAATTATACTTGACTAGTCAAGAATTATTGGTCAATTATTGTCTGTTACTTTTCTGTCATATAGTCAGTTTTATAACAGTAATGTCAAATCTGATGTAAGGTTTCGATGTGAAAAAACAACACTGCTTTATTATTTTTTTTGTCAAAATATATAAATTTCGGTATAATCATAACGAAAAAATTCTATAATAATGAAAAGGATTTAATCATAACGAAAAAATTCAACACATAAATATTCAACACAAAAACTTATATTCAACAATTAAAATACAGACAACACTTAAAACGTGTCCCACTCATTCCTCGAAATAGAGATAACGAGGAATTTTCAAAAATCCCTCATATTAATGTGTCAGGCAGGAGATGTCGTCCTTGTTCACCATCACAGGTATTGCCGCCAACAACATTTCCACACCATCTTCTCCACTTAAAATCATATCCAATATTATACTTATTTTTCGAACAAGATAAATGCGAACGATAAATAAAACGCAACATTTCATGAAAAGTTACGAATTTATCTTCTGAAGTCGCGACACCAATCTGCTAACCAGCTCTTGCCCTTGGAGGGGAGGCGTTGTATCACCCCTAGCTCCTTGAAAATCGTCGGGAGTACGATGATAAGTTTGTTGACGTCATCCGCGATATAGCGCCAATCGAAGTCAGGGGCCGCATCGGAGTTGTAAATCATGAACGATTTCACTGCGTTATCAACAACAAACAATGCCCATCGGCCATGCGTACGGATAGGGATGGCAGCGTGGGTCGCTATATCCCACGACGTGTCTTCCAATGTTCATCTTCTCCCCTAGCGTACGGGAGTGATAAAACAATAAATTACATTAATTTTAAACCCCTAAAAGCATGATATTGCTCGTAATTTATCCGAAATGCTTCAAATATCATAGAATTAATTTATATTTCATATCTTGCAGATATCGGAGCAAATTGGCTAAATCTGATAATATTTGGACGTGGGTATTTCGAGGAGAATACAACGCCGAAAACCGACTTCGATGCAACGAAGTAATTACCGAGGAAGCCCAAGCAAATAGCACAACCAATTGGGCAGCCCTGGAAATGGAAATTGGGCCATATGATTAATATTGGCCCATGAGGTGTTTTGACTTGTATTAAAAGAAGTTGCAATAACTTAGCAAGAGGTCAGTACACGCAGCAAAGACATCTCAAAGACATCACATCCAAGCAGTCCATACGCGCGTGGCTCGAGGTAGTCAATGAGCAAGAAAAAAACAATCTCAGCACACACAAGATCGCGAGGAGCAGCTTCAAGGATCAAATATTACAGCTCAAGTGCGATTTTGAGATTTTCTGTCCATCTTGGTAGATATGGCTAAGATGCAATTTATTTGACTATTTAAAGGCCTCGAAGCATACAGAAACGAGAGGAGAGTAAGAGAGCAGTTTAAGAAGAGAGATAGTTTTCTGTCAATTTTCATCATTGATGTTTCGATTTCAGTACTTGTCAAACACTCAGATTTCCATATATATTATATTAAGTTTGTTGTTGATCTTGAATTAATAGAGGTTTCCGTACCTTGAGGAGATTCAGAGAGATTGAGTGTTAGATGATGTGAGTCTAGCCGAGAGTTTGTGCGAGAGAGACCGAGAGCGAATAGAATAGGTACTGTTGCTTTCAATTGTGCTTTCATTTTTATCTTTATTGAGAGTGAGAGCAGAGAACGAGCTATAGTGAGTCATAGATGATGACTGTGAGAGCAAATAAAAGTTGAAAAGAGCAGAGACGAGTGGATTGTTTTCATTTAAGAACTTTTGCTTTTTCAGAGTTGCTATACCTTTATATATTAAAAGTTATTTATATATTATATGTTACCTATGATACAAAGAGTCTTAAGCTCAACGTGGATAGTTGAATTCTGCGATTCTCGGGCGATATCGTATACTGTCCGAGTTTATTTTGAGGCAGACATCTAGTCGCCATTCGCACGGTCGAAGGTTCATTTCTGTGTATTTCGATATGTCATTAGAATTAATTAATTTCATTTGCACTTTCGTTACCATGTTTAGTAGCTATTATTTTGTCATTGCTAGTTTAAATATATTTACTCGATTACCGTTGCGCTAAAAAAACCATATCATCAAAACCCCCCTTAATATTATTATTATTATTATTACTATTATTATTATTAACATTATTATTATTATTATCGTTATTATTATTATTAGTATATTATTATTATTATTATTATTTTTATTGATCGAGTTTGAAGTTAGAAATAAATCAACCATTTTCCCTGTGGAGACGATCCCTACTTTCGCTATACTACTATTTTGTGAATAAGGATATAAATTATATTTTTGGCCGTTTACGATGCGGCCAAATTTTGGCGCCGTTGCCGGGGACGGTGGTGTCAATTGATTTACTTCTATTTTTAATTCGGTTTTTTTTTTGTTCAAGTTTATGCCCCGATCTTCTCGAACAGGTATACTAATATTTGATCCAGAAATCGAGAGGACCGCGAGGGCGAATCGAAAGGCAAAAAGGCAAAAGGATTCGACTATATCAATATCCAGCACAGAATTCGAACAAGAATTTTCTGCAAGCGACATGGAGGAAACCAATCAGCAACTGCCACTCCGTCTTACGTTGAGGGATATGGCTACGCCGGATGTTAATCAACGGCCGCTTTGCATTGAATTTCCCATTCTTCAAACACCTTTCGAATTAAAATCAGGATTAATTCATTTACTTCCTACTTTTCATGGTAACGCAGGCGAGGATCCGCACAAGCACTTGAAGGAGTTTCACATGGTTTGCTCAACCATGAAGCCAAACGGGGTCACTGAAGATCAGATTAGCCTTCGTGCATTTCCGTTCTCGCTGGCCGATCATGCAAAAGACTGGTTATACTACTTACCATCTGGTTCGATTACTACGTGGGCCGAGCTTAAAAAACAATTCCTAGCAAAATTTTTCCCTGCATCTCGTGCCGCAAATATTCGTAAGGAAATCTACGGGATTCGACAATGGAACGGAGAAACTTTACACGAATATTGGGAGAGATTCAAGCGGCTATGCGCAAGCTGTCCAAGTCATCAAATTTCGGAGTTAGCGCTTATCCAATATTTTTACGAAGGCTTGCTACCCATGGAGAGAAACATGATTGACGCAGCAAGTGGAGGAGCGCTGGTCGATAAAGCGGCAGACGAGGCTCGTCGACTTATCTCGAGCATGGCCACAAATGCGCAACAATTTGGAACACGTCAAGATGTAGGCCAGCAAAGGATGAACGAGGTAAGTGTTACTTCATTTGAGCAAAAATTAGATTCGCTAACGTCTCTTGTGGAAAAACTTGTGATTGGAAAAACGAGTCAGGTAAAAGCTTGTGGTATATGTCAATTTGCTGGACATGCAACAGCGAATTGTCCTTCACTTCATGTTTGATCCTAGCGAGCAAGCCAATACAATTGGAGGGTACACAGGACCATCTCAAAAACGCTATGATCCATACCCGAGTCAATACAATTCCGGGTGGCGTGACCACCCAAATCTGAGCTACGGAAATCGACCGCCAGGTTTCATGCAGCAAGCACCAAGACTACCAAATCATCCTCAACAAACCACACCATCAAAGCCAGGTATGACTTTGGAAGATATTGTCAAGGATTTAGCAACTAGTACTGCCATTTTTCAACAGGAAACCCGATCGAGCATTAACGAAACGCGCTCAAGCGTGCAAAATTTAGAAAGGCAAGTATCACAGTTGGCGACTCAAATGAGTCAAATACAGAATAAGAAGGGAAAACTACCAGCTCAAGTCGAAATAAATCCAAAAGCAAATGTGAGTATGATGACTCTTCGAAATGGGAAAGAGATCGGGCAGCCAAGTCATGACGAAGCCCACGCGAAACTTTCAAGTGATAATAAAAATAAGGGAAGCGGGAAGAAGGTAAGTAATAATTCGAATATTGATAAACCTAATATTGTTATTCCTCCACCTTTTCCTGAAAGGTTTGCTAGGGTGAAACAAGAAGAAGAAGAAGAAAAGAGTATAATGGAGACCTTCAGCAAGGTCGAGATCAACATTCCACTTTTGGATGCTATCAAGCAAATCCCACGCTACGTAAAATATTTAAAGGAAATGTGCTCGAACAAAGGAAACACAAACCGGAAGGAAAAATCATAGTAAGTGAAAATGTTTCATCTGCGCTTCAACGAAAACTTCCCCAAAAATGTAAGGACCCAGGTATGTTTGCTATCTCGGTTACTATAGGGACGAGAAAAATAGTTAATGCCATGTTAGATTTAGGAGCGTCAATCAATGTTATGCCGTTATCTTTATTCAATGAGATGAGTATGGGACCTCTTAAGTGCACTGATATATGCCTTCAATTAGCAAATAGGTCCATTATTTATCCCGATGGATTAGTTGAAGATGTTCTAGTAAAATGTGGTGAATTTATTTTTCCCGCCGATTTCTACATTGTTGACATGGGTGATGAACATGCGCTTGATTCTGCTGTTATTTTATTAGGTCGATCATTCATGAAAACGGCTAAAACGTTGATTCAGGAACCCTTACTTTTGAGTTTGATGGTAAAAAGCTTACTATGAATGTACTTGATGCTATGAAATATCCTGATAAACCAGAATCTATTAGCATGATTAATGCATTTGTTCGAGATGATTTTGAGCGTAAATCACTAACGACACACTCGACTATGTGATTAAGAATAGTAAAACAGAAAAAGATTTGCATTTTGAAGCGGACAAAGATATCAGAAATGCGATCATGACATTACACGCACTTTCGGAAGATCACGACCAATCAGCTCTAAAATATTTGTTGTCGAAGGAGTTAAAACGCACTTAATACGATGAATTTTGTTGCTTCAAGAGTTTGATTGGGAGATCAAGGATCGCAAAGGCGTGGACAACTCCTTGGCGGACCGTTTGAGCCGTTTGATTCGTGACGAAAAACCACTACCGATTTCTGAAACGTTGCCAGATGAGCAAGTATTTCACCCTCAAGAGGTCAAGCTGAGCTTGTCCACTTATGAATGAACTCGAGGAAAGGAGATTACGTCTCGCCAAAGACGTTAAAGAAACGCGCTCATTGGGAGGCAACCCAATATTATCCTATTTTATTTTGTTATTGCAATATTCTATCTTATCTATGTTTTCAATGATGATTAAGCAGGTTTTCTCTTGGCTCGGTATGCTACAAGATCTCACTAGGCTATGGAACAAATATCTTCTCGCTCAGAATTTCTCTACGACTCCATCATTGTCAGGGAAGTTTTCTTTTCAGTATCATTTTAGCACTTCTTCACATCTACTCTGAAATTTTAAATGAAAATTAGGGTGAGAATCTTTAGAGTTTAGCTACTATTTTCAATAGAATTCTACATTGAGGACAATGCAGAGTTTAGGTGTGGGGGAGATTTCTCATGTTAGTTGATGAACACATATCTTGTCTCGAGCAAACCGATGTGCGTTAATTAGAACATGAGAAAAACAATTAGGAATAACTATTTGGTATTAGGATGATTATTCTTTTTCTTCAATTGATTTAAGACCGGATGCGCAAGTGTCAAGACAAAGCCTACTTAAATATGTGAGATTTGAGCCTTAAGAAAAAAAGAGTATTTATCTTTATACCAAGTTTTTTCTTTCCGGGAGTATCACATGTGTTTCGAACATTCTAGAACTTGCTCTATTATACATGTTGATATCATTGGCGGTTTTTTTGTGTACAAAAGTGATTAAGGCACTTAGGATTAAGCCATTGGCCTCACATTGACCCTACCCGCAATATTATTCGCTTAGTGAGCCAACTTGAGCCTTAGCTTTATTTTTCTTGTTGAACTTAAGCCATTATATTTACCCATATATATCCTTTTGGCTTCTTTTTCAACCCATTGTCGGATTGGATGAGTTATTAATTGCTTAGATTCCACGATTTCGAGATGGATAATAAATTAATGAGTCCAGATATGTGATATTAGGAGTCTTTTAGTTATAGCGAAAAAAAAAAGAGAGATCATCCGAAAAACAAAAAGTTGTTCGAAAAAAAAAGAGCGAATACGAAAAAAAAAAAAAGAAGAAAAAAATATGTATTCGAAAAAAAAAGGAAAAAAAAATTCATAGAAAAATATATATTAAGTGCTAGTTAGTTTTGTCTATATTGGGAAGCTTTGAGTTGTCTTGAAAATGAAACCGTAGCATGTTAGTATGATCTGAGTAATTCTCGAATTAGTCATGCGTCATGGTAAATTCGTGGGATTTAGCAACTAAATAATCATCTGGTCCGATAATTTTGACCTACTTTCCCAAATTATCCCACCTAATCCCTAAGCCCCATTACAACCAAATGAAAGACCTTTTGATTTGTACGTTTAAGTCGCCACGTGAATATAATGTGATATGTTAGCAAGCATATGGTAATATCGTTTCATAGTGTTGATTTGAGCGTATACACATATATCCCATAAACACGTTGAGCGCATTGAGGGAATCCATGTGAGAGTTGATGATTTTTGTGGCGTTCAGGCTTTACTGAGATTGTCGGAAATTAATATGATTGTCTAGTGCTAAATATTATGAATAATTGCTATCTCTAGGGCAAATTAATGTATGTTGGGGAACTCATGATTAGATTGTTTTCATCTTGGGTAAATGCTTGAGGACAAGCATTGTTCAAGTGTGGGGGAATTTGATAAAACAATAAATTACATTAATTTTAAACCCCTAAAAGCATGATATTGCTCGTAATTTATCCGAAATGCTTCAAATATCATAGAATTAATTTATATTTCATATCTTGCAGATATCGGAGCAAATTGGCTAAATCTGATAATATTTGGACGTGGGTATTTCGAGGAAAATACAACGCCGAAAACCGAGTTCGATGCAACGAAGTAATTACCGAGGAAGCCCAAGCAAATAGCAGAACCAATTGGGCAGCCCTGGAAATGGAAATTGGGCCATATGATTAATATTGGCCCATGAGGTGTTTTGACTTGTATTAAAAGAAGTTGCAATAACTTAGCAAGAGGTCAGTACACGCAGCAAAGACATCTCAAAGACATCACATCCAAGCAGTCCATACGCGCGTGGCTCGAGGTAGTCAGTGAGCAAGAAAATAACAATCTCAGCACACACAAGATCGCAAGGAGCAGCTTCAAGGATCAAATATTACAGCTCAAGTGCGATTTTGAGATTTTCTGTCCATCTTGGTAGATATGGCTGAGATGCAATTTATTTGCCTATTTAAAGGCCTCGAAGCATACAGAAACGAGAGGAGAGTAAGAGAGCAGTTTAGAAGAGAGATAGTTTTCTGTCAATTTTCATCATTGTTGTTTTGATTTCAGTACTTGTCAAACACTCAGATTTCCATATATATTATATTAAGTTTGTTGTTGATCTTGAATTAATAGAGGTTTCCGTACCTTGAGGAGACTCAGAGAGATTGAGTGTTAGATGATGTGAGTCTAGCCGAGAGTTTGTGCGAGAGAGACCGAGAGCGAATAGAATAGGTACTGTTGCTTTCAATTGTGCTTTCGTTTTTATCTTTATTGAGAGTGAGAGCAGAGAACGAGCTATAGTGAGTCATAGATGATGACTGTGAGAGCAAATAAAAGTTGAAAAGAGCAGAGACGAGTGGATTGTTTTCATTTCAAGAACTTTTGCTTTTTCAGAGTTGCTATACCTTTATATATTAAAAGTTATTTATATATTATAAGTTACCTATGATACAAAGAGTCGTAAGCTCAACGTGGATAGTTGAATTCTGCAATTCTCGGGCGATATCGTATACTGTCTGAGTTTATTTTGAGGCAGACATCTAGTCGCCATTCGCACGGTCGAAGGTTCATTTATGTCTATTTCGATATGTCATTAGAATTAATTAATTTCATTTGCACTTTCGTTACCATGTTTAGTAGCTATTATTTTGTCATTGCTAGTTTAAATATTTTTACTCGTTTACCGTTGTGCTAAAAAAACCGTATCATCAAAACCCCCCTTAATATTATTATTATTATTACTATTATTATTATTAACATTATTATTATTATTATTATTATTATCGTTATTATTATTATTAGTATATTATTATTATTATTTTTATTGATCGAGTTTGAAGTTAGAAATAAATCAACCATTTTCCCTGTGGAGACGATCCCTACTTTCGCTATACTACTATTTAGTGAATAAGGATATAAATTATATTTTTGGCCGTTTACGGTGCGACTAGGGAGAAATTGCTTGAACAATTTTTTTGCTGCTTTCCCTGTGAAAGTTAACACCCTCACTCATCGACTAGCTTCTTAAAGCTTTGGGGCATGTAGGCCACACGGTGCGTGCACGATTTGCTATATCTCTGCATGTGGAGGATCCCAGAGATGCATTCATCAACGTGATGAAATAAAATATAGACCGATATTTTAGATATTCAAGTAAGCGCAAACGTATGTGGTACAGTAACACGTACCATCTCATCGAGCGGTGTACCGGTAGTGGCAAGATTTTGGAGCCACTGAGGGTCGTGTTGTCCGAGCCGGCTGTTGACTTTAGCACTGCATATCGACTTAATTGTTAAAATGTGATTTTCGATGGTGAACCAATATTTCTCTACCTTGGAATTGATATGCCGCTCAAACGCCGAAAGCTTTGGAGTGCAGTAAAGTGAGTAAACGAGTATCGACACGTGGTGTGCTAAAAAAATTTGCAAGTGCGACAAGTGATAATATAAAACGAATACCTAATTACTATCACCAACGTGCGATAGGCAGTGGACCTATCGTTTGTGGTGTAGTAAAGTGAGTAAACGAGTATCGAACACGAGGAATAAACGGATTACTAGTAATAACCTATCGACTCGATATCTAGCCTAAATAAAGTGCGCAGATTTTGTACGAACTACCCTAACAGATCACTCCTAAATCAACGAGAGATTCAAAGAACATGCCTAAACTGATAAGAGAGCTTTCAGATAATAAAGATGTGCTCGGGATACGAATCCCGCTATGTATTATTCCCTAAGACAATGAAATATCTTTCCTACGTGGTTAAGACTAGATCGTAGTAATTTCCTACCCGCTCGCGAATTTGCTGTCGCCCTAGACGCTCGTGGGGCTCTAAGATTTAACAATTACTAACGGCGAAGATCGAGTATTTTCCATGTGTCACGGCCAAGTCCATGACACGTCCGGCGAGACGCTCTTCGACCCGGCACTCCGTCAATTGTCACGGCCTAGTGCATTGAAAGTCACGGCCGCGACGAGCTTCGATTCAACTCTCTGTCCAGCGTCACGGTCTCGTGCATGGCATGTCACAGACGTGACGATCTTTTGTTTGGAAATCCTCGCTCACTACCCGACGTCACGACCTAGTGTCATAGGTATCACGGCTGTGACTGAACCTTGTTTCGGCTTCTGTCCCCTGTCATGGCCACGTGCACACTATGTAACGGTTGTGACGTATGTCTGTTTTCGTCCTTTTTGCGCCGTTTTGCCTCGTTTTCGCTCTTTTTCGCCCGAAGGTCGTCCTAAGGTCCTTCAACATCAAAATCTGTGTCAATAGAGCGAATAAGTGCATACATGATTACAAAACCTCTATCATAGAGAATAAAATACCACGATAAACGTATTGAAATACGTTTATCAGCAGTCGTCGGCGGGAAATCTGTGTACGACGTCAGGTTAAACTTCGAAGGCTTTTGCTGTCGTCGTGCCCCTGGGGTCGCCTCGACCAGCGCCTCTGGGTGTGGCCTCGACTCCTCCGCCACGGCCAACGTTGGCAGCATCGACTCCTCCGCCACGACCGACGTTGGCACCGCCGACTCCTCCGCCACGGCTGTTGTCCTCCTCCAAATAGATGGGTCCACCTCATAATAACGCTCGCTCTGCTCGTCGACTTCATCGTCCTTTTGCGGTGGAACGTAAGAGCTCTAGTCGTACATTCGGCCCGGACATCCTCATGTGCTCCAAATGGGTGGATCCGGCCTCACAAATTGATCCCACCCAGTCGAACTCGGCTTGGCCATCCCTACGATGCATACTAAGTCGTAAGCTACACCCGTAAATTAAATCCGAATTAGGGTTAAAGATACATACCGTCGTAATACGGCACCTCGGTATGCGGACTACCAAAGTGGGGGGCGTCGGTATGTGCGCCTACACCGAAGAAACTTGTCCAGTTGTTCTGCAGCTCTTGCAGCCCATGCGCAACTCCTCTGATGCCTTCGCCCAACCCTTGCATCGAGTTCCACCGCTCCTCGTACGTTTCGGAGCGTCGGTTGTAATCTTGTTGGAATTGCAAAAACTCGTTTCCGAGCTGCTCGACCCGAGGCAAGTCGAAGAGACCCCTAAATTCGTCGGACTGCCGATCCACGCGGTCCAAAAATTCGTCGAACTGCTCCGACGACGGACTGCCGATCCACGCCCTGCCTGTTGCGACGATATTTGCGGTGTATGGAAGTCGGTTCCGTGAATGGACGGCGGCACATAGTCAGAGCCCATGCCTCTCTATTCGTCTTGCCGTGATCTGTTAGAGAGCTAGGGGACGAACTTGGCCTCGTAATTGGCTTCGATTGCTACCGCCCGCCGGCCACGAGGTCCTTCAGCTGCACGACGACCGCACCTAACGTCCACTCCGTCCGTCAGTAGGGTCGCCACCTCATCGTACATATTGTTTGGCGCACCGACGTTGACGTTGCTTTCTCGGAAATAGCCTGCCCGCATCTCTTCTCCGGTCGGCATTAATAGCCTCGCACAGGGGACACACGCGCAGTACTGGCAACAACCACCATCGTCGGACATCCCTTCCGAGGTCATGGATTCGTGACCCACCGGCATATACGCGAATCTCGCATGCTCCAACTCCCCAAGTTGAGCGAAGCGCTCCGCGAGGCGCGGTACTCATTCGTACGCTAATATCTAAATATCAGAGAAATAATCTTAGCAACCAGACGAAACCCTAACCTTACAAGATCATTTCAAAGATAAACCTAACATGAAGTGGATGTACGAATCCACTGACCAGCGTACTCTCCTTAACCTCCTTTAGATCTTGTTTCGGCGACCGTATTGGCGCTTTGAAAGCCAAGGTTCCCCGAGGGTAACTGTCGAAGGCCGTCGAGTCTTTGACTAAATAAACGATCCAAGAAGAAAGGGAGTTATCCTTCTTGGAACGTCGGGGCAGCAAGACGTACCCCGTAAACAAGAGGTTCACCAACTTTCAACTTCTCGTCATCGACGCGCACCGTATCATTGGCAGCCAACTCCTCCAACCGCTGCTCAACGTACGACAAGCGAATCGACTCCGCCGATTGATTGGGGAAATGTCGATGCCAAAATTCGTCCCTTTGAATCACATCCGGTTCGGCTGCGAACTTCAGCCCCGTGATTAGGCAATACTCCAATTTTGAAAAATTGAGCGATTTCTCCCCGAGGATCATCCAAAGCTCCTCATGATCGTGAAGCTCTGCCTGTCTCTTGATGAGATACCACAACAGCTGCGCCGACAGATTGAAATTGGCGGCAGCTTCGACGAGCCTGCCGAACGGACTCCCTTCACTGCCAGCTCATCATCGTTTAGCCAACCGATGATCTGCTGGCTCAATTCGTCGTAGCGTGACGTGATATGTAACCGGCAATCACGGTCTTCGTCGCCTCCGACAAGTTGCTTCTTCAGTATAACCTAAAAATAAGAAATTGTAAGCTAATTAGATCGAATGAAATATGCTTATTATTAGATCTGCTTCCACTCACGGGTCCCCTGCCATGCTGCCGGGGACCCTGAGCTTACGTGTGGGTCCCTTACGCTTGCACGCACGGGTCCACAATGCTCTCAAGCGGACTCTTCGCTATGCTGCGCTGGGGACCCGTGCGTGCCGCGCGGGACTCCTGCTCTTATGTGCGGGACCACAACACTTGCACGCAGGGTCCGCAGCACTAGCAAGCACGTGTCTGCGCTCGCAAGCACGGATCCCGTGCACGGGACCCTTGCTAGCACGTCGGGTCCCCGTGTCTACATCGCCCGGGTCCCAGCGCAGCAAGCACGGGTCCCCAGTGCAGCATAGCACATGTCTCCAGCGCTAGCAAAGCACGGGTCTCGTGCTATGCTACGAGGGTCCCCAGCGAGACAAAGCACATGTCCATTGCCGTGGACCCCTGTGCTTACCCCACGAGGCTCCTGCACTTCAAAGCATAGGTTCCCTACCATTGCAAGCACGGGTATCCTGCACTTCGAATTAGGGTATCCTGCGGCCTGAAATTAGGGTCCCGTGCTATGTATAGGACGGGTCCTTCATAAATTAAAAAATTACCTTCACTGTTTGGGATCTCGCCTGAACTGCCATGGTTCGGAGCTTGAAATTCGACTGTGAAGAAGGGTGTGAAGAGAAGAGGGAGAAAGCTTGATCGATTTTGCAAAGGGCCCGTGTGTGAAATGGGTGCTTTATTTATTTACTGTTGCTTTTCAGATTCTACAGTAAACCTCTGTGGAAAGCTGTAATTTTCATTAAGTGTTGTTGATTGCCATTAAAGAAGGGTAAAATAGTCTTTTTCGCAGACTAAGTTAGGGTACATTGGTCTTTTATCATTTAGGTGGCTATTTTTTAATGTTGACTATGTCAAAGGCCATTTTTTAAATATTCCAAAGTTATGATATAATAAATAGGTTGGGCTTTTATGTCACAATGATCATCATGTGATTGTGATGTTATTATGTGCCATCGAATATGGGCTTTCCTTTCGTTGTCTCTCTTCTCATGGTTTTTAACTATTATGATCTCAATCCTAAACAGTAAGAAGACCAAAGTTAATTAACTATTTTTTTAATAATCTATTGGGTTAGTTGCCATTATGCCCTCCAAGAAATATTGTCACATCTTTGTGGTTTCCCTATTCGGACCAAATTTACCCTTAAGAGTTTGACCCGGCCGATATATTACTCACTCTCAAGTGTGAGATCATGAGTTCGAATACAACCAGGAGTAACCATAACTGTCGTTTTTTCTTTTGTGTGAAGTTGTAATCGTCCCAAAGCTGATGATTAGGTTCGGATTCCATTCATACTGAATCTAGTTGGAGCGTGGGGACTACAATGGCGTTATGTAGGGATTCCTACCTGACCGAAATAAGTATTACAACCAAATTTGATTAATCATAACCACAAAGCTATGAAATAATACAGACTTCAGTTGGACTAATCCTTCTAACATGTCTGTACCGTCCAAGACAATGAATGCCATAGTAGTACGTGCATTTCGGCTAAACTTAGTCTAAACTCGTATTAGAACTTCAAACCATCGACTATGAGATCACTCCAATTTACTCAACTAATTCTCTTAATATATACTAGTATGTGTAGCACACCCAATGTGTGCAAATATGTTAAATTTTTATACTTTGAACATTTAACAATTAAATTTTAACCCATGGATAAATTTGAATAAATAAAATATCAAAGAATAAAATTGTAATTTAACAATTAAGGGTAAAATTGTAAATAATCATTATTAAAATGGGAGACCAAATTGGACATTTTATAGCTACCACAGACTCTTTATATAGTCGTATAGATGTACCGTCCCAAGTCCATATAGATAATCGATTGAAGAGTTCAAATAAAATCGAACAATAATTTTTAGGTGGAGATATCGACCTATCTTTAAATAAGATCACTCAGAAATTTCATATAGTCGAAATATCATGCAGCAAATATGAAAAGTATCAATAAAGGCTAATGAGTAATTTACAACGAAAAACTCAAGAAAAGAGACAAGCCGCCTCATTTAGCTGTCCCACTCCATTCCCCACTCTCGCCGGTTACCTAAAATATATTTAATCTGTAATTGTCAAATTTCCTCTTTTTTATTTGGGGTCTTTACACATAAGTACTTATTTGGATAAAAAATTGTAATTTAGTACCATGTCTGGATTTTTTCTATGTAGGTACCTAACAGAATAAATTTTTTGCACATAGGTATCCAATCCCCGAAAGTACACCGTACAACACATTTGGATATCCTATATCAACACATTTGGGTACACTAAATAACAGAAATGGTACGACATATGCTATATTTAGGTACGTCCTATGTAACACATAGGTATGCCGTAGGTACGACATATGCTATATTTAGGTACCCTATATCAACGTGTTATGGTACGCAATATACACATAGGAAGGTACGACAGTAAAAATTAAATTGGGTACCTATTGTAAAATTTTCTGACATGAGTATCTATGTGTAAAAATTTTATCCAATTGGGAATTTTTCTATAGATTCACCTTTTTATTTTAGTACTCCCTCTTTTCCAAAGGGTTTTGGACATTTGGAAGTTGGCACGAGAATTAAAAAACTGAATGTTTTAATAATATAGTATGATGAAAAGGTAAAAAAGTGTATATTTTGGAACGTCTTTCAAGAATATTTAATATTATTATATTGATTATTTGTGATATTTTTTTGCTAAATAAGGAAATATCGAAAAGACGTGGGACGCCCTAGTAAAATGTCCAAAATGGTGTGGGATGGAGGTAGTAATAAATAGGCGATCTCGTATCTCGCTCCATCCTACAAATATGTTTTTGTCTACTTGGCTTTCCTACTTACACTTGTTTGGCGAGCATTGAGAAACGTTCTCCACTAGATCTTGGACTCTCCTCTCCTGCGCTCGGGTAATTTATCTGTCTGCTCTTCTCTATGTTTTTTGGATCCTAAGTGTCGTTTTTCTCTTCTTCGAATCTGCTTGGACTAAATCGGTCGCAGCTCAAGTTTGAAGACTGGGAGCGACTTAGATCTCGATCGATTATTTGGGTGATTTAGCAGTTTGTGGAAGCTTGCAGTTTTCTCTTTTCAGCATTGTCTTTCATTTTGCTACATTCACTCGAGTGTTAGATCGCACGATTATGTAAAGATTGATATGAATTTGGATCTTCGATGTGGACTCCTTTATTCTGCCTATCTTTCTACATTATCTTGCCATTATTCTGATTTTGAATTTGGATAGTGATTGACATTTAGCGAATGCTAGTGAGGCTTTTGATGTAGGCGTTGATACGAATAGCTTAAATACTATCGCTCTATTATAATAGGTAATGTTCTACTTTTGTAGGGCAAATTTGCTTGATCTAGTTCATCTAGGTGTAGGTAGTAGTTTAGTTGAGGAGAAGTTGGTTCTTTTCCTTGTCTTTTTTTCTTTTTTGAGTTGAAAACAAGTTTTTCCTGAGTTTAAGCATTGGCATTGGGACTGCTTTAAATACTAATCATATTGCATTGAATTACTGGAACAAGTATTGTATATAGCATGGTTTTCATTTTTAGAACTTGGGGAGTTTATGTACCTCATATGTATTGCGTATAAATTTTAAATCCCCATGACTTGGCGTGCTTGTTGATTAATAAATTGTGATAGATCCATCTTTTGGAGATTTTCTCTGGTTTGAATTACAATATATTTCTATGATTTGCTCCAGGCCTGCATCATGTCTGGGATTGCTGTCCAAGATGTGGCGAAAATTCAGAATTGTGAGAGGATGAACGGAAACTCCACTCATGGAAAACCTATGACCTGCCAGGTTGATAGTATGGACACCAATGCTGATAAGAAAAATGAAACAGTGATTCATTGGTTCACGATACTGTAAAAACAGCTGAAATGGAAAAACCTGCAGCAGATTCAACAAACACAGAAGTTGAATACATTGAATCAGAAGATTTGAAAGATGTAGAGAATTCAGAGATTTGTGTTCACGTATGATTTTATTTCCTTTTTACATTCATCATTTCCTTGAAAATTTTCTTTGATAAGTATATATGCATCTCCTTGTTTCTGGTTTGCAGACACTCGTAGCAGGGCTAGAATCCAAAGACTGGGTTTTAGTGTGTGATGCACTCAATGATGTACGCAGATTGTCTATCTTTCACATGGAATCCGTGATTCCAGTACTGTAAGTTGTTTTATATGGAGTGTTGTTTCTTCCCTTCTGTATTCGAGTATTGAGACTTGAATGGAATTATATTGTGTGCATTGCAACCCTATGAGCAGGAGCGATGTGGTTGCGCTAATAGTCAAATCCGTAAAGAATCCAAGAAGTGCAGTCTGCAAAACAGCAATTATGACTTCTGCTGACATTTTTCGATCATATAAGGATGGCATCATTGAGTCTCTCGATCCGTTGGTAGAACTCTCTTATCTGACTTGAACTTCCTTTTTGTACTTTTATGTCCTTTAGAAATAATTGCTCTGCTTATCTGTTGCTTCGATCACATGGTTTATACCCATTTGGTGTTCAGCTTGTGCAACTTCTTCTCAAGGCCTCACAAGACCAAAAGTTCGTCTGTGAGGCAGCAGAAAGTGCATTGAACACTTTAACCACAGAGGTTTCCCCAGTTCTTCTATTGCCTAAACTGATCCCTTACATTAAGAATAAGAATCCCCGCATTAGAGCAAAGGCATCCATGTGCATTTCTCGAAGCGTTCTACGGCTGGTAACCTAACCATACTCATCGCCCTCGAACATTATTTCTCTTTATGCGCATCATCTATCTTGTTGTATGATTCCTTTTAGCAAATAAACACCGCAAACTTCAAACTTGTGCAGGGAGTTGAAGAAGTGGAAGCATTTGGCATTGAGAAACTGATTCAAATAGGCGCCTGCCAGCTAAACGACCAGCTTCCAGAGTCTAGAGGTGCAGCTCGAGCTTTGCTAATAGAGTTAAAATCTATTCATGAAAAAATTAATGCGTCTCCGAAAAACGATGCAACTGAGGATCTCATACCTAATTCTTGGGAAGATTTCTGCCAGTCAAAGCTTTCTCGTTTGAGTGCGCAAGCTGTTGTCCGTGTGACCCCTACTGCTCGAGATGGAGCTGTTCAAGGATCATAACACAAGAAGTTCTTAAAGAAAGCATTTCCTGTGTTTTGAGTCATCAAAATCATACACTTGTATATAGCGCGGAAGTAAGCAAGCAAGCATTTGAAGCAAGACGAGGCTATAGAGATCTTTTGATGGTACGGTATGCAATTCATTTCTAATTCTCACAGAGTTGAGGAGTTGTTTGTTATGAGTTTATTTTAGTGGCTTTGTGAACCTGAGACAGAACTGGGTATTGCCGTTACGAAACAAACATATGCTTCCCCTCTTGGTTCATCATCTGTTGATTCGTTTACTTTGTCTTTTCCTTTTCCTCTTTCTGCTTAAAATAGGGCAGCGCAGCGCAGGGCTGGCTTATAGTTTATCATAATGATCGTCAATCTGCTATTTTTCTTCGACTTTGTCAAAATGCTTATACTTAGCTGTAAACAAGGCAAGTCCCCAAGAGATATAGCATAAGCTTGATCGTAGTTTGTGTAGGCTTGGGATGGTTTAATATATCTTTTTAAATGATCGGTGGTTGATCTTATTTCTCATGAGATGAACAACCGCTTTACTGAATCAAATTCGGGGTAGCTCATGTGTATAGCTTGTCTCGATCCTCAAAATGAATTTGCTAATTTTGATCAAGAGCGCCTACTACGTCTTGCGGAGTTATATTCAGAGGATTTTTTGCAACGATATATTGGGATTAAGACATCAACTCCGGTCCTATTTATCTTTCATGTGATCGAACTCGGCTTTTTCTAAACTCGATGACATTCGAGATCTCTCAAAGAAGATGATTGAGATGAAGTGCAATTATGCTTTTCCATTGGTATACAAGCTTGTTAAATTGGCATTAGTTTTACCCAGTTGCAACAGCAAGTGTCGAAAGATCGTTTTCAGCGATGAAAATTATCAAGACGGATTTGCGTAACAAGATGGGAGATGAGTTTTTTCAAGACTGTCTGATAGCTACATCGAGAAAGAAATGTTCATGAAGCTTGACATTGCAGTTATATTGCAAGAATTTCAGCGGATGACGAAACGTAGAGTTCAATTGCCACGTAGTTGCCCGTTACCGCCATGTTAGATTTTCCAAACTATAATATTTTTTTATACACTATATTATTGATCGACACGTGGTGTGTGAATGAAAAGTGCGACAAGTAATAATTATAACGAATACTAAATTACTATCACCGACGTGCGATAGGCAGTGAACCTATCGTTTGTAGTGTAGTAAAGTGAGTAACGAGTATCGAACACGAGGAATAAATCAAGTACCAGTAATGACCATCGACTCGATATTTAACCTTAATAAAATACGAACTTGTTTGACGACTTAACCTACGGATCGCTCCTAAATCAACTAGAGATTCAAATAACACGCTGAAAACTGATACGAAGCTTCAGATGATAAAGATGTGCTCAGGATTCGAATCCCGCTAGGTAGCATCGGCTAAGACAGTAAAATCGCTCCTAAGTGATTCGGACTAAGTCGCAGTAATTTCCTGCCCGCTTGCGAATTTGCTGTCGCCCTAAACGCTCGCGGGGATCTAAAATTCAATAATTACTAACGGCGAGGATCGAGTATTTGCTTTCGCCCTATACTCGAATCCTATCTTCTATGAACGGCCTAAACGTTGTTTAGCTGTCTCCCTAAACGTTTTTCCCCACAATCGCTTTAACACATAGACATATTAAAGCGACGAAACATATTCATAGAACGATAAATAGTCAGAAACACAAAATCACGATAACACACGTCTTAACTACGAATTATCCTAGCGTTCATCTAATCCCAAACACAACGGGATTTAGCTACGCATAATTGACGAGAAAACGACGAAAGAAACAAAGGATAAGGTCGAAGAGTTCATGTTCTTGATATACGGATGATCTGCAATGAGAACGTTGAAGATTCTTCGTTCTTCGTTAAATTGGGCGTGATCTCGTCGATGATCCGTCTCTTGCGCTCCGGGGTGCAATTCTGCGTTCTTTGGTGCTAATTTTCGTCTCTCTGTGATTAGGGTTAATCCCGGGTGAGTTGTGTCTTTTTCTGGGTCGAATTTGGGCTTTTTATACGAATTTCCGTGTCGGTCACGGCCTGGGACATGGGCCGTCACGGCCGTGACCATCATCGTCCGTGTCTCGTCACTTTCTGCCCCAGGTCACGGCCAAGTGCATTGCCGGTCACGGCCGTGACCATCATCTGGCTCGCTCTCTGCCATGCGTCACGGTCAGACGCGTTAAGCGTCACGGCCGTGACCATCATCAGCGTCCTCTCTATCGCTCCCTGTCCCTCGTCACGGCCGTGACGCCTATTGCGCCTGGCCGTGACCTAGGGCAGTGTTGCCCTTTTCGCACCGTTTTGCCTCGTTTTCGCTCCTTTTCGCCCGAAACTCGTCCTAAACTCCTTCAACAATAAAACAAGTGTAAATATATCGAATAAATGCGTAATTTAATTGCTAAAGCTCTATTATACCCTGATAAATATTACGAATGCGTTTATCAAACCTCCCCACACTTAAGCATTTGCTTGTCCTCAAGTAAATTAAAATTCAGGTAAGGCATCAAACTAGGATAACGGCACGATTGTTCGCAATTTATCATCAAAGCTAGAAAGCACAAAAGGAATCAAGCAAACAATCACGGACATTACACTAATGACTTGCACTTGTCGACCTGAATTTCCTTCGCACTGCTAATCGAGACTCATACCTCACAGGGATTCACTCAATTCACTCAAGTGTATAGGCTAGTATATGATGAGTCGCTCAATTCGTGCACTAGTCCAACCCCTACCATAAACTTGCAAGTTAATCGCATTTCTACTATTCAAAGGGCAATTATAAATCTGAGGGTCTTTTTGGGGAAATGGTCGAATAATCATGAAATGGCAAGCATAGATAATGAACACTTAATCTTAGAACTAGGACACATGATCGAAAATTATCAAAGAATATAGCATGATCAAACAGACAGTCACTCGTCCCAACGTAAGACTCGACGTTCTCGCTCCAAAATCCTAGACTTTTCTGCTCGACCCTCTCAACTCAGTTCCCTTTCATTTTCTGCCCTCTCACCTCAGTTACGCTCTACTTTTGTGCACTGCCCTTATTCCCTAAAAACATCAAGGTTCGGCTTTTGTCGCAAAGAATACATCGTCACAGCGAATGCCGTGTACCTAGGGATACTTATTACCGAAACCTATATCTTGCCAAAGGGTTATGGGCAGGCTTATGCAAGGGATCGGGTCATTTCAGAAAACGGTCAAGTAAGGGACGAGTCATTTCATGGATAGCAGAGAAGAACATCAAATCATACACTGAAATACTAACTCTCACGTTCGACTTCTGCTCTATTCTAATCAACTGGGGTTCACATACTCTCTGGAGGCTTATTTGGATCAGGGTTATTTCATACATACGGGGTAAGGGAGATTTGGCCCTGGACTTAATTTCTATTGCCCTCATCATTTTCACACTAACGCACCCAAATAGTTTCAACACGCATCAGATAAGCAAGTTCTAGAGAGATATAGACTAGTCACACAACCAAGAAAAATGAGCGTAAGCTCGTCAGGCTCAAACTCTCACATGAAACAGGGTTATGCGTACGGATCTCTCAAAACAGTGCTATATCTATTCAGGCAGATAGGATTCAATCAGTCATGCATGTCCTAATTGCTCACAGAATTTCGTAGAATGCAGACCAACTCGATATAAGCGCAAACAATCATGCCTGATTCAGTAATTCATGCCTTTCTCACGAACTCAACGGACACGGACACGTCATAAAAATTTAAAATTTTCACGTAAATTCTAAAACTAAATTCCCCTCCCCACACTTAAACCTGACGTTGTCCTCAATGTAAAAGAAAATAAAAGGAAGGGAAAGAGAGTTTAAAAAGAGCGTGACTCCCCTGACGAATAAAGGGCGTGCTTGTGAGGTAGTCGTTTTAGCGCGTGACGGTCGTGTTGTTATCCGTTATGCGTTTCCTGCGCTAGCTAGAGAGATAAATAGACATAAAATAGAGCAGTCATAGATTAACTATAAACATAGTTATAAGCGTTAAAAGGTAGAAATAAAGTAAAAACACACGCGACTACTCGTCCAAATGAAATGTCCAAAGAAAGTTAAAAGAAAAATCCCTAGGGTGCTGGTGGTGGCGGCGGCGGCGAGCGTTGCCTCGGGCGAAGGAGGTCTATCGATCGCCTGGACAGCTCGAGCGCCTGGTCCATGGCTCGCAGGGCCTCGTTGTAGCGGTCCAGCTCCTCCCTGTACTGGCGGTGGGCTTCCTCGTTCCTTCGCTCGTACTCCTCCTGTCGGCGCCGAGTCTCTTGCACGTCCTGTCGCAGCGCTTCGAGGTCCGCTGCCGACGCGTAGGTAGCGACGCCGGATGACTTGCCGTGGTGGTAACCGGAGGAGTAGGAGGGCCCGGTGGCTGTCGTGTCCGTCTCCATTGGGTGGGGGCCCTCGAGGTAGAGCTGGTCGTCGGGGACGGGTACGTGGTCCGTCTGGCCATGGTACATCCCGTGCCAGATGTATACCTTGTTGGAGCGGGTCCAGGTAGGCGCCTTCACCAGCATCTTCATCTTTACGAGCATCTCCTCGTTCACGGGGTGGCGCCCTCCGACTATCTCCATGTCGGGCGCGTTCGCTGGCCAGTAGCGTAATCCCTTGATCACCTTGGTGATCAGTGGGCCGACGGCGATCTTAACGTGGGGCCGTGCTTCCGCCTGGGCAATGAAAGCATGGGCCACCGCCATTCCTAAGTGGACCTGTTCACCTCGCTGCAGCTGGATCAGGTAGTACAGATCGCGGAGGGTGACTGCTCCGTGTGAGTCACCCCTCGGTGTAAGCGAGGTCGTCAGGAGGCGGTGAATATAGCGCAGTCCTGGGCTCCGTAACGCAGATGCCTTCGACGTCTTCGCGCTGTATGCCGGCTCGCCAGGTCGAGCGATTTCAGCCCAGCACCCATCTCGTCCGCTCGGTGTATCGAAGAAGGTCGCGAAGGACCGGTGTTGGGGCGCTGGGACTCCAAGTGCATGGCACACATTGTCGGCCCTTACTATCTGCTCTTCGTTGAACGCGCGAAAGCGTATTTTGCGGTCGCCGTATTCGTCGAAGGAGAACGTGGCAAGGAACTCCAAGGTTAGTTCCTTGTATGCGGGTTCGTCGATGGCCAGGAAGGTGTTCCATCCGCTGAGTGCGAGGTACTGGGCGACCTGCTGGTCGATATGGTACTTCGCCAGTGTCTCGTGATCGATCTGGTCCATGGCGATGAACTCCATTGCTTTCAGCTTGTTGTAGCGGGCTGTCTGAGCTTCGTCCGTGAACTGTCCCATAGCTTCGAGCATAGTCGGCGGGGGTCCGCGTCGACTTGGGCGAGAGGACGAGGCCGAGGCGGGGTCACGTGAGGTCGATGGTCGACTTTTACCCATTGTACCTGAAATAAACGATGTGAGCTTGAAAAAAATAATGGCACGAAGACAGCTCGACTCGACCAAAAGCATCAATTAAGATATCAGGATTAAATGACCCTTGAACAGCTCACAGAGGTATTTTTTTTTCGAACATGTAATGGGCAAGGTGGATTAAACATATCAAACCCAAGATTCATGCACCAAATCAACACGTTATGCATACCCGACCTTTCATTAGCATGTAATTATTATAAACGAGCAAGAAGAACACCCAATTAAGATAAAAATTCGAGACCCCCAAATTGAACTAAATTAGGGTTCTTCGTAAAATCTCGCAATTCAACCACATATTCGCGTAATTAAGCACGCTCCACAGCATTCATAGCATTTAACCAATCATAAGAAGGGAAAATCAACCCAAATAAGGGCAAAATTCGAAAAAGCCCTAATTTAAACGGAATTAGGGTTCTTCGTAAGAATTTCGAAATTCAACATCAAATGTACGTAACTAGACTTACCCAAGGCGTTTCTAACATGTATCTATCGATAGCGGGGCAAGAGAAACACAAAATTAGTCCCAATTCAAAAAGCCCCAATTTCGAAAATTAGGGTTCTTCGTAGAAATTTCGAATTTTAACCTCAAATTCACGTAATTAAGCGAATCTGCAACAACTATGGCACATAGTGAACGAATTATAGCAAATAGCATCCATGAATTAGCAATTACGAGCATAGTTACCGAATTTTGGAATAAAAAGGGCGAAAATCATACCTTGTCAATTTAATTAACGAAATTGAAGGTTTGTTTGGGTGTCGCCGGAGTTGGGGAGGCGGCGGCGGCCGGCGGCGTTGGTGGGCGGAGGTCGAAGGTGGTGAGGTGAAGGGAGGGGCGAGAGGGAGAGAAGAGGGAGGAAGAAATGGGGAGAAAAGGGAAAAAAACTGATTTTTATAACGTGAAAACGCCAAGCTCACGGCCGTGACCTGTATAGGTCTAAGCCGTGACCCTCGGCAGCGGCTTCTTCTGCCGCTAGTCACGGCCGTGACATAAATGTCACGAGCCGTGACATAATCGGGCCTCGTTTTTCTCTTTTTTTTTGTATACGGGTCACGGCCGTGACGGCTTAAGCCGTTGGCCGTGACATGAGGCAGTGGGCGCCTCTTGATAAGGTCAAGGCCGTGACTGCTTAAGCAGTTGACCGTGACACTTGGCAGTGTGCATATGTACGCACGTCACGGCCGTGACTGCTTAAGCAGTTGGCCGTGACACCTTTTTTTTTTTCAAACCTAACCTAAGACATAAATAATAAAAAAATACCTGGGTTGCCTCCCAAGAAGCGCTTACTTTACCGTCTTTAGCCGGACGTCTCGTTGTTCGCTCAATTTTGGATGTCCAGGTAAAGCACTTCCTTCTCGGTCCCGTCTTCCTCGCCTGCGAGATAGTGCTTCAAATGGCCGTTCACCTTAAAAGTGCCCTGCTCCATACCTGAAATCTCAACAGTACCATAAGGGAAAACACGGGTAACAGTGAACGGTCCTGACCAGCGTGACCTAAGCTTGCCAGGAAAAAGCCTAAGTCGAGAGTTAAAAAGAAGGACTTGGTCCCCTTCCTGAAACTCTCGCCTTTGCCTAATTTTCTTATCGTGATAGGCCTTTGAGCGTTCCTTGTACATACGGGCGTTATCGTAAGCCGATAAACGCCACTCGTCTAACTCGTTGATTTGGAGTTGCCGCTTTCCGCCGGCGCTCCCCAAATCGAGATCTAAGGACTTGATGACCCAATATGCCTTATGCTCTATTTCTACGGGAAGATGGCATGCTTTTCCATAGACTAATCTGTATGGCGTAGTACCTATGGGGGTCTTATATGCGGTCCTATATGCCCAAAGTGCATCATTCAACTTATTCGCCCACTCCCTACGGTTCCCCTCTATGGTTTTCTCTAAAATGCGTTTTAACTCACGATTCACCACTTCGACTTGACCACTAGCTTGGGGATGGTACGGGGTGGATAGGCTATGTCTAACACCGTAACGTTCTAAAGTGCGTGCAAACTGGGTGTTACAAAAGTGCGTGCCTCTATCACTAATAATGCATCTGGGTGCCCCAAAACGTGAAAATAACGCTCGCAAAAATCTAACGACTACCCTAGCGTCGTTTGTGGGCAGGGCTTGCGCCTCGGCCCACTTAGACTCATAATCGACGGCAACTAGGATGTACTTATTGTTGTACGAGCTAGGAAATGGACCCATGAAATCAATACCCCATACATCAAAGATCTCGCATACCAAAATAAAATTCTGAGGCATTTCATCGCGTTTGGAGAGATTACCTGCGCGCTGACACTAATCACAAGTGTCAACGTACCTTTGGGCGTCCTTGAAGATCGTGGGCCAGTAGAACCCACTCTCCAACACCTTCTGAGCGGTTCTGTTTGCTGCGTAGTGCCCTCCGGTCGGTCCATTGTGGCAGTGCCTAAGGATCTGCGTCGATTCTGGAGCAGCAACGCATCGCCGTATTACCTGGTCTGCACACTGCCTGAAAAGGTACGGGTCTTCCCAAAAGTAGTACCTCAAATCAGAAAAGAATTTCTTCTTTTGCTGACTCGTGTACTCCTTTGGTAGGACCTTCGCAACAAGATAGTTAGCATAATCTGCAAACCAAGGGGTGTCGTCACTTACCACGTGTATCGCGTAGAGGTGCTCGTCTGGAAACCGATCGTGTATCGCCCTTTCGTCCTTACGATATATCTCGGACTCCTCTAATCGAGAGAGGTGGTCCGCCACTAGATTCTCCGCACCCTTCTTGTCGCGGATCTCTATGTCGAACTCTTGCAGTAGCAGGATCCACCGAATTAGTCGTGGCTTGGCGTCGGGCTTTGCTAACAAATACTTAAGAGCAGAGTGGTCAGTAAAAACGATAACTTTAGAAAGGATCAGATATGACCTGAACTTGTCGAAAGCAAACACGACGGCCAGCAGCTCCTTTTCGGTGGTCGTGTAATTGGCCTGGGCTGCGTCTAATGTCTTACTCGCGTAGTAGATCGGCCTGAAATGGTTGTCCTTGCGCTGTCCTAGCACGGCCCCAACTGCATAGTCACTAGCATCGCACATTAGTTCAAAGGGCAGCCCCCAGTCGGGGGCGACCATAATAGGTGCTGCGATAAGTCTCTCCTTAAGTAAATTGAAAGCATGTAGGCATTCGTCATTGAAATCAAACGGGGCATCTTTCTCTAACAATCTAGACATGGGACGTGCGATCTTAGAAAAATCTTTGATAAACCTACGATAAAATCCTTCATGTCCTAGAAAGCTTCTAATCGACCTCACGTTCGAGGGGACGGGCAATTTTTCTATCGTTTCTAACTTAGCTCGGTCAACTTCGATTCCTTTAGAGGAGATCTTGTGACCGAGGACTATACCCTCTCGAACCATGAAGTGGCACTTTTCCCAATTAAGTGCTAAATTCGTTTCCTCGCATCGTGCGAGCACGAGCTTCAGATTCGATAGACATGCATCAAACGAGGAACCGAAGACAGAGAAATCGTCCATAAATACCTCCATTACCTCACCTACCAGTTCGTCGAATATGGCCATCATGCATCGCTGGAAGGTGGCTGGGGCATTGCATAACCCGAATGGCATCCTTCGGTACGCGAATGTTCCGAACGGGCACGTAAAAGTGGTCTTCTCCTGGTCCTCGGGTGCTATGGGAATCTGTAGATAACCTGACAAACCATCAAGGAAACAATAAAATGAGTGACCGGCTAATTTTTCCAACATCTGATCAATAAATGGTAAGGGGAAATGATCCTTTCGCGTGGCATCATTCAACTTCCTGTAGTCAATACAGACACGCATCCAGTCACCGTTCTCGTCGGAATCAGCTCGTTCTTGTCGTTGGTGACGACCGTCATGCCTCCTTTCTTTGGGACTACTTGGACTGGGCTGACCCATGCGCTGTCTGAAATGGGGTAGATCATCCCCGCGTCTAGCAATTTGATCACCTCCTTCTTCACTACGTCCTTCATGTTGGGGTTGAGCCGCCTTTGGCGTTGAGCGACCGGCTTGACTCCATAAGGATCTTGTGCGTGCAATAGCTCGGGTTGATACCCATTATGTCGGATATCTTCCACGCCAACGCCTTCTTGTGCGCTTTCAACACGTCTAAGAGCTGGCCCTTCTGTCCGTTATCGAGGTTTGACGAGATGATGACCAGAAGCCCTCCATTGTTGCTCAGAAACGCGTACTCGAGGTGGTCGGGCAGCGGCTTCAATTCTAGGACCGGCGGTTCCTCGACCGAATTCCTCTCCTTGTCCTCTTCGCTGCTCGCCTCGATGGCTATAATAGGCTCGTCGACTTCTTCCCCACACTCGTTGATTGCCATGAGCGTGTGTAAGTGGTGATCGCCGACCTGTGACAGACCTTGCACGGAAAAGAGAAAGTCGTGCTCAAATACGTCTAAGAAATAACACTTATCGTCCTGCTCGCTACTCTTTTTCATTGAGTCGGCCATATCAAAGGTAACCTTTTCCCCATCTACCGTCAAGGTTAACGTCCCGTTCCTAACGTCTATCATGGTTTCCCCCGTGGCTAGGAATGGTCTACCTAAAATCAAGGGGACATTTTCATCTTCCTCCATGTCTAAAATAACGAAATCTGCGGGAATCACAAACTTATCAACTTTAACTAAGACGTCCTCGATAACACCTCGAGGGTACTTTAACGACCTATCCGCTAATTGGAGGCTCATCCTAGTGGGTCGTGGTTCGCCTAGACCTAAACGCTTAAACATGGAATATGGCATGAGATTAATACTATCGCCTAGATCGGCTAACGCACGCTCAATCACTAAATCTCCTATAAGGCAGGGAATAGTGAAACTCCCTGGATCCTTCAGTTTCTTGGGAATCTTGCTTTGGAGAATCGCCGAGCACTCTCCTCGTAGGCAGACGGTGGAGACGTGTTCGAGCTTCCTTCTGTTCGTCAGCAAGTCCTTCAAGAACTTGGCGAAGCTGGGCATCTGCGTAATAGCTTCAACAAAAGGTAAGTTAATATGCAATTCCTTACACATACCCATAAATTTACCAAACTGCGCCTCGTTCTTGTCTTTTTTTCAGTCGAGCCGGGTACGGGATCTTCGGCTGGTATGGCTTCACCGGTGGTCGCTGGATCTCCGTCACCTTTTCCTTCTCGGGCTCGACTTTCTCCTTCTCCACTTCGGCCTTCTCGACGTCGTCGCCCCTGACCTCCTCCACATCGGGCTCGTCGTGGTTCTCATAGCTGGCGTTCTCCTTCGCCTTCTTCTTGGCGGGCACTTCTTGCAACTCTCGCCCATTCCTCAGCGTCACCGCCTTGCAGTACTCCTTAGGATTCGGCTCAGTGTAGCTTGGGAGTGATCCCTGAGTACGCGCCGCCAACTGCTTCGCCATCTGGCCCATTTGCTGCTCCAGTTTTTTGAGCGAGGCGTCCGTGTTCTGAGCACGCAAGTCATTCGCCTCCATGTACTCCTCCATCTTCGTCATACGGATCTCGTGGGCTGCGGCGGTACTACTAAAATTCGTGAGGAGCGTCTTCATCATGTCCTTCATCTCCCTCATGTCGTCGGATCCTCCCGCGGGCGCGTTCTGGTATTGTCGTGGTGGCCCGTTTTGGAATCCGGACTGTCTGGGCTGGAATCCTGGTGGTCCTTGGCTCTGATGGTTCTAACTCCCGTACGCCAGGTTTGGATGCGCCCGAGGCTGGAAACTTCGCTGGCCGCCTTGGTAATTCCCCATATAGTCTACGTGCTCCAGCGACTGCCCAAGTTGGCATTCTGATGTCTCGTGGGCTGCGCCACAAATTCCGCAGAAGGGCACGTAAGGCGTGTGCTGCGTCGGTGTGGTGGTGGCCACGGCGTTCACGGGTTGCGTCTGCCCGGACTTGGGAAGCAGTGCGCCAATCACTGTCTGCAGCTGGGAATTCGTCGAGGCAATTTGTTGCTGGAGTGCCTCGATCTTAGCATTAGTAGCCGTCTCCTCACTGACTCCGAATACACCGGTTGTCTTCATTCTGGCATTGCCTCTCATGAAACTGTTCGTCGAGTAATCTTCAATCAGATTCCACGCGTCAGTGGCATTGAGCTTCACGAGTCCTCCTCCTGCGGCTCCGTCTAACATGTGAACAGTCTGATCGTTAAGCCCTTCATGGAATCGGTTGATCTGGGCTGCCTTCGACATCCCGTGCTGTGGGCACCTCTTCAGTAGCGCCTTGTATCGCTCCCACACCTCATACAGATTTTTAGAATCCTTCTGGTGGAATAGAGAAATCTCCGTCTTCAACCGCAACACCTTTGATAGTGGGAAGTAATGGTTGATAAAAGCGGCTCGCATCTCCTCCCAGGTAGTGATCGACCTGGGCGGCAACATGTCTAGCCAGTCCTTCGCCCTGAATTTGAGCGAGAACGGGAACAGCATCAGCTTGATTGCATCACCAGGGACACCATTGATTTTGATGGTGTCGGTCACTGTCAGGAACGCCTTCAGGTGGGAGTAAGGGTCGTCCTCGGGGTTACCCTCGAACTGGGCCGTCTGGAATATCATCTGAAGCCAGCAGTGCTTCAGCTCAAAGTTGTTGTTCTCAAACGGCGGGATGACAATCGCCGACTCAGTGCCGCCTAGCGCGGCATCCTTGAGGAGGTCCTGAAGCGATGGCTCCTCCTCTGGAACGTTATGGACGGGCACTCGGTGGTCCGCCATATCTACTTCTGTGTAAGGACTATCTACGGCTGCCGCTACACGTGAGTTTTGAATGGATTCCTGCGAACTATCCTCTGAGTAACTAACTAGACGGTCCTGAGAGCTAGTGGATGCTCCTTCGGTATCGTACTTAAGCTTCCTTCGCAACTTTCGTTCGAAATCCGGGTCTGCTTCAACGATGGGGCCCGATGGATGGTTTCGGGTCATTCACCGCAGAATCGTACCTTCAATGAGTGTGAAGCAGAAATTAGCGAAGAAATAAACAAAAACGTCGAATAAGAATATGAAATCAATAACTACGCAGGAAAACAACTAAAACACGTAAGACAATTAACGCAAATAGCCAAGACGCAAGAAAGCGTCAAAATAAAAGTGGCTAAAGTACCGAACTACGGTGTTCCTAATATCAATCTATTCCCCGGCAACGGCGCCAAAAACTTGATCGACACGTGGTGTGTGAATGAAAAGTGCGACAAGTAATAATTAAAACGAATACTAAATTACTATCACCGACGTGCGATAGGCAGTGAACCTATCGTTTGTAGTGTAGTAAAGTGAGTAACGAGTATCGAACACGAGGAATAAATCAAGTACCAGTAATGACCATCGACTCGATATTTAACCTTAATAAAATACGAACTTGTTTGACGACTTAACCTACGGATCGCTCCTAAATCAACTAGAGATTCAAATAACACGCTTAAAACTGATACGAAGCTTCAGATGATAAAGATGTGCTCGGGATTCGAATCCCGCTAGGTCGCATCGGCTAAGACAGTAAAATCGCTCCTAAGTGATCCGGACTAAGTCGCAGTAATTTCCTGCCCGCTTGCGAATTTGCTGTCGCCCTAAACGCTCGCGGGGATCTAAAATTCAATAATTACTAACGGCGAGGATCGAGTATTTGCTTTCGCCCTATACTCGAATCCTATCTTCTATGAACGGCCTAAACGTTGTTTAGCTGTCGCCCTAAACGTTTTTCCCCACAATCGCTTTAACACATAGACATATTAAAGCGACGAAACATATTCATAGAACGATAAATAGTCAGAAACACAAAATCACGATAACACACGTCTTAACTACGAATTATCCTAGCGTTCATCTAATCCCAAACACAACGGGATTTAGCTACGCATAATTGACGAGAAAACGACGAAAGAAACAAAGGATAAGGTCGAAGAGTTCATGTTCTTGATATACGGATGATCTGCGATGAGAACGTTGAAGATTCTTCGTTCTTCGTTAAATTGGGCGTGATCTCGTCGATGATCCGTCTCTTGCGCTCCGGGGTGCAATTCTGCGTTCTTTGGTGCTAATTTTCGTCTCTCTGTGATTAGGGTTAATCCCGGGTGAGTTGTGTCTTTTTCTGGGTCGAATTTGGGCTTTTTATACGAATTTCCGTGTCGGTCACGGCCTGGGACATGGGCCGTCACGGCCGTGACCATCATCGTCCGTGTCTCGTCACTTTCTGCCCCAGGTCACGGCCAAGTGCATTGCCGGTCACGGCCGTGACCATCATCTGGCTCGCTCTCTTCCATGCGTCACGGTCAGACGCGTTAAGCGTCACGGCCGTGACCATCATCAGCGTCCTCTCTATCGCTCCATGTCCCTCGTCACGGCCGTGACGCCTATTGCGCCTGGCCGTGACCGAGGGCAGTGTTGCCCTTTTCGCGCCGTTTTGCCTCGTTTTCGCTCCTTTTCGCCCGAAACTCGTCCTAAACTCCTTCAACAATAAAACAAGTGTAAATATATCGAATAAATGCGTAATTTAATTGCTAAAGCTCTATTATACCCTGAATAAATATTACGATAAACGCATTGAAATGCGTTTATCAATTATATTACGTCTTATTTTAACATTGGTTTTGGAATGCATTGCATATTATCTATATGATGTTAACTCTTCTCTAGCATGTATAGGAAAAAAGAAGTTTTGAGCCCCGCAACCATACTGCGTCCGTCACTGGATGGTTCGTTGGAAATTGAGATCATACCATTATTTACGAAATGGGCTCAAATGGGGGCTTTATTGAGCTAACCGTTAGTTTTTCTCATAATAATGCAGCTGTAATAACTTACTTTTCTATTTGTCGCAATGTTCTTTCTTTGGAGAAACAGATTATTTACAACTGGGTGAAACGACCTACAAAAAATGCGATAGATCATCCCAATGTTACGATGGTCGATTATGTTTGCCTCGTAACTTGTGTTTGTAACTTCATGCTTATGGCCGGCCAGCTAGCAAGCTTTGTAATTAAGTTTCGATACAAACAAAGAAAGCACAAACAATGCACTTAAACAGACACACAAACACACACATTATACATATAGCCGGAAAACAGGACATCTTAAGGTCACATCTAGTACTGTCAAAGCGGGCCGGCGGGGCGGGCCGGCCCGTAGCCCGCCGAAAGCCCGCCACTGGCGGGGCGGGTAAGCCTGCCTACTGGCGGGCCGAAAGCCTGCCTCCAGGCGGGCCTAAAGTTTCAGAGCCCGCCCCGCCACTTTGGCGGGGCGGGGCGGGCCGGCCCGCGGGCCCAAGCCCGTTTTGACAGCTCTAGTCACATCATCATCTGCCTTGACTTTACCATTTTTCCCCTCCTAGCAAGCAAAAATCTTAGGAATGGGTGGTCGTAGTAGAATTGCTGTTGGGATTGTATTTTGTATGGCCTTGGCTGCATTTTCAACAGCAAGCGTGGCGGACACGTGGGCCCCGGCCAACAGCCCAGCCGAGCGCTGCTGCAGCTTTAGAGACGACTTCATTTCAGACAGCAATCCTCGGATTTATTGTTCGGTCTTTTCGTTTCTCACCGTTAAAGAGTTCGTCGTCTGAGGGTTTTTCTTTTTCTACATTGTCGAGTATCTTGGTTCTCGTTGTCGTGCTCCGTAGACTGTTTAGAAAGCGTCGTCCCTCCGCGAATAATAATATGGAACTTCATTCGTTGTAAATTGTCATTTCTCCACTGAAAAACAAAACAGGTTATAGCTACTACGGCAAATCACTTTAGAACTATGTGGTCGCTAATATAAGAAGTACCAAATGCGTCTAGTACTGGCAAAACGGGCCGGCGGCGCGAGCCGGCACGTAGCCCATTGCTTCCCGGCCGCCCCTGGCGGGCCTAAAAAACTGCAACCCGCCCCGTCCTGGGCCCAATTGACAATTCTAAATGTGTCATATATTTATACGGATCAACGACTTCATTTGTAATCGTTAGAAAAGAAGTTAAGTTCTAGACGATAGATTCTTAGCGGCCAATATTACCGAACGCGAAATCGTTGTCGCTACTGTAAAACCTCAATCACGACCTCAATTCCATTTTCGATCTTATTTAATTATCTCACAAACATAAAATAGTCCTCCCCATCAAATTCCCCGCCCAAATTGTCGAAGTTTGAGTTGCGCATGGCTCGTCGCCGTCCGTTAGGCGACCCGCATCCTTTAGGTTGCCTGATTTCGGCGCCTTTTGCCATTTTTTGTAATTTATCTGCATTTTTTATCAATTAATCGAATAATTAATTAAAATTAAAAAATACCAGTCCGCGACTGCAATAGCAGCCGCACAACATTAGTAGGTATCTTAGCAACTAATCATCAACTAACATCAAATTTTCCGGCACCGGCCTGTCCGGTCCGGTCGGATTTAATTAAAAATAAAAAAAATAGAAAAACAGAATTCTGATAAATAACGAAAATAGAGTTAAAGTTGTATAAAATGGTGTTGCCCAATTGGTTAAGTGTTAGACTTTGTTTTTAGAGGTCATGGGTTCAAATCTTCATATGGACATTACTTAAATTGTATTTTTTTGGCACTTTCTTTTACAATCAATTTTTTATTTTCCAACCTATTTTATATTAATTTAATTTCTGACCCCCTACTTTATCAATTAATTTATGACATTCCACTATAATTAGTTTTTAATCCTCCAATATTTTTATTTGATTGATAACATAATATTTTATATTTAGGGGCACCGGTTCTAGTCCGGTTTTGTTCCGGTTCTATACCGGTTAAACAACTAAACCTTAAACCACTAAAATTTCCGGTCCAGTTCGGAAACTCGGTTTTAAAACCTTGCTAACATCGCCGTCGGAGAAAGGCTCACTACTTTTGCGACTGCATATGTAGCTAGTCGGTATGTACCAACTACAATCGGCTAAAATATAAGATATGGATATCAATTTGACCATCATCGATCATATGATAAATTAGATGCGTTTATTTGTTTTATCATAAAATCACATAAAACACGATGATTTTATGTTTCGTGGAATATAGAATTAGAAGAAGAAAATAAAATTTATGAACCACATAATGATCTCAAATTCAATGGCTATGATTAAAGGAGACAGAGAATGTGGGACATATGATTTCAATTAGGGATGGCAATGGGTGGGTCTAGACCTGGACCCGTCAGGACCCGCCCCTAATGAAGCGGGTTTCTTAATTATTCGGGTATTGGGGCGGGTTATGGGTCTTAACAGTCTCAACCCGACCGGGTCTCGGGTCTTGCTATCTTAGACCCGAAACCCGCCCCGGATGATATATATTTATATATAAATTATTTTTATTTGTATTTGTGATAAATATAAAAACATATTACTCCCTCCGTCGCATGGTTTTTATCACATTTCCTGGTGGTCACGAATATTAAGGTGGCATTATTATAATAATATAGTACAATGAAAAGGTAAAAAATTGTATATTTTGACACGTCTTTAAGAATATTTAATATTATTATATTGATTGTTTGTGATAATTTTTTACCTAAAAAGGAAATGTGATAAAGTTAGTGGGACGCCCGAAATTAAAAAATGTGATAAAAATTAGCGAGACGGAGGGAGTAGTATTTTTGCAAAAAGGCTTGTGGCCCAACGTTTGGTTGTCTGGTACTTTGGAGGGTGTGGATTCGATTCCCTTACAATCAAAATGTAGGTATACTTCATATTTTTTGCTATTTAAAAATATATAACTTAAGAATTAAAGAAAATGAAAAAATAATGAGTTACCATGGCAGACCCGGTTCACCCGGGTTCAGGGCGGGGCGGGGCGGGGTTCGGGTCCAACTAAAATTAATCGGGGCGGGTTCCGGGTCCGGCCAAACCCGCAGACCCTCCCCGTTGCCATTCCTAATTTCAATGTAACAGAAGTTGTAGTATCACATGTAGTTGGAAAAATGCACATACAAAATGGGCACCGTATAAATACCAATATAAGTACAATAAATTTAGCCCTAAAATCTATATTCGCAATAATTGTAAAAAATCTGAAAAATCTGTTACCTTATAACAATTATCAATTATTGCAAAAATAGATATTAGGACTAAATTTATTATACTTATATTGGTATATATATGGTGCCCATTTTGTTTGTGCATATTACCAACTATAATGCATGTCACATAAAACACTGGAAAGTATATGACCACGGGGGTGTTTGTATTGGGTGATATTTCGTATTTCAGATCAGACCAAAAAACCTAGGTGATCCAACACATCAGTTTCTTCTTCTTTCCTTGTTTTACGTTTCTTTCTTTGACTTTGAATGGCTTTTAAAGACGGGGCGGTCCCGAAATGGATGTCAAAACACTAAGTAGTAAACTGATGTTGGATGAAATGTTGGGTGAACAATCACACTCACACTCAGCAGAAATTGTGAATTACTTAGTAACGAGACGTATGACACGAGATGTAAATTTTGCAGCAAGTTGTTCAACTTGCTGCATGCCTCTGGGCGCAAACTCCACTATAAAGATGGATTACAATAACTATCAAAAGATAGTAAAATAAGCCTAACAAAACTACGAAACAAATGATTCTGCAAACTAAAAAGTCTTTCGACCTTTGGAAAACTAGGTTTAAAAGAAACTCTCGTGATATAAGATACTCGCTCAAACTCGCTCGTAAAACTCTCGTTCAATCGTCGTATCCGGGAAAGTCCTCTTTTTATATATTCTTTCGACTTGGATAACACTCCACAAAGGACTTCGCAACTACCACTAACTCCCACTAACGTCCACAAAACAGGTTTGGTCCGTTAGTGACCGTTAGGGACAGACTTGTCAGCTCTAATAGCACGGTTTTCACTTGACCTCCAAGCATCCTATATTTAGTTTGCTCCATTCCTCAATTCGCTCACGCTTATCCACACGGCTCTCTGTAATACCCGTAAAGTTTAAGACGGGATTTTGATGTAATTAGTTATATAAAATTTTGTGAATTAGAAATATTGAGAAAAAAAGAAAAAAAATTAAATGAAAATATAAGTTATGCCAGCTTCGACTTATTTTGAAAACCTGAATTGACTAATCAGATACATTCTCTAACTATACTCCTGAGACGGTAAGAAGATTTCGACACCTCATGTTTGAAGGAAAAGTTTTCGTTACCTAAGGTGATTCAAGTGAGACTCAACATGTTGGATATCTAAAGTTTTCGCTAAAATACGATATAGATCAACTTTACTTAACTTGGAGGTAAACGAACGTCACCTGTATGTCTTTATCATTTCATTTTCCAACCTATTGATATGACAAGTATATATATATCTAAATAGCAAACCACGAAACCCTTAATTGCATAAGAACAAAGCATTAAAATAACATAGAAGAAAGGAGAGATTCATCAAGGGCAAAGAAGCTTTCGAAATTCAACTCCTTAGCAAATCTATTCTAAACGTGAACTAGGTAAATTATCTCATATCACATGAAAATCTTATATTATTCAGTATGTTAAAGTTATCATTATTCTTTATATAACTACAAATTAGTTCTGGAAAATTTTCAAATGCTTAGATAGCTTGGGTAGTGTTATTGTGTGGCTAAAGATAAATATATAGTGTTTGCATGACTTTAAATGCTAGGTTTGAATTTCAGATTTTCGGACATATCATGATAGGTGTAAACCTATGAACTTTGGGGATTTTCTTTGTAAGAACAAGGAGTAAAACCCTAGTATTAGATAGTTATGTTTCAACAGTGGAGAGTCTTTAGTATAAAAGGAGGTTCTTAGCATCGACATTAGAAAGTTTTCGATAGCATCTTATTTTAAAGTTTTCTGCATACGTTAGGGTTTTCGATGTCTTAGGGTTTTTGATACTTAGGGTTTGAAAATTTCAAAATTAGGTGACTTAGTAAATATACTGATACAATAAATTAGGTGACTTAGTGAATATACTGATACAATAATATTTCGTGCTCAGATATTCGAACGGTAGGAAATTCACCAGGAGTGTAGACTGATTTTATTAGGAGGGTAGGCAGGTGAATTATTCATCTACAATGCGTAAGCACCTATGTGATATTTATGTGCTTCTAAGTGATTAAATGAATTACGTGTTTTATGTGTTCTACGTACGTCTCACGTGAAAATATGTTTTTATGTTATCACGTTTATATGCATGGCATATGCATATCATATCACAGGGGTGAGATATTTACACTGTGTTGAGACGGTGACGATTTGAGATATTGGCGAGCGGGGTAGAATGAGATGATTGTGATTGTTGACTCGTTGAGAAGTCGAGGTTGGTACTCATATGACACCTGACGGCAGACAGGCGTGATCGATCTGTCTACTCGGGCGTGAACGTCACTGTAGCGCCCCGTTTCCTATTACTTTTTTACGCAGCTATAAAATATTCATATAAAATTTTTCGCGATTCCCATAACAATTTCCTTTAACAAAACGGTTGCGTACATCCGGTCTAGTTCCTTTCACAATAATTTACATATATGTACCTATCCTATGAGTCACAAAATGTAACAGTATAAATCCATTTCTATTCTATATGATAATGATGAACCAGAGGGGAGCAGGAGGAGAGCGTAGTCGGCCAACCTTGAATCCATGCTTATGAAGATGCTTTCTACGCAGCCTGCTAGTTATCTACACAACTGTGAAGACACCGATTCCGAGTATGATCGCAACACGTTCACTAATGCAGTAACAATAAAATAAACAGTAGTTCATTCCTTCCATCAATATCGTAAACATGCCATTTCAAATCACATAATCATCGTTCATATAACGGTCACTCATAAGATCCATTGATTACATGCTATTTCTATATGTACATTTATTTTGATACTCCCGTTATGGACTAGCTAGACTGTACTGTACACCCAGTCGGCGCCCATGCATGGGACTCTGTAACCATTCCGTAATCCCCCGATTTGTAGGGCTACGTATTGCCTATACAGGACTCTGTAAAATCCACCGATTTGTAGGGATATATGCCGTAGCATCCGTATCATACCATCTGTAGTCGTAGCAATCATAATGGTTACTCCCTTATTTTATATGTATATAATGCTATATAAAATATCTTATATGACACGTAAATCATATGAAAGCACTTTACGGTTATATAATTCACATCGATCCATGAAAAGCATATAAAGCACATATTAGTCAATTAATCCATAAAAAGCATGTAAGCACATAAGGCACATAAGGTACATGTTGCAAATCATACTCACAAGGTTCGCCTATTTTCTCCGCTCGGTTAAGCGACCTTGTCCTTGCCCTTATCGGACTCCCTATCTATACAATATTTTGTCCGAAATATGAAACTCTATAATGACATGCGTGCGCGATACATGCTTTATTATGCATGACTACTTCGATCAGTAACGCTTACTTTCTATTTATCAGTTATAATATATTAGACTCCGGGCTTAGAGGTTTTATGTTTAATCGATATCGTGCCTGTATTAAAAATGATAACTACTGTACTGAAAAATACTATTGAAAACCCCAATTCCTGTTATGTTGAAAACCCTAAAATATCGGAAACCCCAATATTATACTGAAAACTTTTCTTATGTCTACTAGTTAATTACTTGACATGATTATTAATCCCTAACATGTATATATATATATATATATATACATATATATATTATGAAAATATTATTAAATTCTTTTACCTTTAAGAGTCGATCGTCTTTTATCTTCCTCAAGGCTAAGGAAACTTTTTATTAATCATTATTAACAATGATTTTACATCCAACACGTGTGCCCACTTTTTGTTTGATTGAGACAACAATTAAAATTTCAAGAGCATTCTCCTATTTCGAGGTTTCAACTTAATAAAAGATCTCGAGCTTCAAATTCCTATTCGAGATTTCAACTTAATAAAAAGATCTCGAGACATTGAATTTCTCCCCATTAATTTCGAAGTAATATCTCGAAGTCTATATAATCGACTTCCCAAGTTTCGAAGTCATATCTCGAAATCTACTTACCTGAGTTTCTAAATCTCGAAGTCATATCTCGAGATTTATGTTTTAGAATTCCTACTAATCTCGAAATCTAATTCGAGATTTCTTAGATTTCGACAACACTTCAGATGATTGCGAGAATTATCTATATATAATAAAATAAGATGTCGAGAACCTAATGCTGAAGACCTTTTTGATTAACACTTTTTATCTTTCAAAATTTCTAAACTTCGATCAAACCATAAAATTCTCAAGAACATAAGAGTATCATTAAAACTTTAAATATATCTAGCTTAGGTATGCCAAAATCTTTTTACTGTAAAACTCTAAATACCAGAAATCCTATATTGCCCAAATATTTATATATAATCATACCAAGAACTTCATACTTAATTAATATTTTCGTATAACTAACATGTCGAACCCTACTATAATATTCTAAATTGGAAATCCTGAACATTTAATCATTAAAATGTAAAAAGGTTTATACCACTCAAAATTATATATACAATTCAACCTAAAGTAATTCAAACTGTTAGAACCCCCCCTTTTTTAAAAGAAAATTCGCATATTCAAATGCTCGCATATTCAAAGTATTAATATGCTCTAATATCACAATTATCCTATTATGCGGATGGGAAATCCCTTCACAATATCTCAAGAATACCCTAGCATGTTCAAGATCATTAAAACCTTAAAACATTTAGCATACTGTTTGAGAATTAGACCTAAATAAAGCCTGAATACATACAAAGTTCATGGATGTTAATAATTGGAATTTAAAGCATAAAATTCATACCCTTCCTTACTGTAGTTTTGATTGTTGTTTAGGGTTTTTCCTTCCTCCGTTCTTAGCCTTAATGAGTTGTGAAAAGTGATATGAATAAGTTCTCTTCTTCTTATCTTAAATATGCGTGTAATATTAACCAAATGGCATCGATATTTAGTCAATATTTATCATGCTTCATCTAACACATATTATTCTATTATTTAATCACTTTTTTTTTCCTATGACTAAGTTTTCGATCGAAAACTTTTATTCCCTCCTAAATATCATTCCACCAATAGTATTTATTCTCTCTTGTTGATGATGTGTCAAAGATTTAAGACTTAATTTCCTTGGCCAACACGTGTACTACTTTGGGTTTTGATGGTTATCATAATTGTTATACATATATATATATATATATATATATATGTAGATAAAGGTGTTAGTTTAATCATTACATGAAATGATAGGGTGGTTAATAGTGAACACTTCATAACAGGTTACGATCGAAAAATTAGTTTCCACCAATGATATTTATCCAACTTTCTTTACTACATAAACTTGATGAGAAACTTTCTCTATCGAGAAATAAAATTCTCGATACACTATCATGCAAAATTTAAGTTTCGCAAATCATACTTATTTCGAAACTCTATTCTTCGCCTCATCCTATCCCTTTCGAAAATTTATTCTCGTAAATAAACCTTGATAAATAATACCAACTATTACTCTTATTCAACGACTCCTCACGTTTAACATTTATTCCTACTTATTTATTTTCGTACCAACAACCTATAATACTTTAATTGAATGCATTATCATCGATATCTGTGTTTACGAATTTACTTATATGAATGCATGAATTTATGTAAATGCAAGAAATTTATGATATAAGGTTTCGGTTCCTGACAATTCTCCCCCCCTTTAAAAATTTCGGCCTCGAAATTTCGTACCTGTGTTAGCGAACAACCATGGGTACTGTGTTTCCATATTTTCTATTGTTTCCCAGGTAGCTTCACAAGCTGAACGATTCTTCCATCTCACTTTAACAATCGGAATCGTTTATTCCGTAATTGCTTATCAGCAAATCCTAGGATTTCTGCCGGTTCTTCTTCGTAACTAAGATCCTCAGAAACATTTATCCGTTCGTCACGCAGAACATGAGCAAGATCTGATCTGTATCGCCGCAACATACTAACGTGGAACACGTCGTGTATCTGTGAAAGTTCAGGTGGTAGTGCCAATCGATATGCTAACGGTCCAATTCGTTCAAGTATCTCGTACGGTCCGATATATCGCAGACTTAACTTTCCTGTCTTTCCAAATCGCAACACACCATTCCAAGGAGATACTCGCAAAATACTTTCTCCCCAACTTCGTATTCCATTTATCGTTGATGTTGGTCTATATAACTCTTCTGTCTATCTTGGGCCGCTTTAAGTCGACTCTTTACTACTTTAATCTTTTCCATTGTATCCTGAATCAAATCTGGCCCTTCCAATACTTGTTCTCCTTCCATGTCCCAACAAATTGGATTTCGACATTGTGGCGACCCTCCCATTCTAATCGTAATTAGTGGCGGATTTTCGCAACGTAAGTTACGGAAGACCCGTCTAATTAAAACTTTTTTTTCTAAAATAATATACATTAATATAAAGATCTGTCTACATCGTACACGGACCGTAGCCCCAAAATAACGAAACGTCAAAACCTAACGTCGCTCCACAGGTCGCATCCATGTACAGCACCGCCCTCAAAAGTCCGTGGAGCACTGCCGTCAGCCCGCCTCAGCCGCGACGCGCACCAGCGTCGGGCTCGGTACCTACAACACGTAAACCCTGAGCTTATGCCCAGTAGGTGAAATATGCATGTATGCAACGTGCGCTCGATCCCATGGCATACACCTCACGACATGCAAGCTCGACTCGTCTCACGACCTATCACGTCCCACGACTCATAACGACGCTTGACTTGTCTCACAACTCATCACGACGCTCTACTCGTCTCACAACTTCCCGTAACTCGACCATACATGTATTCAGGTATCCCACTCAGGTCTCTCGCGTTAGAGTGGGTAGGCTCCTCAGGTCTCTCTCGTTAGAGTCGCCTATTCCCGAATATATGCGAGGTATAAAACTAGAGGTTCGTACTCGGTCGGCCCACTCAGGTCTCTCTCGTTAGAGTGGTACGTACTAGAGTCTTCCCCTCTCTGCCCACGTCATAATCTATCACTCGAGCAGCCAACTCAGGTCTCTCGCGTTAGAGTGGTGCTCACTCGCTATTTTCTTATTCTACACCACTCGACGACATCTCATACGGTACCGTTCCGCACGGTACTCAACTCCCTCGCACTGACGTGGTATGCAAGTGCAGTGTACATAATATACATATGACGTGTAATAGATGTAAAACATGTAATTCACGAAATTCACGTAATCATATATTCAGTTAATTCATATAAGACAAAGATTTTAAAACACGTACACATATAGTCACATAAACGGGTTACGCGTCGTAGATGAAAAATCACCTACCTGTCCTCCGGCTATTATCAAATACGAAACCCGACGGAGTCCCTAACTGTCGATACTCTGAATAAATTAATATTATCAGTATTTATATTAATTCTTGAACTGTACTAGTATAAAATAATTATATTTTAATACTACTCTAATGTTATGTCAACACCCAATTTCTATTCTCCACATCGTCCGATTCCATCTAATAAATTAATATTTATATACCACGGAGAAAGTTCACACCCAGGAGGCTTATTCGCCCGATCATTTATATTTCAAATTCCCTGTTTTACCGAGGATCATCCGAATTCTAATTAATTCATGGGACATGGTGAAAGTCCTCTTATACAATATTGATTCGCTCGAAAGTTTGCTTATATAGTGAGCAACGTTGGTCGTTTATTATATATATAAAACTCGATGAATGATGGTATCACGGGATACCTAAATTCCTAATTTCGGTCGAATTGTCTTCTAATAAATTCTAACACTTCACACTATCCGATCATAAGTATAATAAAAAGTGTTACTACTATTCTCCTAAATACGAGGTTCATACTAAATACCTTTGAATTATTAAGAAGCAACATTGAGCAAGATACCCAAAGTTACTTCCACCCAAGAGTTATCTTAAATTCATCTTAGATCTAACTCACTCGTAATTCATCTAAATAAAATTTCCACACTTCAGCCTGAATATTATAAGTAGCATGTTATCATTAAGCACAAGTTCCAAATATTAGGGTTTTTTGGATTAATTATCCTATCCGAACCGTGCCTACAAGCTTTATAAATTCTTAGGGATATAATAAACGTAAACCACAAGAATTGCAAAGTTATAAAGGATATATTTACCAAAATCCAAATTTTAAGTTGTTATGACTATACTTAAGCTATCCGAAAGTTATTCCAACGACTTCTCAAAATTCCAACCCTAAGTTTTCATTACTCGACAAGTTGTCTCACGATCAAATTATATGTCCTATACTCCTTTCATTCATACGAATTTTCTGACTTAAATAATATAGGTAACTTGTTAGCTCAAACAAAAATTTCAGTAGATAGGGTTTATACTACATATATATACAAGGATTTCATATCGGATTTATTAAACCAATGAAATATAATAGACAATTTATAGCTGAATTTCCATGTGGTATGTAAGACTTTTACCTTCCGTAGATCTGAGATTTCAGTTTGCTAAGATTTGTTTAATCTGGTTGAAAACTTCCTTCCCGTAGGTTTCTTCTCCTCTTTTGCTCTTCTTTCGGATTCTAAGTGAGTATTTTACTCTACTAATGCCTTTTTGTCTATTTGATAAGTGTAAATCTTGGAAATTCGTGAATGACAAGATAGTAGGCGGTGACATTATTTTACTTTATAGTTAAGTAACTTATGTCATCTCTATGTTATCCGAGAATTAATTCATATTTGAATTTCAAATGCTAAGGTCACTAGAAAATTCCCTCTAAATCGCCCGAATACAATATCAAGTCTCTTATTGGAAATCAACACATGTAATCGCCCGATTTAACATGTCATTTGATCGGCGAAAGGCAGCACTTGCATATATTGAAATCGGTCGAAACTAATTTCTCAATGTTATCCAATTTTTCTACCCTAAAATCGTCCGAATTAATCTTTAAGTGGTTAATCATAAATCACCCTACAATCGTTCGATTCCAATCTCATTTACTCGGCGAAAGTTAACATTTATATCTGTTGTAATCGGCTGAATTCTATCCTCACTATAATCGATCGAAACTTATTCCATACTAACTTAATTTTTCCAATAGTCTAAATATTTTGTTTAAAAAATCTACTTTAAATATTTATACTAATAATTACTCGTTAAATCCGGTATTATTATTATTATTATTTTTTACGGGTATTACAGACATTTCCGACCGTATAAAGCTTCGTACGGTGCCATTCCAATACTTGAGTGGTACTATTATAGGCAAATTCCATTAGTGCTATATAATCATCCCATGACCCTTTGAATTCGATTACGCACGCTCGAAGCATGTCTTCTAGGGTTTGTATTGTCCTTTCTGATTGTCCGTCTGTCTGCGGATGAAACGCCGTACTAAAATGTAATTTAGTTCCGAGCGCTTCCTGTAAGTTTGCCCCAAAATCGAGAAGTAAATCGGGGATCACAATCAGACACGATAGAAATTGGTACCCCGTGTAGTCGAACTATCTCATTAACGTATCTTTTAGCTAGATATTCCAGTGTAGAACCCCATCGAAATGGCAAAAAGTGTGCCGATTTCGTAAGTCTATCAACAATTACCCAAATGGCGTCATTTTTCTTAGCGTAGGAGGAAACCATATAGGAAATCCATCGTTATACGTTCTCATTTCCAAACAGGTATGGGCAAAGGATGTAATTTACCCACTGGCACTCGGTGTTCAGCTTTGATTTGCTAACACGTTAAACATTTCAGCACGTACTCAGCCACGTCCTTCTTCATTCTTGGCCACCAATAATGGGATTTAAGTGTTCGATACATATTCGTACTGCCCGGATGCATGGCATAAGGAGCAGCGTGTGCCTCTTCCATTTTTTCTTGTCGAAGATTATCGATATCTGGAACACAGATACGGCCATTTATTGTCAAATTTCCATTATCGCCTATTACAAAAGACTTGCCTAACCCTTGTTTCACTTTATCAGCAATCTTAGCTAGCTTTTCGTCTTTAAACTGTACTTGTCTAATCCGATCTATCACAATAGGTCGAACTACAACTGAGGCACAGATGGCACCGGTATCGTTTATCTTCATCCTGTATTCATCTTCCTGAGGTCAATTAGACTTGATAAAGAACATATTGATAAACAAGAGACAGAACTATACGATTTTCGCCTTAAGGCGTCAGCAACGACGTTAGCCTTTCAAGGATGATACTCTATAGTACTTTCATAATCCTTTAGTAATTCAATCCACCCCCTCTGTCTCATATTCAATTCCTTCTAACTTGATAGATACTTTAGACTTTTACCGTATAAGTAGTGTTGCCATATCTTTAGTGCGAATACCACGGACGCTAGCTCTACGTCGTGAGTTGGGTAGGATGTTTCGTACGGCTTCAGCTGTCGAGATGCACACGCCACTACTTTTCCGTGTTGCATTAGTACGCATCCTAGTCCTTGGTAGGATGCATCACTATAGATCACAAAACCTTCTGTTCCTGATGGGATAGTTAGTACAGGGGCCGTCATTAGTCGTTCTTTTAATTCTTCAAAACTCCTTTGGCATTCGTCAGTCCACTTAAATACAACTCCTTTATGTAATAACTTCGTCATTGAGGCTGCTATCAGTGAGAAATTTTTGATGAACCGTCGATAATATCCGGCAATCCCAGAAAGCTACGAACTTCTGCTATATTTTTAGTGCTCTCCCACTTGATCACTGCTTCAATTTTGCTGGGATCAACTTGGATACCTTTGCCTGAAACTACGTGCCCCAGAAACACTACTTGATCTAACCAAAATTCACACTTCGAGAGCTTCGCATATAACTTCCTCTTCCGTAAAGTCTGAAGTACAATCCTTAAATGTTGTTCATGCTCTTCTTTGGACTTAGAATATACTAGAATATCGTCAATAAAGACGATCACGAACTGGTCTAAATTGGGTCGGAAGACATCATTCATTATTGCCATAAAGACGACAGGAGCATTCGTTAATCCAAAGGGCATAGCGAGGAAGTCATAGTGCCCATATCTTGTTCTAAAAGCAGTCTTTGGAATATCACCAGCCGCAATCTTCAATTGATGATATCCTGATCTCAGATCGATTTTCGAAAAGACCCTAGAACTTTGGAATTGATCAAATAAATCATCAATTCGAGGCAATGGATATTTATTTTTCACCGATCCTTATTCAACTGCCGATAGTCGATGCACAATCTGAGCGTCCCGTCTTTCTTTTTGACGAAAAGAACGAGTGCTCCCCATGGTGATACACTTGGCCGTATATAACCCTTATCGAGTAATTCCTTCAACTGTACTTTCAACTCATTCAATTCGATCGGAGCCATTCGATATGGTGGAATAGATATTGGCGCCGTGCCTGGTTGAAGTTCAATAGTGAACTCTGTATCTCGATCGGGAGGTAGTCCTGGTAACTCTTCGGGAAAGACATCAGGATATTCGCCGACTACCGAAATATCTTCTATTTTCAATCCACTTAACTGCGCATCTACAACATAGGCTATATATCCTTCGCATCCTTTACTAATCATCTTAGAAGCTTCTAAACTTGATATCTGAGGTGCCGTCCGTATGCTCTTCTCTCCCTTAATTATTATACGGGTTTGATTTATAGGGGTCAATTGAATTTCCTTTTTGAAACAGTCAAGCTTCACCCGGTATCTTGACCACCAGTCCATACCTAGTATTACGTCAAAATCCATTAAAAGGATGACGAATTGGGTTGCTCGCATCTCAATTCCTTTACTAACCATAACATTTTGGGTACACTGTGTTCACTATAACTATTTCTCCCGTTGGAAGTCGAACGTATAACGCGTCCTCTAGGGGTTCGGGTTTATCAGGTAATAATGATGCAAATGTTCGTGAAATGAATGAATGGGTGGCACCTAGATCGAATAAAACATATGCATCAATATCACCGATAAATAATTTACCCGTAGTTACGTGTGATCCCTCCTTGGCCTCGTCACGGGTCATAGTAAAAATCCTTGCTTGTGCTGGCGGCCTATAGGCTTGGCCTCCTGAGTCTCCTCTTCCAGAGCTTGTGCTAAACGATCCTCGGCCCCTTCCTCTTCCACGATTTGTATGAGTTCCACTGACCCTTGATTGATCGACTGTAGGTTCCGCTCGTAATGTCGGGCAATTTCTAGCTAAATGCCCGGATTGACCACATCTGAAACATTCGCCTGTAAGCCATCTACAGACGCCCAGATGGTTCATTCCACAATGTTCACATGCCGGTATTGGTTGAGAAATTCCTCGTCCGACATGTCTCATCCCGCCTGTACTGCCTCTTGCAGAACTACTTTGTGTACTCATTGGTCTAGGTACACTATATGTCTTTTTGGTCTTTTCACTTGACGATTCTTCACCCGGCCTTCTTTTATTACTCTGAAATTCCTAGATTCAGTCTCTAGTCTTTCTGCCCGTATCGCCGCAGCTATCAATTTTCCATAGGACTCCATATCTGAGGGCGTAATACGATTCCTAATCTTGTAGCTAAGTCCAGCTTCAAACCTTCGGCACTTATTCCTTTCAATAGCAACCATATGTGGAGCGTATCGAGATAACTGATTAAACATCACTTCATATTCGCCCACGGACTTGTTTCCCTGTTTAAATTCTAAAAATTCCTTCTCTTTCTGATCCTTGTAAACCTCAGGCATGTAAGCATCGTTAAACTCTCTCAGAAAATCCTCCCAAGTTAGTACTGGAGGTTGAGCCGTACTGTCGGGAATAGTTTCCAACCATTCATATGCATGTCCCTCAGGGGTAAATTGCATCATATTAAATACTCTTTCCATCCTTTTCAACCATGTTTGCGCTTTAGCGGGATCGGTCGTACCCATAAATCCACATCACCTATCTTTCTTAACTTATCATACCTTCGTTCTCGGGGAATTGTCAGGGGGTGTTCAGATTCATACTGTCTAAGTTTTGTGCGATGAATGGGACTCAGGTACGGCCGTTCTTCCTCCTCCCTGTATAGTAGGTTCATCACGTTCTATAGGTATCAGATCACCTATTGCCCTTTGCCTACATAAGTAAGAAAAGGTTAAAGGGCAATTCATAACATGCACATTCTCTGCAAATGTCTACAGAACCTAAAGCCTAGGCTCTGATACGGGTGCGTACATCCGGTCTTGTTCCTTTCACAAGAATGTACATATATGTACCTATCATATGAGTCACAAAATGCAACAGTATGAATCCATTTCTATTCTACATGCTAATGATGAACCAGAGGGGAGCAGGAGGAGAGCGTAGTCGGCCAACCTTGAATCCATGCTTATGAAGATGCTTTCTACGCAGCCTGCTAGTTATCTACACAACTGTGAAGACACCGATTCCGAGTATGATCGCAACACGTTCACTAATACAGTAACAATAAAATAAACAGTAGTTCATTCCTTCCATCAATATCGTAAACATGCCATTTCAAATCACATAATCATCGTTCATATAACGATCATTCATAAGATCCGTAGATTACATGCTATTTCTATATGTACATTTTTTTATACTCCCGTTATAGACTAGCTAGACTGTACGGTACGCCCAGTCGGCGCCCATGCATGGGACTCTGTAACCATTCCATAATCCCCCGATTTGTAGGGATACGTATTGCCTGTACAGGGCTTTGTAAAATCCCCCGATTTGTAGGGATATATGCCGGAGCATCCGTATCATACCATCTGTAGTCGTAGCAGTCATAACGGTTTCTCCCTTATTTTATATGTATATAATGCTATATAAAATATCTTATATGACACGTAAATCATATGAAAGCACTTTACGGTTACATAATTCACATCGATCCATGAAAAGCATATAAAGCACATATTAGTCAATTAATCCATATAAAGCATGTAAGCACATAAGGCACATAAGGTACACGTTGCAAATCATACTCACAAGGTTCGCCAATTTTCTCCGCTCGCTTAAGCGACCTTGTCCTTGCCCATATCGGAACCCTGACCTATACAATATTTTATTCGAAATATGAAATTCTATAATGGCATGCGTGCGCGATATTCATGCTTTATTATGCATGATTACTTCGATCAGTAACGCTTACTTTCTGTTTATCAGTTATAATGTATTAGAGTCCGGGCTTAGAGGTTTTATGTTTAATCGATATCGTGCCTGTATTAAAAATTGTTAACTATACTGTACTGAAAAATACTATTGAAAACCCTAATTCTTGTTATGTTTAAAACCTAAAATATCGGAAACCCCAATATTATACTGAAAACTTTTCTTATGTCTACTAGTTAATTACTTGACATGATTATTAATCCCTAACATGTATATATATATATTATATATATATGTTATATTATGAAAATATTATAAAATTCTTTTACCTTCAAGAATCGGTCGTCTTTTATCTTCCCTGTTCTGATTATATATAATTCATACTATTATATACATAGGTGTCGACTTCCTCATGGCTAAGGGAACTTTTTATTAATCATTATTAACAATGATTTTACATCCAACACGTGTGCCCACTTTTTGTTTGATTGAGACAACAATTAAAATTTCAAGAGCTTTGAGGTTTCAACTTAATAAAAGATCTCGAGCTTCAAATTCCTATTCGAGATTTCAACTTAATAAGAAGATCTCGAGACATTGAATTTCTCCCCATTAATTTCGAAGTAATATCTCGAAGTCTATATAATTGACTTCCCAAGTTTCGAAGTCATATCTCGAAATCTACTTACCTGAGTTTCTAAATCTCGAAGTCATATCTCGAGATTTATGTTTTAGAATTCCTACTAATCGCGAAATCTAATTCGAGATTTCTTAGATTTCGACAACTCTTCAGATGATTGCGAGAATTATCTATATATAATGAAATAAGATGTCGAGAACCTAATGCCGAAGACCTTTTTGATTAACACTTTATCTTTCAAAATTTCTAAACTTCGATCAAACCATAAAATTCTCAAGAACATAAGAGTATCATTAAAACTTTAAATATTTCTAGCTTAGGTATGCCAAAATCTTTTTACTGTAAAACTCTAAATACCAGAAATCCTATATTGCCCAAATATTTATATCTAATCATACCAAGAACTTCATACTTAATTAATATTTTCGTATAACTAACATGTCGAAACCCTACTATAATATACTAAATTGGAAATCCTGAAAATTTAATCATTAAAATGTAAAAAGGTTTATACCTCAAAATTATATATACAATTCAACCTAAAGTAGTTCAAACTGTTATATATACAATTCATTAAAAAGTAATGTCAATTCTCGATACACTATCATGCAAAAATTTAATTTTCGCAAATCATACTTATTTCAAAACTCTATTCTTCGCGTCATCCTATCCCTTTCGAAAATTTATTCTCGTAAATAAACCTTGATAAATAATACCAACTATTACTCTTATTCAACGACTCCTCACTTTTAACATTTATTCCTACTTATTTATTTTCGCACCAACAAGCTATAATACTTTAATTAAATGTATTATCATCGATATGTGTGTTAAGAATTTACTTATATGAATGCATGAATTTATGTAAATGCATGAAATTATGATATAAGGTTTCGGTTCCTGACAATCCCGAGGTGCAAAACCGCCGTGATTTATTTTTAGCGGAGGGAGCGACCTGACAGGACAGTAGCGTGTACGTCCAAACGCTGTCAGCGTAGGCTACCGCTTACGGAAGAGCGACCTAGCAGGGCAGTTGCGTGAACGTCAAAACGCTGCTAGTGTAAGCTTCCGTTATGTTATAGGCGCGCGAGGTGTCGAGTCTGACCTAGGGCCCTGTGTTGTGTGATTTGAGACAGGACTGTGGAAAAAGAAAGAGTGAACATTGCATGTGAGATATTGGGATCGGGAATGAGCGTTCACGTGTATACATGCATTTCTAGTCACCTACTGGGCAAATCGCTTAGTGTTTACGTGTTGTAGGTACTGAGTCTGATGCCGACGCGCGCCAAGACTGACGCGGCTGGTGGCGGTGCTCCACGGCCTTTTGAGGGCATGGCAGTACATGAATGAAGACCTGTGGAGCGATAATAGGGTTTTTTGTTCTTTTGACATTTTTGGGACTACGCCCGTTGTACAGATACTACTATGTAAAATAATATTTTATTTTATTATATTATCTTTTAGGAAAAAGTTTTATTAGACGGGTCTTCTGCGACTTACGTTGCGAAAATCCGCCACTAATCCTAATTAGAGAACGAGGGTCGCTACATGTGGTATCAGACCGTAGGCTTTAGTTTCTGAAGACTGTCCATGTACTGCCGCTCAAAAGCCTGGAGAACCAGCCTGCCTGGCCTGTAAGTTAAATGCTTGATTATGTGATTATGTGGAATCTGATATGTGCTTTATGTGAATTATTGTAGAGAATAGTTGAAAAATGCCAAGAACTCGTAGTGAACATGTGGCTGAATCCAGCCGTAGGGCCGAATCAGAGTCCCCTCCAAATGAAAGGGACTCCACTATTCTACGACTGACTGACTTACTTCAACGCCAGTCGGCGCATATCAATCATTAGTCTAATCAAATCGACGAGCTACTTCATCATCATAGCTCGTCTGAACAGCGGCCCTCCCCTCATCCTGCACGTGTAGAAATTATCGGGGAGCGCTTTCGAAAGATGGATCCCCCAACGTTCGCGGATGCCACCGATCTCGCAATAGCTGAAGATTGGCTACGAACTATAGAAGATATGTTTATATACAGCCACGTACCTGAAGATGAAAAGGTCATGTGCGCTGTTTCAATCCTGAGAGGAAATGCACGCTTCTGGTGGGACACTGTGAAGGTCTTGGAAGACCCAGTGGTAATGTCGTGGGAACGATTTAGAGAATTGTTCCACGGTAAATACTTTACTGCTCACGAACAAGAACGACGGATGCTAGAATTTATGAACGAGTGGGCCTACGGCGATCTTGCCGTGGGGTCGTGCTTCCGCCTGAGCACTGAAAGCGTGGGCCACCGCCATTCCTAAATTTATCCGTTCGCCTCGCTGCAGCTGGGTCAGGTAGTACAGATCGCGGAGGGTGACTGCCCCGTGTGAGTCACCCCTCGGTGTCAGCGAGGTCGTCAGGAGGCGGTGGATATAGCGCAGGCCGGGGCTCATCAACGCAGACGCCTTCGACGTCTTCGCGCTGTATGCCGGCTCGCCCGGTCGAGCGACGTCAGCCCAACACCCCTGTCGTCCGCCCGCTTGATCGAAGTACGTCGCGAAGGACCGGTGTGGGGGCTGTGGGACTCCAAGTGCATGGCATAGATGTTCGGCCCTCACTATCTGTTCCTCGTTGAACGCCCGGAATCGGATTTTGTGGTCGCCGTATTCGTCGTAGGAGAACGTGGCAAGGAACTCCAGGGTGAGTTCCTTGTACGCCGGTTTGTCGATCGCCAGGAAAGTATTCCAACCACTGGTCGATAGGTAATGGGCGACCTGCTGATCGATGTGGTGCTTCGCCAGCGTCTCGTGGTCGATCTGGTCCATGGCTATGAACTCCATTCCCTTCAGCCTAGTGTATCGTGCCGTATGAGCCTCGTCAGTGAACCGACCCATGGCTTATAGCATAGTCGGCGGGGCCCCACGTCGCCTTTGACGAACGGGCGAACGCGAGGCGGGGTCACGTGGGGCTGAGGCTCGACTTCTACCCATAGTACCTGAAAGAAAAGTGTGAGCGCAAAAAGTAGCAAATAAACGCAACCAACTTGACTCGACCAAAATATTTGCAGGAGATATGTAGTAATCACGATTACATACAAAAGTTCAAAGCGGCATTTTGTCGAACACGTCACGGGCAAGTGCATCATCGGTCACGGCCGTGACCATCTTTAATCGACTTCTCTGCCGTGCGTCACGGTTTGGTGCAAGGTAAGTCACGACCGTGACCAAGGGCAGTGGCTTCGTCCTGGCTCTCTGCCGAGCGTCACGGCCTGGTGCAAGGTACGTCACGGCTGTGACCATCATCTGTCGAACTCTCTGCCTCCTGTCACGGCTTGGTGCATGGTCTGTCACGGCCGTGACCTCAGGCATTGTCTTCTACTTCGGCCTGTGGTGAGTGTCACGGCCACGTGGCGCCAAAAACTTGATCGACACGTGGTGTGTGAATGAAAAGTAATGATACGAAGACAGCTCGACTCGACCAAAAGCAGCAATAAGAATATGTACCAATTCAAGGATTCTTGAAAAGCTCAAAGACGCATTTCGACGAACACGTAACGGGCAAGTTGGGATAAGCATATCAAATCCAAGATTAATGTTCCAAATCAACAAATTACGCATACCCAACACATCAATAGCATGTAATCATCATAAAATAGCATGAAGAACACGGAATTGGGCTTAATTTTGAAAAGCCCTAAAATCAAAATTAGGGTTCTTCGTAAACATGTCTCAATTCAACATCAATTTACGTAATTAAGCATGATTGAAGAGCTCCTAGCATGTATCTACCAATAATAGAGCAAGTTAAACACACAATTGGTCCCAATTTCAAAAAGCCCCAATTTCGAAAATTAGGGTTCTTCGTCAAAATCCGAAAATTCCCAACCGATTTCACGAATTAAGCATACCCAATCATGTAATAAATGATTTAGAACAGATTCATATCCCAAAACTAACAATTTCGACGAGATTCCAAAAATTTAGATCGAAAAGTGCAAAAAGAGAAAAATCGTACCTTGAAATTTTAATGAGATTAGGGATTGGTTTCGAGGATTGGGTGTTGATTCGCCAGGGTTGAGAAGACGACGGTGGGATTTGGTGGTATATGGAGCGGTTTTTGGGAGGTTTTGGGTGGTGGTGACGAGAGGAAATCGCGAGAGATAGAGGGAGAAGAGAGAAAAAGAAGAAGAAGAGGCGGATTTGTAGTAAAATCCGCGACCGTCGCGGCCGTGATCTGTAAAGGTCTTGGCCGTGACGCGAGGCAGTGTCCGCCTCTGGCCGCGGTCACGGCCGTGACGTATACGTCATAGGCCGTGACACGTTCGGGGTTTTTTCTTTTTTTTGGGCGTCATGGCCGTGACTGCTTAAGCAGTTGACCGTGACAAGTGACAGAGAGGCCGCTGGGAGACGTCACGGCCGTGACTGGCTAAGTAGTTGGCCGTGACATGGGGCAGAAAGCTCCATCTGCGATCCCCCTTGGTCACGGCCGTGATGGCTTAAGCCTCTGGCCGTGACGTAGGGCAGTGTGCATATGTATGAGTGTCACGGCCGTGACAGCTAAAGCAGTTGGCCTTGACCATCATTTTTTTTTTGACTAGGGTTATCCCTAAAACATAAATGAAAATACCTGGGTTGCCTCCCAAGAAGCGCTTAGTTTACCGTCTTTAGCCGGACGTCGTGTCGGCTCTCACGTCTGGAAGTCCAGGTACAGCACTTCCCTCTCGGTCGCGTCTTCCTCGCCTGCGAGATAGTGCTTCAACCTATGGCCGTTCCCTTAAAAGTCCCCTGCTCCATACCTGAAATCTCAACAGTACCATAAGGGAGAACACGGGTAACAGTGAACGGTCCTGACCAGCGTGACCTAAGCTTGCCAGGAAAAAGTCTAAGTCGAGAGTTAAAAAGAAGGACTTGGTCCCCTTCCTGAAACTCTCGCCTTTGCCTAATTTTCTTATCGCGATATGCCTTAGAACGTTCCTTGTACATGCGAGCGTTATCGTAGGCCGATAAACGCCACTCATCTAACTCGTTGATTTGGAGTTGCCGCTTTCCGCCGGCGTTCCCCAAATCAAGATCCAAGGACTTGATGGCCCAATATGCCTTATGCTCTATTTCTACGGGAAGATGGCATGCTTTTCCATAGACTAATCTGTATGGTGTTGTGCCTATGGGAGTCTTATATGCGGTCCTATATGCCCAAAGTGCATCATTTTGACTTATTTGCCCACTCCCTACGGTTCCCCTCTATGGTTTTTTCTAGGATGCGTTTCAACTCACGGTTCAACACTTCGACTTGACCACTAGCTTGAGGATGGTACGGGGTGGATAGGCTATGTCTAACACCGTAACGTTTTAAAGTGCGTGCAAACTGGGTATTACAAAAGTGAGTGCCTCTATCACTAATAATGCACCTAGGTGCCCCAAAACGTGAAAACAATGCTCGCAAAAATCTAACGACTACCCTAGCATTATTTGTGGGTAAGGCTTGCGCCTCGGCCCACTTAGAAACATAATCGACAGCAACTAGGATGTACTTATTGTTGTACGAGCTAGGAAATGGACCAATAAAATCTATACCCCATACATCGAAAATTTCACAAACTAAGATGAAGTTCTGGGGCATTTTCTCGCGTTTCGAGAGATTACCTGCGCGCTGACACTGATCACAAGTGTCAACGTACCTTTGGGCGTCCTTGAAGATCGTGGGCCAGTAGAATCCGCTCTCCAACACCTTCTGAGCGGTACGATTTGCTGCATAATGCCCTCCGGTCGGTCCGTTGTGGCAATGCCTAAGGATCTGCGTCGATTCCGGGGCAGCCACGCATCGCCGTATTACCTGGTCTGCACATCGCCTGAAAAGATACGGGTCTTCCCAAAAGTAGTACCCCAAATCAGAAAAGAATTTCTTCTTTTGCTGACTCGTGTACTCCTTTGGTAGTACCCTCGCAACCAGATAGTTAGCGTAATCTGCAAACCAGGGAGTGTCGTCACTTACCACATGTATCTAGTAGAGGTGCTCGTCTGGGAACCGATCGTCTATCGCCCTTCCGTCCTTATGATATATCTCGGACTCCTCTAGTCGGGAGAGGTGGTCCGCCGCTAGGTTCTCCGCACCCTTCTTGTCGCGGATCTCTATGTCGAACTCTTGTAGTAGCAGGATCCACCGAATTAGCCCTGGCTTGGCATCGGGCTTTGCTAACAAGGACTTAAGAGCAGAGTGGTCAGTAAAAACAATAACTTTATAAAGGATCAGATATGACCTGAACTTGTCGAAAGCAAACACGAAGGCCAACAGCTCCTTTTCGGTGGTCGTGTAATTGGCCTGGGCTGCGTCTAGCATCTTACTCGCGTAGTAGATTGGCCTGAAATGGTTGTCCTTACGCTGCCCTAGTACGGCCCCAACTGCATAGTCACTAGCATTGCACATTAGTTCAAAGGGCAGCCACCAGTCGGGGGCGACGATAATAGGTGCTGCGATAAGTCTTTCCTTAAGTAGATTGAAAGCATGCAGGCATTCATCATTAAAATCAAACGGGGCATCTTTCTCTAGCAACCTAGACATAGGACGTGGAATCTTAGAAAAGTCTTTTGATAAACCTACGATAAAATCCCGCATGTCCTAGAAAGCTTCTAATTGACTTCACGTTCGAGGGGACAGGAAATTTTTCTATAGTCTCTAACTTAGCTCGGTCCACTTCGATTCCTTTAGAGGAAATCTTGTGACCGAGAACTATACCCTCTCGAACCATGAAGTGGCACTTTTCCCAATTAAGTGCCAAATTCTTTTCCTCGCATCGTGCGAGCACGAGCTTCAGATTCGATAAACATGCCTCAAACGAGGAACCGAAAACAGAGAAATCGTCCATAAATACCTCCATTACCTCCCCTACCAGTTCGTCGAATATGGCCATCATGCATCGCTGGAAGGTGGCTGGGGCATTGCATAATCCGAATGGCATCCTTCGGTACGCGAACGTTCCGAACGGGCACGTAAACGTCGTCTTCTCCTGGTCTTCATCCTGGTATTGCCCCTCATGAAGTTGTTCCTTGAATAATCCTCAATCAAATTCCATGCGTCAGTGGCATTGAGCTTCACGAGTCCTCCTCCTGCGGCTCCGTCTGACATATGAACAGTCTCATCGTTGAGCCCCTCATGGAATCGGTTGAACTGGGCTGCCTTCGACATCCCGTGCTGTGGTCACCTCTTCAGTAGTGCCTTATAACGCTCCCATACCTCGTAAAGGTTTTCTGAGTCCTTCTGGTGGAAAAGAGAAATCTCCGTCTTCAAGCTCAGCACCTTTGAGAGTGGGAAGTAGTGATTGATGAAAGCGGCTCGCATCTCTTCCCACGTGGTGATCTATCTGGACGGCAACATGTCCAACCAGTCCTTCGCCCTGAATTTGAGCGAGAATGGAAACAGCATGAGCTTGATTGCATCGCCTGGGACACCATTGATTTTGATGGTGTCGGTCACCGTCAGGAACGCCTTCAGGTGGGAGTAAGGGTCGTCCTCGGGATTACCCTCGAACTGGGCCGTCTGGAATATCATCTGAAGCCAGCAGTGCTTCAGCTCAAAATTGTTGTTCTCGAACGGCGGAATGACAATTGCCGACTCAGTACCGCCTAGCGCGGCATCCTTGAGGAGGTCCTGAAGCGATGGCTCCTCCTCTGGAACGTTGTGGACGGGCACTCGGTGGTCCGCCATCGTTTCTTCCGTGTTGAAACAATCTACGGCTGTCTCTATACGTGAGTTTTGGATGGATTCTTGCGAACTGTCCTCTGAATAACAAACCAAGGGATCCTGAGAGCTGGTGGATGCTCCTTCTGTATCGTACTTAAGCTTCCTTCGCAACTTTCGTTCGAAGTCCGGGTCTGCGTAAACGATGGGGCCCGATGGATGGCTTCGGGTCATTCACCGCTGAATCGTACCTTCAATGAATGAAAAATAAAAATTAGTGAAAAAGTAAACAGATACGTCAAATAAGAATATGAAATCAATAACGACGCAGGAAAACAACTAATGCACGTAACACAAATAACGCAAATAGCAAAGACACAAGAAAAACGTCAAAATAAAAGTGGCTAAAGTATCGAACTACGGTGTTCCTAATATCAATCTATTCCCCGGCAACGGCGCTAAAAACTTGATCGACACGTGGTGTGTGAATGAAAAGTGCGACAAGTAATAATTAAAACGACTACCTAATTACTATCACCGACGTGCGATAGGCAGTGGACCTACCGTGTGTAGTGCAGTAAAGTGAGTAGACGAGTATCGAACACGAGGAATAAATCAAGTACTAGTAATGACCTATCGACTCGATATTTAGCATAAATAAAATACGCAGATGGTGTTACGAATTATCCTAACAGATTGTTTCCTAAATCAACAAGAAACTAAGAGAATATGCCTAAAACTGGTAAAGGAGCTTTCAGATAATAAAGATGTGCTCGGGATTCGACTCCCGCTAGGTATATCGCCTAAGACAGTAAATTATCGTTCCTACGTGATTCTGACTAGATCGCAGTAATTTTCTACCCGCTAACGAATTTGCTGTCGCCCTAAACGCTCGCGGGGATCTAAAGTGCAGTAATTACTAAAGCGAGGATCGAGTATTTGCTTTCGCTCTATACTCGAATCCTATCCTCTACGAACGGCCTAATCGTTGTTTAGCTGTCGCCCTAAACGATTTTCCACACGATCACTTTAACACATAGACATATTAAAGCGACGAAACAATTTCATAGATAGATAAATAGTCATAAACACGAGTCACGATAACATATGTCTTAATTGCAAAATAACCTAGCGTTCATCTACCCAAACACACAGGGAATTTAGCTACTCATAATAGACGAGAAAACAACGAAAGAATTAGAGAACAGAGAAGGAAGACTCATGATCTTGAATACTGGCGAATTATCGGCACTAGCGTGATGAATCTTCGTTCTTTGATCAATTGGGGGTGATTGCGTCGTTGCTCCGTCTCTTGTGCTCCGGGACGTGATTCTGCGTTCTTTTGGCTCTACTTTCGTCTCTGGAGAGTTTAGGGTTGATATCTGGTAAGTTCCACCCTTTCTGACTCGAATTTGGGCTTTTTATAGTAATTTTTGTAACGGTCACGGCCTGGGACATGGGTCGTCACGGCCGTGACCAACACCGGGTCAACGCGCATATCTCTCTGCCACAGGTCACGGCCAAGTGCATCATCGGTCACGGCCGTGACCATCTTTAATCGACTTCTCTGCCGTGCGTCACGGTTTGGTGCAAGGTATGTCACGGCCGTGACCAAGGGCAGTGACTTCGTCCTGGCTCTCTGCCGAGCGTCACGGCCTGGTGCAAGGTACGTCACGGCCGTGACCATCATCTATCGAACTCTCTGCCTCCTGTCACGGCTTGGTGCATGGTCTGTCACGGCCGTGACCTCAGACAGTGTCTTCTACTTCGGCCTTTGGTGAGTGTCACGGCCACGTGCATAGGGTGTCACGGCCATGACACCCGGCAGTGTTCTTCATTTTTGCACCGTTTTGCCTCGTTTTCGCTCGTTTTCGCACGAAACTCGTCCTAAGCTCCTCAATATAAGAATAAGTGTAAATATGCCGAATAAATGCATAAATTCATTGCTAAAGTTCTATTATACCCAAAATAAATACTATGATAAACGCATTAAAATACGTTTATCAGAAAGTCTTCACCATAACTTGTTCCGCATAGGCCAATTCTGTGACAAAGGATTGTAGGTGGTCTTCCATGCTGACCGGTGCAGAATATTGGACAGTCAGGACAAAGAACTCCTCCAAGGACTTCGGAAATCAAGTCTTTACGCGATAAACCTGACGTCCTTGTGGATCTCGACTACTGTTTGCCTTATCTCTCAGACTGTAATTCAGAGGGACACCTTATGGCATCAACGCATGTCTCATCTCAATATTAAAGCACTTCAACGTCTTTCAAAGGAAAGTTGCTTCACGGTCTTCAACTATAGTTTTACAGAAAGAGCATCAATGTTCGGCGTGTCAATTAGGAAAAATGAAGCGACTCATCATGTTAAACTGGTTGCTTCTACTTCACGTCCTTTGGAACTGCTGCACATGGACCTCTGTGGATCGATGCATACACAGAGTATCAACGGACGCAAGTATCTGCTAGTTATTGTTGACGACTTCTTTCTCTACAGAGGACGAAGTTCCTCCGAACTAAAGATGAACAGGGGACTTGATCATTAACTTCGGGAACTCTACTTAGAACTTGCTGTAGCAGACTATCCATGTCATCCGAACACACAATGGCACTGAATTTAAAAATAATATCTCAGCGAATTCTATCAGAAACTTGGGATTATTCAGCAATTCTCAGCCGCCAAGACTCATCAACAAAATGGAGTCGTTGAAAGGAAGAACAGAATGCTAGTGGAAGTTGCACGTACGGTGCTCATTCACTCCGGTCTCCCACACTTCCTTTGGGCTGAAGAAATAAATACGGCTTGTTTTACTCAGAACAGGACTGTAGTTCACAAGCGCTTCGACAAGACTCCGTACGAAATCATTAACAAGCGAGTACCCAACATTTCCTACTTCAAGGTCTTCGAGTGCAAGTGCTTCACTAGTGTGTTGGCAAATCAGATAACCGCTAAAAGATAACTTCTGAATGCGACAACTTAGAACCCACATTCACTGGTGTGACACAAAACCAACAAAAGATGGCAACAACTCAGGATTCAACGTCAGAAGAAGCTACGAGGCTTGCATTATCGGACTAGATTCTCTCTTTGAGCCCGTATATCGGCAGACACCATCACAGCTACACCTTTAGTCGATCCCCCACTCAATGAGGCCGATGTACCAAGCTCTTCAAATGTCCCCACATCACCCGATTCGGAATTACCACATAATACTGAAGAACCTAACATGGTTGTTGAGGAAGTATCATCAGAACCGCTCAATTCAAGTGCAGAAATAGAACCACCTCAATCCAATGAACAACCTGGTATTATTGGTAATCGAGGTCCACAAATGGCCGCTGCATCTACACAGTCTCTCGAGCACATCAGGTTGATCAAATAATTGGTGTTCCTTCGAGTGGAGTACGGGCGAGACATCGACACAGTCTCTTTAGCTGCTTCTTAAGCCAAAATGAGCCAACCAAGGTAGCAGATGCACTTAATTGGTTAATAGCAATGCAAGACGAAATCAACCAACCTGAGCATCTCCAAGTGTTGATATTAGTACCCCGTCCGCAAAGGAAAACCATCATCGAGACCAAATGAGTATTTAAAAACAAAAAGAACGAAGATGGTGAAGTGATCAGGAACAAAGCAAGATTGGTTGCAAAGGGCTACAATCAACAGGAAGGCATTGACTACCACAAAACGTATGCTCCTGTTGTCCAATCGAGGCAATCCGCCTGTTCTTGGCTTATGCGGCACATAAAGACTTTAAAGTCTACCAAATGGACGTTAAGACCGCCTTTCTCAACAGCGTGTTAAAGGAGGAAGTCTATGTCGCTCATCCAGAAGGCTTTGTTGATAAAGAATAACCCGATCACATCTATCGATTCGATAAAGCTCTCTAGGACTAAAACAAGCCCCACGTGCTTGGTATGATGTCTTGAGCGAATTCCTCGTGATGTCTGGATTCATTCGAGGGATGATCGATACGACACTCTTCATCAAATGGCAAGACAAAGATTTGATGGTCATCCAAGTTTACATAGACGACATCATCTTCGGATCAACAAATCCACAACTCTGCAAGAGATTTGGAGATTTAATAAAGATCAAGTTTGATATGAGTCACATGGGAGAGGTGCAATTCTTCGTAGGACTTCAAGTCAGGCAGCTCGACCATGGAGTCTTCATAAGTCAGACGAAGTCCATCAAAGACATTGTGAAGAAATTCCATCAACATCAGAGCAAGCAATCAGCACTCCTATGTCAACTAGCTGCAATTTGGATTACCGATCCCACTGGAAAAGCGGTTGACATCACACTTTATCGCAGCATCATTGGGTCTCTTCTGTATCTCACCTCCGCTTATGCGCCCGTTTCCAAGCCGATCGCAAGGATTCTCACATGCTTGCGGTGAAGCGGATCCTGCGCTACCTCAAGCGCACATCTACCTTTGGACTGTGGTATGCTAAAGGTACGAACTTCAAATTAATTGGCTATAATGACACTGATTACGCAGGTTGCCAAATGGACAGGTAAAGCACATCCGCTGGCGCTCAATTTCTAGGCAAAAAGCTAGTCTGCTGGTCATCCAAGCAGCAGAACTGCGTGTCAACATCGACGGCTGAGGCTGAATACGTTGCGACTGGCAGATGTTGCTCACAATGCTATGGATGCGGACTCAGCTTCGCGAATATGGTACACTTTAAATAATATACCCATTTACAATGATAGCCAAAGTGCCATTGCGATTACGTGTAATCCTGTTCACCACTCACGCACGAAACACATACATATTAGATATCACTTTATAAAAGATCACGTAGAAAAAGGTACAATTGATATGTATTTTGTGAACACGGAGTATCAGCTAGCCGACACTTTCACCAAAGCATTGGATGAAAAACGTTTTCAATTCCTTGTCGGAAAACTAGGCGTGTTGAATCTCCCGTAATATGTGCCCTACGTACTCCTATGTGTTTTCATCTGATATATTCTATGTGTTTTGCGTACTTACATGTTATATTTGACGTGATACTTAGAACCTAAATATAAAAATATAGCATCCTAATAAAATAAAATACAAAAATAGTATACATATACTTATAATATCAAGGGAATGACGATATCATTAGGATGCTCGATATGGTCACGTATAGATTTCCCTGATATGCGACAGGTTAATTGCTTAATTTTATCAGTCTAAGTCGCATTCCTGGGTCTAAAGGTCATTAGTTTGCTCCACTAGACACAAAGCCACATCTGAGGATTCTGGCCTTCTTATTTTTTTCTTTCTACGGGTTTATTCTTAAGGGAGTCTCATAATAATTGCTTGTCTTAACTAGTGATTCTTGGCCTCATACTCGCTTTGTATTAGATCGTTAGGAAAACAATTAGAACAATTAGGAAATTCCTCACATCCTAATGTAAATTTCTTTCCTTTGCCATAACCATTAGTCATCCATTTTGAGTCTTCTCCGAATACGTTTTCTTCATTTAAAACCCCTTCCAGCCTTCAACCGACTATGTAAGTCTTCGGCGTGATATTCAATCGATAAAAGGAGGCGGAGAAAAGGAAATGATAAAGAAACTGATGACAAAAGAAGGTGGAAAATGCACACGATGAAAGCTCAACGCACAAAAAGCAGACCAAAAGAACCTGCTTCTCGACTATCACAATCTCAAATCTTTAGAAGGGGCATGGATCTTGCTGTGAACTTCTCCATCAATAATCTCGTACGCTCGTCAGAACGGCTGGAAGATGAGCACCTTGAAGTGAACTTCTCCAACGATAATCCGATCTTATATCAAGAAACGAGAAGAGGAGCACGACCTTGTGTTCGAATTCCATAACTGTGAACTTCAAATCGATAACCTCTGAAACCTCTCTAGGGATTAAGAGAAAAGGAGCACAATATCGGCCCGAGAACCAACAAGAAGGATTTCGCCTTAGATAATCTCTCAGCCTTGTAGAGAAGCAGAGCTTCAGCTTGGGCAAGTGTAGACTGATACGAAGAAACAAAGGATGAAAAAGACATAAGATGAAAGAAAGAAAAATGCCGACAAAAATGAATGACTAAGAAAAGGAAGATTATGATGACATTCAGTCCACAATCCCAAAATGTTCCTTCACTTCTAAGTCAAAACCAAATTAAAATCCTTCAAAGTCTCTTTGATTCCAAATCAACGGTCTTTCGATCACAGGTAAATTGACTTGATATTGCGTGTGTTGACTTGAGTGATATAAATTTTTAATCCCAAGGTGAAAATGATTGAGCTCTAGCGCGAACCTAGTGAGAGTTGTCGAAATGAACCATCTATGAACTTAGGACTGTAGTTTGTCGACATGACTTGACAACATTTGATCTTTTCAAGTATCTTGTGAAATTCAAGGCGTGACAATGATCGAATTAAATAATCTAACCCCATGTTATTAATAGTATTAATATGCATAATAACATAATAATAAAAAAATTATTATCGCACCTTCTGATATGCAACATTATTTTGCATTTGATCTGAATTGATAAAATGCGAATATTTTGTTCTTTGTCTTACCCTGGCACAACATTTTGAATACATGATTAGGGGACCATGTATCTACTAGAAATTGTCTAAATTGCGTATAATATGTTTGGTACTTGAAAATTGACTCTGTATGCTTTCATGATAAATCAATTTTTGGGTGCATTATTTGAGGTGGAGCATTTACAAAATTTATGTCTTCAGCTCCAAATAGTTTTGATGATATTTCTCTAAGTCTTGCAGAAATTCAGTTCTGATTCGTCTATAACGCACTTCCATGAGAAGGACTTCACGAATTTTTCACGACTTGGAGCACGCGGAATTGGTTTAATTTTGGTTCGTTAGATATTTTGATTGTTGACGTGTTTTATTGATTTGAATTTAATCAACTCTTTTCAAAATTTACAGACGGGAGCCTTGCAGGACTAGAAAAATTGCTTCCAAATTAACTCTAATTGCTTTAAGTGTTGCAGATTTTCAAAATTCAGCTATGGAGCCAGATGTCATCATTCAGAATTACATGGAGTTAATTACATTTATTTTTTTTTTGGTATAAGGTCCCTTTATATATATATGAAGGAAAAAGTACATGATGGGTCAGAGTATAACTCCGCACAGACAACCAGTAACATGCTACTGGTAACACATGACAAGGAAAACCAAGAAACCACATCAACCAACTACCACGCCACCCTCCAAAGTCGGCGTATAGCGAATCTCTGGAACGCATATTTAGTGGACGTGCCACTAATACGCATGGTGACCAAGGCGAGTATACATCCAACAAGTCGCTCAGGCGTTGTTACAATCCCCTCCTTCCATCGCTTGTTTCGTGCTTGCCATATGTGATTGACCAACGACGCTAGCACATGCCTGTAAGCTGCATGAATAAAGTGTCTCCCATGCCATTTTGCCGCTGCCCATTGGATCCCCGCTCTCCAATCCCGATACGGCCATGCCCACCGAATACGTCTCCAAGCGCTGGCACTGGCGTGAATACGAACAATCGAAGAATAAGTGTTGGGCAGTCTCGAAATGCAGCTCGTCACAGAGAGCCTGCCCTCTGAGCAACCCAGGGCTTATCTCTAGTCGATAGCCTCTCCTGTATGCCTAACCAGAGAATGAACTCATGGCGTGGAATCTTCAACGGCCCTCCAAATAATGTATCCCAACACACGGATTCCCTCCTAAGTCGAATTGCATCCCTAGCCGATGTGGCCGTCATGATCCCCGTGGATGAGCGTGTCCAAATCACCCCATTCTGATCACCACGAATGACCTGAGGGAGTAGATGACTAATCTCAATATACTCGACCGACCCTTGCCCTAGCCTGTTCCAGCCATCGTCCGTCATAAATGCACTCAGGCGTGAGTCAGCAGGTAGTCCCATAGCCAAAGGCCCTCTAGGAAATCTCTCCAGAACGGTACGTTCAACAGCCAAGGGTCCTTCCATAGGAAAATAGTCGAGCCATCAGCTACCCTAAAGATAATATGTGAACGTACCACTGGTCTTAGCTGCATCAGCTTCCGCCAACTCCACACATCATTCGGCGAGATCGATAGATCCCACACCGATCGAGACTGTAGGCGCATTCTGTTAGGTCCTCAGATTAACAACTCTACGATCCTAGGCTAGAATCCATAGTAATTCGATCGTTTTGATAATCAATTGAATTCCATCGAAAAACTCAAGTTAAGAACACGAGAGAGAATTCAATTAGAGTGAGAAAGTTACTGTTGTTTCTCTCTCTACAAATCGAATTGCAAGCCCTTCGGATCAATTCTCTAAACTTTCTCTATTCAGCTCAATTCATTTACAAGTATTTATACCAACAATCTTGTATAAAAATCGAACTAGTCCTTGATCTAAGACTAATACAAGTAAAGCCCTTAATTACAAGGACAACTAATGAAATCAAGCACAATTACAAATGATATTCTACATTCTCCCCCTTTGTGCTTGATTGCGTCTCCGCGCTGTTCGTTCTTGTCGGGCATAGTACGATATGCGCAAGCCCAGCGCATGCTCGTAGTCCCTAAGGGTCTCCCTTAGCTTCAGGCGCTCCTCGATGTCATCCAGCAATTCCATCAGGAGCAGTTGTTCTCTCACAAACCGGTGGATCCTCAGCATCGTGTCTCTATTTATCTCTTCCAACCTCTGTTCGATATTTCTCCTGACGATCTTGAGGGTTCCGTCGCAAAACTTGTGAATTCCTGTCTTCAGCATCAACCTATTCTTCTTGGCAATTGGGTTGTTGTAGGTGATGCCGATGACAGAGCTGATATGCACGTGATTGCTCGGAAGCCTCTCGATCTCAGGTCCTTTGAGGAGTGTTTCAGCCATGTTGACCTTCTTCATATTGCTCTCAAGCGCCATTTGAAGGTCGTGAGCGGCGAAGTACTTAACTTGTCGCATCATGAACCGGTAGAGCCCTTCGAGGCCTTCTTTCTTGATGAAGCCTTGAGGACCTTTGTACTTCTCCACGCATAGCTGATAAAGACGGTAGACTTCATCGGTGGGGAGGTACGGCAGGTCGCTCTCGCTCAGTTCCTCTCGGGTCCTGTCCACTCGTTCGATGATGTAGTGAGGTGTTGGAAGTCCTCCCTGAAGTGACTCTTCAGTCGATCCTTCGGGATCCCCAGCCTCACATCCGGTCCTAGTTGGGTCAGCATCCATAGATATGACATTCTCTTCTGCTGATCCCAGTGAGAGATCCCTCTCAGCTCGAACTCATCCGGCTTTTTAATTCGATCCGGTGACCTCCAAATGTTTTCCCTGACTTCTTCAAGGAAAGGTATCTCTATGTGAATGTTCTCCCACGGCGTGTCGATCCGAACTGTCCCTGGCATCTGTCTTGTAGGGGAGGCCGCTCGCTGTGCGATCAACTCCAGTAGCCTTTGGATTTCATTTTGGTAGTCTACACCTTCTTGAAGTTCGTCATCTTCAATGATCACGAGATCCACGGATGCTTGTTGTAAGAAGTGGCGTACGTCCTGAAGCCGTTGTCTCTGATGCTCCTCGGGCATGGAATGGGTCATCCACTGGCCTTCGAAGATGTACTTGTCTAATACTTCGTGTGGATTGACGCCATGTCCAGAGGGTCCAGGTTGGTCTAGAGCGACGGAGGGAGTAGCTTGGGTAGCTGCCAGAGCTACAAGCATTGCAGCGCTTGCTTCTTCTTCCGAAAGCAAGGGGCTTGAGTAGATCGGCAGTGTGGGCGGAGGCGTCCTGAGGTGAAAGGTTGGTGGGTCGATATGTGGTAGAGTGGCTGTGCGGTGCGTGGTTTGGGTAGTTTGGATGGTTTGGGTAGTATGGGTGGTTTGGGTAGTCTGGGTTTCACCAGCTCCAACGCTTGTCCGCGTAGCGCCCGAGCCTTGTCCTTGGCCGGATGTAGATGTCCTCGGCCTTTCTCCCCCTCATGATGGTCCTGATCGTCAGGATCGTCATGTCTGCGCCGGGAGTGGGAGCTTTGGCCTCGGCAGGTGTCAGTCGGGGGCTCAGGATGATCCACCAATCGCCGATAGAGGGATTCTTCTTGAGACGATCGGATGGACAGGCCAATCAAACGGGCGAGGAGAATGTCGCGGAGCTCGGTGATGGGGATGGTGTATGGGTTTATGAGGATGGAGGAAGTGGCTAAAGGGTCAGTGGGCGTGGGTTGTGGAGGTGTGGGGTGGGTTTGTGACGAAGGGCCTTCAGAGGCAGATGCTTTCCCGGTATCTCTTCGGGATGCCTCGATAGCTTGAAGTACTCTCTCCGTGATCTTGTCTTCCATAGACTGTACAGCGGCAAAGAGAGCGGCCTGGAACTGCTCTTTCGTCACAAAGGGTGTGGACGCCTCCATGGATGGACCGGGACAGCTGATGTCCCCTGTTATCAACCCTAGAGTAGACACCGACTCTTGATGTTGGCTCACAGTCACTTGAGGTTGTGACTGTATGAGACTTCCACCCAATCCTCGAGTCGAATCCTGAGGATTCGCCTCTATGGGTGTTAAGGCAGGCTCAGTTTGCGCCTGCGAACCAGACACCACGTGAGTTGGTTGCGGCTCAAGATTGAGCGAATAAATGCCAGCAACACTTATCGATGTGGTCAGCATAGTATCTGGTGCGATGGTGACGGCCGAAAAGAGGGACTCCAGCTGAATGCTCAGTCTTCTGGGAGTCCTCCTGATCAGACTTATTTCCTCGTCAGACTCTGTGTCAGACGAGGTGGCGGTGTGAGGAGTAAGGCCACAATTGACGTCCTCCAGTGCCTGATCCGTCACCGGTGGAAGAGAGCTTTGCCCCATTTCTGTCTCGGGCTGTGCCTCTCGTGGAAGAACTTCCTCAAAAGTTTCTTCAAGCACGCCAACATGTACGGGCACTTCCACTTGTAATTCGAGTGTAGGAGCCTCGAGCGCCATCTCTGTAGCCACGACGTCTATCAAAGCATCTTCCACGTCCGGCATCGACTCTTCGATCAAAGGAGACTCCTGTTGAAGCTCCTGAGCGACAACGTCAATCATCGCGTCGTCAGGGCTTGGTTGGTGTTGGGGAGGGCTCACATGGTAATCTGCCGGGGGCCCTCTGATCATTTCCTCCGTTAAATTGTGTTCCCGGCAGAACCTCTGATACTCAGCTCCCGCGGGGTCGGCGAGCCTGAGTAGGTTGAGTGGAATCGGCATCGACGGTTGGTCCAGGTCCGTGAGCCGTGGGTTGTGGAAGAACTTAAGCCTTGGCGGCTGGTAGTTTCCACCAGGAGGTAGCTGAGGGATGTTCTCTGCATGTAGCTCCATGAACTCCCTGATGATTACGTTGAACCAGCGAGCGTAGGGCACGTTCCTTGACCTTCGGTTCTCCTTCAGCCGAATCTGTTCAGCTAGATCGTTCCAGATCAGCTGTGCAAAGTCGTAGTTTCTGGCAAAGGCGAGGCCGTGAAAGATCCGCAGTATGTTGCCGTTGCCCTTGTCGAATCCAGCGTGTTTGGGTGATAGACACTTGTTCACTATGCCGAACAGTGTCTTCCAGGGTGAGGGACCGCTGCTCTAGACCTGAGCTAATCTTGTAAGCGGCGGTTGGTATCCCATGTGCAGGAAATCCTGAATCATCTCTGCGTCCGTCGGGAGCGGGTCGTAGTTGTCGTTGTGAGGCAAGTCCAGCATCATCCCGAATTGGCTCTTGCTCATGAGAATATGCCGCGTCCCGAGTTTTGTTGTGAATGAGAATGCCCCATTTGCTACAACTCCTTGTATATATCCCCAGAACTGGTGGAGATAGACCATCGTCACCGATGCGGTGACCGTTAATGCATGCCAGATGGGGTGGCCTCTGAGGATGCACATGATGATATCGTCCGGGCACAGAAATGTGTCCAGATCGAGCTGAAAGTTCGTATCCTAAACCTTCAAGTATATATTGTGATCATATATGTGGTTGTATCTTGGGTAGCAATCCATCTGAAATATAAGATATATAAAAGTTCATTAGTTCAATTTTATTTTTCAGTCGAAATATGAATAAATTTCATCAAACTACAGTAATATTGCAAACAATAGCATGTTCGATGAATTTTGAATTGAAATCATATCAAATGCATATTGTATGTTCAATTTCAAAAATCCTGATGGCATTAATGTAATTTCGAATGAAATATTTGTCGCGTGAAAAGTGGTTCGAAATTTCGCTAAGTGTTTGATAAGTTAGGATTTTACGTAATTTCTTTACCCATAAAAATGCATTTCCGATCATTATTTACCAAAAAAATTCTCTCAAATATCTTATATTTATGTTTAAATTTATTTACGATAGATTTCCGAGCAAACGAGATCGACAAAGGGAAAATAAGAGCACTTTTGGAACTACTTGAACCTTAGGGATTTTCTTGCAAATTTTTATAAAGCTTGGGGCAACCATGAAATTTACCAGATTTTCCTATTTTATGTTGGCAGCTCTTTAACGTGAAGAGCAAGGAGAGGGGTTGAAGAATAAGTCAAAAGTTCACTAGGATATGCCCATGAGATATTCAAGGAATAGAAATCAAACCAATATTAGCCAAAAAGATTCGTATATGGAAAAACCAAGTGGCTTAAGTCGGCTGATTTCTATATAAGAAGCCTTGCACAGCGAATAAAAAAGGGCAGCGAATACAGCGATTTTAAGCGAGAAAACGGAGAGCTGCGATGAATAATAAAAAGAAGGCTCTTGGACGGCTGCGAGGAATTTTGACGGCGAAGAGCGAGACAAGCCGAGCACCGAAAAAGGGCGAATTTCTTATCTTTCAATATTTCGTTTTCGACAATGTTTTCTTTTGATTCTTTGTCGTTTTCGTATAATATGCTAGCGTAATTTCTTTTGTGATTGAGGCAGTGTGAGGCCGAATTATGACTACGTATTAATGCTATTATTATTTTATTTAATCATATGATTTGAGTTCGTATTCTTTGTTTGTGCTTCAATGCGTAAGTGTGATTGGCCTCCATGCGTATTATTATTGATTGGTTTATGAGACGGATTAAGTGATTAGACCGATTAGAACGAAACATTGAATACCACTACGTAAAACCGACCAGAGATGGAATTCGGTTTCGTATGTGTGGTTCTGAGACCTTAGGCGCCGAAAGCGTCTAAACTCGGGGAATTTCACAAAGATTAAATGCACCTGTAGGAACTACAGTCATATAGACATATAGTTGATTGGCTCTCTATTTACGTAGGGTTGCTAGTTACGTGAATAACGGGTAGCACATATATTAGGAAATTCCACCTTGACTTGATTCATGTTGATTAGATAGATGATATTGCATGAAGACGTAGGAATATTTCGTGCCGAGCATGTGTCTTAATCACGTTCGTCGTTAACTGCTCTATCCTCACCTATTTTATTTACGCTTATTTTATTATTTGTGTTTTATCTCTTTTATCAAATCGTCAAAACTACAAAAATTCTGTTAGTTTAAATTAGAATTAGGAATATTTTCTTAGAATTAATCGAGCTGTCTTCGTGGATCGATACTCGGACTTCATCCGTTTTATACTACTTGCACGACCTAGTACACTTGCTAGTATTTGAGCGTGTCAAGTTTTTTGCGCCGTTGCCGGGGACAACAGTATTATTAGTTTTAGGATTTTATTCTAGTTTTAGTCTAGATTTATTATTATTATTTTATTATTATTTTTCTCTTGTCCATTATTATTTTTCATATTAATTTTATTCACTTATTTTGATTGTTATTTTCTTTTGTAGGAGTAATGGAGATTCCACCACGACCCACTCTACTAAGTCGAGTGCTTCCAGGCCCCTTCGACGATTATGACCCGATAGTGATCCCCGAAGGACCTATCAATCAATTCGAAATCAAGCCGGTGACTTTGCATATGGTGACAGGAGCGGTGCAATTCCATTGGTTAACTAATGAGGACGCCAATGCCCACATCACCAAATTTCAACAAATTTGCAGAACTATTAAGTATCCTGGGGTATCTACTACGGTTATAAGGCTTACATTCTTTCCTTTCTCTCTTGTAGGAAAAGCATCAGAGTGGTTTTCGTTACTGCCACACGCGTCCATCACTAGTTGGGAACAGATGGTGGAGTGTTTCTTGGGCAAGTACTACCCACTCTCTAGGACTAGAGAGATAAGGAGCGAGCTTGTGAACTTCAAACAAGAAGGGGGCGAGACGTTGAGCGATGCATGGAGTCGATACAAAAGCCTTCTTAGACAATGCCCGAACCACAGCATACCCTTGAGCGTTCAAATGCAGTCGTTCTTCTTGGGACTTAGCACGCAAAACAAGCGCATCGTCGACGGAGGATGTAGCACGAACTTTATGGAGCTCGACGATGCGGACGCACTTGCAGCCATCGAGAGAATCGCGGCCTACCCTGCTAGATATACTGAGCAAGATCTGGACCGTCGGACGGTTGGGCTACATGAGATTAATAGCTCACTGGAGGCGCAATTTGAGGCTATACACCGGAGACTAGACATGATGCAAGCCAAGAACTCCGAGGAAGTGAAACAAATCCAGTCGAGGCAAAAGAACTTCTACTCGAACACATACGACCCAAGCTGGCGAGGCCACCAGAATCTGTCATATGGAAACTCGCACTACATAAAGCCTCCAGAAGCTCAAAATCAACAGAGTGCGCCACCACCAAAACAAAAGGCCGATTGGGAGATAGCATTCGAGAAATTGACAGACTATCAAGGTGGTCAGAATCGTAAGATGGACGAACGGCTCAACAAGATTGAGGATACAATGCATAGTTTGGTGACCACAATTGAACATCTAACAAGTTCAATGTCCGAGCGCAAGCCTGGCACACTCCCGAGCGACACCGAAAAGAACCCTCGAGAGTACGCGAATGCCATTGAACTAAGAAGTGGAAAGAAGCTTGAATCTCTCCAAGAGACCAAGGAGATGGAGGAAGCAAAAGAGACAGAGACATCCGAACAGAGCGAATTCACGGCCACAAACACTATGGTTCATGGCCTCGAAAAGGACAAGCGAGCCGAGAAAGTCGAGGACAAGCAAGATTCACTGTTGTAGGAAAAGAAGGTCAACCCACTCGCACCGATAAAAATCCGACCTCCATTTCCAGCGGCTTTACGAAAATGGAAGAATCATGAAGATTTTGATCGTTTCATTAAAATATTTAAAAAACTTGAAGTTAATATCCCTTTTGTTGAGGCTTTGTTGCAGATGCCAAAGTACGCCAAATGCCTGAAGGAGCTACTATTCAAGAGAAACAAGTTAGAAGAAGACGGAACAATCGCTCTCACCGAAGAATGTTCAGCCGTATTACAGAAGAAGCTTCCACCGAAGCTTAAGGATCGATGGAGTTTCTCTATTCCTTGTTCTATTGGATCTCTCACATTTAATAACGTGTTATGCGATCTTGGTGTGAGTATTAATTTGATGCCATTTTCATTATTTAGGAAATTGGGACTTGGCGAGCCAAAACCCACATCGACTATCCTTCAGCTCGCCGATAGATCTATCACGTATCCACGAGAAAAAATGGAAGACGTATTGGTGAAAGTAGGAGAGCACTACTTCCCGGCTGATTTTATTGTGTTGGATATGGAAGAAGACGACGACCTCCCATTGATACTCGGACGCCCGTTCCTAAACACGGCAAGAGCTATCGTTGATGTCGGTAATGGTAAACTTATTTTGCAAGTAGGGGACGAGAAAGTTGAATTCGATGTTTATAAATCTATGAAACGCCCTACTGATGATTCTTGTTCCTGTATCGATATCTTTGACCCTTGTGCTTTTAAGTGTTCTGAGTCTTTCAGGTACAACTTGTCTGGAGAGAGTACCAGCAAGCTGAAGGACCGCCAGAACATGAAGGCTGACGCTCGAATAGGTGCGCCGAACGGGAACACGACTAAATCTAACTATAACCTAGTTTCTTCTGTGTTGAATTTTAACAGATGGACGCCGGGGACTAAAAAGAGCAGTGGCTATAAATCTATCAAGAAGGAGGTTCCGCCGAAGAAAAAGAAGAAGCTTCGTCGTAAAGACTGCACAAAGGATGTCATCTACATAAGGCGTAAAAAGGAGAACCCTCGACCCCACACGATGATATTTGAAGCAGTTGTTCGAATCCCGTATGATAAGCAAGTGAAACAAGTTCTTGCTAATGGTAAAAAGGGGGGTTTGCAGACACTATCACCAGGAAGAGGGGAACCCAAGGTGTACAACGATCGAGATGTTTGGAAAGAAGACTCGATCAACCTCGGCCATTCACCAGAATGAGCAGCTTGTGAGTCGAGCTAACGACTATAAAAGCAGCGCTTCTTGGGAGGCAACCCAAGGCCTATCAATGCATATATATTATTTTATATTTTAGTCCTATTTACTTATTTCATATTTTTTCTTTCTAAAATTGTTCGCTCTCTCATGGTGCCGCCTAGTAACGTTTTCTCGCAGGCTCATAACCAGTTTGGGGGTTGCCCGTTCACGACGGTAGCTTGTTCACTGCAGATAGACCGAGTCTTCTACATCGATCGACATAAATACAGGGCAGTGTCACTTCTACTCTCTCTTTGCTTTTATTTTACACATTGAGGACAATGTGATATTTAGTTTGGGGGTGGAATGTGACACATGCTAGATTTAATATGCTTATATGCTTAGGTATCGATGTGTTTCGGTCTTAGTGGGTATAACTGATGAAGGTTGCGATTTGAAAGTCGTCTGTGGAATTTCCTGTCTATGATGAAAATTTTTGAAATTTTACCGTGTCGTGATATGATTCAATGAATTGAGTGGGATAGTCTTACATGTTGCATTGTCGTGATATTAGCATGATTATTTGGCTACATTGACTGCTTTAGGAGAGTATTGCGTATCATGAAGCACAAATCCAGCTATACATGTGAGTTTTTGAGCCTTCAGAGATGAATTCAGAGCAACTCATTATGCTCGGTGTTTATTCTTGTGTGACACGCATGGACTGAATATTTTCGAACTTGCATGTCAATGGTTACTATGTGGATTTTTATGTGCGAAAATGAAAAGGGCACTAGGATTGAGTCATTGCCTAAATACTTCCCTACCTTACGTATTTACCACTTAGTGAGCCCCTTTGAGCTTTATTTGATTTCTTTGTTGATATGGAGCCCAGATATTTAGCCTGATTGCCTCATATATAGCCTATACGACCCGTATCAACGTGTTAATTTATCCATATCGTGAATAGTGGCTTGTTGGTTAAGAAGGAGCTAATCGTCGATGCATGTCAGTTATGAACTCGTCCTATGAAATAGATCTCTTGTCGTAATATTGCAGCGGACTAGAAACCTCTCCCTTCGATAAGACGTACAAAAAAAAATATAGGAGGGGCTGGTTCGGGAAAAAGGAAAAAAAGAAATATAATGAATGAAAAAATAAAAAGAAGAAGAAGAAAAAAATGAAACGGGCGAGAAGAGCTAGAAAAAAAAAGGATGAGTCGAGTGAAAATAGGCACGGCGTTAGAAGAGCGAAAAGTGGTTAGAAGAGCGATTCGATGATTGACACATTTGATACTTTTAGCTCACTTTCCCATATGACGCACCTTTTCAAAACCCGAGCCCCATTACAACCCTTGATGAAAGACCATTTGATTTATGCATGACTTCTACTATGTGACTATGATATGATATATTTGCAAGCATAGAGTAATATCTTTTCATGTCGTGAATTGAGCGTCTTTATACAGATCCCTTTGAAACACCCCGAGTGACTTGAGCGATCCTTGTGAGAGTTGTGGATTGATGCGTGGTATAATTCTAGAAATGTCTTTCATGCTATGATAAGATTGCGACCTATTACCTCATGCCTCGTGCTTTGATTAGATAGTTCATTAGTCGATGATTATCTTGACTTATATGCTTTTACGTTTTCTGAGATAAAACAGGAGAATTTCATTGACTGATGTTCTATAATCCTAACTTGATTTGGTTTTATTCCGCTTTTACGATCGAGGACGATCGAAGCTACTTTGGGGGTTGTTGATAAGTTAGGATTTTACGTAATTTCTTTACCCACGAAAATGCATTTCCGATCATTATTTACCAAAAAAGTCCCTCAAATATCTTATATTTATGTTTAAATTTATTTACGATAGATTTCCGAGCAAACGAGATCGACAAAGGGAAAATAAGAGCACTTTTGGAACTACTTGAACCTTAGGGATTTTCTTGCAAATTTTTATAAAGTTTGGGGCAACCATGAAATTTACCAGATTTTCCTCTTTTATGTTGGCAGCTCTTTAACGTGAAGAGCAAGGAGAGGGGTTGAAGAATAAGTCAAAAATTAACTAGGATATGCCACATGAGATATTCAAGGAATAGAAATCAAACCAATATTAGCCAAAAAGATTCGTATATGGAAAAACCAAGTGGCTTAAGTCGGCTGATTTCTATATAAGAAGCCTTGCACAGCGAATAAAAAAGGGCAGCGAATACAGCGATTTTTAGCGAGAAAACGGAGAGCTGCGACGAATAATAAAAAGAAGGCTCTTGGACGGCTGCGAGGAATTTTGACGGCGAAGAGCGAGACAAGCCGAGCACCGAAGAAGGGCGAATTTCTTATCTTTTAATATTTCGTTTTCGACAATGTTTTCTTTTGATTCTTTGTCGTTTTCCTATAATATGCTAGCGTAATTTCTTTTGTGATTGAGGCCGTGTGAGGCCGAATTATGACTACGTATTAATGCTATTATTATTTTATTTAATAATATGATTTGAGTTACGTATTCTTTGTTTGTGCTTCAATGCGTACGTGTGATTGGCCTCCATGCGTATTATTATTGATTGGTTTATGAGACGGACTAAGTGATTAGACCGATTAGAACGAAACATTGAATACCACTACGTAAAACCCACCAGAGATGGAATTCGGTTTCGTATGTGTGGTTCTGAGACCTTAGGCGCCGAAAGCGTCTAAACTCGGGGAATTTCACAAAGATTAAATGCACCTGTAGGAACTACAGTTATATAGACATATAGTTGATTGGTTCTCTATTTACGTAGGGTTGCTAGTTACGTGAATAACGGGTAGCACATATATTAGGAAATTCCACCTTGACTTGATTCATGTTGATTAGATAGATGATATTGCATGAAGACGTAGGAATATTTCGTGCCGAGCATGTGTCTTAATAACGTTCGTCGTTAACTGCTCTATCCTTACCTATTTTATTTACGCTTATTTTATTATTTGTGTTTTATCTCTTTTATCATATCGTCAAAACTGTAAAAATTCTGTTAGTTTAAACTAGAATTAGGAATATTTTCTTAGAATTAATCGAGCTGTCTTCGTGGATCGATACTCGGACTTCATCCGTTTTATACTACTTGCACGACCTAGTACACTTGCTAGTATTTGAGCGTGTCAGTGTTAAATCAGTAAGTCACTGTTCATGTCGAGAAAATTTTCGGTTGATAAAATTGAATTGCAATTTGATTGCCTATATGTTGATTTCAATTGAAGACATTCCGTCTAATTTTGCGATCGAGAAAATTTTATTCGCTAGCATTCGCTACAGTGTAAAAGACTTAGGAAAAAAATTTCTAAGTGTTGAGTTTGAAATTGAGACTGTAGTCGATCAATTTTACGATCGAGAAAAATTCCGTGTAAATTTACGATCGAGAAATTATTTCTCTGGTAAATTTACTGTCGAGAAATTTTCTTCGAGTGAATAAAATTTTTCGATTTGAAAATTTGTCGAGCGATATGTGATTTTCGATTGTAAGTAAAAATTTTCGCGGCGAAATATTTTTATCGAAAAATTGGTCAACGACGAAACTAAGTCAATCGTCGAGAAATTTTTCGATCAATTTATTCTAACCGGCGAATTTTACGATCGAAAAAGTTAAGCATTGAAAAATAAATTTCTCGCTGCTAACATTTTTGCGACCGAAATGAAGTGAAATCGAAATTTTAATTTTGCGATGGTAAGTTTAACGCTCGATTTGAATTTGCATCTAAATTATCTATTCAGTGCATAAGTTTTTCGCTCGCAGAAAATTATAATTGGATTTTTCGATGGTAAGAATAACGGTTATAATCTTTTATCGTGATGACTAAGTCAAAATTTTGCGATCGAAAACTTAAGTCGACACAAATAGTATCTCGATCGAATTGAAATCCAATTAAGATAATTTGCGATCGACATTCTTCGACAGCTTCAAAACATCAAAATACCCAGTTTCATCGAAACTCATTTTATCATCACAGATGGAAATTATCCAACGATCGAAAACTTAAATCGACACAAATAGTATTAAATTGTTGTCGGGCTTGTCATTTGACATTTGCGATATAAGGGATCAGGCCCATTACTATTTGCACACGAAAAATTCTAATTTTTCGATCGCAAATTATCGCAGTTAATCAAAATCAATCCCGACACTGTTTACGATCGAGAAACTTTAGATTGCAAATTAATTCAAATATCCAGTTTCTCGATAGTAAGTTCTTCTAAAGAATTTCAGATTGACCCCTATTTCAAAATAAAACCCATTGTAAGGCTCCCCTTAGTAATTAAAATAAATGCAATTAACTCCCTGTATTTTCCGTGTAGTAACGTCTAGCTCCCCTGGCAGAAGTTTAAAAATCTGTACCACTTAGAGAAAAACGTTAGTAATAGTGGAGTTAATCAATCAATTATTTTTGGCAATGTTATTTTTGAAATATCTGGTCTTGTGTCTAGCTCCTCTCTTTGTAGTATCGACGTCTCACTCCTAAGTTTTGAAAGATCTGAGATACTCAGAGAAAACGTAAAAAATATTTGGAGCTAAACCACGATTTTTATACTTGCTCCCCTCAAATAATGCGCAAGAATTGACTAATTATGCAAGCATATTAAATCAATTCAAGTCACGAGCATATAACACACAAATCTACCAAGTAAGTGCGTTTACATGGTCCCGGAAAACATCTACTTTAAAATATTATGTGAGGGTTAGAGCATAGAAAAACTTATCGCATTTAAACAATTCAGTACCAATGCAATCTAAAATTGCATTTAGAATGTGCGATACACAAAAAAAAAATTCGCATTTATTCAATTCAACGCATATGAAACATAACATTTCATGTCAAAATGTGCGAAACATATATTTATATATATATGTATATATATATGTATATTTTGTAGTATGGGGTCAGATTATTTTGCTTTGATCAATCGTCAACCTTAAAATTTTACGAGACATGTGAAAGACGAAAATGTCGTAAAATCAAACTAAAGTCCTAAGTTCATAGACTGCTCCATTTCGACAACTCTTACTAGGTTCGCTCTTGCTCTCAATAATTTCTATCTTGGGATTTTTATATTTTTATCACTCAAGTCAACACAAGCAATTTTAAGTCAGTTTACCTGTGATCGAGGCATGTTTAATCATTTCACCCAAGCGAGAGACCGTCGATTGGAATCAAAAGGGGGTGTAAAAGGTTATAGTTTGTCCAGGACTTAGAAGGGAAGGAATTTAGAGGAAAGTGAGCTTATCTCTTCGTCATCTTCCATTTCTATGTCTGTCTCCTTTCTTTTCGACATCTTTCTTCTTTTCTCCCTCATTAACTATCCCTTAATAAGCTATGCTCAAGCTGAAGCTCCACTTCTCCATGAGGCTATAGGAGATTATCGTAGGCGAAGTTCTTCTTGTTGATTCTCGGGCCGATACCGTGCTCCTCTTCTCTTAGTCCCTAGATAGGTTTCAGAGATTATCTATTTGGAGAAGTTCACGGTTATGGAATTCGTACCCGAGGCTGCGCTCCTCTTCTCGTTTCCCGATATAAGACCGGATTATCGTTGGAGAAGTTCACTTCGTGGTGCTCCTCTTCCAGCCGTTCTGACGAGCGTACGAGATTATCGTTGGAGAAGTTCGCAGCAGGAACCACACCACTTTCTACAAGGTAGTCGGAAGGCCGGTTCCTTTGGTTTTTGCGCGTTGAGCAATGCCTTTTTTGTCATCATCCTACTTTTCTTTTGTTATCTGCCCCTTCTTTTCTCGTTTGAACAACCACTCCAAGAGTATAGAGTTCGGTTGAAGGCTGGGAATGGGTTTCAAAATGAATAAAAAGGACGTCGGAGACGGCTCAAAGTGGATGACTAAGGGCAAACGTGGGGGAATTTATATAAGGCCGAATGAGGAATATCCTAAACTCCCTTATCATTTTCCTAACGATCTAACGCAAGGTGAGTATGACACCATGAATCACTAGGTAAGACAAGTAATTGATGTGTGACTCACTCGAGAAATAGATCCAAATAAAGAAAAAAGGAACAAGGCTTGAATCCTCACGCATGTAGAGTGACTTTGTGTCTAGTGGAACAATCAACTGACCTTCAGACACAAGAATGCGACTTAGACTGACAAAATTTAAGCAATTAAATCGACCACATGTCGGGGTAAAATTCTTGGTGACTTTAGATCAAAGCATCCTAAAGGATTTCGTCATACCCCATTATATTATATATATATGTATATATATTTATTATTGTTATTTATTATTATTATTATATATATTTTTTTTAATATCATGCAAGATAAGGACAAATAAGCATAGAAAACACATAGAATAGAACATGTGATAGCACGGAAGATCAGGCAATGCACATGTTACAGAAGATTCAACATTCCTAATTTTCCGACAAGGAATTGGAATCGTTTCTCATCCAAGGCCTTGGTGAAAATGTCGGCTAGTTGAAACTCCGTGTTCACAAAGTACATCTGTATCGTGCCTTTTTCTACGTGATCTTTGATACAATGATATCTAATGTCTATGTGTTTTGTGCGTGAATGATGAACAGGATTGCAAGTAATGGCAATTGCACTCTGACTATCACTATATATGGGTATATTAGTTAGATTGTACCCATAGTCGCGAAGCTGTGTCCGCATCCACAGCATCTGTGAGCAACAGCTGGCGGCAGCTACGTGTTCTGCTTCTGCCGTCGAAGTGGACACACAGTTCTGCTTTTTGGATGACCAGCAGACCAGCTTTTCGCCTAGAAATTGAGCGCCACCGGATGTGCTTTTCCTGTCCATTCGGCAACCTGCATAGTCAGCGTCAGTGTATCCGATAAGTTTGAAATTCGTACCCTTTTGATACCATAGGCCAAGGGTAGAGGTGCCCTTAAGGTAGCGAAGAATTCTTTTGACAGCGAGCATATGGGATTCTTTGGGTTCGGCTTGAAAACGGGCACACAAGCAGGTGGCAAACATGATATCCAGCCGGCTCGAAGTGAGGTAGAGAAGAGATCCAATGATACTGCGATACAGTGTGATGTCGAACGATTTACCAGAGGGATCGGCATCCAACTTGCAGCTTGGTGACATAGGAGTGCTGAGAGGCTTGCTCTGGTCTTGATGAAACTTCTTTAGAATATCCTTGATGTTTGACTGATGAAAATTCCATCATTGAGCTGCCTGACCTGAAGGCCTAAGAAAAATTGCATCTCTCCCATGTGATTCATTTCGAATTTGCTCTTCATGAGATCTCCAAACTTCTTGCAGAGTCGAGGATTTGTTGATCCGAAGATGATGTCGTCGACGTATACTTGGACGACCATCAGATCTTTGTCATGCCATTTAATGAAGAGGGTTGTGTCTATCGTTCCTCGTATTAATCCAGACTTCACGAGGAAATCACTCAGGACATCGTACCAAGCACGTGGGGCTTGTTTTAGTCCATAGAGAGCTTTGTCCAAACGATAGACGTGATCGGGATGTTCTTGATCAACGAAACCTTCCGGCTGAGCGACGTAGACTTATTCTTTTAACACGCCGTTGAGAAAAGCGGTTTTAACATCCATCTGATAGACTTTGAAGTCTTTGTGAGCCGCATAAGCCACCAGGAAGCGGATAGCTTCGATACGGGCAACAGGAGCATAAGTCTCATCGTAGTCGATGCCTTCCTGTTGATTGTATCCCTTAGCTACTAGCCTTGCTTTGTTCTGGATCACTTCACCATCTTCATTTTTCTTATTCTTGAAAACTCATTTAGTTCCGACCACTGTTTTCCCATGTGGACGGGGTACCAAGGTCCACACTTGAAGACGTTCGAATTGATTGATTTCCTCTTGCATTGCAATTGTCCAATCTGGGTCTCGAAGTACGTCTGCTACTTTGGTCGGCTCGTTTTGGCTCAGGAAGCAACTGAAAAGACTGTGCTGACGACGTGTCCTCATACCATCCGAAGGATTGCCAATTATCTGATCGACCGGGTGACCTCTAGTCCACTTGCGCTCATGAGGCAAGGCTGTAGCAGATGCGTCAGCCATCTGCGGATCTAGATTGCCTATAGTCTCCGATTGGTCATTTGTCTGAGGAAGTTCCAATTCTGCACTTGGATCGATCGTCTCTGATGATACTTCCTCGAGGACCACTGTAGGTTCTTCGGTATTCTGTGGCAAATCTGAATCGGGTGGGGTAGAGGTGTGAGATGAACTTGGTACGTCGGTGTCCAACGGTGGAGAATCCACTGTAGGCGCAGTGGTGCATGACCGATATACTGGTTCGAAGAGAGAATTCAAATCGTCTATTGCAAGTCTCGATGCTTCATCTGACATTGACTTTGATGTTGTTGCCATCTTCTGTTGGTTTTGTGCCAACACACCAGTGATTACGGGTTCTGAAATGTTGTCTTAAGAAGCCATCGGGTTGAGCACGGGTCCTGAACTGATTTGAGCAGGAACCATCGGGTTAGGCACGGGTCCTGGACTGAGTTGACCAGAAGCCATCGGGTTGAGCACGGGTCCTGGACCTAGTTGAGCAGGAACCATCGGGTTAGGCACGGGGTCCTGGACTGAGTTGACCAGAAGCCATCGGGTTGAGCACGGGTCCTGAACTGATTTGAGCAGAAGCCATCGGGTTAGGCACGGGTCCTGGACTGAGTTGACCAGAAGCCATCGGGTTGAGCACGGGTCCTGAACTGGTTTGAGCAAGAACCATCGTGTTAGGCACGGGTTCTGGACTGAGTTGACCAGAAGCCATGTCTGCCACTTCGTGAAAGTGACATTATAGATTTCCCTACGGTTGGACTTGATGTATACTCGGTATGCTTTTGAAGTTGAAGAATACCCGACGAATGTAGCTTCGAATGCTTTAGGGTCGAACTTTGCACGTTGTTCTCCGTCGTTCGCCACAAAGCACTTGCACCCGAAGACTTTAAAGAAAGAGATATTGGGCACTCCATTATTCAGAATCTCGTACGGAGTCTTGTTGAACCGTTTGTGAACCACCGTCCTTTTTTGAGTAAAACAAGCGGTATTGACTGCTTCAGCCCATAGAAAATGTGGAAGTCCTGACTGGATCAGCATTGTACGAGCGGCTTCCACTAGTGTTCGATTTTTCCTTTCGACGACCCCATTTTGCTGAGGTGTTTTGGCAGCTGAAAATTGTTGACTTATTCCAAGTTTTTGATAAAACTCACTGAGGTGGTTGTTTTTGAACTCAGTGCCGTTGTCTGTTCGAACAACTTGAATAGTCTGTTGCAACAGATGTTTGAGTTGTGTTCACAAAATTGACTATCAAGTCACCGGTCTTATCTTTCGTTCGGAGGAACTTTGTCCACGTGTAGCGAGAATAGTCATCTACAATCACTAGGACATACTTTCTTCCATTGATACTCTGAGTCTGCATCGGACCACAGAGATCCATGTGAATTAGTTCCAATGGTCGAGAAGTAGACGCAATTTGCTTGACGTGATGAGATGCTCGCTTCATTTTTCCTAGGTGACATGCCGAACAATGATGCTCCCTTTGTAGTTGTATAGTTGGAAGACCGTGAACCAACTTTTTCGTAGAAAGACGTTGGAGAGCTTTCATGTTTAGATGAGACAGTGACGCCATAGGCTGTTCCTCTGTAAGTCAATCTGAGAAATGAGGCATAAAGCTGTCGAGGGCCGCACGAACGTTAGGTTAATCGTGTAAAGATTGGATCTCCGAAGTCCTTGAAGGAGTTCTGTGTCCTGACTATCCAAAATTCTGCACCGGTCAGCAAGGAAGACCACCTAGAAGCCTTTGTCACAGAATTGGCCTATGCTGAACAAGTTATGGCGGAGGCCTTCGACGTATGAGACATCTTTGATGGTCAGATTCTTCAAAATGATATCCCCAATTCCTAGAATCGAGGCTGAATCGTTGTTCCCAAATCTGACTTTGCCATTTGGTCGGTCTTTGTAGTTGCTCAGCAGCTCTTGTTTACCAGTCATGTGTGTGGAGCAACCACAGTCGAGGTACCACACATGATGGATCTGTAAAAACAATTTAGAGAGCTTTAGGTACCCACTTAAGCATGGGTCCTCTCAGATTAGCAGATTTAATTTTGGGTTCAGATATGACTCCTAAATCTATTTTTGGAAGAGTCTTAATAACCCATTGCACTTTTGGAGAAGTGAGTTTCGGTTTTGCCTCTGTAGGAGACTTGGCCCTTTTGGCTTTTGTCTTCCTAGGCGGAGATTTAGGAACCCATTTGGGTTGAACCTTACAGGGAAGGTTAATTTCAGCTCGTACAAATGCCTTGGAAGGTTTGACTGAGGAAAAGATCTTTTCTTGTGATAGTCTCCTAAGGTGCTTGGGGGATTTAATTTCTACGGGATTGTTTAGGTGAGTACAGTCATGTACGGCGCCATAAGCTTTCTTTATGGCTGGATCTTGTTTCCTACGGTTTATCCTTTTCGCATTTGTTTCAGAAGTAGTAATTCTTGATGTAGAGCCTATTTCGGGATTTTCACTTCTATAGGTGATGGGCTGAAGTGAGCACGTAGAAGCAATTATTTTGAACGTAGAAATGGCTCTTTTATTACTACGAGTGTCTTTTATTTTGACAGAAGGAATAACATGTTCAGAAACATTTAAATCTACTAGCTCCTTCTTTATTTTAGGACTAGACACTCTCGCCTTCGTAGTTGGTGCTGGCTCTACGCTCCCTGTGGACGTAGGTGAAGTAGAATTAGTCTTAGCACTTGTAATAGAATTATTAATGCTCTTCTGATCTTTCGAAGACGATTTTTCGATTTTCACGCTTTTATAGTAGCGTGAGAGGTAGTTTGGGAGGACGAGGAAGCCCTGAGATTTTCCATCTCCTTATAGAATTTTTTCTTTTCAGCTTCGAAATTCTCTCTTTCTTTGTCTAGTTCCGCCTGTGACTCCTCTATCTGTTTTATGATAGGGGGTTTGTAGAGAGAATTTTGATAATTAACCTTTTTGACTTCCTCGTACTGTTCTTTAGAGTCAGGAGGTAGATTAATTTTTGCATGTAACTTGTTGCGTTCCTCACTTAGGAGTGCATAATTATTTTCTACCGTCAGTTTGGCGGCTTGATAGGTGTCTAGTTCCTTACTAAGCTCACTGACCTTAGCGTTAGATATTTCTAATTGAGCTTCTAAGTCAGTGATCTTGGAGGTAGCTTCGGTTATCCTACAATTTAAGGTAGCTTTCTCGTTGAGATGCCTAACCAAACAATTGTAGTTATTTGCTAGCCTGTCTTATAATTCTTTAATCTTTTCACTATGCTGTCCTGATTGAGGTTGACTAGTCTCTCTAGAATGTAAGCTCTTAATAGGTTCTTCTATTTTTGCACGAGAGCTTCTAAGTTCTGATTCGAGACTATCTATCTTCTCATGAGCTCTCTCAAATTTGTTCTCTACTTCCTTTATACTTTTCTGCTCACGTTTCATGTTAGCATATTGCGTTTGATATGATTCTAACATGGTCAATAATGTGGAAGGAGTGACTACCTCATTTGAAGACGTGGATGCGTTGTCGTCGTCCGTACGAGTGGATGTTTCGCCGTCCATTTCGTTGTCGAGACGAGCCATGAGGGCTAAGTTCTCTTCTTCGGAGCTCGACGTGTCCTCGAGCCATTGGTCCTGCTCGGCCATGAGAGCTACTCCAGCTTCTTTCTGTTTTGTCAATTGAAGCTTCCTGGAGTAGTAGTTTGCATCTCTCTTCTTCGGGAGAGTGCATTCTCTGGCGAAGTGACCTGCTTTGCCACAATTAAAGCATTTGTTAGTCTCTTTGGGGTTCTTGACCTCGGAACTCTCCGGAGCACGTTCTTTGTTCTTGGAGCTTGTAGTCCGAAGTCTGTTGGCTGAGGTTGAAGACTTCTTTTGAAGTAGTTCTTGCTCATCATTTGTCCAATGAGAGCTAACTGCTTTCCAAGGGCTTTCATGTTCGGCTCGATGTCGCAGTCCGATTCGCCTTCTGGCTCTGATGATGAGGGTGGCCTAACGATCTTTTTCTTTCTTGATCTTGTGCTCCTCTTCTCCGAGACTAGGGCAACCGTGTCATCGGTTTGTTTGCCATTCTGCTCTTTGATAATCTCTCGGATATCATCCTCATGTTGAGCTAGATTGTCGAACACGGCATGGACATCCAACTCTTCGAGATCTTTATTTTGTCGTATTTGTGTGGATATTTTCTTCCATTCCGTGGGCAGAGAAGATAGAAATCTAATGTTTGTTTCCATGTCTGTCTTTGTTATTTCTATCTTCCTCATCTCGTTGAGAAGAGTGAGGTATCGTTGGTATATTTCGTATAGGCTCTCCTCCGGCTTAGCTTTGAAGGAGTCGTATGCAGTGAGAATGTTCGCCTTCTTGGCCTTTATGCCAACTTCGGTCCTTTGCATCATCATATGCAGCTCATCCCACATCCCCTTAGCCGATGAAAGGCTGTCGATTTGTCTGTATATATCGTTGGGGATCCCCTGCATAAGGGTATTCATGGCTACTAGATCAGCCTTGGCTCGAGCTCTTTCCTCCAGAGAGTATTCTCTAGGCTCCTTTAGTCGTCTAGAAGCTGGAATTACTGGAGTAGCTGTTTCGTCCCCGGGTACATGAACCCAGAACTGTGCCGGTCCCTCTTCAAGGGACTGCAGTAGATTTTCGGCTTGATCCTTTAGTGCTATGAAATTCAGGAAGCGACTTCTCCATACTGTGTATTCGCCTCTTTGCAAGATCGGCGGACGGTTGTCATTTTCGAGTGAGTATGCATCCATGTTTGTATTGTAGTATTCGAGTTGTTGAAGGATCTTCGTTGATTGTTTTGAAGGATGAAAATGATGTAAAGTACTTCACAAGTGACAAAATTAGTTAGTAGCGTTTGATTCGAAAATTAGATCGACAATTATTTTCGATTCAATCTTTGAAGTTTGATCGAAATTAATTTCGTTGAAATAGAATGTATTTACTGTTCTCGTGCGAGAGATTTTGTCAGCGAGATATTTTACGAGCGAGAAAATTGCTCAAAATCATTCGGTCGAGAAAAATTTCTTGATCGTGAATTTATTTCGATCGTAAAGAAACAATACGTTAGTAAGTTTCTCGACAAGTCAAAATAAATCCGTTGACTAGAAAAGTTTCTCGCGTATAAATGATTTTCGCCTTGTCAAAGGTTAAAAGGTTTGACTGAAAAATTTTTTCGAGTGAAAGTTGTTACGCATGCGAAGTCAAAATTGGTCTCTCTCGAAAAAGTTTTTCGCTGTATAATGCTCGAGAAATATTTCTAACTAAAATCGTTTCTGCTAATGACGATTCTAGCGCTGACTTCGTATTCTGACCAAGAAACATTTTCGCGCCAAGTTTTTCGATCGAGACACTAATCCGATCGCAAACCCTAGCGAGAAAAATTAGGGCAATCGAGAAAAATTCACAGAACACGATTAACACAAATTCGAACAAAAACAAGGAATTATACAGTGAAATTTCAAGTAATCGCTCGCAATCAAGTACTAATCACGCACGAACAAACAATTAAACACGTTATGAAGCAAAATATATCGAATTTGATCAAAATCAGAATATGTTCTTCATGTTCTTCGTCAACTGTAAAATTCCAGAATCAAGTTAATCTAAATTCGGAGTTCAAACTGCTACTGATCTAGTCGCAATGATCGTTTATCACTTAATCTAGCACCGAAACATCAAATTCAAGTCAAATATGCACAGGATTAAGCTATTAGGATCGGAAACAGGTTTCGCGCCAAACTGTTCTTCGATGAGCAGTATCCAAAAAATGATTTTCGATCTGATTCTAACAATTTTCGATTAGAAACAGAACAAATATGCTCTGATACCAATTGTTAGGTCCTCAGATTAACAACTCTACGATCCTAGGCTAGAAGCCATAGCAATTCGATCGTTTAGATGATCAATTGAATTCGATCGAAAAACTCAAAATAAGAACAAGAGAGAGAATTCAATTAGAGTGAGAACGTTACTGTTGTTTCTCTCTCTAGAAATCGATTTGCAAGCCCTTCGGATCAATTCTCTAAACTTTCTCTGTTCAGCTCAATTCATTTACAAGTATTTATACCAACAATCTTGGTATAAATATCGAACTAGTCCTTAATCTAAAGACTAATACAAGTAAAGCCCCTAATTACAAGGACAACTAATGAAATCAAGCACAATTACAAATGAAATTCTACACATTCTGTAAAGCCACTCCACCCAAATCGATTCAGGAGCTCTTGGAAGCACACTCCACAATTGCTTCATGAGAAGCACCCTATTGTCAACTCCAATGGATCACAGGCCCATTCCCCCCCCTCAGACAGGGAGACATAGGACATCCCACGCCACCTTTGCCGTCGATCCCCCCAAAGGAACTTCCTAAATCGCGTCTCCAGAGCTCGGACCACACCTTTAGGAAGTATGAAAACCCCCTACAATATGGATGTGGAGCCTGAAGCACTGACTTAACCAGCTGGAGTCGGCCAGCGTACGACAGCGATCGGTTAGGCCATGAGCCTATGCGCTGGTCCACTCGGTGTAATATCGGTGCACAGTCAGCAATCGAAAGGCGTGTGGTAATAAGCGGTGCCCCCAGGTAGCGCAGTGGAAGATGTCCCACTCTATAACCCATCAGTGCCTGAATCAGCAATGTCAACCCTTCCGCCCCTCGTGACAAATACATCTCACTCTTGTCCGGGTTTGGGAACAACCCTGACAGAGCCGCAAAGCGCCCAAGAGCATCCTTCAGCACACCAATCGATACGACATCCGCATGACTGAATAGCAGCAAATCATCCGCAAAAGTCAGAGAGGCCAACCGCAGCGATTCACATCGCCAATGGTAAGTAAACCTCGGTTCCTCAGTAATACACAAGGTGATCATCCCATGCAGCACCTCCATAATCAGGGTAAAGAGATAGGTCGATATGGGATCAGCCTGCCGAATTCCCTTCTTCCCCTCAAAGAATCCAACCACCTGGCCATTCAGATTTAGCAAAAATGCCGTCGTCGTCACACAAGCCTGAATCCACCCTATGAAGGTTGTGTGCAACCTCATCTCCTCAAGCACAGCCAGTAAGAACGTCCACTCCACCTTGTCGTAAGCTTAGCTAGATCAATCTTGAACATAGCTCGCGGCTGCTGTCCCTTCGACTTATAACCCAGACATAACTCCTGTGCCAACAGGATATTATCGCTGATCCGCCTACCACGTATAAACGCCGTCTATGTCCCATGCACCAATCCAGGCAGAAACGGCTTTAGTCTGTTCGCCAAAATCTTGGATATAACCTTGTAAAGCACATTACAGCATGAAATGGGTCTAAACTCCGTTGTCTGGCGCGGCGCCTCGATCTTCGGGATCAACGTGATAAGGGTACTATTAAGGCCCTTTAGAACTTTGCCCGTCCTAAAGAAATCCTATACAGCCCTCATCACTTCTTCGCCCACTGTTGCCCAAGCCGCCTTGAAAAAGGAAACTGTATACCCATCCGGTCCAGGCGCCTTCTCATCCCCCATAGAGAAGAGCACCTCTCGTACTTCCTTCCCTTCCACTGGGCCAATCATAGATTGCGCGTCCGCTGGGGAAAGCGTGCGCGTAAATGCTCCCTGCACGTCCTCAACTACTGTCGGCATCGAGTGGACAGATTGGCCTAACAGGTCTTTGTAGAACCCAATCAGCTCCCCCTCGATTTGGTGCGGTTCTTCCAACAAGACCCCCGTCGCATCTTCCAAAGCAACGATACGATTAGTAGCTCGCCGCATGGCCACCCAATGAAAGATATACGAAGAACATTGGTCACCATCCTTCAGCCAAGCGAGCTTTGCCCGTTGCGACAGCGCCGTGTGTTCCATCTCCGCTGCCTTAGCATACAGCGTACAGCACAGCCTCTCTAGATCATAAAAGAGGCCCTCCGGTGGATATCTGTCACGACCCGCCTTCCTAATCGCCTATCCTAGCGTGTTCCTATGTGCCTAGCGAGTTGTAAGTGGTGAAGTGCATCAAAACACGTATAATTAATTTCTTTTTTCTTTTTCCATTCATATAATGCAACGAAGTTCTATACATGTCAAAAGAATACAGGTCAACATGTCAGGTCTATAAGCTACATCCTAGACCTAACTACGTGGCTCTTCGTGTGACAGCACAGCAAAAGTCTCTTATGCGCCCGGCCTCACAGGTCGTCACCCATACACACACGTCCACCCCAAAAGCAGCGCGAAGCTCCAAAAGATTGGCCTTGTCAACTAGCGCGATCACGTACCGTGCTCGCTGGCGCCTACAACACATAACATGAAAGAATGAGCCACCGAGGCTCAGTAAGCAGAAATCATGCATGTATGCACGTGTCCCTTTCCCTGCAAAGGCAAACCCTGCCGATGCATAAATTTCTAAGGAAGGGCAATCCACGCCGATGCACAACACAATTGCAAAGGCAATCCGCGCCGATGCAGATAACACTCGTACTAACGTACTCAGGGCCCTCGGCTAATCTCACTATGCACCACAAGAGCTCTCGTCCCCCAGGGACAACACGACAGCGGTCCACGCCGGATGGCCGAACCCTAGGATGCACATCGTTCCCCTAGGTCGCCATATGAACCCGGCCATCCCCGACTGTCCGGCGGTCGCTCACGCTGGTAGCCCACGCTGAGGTTGCCTACACCAGGATTTCATCCTGTGTCGCTTACACCCTCAGGTCGCACCCTCCAGGTCGCACCTTACCGCCACGGGCCATGCCCAATCATATCCATAGGATATCCACATATATATATTTACATAATAGTACGACGACGCTAAACGCCGCCCTGGTAACATAGGAGACAGCCCCTGACTCAACTACGAGTCGACACACTTGCCCACATCGCCAAGTCCTCGTCGCGTACCAGCGACATATCATTATGCGCACTCAATCCCACGACCCTCCCCCGTGAGTTCGTGCGTGCACATGAATATGCATATGTAAATAAATTCAGTTTTTGCTATCACATGAAAGCATAGCAATCAATTCACGTAATCATGAAATCACGTAGGCACATAGTCATACAAGGCATATAACACGCAAGTTATGTGTTGTAGTTGGATTTCTACTTACCTGGCGTCCGCAGGTTAGTCGCTACCTGACCCGGGTATCCTCCTAAGTCCAAACCTTAGGTATAAGATATTATCGTCAGCACACTATTTTAATTAATTGCTTAAGTATGCTAAATTTCTAAGTTAGGACATATTTTTGGTAAATTCTAGTCTGGTTCACAAACTTTCGCATGACCCGTGATTTCCACAAATTTTGTTCTAATTCGCTAAGTGTGTTTTGCGAATTGTACTTATAATTTCCCGGGCTCGCGCAGTCTATTATTGTTTCCTTAATATTAGCCAATTTGCTTAGTTCGCAATTTAGCTAGGCTTAGCTCGGGATTCGCCAAACTTTAGTTCGTGAAGTGGCTTCGCAGAACTTTGAATGGATTCGCCAATTTACAGATTCGCAAAGCTTCAACTCGCCAAATGGTTGTGGCACGTGAACCTTCCAATCCGCCAAATTCCTACTTTCGCTTCGCAGACCTCCTACTGATTCGCCAACCTCTCCATTCGTCAGCCTTTATGATTCGTGAAGTGCCCAATTCGCTAAGTTTAACCCAATTCGTGAAGTTCAATGATATTTATATTATTTTATTCCTATACCACGTAAGGTTGGCCAAGCTCACATGACACTATATTATTTTATTACTATACTTTCCACCCAATTCATGAAGTTTCTTCTTGAAATTAGTGAAGCTTATCTTATAAAATAATTTTTTACTTATGCGCCTATTGAGCAACCTAGGGACTCGAAGTATCAACCCATCTTAACATTCATGGAATGATCTAGTCCATATAATTTATTAATATTCAACCTTACCATGCGTGAGGTTGGTTCACCCACTCTAGCCACTTGGTGTCCTAGTAATTCGTGTAGCACAAAGGCAAATATTGTTATTTTATTCCCATAGGCCTAAGGAAGTCTTTTGTACAACTCACAATTTGTCACTTATATAGCTTACATATATGTTATTTTATTCCCCTAATTCACGTGAACCTCCCATAGGGCTTACACAATTCCCAAGTTGACTCCATTCGTGATGTTCATTGTACATACAATTCGCCAACTTTTTGGATTCGCAAAAAGGGGTCATTTCGCCACTTGCCATGGATTCGCAGAATTTTCCATCCCTTGGTTCGCGAAGTGAGCCGATTCGCCAAAGGCTTGTCGCATGGGATTCGCAAAGTTTTGAGCCCGTGAAAATGAAGGAGTTCGCAAAACTCCTCAAAGCTTAAGGTTCGCAAACCATCCGACCCGCGATGTGTATTGGACCCGTGAGCCTCAATTCGCAAAGTAGTTTTGCAGCTTCATCACTTGGCGGCTTCGAGGATTTGCCAAATGGGAAATGGTTAAAAGAGTTCGCCAACCTTCGATTCGCGAAGTGTATGGGTTGGCAAAAATAGTCCGTGAAAGGTATGGGTTCACCATCTATGTGCATTCGCCAAATGATTAGACCCGCGAAAATTTCCCAAGTTCGCGAGCTCTCACCCTCAACTCGTATGAACATCTTTCAATTCGCGAAACTCTAGGCTTAGGATCAAAAGGGTTATATTTCAAGAACTCGTTAAAGGCCGATATAAACTCAGAACCTAAGTATTGCCTTTAGTCTCGAATAAAATCCTAAACATATTTTGGTGCCTAAAATCTCCTAAACACGATGGGATAAGACTAAAAACACTTTAAACATCTTACGAACCCTAAAACTCTAGATCTCGATTGACTTAAGGCACGGTTCTGTGCTAACTTCCTAAGTACGTTACATCCGGGTTTGGAACCTTAAATCGTAAGCTAAAATCGTGGGGGCGTAGTATAGATTTCTTACCTTCTTCAAAGCTCAAAGTCGACTTCTCCACCTTCTCCTCCCTAAGCTTTTAGTGTGAGAAATACTTTGAGATATTTTATGGTTGATGAAGCATATTTTTGACGTAACTTGCTTGATTTAAGGAAGTTTGTTTCCAAAATACCTTTTTCTAATGGTTTGGGCTTAGTGTTGGAGTTAAAATCTAGCCCAATCACCCCCAAAGTCCAACTTCTATTCTTTAAACAATCATTACTTTGGGTCATCAAAATTTGATTTGGGCCTTAAGTTTAAATCCCTTCCCTATTTCAATGATTTATGGCCCAATTTCATTCCTCTCATTAATATTATTATTTCATTTTCCCCTTATCCGTTTTATCTTCGAAAGTGCACGATATAACTTAAGTGTCTCCTTGAACACATATTTAATTGCACCTAATCCACAAAAGTATGCAGGTACGAAATCCAATTAGTCACGTAGACACATGATTAGTTCACGAAATTCAAATGGTCGCATAAGGCACATAATTTGGTTTACTTAAATAACGTCACGTAGGCACGTAATTAATCCACGAAATCCATGAAATCACATAAGCACATAATTCTTATATCTACATAGGCATGAATTGTGCATGCAAATTTATTCGTCCTACTTGTTCACGTGGACCCGGGTGCTACATCCTCCCCCCCTTAAAGAGGATTTCGCCCCCGAAATCAGCCCGTTTGGAACAACTCAGGATAGCGGTCTCTCATTTCATCCTCAAGTTCCCAGGTGGCTTCTTCTACTGATTGGTTCCGCCATAACACTTTTACTAGAGGGATCTCTTTATTCCTAAGTCTTTTCGTTTCGTGCATCAACACCTCGACGGGTATTTCCTCGTAACTCAAATCTGGCTTCAAGTGTTGGTACAGAGTGTCGTTTGTCAGCACGTGGCTTGGGTCGGCGATATACTTTCGCGAAGTCGACACGTGGAACACATCGTGTACTTGCGACAATGATGCTGGAAGTTCTAGTTGGTACGCTACTTCGCCAACTCTTTTCACTATCTTGAAGGGACCTATGTATCTTGGGCTTAGTTTTCCCTTCTTGCCGAATCTCTTAACGCCCTTCATTGGCGATACTTTCACGAAAACCCAATCATTGACTTCAAATTCTAGCGGTCGGCGTCTCCGATCCGCATAGCTCTTTTGTCTGCTTTGTGCCGTGCGCATTCTCTCTCGGATCATCGCGATGGTTTCCGTCATTTCTCGGATCATATCTGGGCCTAACATCGCCCGTTCACCGACTTCATCCCAATGTACTGGGGATCTGCACTTTCGTCCGTATAAGGCTTCGTAAGGGGCCATTCCAATCGTGGCTTGATAACTGTTATTGTATGAGAATTCCACGAGTGGAAGGTACTTGCTCCAGTTGCCTTTGAAATCAAGCACACAGGCTCGTAACATAACTTCTAGCGTTTGGATAGTCCGCTCGGATTGGCCGTCCGTTTGCGGATGGTAAGCCGTGCTGAATGACAATTTCGTCCCCATCACCTTTTGTAAACTCGTCCAAAACTTAGATAAAAATCTGGTATCACGATCTGATACTATGGACAGTGGTACTCCATGGAGTCGTACTATTTCTTGGATGTACAGTTCTGCGTATCGCTCCATGGTGAACGTAGTATTTATTGGCACAAAATGAGCAGATTTCATAAGTCGGTCTACAATCACCCATATCGCATTATGCCCTTTTGCATTTTTCGGTAATCCGCTCACGAAATCCATCGTTATATTGTCCCATTTCCACTCCGGGATCGGTAAAGGCTGCAGCGTTCCTGCTGGCCGTTGGTGTTCTGCCTTAATTTGCTGACAAGTGAGGCATTGACTGGCGAATTCGGCTACGTCTTTCTTCATTCCAGGCCACCAGTAGTGCGCTCGTAAGTCTCTGTATAGCTTCGTGGTTCCAGGATGTACTGAGTATGGTGTAGTATGTGCTTCCGCCATTATAGTTCTTCGAAGTCCTTCATCGTCCGGTACATATAATCTGCTCTTGTAGTACAAGTTTGTGCCATCTCGAAACACGAAATCTGTCGTCAGCTGTTCGGTTTGCGTTCCCTTGGTTTTCAGGTAGAATTCGTCGTTTTCCTGTGCCGTTCTGATCTGCTCCAATAACGTTGGTTGCAGAGTCAGGGCTGCTAACTTCACCTCGACTTATCCCAATGGGACGATCTCTACGTCGAGTTGTTGAAGTTCCGTGCTTACTGATTTCCGGCTTAGAGCATCTGCTACCACGTTCGCCTTCCCTGGGTGGTAGTTGATTACACAGTCGTAATCTTTCACCAGTTCCAGCCACCTTCTCTGCCTCATATTGAGCTCTTTCTGGGTGAAGAAATACTTTAAGCTCTTGTGATCGGTGTAGATTTCGCATCTTTCCCCATACAAGTAGTGTCTCCAGATCTTGAGGGCGAATACTACAGCAGCAAGCTCCAGGTCATGCGTAGGGTAGTTCTTCTCGTATTCCTTCAATTGCCGTGAGGCATAGGCTACTACGTTCCCGTTCTGCATTAACACGCATCCGAGCCCATTCTTCGAAGCGTCGCTGTAAACAGAAAATCCCCCTATTCCTGAGGGGATTGTCAGCACTGGGGCTGTAGTAAGCCGCTTCTTCAGTTCTTGGAAGCTCCGTTCACATTCTTCGCTCCATTGAAAATGAGTATTCTTCCTAGTCAACTTTGTCAGCGTAGAAGCGATCTTTGAGAAGTCTTTTATGAACTTCCTATAATAGCCCGCTAGGCCTAAGAAGCTCCGTACTTCCGTTACATTGGTCGGCTGCGGCTAGTCATTACTTCGATTTTACTCGGATCTACCGAGATTCCCGCTCCGGAGATAATATGTCCCAAGAAAGCGACTTGGTCCAGCCAAAATTCACACTTTTTAAACTTAGCGTACAGCTGTTTTTCCCTCAATACTCCAAGTATCACCCGTAGGTGTTGTTCGTGTTCCTCCTTCGTCTTCGAGTAGATGAGGATGTCGTCTATGAATACAATCACAAACTTATCCAGATAGGCTTCGAATACTCGGTTCATTAGGTCCATAAAGGCCGCCGGTGCGTTCGTCAGTCCAAAGGGCATTACTAGAAATTCGTAGTGCCCATACTGGTACTGAACGCCGTTTTAGGAATATCCTCCTTTCGAATTTTCAGCTGATGGTATCCCGACCGCAAATCAATCTTGGAGAACACCGTAGCGCCCTGTAGTTGGTCAAAGAGATCGTCGATCCTGGGCAGTGGATACTTATTCTTGATCGTTAACTTGTTCAGCTCCCTGTAATCTACGCACAGCCTCATTGAGCCGTCCTTCTTTCGCACGAATAGAACTGGCGCACCCCAGGGAGAAAAACTGGTCTGAATAAACCCTTTTTGTAGTAGCTCATCTATTTGTTCCCTCAATTCCTTCAGTTCGGTCGGTGCTAATCGGTACGGGGTCTTGGACACTGGTGCTGCTCCCGGCACCAAATCGATTGTAAACTCGATTTCTCTGTCTGGGGGTAGTCCCGGCAAGTCTTCCGGAAATACGTCCGGAAACTCCTTAATTACAGGTACACCTTCAAGTTTCGTAGGGGAATTCTCTTCTGCCTTTAGCGCAAACATTAGGTATGCCTCGCATCCGGCTTTGATTAGTCGTTGGGCCTTTAATGCCGAAATCTTAGGAATAATTCTTCTTTCGCCCGTCCCCTTGAAAGTGAAAGGTTCTCCGCCTTCCATACTGAACGTCACCTCCTTATGGTTACAATCTATTACAGCTCCATATTTTGAAAGCCAGTCCATCCCGAGAATCACCTCGTAATCGTTCATCGGGATCACTATTAAGTCTACCGACAATTCTTTGTCGCCGACTAGGATCGGGCAATTCCTCAATATTTGACTAGTCCTAGTGGTGTCCCGTTTGGGATTGCTACACTATATTCGAACTCGGCCCGCTCAGGTATTATATTAAGTCTCGTTACGTATGGGATGGATGCAAATGAGTGGGTTGCCCCGGAATCTACCAGGATGCATGTAGGTGTTTGGTGGATTAGGATGGTACCTGTCACCACTGCTGGGTTGTTCTCCGCTTCCTCTGAAGTGATGGTGTATACTCGAGCTGGCACCAACTGAGGTCCTGCTTGGCTCCCGGACTGACTTCCCGAAGCACCCTCCGGGCACTGTCTCACGAAGTGTCCCGGCTTCCGGCATCTGAAGCACGCGTTGGCCGGCGTGTTGCAATTCCCGAAGTGCCTCTTTCCGCACCTCTGGCAGTTGGGAATCGGCACTGCCCCTCGATTCTGATTCGGGTTCGGGGGTCCGTTCACTGTCCCTTGAGGTCGCTGAGGGGGTCTATTCTGAAATTTCCTCTTGCTGCCTTTAGGCACAAATTGCCGTTTCTGCTCTCCCCCGTTCCACTGCGTTCCTTGCATTTGCGCGAATTTGCGCTTGGCTTCCTGTGCCCTCACTATCCGGGCTTCCGCCTGTTCTGCCACCATGGCTCTCTCTGCTACTTGAGCGTATGTGGCGCCCGGGACTCCTGCCATACTCACATCTCAATAAAGTTCTGGTTTCAACCCCTCCAGAAACCGCTCGATCTTCAAAGAATCCGTGCTCACCATGTGAGCTGCAAACCTTGACAGTTGCTCGAACTTCCGGATATACTCAGCAACTGTCATGGATCCCTGTCTGAGGTTTATAAATTCGTTGAGACGCTGGGCTCTCACCGGGGCCGTCAACTACTTACCCCGGAACAGCTCCTTGAATCTGTCCCAGTTCATAGTGGCAGGATTCTCGATCACCGTGATGGTATGCCACCAATGTCCTGCGCTTCCTCTTAACAGAAACGCGGCACGGAGGGCCTTCTCCGCCTCTGGAACTCTGCTGCAAAGGAACATACTCTCCAATGTTCTTATCCAGTCCTCAGCTGCCGTCGGATCAGCTGTGTCTTCAAAAGTTGGTGGGTTCAACCTTCGGAATCGCTCTCCCACTAGTTCAGTTCTTTCAGCCTGAGTTGGCTCTACGCTCCCTGTAGACGTAAGCAAAACAGGATTAGAGTTAGAAGTTTTCTGTTTATTTATAATTTTCTGATTTTTCGAAGGCGCTTTTTCTTTCTTCACTCTTTTCAGAATGATATTTTCTTTTGGAGGAGATGCGTGAGAAATGGCTTTAAGGTGGTGGAAGCTTTGGGATTTTCCATCTCTTTTCGGAATTTTGTCTTTCCAGCTTCAAAATTCTCCCTTTCTTTATCTAAGGCAGCTCGTAATTCCTCTATCTACTTCACGATAGGAGGTTTGTAGAGAGAATTTTTAGAATGTATGATTTTAGCTTCCTCGATATCCGTTTGAGGCTCATGAGGTATAACTAAATCACAGACGGGCGTCAAGGGTATTTCCCTAGATTTGTTGCTGTCATTTAGTTCTTTATAGTCGAAGGAGATTTGAGCCCTACGTGTTAACTCTAAAGCCTCCAGATCGTCTGCTTTAGTGAAGTGCCTAAGAGTGTCTACGCCCAACCCCATGTACTTCGTATCGTAAGCTTCTCTTTTATTTAAGATGCAAGGGTCAGTGAAACAGAAGCCTTCAATGGGATTAGAGAATTCTGTATCCTCGGGATGATTTAGATAAATAGTTTGTTCAGAGTGTCCCGTTCGTGTAAGAATATCGTCTAATTCTTTATTTTAGCGTACAGCTTCTTACTTTATTCTCCTAAGAGGGTAAACTTATTTTCCACCGTTAATTTGGCGGCTTTGCAGGCATCTAGGTCCTTCACAAGTTCACCAACCTTAGTGTTAGATTTATCTAATTCGGCTTCTAGATGGGTGATCTTGGAAGTCGCTTCTGTTAGTCTACAATTGAGATTAGCTTTCTCATTGAGATTTCTAATCAAGCAATTATTGTTATTTTATAGTCTGTCTTGTAACTCCTTAATTTTTAAATCATTTGTCTCTTTTGGAGTATTCTTAATTTGAAGGTTGCTAGTCTCACTAACCTCTCACTTAGCTCTTCTATTTTGTCATTAGAGCTTGTAAGTTCTGATTCAAGACTAGTAACTTTCTCTTGAGTCTCAACTAGCTGCTTCTCTACTTTCCTAACGCTTCTCTGCTCACGATTCATGTTACTGTATGCTAATAGATACGATTCTAACATGGTCAATAATGTGGAAGAAGAAACTACCTCCTGTGACGATTTGGACGCACGGTTTCCGTCCGTCGTGTTTGAGGTTTCGGTGTCATAATGTTCGTTTAGACGGGCCATTAGGGCAAGCTTCCCTTCCTCGAGCTAGACGTGTCCTCGAGCCAGTGGTCTTGTTCTGCCATAAGAGCTACTCCAGCTTCCTTTTGTTTTGTGAGCTGAAGCTTACATAGATCATAAATGCAAATATATATGAAGTCACATTGATTGGAAATGCAACTTTACTGGCCAGACTGCGTACGGGACCTGGGTGCTACACCGGCAACATTGACTGCCTTGGCCTCCAGCTCCAAACCTCCCGCGTCTGCGTCACATCAACTTGCGAATATAATTTGTTACGATCATGCTATTATGTCATGCATATGGTGTAGCAAACCTTAATGGAACATGAAAAAATGTTAATACAGCAAAATTACTAACCTAGTCATAATGCTGTTGCGTGTAAACTGAAATCTCCCTGACCTTCTCCACCAGCAACTCCATCCTGGCCTCAGTCAACTTTGAGCTTGCTTCCACGATACCTTCCATCAATCTTTCCGAGAACCGTTCCCATGCTCTCATTCGTGGAAAGTGATTGTTGTAAGTGGTACTGTACAATCTCTATCGTTTTTTGCAATTCGGCGAGGATGTCTACCGATTGTGGATCAGTTGCATTGGAGGCATCTGCTGTAATTAGCTTGCAAGGCACGTTTTTGGATTTCAGTCCTCCCGAGGGCCCCGCAGAGGCTGCAGCCCGATGATCTGGCTGCTGAAATGGCACAGTTGATGTTTTGTTGCACCCTTTAAATCTACCATGCTCGGTAATAAATTCGGCACTCAGCATTTTGCATAATTGATGGATTACCTGAGTGGTTTTATCTCCCCGAATAACGCGCGGAGAATTCATAGCACTTCGTGGAGTAGACAGATCCTCCAGAGCAGCTTCTTGACGATGTGTTTTCGACGTCTCCACTTCAGTCACGTTGCAAAGATGATGGTTTTTGGCCAGTTTCCGTAGGCTGTCATCCTCGCCTCGACCTGCCCGATTCAAACGCCTCCTAGTTCTCACATGTGGGACAGATGCCATCAACAGTTCGGTATGCTGATAAGGAACGTCCACGTGCAATGCTTCGCCACCAACGATCTTTGAGTCAGACGATTGAGATGCAGTGGAGTGAGATTTGCCCTTCCGTTTAGGTTTCTCATCACGTGCAGGAGACTCTAGTTTCGGTGTTGTAAGAAGGCCCTTTGCTGGAACTGTTTTTTCCTCTGGTGTATCATGATCTGCGGTGCGATACGTGTCACTACATTCAGCCGGATGCTGTTCAGAATGCTGTTCACGTGCTTCAATGTTCTCATACAGAACACACGTTACTATAACTCCACTAAACAGAAGCGAGGTAATTTCTGGAGGAGCTCATTGTCAGGCATGAACTGACTGGGGTCATGAAAAACGACGCACATTCTTCGACCGTAGGCTGTAACAGGCTCCTTTCGATTCCTGATGAAGAAGCTTCTTTCACAATGTCACCCATCGACGAAGATCCTTTTGTTTTCCAATCATTTGTGTACCAGTAACACATGCGGGGTTTTGGAGTACCTTTCAGCTGTTGTCGTTTCGCAAAGTTCTTAGCAATACCAGATATACAATCATACACAAATACCTGAGCCAAACCAGGTGATAATGCCGTTAGAAATTATTCGATCACGATAAAACAATAATTAACATTCACATTAATTTTGCAAGAAGAAACGATTACCTGGAGCGCGTGTACAAACCCACCAAGTCCAATACCACGATAATGTTTATTCTGACCAATTCTTGGAAATTTGTTGAATTCGTCGAAATCCTATGGAGAACCCTATGGAAATTAACTCTTTTCAAAGCAGACCACGATAATTAACTCTTTTCAAAGCAGACAGAACTTCTTCAAATGCAAGAGAACCCTATGGAAATTTGTTGAATTCGTCGAAATCCTAAACTAAGTAAAGTAGAGTAGTATCCCCCATGGCATTCCGATAGTTTCTTCTTTGCAACACTCCAACCACAAACATCAAACTAGCAATCTTGAGTTTCTCAACACTGACATGGGTTGATGATGGTGGGGATTTTTGATAATGCTTCGGTCAAGTCATCCAGTGTAATCCGTGTATTCTTTCCAAAGTGCCTCTTAATGAAGGCTTCATTCGGCTGAACGGAAGGGTCTTCACCAAAGTTCAGGCCGGTCAACAAACAATATTCTACAGCTGAAAAATGCACTGGTTTTTTGTTTATCACCATCCGCAGCTCATCGGAATCATCATCTGCTACTTGAGATTGGATAAGGAGCAATATCAACTAAATTGATAGTTGATACTGTGCTGCAGACTGATAAGTATTCCGGATGGATTTCTTTCAACCATAGCCTCTACTTCTTTCGGATTCAATATTTCTAAAATTTGCTCGCACGTCTTCTTGTATTCGCCAATTACCCTCAGTATTACATGGAACAATTTCCTTACGCTGAAGTTGAGGTTCAGGAACTACCCGTTTCTACAAAAGATATATATCGTTAGTTTTCGAAAATCTAACATGTATAGTAATGTATTTGAAACTAACTGTTGCAGTAGAAACCAGTGATAGAAAACGAGAAATTATTCATAAAGACAGGAAAGGATTACTTATAGCTCATAGAAGATTGAACATAATAAAACAACCATAAGAATGCATTAGTCCTACTGTATTATTCCAGATCATACCAAACCTTTCATAATAAGAAAAGGAAATCAGAGTTTGTTAGGATATTTAATTAGTTGTGTCAATAGTTTAAGTCTTGGAATTAATTATGTAATTATCTTTAGCTTGGGCTTTGGACTAGATTGTAATTATTTAGTGATTGGGCCTTAATATACCTAGGGTTAATGTGGTATATAAGGTTTTACCAACTCACTTTGAAAGGTAATCAAAGATCAAAAAGCTAAAATTCGTTTTCACACACTACACACACTACAAGGTGAGAAATTCTCCCTTTTCATTCCATTCCATTCCATCTAGCTTCTTTGATTCCTTGTTTGGTGCATTTCGGGACCAACAAGTGGTATCAGAGCAAACGTGGATCGATCTTCGTTGATTTGAATCCAGTTTCGTTCGATTCCAAACAAGATCAAAGGTGTTTTTTGAGCAAAAAATAGGTTTCGGCATTTTGAGCTTGTTTTGGGGTTTTGATGCTTCGTTTTTGTGTTTAAAACCCTCCCCCAGATCAAGTCTATGCCTAAAATGTTTTTAGAACACTTTTGGATCAGTTTTAACGAGTTTTGAGCAAGATTTAAGCAGAAAATTTTCAGAAAAAGACATCTCGGCCATTCTCTGTTTTGGTCGATTTGACCCATTTTTTTGTTGTTTTTAGCTCACAAATCGGTCGATTATGTGTTTAGGGAAGAATTTCTGAAGTTTAGGATCAAGTTTGAGCGATTTTGGTTGAGATTTGAGCGAGAACGAGACGTTTTTCTGGGAAATCGCGTGAAAAGCAATGGAACAGTACTAACATGTTCTTGACCGCGAAATTTTGAGCTTGATCGTTCAAGTCCGCGAATTTCCATGTCCGCGAAATTTTATCCCGAGAATTTTAAGCCGCGAAACTTCTCTTTAACTACATTATTTCTCAATGACCTATGCCCAAAATCCGAGAAAGATTAACTCCGCGAAATTTTCAAGAAACTGAGAAATTTTACCAAGCCGAGAATTTTCAGAAAATCCATATCCTAGAAAGCTTATCCCGCGAATCTCTCTAAGCCGCGAATTTTTTTCTCAACCGAGAACCTTCTGAAAATTTTTATATCCGAGAAATTTGTCTCAAGACCGCGAAAGTTTTTTTAAACTCAGTGAAAATTTTTACATACGAGAAATTTTCTCAAGTCCGCGAAAGTTTTGAACTCAGTGAAGATTTTACATCCGAGAAACCTTTTAAAGGCCGAGAAATTTTGTTAAAGTCATGAAAGATTTTACATCCGAGAAAGTTTTCTAAGCCGAGAATTTTTGAAATTTTACATCTGAGAATTCCTTTTCTTTGACCGAGAAAGTTTTGAAATTCACGAAAGTTTTCAATCCGAGAAATTTTCTAAGCCGAGAAAATTTATCTCATCTGAGAAAGTTTTTTTTTCCTTCTTCAAAAACCACGTCTCTTTCAAATCCGAGAAAATTTCATAAACTCGCATCTACAGTACTTCAACTCTTGATGCGATTTTTTTGCCCGCGAAATTTTCTTGTGAAACTTTAAAAAATCTCAACTTAGAATCATTCCCACATACGAAACTTTTCAAATCCGAGAAATTTTTACTTGAGAATTTTTCTTCAGAATTTCTCTTTAAAACCCTCAAACACCGAAATTTCTCGGATATCACTTCATTTATCACATCTTCTTGAGCTGCGAATTTTTTTTTTATAAGTCCTTTTCTCGTGATAAATTCGTCTTGGGCTAAACTTTTCTTAAAAATTTTAAGATTTGATCCTTACACTTTAGTACTATCTCCCTAACCACATTTGAGATAAAATTTGTTTTTGCTTCCCAAGTCTCAATTTAAATTTCTAGAACTTCTCCCAACTTCAAGATTTATTTCTCTTTCATACATTATCGACCATCACACACGCTCACTTAGTTCTAAGAAATTCTTTAAACATTTTTATTCTCAAAACTCTACTCATTAAACTCGTATTTCTCATATCGTTCGTTACTAACTTTCTTATCTACTCAAGATCAAAACCACGGACGATTCGACTGCACCAACCATGTCTATCACGAATGACATCTCCATAGTGGGCTCCGACACCAGGCCTCCGATGCTGCGACAAGGCGACTACAGCATATGGACAAACCGCTTCCTCACGTTCATCGGGAACAAAGGCGCACCACTCTCTCAATATCTTCTGGACTCCATCTTCAACGGCCCTGCACAGTTCTGGACAACTATCCCTGCACAGCCAAACGCAAACCCTCCCATGGATGAACGCCGCACACCAAGAGGTCCCATCAATGAGGATGAACTGGCTCGCGTACAGGCCGACGAGACTGCCAAAGGATACCTCTTCCAGGCTTTGGGAAACGAGGTCTACACTCACGTTGAGTGCTGCACAACTGCGAAGGAGATATGGGATGAACTTGCAGAAATTATGGCAGGCACAACGGAAAGTGCTCAGGGGAGGAAATCAGCATGCCTCTCGCAGTATGAACTCTTCCAGGCCTATGAAGGAGAGGAACTGCGTGACACATACCTCCGATACCTGAAGGTCATCAATGAACTCAAGAAAGCTAGGATCTCGAGGGACAAATTCGATATCAACAACCGCTTCCTTGGTAGCCTCAAACCACATTGGGGCAATGCAATCGTGATGATGATTCAGAGTAAGGACCTCTCCAACACTTCCATCCATGCTCTTTATGACAGTCTGTCTGCCTATGCTCCTTACGTGCAACCTCAGTCCTCCAACACTCGAGTCGACCCACTGGCACTCCTCTCGAACAAAACCAATGAACGATCTTCCATCACTAAGGCCAAACAGAACAAAGGGAAGCTGCCAGCTGTTGTTTCTGACACCTCTTCAGGATCCGAAGCCGATTCAGAATCCGATGAAGATGTTCGTGACATTCGCAAGCAACTGGCAATGCTCACTAAGCTGGTCTCAAAGAAGATCGGGAAAAAATCCTCATCCTCCTCCAATCGTCAAAGAACCTATAGCGGCTCCAAAAAGACCACTCCCACAGATGAAACTAAGCCGACAAAGAAAGCAGAGGACTCCGCACCTCAAAAATCTGTGAAGTGCTTTCGGTGTGGAAAGACGGGCCACTTTGCCAAAGAATGCCATGCCCCACGCGTGAAGGACTCCGGGTACTATGACCGAAAGGCCAGAATGACCCGCAAGATGGAAAGTGGGAAAGCCCTACTCACCGAAGAAGCTGAATGGGTGAATGACACCTCAGAAGACGAGGAGCCCAAGGATGAAGATTGCTGCATGGCTAGGCTGGTCGAACATGACGAGGACGAGGAGATGGGTCACACCGGTGAAAACACAGCTAAGACTCCTACCAACGCTGAGTCTGAGGTACGAATCTCGCAACTCGATGATGTGTTTAATCACCGACACGCCACTAAGAAACCCACCGTAGACGCTAGGGATTATGATGAACTTAGGCTAAAATATGAAAATAACTATGCCTTACTTAGTCTAAAAGTAGAAGAACTTGCCTGCACAAACGAACGTCTAATGGCCTCAGAAGCGTTAGTCAAACGTCTGCAAAGTAGGAACAAACAAAGTGAGACTACGGTTAAGGAAACTACACTAGCCATTAGTTCATGTGAAACTTCTCGCCTCCTGACGGCCGCCCAATACGAACTGCTTACAAAGGAGAGAGTCAGGCTTTACCGCAAGGTGAAGAACTTGAAGAGCAACTTCACCTTAGGAAAAAGGCAGCAAACATCTTATGTCTATTAAACCAACCAGCTGAAACAGAATTCTACGACGCCCGGATGGGAATAGGACTGGCCAGCAACTGCGATCCAACGCCGCTAATTGTCAAACGGTATAACATGTACAGTACAGCATTCCTAAAAACAATGACAGGGACTCCCTCACAGCTCATGCCATTTGTACGATCCTCCTCCACTGTGCTGTCAGAAGAAAAGAGGAAACAGAACATACTTTGGACAGAGATCGCATACGACTACACAGAACTCAATGCCAGTGATAAGACTAGAAAGCCCTCACTCTCTGAAGACATCAAATCTCAGTTCCCAACTGAAGAACAGGAAATCGCTCTCCGAGAAGCACTTTCTCGCATCTATGTCCCAGAGAAACTTCTAGTCATAGCAGAACTAGAACGAACCATAGAAGTAGAGCGAAATGCCTTTGCCAAAGAGCGTGAAGATCTACTTTACAAAATCTTTACCCTAGAACAATCTCTTAATACGACCAAACCTTCTACGTCAAGTCAAGTACCCGATTCTCAAACATGTAAATGTAAGAGGACGGCGAAGATGACTCCTGAAGCCGACATATGTCCGAACACTAACTCTAGTATTCTTATGGATACAGGGAATGTGAGCTCGACGTCTCAGGAAGGGAGTTCGTACCAAATAAAGGAGAACCCGCTCTTCGATGACAATAAGAGAAGACCATCCTATATTCGTTCTACCTCTCTATGTACTGAATCCCAATGTCCTAAGGTCGTAGACAATTATGTTGCCAAAACTCATCTTTCGTTTACCAAACTTATGTCTATGTGCTGCTGCAACGAATTTGTTCTCCCCCGCTTCCACGAATACGAATCACATGAACACGCAACACTCCGACCACGCAAGCGAAGTTCATCTACGACGCCTTTGAATTCGCCCATCTCGCCTAAACCTAAGGTCAAGCGAAAACGCCTCTCGTCGTCAAAAGCAAACTCACCTACTACTCACAAGCCACAGGCGACCAACACCGAAGCACAAAAACGACAACCACATTCTACACGCCAATTCATGCATAAGGCACCACACATGCAAGCACAAGTTAGGAAAATATGGGTTAGAAAAACCATAATCCCGCCTAATCAAACAAATGACAAGGGGAAAGCTAAATTAGAAACAACACAATCTAATTTAGAAACCACATTTCCCATTAAGCGCGTAAAAACTTTACATATATCACAAGAATGTCCCGTTCGAAAACGGGGTCCCAACGTTTGCTAATGCTTGCAGGTCTGTCATGTGTGGTATCTAGACTCGGGTTGCTCCACACACATGACAGGGAATAAGGAGCTGTTGAGCAACTTCTCCGAGCGCTATCTCGGAAGGGTCTCCTCCGGAAACAGTCAAATGGCGCCAATTCTCGGAACTGGCGATCTCGTGCATGACAAATTGACAATCAAAGGAATCTCCTACGTCGAGGGTTTGAGCTACAATCTCTTCAGCATTGGACGTTTCTGTGACAAAGGATACAAGGTTCTCTTCGAATCAGACATCTGTAGCATTATAGATGCCTCAGGACAATCTCTTCTCTCTGGAACGCGCACGTCTCACCTTTACGTACTCAACCTCACGACCTCTCGACCAGTATGCCTTCTCTCTCGAGCCGCTCCCAAGTTGAACGATTGTGGCACCGACGTCTTTCACATCTCAACTTCAAGACCATCAACAAACTGCGTCAGAATAAACTCGTCAACGGTCTACCCCAACTGACATATCATAAGGAACACCTCTGCTCTGCATGTGAATTGGGGAAGATGAAGCGATCGTCTCATATCTCTAAGGAAACACCGTCCTCTAAGCTCATCCTCGAGCTCATACACATGGATCTATGTGGACCAATGCCTACGGCCACACTCGGAGGAAGACGGTATATCCTTGTAATTGTCGACGATTTTTCACGCTACACGTGGACGAAACTCATTTGCACAAAGGATGAAGTTCCTGATATAATCATCGAGTTTGTTGTTGCGTCCCAAACTCTTCACCAACAGAAGGTTCGGATTATCAGAACAGACAACGGAACTGAGTTTAAAAACAAGAAGCTCAGTGATTTCTATGCCACTCAGGGCATCACTCAGCAGTTCTCAGCTGTGAAGACACCTGAACAGAATGGTGTCGTTGAGCGCAAAAACAGGACACTAGTTGAAGCTGCCAGGACTCTTCTCATCCAATCCGGACTTCCTCATTCTCTTTGGGGCGAAGCTATTCAAACGGCTTGCTACACACAGAACCGGGCTTCCATCCACAAGAGATTCAACCGCACCCCATACGAGATGCTGAATAACCGACGTATCCCGATATATCTTATCTGAGGGTCTTCGGTTGCCGATGTTTTGTGGCCAATGATCGCCAACATCTTGGGAAGCTTGATCCAAAAGCAATTGAAGGCATCTTTGTTGGATACTCACTGAACTCGAAGGCATACAGAGTCTATCTTAAGGAGAAACGGTCAGTAATAGAAAGCACGAATGTCAATTTTGACGAAAGCGAAGGCGATCTTATAGCTTCTGGCCATATCAGTCCAGAACCAGGTCTTCTACAGACGTTGACAAAAGGTCAATCTTCAACGGCGGGAACTTCCTCATCTGAGGGCAATTGTGGGGAACTGGATCTCGATCTACTCTTCGAGTATTTTTACCCAGTTCACAAGACTCCCGTCGCCACCACTCAACCTACCGCTGCACCCACTCCACCTACACCACCAGCTACCGGCAATAACGTCGTCCCTCCAACCATGGATACACTTAATCTCAACGAAGACGACGTACTACCCAACCCTGGGAACATTGCTGATCCTGATGCTGAATCTTCTCAGTCTACTACAATCGAGATCTCTTCTTCGGACACCGGACCCCAATCCCATGAACCTCCAACCGATACAAATGTGGCCAGCTCCTCTCAGACCAATGTACCCCTCTGGGCTCGCTCACATCCTACAGATCAGATTATTGGGGATCCCACATCTGGTGTTTCAACACGTTCGGCTACGATGAATGAAAGCTTGTTTGCTTGCTATCTCAGTCAAGTCGAACCATCACGAGTAGCTGAAGCTCTCAACGATCCTGATTGGCTGATTGCAATGCAGGAGGAAATAAATCAGTTTGAACGTTTACAAGTTTGGGAACTCGTACCACGACCACACAATAGATCCATTATCGGCACAAAATGGATTTTCAAAAACAAAAATGATGAAGACGGTGTTGTTATTCGCAATAAAGCAAGACTAGTGGCTAAGGGGTATAACCAACAAGAGGGCATCGACTACGATGAAACTTTTGCCCCTGTCGCCAGGATCGAAGCAATACGAATGTTTCTTGCCTTTGCTGCTCACAAGAACTTCAAAGTCTACCAAATGGACGTGAAGACTGCATTTCTGAATGGATTTCTCAAAGAAGAAGTGTACGTTGACCAACCTGAAGGGTTCTTGAGCGAAGAGTTTCCTCATCACGTATATCGACTCTACAAGGCTCTCTACGGACTAAAACAGGCTCCCCGAGCTTGGTATGACGTCCTTTCAGATTTCCTCGTTCAGTCTGGATTCAGGAAAGGATCTCTGGATACAACTCTCTTCACCAAGCGGAGTGGCCCGGACATCATGATCGTACAGATATATGTCGATGACATCATTTTCGGATCAACTAAACCACAACTATGTGAAGAGTTCGCAGAACTGATGAAGGAGAAGTTTGAAATGAGTATGATGGGCGAGCTGAATTTCTTCCTTGGTCTCCAAGTGAAGCAACTCCCCGACGGAATCTTCATCAACCAGTCCAAATACATCCATGACATCCTCGAGAAATATGGAATGAAGGATGCTAAGACTGCTGCAACACCTATGTCTCCCTCTGGCCGACCCGATGCGGACCCATCTGGTGCTCCTGTTGATCAAACCATCTATCGCGGGATAATAGGATCTCTTCTGTACCTCACTGCTAGTCGACCAGATATCGTTCTCTCGACAGGAATCTGCGCTCGTTTCAGGCAACACCAAAAGAATCCCACCTCACTGCTGTCAAAAGGATTCTCCGCTATCTCAAAGGAACACCCAATCTGGGCTTGTGGTACCCCACTCAATCGGACATCAAGCTGGTTGGATTCTCTGACTCGGATTATGCTGGATGCAAAATGGATCGGAAAAGCACCTCTGGAGCTGCACACTTCTTGGGCGGTAAACTCGTAAGTTGGTCGTCTCGAAAACAAAACTGTGTCTCAACTTCGTCAACGGAGGCAGAATATGTCGCCGCTGCTAGTTGTTGTTCACAGCTTTTGTGGATGAGAACCCAACTACGAGATTTTAATATTCATGTCGATAAAATTCCCATTTATTGTGACTCAAAGAGTGCGATAGCAATGACGAGTAATCCGGTACATCACTCTAGAACAAAACACATAGATATTCGTCACCACTTCATCAAAGAACATGTAGAACAAGGGACAATTGAATTGCACTACGTCACAACCGAAGATCAACTGGCCGACATTTTCACAAAACCGTTGGATGTCAAACGATTCCAACACCTAGTGACTATGTTGGGCATGTTGAATATTCAGTTGTGATCAATCATCTCTACATGAACTTTGATTAAGTGTACATACTTCCTTTCCACTTCACTCCATTATCTATGTGTCTTCTGAATTTTCATGTGTCTTCTGGATTATATCTGTTGAGGGGGAGCTTTTCGATTAAGGGGGAGTGTCTGAAATTTCATCATCTAAAACGGGAATTTTTCGATTAAGGGGGAGCGTCTGATTTTTCTAAAAGAAATTTTTTTTAAGGGGGAGCTTCTGATTATTCCATTACTTAAAAAGGAAAGCTTTAGATTAAGGGGGAGTTTCTGATTATACCTTTATAAAAATAATAATTTTTTTTGGGGGTTGAAATTTTAAAAGTTTGGTCAAAATGAGCCAAAATTGGACTGATTAAAATGTTTTGGGTTGAATTCTAAAATTTCTGGTCAAAAATGGTCAAAATTGGTCCAATTGAAGCCCATGAATTTCGGCCCGCGAAAGTCATATCTGACCAAGCCCATGAATTTCGGCCCATTCTCACAAAATTCGCATGAACAGTGACTATAACCTCTAAAACCCCAAAACCCTTAACGTTTTTCACTATTCCAAAAAATCCCGAGAAAATTTAAAAAATTCGCAACCCCTCTTTCAAAAAAATTCGCAACTCCTCAGATCGTCGTTGTCGTCAAAATCTGCATTCAATCTTCGTTTCCTGCTAACTCAATCATCGCAATTCAGCTTTTCGGTATGAATACACTTTAAATAACCCAATTTTTGTTCAAGTTTACCCTGTTTTGCCCATTTTATTTAAATCTGTTAGGTTAGGGTTTAAATTTTCTCGGCTCTGAATCAAATGCATGCTTCGTTCTTTATGTTTAATATCCCCAAATATGCATTGCCCATTCAATTACGAGTCGATTGAGCCCAGAATACAGCATTTTGGTTGAGATTTGAGTAGACCTAGGGCTAAAATATATTACGTCGCTTCACTGTTTTTCAACTGTGTTCTTCACCGCGAAACTTTCTCAGATAAAGTGCTTTAAATTGTTAAATTTTCGCTGCTACAGTACCATAAGCCCCGCGAATCTTTTTTTAATCACCGAGAAATTTTCTTAAAGTGCTTTAAATTGTTAAATTCGCTGCTACAGTGAGATAAGCCCGCGAAATTTTCATTTTTACCCGAGAAAATTCTTGCACTACTGAGAGTGTAGCCCCGCGAAATTTTAAAACTCTTGCACTACAGTGAGTGTAGCCCGCGAAATTTTTAATGTACCCGAGAAAAATTCTGCGCTACAGTGAGTGTCGCCCCGCGAAATTTTATCTGAGAAACTTTAGTATGAGAATTTACCTTTGTTAAAACCTCGCTGCTACAGCACGTGAAGTCCCGCGAAAATTTCATTCACTTCACTTCATAATCCAAATTTTCGCATCTCCATTTTTCTCGCATCCACAGTGAACCAAAATTTTCTCAATCCACAAAGAGGTTTCAACCCGCGAAAATTTCACTTTCTCGCACCTACAATGAACAAAAATTTTCTCAATCCACAAAGATGTTTCAACCCGCGAAAATTTCATAAACTCGCCTCTACAGTGAACAAGATTTTTCTCAATCCACAATGATTTTTCAACCCGCGAAAATCTCATATAGTCGCATCTACAGTGAACAAAATTTTCTCAATCAACTAAATTTTTCTACCGGCGAAAATTTTATATGCTCGCATCCACAGTGAACAAAGATTTTCTCATTACATGCGAGACTTTGAAATTTTGAAAGTATAGCTGAGTGCGAAATTTGAAACTTGAGAAAAATTCTTAACGTGCGAGATTTGTGTGACTAAGTGCGATTTTTCTTAACTTGAGAAAATTTCTATGTAAGATAAGTTGCGATTTTTTCCTTCTTTCACTGCATGCGAAAAATTGTTACAATGTGCAAGACCTCTTAACTTGCGAAAATTTTCATACTTGCACAAAATGCGAAAATTTTCAAATTTCAAATCTTAACAACTATGTCAAAGGGACCCTAAATTAGCTTAAATGTGAATTTTTCTTATGTATAATTTTGGGCAATTCTATGTCTAAGTTCTATCATTCTCTTGACTTAGACCTCAATAATCATCTTATAAATATTGTCAAGCACAGAAATGACGGACAAAGACCAGAATACACTCGAGGCACTTGAGGCAGCTGCAATCCAAAGAGAGGTCGCTCGTATCGAACTCCACGCACATACCTATGTCCCACCACCGGAGGAGATCTTTCCACTAAGTCAATGGGCGGCCCTGGTTCCCAACAACTACAAAGTGGATTTGGACAGTTTTCGGTGCGATGCCCCTGTAATTATAGAGATTCTAAAGGACACCCACTTCGCCACGCCCTCACACATGGCGAACCAGAAGCTCAGGTGTACCTTCAACAATTCTGGCACACGCTGCAGATAGCTGGACCACTACACCTCGCCAAGCGCCTATCCGCTCAAATCGATCAAGAAACGGTCGTCCTCACTCCCAAAATACTCCAAGAAGTTCTTCAACTCCCGGTGTACTCACCCTACGATCCACCACCAACACACGACCAACTCATTGACGACATCGACAGACTGGGCTATCAACCAGATACCAAGAAGAAGAAAGGCCCACTGGTCCTCAGTGAAGTCACCACCCGCAATCTACCACAGCCCTGGCGGACACTGTACCTGCTGGTGAATAAGTGCATGTCAGGAAAGCATGCTGGTCAGGACCGCGGAAACATCCAAATTCTCACAATCATGACCGGCATAGCTCACAACCGCAAGTACAACTACGCCGACATCATCTGGGTGGACCTAGTCTCGATGATCCAGCGACGCGACCGGGAAGTCGTTAAGGGAGTCACGAACCGGTTCGTCCCATACATGCGATGGCTCCCAGCGGTGATCAAGCACTTCCGCCTACACTCAACCAACATCCGCATCCGTCCTGCAGCGGAACATTTCCAAATACCAACTGTCGAGAAGTTCGCCAAGAAGAACACTCCGGCGAAGGATCGACATGCCATGATCATTCCGGACGAAGTGCTCGCCTATGCAGATCAGACAAATCCGCACGTCCGCGAATACCGTGCCGCAACCGCAACATTCCGCGAGAGCCCCCGACCTCTCTCCACTGTCCCTATGGCGCAGATCAACCCCACTGCTCCTACCCCCGGGACTAGCCACACCCCCCCCCGCCACCTCCAAAAAGTCTTCAGGTCGCGCCGCATCCTCCTCCACCCGCGCTCCGAAAAAACGGTCGCGTGAGGATGACGTAAGCCGCCCCAAGGAGCGTCGATCGAAACAAAAACACGATCGACCTCCTCCGCCACAAATAAGCCGAGCAGAACCAATAGGTACAGGAGGTGATGTGTTCACCTCCCGAGTAGAAGTCGTGGCATCTGGCTCAACCACGCAAACAACCCCACCAATCCACTTATCTTCCTCTCTACAGGAAGTTATTTCATTCCACGAGGAGCCACGTATACCATCGACACCCCACTTGGAGGTGATCGATGTTGAAACAAGCAGTCCCTCGCCTCAGACTGCATCCTCTTCATGCACATCGAGTCTAGTGCCCTCACTCCCCATAATTCCTTACGTTTCTAGGACACATACACCTTCTACCGCACTACAGAGTCTTCGTGATTCTGTCAGAACGCTCGGTGAAGTCTCTGTGACTGAGAGCGGAAGACCTAGCACGGCCAACATCACAACAACCGTGAGCCTAGGCCATCAGTCGATTGAGTCTGTCTCATCGATGATGTCAACGGGAAGTCTGCGTGACCCCGTCTTTTCCAGTCCTGTGCAAACGGGCGGCCGCTCGGCGATATTCACCGAGTCGGTGTCAGTTGGAGTTCTTCGTGACTCCAACTTGTTAGATTTACCCCATTTCGTCACCGAGACCGCGCTAGAGACACGCCTTCAAGAGTTTGCAAAGACTCTTGAGGCGTCGATCTTGGATAAAGTCTACGCGCGTCTCGAAGCGTCCACGGTCGACAAAGGCAAAGGTGTGGCCCCGGAGACGCCACCACCAAAGCAATATGAGGACGCAGATGCTCTTCTCTCCTCCATCTCTGCCAAGGAGCTCTTCTACATCCTCCGAGCTCGCTTCGAATCGATGATGGAACCTGACGAGGAAGAACAGGAGAAGAAGCGCATCATGACACAACCACTGTCTTGCCGTACTCAAGGCGAGACCAGCAGGACCAGGCGCGACGATCAAGATGATGATCAAGATCGCCGCGAGGGGGAGACAAACAGGCAGCTGATCTCACAAGGATTCACACAATTGACGCCGCCCTCCTCCTCTGGACCTAAAACGACGCCCGCACCAGAAACCTCACAACCCACTAGCCATAAATCCCATCCCATCAACCCCGAGTCACCAGCCAAATCACCCTCACCGACACCAATCACCGTCTCCGAGACTCTAATCGTCACATCGACGTTAGAGACCACCTCCATACCATCTCCACCCACCTCGGAACCTCTAGCTGTCACATCGACGTTAGAGGCCACCACCACATCCACACCACTCGTCACCCAAATCATCCTTGCCAAAACCATCACCTCAACCGAACCACCAGAATCTCCACCAATTCCATCCCCACAATCCACTAACTCCTCCGACGTTACACCCTCGCCACAACACAGCCATACCCCTCTCAACATCGATCCCAACCTGGCTTCCGAGGATGTCTACTGCGCTCAGAACGAGATCGAAGCCTACATCTTCAACGATGAATGGCTATACACGCCGCGCCGATGCAGTAGCAGCTAGGAAGTTGGTGGAAAATGCTCGACATCTGCTCATGGAGGCCTCACTTACGCTGATCAACACCGCAGACGACGAGAACGGAGAGGAATACGACGCTGAACCAGCCGAGCTCGAGAACATCCTGCAATTCCAAGCGCAGCAAACTGAGGCCCCTGCTGCTCAGACGAATGTGCCCACGGTGGATATACCGGAAGCACCGTGGGAAAACAAAAAGATAACCGCGCCGTTTCAAGAAGAGATCAGGAAGAGGATCTGGCGGCGCAAGGAGCAGATCATCACAACCTTCGACGAGTATGAGCTGATGAACATCCAGAATTGGAGCGAGAAAAAGAAGCAGCTCTATCGATGGAGCCTTCTTTGCAACAAATGCACAAAGAGGACGCTATCCGATGAGGAAAACATCGCTCAAGAAATGAGTCGAGCCCCCATCTGCAAAGTCACTGACCTCCGCCACGAGTCAAAAGGACCTGTCCACTACCCAGTCTTCACAGTAATGAGGCAGGATGAGAGCTACAGTGAAGTCAGTGAGGCGGACTTCAAGTTTCTGCGCCTGGGTGACCTATACAGCATGCTGGAATCCCTGAAACAGTTCAGACTCGTCCTCAGGAGCTCTGGACATCTCGTACGTGCTGAGCCGGTCACCATGGGATATGTGGCTATCAAGCGCCACATGCTCCGACAGGTCAGATTCTACGCCACCCACGATCTGCAGATGGCGGTGGAACACAACCTGAAGAAGGTGAATCTGACTCGCCCATCTTTCAAGAACGCGGACGACTACCGAGAAGGCGATGTGATCGACGGAGATGATCCGGCGGTCGCCTACTCGAACTACAAGGAAAAGATGAGGCTGCTGCGCTGCTCCGAAGTGGCAAAGTTCTCGGATGGTACACTCACCATCATCCAAGACAAACTAATGAAGATATGCCGCATCCTTTCGGAAGAAGATCCTCTCTGCCGATCCAAGTTCGCGAAGCTCATTGACGCTATAGCCGATCGAATGGTACTTCGAAGGAATCTCCGCGCCTTCGAGTTCAAGCTAGGGCTTCGCGAAACACTCACACGCTAATCCACCATCCCAACGCCCAAGATTCAAGACTCCCAACAATTGACACAAAGGGGGAGATTGTTAGGATATTTAATTAGTTGTGTCAATAGTTTAAGTCTTGGAATTAATTATGTAATTATCTTTAGCTTGGGCTTTGGACTAGATTGTAATTATTTAGTGATTGGGCCTTAATATACCTAGGGTTAATGTGGTATATAAGGTTTTACCAACTCACTTTGAAAGGTAATCAAAGATCAAAAAGCTAAAATTCGTTTTCACACACTACACACACTACAAGGTGAGAAATTCTCCCTTTTCATTCCATTCCATTCCATCTAGCTTCTTTGATTCCTTGTTTGGTGCATTTCGGGACCAACAGAGTTTCCAAAACCTTAAGATAATGGTAGGAATTATTTGTAGTGCCCTCTAATTGTTTAAGTCTTGGGTCTATATTTCTTATTTATGGATTGTATTGGGGAGACAATTTGTATTTAGTAGAAGTTTTGTACTTCGGTTTTAATATACCAATTAAATGTGGTATATAAAGCCCATAATTACCCTTGTTAGGGTTTATCAAAAGAATTTGTCTTTGAAGCCGCTCTTGTTAAACACACACACGAACACACACTAAAAGGTGCTTCATACGCTTTAATCTTTCTAATAATCTTTTGATCTTTGTTTGGTAATAAGAGGACCAACAAGTGGTATCGAAGCCAAACATGGATCGATCTTAATGATTTGAATCAAGTTTCGTTCGATTCCGACAAAGACTTGAAAGAATAATCGCCCAAAAAATTCGATTTTTCGGGAGTTTTTGGATGTTTTAAATCGTTTTTAACTGCACGTTGGTGAGAAAAATCATCAATGAGAGTATTTCTGTTCTTTTACATCGGTTTCAGTCAAGTATGAGTTGGATTTGAACCAAAAAAAAATCAAGTCAGAAATTCTTTTATGGGTCTGTTCTTCACTTTCGGGTAAAATTATCACACAGCTTTTCACAATTTGAAGGATTCGACGGAAATGTTTTGATTTTGCATGGAATCGCCCGATTGAAGCCTCAACGAATTTCAGTCTCCAAGACTAAATCGCCCGACCTCCTTTCCTATAAGAGAAAATCGTTTGATTTCATAAAATCGCCCCAGTACACTGTAGCCAACACGAATTTGCTTCAAATCAACAAGCATCAATTTTAGGCAAGTCGCCCGATTGGCAAAACGCCCGATTGAAACTCGATCGATTTCGCTTCAATCGCCGATTTATTGGTTTTTTCCTTAACTGTAAATCGCCCGATTTGAGTTTCTTAGTTTTGAACCCATCGATTTCTCCTTTGAACCAAAAGTCGACCGAATCAAGTTTATTAAACTTCAATCGCCCGAAAGCATCTATCGCCCGATTTCAGCCCTGATTCACCCGATTAAATTTAAACTTCAGACGCCCGATTTCAGTATTTGATTTATCCGATCAATTCAAAACTTAAATCATCCGATTATTCGTTCTCTTAACTAGAGTCGCCCAAACTTGAAATTACTTAATCCAAGTTTATTTTTTTTCTTTTTTTACTTCATCTTAGACTTGGAACACGTGAACTTTTACAAAATATCTTTACCTTTCAAATTTGGCTATGATTGTACTCACAGATCGCATCCACCTAACGATCAATATTAAACAATAGATGGACTCCTTACCTGTGGGAAGCGATGTTCGTGTACCAGCTCTGAGACGTGGTGACTTTGGAGTCTAGAGAAGCATATTTCTCAACTTTCTTGAAATAGATAACGGCGAGGACATCATCGAGTCTCTTGAGAAAGGACCAATAGAAAAATGGGTCACAATTCGTGGTGATGATAAAGTCAGTCTAGCAGTTCAAGAAGGCAGAATGCTCAAATCTCCTGCACAATACATTGATGCAGAAAAGAAACGAGCTAAAGCAGACCTTCTGCCAAGAAATTATCTGATGCAAGCTTTACCTAATAACATACTGATCCAAGTCGATTGCTTTCCAACCGCTAAACCAATATGGGATGACGTCGCAAAATTAATGCAAGGAACAGGGAGTGGATTAAGGGCCAAGAAAGCCAATACTCTAGCAGCATACGATTCCTTCAAGGCTAAGCCCGATGAACAAATTGGAGAAAAGGTTCCTCGTGAACGAACTAAGAAAGATAAGCATCATAAAAACAAACATGTAACTCAATGTCAAATTGCTCACCTCACTACATCTAGAATGTTACAGTGTCACTACACACTTCAGACTTAACAAAGACCTCGATCAGATTGACATTCACAGCGTTTACGAAAGTCTGGAACAACCATGTTCGTGAAGCAATCGGAGATCAGAAGGGTAAGGCAGTCATTGATAGCATTGGTCTAGTAACAGATACCACTCTTGAGAAAAGCACAAAAGCTGCAAAGAATAAGTCTGCTAAATCTTCCAGTCCTTTAGACAGTGAAGATTCTGGATCAGAATCAGACGCCGAATTCAAAGACTTCGAGAAGCATCTGGCTTATGTAACGAAAAGAATCGCAAAACAGTACTTCAAAAAGCCATCATCATCCGCCAATCGACAAAGGGTCTCGTCAAGTTCCAAGCAACCACCAAAACCTTTTCAACAGCCCGACACTAGGAGCGACTCTGAGCCTAGCAAATGTTTCAATTGTGGAAAGACTAGGCACTTTGCTAGAGACTGCTACCTTCCCAAAGATTAAGAGTACTACACCAGAAAACATCAGTTGCTCCAACAGAAGAAATCTGGAGTTGCATTGATGGCTGAATAGGACCACTGGCAAGACACGTCTGAAAGTGAGTCAGAGAAGGTAGCCCTGATGGCTCTGGTGGAAGAAAGTGGCTCTGAGCAGAAGGATCTGGAAGCTAATGCTAGTGAAGAGGACAAGGAGCTGTCTTCAGGAAAGGAGGTAGAATCTCTAACCATAGACTGCATTCATAACTTCAAGAAAAATATTTGATACTTCAAAATGAACATAAGTATTTCAGGTCAACAAAAGTGAAATTAGCTGATACATTAGATGTTCTATAAACAACACGTGAAGAAGTAAGTATATTAGAAACTAGCTTAGCTGACTCAGAGCCAACTTAGCTGAATCTGAATCAAAAGTCAATGACTTACAAGCATGTTTTGACAATAATTATGCATGTCTAATTAAGCAACTACGAGATTATAGCAATATAGATTGTCTGCTAGAAGTAGCACAGTCGAAAATTGATACCCGTGACTTAGAAATAGAAGGTTTGAAAACACAGGTTAGGGAGCTATAGGCCAAATGGACAACGAGCGAAGACGAGCAATTTAATAAAACATGCGAATTCGAGAGTTTAAGCAAAGAGCATGTAAAATTATATGCTAAGATTAAGAAGCTAGAGGACCTACTTACTAAGAGAGGACAAACAGATATAACAATTTTTTTGAATTAACCTAGAGACGTAGAATTTTATGAGCCACGTGAAGAATTAGGTTTCAATGCAGACTCTATCCCAATCCTGAAGAAACCCCTACCTCTGTATGACATTAGTTTCCCAGGATTAAATATGCCTAGTCTTATGCCTTTAATGAGCTCATCTGCACTTGATGTGTTGGAAAAGAATAAGAGAAATAGAGAGGACTTGGCCGAAATCCCGCTTGACTATGAGGAACTAAAAAATAGTTATAGGACAAGGGAAGTACCTTTATCTGATGACTGTTTTCCTATTTATACACCCTCTTCTAAAGAAGTAAGTGTCGAAAAGCGAAAAACCTCTAATGCATATATACCAGCAGTAATCAGAGAAATATCTGACTTGCGATCAAATCTAGAGTCAGAAAGTATAACTTCTCAGTTAGAGAATGAAATACTGCGTAGCATAATTTTCTCACTAAAGAAACAAATCGACACTAGCAAAACTACGGCCTCAACTCTAGAGTCAGAGGGGATAGCTTTTCAAGTAGAGAATGAAGTTCTATCAAGTATAATTTCCAGACTCGAGAATCAAATCGACATCAGCATAGCTTCGGCCTCTGTGCAAACCACTTTAGTCAAATCTCAACTATCCATCCCTACCAATATTAGAATAAAGAAAGCAGATTGCATCTGGCAAATCCAAGCTTACTAACTCATCCTTGCATGTGCTCACAGGCAGTTCTCTAAATAAGAAAGGGAAGAAGAAAGCCACAGGAGACAGTCTACCAAAGAACGATGTCGCTTACTCCCCTAGAAAGAAGCAGCCCGTTGATTTTGAAGCGTCTAGTTCTAATATTTGTAACAGGCGTCAAGTGTGTGCTAATAATTATCCTGTTGAACCTCCATCTATTATTCTTAAGCCTGTAACAAGTACTAAGCATCGTAACTTCTATTCCAGCTATATTGATGCTCTTATCCTGAATGCTCAATACCAATCAGCAAAAGCCAAAATGACTAAGGGAACATCACCACCTTCTCTTAAGTCAGGATTCAAACCTAACAAAAGGACAAGTTGACAAAACTAAGTCCCATAAAACTGAAACGAAAGCCAAAGCTATAGGAATGCGTAGCATATGGGTTACAAAACAAGAACTTAGAGCATGGACAAATCTATGTCATCCTCTATGAATTAGGTAGATCTGGGTCCCTAAGCAACCATCTAGAGTCATAAATAAATCTAGCGCTGACCTTAGAAATAGACCCGTAAGAAAGGAAATACGTAGACTATAAAACTAACAAGGGATGACCCGTCCTTAACTTGGTACCTAAATCCCATTAATTCGTTTTGCAGGTCCGTCATGTGTGGATACTTGATTCTGGTTGCTCTACACACATGATTGGAAGAAAAGAGCTATTGACAACTACACCGAACGCTTCGGTGGAAATGTGCGCTTTGAGAACAATCACACAGCCCCTATCTTAGGACATGGCGACCTAATTCATGACAACCTAACAATCAAGGAGGTTTCATGCGTCGAGGGTCTCGGTCACAATCTCTTCAGCATCGGTCAATTCTGCGACAGACAACTAAAGGTTCAATTTCATGCTGAAGGTTGCAGTATTACTAATGAATGTGGTCGAGAGCTTCTAACTGGAACAAGGAAGACAAACCTCTTGTTGGTCCCGATTGCGCCAAACAAGGAATCAAAGAGGCTTTGATGGAATGACAAAAGGGAGAGGATCTCACCTTCAAGTGTGTGTATTGTGTGAAAAATGGGTTTAGCCTTTTGATCTTTGATTACCTTTAAAATTGTGTTGGTAAAACCTTATATACCACATCAACCCTAGGTATATTAAGGCCCAAACACTAGAGATTAGCTAATTACATTCTAGTCCAAAGCCCAAGCTAAAAGGATAATTACAAATATAACCCAAGACTTAAACTATTGACACAATCTATAAATATCCTAACAATCTCCCCCATTGTGTCAATCGTTGGGAGTCTTGGATCTTGGGCGTTTGTAGTGGGGGATTAGCGTGTGAGTGTTTCGCGAAGTCCAAGCTTGAACTCAAAGGCGCGGAGATTCCTTCGAAGGACCATTCGATCAGCTATAGCGTCAATGAACTTCGCGAACTTGGATCGACAAAGTGGATCTTCTTCCGAAAGGATGCGGCAAATGCTCATGAGTTTGTCTTGGATGATGGTGAGTGTCCCATTCGAGAACTTTGCCACTTCAGAGCAGCGCAGCAGCCTCATCTTTCCCTTGTAGTTCGAGTAGGCGACCGCCGGATCATCTCCGTCGATCACATCGCCTTCTCGGTACTCGTCCGCGTTCTTGAAAGATGGGTGAGTCAGGTTCACCTTCTTCAGGTTGTGCTCCACTGCCATCTGCAGATCGTGGGTGGCGAAGAATCTGACCTGTCGGAGCATGTGGCGCTTGAGAGCTACGTAGCCCATAGTGACCGGTTCAGCTCGTACGAGATGTCCAGAACTTCTGAGGACGAGTCTGAACTGCTTCAAGGATTCCAGCATGTTGTACAGATCACCCAGGCGCAAAAATTTGAATTCCACCTCGCTTACTTCACAGTAGCTCTCATCCTGCCTCATCACCGTGAACACTGGATAGTGGACACGTCCTTTCGACTCTTGGCGGAGGTCAGTGACTTTGCAGATGGGGGCCCGATTCATCTCCAGAGAAGGCTCCACTGGATAGTCTGAACTGCGTCCTCTTTGTGCATTTATGGCAAAGAAGGCTCTATCGATAGAGTTTCTTCTTTTCCTCGCTCCAATTTTGGATGTTCATCAGCTCGTATTCATCGAAGGTCGTGATGATTTGCTCCTTGCGCCGCCAGATCCTCTTCCTGATCTCTTCTTGGAATGGCGCGGTGATCTTTTTGTTTTCCCACGGTGCTTCCGGTATATCCGCCGTGGGCACATCCGGTTGAGCAGCAGGAGCCTCCGCTTGCTGCGCTTGAAACTGTAGGATGTTCTCGAGCTCGGCAGGTTCAGCGTCGTACTCCTCTCCGTTCTCGTTGTCTGCAGTGTTGATCAATGTAAGCGAAGCTTCCTTTAGCAGACGTCGAGCATTTTCCACCAACTTCCTGGCTGCTACTGCATCGGCGGGTGTGTACAGCCATTCATCGTTAAAGATGTAGGCCTCGATCTCGTTCTGTGCGTAGTAGACGTCTTCGGTAGCCACGTTGGAATTGGTATTGAGAGGGGTATGGCTGTGTGGTGGCGAGGGTGTTGCGTCGGAGGAGTTTGTGGATTGTGGGGATGGTTGTGGTGGAGATTCTGGTGGCTCGGTTGTGGTGATGATTTTGGCTAGGATGATTTGGGTGTCGGGTGGTGTAGATGTGGTGGTGGCCTCTAACGTCGATGTGACAGTTAGAGTTTCGGAGACGGTAGTGTGTTGTGGTGAGGGTGATTTGGCTAGTGACTCGAGGTTAATAGGGTGGGATTTTTGGCTAGTGGGGTGTGAGGTTTCTGTTGCGGGCGTTGTTTCAGGTGCAGAGGAGGAAGGCGGCGTCGATTGTACGGGTCCTTGAGTTTGTAAGGTTTGCTGCCTATTCTCCGCCTCGCGCTGATCTTGATCATCGTCTTGATCGTCGCGCCTGATCCCGCTAGACTCGCCTTGAGTTCGGCAAGTTATTGGTTGGGTCATAATCTTCTCCATTTGCTGTTCCTCCTCGTCGAGTTCCGACATTGTCTCGAATCTTGCTCGTAGGATGTAGAAGAGCTCTTTGGCGGATATGGAGGAGAGAACAGCTTCTGCGTCCACATTTTGAGTTGGTGGTAGCGTCTCCGGGGCCACACCTTTGCCTTTGTCGATGGTGATGCATCCAGACGCGCATAGACTTGATCGAGGATGGACGCCTCAAGAGTCTTTGCTAACTCTTGAAGACGAGTCTCTAGCGCGGTCTCGGTGACGAACTGGGGTAAATTTAACAAGTTGGAATCACGAAGAAATCCAACTGACACCGAATTGGAGAAGATTGCCGATCGGCCGCCCGTTTGCACAGGACGGGAAAAGACGGGGTCACTAAGACTTCCCGTTGGCATCATTGATGAGACAGACTCAAACGAATGATGGCCTAGGCTCACGGTTGTTGTGATGTTGGCCGTGCTAGGTCTTCCGCTCTCAGTCACAGAGACATCACCGAGCGTTCTGACAGAATCACGAAGACTCTGTAGTGCGGTAAAAGGTGTATGTGTCCTAGAAACGTATGAAATTATGGGGAGTGAGGGCACTAGACTCGAAGTGATTGAAGAGGATGCAGTCTGAGGCGAAGGACTGCTTGTTTCAACATCGACTATCTCCAAGTGGGATGTCGATGGTATACGTGGCTCCTCGTGGAATGAAACATCTTCCTGTAGAGAGGAAGATAAGTGGATTGGCGGGGTCGTTTGCGTGGTTGAGCCAAATGCCACGTCTTCTACTCGGGAGGTGAACACATCACCTCCTGTACCTATGAGTTGGGCTCGGCTTGTCTGTGACTGAGGAGGTCAATCGTGTTTTTGTTTCGATCGACGCTCCGTGGTGCGGCTTACGTCATCCTCACGCAACCGTTTTTTCGGTTCGCGGGTGGAAGAGGATGTGGCGCGAACCGATGACTTTTTAGAAGTGGTGGTGGGGTTTTGGCTAGTCCCGGGGTTAGGAGCAGAGGGGTTGATCTGCTCCGTAGGGACAATGGATAGTGGCCGGGGGCTTTCGCGGAATGAAGCGGTGGAGGCGCGATAGGCTTGAACATGTGGGTTTGTTGGGTCGGCATAAGCGAGAACTTCGTCTGGGATGATCATGGCGTGATGATCTTTGGCCGGAGTATTTTTCTTGGCGAACTTCTCGACAGTAGGAATGACGAAGTGCTCACTCGTCGGGCGGACGCGGATGCTAGTGGAGAAGATGCGGAAGTGTTTGATGATTGCTGGGAGCCACCGCATGTAAGGGACGAAGCGGTTTGTGACTCCCTTGGTAATTTCCCGGTCGCGAAGCTGGACCATGGAGACGAGATCCATCCAGATGATCTCGGCGTAGTTGTACTTGCGGTTGTGTGCGATGCCGGTTAGGATAGTGAGGATTTGGTGGTTCCCGCGGTCTTGACCAGCATGCTTTCCTGACATGCATTTGTTCAGCAGTAGGTACAGTGTTCTCCAGGGTTGTGGTAGATTTCGTGTGGTGACTTCAATGAGGACAAGTGGGCCCTGCTTCTTCTTGTTTTCTGGTTGATAGCCCAATCTGTCTATATCTTCAATAAGTTGTTCGTGCGTCGGTAGTGGGTCGTAGGGTGAGTAGATAGGAAGTTGAAGTACTTCTTGGATAATCTTGCGGGTGAGGATTACTGTTTCTTGATCGATTTATGCGGACATTGTTTTGGCGAGGTGGTGTGGTCCAACGAGCTGCAATGTGTGCCAGAACTGTTGAAGATAGACTTGCGCTTCTGGCTCGCCATGAGTGAGGGCATGTCTGAGGGGATGCCCTTTGAGGATTTCTATGATGATGGGGGCGTCGCATCTGAAGTTGTCCAAGTCTACCATATGGTTGTTTGGAATCAAGGTAGCCCATCGACTTGTTGGGAAGACCTGCTCGATCGGTGGAACATAGGTTAGAGTATTGAGCTCGATGCGAGCGATGTCCCTTTGGAGTGCTGCTGCCTCAAGTGCTTCAAGTGTATCTTGATTTTTGCTAGTCATATCTGTGCTTGACAGTAATTTTAACATGATTAGTACGGACTAAGTTGCGAGAAGATGGATATACGTAATTTGTGGGTATGACAATAAAGTGAAACATACAAGTGCGCAAAATCATAAGGATATAAATAAAACTAACTAGCCGAAAAAAAATTTCCCATTTAGTGTAGAATTTCGCGTAGGAGATTTTTCGCAAGTTAAGACAATCAGCAATTTGTCCAAAATTTTCACATGTAATGAGAAAATTTGCAGATTATCGCACATATACAGGTCGAAAGTAATTTTCGCAGATATTGGAAAAATTCGCATGTAGTTAGATTTTCGCACGTAGTGAAAAATTTTCGCAGATTATGAGATGACACAAGTTATCAATGTTTTCGCATGCAACGGAAATTTCGCTGATTATCACATATAGACATGTCGAGAAAAAGTTTCGCATTTAGTTTAAAAATTCGCATGTAGTGGCAACTTTTCGCAAGTTATGGAATTTCACATGTTATCTAAAAATTTTCGCGGTTAAGCGGTGTGAAATTTTCTCAAGTGATATGAAGGTTGCACAGAGTAATAAATCTTTGAGGGAAATTTGCTTAAGTGGTAAAATTTCTCGGGTTGAAATTTCTCAGTTTGACAAGTGAAAAGAAATTCTCGGATTGTTAACTTTCTCAGGTTGAGAAAATTTCGTGATCCGCGAAAATACGATGCAAGCACGGGTTGAGAAATTGTTGAACCACTGTAGCTGCGAAGGAATTGATCAGCATGAATCCGAGAAAGATTTAAAGCATGTGATTTGAGAAATTTTTGTTACTGTAGTTGCGAAATGGTGATGGTGCGAAAACTGTAATATGAAGTGTGGTGTATGAAAATTTCGCGGGGCATTACATACTGTAGCAGCGAAAATTTTGACGTATGGAAACATTTTCTAGCATAAAACTTTCGCGGGATTTTATTCACTGTAGCCGTAAAATTTTCTTGGATAAAATTTCGCGGGGCCGTAGACAGTGTAGCAAGAAATTTCTCAAAGAAAATTCGCGGGACCTCGCTCACTGTAGCAGCGAAAATCTAATGTAAAAAAAAAAATTCTCGGGTAAAATTTTCTCAGGATTTTACTTACTGTAGAAGGAATTTCTCGGAAAATAAATTTTCGTGGAACCTTACTCACTGTAGCAGCGAAAATCTATTGTGAAAGTAATTTTTCCAGAAAATTTTCGCGGTGAAGAACACTGTGCGAAATCGTAAATGACGCTGTGATTTTTGCCTTAGACCTACTCAAATCTTAACCAAAATGCAATGAACTGGACTCAATCGACTCGAAATCGAACGGGAATTACATATTTGGGGGTTTTAAACACCTAAAACCTAACATGCGTCCTAATTCAAGCCGAGAAATAATATTAAACCTAGAAAAATTCAGCAAAAACGGGGCACAGACATGATTAAAACGAACTGAAATTGGTTTATTTAGGGTGTATTCATACCGAAAAGCTGATTTTGACAACGGAGAATGCAGGAAAACGGGTTTTGAGGGCAGATTTGATGACGACGATGACGGGAGAGGTTGAGAAATTTTTAAGTGTGGGGTGCGAAATTTTTGAATTTTTTCTCGGGAATTTGTAGGATTGTGAAAAAGAGTTAAGTGTTTTGGGGTTTTAGGGGTTTAGTGACTGTTCATGCGAAATTTTGAGTTAATGGGCCGAAATTCGTGGGCTTGGTCAAAATTGGGTCCAATCGGTGTTCAATTGGTCCAATTTTGACTCTGTTTTAACCAAGGAATTAAAATTTCAACCAAATTTTTTTTTTTTAAAAAAGGCATAATCAGAAACTCCCCCTTAACCTAAAACTTCCCTTTTTAAATTGAGAGAAAAATAACCAGAAACTCCCCCTTAATCGAAACCTCCCCCTTAAGAGACATAATTCAGAAGACACATAGAAAATGAGGCAAAGTGAAGATATATATATATATATATACTTTATCAAAATTCATGTTGAGTCAATTGATCACCACTGAAGATTCAACATGCCTAACATGGTCACAAGGTGTTGGAATCGTTTGACATCCAACGGTTTTGTGAAAATGTCGGCCAGTTGATCTTCGGTAGTGACGTAGTGCAATTCAATCGTTCCTTGTGCAATATGTTCTTTGATGAAGTGGTGTCGAATATCTATGTGTTTCGTTCTCGAGTGATGGACCGGGTTACTAGTCATCGCAATCGCACTTTTTGAGTCACAATAAATGGGAATTTTATCAACATGAAAATTAAAATCTCGTAGTTGGGTTCTCATCCACAAAAGCTGTGAACAGCAACTAGCGGCGGCGACATATTCTGCCTCCGTCGACGAAGTTGAGACACAGTTTTGTTTTCGAGAAGACCAACTCACGAGTTTACCGCCCAAGAAGTGTGCAGCTCCAGAGGTGCTTTTCCGGTCCATCTTGCATCCTGCGTAATCCGAGTCAGAGAATCCAACCAGTTTGAAGTTCGATTGAGTGGGGTACCACAGAACCAGATTGGGTGTTCCTTTGAGATAGCTGAGAATCCTTTTGACAGCAGTGAGATGGGATTCCTTAGGTGTAGCCTGAAAACGAGCACAGATTCCTGTTGAGAGAACGATATCCGGTCGACTAGCAGTAAGGTACAGAAGAGAGCCTATTATCCCACGATAGACGGTTTGGTCAACGGGAACACCAGATGGGTCCGCGTCGGGTCGGCCAGAGGGTGACATAGGTGTAGCAGCAGTCTTAGCATCCCTCATTCCATATTTCTCGAGGATGTCATGGATGTATTTGGACTGGTTGATGAAGATTCCGTGGGGGAGTTGCTTTACTTGAAGACCAAGAAAGAAATTCAGCTCGCCCATCATACTCATTTCGAATTTCTCTTTCATCAATTCTGCGAACTCTTCACACAGTTGTGGTTTAGTCGATCCAAAGATGATGTCATCAACATAAATCTGTACAATCATGATGTCCGGGCCTTCCGCTTGGTGAAGAGAGAGATCCTTTCTTGAACCCAGACTGAACAAGGAAGTCTGAAAGGACGTCATACCAAGCTCGTGCAGCCTGTTTTAGTCCGTAGAGGGCCTTGTAGAGTCGATATACGTGATGAGGAAACTCTTCGCTCAAGAACCCTTTAGGTTGGTCAACGTACACTTCTTCTTTGAGAAATCCATTCAGAAATGCGGTCTTCACGTCCATTTGGTAGACTTTGAAGTTCTTGTAAGCAGCAAAGGCAAGAAAAACTTGTATAGCTTCGATCCTGGCAACAGGGGCGAAAGTTTCATCGTAGTCGATGCCTTCTTGTTGGTTGTACCCCTTAGCCACAAGTCTTGCTTTATTGTGGATGACAACACCATCTTCATCCTTTTTGTTCTTGAAGATCCACTTTGTGCCGATAATGGATCTGTTGTGAGGGCGTGGCACGAGTTCCCAAACTTGTAAACGTTCAAACTGATTTATTTCCTCCTGCATTGCAATCAGCCAATCAGGATCGTTGAGAGCTTCAGCTACTCGTGATGGTTCTGCTTGACTGAGATAGCAAGCGAACAGACTTTCATTCATTTGTATCGATTGGAGGCTCATTAGATTGGGGTCCGGTGTCCGAGGAAGAGATCTCAACCGTAGTAGATTGAGAAGGTTCAGCATCAAGATCAGCAATGTTCCCAGGGTTGGGTAAAATGTCGTCTTCGTTGAGATTGAGATCATCCAAGTTTGGAGGGACGACATTATCGCCGATAGCTGGTGGTGTAGGTGGAGTGGGTGCAGCGGTAGTTTAAGTGGTGGCGTCGAGAGTCTTGGAGACTGGATAGAAGTACTCGAAGAGTAGATCTAGATCCAGTTCACAGAATTGCCCTCAGATGAGGAACTTCCTGTCGTTGAAAGTTGACCTTTTGTCAACGACTGTAGAAGACCTTGTTCTGGACTGATATGAGCAGAAGCCATGAGGTCTCCTTCGCTTTCGTCAAAGGTGACATTAGTGCTCTCTATCACTGATCGTTTCTCCCTAAGATATACTCTGTATGCCTTTGAGTTCAGCGAGTATCCAACAAAGATGCCTTCAAGTGCTTTTGGGTCAAGCTTCCCAATATGTTGGCGATCATTGGCCGCAAAACATCGGCAACCGAAGACCCTTAGATAAGAAATATCTGGGATACGACGGTTATTCAGCATCTCGTATGGGGTGCGGTTGAATCTCTTGTGGATGGAAGCCCGGTTCTGCGTGTAACAAGCCGTTTGAATAGCTTCTCCCCATAGAGAGTGAGGAAGGCCGGATTGGATGAGGAGAGTTCTAGCTGCTTCAACTAGTGTCCTATTCTTACGCTCAACGACACCATTCTGTTCCGGTGTCTTCACAGCTGAGAACTGCTGGGTGATGCCCTGAGTGACATAGAAATCACTGAGCTTCTTGTTCTTAAACTCAGTTCCATTGTCAGTTCTGATAATCCGAACCTTCTGTTGATGAAGAGTTTGGGACGTAACAACAAACTCGATGATTATATCAGGAACTTCATCCTTTGTGCGAACGAGTTTCGTCCACGTATAGCGTGAGTCGTCGACAATCACAAGAATATACCGTCTTCCGCTGAGTGTAGCCGTAGGCATTGGTCCACATAGATCCATGTGTAAGAGCTCAAGGATGAGCTTAGAGGACGGTGTTTCCTTGGAGATGTGAGACGATCGCTTCATCTTCCCCAATTCACAGGCAGAGCAGAGGTGCTCCTTATGATATGACAGTTGGGGTAGACCGTTGACGAGTTTATTCCGACGCAGTTTGTTGATAGTCTTGAAATTGAGGTGTGAGAGACGTCGGTGCCATAGATCGTTCAACTTGGGTGCAGCACGAGGGCAAATTGGTCGAGAGGTCGTAAGATTTAGTACGTAGAGGTGAGATGTGCGCGTTCCAGAAAGAAGAGATAGTCCCGAGGCATCTATAATGCTGCAGACGTCAGATTCGAAGAGAACCTTGTATCCTTTGTCGCAGAAACGCCCGATGCTAAAGAGATTGTAGCTCAAACCCTCGACGTAAGAGATGGCCTTAATCGTCAATTTGTCATGGACGAGATCACCAATTCCGAGGATTGGCGCCATTTGACTGTTTCCGAAGGAGACCCTTCCGAGATAGCGTTCGGAGAAGTTGCTCAACAGCTCCTTGTTCCCCGTCATGTGTGTGGAGCAACCCGAGTCTAGATACCACACATGACAGACCTGCAATCATCAACAATCGTTGGGTCCCCGTATACGGACGGGACCTTCTTGTGATACAAGTAAAATTTTCATGCGCTTAAAGGGAAAAATGGGGTCTATATCAGGTTGTGTTGGATCTAATTTAGATTTTCCTTTGTGATTTGTTTGAGGGGGCGGGATTATGGTTTTTCTAACCCATATTTGCCTAACTTGTGTTTGCATGTACGGTGCCTTATTCATGAATTGGCGTGGGAATTTTGGTTGTTGCTGACGTTCCTTTGTTTTAGTCGTCTTTTGCTTGCTAGCAGTAGGTGACTTTGTATTCAACGTCGGAAGGCGTTTTCGCTTAACCGTAGGCTTAGAGGTACTGGGTGAATGCAAAGGCATCGTGGGAGAGGTTCGCTTGCTTGGTCGGAGTGTTGCTTGTTCGTGTGCTTCATATTCATGAAAGCGTGGAAGAATAAAGTCATTGCAGCAACACATAGACATAAGTTTGGCAAAGGAAAGATAAGTTTTGGCAACATCATTGTCTACGTCCTTAAGAGATTGGGATTCAGTACATAAAGAGGAAAGACGAATGTAAGATGGTCGTTTCTTCTTGTCATCGAAGAGCGGGTTCTCCTTTATTTGAAACGAACTCCCTTCCAGAGACGTCGCACTCACATTCCCTGTATCCATAAGAATACGAGAGTTAGTGTTAGAACAAGCTTCAGCTTCAGGAGTCATCTTCGCCGTCCTCTTACATTTACATGTTCGAGAATCGGGTATTGGACTCGACGTAGAGGGTTTGTTCTTATTGTGACATTGCTCTAGGGTAGATATTCTGCTAAGTAGCTCATTTCGCTCCTTCGCGAAGGCTTTCCGCTCTAGTTCTAGGGTTCGTTCTAGTTCTGCTATGACCAGAAGTTTTTCTGGGATATATATGCGAGAAAGCGCTTCTTGGACAGCGAGTTCATGTTCTTTGGTTGGAAATAGAGTCTTGATGTCCTCAGATAGTGAAGATTTTTTAGTCTTATAGCCAGCATTCAATTCTGCGTAGTCATATGCGATTTCCGCCCAAAGTATGTTCTGCTCCCTCTTTTCTTCCGAAAGGACGACGGAGGAGGATCTTACGAATGGCATGAGCTGTGAGGGAGTTCCCTTCCTAGTTTGCAGGAACCTAGTGCTGTACACATTATACCTTTTTACTATCAACGGTGTTGGTTCGCAGTTGCTGGCCAGACCGATTCCCATCCGGGCATCGTAGAATTCTATTTCAATTGGTCGGTTTAGTAGGCATAAGATGCGTGCGCTTTCATTTCTAAGGTGAAGTTTCTCTTCAAGTTCTTTCACCTTTCGGTATAGCCTAACTCTTTCCTTTTAAGCAGTTCATATTGGGAGGCCGTCAGGAGACGAGATGTTTCACATGAGCTAATGCCAGTGTGGTTTCTTTAACTTTGGTCTCACTTTGTTTATTCTTGCTTTGCAGACGTTTGACTAACGCTTCAGAGGCCATTAGACGTTCATTTGCACGAGCGAGCTCTTCTACTTTTAAACTAAGTAAGGTATAGTTGTTTCCAAATTTTAGCTTAAGTTCATCATAATCCCTAGCTTAAGTTGAGAGATTCGCACCTCAGACTCTTTGTTGGCAGGAGTCTTTGCCATGTTCTCACTGTTGTTAACCATCTCCTCGTCCTCGTCATGTTCGACCAGCCTTGCCATGCAGCAATCTTCGTCCTTAGCCTCCTCGTCTTCGGAAGTGTCGTTCACCCACTCAGCTTCTTCGGTGAGGAGAACTTTCCCACTTTCCATTTTGCGAGTCATCCTGGCCTTACGGTCGTAATAGCCAGAGTCCTTCACGTGTGGGGCGTGGCATTCCTTGGCGAAGTGGCCTAACTTTCCACACCGAAAGCACTTTACAGCCTTTTGGGGTGCGGATTCTTCCTCTTTCTTTGTTGGCTTAACTTCCTCTGTAGGAGTGGTCCTTTTGGTTCCGCTGAAGGTTCTTTGGCGATTGGAGGAGGATGAGGATTTTTTTCCGATCTTCTTTGAGACCATCTTTGTGAGCATTGCCAGTTGCTTGCGCAGATCATGAATATCGTCATCAGATTCTGTATCAGCTTCGGATCCTGAAGAGGTGTCTGATGCAACAGCTGGAAGCTTCCCTTTGTTTTGTTTGGCCTTGGCCGTGGAAGATCGTTCGGTAGTCTTGTTCGAGAGGAGGGCCAGCGGGTCGACTCGAGTGTTGGTGGACTGAGGTTGCACATAAGGAGCATAGGCAGACAGGCTGTCGTAGAGAGCATGAATGGAGGTGTTGGAGAGGTCCTTACTCTGAATCATCATCACAGTTGCGTTGCCTCAATGTGGTTTGAGGCTACCAAGGAAGCGGTTGTTGATATCGAATTTGTCCCTCGAGATCTTGGCTTTCTTGAGTTCATTGATGACTTTAAAGTATCGGAGATATGTGTCACGCAACTCCTCTCCTTCATAGGCCTGGAAGTATTCATACTACGAGAGACATGCTGATTTCCTCCCCTGAGCACTCTCAGTTGTGGCTGCCATGATTTCCACGAGTTCATCCCATATTCCTTGGCAGTTGTGCAGCACTCGATGTGGGCGTAGACTTCATTGCCCATGGCCAGGAAGAGGTATCCTTTGGCGGTCTCGTCGGCCTGTAGGCGAGCCTCTTCATCATCATTAATGGGGCCTCTTGAAGTGCGGCGTTCACCCATGGGAGGGTTTGCATTTGGTTGTGCAGGGATAATTGTCCAGAACTGTGCTGGACCGTTGAAGATGGAGTCCAGTAGGTATTCAGAGAGTGGTGCGCCTTTGTTCCTGATGAATGTGAGGAATCTGTTTGTCCATATACTGTAATCACCTTGTCGCAGCATCGGGGGTCTGGTGTCGGAGCCCACTGTTGAGATGTCATTTGTGGCAGACATGGTTGGTGCAGTCGAATCGTCCGTGGTTTTGATCTTGTATAGATAAGAGGGTTAGTAACGAACGAGATGAGAAATATGAGTTTAGTGAGTAGAGTTTGATAGAAAAAAATCGTTTAAAAAATTTCTTAGAACTAAGTGTACGTGTGTGATGGTCGAAAGCGTATGAAGGGAAGATATATCTTGAAGTTTGGAGAAGTTCTAGAAATTTAAAAACGAGATTTGAGCAGTAAATTTTGTCAAAAGCGGTCTTAGGGAATGGAACTAAAGAGTAGGGATCAAGACTTTGAAAAGTTCGAGGAAAAATTTCAACACGAGAAAGAAATTAACACGAGAAAAAATTGCGGTTTGCGCAGATTTTTGTGATTACAAGATAAATTACCCAAGAAATTTTGGTTGAGAAATTTTCGTGTTTGTGAAAGTTTCTCGGACAGTAAAGTGAAGAACAAATTCTCTGTGGAAAATGATTTTCTCGGATTTTAAAACTTGTCATGTGAGAAAGTTTCTCAGTTGAGGATTTTAAAACCTTGCAAGAAATTTCGCATCGAGAGTTGAAGTGTGGTTTTAGAAAGTTTCTCGGATTAGAAGATTCGTGGTTTTGAAAAATTTTCTCGAGGGAAATAAACTTTCTCGGCTAAAAATTTCTTGGATTGACAAACTTTCTCAGTTTCGAAGAATTTTTCGCGAATTTGCAAACTTTCTCGGTTTTTAAGAAATTTCTCGACTTAGAAATATTTCTCAGCTATTGAAAATTTTCGCGGCTCAGATAATAGACTTTCCTGGGTATAAAATTTCTCGGATCTTGGAGTTTCGTCGTTGGATAAAATGAAATAATATAGAGAAATTTTCGCGGTTTAGGTTAATTCTAGGAACGGAATTTCGCGGTTTTGAAAAGCTGGGCAGTTGAGAAAAATGAAGTGAACGTGAATTTTCGCGGTTTTGAAAAGCTAGGCAGTTGAGAAAAATGAAGTGAACGTGAAATTTTCGCGGTTTTGAAAGAATTCTCAGAATAAAATTTCTCGGATAAGAAAATTTCGCGGGCTTGAACGACTCAGCATGAAATTTCGCGGCCAAGAACACAATGTTACTGTTCCATTGCTTGTCGCGAGTTTTTCCAGAAAAACAGTCCATTTTCACTCAAATCTCAACAAAAATCACTCAAACTTGATCCAAAACTTCAGAAACTCATCCCTAAACACATAGTCGACCAATTTGTGAGCTAAAAACAACAAAAAACGGGTCAAATCGACCAAAAATAGAGAGAGGCCGAGATGGTTTTTTCTGAAAATTTTTGCTTCGATCTTGCTCAAACTCATTAAAACTGATCCAAAAGTGTTCTAAAAACATTTTAGGCATAGACTCGATCTGGGGAAAGGTTTTAAACACAAAAACAAAGCATAAAAACTCCAAAACGAGCTCAAAATGCCAAACATGATTTTTTGCCCAAAACACCTTTGATCTTTCTCGGTATCGAACGAAACTGGATTCAAATCAATGAAGATCGATCCACGTTTGCTCTGATACCACTTGTTGGTCCCGATTGCACCAAACAAGGAATCAAAGAGGCTTTGAGGGAATGACAAAAGGGAGAGGATCTCACCTTCAAGTGCGTGTATTGTGTGAAAAATGGGTTTAGCCTTTTGATCTTTGATTACCTTTAAAATTGTGTTGGTAAAACCTTATATACCACATTAACCCTAGGTATATTAAGGCCCAAACACTAGAGTAGCTAATTACATTCTAGTCCAAAGCCCAAGCTAAAAGGATAATTACAAATATAACCCAAGACTTAAACTATTGACACAATCTATAAATATCCTAACACCTCTATACCATAAATTTGAAGACAACTCAACCCTCGTCCAAACTGTGTCTCATGACAAAGAACTCAATTCAAAAAAGCTACATTTGGCATCAAAGATTGTCCCTCCTCAACTTCAAGACACTGAATAGACTTCACACTGACAAACTAGTTAGTCGATCACCAGCCTTGAAGTATCACAAGGAACACCTTTGCAGCGCTTGTGAAATGGGGAAAATGAAAAGAGCATCACACAAGACAAAGCTCGTAGCTTCAACATCTCGACCACTAGAACTACTACACATGGATCTGTGTGGACCCATGAGAGTACAAAGCATCAATGGACGAAAATAGATTATGGTGATCGTGGATGATTACTCTCGATATACGTGGAAAAGATACCTTAGGACGAAAGCTGAGACGCCCGACTTGATCATAGATTTTGCGAAGAAAACTCAGAACTCACTAGAATGCAACGTTCAAGTGATTCGAACTGACAACGGTACCGAGATCAAGAATCAAATGCTTGACAACTTCTACTCATCACTTGGAATCTCTCAGCAATTCTCAGCAGCTAGGACACCCCAACGGAATGGAGTCGTGGAAATGAGGAATCGAAGTCTGATGAAGCAGTCAATAGAGCGTGTTTCACCCAAAACAGAACAAGCATTCACAAACGATTCGGGAGAACTCCATACAACCTCATCAACAAAAGAATACCCAATATTGGATTTCTTCGGGTTTTTGGCTGCAAATGCTTCATTCTAAATGATAGAGAAGATCGTGGAATATTTGATCCTAAAGCAGTCGAAGGGTATTCATTGGATATTCTACTGACTCCAAGGCATGCAGAGTTTACCTGCCACAAAAGCGAACCGTCATGGAAAGTGCAAATGTTACGTTCGATGAAGCGCCATCTATCGCTTCTGGACAGATAAGTCCATAACCCGTATTCTTAAGAGTGTTGACATAAGATCAACATAACTCTCCAACCGAGGAAAGACCGTCTACTTCTCAGACATTTGATGAAGACGGGCTGAATCTCCTGTTTGATCAATTATATCTACGCCCTCGTCCACAATTGAATCTTCCTCAAAACTACGACAATAGTAATACATCAGTTCCATCTATACACAATTCAACGACTGACGAGATGACTTCATGTACCCAACCTCAAGTTACCAATAACCCTCAGCAAATACACAATAAAGACGTAGAGAATACTCCTTCGGATAATTCAGGAAATGAAGATCAGAACCCATTGAGATCTCCAGTACCGACGACCTGAAACTAGTGAGGAACTTAACGATGTGAGCGATACAACCACTTCCCCACACAAGGAAATGTACGAGATCTCACCCAACATCTCACATTATCGGAGATCCAAATCAAGGAATAAGCACAAGCCATGCAGGAAGAAATCAATCAATTGAGCGACTCAAAGTGTGGAGATTAGTCCCAAGACCACCGGGCAAAACAATTATAGGAACAAAGTGGGTTTTCAAGAACAAAAGAGATGAAAATGGAATCGTCATTCGGAACAAGGCTCGATTGGTGGAAAAGGGCTACAATCATCAAGAAGGAATAGACTATGATGAAACATTTGCCTCCGTCGCTCGAATCGAGGCCATCCGACTTTTTCTCGCTTATGCTGCCTATAAGAACTTCACTGTTTGCCGGATGGACGTCAAGACAGCCTTTCTAAACGTGGTCTTGAAAGAAGAAGTCTACGTGGCACAACCTGCCGGCTTTGTGAGCGAAATTCACCCTGACTATGTGTACTTTCTAGAGAAGGCTCTCTATGGACTTAAACAAGCCCCGCACGCTTGGTATGAGGCACTCTCGGACTTTCTGGTTAAGCAAGGGTTCACAAAAGGGAAGATCGATACAACCCTCTTCATCAAAAGACATAAATCAGGAATTCACCTTGTTCAGGTATATGTTGATGACATGGTCTTTGGGTCCCCAAATCCAAGATTGTGCAAAGAATTTGGTAATTTAATGAAGACGAAGTTCGAAAAGCATGATGGGAGAACTCAACTTCTTTCTTGGACTTCAAGATAAACAACTTCCAGAAGGCATCTTCATTAACCAATCAAAATACATCCACGACATACTCAAGAAGTACAACTTGGATAATTCTACTACGAAGAACACCCCAATGTCTCCTTCCTGCAAGCTTGACTCGGACCCAGATGGAAAGCCGATCAATCCAACCACATATCGAGGAATCATCGGATCGCTCATGTATCTCATAGCCAGCAGACCTGACATTGTGTTCTCCACATGCCTATGTGCTCGCTTTCAAGCCAATCCAAAGGAGTCACACATGCTAGCATGAAAATAATAATGAAGTATCTCAAAGGAACCCCGACACTTGGACTATGGTATCCTAAGAACTCAAATTTTCAATTAGTTGGTTATACTGATGCAGACTTTGCAGGATGTAAGATGGACAGGAAAAGTACATCTGGAGGTCTACAATTCTTAGGTGACAAACTAGTAAGTTGGTCATCTAAGAAGCAAAACTGTGTTTCCACCTCCACTGCCGAGGCGGAGTACGTTGCTGCGGCCAGTTGCTGCTCTCAAATCCCGTGGTTGCGAACACAACTACAGGATTACGGGTTTGATTTCAATGATATTCTTATATATAGCGTCTCAAAGAGCGCCATAGCTATCACTTATAACCCTGTTCACTATTCTCGCACAAACCGCATAGATTATAGGTATCACTTCATAAAAGACCAGTGGAGAAGATCACAATTGCCATGTACTTCGTAAATACTGAGGTTCAGTTGGCTGACTTATTTACAAAGGCCTTGGATGAAACACGATTCCGTTTCCTTGTATGTGAGTTAGGCATGCTGAATCACGAACCTAAGGGAATCTAACTCCACGATGTCTTTTGTAAAGTGTACATATATGATGATGTCTTACTTAAAAAGACAAAACAAAAAAAAATTAAGGGAAGTTTCTTAGCCTAAATTAAGGGGGAGCTTGATATACATTACTTAAGTTAAGGGGGAGTTTCTGCAAGTCTTACTCTAATCTAGGAGGAGCTTTTGAAGGATATGCCTAAGTTAAGGTGGAGTGAACGATATGCTTAAGTTGAGGGGGAGTAGGTGTTTCTGCAAACTAATCCTTAAACGATTCGTACATCCTTCCAAATGCGAAAAACACTCTTACAACTCAAATACGCAAAACATCTTCAAAATACCAAAACATTTCAACTACGCAAAACATGAAGATTACATCAAAAAAGAAAAGGTACAAACGCAGTCCCAAAAGCCAGCACGGCTCATAAGAACGCAAAACAGAACTGACAGTACAACGAAGAACAACCACATATAAGCGAAATCTCGAGCACTAACATATCCAAATTGCGATAAAAACGACGCATTAACTCTGCGTGTTACTCGTTCTCTTCTTGGTCTTGCTGTTGATTCCAGTTCATCTCTGCAAAGTCGATTCGTCTTTATTAATGGTTTACGATATTACCGTGTGTTCGTCTATTTATAGGCCCGAATCGAACAACGAAATCGTTAAAGTCCCGAAAACATAATTAATGATACAGACAAATTTTTACTTGAGGGTTTAGCGCCGCGAACGAAAGCGATGCTTTCTTTGTCAGTTATCATACTTTGCCTTATATAAATTGATTTAGGAAAATTCTCGTTGATTTGATGTTAATTTTGGGGCCTAATTTTTGAATTCTGTGTATCGTAGATTAGTTAAAAAATTTGCACATGACAGTTTAGGTGATTCTCTTCAACTTTTCTTTAGTCGATTTTTGGGTCCAAAATCTTAGAGTTAGAAATTGCAAAATTTTTATACTACAAATTAAATCGCTCGATTTCTCAAATGTTATCTCGGCAAATCCAAGAAAAGCCCGATCCGTGTAGCGGCCGACACAACGCCGTGTTTCTAAATACCTATCGGCGATTCTTTAAATCGGTCAATTCCTCTAATCGCCGATTCTTCGTATGCCCAATTCTACAAATCGCCAGATTCCTCTAATCAACTAAACAACTAAGTTATACTTCTCGGCGATTTCTCATTTCGCCCGATTCCTATTCCAACGTGTTGCTGCAGTACATTTCCCTCATATAAATAGAAAATAGCCCGATTTCTCATGTATTTTCACCACTTTACGCGATTTCCAGTTTAAATCTCTCTAAAAATTTCGAACGCCCTTCGTCAGTCTTGCGCTCAAATCACTTCGACCTGTGTTTTCTGCAAATTCCCACTCATATTCGGTAAGGAAAATCACTAAATATGCACCGATTAACTGGATTATTACTTGATTTATAAAGATTTGCATATTAGGGTTCCAAAGTTCGTTTGTATCGAATCCTGATTTCATCCATCTGAATCGACACAACTTCCCTTTACAAATGTTTACTAAGTGGGTTTTTGACAATCCTAATCTCTTTCACTTAATTTACTTTCGATTGTTTATGATCTAATAGTTTTACAGTCGATTTTGAGCTTCAAACTCACTTAGCCCGATTTTCTTCCACTCAGCAATTTAGGATAATATGTCTTTAATCGCTCGATTCGTCATCCTAATTCAATTGTTCGATTGCATCAACTTTGACTATACTCAATTTCAATCGCCCGATTCTACTTTAAATCGCTCGCTTCAATCGATTTTAACTTGAATGTTCACCTTCAATCGCCCGATTCTACACTCTTGTTAATCGTCCGATTTAATCGACTGTAGCTGAATATCAACTTTCAATTGCCCGATTCTGTAGCTGAACATCAACTTTCAATCGCCCGATTCTGTAGCTGAACATTAATTTTCGTCAATTTGCATAAAGTTATGCTAAAATCGCCCGATCCCCCTATCATTATATCTTTGCCATTGAATTTGTCAAATTGATTGCTTCTTCCGATTTCTCATCCTTCGCACCATTCACTGAGTTTATTTCGCCGATTCACTTCAAATTTCAATTATTAGGATTGCCCGATTTTGCAAATAATTTCTTCATCGTCCGATCGTGAACAAAATTTCATTTCTGCAATTTCTCTAAGTCCCAAAACATATCCTGTGTACAATCGTGCGACTGGATAGAATCGTGACCAATCATGACATATTATGTCCCCTAACATCTTAAACAAACTAACTGATGTGTATTACTTTGTTGAACTTAGAAATTTTTATTTCTAAGTATCGTGACTCTTAGTGATATTTTAATCTTATTTTACAGACTGTTCAATATGATGCGAGAAAACGGAGAAGTTTTTCCAACTAAAGACTGGCCCGAACGATTACCAAACGTCGTACAGTTGGACTTCGACAACGCACCATGCCCAGATCCCATTATACCCAAAATCCTACAAAACCATCCCCTCAAAACTGCCCTAAATGTTACCGAGTGCATCCCAGAAGTTTACGTACAACAGTTTTGGGCCACTCTTCAAAATCCAACTGATAACCAAAAACAACTCGCCTGTCAGCCAGAATTGACAACACAATTGTGGTCTTGACCCCAACAATCTTTCGCTCTTGTTAGGTCCTCAGATTAACAACTCTACGATCCTAGGCTAGAAACCATAGCAATTCGATCGTTTAGATGATCAATTGAATTTGATCGAAAAACTCAAAATAAGAACAAGAGAGAGAATTCAATTAGAGTGAGAAAGTTATTGTTGTCTCTCTCTCTAGAAATCAATTTGCAAGCCCTTCGGATCAATTCTCTAAACTTTCTCTATTCAGCTCAATTCATTTACAAGTATTTATACCAACAATCTTGGTATGAATATCGAACTAGTCCTTAATCTAAAGACTAATACAAGTAAAGCCCCTAATTACAAGGACAACTAATGAAATCAAGCACAATTACAAATGATTTTCTACATTCTCCCCCTTTGTGCTTGATTGTGTCTCCGCGCTGTTCGTCCTTGTCGGGCATAGTACGATCTGCGCAAGCCCTGCGCATGCTCGTAGTCCCTAACGGTCTCCCTGAGCTTCAGGCGTTCCTCGATGTCATCCAGCAATTCCAGGAGCGGCTGTTCTCTCACAAATCTGTAGACCCTACTCATCGTGTCTCTATTTATCTCTTCCAACCTCTGTTCGATATTTCTCCTAACGATCTTGAGGGTTCCATCGCAAACTTGTGAATTTCTGTCTTCAGCATCATCCTGGTCTTCCTGGCAATTGGATTGTTGTAGGTGATGCCGATGACAGAGCTGATGTGTACGTGATTGCTTGGAAGCCTCTCGATCTCAGGTCCTTTGAGGAGTGGTTCAGCCATGTTGACCTTCTTCATATTGCTCTCAAGCACCATTTGAAGGTCGTGAGAGGCGAAGTACTTGACTTGTCGCATCATGAACCGGTAGAGCCCTTCGAGGCCTTCTTTCTTGATGAAGACCTGAGGACCTTTGTACTTCTCCACGTATAGCTGATAAAGACGGTAGACTTCATCGGCTGGGAGGTACGGCAGGTCGCTCTTGCTCAGTTCCTCTCGGGTCCTGTCCACTCGTTCGATGATGTAGTGAGGTGTTGGAAGTCCTCCTTTGGCACAGTAGACACTGAGGAGTTGGGAAATTGGGGAGAGTTCCCTGAAGTGACTCTTCAGTCGATCCTTCGGGATCCCCAGCCTCACATCCGGTCCTAGTTGGGTCAGCATCCATAGATATGTCATTCTCTTCTGCTGATCCCAGTCAGAGATCCCTCTCAGCTCGAACTCATCCGGCTTCTTAATTCGATCCGGTGACCTCCAAATATTTTCCCTGACTTCTTCAAGGAAAGGTATCTCTATGTAAATGTTCTCCCACGGCGTGTCGATCCGAACTGTCCCTGGCATCTGTCTTGTAGGTGAGGCCGCTCGCTGTGCGATCAACTCCGGTAGCCTTGGGATTTCATTTTGGTAGTCTTCACCTTCTTGAAGTTCGTCGTCTTCAATGATCACGAGATCCACGGATGCTTGTTGTAAGAAGTGGCGTACGTCCTGAAGCCGTTGTCTCTGATGCTCCTTGGGCATGGAATGGGTCATCCACTGGCCTTCGAAGATGTAGTTGTCTAATACTTCGTGTGGATTGACGCCATGTCCAGCGGGTCTAGGTTGGTCTAGAGCGACGGAGGGAGTAGCTTGGGTAGCTGCCAGAGCTACAAGCATTGCAGCGCTTGATCTTCTTCCGGAATCAAGGGGCTTGAGTAGATCGGCGGTGTGGGCGGAGGCGTCCTGAGGTGAAAGGTTGGTGGGTCGATATGTGGTAGAGTGGCTGTGCGGTGCGTGGTTTGGGTAGTTTGGGTGGTTTGGGTAGTATGGGTGGTTTGGGTAGTCTGGGTTTCACCAGCTCCAGTGCTTGTCCGCGTAGCGCTCGAGCCTTGTCCTTGGCCGGATGTAGATGTCCTCGGCCTCTTCTCCCCCTCATGATGGTCCTGATCGTCAAGATCGTCATGTCTGCACTGAGAGTGGGAGCTTTGTCCTCGGCAGGTGTCAGTCGGTGGCTCAGGATGATCCATTAATCGCCGATAGAGGGATTCTTCTTGAGGCGATCGGATGGACAGGCCTATCAAACGGGCGAGGAGAATGTCGTGGAGCTCGGTGATGGGGATGGTGTATGGGTTGATGAGGATGGAGGAAGTGGCTAAAGGGTCGGTGGGCGTGGGTTGTGGAGGTGTGGGGTGAATTTGTGACGAAGGGCCTTCAGAGGCAGGTGCTTTCCCGGTATCTTTTCGGATGCCTCGATAGCTTGAAGTACTCTCTCCGTGATCTTGTCTTCCATAGATTGTACAGCGACAGAGAGAGCGGCCTGGAACTGCTCGTTCGTCACAAAGGGTGTGGACGCCTCCATGGATTGACCAGGACGACTGATGTCGTCTGTTATCAACCCTAGAGTAGACACCGACTCTTGGGGTTGGCTCACAGTCACTTGAGGTTGTGACTGTATGAGTCTTCCACCCAATCCTCGAGTCGAATCCTGAGGATTCGCCTCTATGGGTGTTAAGGCAGGCTCAGGTTGCGCCTGCGAACCAGACACCACGTGAGTTGGTTGCGGCTCAAGATTGAGCAAAGAAATGCCAGCAACACTTGTCGATGTGGTCATCATAGTATCTGGTGCGACGGTGACGGCCGAAAAGAGAGACTCCAGCTGAATGCTCAGTCTTCTGGGAGTCCTCCTGATCAGACTTATTTCCTCGTCAGACTCTGTGTCAGACGAGGTGGCCGTGTGAGGAGTAAGGTCACGATTGACGTCCTTCAGTGCGTGATCCGTCACCGGTGGAAGAGAGCTTTGCCCCATTTCTGTCTCGGGCTGTGCCTCTTGTGGAAGAACTTCCTCAAAAGTTTCTTCGAGCACGCCAACATGTACGGGCACTTTCACTTGTAATTCGAGTGCAGGAGCCTCGAGCGCCATCTCTGTAGCCACGATGTCTATCAAAGCATCTTCCACGTCGGGCATCGGCTCTTCGATCAAAGGAGACCCCTGTTGAAGCTCCTGAGCGGCAACGTCAATCATCGCGTCGTCGGGGCTTGGTTGGTGTTGGGGAGGGCTCACATGGTGATCTGCCGGGGGCCCTCTGATCATTCCTCCGTTAAATTGTGTTCCCGGCAGAACCTCTGATACTCAGCTCCCGCGGGTCGGCGAGCCTGAGTAAGTTGAGTGGAATCGGCATCGACGGTTGGTCCAGGTCCGTGAGCCGTGGGTTGTGGAAAAACTTAAGCCTTGGCGGCTGGTAGTTTCCACCAGGAGGTAGCTGAGGGATGTTCTCTGCATGTAGCTCCATGAACTCCCTGATGATTACGTTGAACCAGCGAGCATAGGGCACGTTCTTTGACCTTCGGTTCTCCTTCAGCCGAATCTGTTCAGCTAGATCATTCCAGATCAGCTGTGCAAAGTCGTAGTTTCTGGAGAACGGCGAAGATCCGCAGTATGTTGCCGTTGCCCATGTCGAATCCAGCGTGTTTGGGTGATAGACACTTGTTCACTATGCCGAACAGTGTCTTCTAGGGGTGAGGGATACCGCTACTCTGGACATGAGCTAATCTTGTAAGCGGCGGTTGGTATCCCATGTGCAGGAAATCCTGAATCATCTCTGCGTCCGTCGGGAGCGGGTCGTAGTTGTCGTTGTGAGGCGAGTCCAGCATCATCCAGAACTGGCTCTTGCTCATGAGAATATGCCGCGTCCCGAGTTTTGTTGTGAATGAGAATGCCCCATTTGCTACAACTCCTTGTATATATCCCAGAACTGCTGAAGATAGACCATCGGCACCGATGCAGTGACCGTTAACGCATGCCAAATGGGGTGGCCTCTGAGGATGCACACGATGATATCGTCCGGGCACCGAAATGTGTCCTGATCGAGCTGAAAGTTCGTATCCTGAACCTTCAAGTACATATTGTGATCATATATGTGGTTGTATCTTGGGTAGCGATCCATCTGAAATATAAGATATATAAAAGTTCATTAGTTCAATTTTATTTTTCAGTCGAAATATGAATAAATTTCATCAAACTATAGTAATATTGCAAATAATAGCATGTTCGATGAATTTTGAATTGAAATCATATCAAATGCATAGTGTATGTTCAATTTCGAAAATCGTGATGGCATTAATGTAATTTCGAATGAAATATTTGTCGCGTGAAAAATGGTTCGAAATTTCGCTAAGTGTTAAATCAGTAAGTCACTGTTCATGCCGAGAAAATTTTCGGTCGATAAAATTGAATTGCAATTTGATTGCCTATATGTTGATTTCAATTGAAGACATTCCGTCTAATTTTGTGATCGAGAAAATTTTATTCGCTAGCGTTCGCTACATTGTAAAAGACTTAGGAAAAAAAATTTCTAAGTGTTGAGTTTGAAATTGAGACTGTAGTCGATCAATTTTACGATCGAGAAAAATTCCGTGTTAATTTACGATCGAGAAATTATTTTTCAGGTAAATTTACTGTCGAGAAATTTTCTTTGAGTGAATAAAATTTTTCAATTTGAAAATTTGTCGAGCGATATGTGATTTTCGATTGTAAGTAAAATTTTCGCGACGAAATATTTTTTTCGAGAAATTGGTCAACGACGAAACTAAGTCAATCGTCGAGAAATTTCTCGATCAATTTATTCTAAGCGGCGAATTTTACGATCGAAAAAGTTAAGCATTGAAAAATAAATTTCTCGCTGCTAACATTTTTGCGACCGAAATGAAGTGAAATCGATATTTTAATTTTGCGATGGTAAGTTTAACGCTCGATTTGAATTTGCATCTAAATTATCTATTCAGTGCATAAGTTTTTCGCTCGAGAAAATTATAATTGGATTTTTCGATGGTAAGAATAACGGTTATAATCTTTTATCGTGATGACTAAGTCAAAATTTTGCGATCGAAAACTTAAATCGACACAAATAGTATCTCGATTGAATTGAAATCCAATTAAGATTATTCGCGATCGACAAAGTTCTTCGACAGCTTCAAAACATCAAAATACCCAGTTTCATCGAAACTCATTTTATCATCACAGATGGAAATTTTCCAACGATTTACGCTATCTGTTTCATCAAAAACATCGAATCTATCTAAACAACAGGCATTTAACTCAGAATCCAAGAAACATGCCTAGATTTTCTGAAACAGTATACGTTTAAATCGTTTTTGAAGAACAGTCGAAAAATCTTAACTAAACATGCGAAAAACTACAAAATGTAAATGCAAATCAAGTTATAACATTCGCAATCGTTAACCGAATCGAATTTCTACCTTAATCAGACGATTTGAAGTGAAAATTAGAAGATTTTTGAAGAATTTTGTATCGTCTGAGAAAGTTTTGTGTGAGAGAATTTCTGTCGATTAGGTTTTGCGTGAGAAAAAGTTTTTCGACTGACAGAAGTTAAACTTTTATTAACTAGCATTAAATTGTTGCCGGGCTTGTGATTTGACATTTTGCGATATAAGGGATCAGGCCCATTACTATTTGCACACGAAAAATTCTAATTTTTCGATCGCAAATTATCGCAGTTAATCAAAATCGATCCCGACACTGTTTACGATCGAGAAACTTTAGATTGCGAATTAATTCAAATATCCAGTTTCTCGATAGTAAGTTCTTCTAATGAATTTCAGATTGACCCCTATTTCAAAATAAAACCCATTGTAAGGCTCCCCCTTAGTAATTAAAATAAATGCAATTAACTCCCTGTATTTTCCGCGTAGTAACGTCTAGCTCCCCTGGCAGAAGTTTAAAAATCTGTACCACTTAGAGAAAAACATTAGTAATAATGGAGTTAATCAATCAATTATTTTTGGCAATGTTATTTTTGAAATATCTGGTCTTGTGTCTAGCTCCTCTCTTTGCAGTGTCGCCGTCTCACTCCTAAGTTTAGAAAGATCTGAGATACTCAGAGAAAACGTCAAAAATATTTGGAGCTAAACCACGATTTCTATACTTGCTCCCCCTTAAATAATGCGCAAGAATTAACTAATTATGCAAGCATATTAAATCAATTCAAGTCACGAGCATATAACACACAAATCTACCAAGTAAGTGCGTATACATGGTCCCCGAAAACAAGTACTTTAAGATATTGTGTGAGGGTTAGAGCATAGAAAAACTTATTGCATTTAAACAATTCAGTACCAATGCAATCTAAAATTGCATTTAGAATGTGCGATACACAAAAAAAAATTCGCATTTATTCAATTCAACGCATATGAAACATAACATTTCATGTCAAAATGTGTGAAACATATATCTATATATATTTTTTTTATTTTTATTTTTTTTTTTATTTTTTGTAGTATGGGGTCAGATTATTTTGCTTTGATCAATCGTCAACCTTAAAATTTTACGAGACATGTGAAAGACGAAAATGCCGTCAAGTAAAACTAAAGTCCTAAGTTCATAGACAGCTCCATTTTGACAACTCTTACTAGGTTCGCTCTTGCTCTCAATAATTTCTATCTTAGGATTTTTATATTTTTATCACTCAAGTCAACACAAGCAATTTAAAGTCAGTTTACCTGTGATCGAGGCATGTTTAATCATTTCACCCAAGCGAGAGACCGTCGATTGGAATCAAAAGGGGGTGTAAAAGGTTTTACTTTGTCTAGGACTTAGAAGGGAAGAAATTTAGAGGAAAGTGAGCTTATCTCTTCGTCATCTTCCATTTCTATGTCTGTCTCCTTTCTTTCCGGCATCTTTCTTCTTTTCTCCCTCATTTACTATCACTTAATAAGCTATGCTCAAGCTGAAGATCCGCTTCTTCATGACGCTATAGGAGATTATCGTAGGCAAAGTTCTTCTTGTTGATTCTCCGGCTGATACCGTGCTCCTCTTCTCTTAGTCCCTAGATAGGTTTCAGAGATTATCTATTTGGAAAAGTTCACGGTTATGGAATTCGTACCAGAGGCTGCGCTCCTCTTCTCGTTTCCCGATATAAGACCGGATTATCGTTGGAGACGTAAACTTCGTGGTGCTCCTCTTCCAGCCGTTCTGACGAGCGTACGAGATTATCGTTGGAGAAGTTCGCAGTAGGAACCACACCACTTTCTACAAGGTAGTCGGAAGGCCGGTTCCTTTGGTCTTTGCGCGTTGAGCAATGCCTTCTTTTGTCATCATCCTACTTTTCTTTTGTTATCTCCCCCTTCTTTTCTCGTTTGACCAACCATTCGAAGAGTATAGAGTTCGGTTGAAGGTTGGGAATGGGTTTCAAAATGAAGAAAAGGACGTCGGAGACGGCTCAAAGTGGATGACTACGGGCAAACGTGGGGGAATTTATGTAAGGCCGAATGAGGAAAACTCCCTTATCATTTTCCTAACGATCTAACGCAAGGTGAGAATGACACCAAGAATCACTAGGTAAGACAAGTAATTGATGTGTGACTCACTCGAGAAATAGATCCAAATAAAGGAAAAAGGAACAAGGCTTGAATCGTCACGCATGTAGAGTGACTTTGTGTCTAGTGGAACAATCAACTGACCTTTCAGACACAAGAATGCGACTTAGACTGACAAAATTTAAGCAATTAAATCAATCGCATGTCGGGGTAAAATTCTTGGTAACTTTAGATCAAAGCATCCTAAAAGATTCGTCATACCCCATTATATTATATATATATGTATATATATTTATTATTGTTATTTATTATTTATTGTTATAAATTTTTTTTTAATATCACGCAAGATAAGGACAAATAAGCATAGAAAACACATAGAATAGAGCATGTGATAGCACAGAAGATCAGGTAATGCACATATTACGGAAGATTCAACATGCCTAATTTTCCGACAAGGAATTGGATTCGTTTCTCATCCAAGGCCTTGGTGAAAATGTCGGCTAGTTGAAACTCCGTGTTCACAAAGTACATCTCTATCGTGCCTTTTTCTACGTGATCTTTGATAAAATGATATCTAATGTCTTTGTGTTTTGTGCGTGAATGATGAACAGGATTGCAAGTAATGACAATTGCACTCTCACTATCACTATATATGGGTATATTAGTTAGATTGTACCCATAGTGGCGAAGCTGTGTCCGCATCCACAGCATCTGTGAGCAACAGCTGGCGGCATATTCTGCTTCTGCCGTCGAAGTGGACACACAGTTCTACTTTTTGGATGACCAGCAGACCAGCTTTTCGCCTAGAAATTGAGCGCCACCGGACGTGCTTTTCCTGTCCATTCGGCAACCTGCATATTCAGCGTCAGTGTAGCCGATAAGTTTGAAATTCGTACACTTTGGATACCATAGGCCAAGGGTAGAGGTGCCCTTAAGGTAGCGAATAATTCTTTTGACAGCGAGCATATGGGATTCTTTGGGTTCGGCTTGAAAACGGGCACACAAGCAGGTGGCAAACATGATATCCGGCCGGCTCGAAGTGAGGTAGAGAAGAGATCCAATGATACTGCAACACAGTGTGATGTCGACCGATTTACCAGAGGGATCGGCATCCAACTTGCAGCTTGGTGACATAGGAGTGCTGAGAGGCTTGCTCTGGTCTTGATGAAACTTCTTCAGAATATCCTTGATGTATTTTGTTTGACTGATGAAAATTCCATCATTGAGCTGCCTGACCTGAAGGACTAAGAAAAATTGCATCTCTCCCATGTGACTCATTTCGAATTTGCTCTTCATGAGATCTCCAAACTTCTTGCAGAGCCGAGGATATGTTGATCCGAAGATGATGTCGTCGACGTGTACTTGGACGAACATCAGATCTTTGTCATGCCATTTAATGAAGAGGTTGTGTCTATCGTTCCTCGTATGAATCCAAACTTCACGAGGAAATCACTCAGGACATCGTACCAAGCACGTGGGGCTTGTTTTAGTCCATAGAGAGCTTTGTCCAAACGATAGACGCGATCGGGATGTCTTGATCAACGAAACCTTCCGGCTGAGCGGCGTAGACTTCTTCTTTTAACACGCCGTTGAGAAAAGCGGTTTTAACATCCATCTGATAGACTTTGAAGTCTTTGTGAGCCGCATAAGCCAGCAGGAGGCGGATAGCTTCGATACGGGCAACAGGAGCATAAGTCTCGTCGTAGTCGATGCCTTATGTGGACGGGGTACCAAGGTCCAACACTTGAAGACGTTCGAATTGATTGATTTCCTCTTGCATTGCAATCCGGGTCTCGAAGTGCGTCTGCTACTTTGGTAGGCTCGTTTTGGCTCAGGAAGAAACTGAAAAGACTGTGTTGACGACGTGTCCTCACACCATCCGAAGGATTGCCAATTATCTGATCGACCGGGTGACCTCTAGTCCACTTGCGCTCATGAGGCAAGGCTGTAGCAGATGCGTCAGCCATCTGTGCATCTAGATTGCCTATAATCTCCGATTGATCATTTGTCTGAGGAAGTTCCAATTCTGCACTTGGATCGATCGTCTCTGATGATACTTCCTCGAGGACCACGGTAGGTTCTTCGGTATTCTGTGGCAAATCTGAATCGGCTGGGGTAGAGGTGTGAGATGAACTTGGTACGTCGGTCTCCAACGGTGGAGGATCCACTGTAGGTGCAGTGGTGCATGACCGATATACTGGTTCGAAGAGAGAATCCAAATCGTCTATTGCAAGTCTCGTTGCTACGTCTAACATTGGCTTTGATGTTGTTGCCATCTTCTGTTGGTTTTGAGCCAACACACCAGTGATTACGGGTTCTGAAATGTTGTCTTCAGAAGCCATCGGGTTGAGCACGGGTCATGAACTGATTTGAGCAGGAATCATCGGGTTAGGCACGGGTCCTGGACTGAGTTGACCAGAAGCCATCGGGTTGAGCACGGGTCCTGAACTGATTTGAGCAGAAGCCATCTCTGCCACTTCGTGAAAAGTGACATTATAGCTGTCAGGGACCCGCGGTCCCCAACTACATAATTCTAACGTATCCTATGTGTCTAATGTTGCTTTATCCTAAAGGAGATGCGGAAATACGTATGAAATGTTTTTCCATTTATGTAATGGAAGTAGTTTCTATACATGACAAAAGAATTACATGAATTCCTAACTTCATGTGAATCCTAATTACACGAGATGTGTACACGTGCACATCAAAAGAATCTCTATGCGCCCGGCCTCACAGGTCGTCATCCATGCACACACTCCCATCCCAAAAGCTGCTGGAAGCGCCAAAAGATTTGCCTTGCCATCTACGCGATCACGTACCGTGGTCGCTGGCACCTACAACACATAACGTAAGGGGTGAGCCATATGCTCAGTAAGTAGAAATCATGCATGACGTGCTCGTGATAAAACCCCTCAAAGGCAATCCACGCCGATGCATCTTACGTCTTATGGTCTAAACTCAATCTCATATCTTTTATCTTAGGGCCCTTGACGGACTTTTACCCAGGCGTACACCGTAAAGAGCTCTATCCAACCACGGGCTTCAGCCCAGGTATGAGGGCATCAACCCAACCATACTAAAGCATGAGGGCATCAACCCAACCACGCTAATCAGGGATGTAAGGGCATCAACCCAACCATGAGGGCATCAACCCAACCATGGTAATCCCCCGACGCATCAACGTCGTTCGTAAACTGGCGACGCATCAACGTCGCCAACGGCGCATGAACGCCGTCCCGGTGCCCCGGAAGCCGCCACCTAACTTATCTTATAATGTCATTTGCCAACTCGGCATTTATTCTTCGCTATTTGCGACATAATCATGCACGCTCATCATCTTATTACCCCCAAGTGTTTCGTGCATGCTCGTGCATATGCAAAATGCATTAATGCCATAACGCTTACCGAAAGCATGCAACCATATCATACAAGTTCACGTAAGTACGTAAGCACACCATCACGTAATCACATAAATTAGGCACATACACATATGTTATGTGTTGTAGTTGGATTTCCACTTACCTGGCGTCCGTAGACTAACTGCTACCTGCCCCGGCGAATTTCCTAAGTCCAAACCTTAGGCATAAAATATGAAGTTTAGTACCTTAATCAATACTTAACTTTCGCAATGTTATAGCTACTATCATTTCTAAGGATTATTTTATTGAAAGAGTTCGCAAAATATTTTTTTTTTAAGTTATAAACACATTCTAAGAAGTCTAGTTGAATTTGTGAAGTCTAGCTAAATTTCGCTAAGATTGGTTTCGCGAATTATCTCAAATTCCTAATTGGGTTCGCAAAGTTCGCTTGATTCGCGAAGTGTATGAATTCGCGAAGCATGTCGAGTTCGCAAATTTGCTTGGCCCGTAAGATGGAGTTGGCGAAATAGGGTTTGCGTGGATTCGCAAACCTCGTTGGGCCCGCGAAACATTCAGTTCGTAAAGTGGGTCCGTGGCTAGTGTGGGCTCGCAAAACATCTTTAATTCGCCAAAGGCTTGTTGCATGGGACTCGCGAAGTGCTTGGACCCGCAACGCACGAGTTTGCGAACCCTTGGTCGGCCCGCAAAGTTGGTGAGTTCGCAAGGTGGGTTCGCGACTTATGTGGACTCGCAAACCTTGGACCCGCGAGAGGTTTGCGGCTTGTGGAGATTTGCCAACTTCTGCTTTGTCCCTCAATTCGCAAAGCTCCTCAATTCGCCAATTGTACTCATCGTGACACGGTTCGCGAATTTACCGAGTTCGCCAACCATGAATTCGCCAAGTAGATCACTTCGCGAATTCCGCGTCCCGCCAAGTTCGCCAAATGATTCGACCCGCGAAATTGTTGCTTCGCCAAGCTTCAACCCTTGCATGGATTCGTGGACCGAGTTTCGCGAAGTGTACACTTCGCGAGCTCATGCACGCGGTGATTGTTGAGTTCGCGAGACTCGTGCGGCTCCTGATTCGCGATCCTAAGTTCGCGAAACTTGCACTTTGCGAACTCAACCCTACCTACAACACTTCCTGATTCGTGATATACTAATTTTGGGATCAGAAGCTACTTTTTCTCAGAACTTGTTGAAGACAGTATGAACTTATCTAAACCCTAAAATCTACTTAATCAAAATGCAAGCTTAATTTCATTTTCGGACTCAATAATCGTGCCATCGTGGAAATTAAAAACACTAAACTAAGGCCGAATGAAGTTTCGAGAATTAAAGTCGCACAGCTCCTACCATGCCTAAATCTGTTAGGGTAACCATCCTCTTAAATAAGAACACAAAAATTAGGGAATTAGGGTGGGAGCTTATACCAGTTCGAACTTGGCTGCAAGTTTCTGCTTGGCACTTCCTTCTTCGTTGCTTAGGTTTCTCGTCAGTGTCTTAGCTATGGAGTTCGTGGACTTCAAATGGTTTTTAGATGGTGTTTAAGTTTTTTTGGAGCTCAAGTGACGAAAATATCCCTTAATTTAGGGAAAGTTGTCTAAATAACCTTCTAATGCTTTTGGGTCTAACCACACCCAAGGCTAGCCCAATTAATCATTTTAGCCCCATTAATATTTATATTTTACCCTTAGCCCCTAGCCCAATTTCTCCTTGGCCTAATTTCAAAAATCCCTAGATAAATTAGAGGCCACTTGGTACACATTTAATTGCACGATTTCACGAAACCGTTTAAGCACGCGAATTCTCCCCACCAGTTTCACATAAGCCATCGAAGCACGACATTAGCACACAGAGTACACATAATTGCACGTAATCATTTATGCAAATTTATTGGCCCTATATTTTACGAGGACCCGGGTGCTACAATAGCTTTCCCTAATAGTTCGGTTGGACTTGATGTATACTCGGTACGCTTTTGAAGTTGAAGAATACCCGACAAATGTAGCTTCGAATGCTTTAGGGTCGAACTTTGAACGTTGTTCTCGGTCGTTCGCCACAAAGCACTTGCACCCGAAGACTTTAAAGAAAGAGATATTGGGCACTCTATCATTCACAATCTCGTACGGAGTCTTGTTGAACCGTTTGTGAACCACCGTCCTGTTTTGAGTAAACAAGCGGTATTGACTGCTTCAGCCCACATAAAGTGTGGAAGTCCTGACTGGATCAGCATTGTACGAGCGGCTTCCACTAGTGTTCGATTTTTCCTTTCGACGACCCCATTTTGCTGAGGTGTTTTGGCGGCTGAAAAATGTTGACTTATTCCAAGTTTTTGATAAAACTCACTAAGGTGATTGTTTCTGAACTCAGTGCCGTTGTCTGTTCGAACAACTTGAATAGTCTGTTGCAGAAGATTTTGAGTTGTGTTCACAAAATTGATTATCAAGTCACCGATCTTCGTTCGGAGGAACTTTGTCCACGTGTAGCGAGAATAGTCATCTACAATCACTAGGACATACTTTCTTCCATTGATACTCTGAGTCTGCATCGGACCACAGAGATCCATGTGAATCAGTTCCAATGGTCGAGAAGTAGACGCAATTTGCTTGACGTGATGAGATGCTCGCTTCATTTTTCCTAGGTGACATGCCGAACAATGATGCTCCCTTTGTAGTTGTGTAGTTGGAAGACCGTGAACCAACTTTTTCGTAGAAAGACGTTGGAGAGCTTTCATGTTTAGATGAGACAGTCGTTGATGCCATAGGCAGTTCCTCTGTAAGTCAATCTGAGAAATGAGGCATACAGTTGTCGAGGGCCGCACGAACGTCAGGTTAATCGTGTAAAGATTGGATCTCCGAAGTCCTTGAAGGAGTTCTGTGTCCTGACTATCCAAAATTCTGCACCGGTCACCATGGAAGACCACCTGGAAGCCTTTGTCACAGAATTGGCCTACGCTGAGCAAGTTATGGCGGAGGCCTTCGACGTATGAGACATCTTTGATGGTCAGAGTATTCGAAATGATATCCCCGAGTCCTAGAATCGGGGCTGAATCGTTGTTCCCAAATCCGATTTTGCCATTTGGTCGGTCTTTATAGTTGCTCAGCAGCTCTTGTTTACCAGTCATGTGTGTGGAGCAACCAGAGTCGAGGTACCACACATGATGGATCTGCAAAAACAATTTAGAGAGCTTTAGGTACCCACTTAAGCATGGGTCCTCTCAGATTAGCATATTTAATTTTGGGTTCAGATATGACTTCTAAATCTATTTTCGAAGAGTCTTAATAACCCATTGCACTTTTGGAGAAGTGAGTTTGGGTTTTGCCTCTGTAGGAGACTTGGCCCTTTTGGCTTTGGTCGTCCTAGGCGGAGATTTAGGAACCCATTTTGGTTGAACCTTACAGGGAAGGTTAATTTCAGCTCGTACAAATGCCTTGGAAGGTTTGACTGAGGAAAAGATCTTTTCTTGTGATAGTCTCCTGAGGTGCTTGGGGGATTAATTTCTACGGGATACCTTAGGTGAGTACAGTCATGTGCGGTGCCATAAGCTTTCTTAATGGCTGGATCTTGTTTCCTACGATTTTTCCTTTTGGCATTTGTTTCAGAATGATTAGTAGTAATTTTCGATGTGGAGCCTATTTCGGGAATTTCACTTCTATAGGTGATGGGCTGAAGTGAGCACGTAGAAGCAATTATTTTGAACGTAGAAATGGCTCTTTTATTACTACGAGTGTCTTTTATTTTGACAGAAGGAATTACATGTTCAGAAACATTTAAATCTACTCGCTCCTTCTTTATTTTAGGACTAGACACTCCCGCCTTCGTAGTCGGTGCTGGCTCTACGCTCCCTGTGGACGTAGGTAAAGTAGAATTAGTCTTAGCACTTGTAATAGAATTATTAATGCTCTTCTGATCTTTCGAAGGCGATTTTTCGATTTTCAGGCTTTTTATAGTAGCGTGAGAGGTAGTTTGGGAGGACAGGGAAGCCTTGAGATTTTCCATCTCTTTAAAGAATTTTTTCTTTTCAGCATCGAAATTCTCTCTTTCTTTGTCTAGTTTCGCCTGTGACTCCTCTATCTGTTTTATGATAGGGGGTTTGTAGAGAGAATTTTGATAATTGACCTTTTTGACTTCCTCATAGTGTTCTTTAGAGTCAAGAGGTAAGACTTGAGCTAATTCACTGACAGGTGTTAACGATGGTTTCCTATTTTTGTCTTTTCAATTAGTTCACTATAGTCTAAGGGGACCTCAGGCCCATGTGAGGCTTGTTTGATGGATGAATCAAACGCATTTTCATATGTCGATTCCGTAATGTTCCTAAGAGACGTTGCAGCTAAACCCATGTTCTTAATGTCATGCATTTCTTTCTTTTGTATAATACGTGGGTTAGTGTAACCTGTGCCTTCTATTGGATTATAAGTCCTTGGGCTTGTTTAAGAAAATCGTCTGTTCCGAGTGTCCCCTACGCGTAAGAAGATCATCTAATTTTTTAATTTTTGCATACAGCTTCCTGCGTTCCTCACTTAGGAGAGCATAATTATTTTCTACCGTCAGTTTGGCGGCTTGACATGTGTCTAGTTCCTTACTAAGCTCACTAACCTTAGCGTTAGATATTTCTATGAGCTTCTAAGTCAGTGATCTTAGAGGTAGCTTCGGTTATCCTACAATTTAAGGTAGCTTTCTCGTTGAGATGCCTAACCAAACAATTGTAGTTATTTGCTAGCATGTCTTCTAATTCTTTAATCTTTTCACTATGATGTCCTAATTGAGGTTGACTAGTCTCTCTAGAATGTAAGCTCTTAATAAGTTCTTCTATTTTTGCCCGAGAGCTTCTAAGTTCTGATTCGAGACTATCTATCTTCTCCTGAGCTCTCTCAAGTTTGTTCTCTACTTCCGTTATACTTTTCTGCTCACGTTTCATGTTAGCATATTGCGTTTGATATGATTCTAACATGGTCAATAATGTGGAAGGAGTGATAACCTCATTTGAAGACGTGGATGCGTTGTCGTTGTCCGTACGAGTGGATGTTTCGGCGTCCATTTCATTGTCGAGACGAGCCATTGGTCCTGCTCGGCCATGAGAGCTACTCCAGCTTCTTTCTGTTTTATCAATTGAAGCTTCCTTGAGTAGTAGTTTGCATCTCTCTTCTTCGGGAGAGTGCACTCTCTGGCGAAGTGACCTGCTTTGCCACAATTAAAGCATTTGTTAGTCTCTTTGGGGTTCTTGACCTCGGAACTCTCCGGAGCACGTTCTTCGTTCTTGGAGCTTGTAGTCCGAAGTCTGTTGGCTGAGGTTGAAGACTTCTTCTTGAAGTAATTCTTGCTCATCATTTGTCCAATGAGAGCTAACTGCTTCCCAAGGGCTTTCATGTTCGGCTCTATGTCGCAGTCCGATTCATCTTCTGACTCCGATGATGAAGGTGGCCTAACGATCTTTTCTTTTCTTGATCTTGTGCTCCTCTTCTCCGAGACTAAGGCAACCGTGTCATTGGTTTGTTTGCCATTCTGCTCTTTGATAATCTCTCGGATATCATCCTCATGTTGAGCTAGATTATCGAACACGGCATGGACATCCAACTCTTCTAGATCTTTATTTTGTCGTATTTGTGTGGATATTTTCTTCCATTCCGTGGGCAGAGAAGATAGAAATCTAATTTGTTTCCATGTTTATCTTTGTTATTTCTATCTTCCTCATCTCGTTGAGAAGAGTGAGGTATCGTTGGTAGATTTCGTATAGGCTCTCCTCCGGCTTAGCTTTGAAGGAGTCGTATGCAGTGAGAATGTTCGCCTTCTTGGCCTCTATGCCAACTTCCGTCCTTTGCATCATCCTATGCAGCTCATCCCACATCCCCTTAGACGATGAAAGGCTGTCGATTTGTCTGTATATATCGTTGGGGATCCCCTGCATAAGGGTATCCATGGCTACTAGATCAGCCTTGGCTCGAGCTCTTTCCTCCCGAGAGTATTCTCTAGGCTCCTTTAGTCGCCTAGAAGCTGGAATTACTGGAGTAGCTGTTTCTTCCCCGGGTACATGAACCCAGAACTGTGCCGGTCCCTCTTCAAGGGACTGTAGTAGATTTTCCGCTTGATCCTTTAGTGCTATGAAATTCAGGAAGCAGCTTCTCCATACTGTGTATTCGCCTCTTTGCAAGATCGGCGGACGACTGTCATTTCCGAGTGAGTATGCATCCATGTTTGTATTGTAGTGTTCGAGTTGTTGAAGGATCTTTGTTGATTGTTTTGAAGGATGAAAATGATGTAAAGTGCTTCACAAGTGACAAAATTAGTTAGTAGCGTTTGATTCGAAAAGTAGATCGACAATTATTTTCGATTCAATCTTTGAAGTTTGATCGAAATTAATTTCGTTGAGATAGAATGTTTTTACTGTTCTCGTGCGAGAGATTTGGTCAACCAGATATTTTACGAGCGAGAAAAATTGCTCAAAATCATTCGGTCGAGAAAAAATTCTTGATCGTGAATTTATTTCGATCGTAAAGAAACAGTACGTTAGTAAGTTACTCGACAAGTCAAAATAAATCCGTTGACTAGAAAAGTTTCTCGCGTATAAATGATTTTCGCCTGGTCAAACGTCAAAAGGTTTGACTGAATAAGTTTTTCGAGTGAAAGTTGTTACGCATGCAAAGTCAAAATTGGTCTCTCTTGAAAACGTTTTTCGCTGTATAATGCTCGAGAAATATTTCTAACTAAAATCGTTTCTGCTAATGACGATTCTAGTGCTGACTTCGTATTCTGACCGAGAAAAATTTTCGCGCCAAGTTTTTCGATCAAGAAATTAATCCGATCGCAAACCCTAGCTAGAAAAATTAGGGCAATCGAGAAAAATTCACAGAACACGATTAACACAAATTCGAGCAAAAACAAGGAACTAGACAGTGAAATTTCAGGTAATCGCTCGCAATCAAGTACTAATCACGCACGAACAAACAATTAAACACGTTATGAAGCAAAATATATCGAATTTGATCAAAATCAGAACGTGTTCTTCATGTTCTTCGTCAACAGTAAAATTCCAGAATCAAGTTAATCTAAATTCGGAGTTCAAACTGCTACTGATCTAGTCGCAATGATCGTTTATCACTTAATCTAGCACTGAAACATCAAATTTAAGTCAAATACGCACGGAATTAAGCTATTTGGATGGAAAACAGGTTTCACGCCAAACTGTTCTTCGATGAACAGTATCAAAAAAATGATTTTCGATCCGATTCTAACAATTTTCGATTCAAAACAGAACGAATCTGCTCTGATACCAATTGTTAGGTCCTCAGATTAACAACTCTACGATCCTAGGCTAGAAACCATAGCAATTCGATCGTTTAGATGATCAATTGAATTCGATCGAAAAACTCAAAATAAGAACAAGAGAGAGAATTCAATTAGAGTGAGAAAGTTACTGTTGTTTCTCTCTCTAGAAATCGATTTGCAAGCCCTTCGGATCAATTCTCTAAACTTTCTCTATTCAGCTCAATTCATTTACAAGTATTTATACGAACAATCTTGGTATAAATATCGAACTAGTCCTTAATCTAAAGACTGATACAAGTAAAGCCTACAAGGACAACTAATGAAATCAAGCACAATTACAAATGATATTCTACAGCTCTTAACTCAATCTCCCATCTCAATAACTTACGACCCACATCCCAATGATAAAGACTTAATCATTGACTTCGTTTTCATGGAATACAAACCGAACCCACAAAAGACTATCCATCTCCCTGACTTTTCAGCAAAAGACATACCCCAACCATGGCGGACTCTGTTCCTTATAATCAACAAGTGCCTATCACCGAAGCACACCGGGTCAGACCACTGCAACCGCCAGATAATAATAATTTTCCACGGGTTCGTCTTTAGCAAAAACTACGGTGTCGTCCAACTCCTCTGGTCGGACCTTCTAGACCAGTTAAGAAGACGAGGACTCGGGGGGTCAAAGAAGGTACTTCCATACCTCCGCTGGTTTCCGGTTTTTGTACAGCATTTCGTGAACCTTCACCCCTATATCCGGCGCCGACCCCGAACAGAAGGCTACCCAATCCCAAAGCTAGGAAAAATACAATCGACAAGGACCAAATCGAATTTTGATCAAGAGGCCATGCTTTTGGGTGAACATCTTCTACAACTCCTCGAGAAAATAGATCCCGTACTTCAAGCCTACCTACGAGCAAATAACCTCGAGGACATCCCCACGGTTCAACACACCCCAGTTGAACCTAACCCCGGGATCAGCCAACCCCACAAGCCAAGTCTAGGTCTAGGACAACCCGCATCCTCAAAACTAAAACAAAAAAGAGATAATCAAAAGGGGATGACGGAAGCAGCAAGAAGGAACGGCATACCAAACAAAAAACGACTGTCCTCCTCCTTCCTCCAGTCCACAAATAACCCGGACCGAGCCCATAAGTACAGCGGATGACTTTGTCTTCCCCCGAGTGGCAGTCGCGACATCTGGTCCAATCGCGCAAAGTACCCAACCTAGCCACTCAATTATCTCCCAACACATGATTGTTTCACATACACACGAGGAGCCATGACAACCGTCACCGCCTCACTTGGAGGCGGTTGATGTTGCTTCAAGCAGTCCTTAGCCTCAGACTGCACTTTCTTTGACCACATTGAGTCTAGTTTCCTCACCACCTATAATTTTTCCATTTAGTAGGACACAAACACCTTTTACTGCACCTCTAGATCTTAGTGATCTGGACCTAACGCTCGTCCATGTCCCTATACTCTCTGGGAGTCTGGGACAGAGCGGAAGCCCCACAGCAGTCAACATCACCATAGATGCTGCATTGGGCCATCGATCTGAGTCCGTCTCAGCATCGATGTCAACGGTGAGCCTGAGTGGCCACGGTCTCTCAAGTCCTGTGCAAACAGGCGGCACATCAGGAACACTTTCCTCTAATGTTGTGACGGCGGAACGTCTTCGTGACTCCGTCCAGTTATTTTCCCCGTTCGTGACGGTGGCTACCCTCAATGCCATGCTTAATGCTCAACTCGCCGAGTTCGCGAAAGGCCTCGAAAACTCCATCATGATCCGCATGTACGACGCAGTTGGCACCTCAACTCACGACAAAGGCAAAGCCCCCATCTCCGAAGAAGAACGTCCTCAACTTGCTTCGACCGCTGATCCCGACGGAGGACCTTGGAACGTTCCAGTAAAGGAACTCATCGATGTCGTGATAGCCAAACTCCGCTCTACACCGAGACTCTCCAAATATGAAGCAGAGGTCCTCTGACGTCTTGAGCTTTTTCGTTCACCTGTCGAGGCGAGGCCCAGCCGTCTTGTCAGCACGTGACGACCCTGATGACGAGGGGCCGTCCCGAGGGGGAGAAGATGCAACAGCCTCAGCCTCAACTGCAACAGAAAACTCGAACCCAAACACCAACTGTAGCGACCCTAGCTATCACTACCATTTCTAGCGTATTTTTAAGTGTCTAAATACGTACTTAGTAATGTTAGATGCGAAATGCGGAATAAATTTTTCCATTTATAAAATGGAAGTCGTTCTTTACATGTCAAAAGAATTACGTCAGGTTCGTACAATTCTACATATCCTATTAATGCGAGATGTGTGTACATGCACAACAAAAGTACTCCTATGCGTCCGGCCTCACAGGTCTTCATCCATGCCCACATCACCCCCAAAAGACGCCAGAAGCTTCAAAAGGTGCCTTGCCAGCTAGGCGATCACGTACCGTGTTCGCTGGTACCTACAGCATGTAACGTAAGGAGTGAGCCGCCGTGGCTCAGTAAGCAGAAATGATGCATGTATGCACGTGTCTTAACGATCGGCAATCCACGCCATCGCCTACTAACGCTCATACTCTTTTAGACTCGTACGTCATATGGGCCCTCGGCTTTCTATCTTACTATGCTTGATTTCGTAGAGCTCTAATCCTCGAGGGATTCGTACATATGTGAAGGTTCACACACTGGGAGGTCACCCGAAGGAATCTTTCCTATCTCAGTGTGGCCTACACGCGGACGCTTTTCACTTGTAGCCAACACCGAGGTCACTAACCCCAGAGGTTTCCTCTGTGTAGTGCATGCCTCGGGTCACATCCTCCAGGTTGCATCTCTCGCATACGGGGTATTCCCCCTACCTATCATAACAGGTAATTTCGAGATCGTATCGCCATAGTCGCATAGAAGAGCCGTGACTCTTCATTGAGTCGACATCAGATGCCAATATCGGCGACTATCCATCGCCACAAGCGATCTTATGCACACTCATACGCTTTCATTTCATCCTAATCATGCGTGCAAATGCTCATGTCGTGTTTATATGTATATGCGTATCATGACTTCATGTGTAATAAGAAATCACATCATACAAGTTTCACATAGGGTCACGTAAGCACGTATCACGTAAGCCATGCGCAAATAAGCTACGTGTCGTAGTTGAATTTCTACTTACCTGTCGTCCAAGCTTAAATGGTGTACTTCCTCGTAATGTCCCTAACGTATGACCCCTTTAAATAAAAAAGGGTTAGAGTATTAGTGCACTGCCTTCCTTAGCTAACTGGTCAAAATAAATAATTTTCGTCGTACTAGTTTGTAGGAACCGAGACACCGCAAACTAGGTCGGCCAACAAATTATAAATATATATGACCTAAGTGATTTCGTATTTAATTTCGTACATGCAATATGCTTATGTGATTTTAAGAATTTCGTGCAATTACGTGCCAATGATTACGGGCTTATGACGACCCCTAAATTATGTGATGGACTTTCAAAATAATAAGGAAAGGAAAAGACCTAATGAGTATTCAAAAGAGGTTTGGGCTAGGACTTTCTATTGGGCTATAAAATTTATGCTTAGGCCCAATTTGAACTAAGCCAAAAGAGGAGACAAAGTTCCCAATTTTAAGGAAACGCCCATGCCTAAGCTATGTCTCCCCTAACCTTGTGTAAAGGAAAGTATCTAATTTAACAATTCAACACTCCATAACCCCACCTAAAAAGTCACGAAGGAGAAAGCAAAGAAAGGGAGAAAAATCGAAGGAAGCCCCAAACGATTACCCTCAAAGCTAGCTAAGGATTTGGGTAAGTAAATGAAATCACTACCTTAAGCTATTACGGCCTTGATTAATTAGATAAAGCATGTTTTGGGTTTATGAGCTTCAAGAAATGTGTGTTTAAAGTTTTAGCCGAGATTTTTCCCGTGAGAACTTGGTAGGATTTGATTAGCCAAACTCGTTTTAGGGCTTAGAACCTTAACATTTGATGACTTTAGGACAATATTAACCCTTGAGAAGTTAATTTATGAATTTAGTTTCGATGGGATGAATGCTAAGGTGTTCGAATGAAAGTAGGGAATTATTTTCAGGGTTTCGAACGACACTTAGAAGCAACGAATCTAGTTTCGACCAAACCAATTTAAAATAAGTAAATTGAACAAGTGATGAGTTTCGACCGAAACTCGTTTTAATGCATGTGAATCGATCTAAATCCCACCCATGTCAAGGAATCGATCGAAAGTGGAATCGATCGAAACCCTCAAATTGATTTAAATGACCTTTATCCCCGTGTGGTTTCGATCGAAACCGAGACGACGTCATGCAGACGTCATTACGCGGCGAAACTCCACCCCGAGCCATTCAATCGATCGAAAGTGACCAATCACTTTGCATGGTTTCGATCGAAACCCATAATGATGCCATGCCGACGTCATGGCACGGCGAAACTCACATGGTTTCGACACAAAGCGACCTCTTCCAATGCCTAGTCTCGAGCGAAACTGAGATGACGTCGTGATGATGTGGGAACGCGGCGAAACTCTCTCAATCGGACAAAACTAACATATGCTAACTATAAATCGAAATTAGGGTTTGCTACCAACTAGTTTCGATCGAAAGAAGCTAGCAAATGTGACTTTCGATCGAAACAAATCTCGGCGAAACCCATGCAAGAAATTGAGTTGGTCGAAAGTGGTTATTTCCCATGCATGGTTTCGATCGACACTAGGTTTGAGGAATTCAATTGGACAAATAGAATCGAGCGAAACCTTACAAATTATATGACTGAGCTTAACATGTAAGAATGGAAATGTTATAAGTTAGAAATTTCGTAAGGGTCGAAACATAGGTGGAATTGAGCCAATTGGAATTTCGATCGAAACCCAACTCAATAATTAACGCACTTTCGCCAAGACACATAAGTTAGAATAATTACTTCCAACATAACTTAGTATAGAAGTCAAATGACTTAGGAAAATTCAATAAGGCAAATTTAGTGGCTTGGAGTCTAGAAAATTGTACAAGCCCAAATATGTAGTATGATGAAAACTAATTATTGCGACAACCTAGTAAGGAAAACAATGTACTAATGCTTAACAAATTTTTATTTAAAAGGTCGAACGTTAGGAACGCACGAGGACGTACCCTAAATAAGCTCGGACGACAGGTAAGTGGAAATTCAACTACGACACGTAACCTGCCTGTGCTCGATTATGTGTTACGTGCTTAAGTGACTTATGTGAATCTTGCCTGTCGTGATTAATTATTATGCTTGATTATGTGAACATGGCATGAGCACTTGCACGCATGAGTGGGTACGAAAGACGTGAGGTACGAACATGCGTAAGATCGCCTGTGTGCGATGTATATTCGCCGATATTGGCGTTTGTGTCGACTCAATGAAGAGTCACGGCTCTCCTATGCGACCATGGCGAATGAAGCCGAATCGCCTGTTATAAGAGGCAGGGGGAATACCCCGTATGCGGGAGATGCAACCTGGAGGATGCGACCCGAGGCATGCACTACCCAAAGGGAAACTCTGAGGTTAGTGACCTCGGTGTTGGCTACCAGTGAGAAGCGTCCGCGTAGAGGCCACACTGAGTAAGGGAAGATTCCTTCGGGTGACCTTCTAGTGCGCGAACCACTACACATTTAAGAATCCTTCGTTGATTGAGATCTCTAGAAAATGCCGCATAGTGGGATAAGCTGAGGGCCCATATGACGTAAGAGTCTAAGAAAAAGAGTACGAGTCTGGAAAATGAGATGAGTTAGTAAGCAGCTGATCCAACAGCAAAATGCTGGGGGACAATAAGCTAGCGGACCTTGCTCGGCTGAACGAATTGAGATAATCGGGGAGAGATTTTGAAAGTTGAACCCCCCGTTGTTTGAAGATGCTGAAGACCCTACCTCGACAGAGGACTGGCTCAGGACGCTGGAGAATATGTTCCAGCATAGCCGTATGCCTGAGGCGGAGAAAGTGACGTGCGCTGCCTACCTTCTGAGGGGGAGCGCCGGGCACTGGTGGGATACCATCTCAGCCATCGAAAACCCAATGACGATGAGCTGGGATCTGTTTAAGGAGCTCTTTCGAGGAAAGTACTACACCACTCTGTCCGAGCACAGAGGATGCGAGTTCATCAACCTCCGCCAAGGGGCGATGACGGTGGCGGAGTACATCAGAAAGTTTGAACAACTCTCGAGATTCGCGGCTCACATGGTGAGCACGGATGCGCTCAAGATTGAGCGGTTCATGGAAGGATTGAAGCCGGAGCTGTACAGATATGTAAGTATGGCTGGGATTCAAGGAGCCACGTACGCACAGGTGGCCGAACGGGCGTCAGTGGCGGAGCAAGCTGAGGCAAGGATCGCTCGCGCCCATGAAACAAAACTCAAATTTATACAAGGACAGCAAGGAAGCAGAGGCAACCCGACGCGGCAGTTCATTGCCAAGGGTGGGAAACCAAAGTTTCAGAGTAGACCATGACCACCCCAACAACCCAACCCAAATCAGGGTAGACCTCCACTGAACCTAGCCATATGCCCAAAGTGTGCACGAAGGCACACGGGAGTCTGCAACTCCCAAAATGCTATCTGCTTCAAAGGTGGCAAGACGGGTCACTACCTTAGGGCGTGTCCGGAGAATGGATCCGGAAGCCAAGCTGGGAACCAGGCGGCACCACCGAGGGTATCGGCTCGGGTTTATACTCTCACGTCCGAGGAAGCGGAAAAAAACCCGGCTTACCCTCCTCATTCACCAAACCCTCACATGCATCCTAGTTGACTCGGGAGCGACGCACTCGTTCGCAACTACTAAGTACGTCGCGAGAGTAGGAGTCACGCCTTATAGAGCTGAGTGCGAGTATAGCGTAACAGTTCCAAACGAGAATCCCACCCAAACTAACCACATACTACGGGATTGCCCAGTAGTGATCGGGGATAAGGAGCTACCCATAGACCTCATAATAATTCCTATGAATGATTATGAGGTGATCCTCGTAATGGATTGGCTATCGAAGTACGGAGCCGTCATAGACTGCCACCGCAAGATAGTCACGCTCAATATGGACAGGAGTGAACCCCTTAAGTTCGTAGGAGCTAGCAAGGGGACTATGATCTCTAGGATATCAGCGTTAAAAGCCCAACGGCTGATCAAATCAGGGTGCGAAGCATATCTAGTGTTCGCTATCAAATCGGAAGAGAACGCCTCACCGAAATTCGAGGAAGTGCCGGTAGTTAAGGACTTCCCCGACGTATTTCCCAAGGAATTGCCAGGACTACCGCCCGATAGGGAAATAGAATTCGCTATAGATCTGGTACCTGGAGCAGCACCAGTATCTAAGACCCCATACCGGCTAGCACCGACGGAATGAAGGAGTTAAAGGAGCAACTCGACGAACTCATGCAGAAGGGGTTCGTACAGCCGAGTTTCTCCCCCTGGGGAGCACCGGTGCTATTCGTAAAGAAGAAAGACGGGTCTATGCGATTATGCATTGACTATAGGGAGTTGAACAAGTTAACCATCAAGAACAAGTACCCACTCTCGAGAATAGATGACATGTTCGATCAACTACAAGGTGCGACGGTTTTCTCCAAGATCGACTTAAGATCGGGCTACCATCAGTTAAGAATCCGGAAGGAAGATGTCTCGTGGACGGCCTTTAGTACCCGTTATGGCCACTATGAGTTTCTGGTGATGCCCTTCGAGCTGACTAATGCGCCCGCGGCTTTTATGGACTTAATGAACCGGGTGTTCAAGCCCTATCTAGATAGGTTCATCATCGTCTTCATTGATGACATCCTAATCTACTCAAGGACGAAGGAGGAACACGAAGAACACCTAGGAATAGTTCTGGGTATACTACGAGAGAAGCAACTGTACGCCAAATTCAAGAAATGCGAATTCTGGCTAGACCAAGTCGCCTTCTTGGGGCATATAGTATCAGGAGAGGGAATTTCCGTAGACCCAAACAAGATAGAAGCTATCAACAATTGGGCCCGACCGACCAATGCGTCGGAAGTGCGAAGTTTCCTCGGTGTGGCAGGGTATTACAGGAAGTTCATCAAGGACGTCTCGAAAATAGCATCGACACTGACGAGGTTGACCAGGAAGAATACGCCGTTTCAATGGACCGTGGAATGTGAACGGAGCTTCCAAGAACTGAAGGAGCGGCTTACAACAGCCCCAGTTCTCACAATACCCTCAGGAACTGGAGGGTTTATTGTTTACAGTGATGCATCGAAGAACGGGTTAGGGTGTGTGCTAATGCAGAACGGGAATGTAGTAGCATACGCCTCTCGTCAACTAAAAGAGTACGAGAAGAATTACCCGACGCACAACTTAGAGCTCGCGGCAGTGGTCTTTCCACTCAAGATTTGGAGGCACTACCTCTATGAAGAGCGGTGTGAAATATACACGGACCACAAGAGCCTCAAGTATTTCTTTACGCAAAAGGAACTGAATATGAGGCAGAGGAGGTGGTTAGAACTTTAAGGATTACGACTGCGTAATCAACTACCACCCAGGCAAGGCGAATCTAGTAGCCGATGCCTTAAGCCGGAAAGCAGTGAGTGCAGAGTTACAATTATTGGAGGTAGAAGTCATACGGCTAGGCGAAGTCGAGACACAACTAGCAGCTCTGACCCTACAGCCTACACTGCTGGAACGAATCAGGGTGGCGCAAGAAACAGATGAATTGTATACGAAGATCAAGGAGGCACAGCCGGGACAACCAACAGGAGACCTCATAATACGGGAAGACGAAAAGCTATATTTTAAGGATCGACTATACGTGCCAGACGATGCCGAACTACGTAGGACGATAATGACGGAAGCGCACGGCACTGCATACTCAGTACATCCAGGAGCAACAAAGATGTACAGAGGCCTGAGGGAAAACTATTGGTGGCCAGGCATGAAGAAGGACATCGCGGCTTTCGTAATACAATGCCTGACGTGCCAGCAGATAAAAGCCGAGCATCAAAGGCCGGCGGGAACTCTGCAACCGTTACCCATTCCTGAATGGAAATGGGATAACATTACCATGGACTTCGTAGTAGGATTGCCGAGGAATGCGAAAGGGCATGACGCGATTTGGGTAATCATTGATCGGCTAACCAAGTCTGCCCATTTCCTACCAATTAGCACGACATATTCCATGGAACGATATGCTGAACTCTACATCCAGGAGATAGTACGACTGCACGGGATTCCATCGTCAATAGTTTCGGATCGCGACTCCAGATTTCTACCGATATTCTGGACGAGCTTGCAAAAGGCAATGGGAACGAAGCTATCCATTAGTACCGCCTACCATCCGCAGACGGACGGTCAATCCGAGAGGACAATGCAGACGTTGGAGGACATGCTACGAGCATGCGTACTCGACTTCAAGGGCAATTGGAGTAGGTACCTCCCACTAATTGAGTTCTCGTACAACAACAGCTGCCACGTCACTATCGGGATGGCACCGTACGAAGCCTATACGGGCGAAGCTGCAGATCCCCAGTGCACTGGGACGAGGTTGGAGAAAGGGCAATACTAGGCCTAGACATAGTACGCGAAATGACGGAAGCCATTACCACAATAAGAGAAAGAATGCGAACTGCGCAAAGTCGGCAGAAGAGCTATACGGATCAAAAGCGTTGACCACTGGAATTCGAAGAAGATGATATGATGTTCGTTAAGGTATCGCCAATGAAGGGCATGAAAAGATTCGGGAAGAAAGGGAAGCTAAGCCCAAGGTACATTGATCTCTTTCGAATAGTAAAAAGGGTCGGTGAGGTAGCCTATCAACTGGAGCTGCCAGCATCGTTATCGCAAGTGCATGACGTGTTCCACGTCTCAACCCTACCGAAGTACCTAGCCGACCCGAACCACGTTCTAGGAAACAAGTCCCTACATCAACAATTGAAACCGGATCAGAGTTACGAAGAGATTCCGGTGGAGATATTGATGTACGAGACCATTAGGAATAAAGATATTCCTTTAGTGAAGGTGTTGTGACGGAACCAGTCTACGGAAGAAGCCACATGGGAACGGGAGGACGAGATGAGAACTCGTTATCCTGAGTTGTTCCACACGGGTAGATTTCGGGGGTGAAATCCTCCTTAAGGGGGGGAGGATGTAGGAACCGAGACACCGCAAACTAGGTCGGCCAATAAATTATATATATATATATGACGTAAGTGATTTCGTGTTTAATTTCGTAGATGCTATATGCTTATGTGATTTTTAGAATTTCGTGCAATTACGTGCCAATGATTACGGGCTTATGACGACCCCTAAATTATGTGAGGGACTTTCGAAATAATAAGGAAAGGAAAAGACCTAATGATAGAATTAAGAAAAAGGTTTGGGCTAGGATTTTCTATTGGGCTATAAACTTTTATGCTTAGGCCCAATTTGAACTAAGCCAAAAGAGGAGACAAAGTTCCCAATTTTAAGGAAACACCCATGCCTAAGCTATGACTCCCCTAAACTTGTGTAAAGGAAAATATCTAACTTAACAATTCAACACTCCATAACCCCACCTAAAAAGTCACGAAGGAGAAAGCAAAGAAAGGGAGAAAAATCGAAGGAAGCCCCAAACGATTACCCTCAAAGCTAGCTAAGGATTTGGGTAAGTAAATGAAATCACTACCTTAAGCTATTACGGCCATGATTAATTAGATAAAACAAGTTTAGGGTTTATGAGCTTCAAGAAATGTGTGTTTAAAGTTTTAGCCGAGGTTTTTCCCGTGAGAACTTGGTAGGATTTGATTAGCCAAACTCGTTTTAGGGCTTAGAACCTTAACATTTGATGACTTTAGGACAACATTAAGCCTTGAGAAATTAATTTATGAATTTAGTTTCGATGGGATGAATGCTAAGGTGTTCGAACGAAAGTAGGGAATTATTTTCAGGGTTTCGAGCGACACTTAGAAGCAACGAATCTAGTTTCGACCAAACCAAATTAAAATAAGTAAATTGAACAAGTGATGAGTTTCGACCGAAAGTCATTTTAATGCATGTGAATCGATCTAAATCCCACCCATGTCAAGGAATCGATCGAAAGTGGAATTGATCGAAACCCTCAAATTGATTTAAATGATTCCTTATCCCCGTATGGTTTCGATCGAAACCGAGACGACGTCATGCAGACGTCTTCCAATGATGCCATGCTGACGTCATGGCACAGTGAAACTCACATGGTTTCGACCGAGAGCGACCTCTTCCAATGCCTAGTCTCGAGCGAAAATGAGATGACGTCGTGATGACGTGGGAACGCGGCGAAACTCTCTCAATCGGACGAAACTAACATATGCTAACTATAAATCGAAATTAGGGTTTGATACCAACTAGTTTCGATCGAAAGAAGCTAGCAAATGTGACTTTCGATCGAAACAAATCTCGGCGAAACCCATGCAAATTAGAAATTGAGTTGGTCGAAAGTGGTTATTTCCCATGCATGTTTTCGATCGACACTAGGTTTGAGGAATTTCAATTGAACAGATAGAATCGAGCGAAACCTTACAAATTATATGACTGAGCTTAACATGTAAGAATGGAAATGTTATAAGTTAGAAATTTCGTAAGGGTCGAATTTTAGGTGGAATTGAGCCAATTGGAATTTCGATCGAAACCCAACTAAAAAATTAACACACTTTCGCCGAGACACATAAGTTAGAATAATTACTTCCAACATAACTTAGTATTGAAATCAAATGACATAGGAAAATTCAATAAGGCAAATTTAGTGGCTTGGAGTCTAGAAAATTGTACAAGTCCAAATAAGTAGTATGATGAAAACTAATTATTGCGACAACCTAGCTAAGGAAAACAATGTACTAATACTTAACAAATTTTTATTTAAAAGGTCGAACGTTAGGAAAGAACGAGGACGTACGCTAAATAAGCTTGGACGACAGGTGAGTGGAAATTCAACTACGACACGTAACCTGCCTGTGCTCGATTATGTGTTACGTGCTTACGTGACTTGTGTGAATCTTGCCTGTCGTGATTAATTATTATGCTTGATTATGTGAACATGGCATGAGCACTTGCACGCATGAGTGGGTACGAAAGACGAGAGGTACGAACGTGCGTAAGATCTCCTGTGTGCGATGTATATTCGCCGATATTGGCGTTTGTGTCGACTCAATGAAGAGTCACGGCTCTCCTATGCGACCATGGCGAATGAAGCCGAATCGCCGGTTATAAGAGGCAGGGGGAATACCCCGTATGCGGGAGATGCGACCTGGAGGATGCGACCCGAGGAATGCACTACCCAGAGGGAACCTCTGAGGTTAGTGACCTCGGTGTTGGCTACCAGTGAGAAGCGTCCGCGTAGAGGCCACACCGAGTAAGGGAAGATTCCTTCGGGTGACCTTCTAGTGTGCGAACCACTACACATTTAAGAATCCCTCGTGGATTGTGATCTCTATGAAATGGCGCATAGTGGGATAGAAAGCCGAGGGCCCATATGACGTAAGAGTCTAAGAAAAAGAGTACGAGTCTGAAAAATGAGTATGAGCGTTAGTAGGTGACGGCGTGGATTGCCGATCATTAGGACACGTGCATACATGCATAATTTCTGCTTACTGAGCCGCGGTGGCTCATCATTACGTTGCGTGTTGTTGGTACTAGCGATCACGGTATGTGATCTATCTATGGTGCAAGGCCAATCTTTTGGAGCTTCCAGCTGCTTTTGGGGTGGAAGTGTGTGTATGGATGACGACCTGTGAAGGCCGGGCGCATAGGAGTTTATGCTGTGCACATATACACACATTTTGTGTAAATACAAGGATGTTGAAATATAGACTTAAGAAAATTTTTTTGACATGTATCTATGAATTGCCAGTCTTAAAATGAAAAATTTGGTTCACATTTTACGACTTTGCACGATAACACACCGGCTAGGCACTTAGGATTACGACAAATTACGAAATCGGGACGACGGGTCCTGACATAGTTATTTAGACTTATATTAATTCTCTAGTCTCCAAGCCACTCGGTTTGTCTCATTAAATTTCCTAATGTCACGACCCAAACTTCCTAACTCTGTCTAGTCTAGCGTATTCCTATGTGCCTAGCGAGTTGTGAGTAGTAAAGTACGCTGAAAATACGTATAAAATTTTTCAATTTCCATTTATGTAATGGAACGTGTCTTTGTACAAGTCAAAAGAATACATGTCGAAGGCTACTGTTCTAAACATGTCCTAATTACAATGGTGAAGGTGCGTCGGCACAGCAAAAGGCTCCTATGCGCCCGGCCTCACAGGTGGTCATCCATACACACACGTCCACCCCTAATAGCAGCGCAAAGCTTCAAAAGGTCGGCCCTGCCTTCAAAATGCGATCACATACCGTTGTCGCTGGTGCCTACAACACATAACATAAAGAAATGAGCCACCGAGGCTCAGTAAGCAGAAATCATGCATGAATGCACGTGTCCCTTCCCCGCAACGGCAATCCACACCGATGCATGTAAACTCGTAAAGGCAATCCGCGCCGATGCACATAATACTCGCAAAGGCGATCCGCGCCGATGCACACAATACTCGTACTAGCGTATTCAGGGCCCTCGGCTAATCTCACTATGCACCACAAAGAGCTCACGCCCCTCAGGTACAGTACGACAGCGATCCACGCAGGATGGCCGAACCTAGGATGCACATCGTTCCCCTAGGTCGCCATATGTACCCGGTCGTCCGCGACTGCCCGGCGGTCTCTCACGCTGGTAGCCCACGCTGAGGTCGTCTACACCAGGGTTCCACCCTGTGTCGCTTATACCCTCAGGTCGCACCATCCCGGTCGCACCTTACCGCCATGGGCCATGCCCAATCATATCCATAGGATATCCACATATATTTATTTACATAATATTACGACGACGCTAAACGCCGCCCTGATAGCATAGTAGACCGCCCCTGACTCAACTGCGAGTCGACACACCTGCCCACATCGGCAAGTCCCCCTCGCGTACAAGCGACATATCATCATGCACACTCAGTCCCACGACCCTCCCCCATGAGTTCGTGCGTGCACATGAATATGCATATGCAAATCAATGCAACTTATGCTTACCACATGAAAGTTTAACAATCAATTCACGTAATCATAAATTCACATACGCACATAGTCACACAAAACATATACCACACGAGTTATGTGTTGTAGTTGGATTTCTACTACCTAGCGACCGTAGACTAGCTGCTACCTGACCCGGCGAATTTCCTAAGTCCAAACCTTAATATGAAGGTTAGTACCTTAATTAATACTTAAGTGTAGCTATGTTATAGCTACTGTCATTTCTAAGGATTATTTAATTTGAAAGAGTTTGCAAAATATTTTTCCTAAGTTATAAACACGTTCTAAGAGTTCTAGTTGAATTCGTGAGGTCTAGCTAAATTTCGCTAAGTATGGTTCGCGAATTATATCAAAGTTCCTGATTGGATTCACAAAGTTCGCTTGATTCGCGAAGTTTATGAGTTCGCGAGGCAGGTCGAGTTCGCAAAGTGGGTTCGCTAACTTCTCGATTCGCCAACTGTTAGGGTTCGCAAAGTGAAACCCTCGTTGATTCGCAAAGCATTCATAGCCTGTGAATCTCCCCATTCGCGAATTACGTGAGTGCCCGATACTTTGGACATGAAGAGCTTTGATTCGTCATGTGGCTGCCGCCCGCGAAGTGCTTGGACCCGTGAAAAATGCGAGTTCGCAAAGTTGCTTGGGGTTCGCAAAAGGTCAGATCCGCGAAGTGGCTCGAGATCCTTGCATGGATTTGCCAAGTAGGACGCAAAATGCCCGAGTTCACCAACCTCTCCAGCCCGTGAAATGAATGTGTTCGCAAAATTAGACCCACGACGTGTGTGAGTTCGCAAAACTCAGTTCGTGGCTTGTATGAGTTCGCAAACTTGGTTCGTCGAGTTGCTCAGTTCGCGAAGTGAGTTCCGCGGCTTCATGGACCCACAAACTTCCACGTACTCTTGAAGTTGAAGTCAAGTGAGTTCACAAACTTCACACTCTAATTCATGGTTTGCGAAGTCTAAAGAACTCGCACCAATTCGCAAAGCTACCCGGGTTCGCCAACCTCCATCATCAATTCGCAAAGTATGTTTTTGCGGCTTCTTACTTCGCATAATCATCTCCCAACTCGCGGAACTCGATAGTTACGGATCAAAAAGCTATCTTTGTCAAGAACAAATTGAAGGTCGTTCGAACTCCTAAAACCCTAAGATTCGAGCTTAACAATAATGCACGCCTAGATTTATTTTTCGTGCCTAAAATTCCTAAACACTATGGTATCGACTAATGTAACATCCCGTCCCATACCGGGTGTCACTGTAGAATCCGTCCCTACCGGGACCAGTGGGGTTGGGCCCACCACACTCCCACTGGTCCCGGTAGGGACGGATTCTACAGTGACACCCGGTATGGGACGGGATGTTACAACTAATGGCACTTTGAAACTACTTGTGAACCTTAAAACTCTAAACCTCAATCGACTTAAGGCACGGTTCAATGCCGGGTTTCTAAGATGCTAACTTCCTAGTCATGTTTTAAATCTTAAGCTAAAACATGAAGTGCATAGTAGAAATTTTCTTACCTTTTTCCAAAGCTCAAAGTCGACTTCGGGTCTTCCCCTTTTTTTTGGCTTGAGCTCTCGGCAGTTTTCCCTCCAATGGAGTTTATGGGGCTTGAAATGGTTCTTTAGGTAATTATTTACTTGTATTAGGTGTGGTGATGGGACTCAAGGGGCGAAATGTCCCCTAATTTAAGGAACATTGTCCTTAGATTTTTCCTAAATGACTTGGGCCTATTTCCAATCCTAGTCAAACTTCTATCTCTACCAATTTTTATTATCTCCACTTTATTCATCCCATAATTTTCGAAAATCCCTAAATAAATTAGATGCCTCCTGTCACGAAATTGGTTACCATCACATATTTGCACATAGTTCATATATTCTCATAAACACGATTCTCATGGAATCACGTAAGTACGTAATTAATGCACAAATTCATAAAATTACATTGACACATAAAATCCATATAGGCACATAACTGGTACACGGAATCCACGTAATTATATGCAAATTTATTGGCTCCAATACTTACGAGGACCCGGGTGTTACACCTAAGTCATTTGATTTCTATCCTAGGCTATGTTAGTTTAATTTCAACCCTTACTATACATCTCGGCGAAAGTTTACTAAGTTAGAATTCAGTTTCGATCGAAACTCCTAGTTACTCGATTCCAACGAAGTAAATCACTGCCTCAAAATTAATTTTAAGCTAAGGTACTAAAACCATTACTGTGGAAGACTCAACGAAGGTTGGAAAATTATTAGTGCCGATTTCACTCAATAAGTCCTTAAATCATATGGGTTTCGCCATGTGATGATCAGCCTTCGTCACTTTTGATCAATTCTTGACACGGCGAAAGTCAATTGGCTCACAAGGTTTCGCCCGATTCAAGTTTCGCCCGATTGGTGTGCGTCGAACCCTACTTTCGATCGATGGTGTCATGGCATGGTTTCGCCCGATTGTGCATAATGAGAAGTGAGTTTCACCGTGTGTTTTCATCATCATGGCGTCACCACGGTTTCACCCGACGTTGCATGTGTGTGTGAGTGAGTTTCGCCGTGTTCTGTCGTCAGCATGACGTCCTCTAGGTTTCGATCGATGCCATGCATAGGGGGAAATCGCTTTCGATCGATTGCATGAGGCATGGGTGGGGTTTCGATCGATAGTTTAGGCATTGATATTAGTTTCGGTCGAGTCTAACACTTCTTCAATTAATTCGCTCGAAACCCTCACACTTTTCAACTTTTGGTCGAAACTCTATGTCATTTAGTTCAAAATCGTATAAACGGTTAGTTTCGATCGAAACTTACTTATACCTAAAGCCCTAAATTTGCCCGAAACTATTTTCCTAGTCTCATTCGATCGAAAGTCCTTTTAGCTAGCCACTTTCGTTCGAAACTCTTAAGTAATGTCTCTACTTTCGATCGAAGCCTTCAATATTCATCTACCCGAAACAAATTCGTACCTTATTCCACCCAGAATTTGTCCAGCACTAACTTAAGACTATCTCATTCACAAGTAATGAACCCTAAAACACGTTTGGCTACCTCATAAGCTCGAGTAAACCCTCAAATACAAGTTCACACCCTACGTTAGTGCTTTTGGCGTCTATGGTACACTTGACTCCTCAAATCTTCTTAATTCTAATTATGATTCTAACTAAATTATCCTAGTAAAGGAAACCATAATAGCTTAATGTAATTTATTCACTTACTAGTTTCAAATTCCTCGCTAGCGTGAGGGCGAAATTTCGAGCTTCCTTCGATTCCTTTCTTTCTTCTCCCTTTAAGCTTTCGTTGGGTTCTATCCAAATGGGGTTATGGAGTTAAAAAGTTACATTAGATATTTTAACAAGGGGCACGGTGATGGGACTTAGGTGGCGTGAGGTCTCCTCATTTTGAGGAAGCATTGTCCCCTCCCAAGTAGGGCTTTTCATTTTGGGTCTAATGTTTGTTCCTAGCCCATTATAATTCCTATAGTCCAACTAGTGTTATTATTGGTATTATTTCCTTCAAATTCCTTTGCTCTATACTTACGAAAATCACAAATAGGTTAGATATCCCAAAGGTAATTAGTTACATGCACAATGTTCACATAATTACTTAGGCACAAAATTCACAAAATCTCCTAAGCATAGAACGTACACGTAAGTTAGCGTATAATCACATAGTTAGCATTTCGAAATTCAAATAATCCTATAAAACACCAGCGCACATTTGTTGGCTTACTAGTTTTCGGGAACTCGGGTTCTACATCCTCCCCCCCTTAAGGAGGATTTCGCCCCCGAAATCAGCCCGTATGGAACAGCTCAGGATAGTGAACTCTCATCTCGTCCTCGCGTTCCCATGTGGCTTCCTCCGTGGACTAATTCCGCCACAAAACTTTAACTAATGGAATCTCCTTATTCCTAAGTCGCTTAGTTTCGTGCATTAATATTTCTACATGAGTTTCCTCGTAGCTTAGATCTGGCTTCAATTGTTGATGTAGGGACTCGTTCCTCAACACATGATTCGGGTCGGCTATATACTTCCGTAGAGTGGAGACATGAAAGACGTCATGTACTTGCTAAAGTGATGCCGGCAAATCCAATTGGTATGCTACCTCGCCGACTCTCTTTACGATTCTAAATGGGCCAATATACCTAGGGCTTAGTTTCCCTTTCTTTCTGAATCTTTTCACGCCCTTCATCGGCGATACTTATATGAACACTTGATCATCTACTTCGAATTCTAGTGGTTGGCGCCTTTGGTCTGCATAGCTCTTTTGTCTACTTTGCGCCGTTCGGGTCCTTTCTCGTATCATTGCTATAACTTCCGTCATCTCCCGTACCATATCTGGGCCTAATATTGCCCGTTCACCGAATTCATCCCAATGAACTGGAGATCTACACTTACGTCCGTAGAGTTCTTCGTACGGTGCCATCCAATGGTAGCTTGATAGCTATTGTTATATGAGAACTCAACCAGTGGGAGGTACTTACTCCAATTTCCTTTGAAATCAAGTACACATGCTTGTAGCATGTCCTCCAACGTCTGGATCGTTCGCTCGAATTGACCGTCCGTCTGCGGATGCTAAGCAGTGCTAGGACTGCTTCGTTCCTACAAACTTGTCCAAAATTTCGATAGATATCTGGAGTCACGATCCGAGACTGTAAATGATGGAATCCCGTGCAGTCGTACTACCTCCTGGATGTAAAGCTCTGCGTATCGTTCCATTGAGAACGTAGAGCTTATTGGTACAAAGTGAGTGGATTTGATTAGTCTGTCGACGATCACCAAAATCGCGTCTTGCCCGTTCACGTTCTTCGGCAGTCCAACAACGAAATCCATGGTGATGTTATCCCATTTCCACTCGGGAATAGGTAACGGCTGCAACGTCCCTATCGGCCTTTGATGCTCGGCTTTTATTTGCTGGCACGTCAGGCATCGACTCATAAAAGTCGCTATATCCTTCTTCATACCTGGCCACCAATAGTTTTCCCGTTGGTCTCTGTACATATCTGCGGCTCCCGGATGAACTGAGTATGTTGTGGCGTGTGCTTCCGTCATTAGTGTCCTTCGAAGTTCTACGTCGTCTGGAACGTACAGTTGATTCTTGAAATATAGTCTTCCGTCTTCCCGTACCGTGAAGTCTCCTGTCGGTTGTTCCGTCTGTGCTTCCTTGATCTTTGTATAAAGCTCATCTACTGCTTGCGCCATCTTGATTAGCTCCAACAGCGTAGGTTGCAAAGTTAAGACAGCTAATTGCGTTTCGACTTCGCCTAATTCCACGATCTCTACCTCTAGTAATTGCAGGTCTGCACTTACTGCCTTCCGACTTATTGCGTCTACTACCACATTTGCTTTGCCTGGGTGGTAGTTAATTATGCAGTCGTAGTCCTTGACTAATTCCAACCAACGCCTCTGCCTCATGTTCAGCTCCTTTTGCGTGAAAAAATACTTCAAGCTCTTGTGGTCCGTGTATATCTCACACCGCTCTCCATAGAGGTAATGCCTCCAAATCTTGAGAGCAAAGACCACTGCCGTGAGCTCTAGGTCATGTGTGGGATAGTTCTTCTCGTATTCCTTCAGCTGTCGAGAAGCATATGCCACTACATTTCCATTTTGCATTAGCACGTACCCTAACCCGTTCTTCGATGCGTCGCTATACACGGTAATCCTCCTGTACCCGATGGTATTGTGATGACTGTAGCGGTTGTAAGTCGCTTTTTCAGTTCATGAAAGCTCCGTCCGCATTCCTCGTTCAAGTGAAAATGAGTTATCTTTCGAGTCAGTCTCGTCAGCGTCGATGCAATCTTTGAGAAGTCCTTGATGAATTTCCTATAATACCCCGCCAATCCCAGGAAAACTCCGTACTTCGGTTACATTTGTCGGTTGGGGCCAATTGCTGATGGCTTCGATTTTATTCAGGTCCACCGAAATTCCTGCTCCTGAGACTATGTGCCCTAAGAAGGCAACTTGGTCTAGCCAAAATCGCACTTCTTGAATTTGGCGTACAACTGTTTGTCCGGTAGTATGCCTAGGACTATCCTTAGATGCTGTTCATGCTCCTCTCTCGTCTTTGAATAGATTAGGATGTCGTCGATAAAGACGATGACAAACCATCTAGATAAGGATTGAACACCCGGTTCATTAAGTCCATGAAGGTCGTCGGCGCGTTAGTCAGCCAGCATCACCAAGAATTCATAGTGGCCATAACGGGTACTAAAGGCAGCCTTCGGGACATCTTCTTTCCAAATTCTCAGTTGATGGTAGCCCGAGCGTAAGTCAATCTTGTAGAAGACGGTCGCGCCATGTAACTGGTCAAACAGGTCATCTATTATGGGGAGTGGGTACTAGTTCTTGATGGCTTATTCAATACCCTATACACAATCTCATTGATCCATCCTTCTTCTTTACGGATAACACCGGCGCTCCCCCTGGGGAGAAGCTCGACTGGATAAACCCCTGCTCGTCTAACTGGTCCTTTAATTCTTTCATCTCAGTTGGTGCTAGATAAGGGGTCTTAGACACTGGTGCCGCTCCAGGTACCAGGTCTATGGTGAATTCAATTTCCCTCTCGGGCGGTAGCCTTGTAATTCCTCGGGAAATACGTCGGGAAAGTTCTTAACCACCGGTACTTCCTCGAATTTCGGAGAGAAGTCCTCTTCAGATTTAACTGCGAACACTAGATACGCTTCACACCATGCTTTGATCAGTCGTTGGGCTTTTAACGCTGATATCCTAGAGATGTTTGCCCCCTTGCTCGTTCTTACGAATCTAAGGGGTTCATTCCCATCCAAATTGAACGTGACTATCTTATGGTGGCAGTCTATAACGGCTCCGTACTTCGATAGCCAGTCCATCCCGATGATTGCCTCGTAATCATTCATTGGGATTATAATTAAATCTATGGGCAGCTCTTTGTCCCCGACTAGTACTGGGCAATCCCTTATTACTTGACTGTAACTAGTTGGATTCCCATTCGGGACGGTTACACTATATTTGCACTCTGCCTGGGGAGGCGCTACTCCTATTCTCGTGACATACTTAGTGGATGCGAATGAGTGCGTCGCTCCTGAGTCGACTAGAGTGCATGGTGAATGAGGATGGTACCTGTCACTACAGCCGGGTTGTTTTCTGCTTCTTCGGACGTGATCGTATAGACCCGGGCTGGTATCATTGGGGGTTTTGCCTGGCTTCCAGCTTGACTTGCGGACCCATTCTCCGGGCACGCCTTGAGATAGTGGCCCGTCTTGCCACATTTGAAGCAGGTCGCATTCTGGGAGTAGCAGACTCCTTTGTGCCTTCGTGCGGATTTTAGGCATACGGGTAGGTTCAGTTGAGGTCTGCCCTGATTTGGGTTGGGCTGTTGGGATGGTCGTGGTCGATTTTGAAAATTCTGCTTCCCACCCTTAGCAACGAACTGCCGCTTCTGGTTGCCTCCGCTCCATTGTGGACCTTGCACAAATTTTCGTTTAGCTTTTTGGGCGCGGACAATTCTTGCCTCGACTTGCTCCCCCACTAATGCCCTTTCCGGTACTTGTGCGTACGTGGCTCTTTGTATCCCAGCCATGCTCACATCTCTATAAAGTTCTGGCTTTAATCCTTCCATGAATCGCTCGATTTTGAGCGCATCCGTGCTCACCATGTGAGCTGCGAATCTTTATAGCTGCTCAAACTTCTTAATATACTCCGTCACCATCGTTGCCCCTTGCGGAGATTGATGAATTCATTCATCCTCTGGGCTCGGACGGGGGCGGTGTAATTCTTCCCCCAGAAGAGTTCCTTAAAACGATCCCAGCTCATCGTGACTGGATTCCCTATGGCTGAGATGGTATCCCACCAATGTCCTACGCTCCCCCTCAGTAGGTAGGCAGCGCACATGACCTTCTCGGCTTTCGGTGTACGGCTATGCTGGAACATATTTTCCAGAGTCCTAAACCAATCTTCGTCTGAGGTAGTGTCTACGGCATTCTCAAACGACGGGGGGGTTAAGCTTTTGAAATCACTCCCCGATCATTTCAATTCTTTCAGTCGGGAGAGGTCCGCTAGCTGTTTGTCCTCCAGCATTCTGATGTTGGATAAGCTGCTGGATTTGGGTCGACTGTTGGCAAACCAATTCCGTGAGCTGCAGGATGGTTGCATCCCGACTATCGGTAGGGTTAGTAGTATCCCTACCTTGATCTGCTTCCCTACTGCCCTGACCCCTAAGTCTTACCATTGTTTTGACCTATCCTGACAATTCCTACGGCCAATAAATGAAACCATACAATTCACATAGTGTAATACTTACAAGCAAGGCCGCTTCCGTGCTTTTGAGTGTGTGTGCATGGACAGTCTGCAGGACCTGTGACCGAAGCTCTGATACCAGTTGTAGCGACCCTAGCTATCAATACCATTTCCAGCGTATTTTTAAGTGTCTAACAACGTACTTAGTAATGTAAGATGCGAAAATGTGGAACTTTTTCCATTTATAAAATCGAAGTCGTTCTTTACATGTCAAAAGAATTACATCAGGTTCCTACAATTCTACATATCCTATTCATGCGAGATCTGTGTACATGCACAGCAAAAGTACTCCTATGCGCTCGGCTCACAGGTTTTCACCCATGCACACATCACCCCCAAAAGACGCTCGGAAGCTTCAAAAGGTGCCTTGCCAGCTAGGCGATCACGTACCGTGTTCGCTGGTACCTACAACATGTAACGTAAGGAGTGAGCCGTCGTGGCTCAGTAAGCAGAAATGATGCATGTATGCACGTGTCTTAACGATCGGCAATCCACGCCATCGCCTACTAACGCTCATACTCTTTTAGACTCGTACATCATATAGGTCATCGGCTTTCTATCTTACTATGCGCGATTTCGTAGAGCTCTAATCCTCGAGGGATTCTTACATATGTGAAGGTTCACACACTGGGAGGTCACCCGAAGGAATCTTTCCTATCTCAGTGTGGCCTACACGCGGACGATTTTCACTGGTAGCCAACACCGAGGTCACTAACCCCAGAGGTTTCCTCTGTGTAGTGCATGCCTCGAGTCACATCCTCCAGGTTGCATCTCCCGCATACGGGGTATTGCCCCTACCTATCATAACAAGTAATTTCGGCATCGTACCGCCATGTCGCATAGAAGAGCCGTGACTCTTCATTGAGTCGACATCAGACGCCAATAGCGGCGACTATCCATCGCTTACAGGCGATCTTATGCACACTCATATGCTTTCTTTTTATCCTAATCATGCGTGGAAATGCTCATGTCGTGTTTATATGTATATGCATATCATGACTTCATGTGTAATAAGAAATCACATCATACAAGTTTCACATAGGGTCACGTAAGCATGTATCATGTAAGTCATGCGCAAATAAGCTACGTGTCGTAGTTGAATTTCTACTTACCTGTCGTCCAAGCTTAATTGGCGTACTTCCTCGTAACGTCCCTAACGTATGACCCCTTTAAATAAAAAGGGTTAGAGTAGTAGTGCACTGCCTTCCTTAGCTAACAGGTCGAAATAACTAATTTTCGTCATACTAGTTATTTAGACTTATATTAATTCCCTAGTCTCCAAGCCATTCGATATGTCTCATTAAATTTCCTATGTTAGTTTAATTTCGACCCTTACTATACATCAATGTTTACTAAGTTAGGATTCAGTTTCGATCGAAACCCCTAATTACTCGATTCCACCAAAGTAAATCACTGCCTCTAAATCAATTTTAAGCTAAGGTACTAAAACCCTGTGGAAGACTCGGCGAAGGTTGGAAAATTGTTAGTGCCGATTTCACTCAATAAGTCCTTAAATCATATAGGTTTCACCGCGTGATGACATCAGCCTTCTGTTGGGTTACCCGGTGTCTCCCGGAAAAGCCACGTCCCCGGGTACGGTGCGGGACAAAAATTTTCCGGGGTCGCTTATTGCCCTCGTTGCTCGGATCAGAATAGTAACACATAGACATGTAATAGAGCGCGTCAAACCCGTAGAGAATTACCAGTTGAAGCGAGTGGCAGCTCCTCGTCCTTTTCTTCAAGACTTCGTCGATGGTGGTGGATGGCACTAGATCGTCACGCCGACCTCGCAGTGTACCACGGAAACAGTTCTCTAAAGATGGCTAGAGAGAACCGAGACGTCACGTGAGAGAATAGTGTTTTTGTTCGGTGTGTGTTTTGTGCCTTTATTATGGACGAAAATTTCACCTCACAATATGAAATAGGGCTGCCCTATTTATACTATGATATATTTGGAAATCCCTAGGATATCTCAAAGATATGGTTTGATTTTGCTCCTTAAGTGGAGAGATCTTGCCATATCTTTCTTTCCTTTATTTAATTCAAAATTCATATAAGGATACTTACCATAATTAGACAACTAACTTAAATACTAAGTCAAACTAAGTATATGTAAATATGGTATAAAATTCGAAACTTAATCCAAGATTAATTTCTAAATTTTCACCTTAAAATAAATAATATTCCAAATAGATTATTTCCATATTTACATTTAACTTTTCGAAATTAAACCCAAGGCATAATTCGAAAATCAGCTTAGGGCCAAATTTCAATTTTACCCTCAAGCTATTTAAGCACTTGGCCAAGCCAAAGTCTCAAAGTTAGTTTACTCGAGACCATTCCCGCAGCATCGGACCGTAACCCGATTCGAGCGCGAATTTCGACCCAGTCTTTATTCGAGAACCTTACTATAGATTATCTACGTATAAACCCTTCGTCTATGTCCCAATCGAGTGAGAGCCATGGTCTATGTCAAACTCACTATATTCGATTCTATGATAAAATGGGGACGAGGCAAATTACCAAAACTACCCTCCATGTCTAACATGAGTTAGTTCAATACCTTGGACAAGGATTTCGTAATTTCCCGTCGCCGTCCTCATAGGACACTTATCTCGATTACTTGCAAGACTGTGAATCCGTACTCGGCGGTCTAAGCCCGGCAATCACAAATTGTCATCAAGACTGCATCTGGCCCGCTGACCCATGCAACAGCAAATCGGGTCGAGGGGAACCAGTGACAGTCGGGACTTCGAAGTCAACTCCGTCAAAGCCCCTTTCGGTCTAAGGTTCACGTAGACTCCTATAGTGTTGTCGTCGGTCATTGACACTCCTCGAGTAATAAGCCATGTTCGACCGTATGATGTCATGACCCGGCGTCCGACCTCATATTCCGTCCTAATCCTAATTGCCTAAGGTCTCGTAATTCGTGCAAAGGCGTAAAATTTTGGATAAAATTTTTCTTTTTCTTTTTCTTTTTAAAACGCGTGCGGAAGTATTACATACAAGTCAAAAGAATATTCCTATGTCATTCTACAGTTCGTCGTGGTCGTATCTACACAAAATACAAATGCATATATGCAGCAAAAGCTCCCTATGCGCCCGGCCTTCACAGGTCGTCATCCATACATACACTCCCACCCCAAAAGCAGCCGGAAGCTCCAAAAGATTTGCCTCGCGCTATCGATAGATCATGTACCGTGATCGTCAGTACCTACAACACGCAACATAAGAGATGAGCCACCGAGGCTCAGTAAGCAGAAATTATGCATGTATGCACGTGTCCTAACGATCGACGCCTTTGGTCTGCATAGCTCTTCTGCCGACTTTGTGATGTTCGCATTCGTTCTCATATTGTGGAAACGGCTTCCGTCATTTCTCGTACTATGTCGGGGCCTAACATTGCCCGTTCCCCGGCTTCGTTCCAGTTTACTGGGGATCTGCACCTACGCCCATATAGCGCTTCGTATGGTGCCATCCCAATAGTAGCGTGGTAGCTATTGTTGTACGAGAATTCGATTAGTGGGAGGTACCTACTCCAATTTCCTTTTGCAAACTCGTCCAGAATTTCGACAGAAATCTGGTGTCGCGATCCGAGACTATTGATGACGGAACGCCGTGCAGTCGCACTATCTCTTGGATATAGAGCTCGGCGTACCGTTCCATGGAGAACGTCGTACTAATCGGTAGGAAATGGGCAGACTTGGTTAATCGGTCGACGATCACCCAAATCGCATCATGCCCTTTCGTATTCCTCGGTAGTCCTACTACGAAGTCCATGGTAATGTTATCCCACTTCCATTCCAGAATGGGTAATAGTTGCAGCATCCCTGCAGGCCTTTGATGCTCGGCCTTGATCTGCTGACACGTCAGGCATTGGCTTACGAAAGTCGCGATGCCCTTCTTCATGCCTGGCCACCAATAATTCTCCCGTAGGTCTCTGTACATCTTGGTGGCTCCTGGATGAACAGAGTATGTCGTAGTATGTGCTTCCGCCATTATCGTCCTTCGTAGTTCGGCGTTGTTTGGTACGTACACCCGGTCCTTGAAGTACAGCCGTCCATCTTCCCGTATCAGGAAGTCCCCTGTCGGTTGTTCCGGTTGTGCTTCCTTGATTTTCGTATAAAGCTTATCTACCGCTCGCGCCGTCTTAATTTGCTCTAGCAGCATCGGTTGCAAGGTTAAGGCTGCTAGTTGCGTCTCTACTTCGCCTAGCCGTACGACTTCCACTTCCAATAGCTGTAGTTCTGCGCTCACTGCCTTTCGGCTTAAGGCATCGGCTACTATATTCGGCTTGCCTGGGTGGTAGTTGATTACACAGTCGTAATCCTTGACTAACTCTAACCACCTCCTTTGCCTCGTGTTCAGCTCCATTTGGGTAAAGAAGTACTTAATGCTCTTGTGGTTCGTGTATATCTCACACCGCTCTCCATAGAGGTAATGCCTCCAGATCTTGAGAGCAAAGACCACTGCTGCCAATTTTAAATCGTGGGTCGGGTAATTCTTCTCGTACTCTTTTAGTTGACGAGAAGCGTATGCTACTACGTTCCCGTGCTGCATTAATACGCACCCTAACCCGTTCTTCGACGCATCGCTATAGATGGTAAATCCTCCAGTCCCCGATGGTATTGTGAGAACCGGGGACGTCGTAAGCCGTTCCTTCAGTTCTTGGAAGCTCTGTTCGCATTCTGTGGTCCACTGAAAGGGTGTATTCTTCCTGGTTAGCTTCGTCAGTGTAGACGCTATCTTTGAGAAATCCTTGATGAACTTCCTGTAATAACCCGCCAGACCGAGGAAGTTTCGTACTTCCGTTACATTGGTCGGTCGGGGCCAATTACTGATAGCTCCGATCTTGTTCGGGTCCACAGAGATCCCTGCTCCGGATACTATGTGCCCCAAGAAGGCGACTTTGTCAAGCCAAAATTCGCACTTCTTGAACTTGGCGTATAGTTGCTTGTCCCGTAGTATACTCAGAACTATCCTCAGGTGTTCTTCATGTTCCTCCTTCGTCCTTGAGTAAATTAAGATGTCGTCAATGAATACAATGACGAATCTATCTAGATACGGCTTGAACACCCGATTCATTAAGTCCATAAAAGCTGCGGGCGCATTAGTCAGCCCGAATGGCATCACCAGGAACTCGTAGTGGCCATAACGGGTACTAAAGGCCGTCTTCCGGACATCTTCCTTCCGTATCCTCAACTGATGATATCCCGATCTTAAGTCAATCTTGGAGAAGGCTGTTGCTCCTTGTAGTTGATCGAACAGATCGTCTATTCTAGGGAGTGGGTACTTGTTCTTGATCGTTAACTTGTTCAACTCCCTGTAGTCTATGCATAATTGCATAGATCCGTCCTTCTTCTTCACGAATAGCACCGGCGCTCCCCAGGGGGAGAAACTCGGCTGTATGAACTCCTTCTGCATGAGTTCGTCGAGTTGATCCTTTAACTCCTTCATCTCCGTCGGTGCTAGCCGATATGGGGTCTTAGATACTGGCGCCGCTCCAGGTACCAGATCTATGGCGAATTCTATTTCTCGCTCGGGTGGTAGTCCCGGTAATTCCTCGGGAAATACGTCCGGGAAGTCTTTAACTACCGGCACTTCCTCGAATTTCGAAGAGACGTTATCCTCCGATCTGATAGCGAACACCAGATAGGCTTCGCATCCTGATTTGATCAGTCGCTGGGCTTTTAACGCGGATATCCTTGAGATCATGGTCCCCTTACTAGTTCCTTCGAACTTGAGGGGTTCCTTCCCGTCCATACCGAGTGTGACTATCTTGCGGTGACAGTCTATGACGGCTCCGTACTTCGATAGCCAATCCATTCCGAGGATCACCTCATAATCATTCATGGGAATTATTACGAGGTCTATGGGCAGTTCCTTATCCCCGACTGCTATTGGGCAATCCCGTAGAACTTCATTAGTTAGGGTGGGATTCCCGTTTGGGACTGTTACCCTAAACTCGCACTCAGCTCGGTGAGGTGTGACTCCTACCCTTGTTACGTACTTAGTGGACGCGAACGAGTGGGTCGCTCCTGAGTTGACTAGGATGAATGTAGGGGTTCCATAGACGAGGAGGGTTGTCACCACGGCAGGGTTGTTTTCGGCTTCCTCGGACGTTATAGTGAAAACCCTGGCCGGCACCCTTGGTGGTTCTGCCTGGTTCCCAGCTTGGCTTCCGGACCCACCTTCCGGACATGCCCTCAGATAGTGGCCCGTCATGCCACATTTGAAGCAGGTGGCATTCTGGGAGTTGCAGACTCCCGTGTGCCTTCGTGCACACTTTGGGCATATGGTAGGTTTGGCTGGGGTCTACCCTGGTTGGGGTTGAACTGTGGGGGTGGTCCTGGTTCGGGAAATTCGGCTTTCCACCCTTGGTTACGAATTGTCGCTTTGGGTTACTTCCGCTCCCTTGCGGCCCTTGTACGAACTTGCGCTTCGCTTCTTGGGCGCGAGCGATCCTAGCCTCAGCTTGCTCTGCCACTAGCGCTCTCTCAGCCACTTGTGCGTACGTGGCTCCCTGGACTCCAGCCATACTCACATTCCGGTATAGTTCGGGCTTCAATCCTTCCATGAACCGCTCGATCTTGAGCGCGTCCGTACTAACCATGTGAGCAGCGAACCTTGATAGCTGCTCGAACTTCTTGATGTACTCCGCCACTGTCATCGCCCCTTGGCGGTGGTTGATGAACTCATTCATCCTCTGGGCTCTGACAGGGGCGGTGTAGTACTTTCCTCTGAAGATCTCCTTAAACCGATCCCAGCTCATCGTTAGTGGATTCTCGATAGCTGAGATTGTGTCCCACCAGTGCCCAGCGCTCCCCTTAGAAGGTAGGCAGCGCACATCACTTTCTCCGCCTCAGGAGTGCGGCTATGCTGGAACATGTTCTCCAGCGTCCTTAACCAGTCCTCGGCGGAGGTGGGGTCTACAGCATCCTCAAACAACGGAGGATTAAGCTTTCTGAATCTCTCCCCAATCATCTCAATCCGCTCGGGTGGGGGAGGTAAGCTAGCTGATTGTCCCCCAGCGTTTTGCTGTTGGATCAGCTGCTGGATCTGGGCCGACTGTTGCCGGACCAGTTCGGTGAGTTGCAGGATGGTAGCATCCCGGCTATCAGGAGGGTTATTGGTATCCCTACCCTGATCTGATTCCCTACTTCCTTCCCCTCTAAGTCTTACCATTCTCAACCTATCCTGATAATTTCCTAAGGCCAATAAATCAATCAATACAAAGAATTCACATAGCATGGTACCTACAAGCAGGGCCGCTTCCGCGCTTTTGCGTGTGTGTGTATGGACAGTCTGTAGGACCTGTGACCGAAGCTCTGATACCACTCTGCCATGACCCGTCGTCTGACCTCATATTCCGTCCTAATCCTAATTGCCTAAGGTCTCGTAATTCGTGCAAAGGCGTAAAATTTCGGATAAAATTTTTCTTTTTCTTTTTCTTTTCAAAACGCGTGCGGAAGTATTACATACAAGTCAAAAGAATATTCCTAGTCATTCTACAGTTCGTCGCTGGTCGTATCTACACAAAATACAAATGCGTGTATGCAGCAAAAGCTCCCTAAGCGCCCGGCCTTCACAGGTCGTCATCCATACACACACTCCCACCCCAAAAGCAGCCGGAAGCTCCAAAAGATTTGCCTTGCGCTATCGATAGATCACGTACCGTGATCGTCAGTACCTACAGCACGCAACATAAGAGATGAGCCACCGAGGCTCTGTAAGCAGAAATTATGCATGTATGCACGTGTCCTAACGATCGACAATCCACGCCGTCGTTTCCTAACGCTCATACTCTTTTTCTTGTACTCTTTTCTTGACTCATACTCTTTTCTTATACTCATACATCATATGGGCCCTCGGCTTTCTATCCCACTATGCGCCATTTCATAGAGATCTCATGTGTGGAGGTTCACACACTAGAAGGTCACCCGAAGGAATATTCCCTTACTCAGTGTGGTCACCACGCGGATGCTTCTCACTGGTAGCCAACACCGAGGCCACTAACCGCAGAGGTCACCCGAGGGAATCTTCCCTCCCGATTAGTGTTTTACGCACTAGAGGGTCACCCGAAGGAATCTTCCCTTACTCAGTGCGTACCCCGGGCCGCATCCTCCAGTTTGCACCTCCCGCATACGGGGTATTACCCCTGCCTCTTATACAGGCAGTTCAGCTTCATTCGCCTTGGGATGGTCGCATAAGGGAAGCCGTGACTCTTCATTGAGTCGACACAAACGCCAATATCGGCGAGTATACATCGCACACAGGCTTTCTTATGCACGCTCTTACCTCGCGTCATACATACTACTCGTGCGTGCAAGTGCTCATGCCATGCTCATGTACATATACAGATCATGCTATCATGGCACATAAAATAGTCATATCGTAACGTACACCTTTCACATATAACACACGAGCACGTAAATTCACATAATCAGACGCAGGCGAGTACGTGTCGTAGTTGAATTTCTACTTACCTGTCGTCCAAGCTAACCTAGCGTATTGCCCCGTGAACCTCCTAATGTACGACCTTTTAGAATAAAAGGGTTATGATGTTAGTACTTTTGCTTTCCTCGGCTAATTCGTCGAAATGATGATTTTCGTCGTACTTAGTTATTTGTTATTTAGGCTTGTGTAAATTCCCTAGACCTCACATCTCTCGATCTGCCCTATTAAGTTTCCCAAGTCAGTGGATTTCTATACCATATTATATTAGAGTTATGTTTTCGTCCCTTTAATAAATTTCTAAGTTAGAGAATCTTAAATTCTTTTCATGAAAGGCTCGGCGAAAGTCGTTTGATCTACTAAGTTTCGCCCGACTTTGCATTTGTGGGATTTCGACATGATTTCGGCATGTTTCTAAGGTGGATTTCGACATCACACTAAAAGATTTCGGCATGAATTAGGGATAGGTCTCGACATAAAATAAGGGTTCGACATCTTATTACTATACGAAGGCTCGACATTGATTAAGCAAGACACGAACTTCAACATGGATCTCGACATAAATTATAAGGTAGGATCTCGAGCTAGTTGTCGACATTCTAATCTAAATGTCAAGTGATATGTTAGACTTATAAGCAAGGATATCGGGTCTAGTTATGGGATTTCGGCATGGTGGATAAATCTCGAGCTTGATCTCGAGATTTTTAACAAGGATTTCGATATCATAGGCCTCGACATTGATATCGAGATTGATCTTGATATTTGTACAATAGAAATCTCGGTATAATGGATGTAAAGATCTCGACATCGTTCCTAACCGAGTTTCGACATTCTCCCTCAACACCTCGACATTGCTTTTCGACATTTGAAACAGAAAATGTCGACATGACTCTACATGAATCTCGACATGTAACTTATGTAAAGATCTCGGCAGGTAATAAATCTCGGCAGTTGCTAAATCTTCGATATTTAACTCGACATCCTATCCTTATCATTTCGACATTGTACCTCGACATATCTTATAAGTGAATCTCGACATTATTATTGAGGTAAATCTCGACATGTAAGCTCGACATTCTATCCTAACATTTCGACACTTACTTGAATGTCCCGACATTATACTTCGTCATTTGTAACTGGAAACGTCGACATAGGATTCAACCTAAACCTCGACATGTATAATCTGTTTCGATCCTCAACGTTCTTCATCACTCGAAACTAGATTCTTAGCTTGTTCTTCCTAGAATTATAAGTTCTAAATCACATACTAGACTATCCAGCTCCATATTTGCTCATACCGAAACCCTTAGTTCAAATCTAAGCTCGGTATTTTAGGGTTTCTCGTGGTCCCCTTAAACTTAGTTGCTTTAATGAAATTAATATATCTATGCCAAAATTACGAAACTTCAAGACTTAAGGAAGATGCTTTACTTACTAGCCTCGATCTTCAATCTACTTGGGGTGTTCTTTGAGTGAAATTCCTCTCGGCTCCTTCCTTTTCTTTCTTTCTTTTTCGTTAGTTTTTAGATGTAGTAGAGAGTTTAGATGTTTGTTAAGTAGTTTAAGTCAAAAAGGGTCTGGTGATAGGACTCCAAAGCGTGGGATTTCCTTATGTTAAGGAGGGCTTGTCTCCCATGTTGATATTTTACAATTTGGGCCTATTATTGAGTTCTAACCCATTAGTATTGAGTATTCATAGTCCAATTTGAAACTTCGTGATCCAATAAAATCCTAGTCCTTATTTCCACGTGCCATTCTCGAGAATTTTCCTACTTGTTGGGAGTCATCGTAAACACATACTTTTGCACTTTAATTCTCATGGAACTCATGAGCACAAAATCCGTAAATTCACATGAGTATATATCATGTACGAAATTAAACACGTAATTTACTTAGGTTATAAACGAAATTTATTGGCCGACATAATTTACGGGGACTGGGGCCCTACATATGACCCGTGAGTCAGTGTCCATGAAACGATTCAATCCCTTGATTCGACTCGCATCACAAGTCATGACCTCCGCTTCCAAGCTGGATAGCGGCACTCGATAGGTCATCGACAAATAAGCCGTAATCGGTTATCCAGCACCCAACTGGAGCCTAAGGCTTACGAACTTTTAGTGCTCGAGGTTAAGAGTCCACCGGTGCCTTCCTCTCTCGTGTTCATCGAGAACAGTGACTCAACTTGACACATTTGGATTTGTTCATTTATTGCTTTACCGGGTGCTTAGTGAAGTACTCTTATATCCAATAAACGCATTGCCTTTCAATAAACACAAAAAAAATATCTTATTACATAAATGGTCGAATGATAAATAAGCTAATGCCCTATACAATCTAATCCTCGTATAGAATTCGAGGGCATATTCCTAACACCTTCGTCACTTTCGATCGATTCTTGACACGGCGAAAGTCATTTGGGTCACAAGGTTTTGCTCGATTCAAGTTTCGCCCGATTGGTGTGCATCGAACCCTACTTTCGATCAATGGGTGTCATGGCTTGGTTTCGCCCGATTGTGCATAGTGAGAAGTGAGTTTTCCGTGTGTTTTCATCATCATGACGTCACCCCGGTTTCACCCGACGTTGCATGTGTGTGTGAGTGAGTTTCGCCGTGTTCCGTCGTCAGCATGACATCATCTAGGTTTCGCTCGATGCCATGCATAGGGGGAAATCGCTTTCGATCGATTGCATGTGGCATGGGTGGGGTTTTGATCGATTGTTTTAGGCATTGATATTAGTGTCGATCTAATCTAACACTTCTTCAATTAATTCGCTCGAAACCTTCAGACTTTTCAACTTTTGGTCGAAACTCTATGTCATTTAGTTCAAAATCGTATAAACCCTTAGTTTCGATCGAAACCTACTTATACCTAAAGCCCTAAATTTGCCCGAATCTCTTTTCCTAGTCTCATTCGATCGAAAGTTCTTTTAGCTAGCCACTTTCGATCGAAACCCTTAAGTAATGTCTCTACTTTCGACCGAAGCCTTCACATATTCATCTACCCGAAACAAATTCGTACCTTATTCCACCCAGAATTTGTCCAGCACTAACTTAAGATTGTCTCATTCACAAGTAATGAACCCTAAAAGACGTTAGGCTATCTCATACTTAACTAATCTCGCGTAAACCCTCAAATTCAAGTTCACACCCTACGTTAGTGCTTTTGCCGTCTATGGTACACTTGAACTCCTCAAATCTTCTTAATTCTAATTATGATTCAACTAAACAATCCTAGTAAAGGAAACCATAATAGCTTAATGTAATTTATTCACTTACTAGTTTCAAATTCCTCGCTAGCTTGATGTAGCACACGGGTCCTCGTAAGTATTAGGGCCAATAAATTTGCATAAATGTTGAATGCAATTATGTGCATTTCATGCAATAATTCCGTGATTGTGTAAATTATGTACAATATGCATGTTAAAATGTGTGCTTAATTTAATTGGTAGAAAATTGGTGCATGTAAATTGTGCCATGCGACTACCCATTTATTTAAGATTTTTCGAAAATTAAGCTAAGGAGAAAATAGAGTTATAAGTCAAGGATGGACCATAAACGCTAATGGACTAGGTTCGAATGTTAGGCCCAAGTTACTTAGAATCCAACTTTGATAGGTGTGGTAGAAGCTAAGATTGGGGCTAAGGTGTGGGGCTACAAAATTTAATTTAGACCCAATTTATTCAAATCAAACTTTGAAAGGACAAATTCCCTAATTTAAGGGATATTTTCGTCCCATAGGTTCCATCACCATCCCTCACAAGTTGATAATTATCTAAGACCCTTTTCAAGACACGAAACCCATTTGTGAGGAAGCCATCGGGACCCAAGTGAAAGGAGAAAGGGAGAATCGAAGTTATACCTAGGAAAAAAAGAAGCTTGGAGAAGGTATAACTATCTCACCATGATTTATGTTTTGTCCCAGTAATAGTATATGCTAAGGAATATAAGCTCGAGAACGCCAATTTCTAAGCTTTGCGAATTTTAATTTTCGCGGGTGTATTTCCGCACTCAAAGTTGGTGTTTTTAGCTCCATATTAACATGCTTTAGGAATTTAGGAACAATAGTTAAGTTTAAGATGCCATCTCCGTTAAGCTCGGATTTAGGGTTTAAGGGTTCATATCAATCTACAACGTGTTCTTGAAAGAAATAGCTTTTTGATCCAAGTGCGGCGAATTAGAAGTTGTTCGTGGTAACAGGGGATTCACGAAATGGGAAATCCACGAACCCACGTATGCGAACTCACACATTTGCGGGCTAAAACCCGAGATATTTGGCAAAGTTCGCGAACCACATGCATCCACCATTTGGCGAATTGGTTTACTTTGCGAGTCCACACAAGCCGCGAAACTATGAAGCCTATTTCGCGAATTAGGGGTTTTGCGAACCCAATTGACGAATCAAGTGACATTGGCGAACACGAAACATACAACGAGTTTGGCGAATTGAGAATGGTTCGCGAATTAGTTTTTCGAACTAGAATAATTTGGTGGAACCTACGGATACAACCACACGGATTCGCAAAAGCGAGGAATCGCGAAGTATGGCCGATTCGCGAATAGGAGTTCTGAGTTCAACGTTTTGCAAACCTCATGCATGACGGCGAACCATCTTGCGAGCCGGGCCATTTGGCGAACTCTCCAAGTTGCGAATTGAAAGAGGGAGCTCGACGTTTCGCGAACTCCACTCGGCGAATCCACGGAAGGTTGGCGAATTGAGTTTGGCGAACAAAAGCACTTCGCGAGTCCTACCTGTTTGGCGAATCAAAGGAGTGTTGCGAATCAATAGGGATCCGCGAACTCTATACAAAGTACGAATAAGGCTTTAAGTTGAGTACGTCGCGAATTTAACTAGGTTTCACGAGTTGGGGTTTTCGCGGGTTAAGCATAAATTGCGAACCATTCGTATAGCACAAATTGCCAATTATGAAATAGAGGTTTCGCATATATGTTCGCGAATCATTAAAAGTGATGGTAACTTATTTTGCAAATTGAGAAACTTAGCTAGGCACTTCGCGAAATAAAATTCACGAACTCTTATAACTTCCCGAAGTCATTTAGGATCTCTCACGAATTTAATTTAATAATTAATTTGCAAATGCAACATTTGAAAGAATACATCAACACTTAGAAATTTTGAGTACTTAGCCAAATTAACTAATTAAGATAATGCACTGACACTAATATTTTGTGCTTAAGGTCGTGAGTTAGGGACTTCATCAGACCATAGCTAGTAGTCGACAGACGACAAGTAAGTGGAAATTCACCTATGACACATAACATGTTTGTTTGTGCCTAACTTATGTGACTATGTGATTCAATGTTTATGTACCTATCTGAATTTATATGACGTGATTTCTATGACTACGGTAAGCGTTATGGTATTAACGCACTATGCATATGCACGAGCATGCACGAAACATTTGGGGGTTGTATGATGATGAGCGTGCATAATTTATGTCGCAAAAAGCGAACGATGATTGCTGAGGTGGGCAATGATCTAGATAGGTTATAAGTAAAGTCAGGGACGACTTCCGCGTCACGGCCACGTGCAACGTGTTCACGGCCGTCACGGCCGTGACACTTCTTGCACCAGGCCGTGGTGCACCGTGACGGCGTTGATGCGCCGTCGGCGACGTTGATGCGTCACCAGTATACGGACGACGTTGATGCGTCGGGGGATTACCATGGTTGGGTTGACGCCCTCATGGTTGGGTTGATGCCCTTATATCCCTGATTGGCGTGGTTGGGTTGATGCCTTCATGCTTTAGTATGGCTGGGTTGATGCCCTCATACTTTGGGCTGACGCCCGTGGTTGGATTAGAGCTATTTACGGTGTACGCCTGGGTAAAAGTCTGCCAAGGGCCCTAAGATAAAATATATGAGATTGAGTTAATCTATGAGACGTAAGATGCACTGGTAGGGATTACCTTTGCGGAGGGTTTATCGCGTGCACTGTCATGCATAATTTCTACTTACTGAGCATATCGCTCACCCCTTACGTTATGTGTTGTAGGTACATGCAACCACGGTACGTGATCGCTTAGGTGGCAAGGCAAATCTTTTGAAGCTTCCAGCAGCTTTTGGGGTGGAAGTGTGTGCATTAGGGAGTGGAAGCATTCGTTTGACGTGTAAAGAACGATGTTCCATTATATAATGGAAAAAGAAAAATTCCATACGCATTCCTTCATCTCTTTCAAACAAATCATCGTTAGACACCTAGGATAATGTTAGAATAGGTAGCTAGGACAGATGGTCCTGACACTTGAGGGCGAAGTTTCGAGCTTCCTTCGATTCCTTTCTTTCTTCTCCCTTTAAGCTTTCGTTGGGTTCTATCTGAATGGTGTTATGGAGTTAAAAACTTAGATTAGATATTTTAACAAGGGGCACGGTGATGGGACTTAGGTGGCGTGAGGTCTCCTCATTTTGAGGAAGCTTTGTCCCCTCCCAAGTTGGGCTTTTCATTTTGGGTCTAATGTTTGTTCCTAGCCCATCGTAATTACTATAGTCCAACAAGTGTTATTATTGGTATTATTCCTTCAAATTCCTTCAAATTCCTTTGCTTTATACTTAAGAAAATCACAAGTAGGTTAGATATCCCAAAGATAATTAGTTACATGCACAATGTTCACATAATCATTTAGGCACAAAATTCACAAAATCTCGTAAGCATAGAACGTACACGTAAATTAGCGTATAATCACATAATTAGCATTTCGAAATTCAAATAATCCTATAAAACACCACGCACATTTGTTGGCCTACTAGTTTTCTGGAACTCGGGTTCTACACCAACACAAACGAAAAAATCCACCGAACTACTAAAACAACCCAACAGGCCTTCTCACCAGCCCCCACTACATCTTCGACCACCCACGACGTAACCACTATAAGCCTTTCCCTTCCTAGTCCTACAAATCTACGAAGTCCCTTGAATCCTCCATCATCTCCAATCTTACCTATCAGACAGATGAACCAATCGTATCTCTCGAAGAGCTTTATAATCCTCACACTACCGTTGAGAAGTACATCTTCAATGATTATTGATATCAAAGCCAAAGGATCTAGCCATAGCCAAAGGCCTAATGGAGAACGCAAGATACTTCATGATGAAGGCAAATATAAGCTTGGCCCTTATCGGCGATGATGAACTCGTGGAAGGTGAAGACTACGAAGCTGACATTCCTGAACTTCTCGAGCTTCTCAAACACATCGTTGTCGTTTAAGAGTCCCCATTCAAAGTCAAGGATAAGAGAAGAACTGAATCTGCAATGGGAAAATGCCAAAGTGTTTGCTCCATACATACGAGCTGGAACTCAGAGGCCTAACCCATCTCTGAAGACCAACTCCGTTCGGTACCTGTTCTCTCTTTGTCGAGGACTTATGATCAAAGGAAAAGGAGCTGATGTTGATGCTCTTCGAAGAGCGAAGAACTGACTGAAGGTGATCTCTCCTACATCAGAGGTGAGGACATTCATCAGATGCTGCCAAGCTACAGGCTCCGTGGAACACTTCAGAATCCAGACCTCAAAGTTGGATATGTCACTCTTAAGCGATTTATGATGGGCCAAGTCAAGTTCAACGCAACCCACGACCTACAAATGGCAGTGGAAAGTAACACGAAGAGGGTAAATCTCACAAAGCCGTCCTTCGAAGTTCCAGACCCGGATTTTGGTGAAGGCCACATAATCAATGAAGACGATGATCCGTCAGTGGTCAACATTAACTAGGAGGGAGAGAAGAGGCTAATGAAGACATCAGAGATTAACAAGTTCAGCGACAGTACTCTTCTAATCATTCGAAACAAACTCAGAAGCATTCTCGAGCAGCTAAGAAACGAAGAACACGAAGTCCAAGCAAAGTACATAGAGCTGATCGAAACCATATCTGAGAGAATATCATTTCGAAGAAGTTTGCGGTCGTATGAGTATTTCTTAGCACTTAAAAAGTCTCCATATGTGCTGGTGAGCCCCAAGAAAAAAAAGAACCGGAAGACATCAACAAGAGGACAAGGACACTAAGGGGGAGATTGTTAGGAATTATTTGTAGTGTCCTCTAACTATTTATGTCTTGGGTCTATATTTCTTATTTATGGGTTGTAGTAGTTTGGGGAGACAATTTGTATTTAGTAGAAGTTTTGTACTTGGGCTTCAATATACTAATTAAATATGGTATATAAAGCCCATAATTACCTTGTTAGGGTTTATCAAAACAATTTGTCGTTGAAGCCGCTCTGGTTAAACACACACACGAACACAAACTGAAAGGTGCTTCATACGCTTTAATCTTTCTAATAATCTTCTTTATACTTGTTTGTAATAAGACGACCAACAGATAATACGGGCCACAAAAAGTCCAAACATAGATATGTATATAGAGGTCCCAAAATAGTTGGACAGAGCTCCTTTTGCACAAGCTATCGCAAAATCCGTTTGCAGCATGCAAATAATGCAATAAAATAGGTCAATAACATGCGATTTGTGTGCACTAATACTACACTGCCTACCAGAGACAACGCTGCCTATAGAAGTTTGTGAACAAAATGTTTATAGCCATGCCATTACAGTGAGATAGAGTTCGTCTGCAGAGGATGACTCAAAAAAATCGGATCTTTTAGACAGGAACATACACACTTCAAATCAGAACTCAGCTTTCACGTAAAACTATGAGAAACACAATTCTAGACCTGAGAATGTTTAGCTTCCATGGTCCAGAGCATTCCCCGCAAATGCGTCTAAGAGAACAACAGTTGGCTGACAGAGCTGATGATGAGGAGAAGTCGAAGAAACGAAGTCGCCAAGAGGTGTGAAATTAAGTTTTGCTCCCAAAGGTAGAACTACCACAGCACACAAAGGTTTAATAAGTAAAGTAATGAATGGCCCAATTGTATGGTATGACTTTCTTAAACAAAAAAAAATTAGTATTATTATATATTAATTTAAGTTCCAACAGGTTATTATTTTCGACCTCCATTCCTGTAGAATACCATTTCTAATTGCGCATGATTTTATTAGTCGTCTTTGTAATTTGGGGCGTTTTGTATAGTAGTCCTTAGATTAGGGATATTTATACCAAGCTTGTTTGGTATAAATACATGTAAAGAATTTGAGCTGAATAGAGAAAGTTTGAAAATTGATCCGAAAGGCTTGCAATTCAATTTCTAGAGAGAGAAACAACAGTAACTTTCTCACTCTAGTCGAATTCTCTCTCTCGTTCTACATTTGAGTTTTTCGATCGAATTTCATTGATCATCATAATCGTTGAATTACTTTGAATTCTTGCCTAGGATCTTAGAGTTGTTAATCATAGGACCTAACAATTGGTTTCAGAGCAGATTCGTTCTGTTTTGAATAAAAAATTGTTAGATTTGGATCGAAATTCATTTTTCTGGTTACTGTTCATCGAAGAACAGTTTGGCGCGAAACTTGTTTGCGATCCAATAGCATAATTCTATGCTTAGTTGACGTGAATTTGATGTTTCTGTGCTCGTTTAAGTGCTAAATGTTGATTTCGATCAAATTCGTAGCTGTTTGAACTTCGGACTTAGGATTGAATCGATTCTGCGAGTTATTGTTTGCGAAGAACATGAAGAACACGTTATGATTTTGCTCAAATTCGACATATTTTGCTTCATAACGTGTTTAATTGATTGTTCGTGCGTAGTTAGCAATTGATTGCGAGCGATTTACCTGAAATTTCACTGTCTAATTCCTTGTTTTTGCTCGAATCTGTGTTAATCGTATTCTGTGAATTTTTCTCGATCGTTCTAATTTTTCTCGCTAGGTTTACGATCGGATTAGTTTCTCGATCGAAAAACTGCGTGAGAACTTTTCTCGGTCAGAATACGAAGTCAGCGCTAGAATCGTCATCACCAGAAACGATTTTAGTTAGAAATATTTCTCGAGCTTTATTCAGCGAAAAACTTTTTCGTGAGAGACCAATTTTGACTTTGCATGCGTAAAAATTTTCTCTCGAAAAACTTTTTCGGTCAAACATTTAACGTTTGACCAGGCGAAAATCATTTACACGCGAGAAACTTTTCTAGTCAACAGATTTATTTTGACTTGTCGAGAAACTTACTAACGTACTGTGACTTTACGATCAAAATAAATTTGCGATCAAGAAATTTTTCTCGACCGAACGATTTTGGGCAATTTATTTTGCTCGTAAAATATTTCGTTGACAAAATTTCTCGCACGAGAACAGTACTCAGTACATTCTATTTTGACAAAATTACTTTCGATCAAACTTTAAAGATTGAATCGAAAATAATTCTCGATCTAATTTTTCGAATCAAACGCTACTAACGAATTTTGTCACTTGTGAAGCACATTAATCATCTTCAAACCTTCAAAACGATTAACAAAGATCCTTCAACAACTCGACTACATAACAAAATGGATGCATACTCACTCGGAAATGACAACCGTTCGCCGATTTTGCAAAGAGGCGAATACACCATGTGGAGAAGCCGCTTCCTAAATTTCATCGCTCTAAAGGATCAAGCCGAAAATCTACTGCAGTCTCTTGAAGAGGGACCGGCACAATTCTGGGTCCATGTACCAGGTGATGAAACGGCTACTCCTCAAATTCCACCTTCTAGGCGACTAAAGGAGCCTAGGGAATACTCTCTGGAGGAAAGAGCTAGGGCTAAGGCTGATCTAGTAGCCATGAATACCCTCATGCAGGGCATCCCCAACGACATATACAGACAAATTGATAGCCTTTCATCGGCTAAATGGATGTGGGATGAACTACATAGGATGATGCAGAGGACGGAAGTTGGCATAAAGGCCAAAAATGCGAACATTCTCACTGCTTATGACTCCTTCAAAGCAAAGCCGGAGGAGAGTCTATACGAGATCTACCAAAGATAGCTCACTCTTCTCAACGAGATGAGGAAGATAGAAATAACTAAGACAAACATGGAGACGAACATCGGATTTCTATCTTCACTGCCCGCGGAATGGAAGAAAATATTCAGTCAGATTCGACAAAATAAAGATCTAGAGGAGTTGGATGTCCATGCCGTGTTTGACAATCTCGCACAGCATAAGGATGATATCAGCGAGATTCTCAAAGAGCAGAAAGGCAAATAGACCGAAGACACTGTTGCCTTAGTCTCGGAGAAGAGAAGCTCAAGATCAAGAAAGGAAAATATCGTTAGGCCTCCTTCACCTTTAGATTCGGAAGAAGAGTCAGACTCCGACGTTGAGCCGAATTTGAAAGCTCTAGGAAAGCAGTTAGCTCTCATAGGACAAATGATGAGCAAGAAGTACTTCAAGAAGAAATCTTCAACCTCAGCCAATAGACTTCGAACCACAAGCTCTAAAAACAAAGAACGTGCACCCGAGAGCTCCGAGGTCAAGAATCCTAAGGAGGCTAACAAAAGCTTCAATTGTGGCTAGCCAGGTCACTTCGCCAGAGAGTTCACTCTCCCGAAGAAGAGAGATGCCAACTACTACTCCAGGAAGCTCCAATTGACGAAACAGAAGGAAGCTAGAGTAGCTCTCATGACCGAACAGGACCAAGGGCTCGAGGACACTTCGAGCTCTGAAGAAGAGAATCTAGCTCTCATGGCCTATCTCGACGATGAATCAGACGCCGTAACAACCAATCATATGGACGACGACAACGCATCCACTTCGTCAAAAGAGGTAGTCTCTTCTTCCACATTATTGACCATGTTAGAATCATATCAAACACAATATGCTAACATGAAACGTGAGCAGAAATGTATAAAGGAAGTAGAGAATAAACTTAAGAGGTCTCAAGATGTGGCGACCCTACTTTTCTAACTAGGATTAGTGGCGGATTTCCGCAACGTAAGCCGCAGGCCCGTCTAATAAAAACATTTTCTAAAAGATATTATAATACAACAAAACATAATAGTATCTATACAATGGGCTGAAGCCCCCAAAATGACAAAAGGTCAAAAACTTTATCGCCGTTCCACGGGTCTTCATCCATGTACCGCTCCGCCCTCAAAAGTCCGTGGAGCACCGCCACCAGCCGCCTCAGTCACGACGTGGATCAGCGTCGGACTCGGTACCTACAACACGTAAACACTGAGCGATTTGCCCAGCAGGTGAATATGCAATGCAGCGTGCACTCATTCCCAATCCCAATTCTCACAACATGATATAATGCACGCTCGTTCCCACATTTCTATCATATCTCAATATCAGGGCCCTAGGCTGGACTCGGCACCTCGCGCGCAATAAAATAATATATATATCGTCTGGTCGCTAACGCCAGACTAGCGGTGCCCACGCCGATAGTGCACTGATCGATCACGTCAACGTCCTCCTATCAGGTCGCCCTTTCCGCTACACAACTCATCCGACGGTTTGCACCTCGGGTCGCTCACGCCCGAGTAGACAGATCGCTCACGTCTGTCTCCCGTCAGGTGCCCCGCGAGTCCAACCTCAACTCCGCTACGAGTCTGACTGCCAAAATCGGCACACTCTACCCCGCTCAATCAACACCTTAAGTCTTAAGGTGTAACTACTAATGTAGTCATTATCCCTCACCATGTCGTGCGATGTCATGTATATACGTGAAACACATGAAACGTGATGTCACATAAAACATACAAAACACATAGATCACATAAGTTACGTAATCACATAATAGCAGGTAAGTGTTTACGCGTCGTAGATGAATGTTTCACCTACCTGCCCTCCTGCTATAGTCAATCAAAGGATCTGGTGGAATCCGTAAATGTCGAACCTCTAAATTAAATAAATAAATATTATTAATATATGTGCTAGTTCTGGAAAACCTAAAATTATTAAAACCCTAAATTTCATAAAAACCATAAATTTATGAAAACCTAAAAATAATGAAATTCCTAAAAATAAATAAACCTTAAAATATTCAAAACCCTAGAAATAGCCAATCCTAAATACCAAAAATTTATTATGTGTAAAATACTTTTAAACTACTGAAATTATGTTAAGTATCGTAATATTTAAACTTTGTCGAAATCTTTTCCACATAATGTCGAGTTCATTCTTAGTAATGTCGAGAGCTATTTAAACATCTTGAAGCCTATCTGCTTTGTACCTCAAAATGTCGAGACCATGGTACATGTCGACATTCTTTTATTCGACAACTCAAAACTTTTTTTTTTAAGATAAACACAAAAACTTATATAATCATATCGAACTATTAAGTGTGCCGACATCTTATTTGTCTATTGTCAAGATTTATTAATGTCGGATATATTTCTTTGTCGAGCTCAAGATGTCGAGGCACATAAAATATCGAGCTTAAAATGTCGAGACATACAAAATGTCGAGTCCCTTAAACAATATCGAGACTCATTATTACTGTTACCAAACATCTCGATTTTTATTAGAACCATCCTACAATCTCGACATCTAAATAACAAATGTAGAGATCTATATAATTATTAGCATGAGTAATGTCGAGAAACAGAAAGCACATGTCGATATTATCAAACCACATTAAGATCCTAAAAATATCGAAACCTTCTAAGAGCAAATGTCGAGACCTCCTAAGAACAAATGTAAATGTCGAGACCCCTAAATAGTATTGAGACCTATTAATAATATCGAGACTTATATCGACATATACTATTATAATAACAATACAACACTCAAACATACCTTTCGACATTTACCTTTCAACATTATCAATTACATACCTCGACATTTATCTGAATTTTGTTGAGAGCTTCTGAAACTAATGATTCTTCTTAAAAAAAATTTGTCTGCCCTTGAAATCATCTCAGAATACCTCCTCACGCTTTGGTATAATGATTTCGAAAATTCTTGGCATATGAACTCAAAAACCCTAAAATTATTAAGTATATTATCTTTTGAACAACCACCTCAATATTCTCTCGAAAGCTTCATATACCTTAATTCCTAATCACCTACGTAAAAGAAACTGATTAATTCTATCCTAAATATATAGAAGAGAGTAACGAAATATAAACAATTCCTCACCTTATTGCTTCGGCTTCTTCGAACTGTTTAATGGCTAGGAGCAAAATAGTTTTTCCTTTCTTACCTCCTACTTTCGTTCCTTTTCATTTCCTTGTTTAATGAGAGTTTCTCCTACTAATATGTAGATATATACTAATATTTCAAAGTTGGGAATGATATGACATGATAACAATCGTTATGTTACCTTGAGCTTAAGTAAGCTCATTACATTTCTTTTGATTTGGGCTTTGTTTGGAAACATGGCCCAATTTAATTCATTCTTAGTTGTACAAAGTTCATTAACTTATTTGGTAAGTTTCGGAAAAATTCTGAAACCATTAAATTCGTATTTCGTTCTACAATTTAAATTTCTTTGTCGACTTCTTAACTTGCAACTTACATAATTAATTCATATCAAAATCCCGTATTAAAATTTTACGGGTATTACATTCTCCCCCCTTAAAAGAATTTCGTCCCCGAAATTATGCCGACTGGAATAACTCGGGATAACGAACTCTCATATCCTCCTCATGCTCCCATGTGGCTTCCTCAACTGATTGATTCCGCCACAAGACCTTGACTAACGGAATAGTCTTATTCCGTAGTCGTTTTGATTCATACATCAAAATCTCTACGGGCTTCTCTTCGTAACTCAAGTCAGGCTTGAGTTGTTGATAAAGAAGCTCGTTCTGAATAACATGGCTCGGGTCTGCGACATATTTTCGTAATGTCGATACGTGAAATACGTCGTGAACTTGCGATAGGGAAGCTGGTAATTCTAATTGATATGCGACTTCACCCACTCGTTTGATGATTTTGAATGGGCCTATATATCTGGGGCTTAGCTTGCCCTTTCGTCCAAAGCGCTTTACTCCCTTCATCGGGGAGATCTTCAAAAATACTTGGTCATCTTCCGCTAATTCCAAAGGTCGTCGTCGATGATCAGCGTAACTCTTCTGACGACTCTGTGCGGTTCGCATCCTTTGTCGAATTTTTGTGACAGCTTCTGTCATTTCTCGAATCATATCCGGTCCTAATAGGGCTTCGCCGATTTCGTCCCAATGGATTGGAGAATGGCACTTCCGCCCGTATAAAGCCTCGTATGGTGCCATTCCGATTGTAGTATGAAAACTGTTGTTGTATGAAAATTCTATGAGTGGCAAATACTTACTCCAGTTTCCTTTGAAATCGAGCACACATGCCCGTAGCATATTCTCGAGAGTCTGAATAGTTCGTTCAGACTGCCCATGTGGTATCAGAGCTTAGGTTATAGGTTCTGTAGACTGTCCATGTACGGCCGCTCAAAAGTCTGGAGGATCAGCCTTGCCTGTAAGTTATATGTTTAATATGATTATGTGCTTACGATGACATGCCTATTTGTTTGATTAATTGTAGAATGACTAGCGGATATAGAGAATTTACTGGTGAGTCGAGTCGTGGGGTTACACCTAAGTCCCCTATGAACGAACGAGAATCAGCACTCTCACATCTTACTGAACTAATCCAGTGGCAATCGGGTCAGATCAGTGAACTTAAAGATCAAGTTGGTGAACTCAAGGACTTGGTCTATAAACTTATCAATAAACAAAGACTATCCGAACCCCGTAGATTCTTACCTGCAAATATTGCTAACCCTATTAGGAAAGAAACCCAGATGTTCCAAAACCAGAAAGGAAAGCGAAAGATAGAGAATAGACCAGAACCGGAAACTACTAAAAAGCCCAGTGTGGTGGGCCCAACCCCACTGGTCCCGGTAGGGACCGATGCTACGGTAACACTCGGTATGGGACGGGTTGCCACAGGTGGTATCAGAGCACGACCTCTCGCAGTACGGTGCTGGTTCGGGGATGAACCAGGCGGAAGCTGGTGGGCATGTGACACCCGGGGCCGATGAGGGCGGGGAGTGATCGCCGGTGCCAGAGAAGTGCACGGACAGGAGCGGCTCCTGGCAGGCTTCTAGGCGAAGGGGTACATGAACGAACCGATCCGACACCCGAATGAGAGGGGATCCTGAGACTGACAATGTATGGGCGTGTCAGGCTAAGAATCGTATAAAAGAATTCTTGACTTGAAGTTCTTCGGATGGACTCCCGAAAAGGTAGGTCGACCTTGGTGATATGAGTAGTACTATCAATTCTTTTATACGATTCTTAGCCTGACACGCCCATACATTGTCAGTCTCAGGATCCCCTCTCATTCGGGTGTCGGATCGGTTCGTTCATGTACCCCTTCACCTAGAAGCCTGCCAGGAGCCGCTCCTTGTCCGTGCACTTCTCTGGCACCGGCGAATTGTGATCCCAATGAATGACTGTGATGTCATCTTTGGGATGAATCAGCTTTCGAGATATAAAGCCATTATATATTGTAACAAGAAGGTCGTAAAATCTCACGTGCCCGAAGAAGAGGTATTAATTTTTCGGGTAAGGCGAGTGAGAATAGTGTTCCCCGCTGGCTGTATGGGCGGGTTGTCCCTCGCTGCTGCGTTCTGTTAGGCTATGGATTACAGGAACAAATGTAGTTGAATGGAACAGCAGGCGGGTTACACGTTCCACTGTGCATGTGACACCCGGGGCCGATGAGGGCGGGGAGTGATCGCCGGTGCCAGAGAAGTGCACGGACAAGGAGCGGCTCCTGGCAGGCTTCTAGGCGAAGGGGTACATGAACGAACCGATCCGACACCCGAATGAGAGGGGATCCTGAGACTGACAATGTATGGCGTGTCAGGCTAAGAATCGTATAAAAGAATTGATAGTACTACTCATATCACCAAGGTCGACCTACCTTTTTGGGAGTCCATCCGAAAGAACTTCGAAGTTAAGCGTGCTTGACTTGAAGCAATCTTAGGATGGGTGACCCCCTGGGAAGTTTGCCCAGGGTGCGTGTGAGCGAGGACGAAGCACGCTGGAAGGTTAAATGGTGGTACAGTGGGGCCAGACTATCAGTCGGAGTGTGGTGGGCCCAACCCCACTGGTCCCGGTAGGGACGGATGCTACAGTGACACCCGGTATGGGACGGGATGTTACACAGGAGAAGATAGATAGTCTCGAATCAGAACTTAGGAGCTCTAGTGCAAAAATAGAAGAACTTACTAAGAGCTTACATTCTAGAGAGGCTAGTCGACCTCAATTAGGACAGCATAGTAAAAAGATTAAAGATTTAGAAGATAGGCTGGCAAATAACCACAATTCTTTGGTTAGGAATCTCAACGAGAAAGCCACCTTAAATTGTAGGATCACCGAAGCTACCACTAAGATCACTAACTTAGAGGCTGAATTAGAAACATCAAATGCTAAGGTTAGTGAGCTTAGTGAGGAACCAGATGCCTGTCAAGCGCTAAACTAACGGTAGAAAATAATTATGCTCTCCTAACTGAGGAACGCAAGAAGTTATATGCTAAAATTAAAAAATTAGAGATCTTCTTACGCGTAGGAGACATTCCGAACAAACAATATTCTTAAACAAGTCCAAGGATATAGAGTTCTATACTCCAATGAAGGCATAGGTTACACTAACCCACATACTTTACGGAAGAAAGAAATGTGTGATATTAAGAACATGGGTTTAGTTGCAACCTCTCTTAGAAACATTACGAAATCGACGTATGAAAATGCGTTCGATTCTTCCATTAAACAAGCCTCACATGGGCCTGAGATCCCCTTTGACTACAATGAACTAAATGAAAATGACAAAAATAGGAAACCATCCTTAACACCCGTCAGTGATTTAGTTCAAGTTTTACCTCCTGACTCTGAAGAACACTACGAGGAAGTCAGAAAGGTTAATTATCAAAATTCTCTCTACAAACCCCCTATCATAAAGCAGATAGAGGAGTCAAAGGCAAAGTTAGATAAAGAAAGAGAAAATTTCGAAGCTGAAAAGAAAAAATTCTATAAGGAGATGGAAAATCTCAAGACTTCCTCATCCTCCCAAACTACCTCTCACGCTATTGTAAAAAGCGTGAAAATCGAAAAATTGCCCTCGAAATATCGAAAGAGCATTAATAATTCTATTAAAAGTGCTAAGACTGATTCAATTTCACCTACGTCCACAGGGAGTGTAGGGGCGGCACTGAAAACGAAGGCGAGAGTATCTAGTTCTAAGATAAAGAAGAAGCCAGTAGATTTGAATGTTTCTAAAAATGTTACTCCTTCTGTTAAAATAAAAGACACTCGTAGTAATAAAAGAGCCATTTCTACGTTTAAAATAATTACTTCTACGTGTTCACTTCAGCCTATCCCCTTTAGAAGCGAAAATTTCGAAATAGGCTCTACCTCGAAAATTACTCAAAATCATACTGAAACAAATGCCATAAGGAAAACTCGTAGGAAACAAGATCCAGCCATAAAGAAAGCTTACGGCGCCGTACATGCCTGTACTCACCTAAGGTATCCCGTAAAGATTGAGTCCCCCAAGCACCTTAGGAGATTATCAAAAGAAAAGATCTTTTCCTCGGTCAAAACTTCCAAAGCATTTGTACGTGCTGAAATTAACTTCCCTGCAAGGTTCAACCTAAATGGGTTCCTAAATCTCCGCCTAGGACGACAAAATCCAAAAAAGGCCAAGTCACCTATAAAGGCAAAACCCAAACACACTTCACCAAAAGTGGAATGGGTTATTAAAACTCCTCCGAGTAAGAATTTAGGAATCATATCTGAACCCAAAATAAAATCTGCTAATCTGAGAGGACCCATGCTTAAGTGGGTACCTAAAGCTCTCTAATTTGTTTTCGCAGATCCATCATGTGTGGTACCTCGACTCTGGTTGCTCCACACACATGACTGGTAAACAAGAGCTGCTGTGCAACTACAAAGACCGACCAAATGGCAAAGTAATATTCGGAAACAATGACTCAGCTCCAATTCTTGGATTTGGAGATATCGTTCTGGAGAATCTGACAATAAAAGATGTCTTGTATGTCGAAGGCCTCCACCATAACTTGTTCAGCATAGGCCAGTACTGTGACAAAGGGTTCCAGGTGGTCTTTCATGCTGACCGGTTGTGACGCCCGGGGCCGATGAGGGCGGGGAGTGATCGCCGGTGCCAGAGAAGTGCACGGACAAGGAGCGGCTCCTGGCAGGCTTCTAGGCGAAGGGGTACATGAACCAACCGATCCGACACCCGAATGAGAGGGGATCCTGAGACTGACAATGTATGGGCGTGTCAGGCTAAGAATCGTATAAGAAAATTGATAGTACTACTCATATCACCAAGGTCGACCTACCTTTTCGGGAGTCCATCCGAAAGAACTCCAAAGTTAAGCGTGCTTGACTTGAAGTAATCTTGGGATGGGTGACCCCCTGGAAGTTTGCCCAGGGTGCGTGTGAGCGAGGACGAAGCACGCTGAAAGGTTAAATGGTGATACAGTGGGGCCAGACTATCAGACGGAGTGTGGTGGGCCCAACCCCACAAGTCCCGGTAGGGACGGATGCTACGGTGACACCCGGTATGGGACGGGTTGTTACAGGTGGTATCAGAGCACAACCTCTCGCAGTACGGTGCTGGTTCGGGGACGAACCAGGCGGAAGCTGGTGGGCATGTGACGCCCGGGGCCGATGAGGGCGGGGAGTGATCGCCGGTGCCAGAGAAGTGCACGGACAAGGAGCGGCTCCTGGCAGGCTTCTAGGCGAAGGGGTACATGAACCAACCGATCCGACACCCGAATGAGAGGGGATCCTGAGACTGACAATGTATGGGCGTGTCAGGCTAAGAATCGTATAAGGAAATTGATAGTACTACTCATATCACCAAGGTCGACCTACCTTTTCGGGAGTCCATCCGAAAGAACTCCAAAGTTAAGCGTGCTTGACTTGAAGTAATCTTGGGATGGGTGACCCCCTGGGAAGTTTGCCCAGGGTGCGTGTGAGCGAGGACGAAGCACCGTGAAAGGTTAAATGGTGATACAGTGGGGCCAGACTATCAGACGGAGTGTGGTGGGCCCAACCCCACAAGTCCCGTAGGGACGGATGCTACGGTGACACCCGGTATGGGACGGGTTGTTACAGGTGGTATCAGAGCACAACCTCTCGCAGTACGGTGCTGGTTCGGGGACGAACCAGGAGGAAGCTGGTGGGCATGTGACGCCCGGGGCCGATGAGGGCGGGGAGTGATCGCCGGTGCCAGAGAAGTGCACGGACAAAGAGCGGCTCCTGGCAGGCTTCTAGGCGAAGGCGTACATGAACAAACCGATCCGACACCCGAATGAGAGGGGATCCTGAGACTGACAATGTATGGGCGTGTCAGGCTAAGAATCGTATAAGAAAATTGATAGTACTCATATCACCAAGGTCGACCTACCTTTTCGGGAGTCCATCCGAAAGAACTCCAAAGTTAAGCGTGCTTGACTTGAAGTAATCTTGGGATGGGTGACCCCCTGGGAAGTTTGCCCAGGGTGCGTGTGAGCGAGGACGAAGCACGCTGAAAGGTTAAATGGTGATACAGTGGGGCCAGACTATCAGACGGAGTGTGGTGGGCCCAACCCCACAAGTCCCGGTAGGGACGGATGCTACGGTGACACCCGGTATGGGACGGGTTGTTACACCGGTGCAGAATTTTGGATAGTCAGGACCCAAAACTCCTTCAAGGACTTCAGAAATCTAATCTTTACACGATCAACCTGACGTCCGTGCGGCCCTGACAGCTGTATGCCTCATCTCTCAGATTGATTTACAAGGGAACAGCCTATGGCATCAACGACTGTCTCATCTGAATATGAAAGCTCTCCAACGTCTTTCCACGAAAAAGTTGGTTCACGGTCTTCCAACTATACTACTACAAAGAGAGCATCAGTGTTCGGCATGTCAATTAGGAAAAACGAAGCGAGCGTCTCATCACGTCAAGCAAATTGCGTCTACTTCTCGCCCATTGGAATTAATCCACATGGACCTCTGTCGGCCAATGCAGACACAGAGTATCAATGGACGCAAGTATGTGCTAGTTATCGTCGATGAATACTCTCGCTACACTTGGACAAAGTTCCTCCGAACCAAAGATGAGACCGGTGACTTGATTATCAACTTTGTGAACACAACTCAAAATTTGCTGCAACAGACTATTCAAGTTATTCGAACAAACAACGGTACTGAGTTCAAGAACAGCAACCGCAGTGAGTTTTATCAGAAACTTGAAATATGTCAACAATTTTCAGCCGCCAAAACACCTCAACAAAATGGGGTCGTTGAAAGGAAAAACCGAACACTAATGGAAGCAGATCGTACAATGCTGATGCATTCAGGGCTTCCACATTTTCTATGGGCCGAAGCAGTCAATACTGCCTGTTTTACCCAAAACAGGACGGTGGTTCACAAACGGTTCAATAAGACTCCGTACGAGATTGTGAATAATAGAGTGCCCAACATCGCATTCCTTAAAGCCTTCGGGTGCAAGTGCTTTGTGGCGAACGACAGAGAGCATCGTGTTAAGTTCGACCCTAAAGCATTCGAAGCAACTTTCGTCGGGTATTCTTCAACATCAAAAGCGTACCGAGTATATATCAAGTCAAACCGAACAATTAAGGAAACTATAATGTCACTTTCCACGAAGTGGCAGAAATAGCTTCTGGTCACTTCAGTCCAGGACCCGTACCTAACCCGATGGTTCCTGCTCAAATCAGTTCAGGACCCGTGCTCAACCCGTTGGTTTCTGAACACAACATCTCAGACCCCGTAATCACTGGTGTGTTGCACAAAACAAACAGAAGATGGCAACAACTTCGAAGTCAATGTCAGAAAAAACAACGAGACTTGTATTAGACGATTTGGATTCTCTCTTCGAATCAGTATATCGGTCATGCACTACTACACCTACAGTGGATTCCACACCCAACGAGACCGACGTACCAAGTTCATCTCACGTCTCTACCCCACCCGATTCAGAATTGCCACAGAATAACGAAGAACCTACAGTGGTCATCGAGGAAGTATCATCAGAGACGATCGACCCAAGTGCAGTATTGGAACTTCCTCAAACAAGTGTTCAATCAGAGACTATAGGAAATCTAGGCCCGCAGATGGCTGACACATCGACTTCAGCCCTGCCTCATGAGCGCAAGTGGACTACAGGTCACCCGATCGATCAAATAATTGGCGATCCTTCGGATGGAGTGAGGACACGTCGTCAACACAGTCTTATCAGCTGCTTCCTGAGCCAAAACGAGCCTACTAAGGTAGCAGACGCACTTTGAGATGCAAGAGGAAATCAATCAATTCGAACGTCTTCAAGTGTGGCCTTGTTACCCCGTCCACATGGGAAAACAATTGTTGGAACTAAATGAGTATTCAAGAACAAGAAAAATGAAGATGGTGAAGTGATCCGAAACAAAGCAAGGCTAGTTGCGAAGGGATACAATCAACAGGAAGGCATCGACTACGACGAGACGCTCCTGTTGCCCGAATCGAAGCTATCCGCCTTCTCCTGGATTATGCGGCTCACAAAGACTTCAAAGTCTCTTAGATGGATGTTAAGACCGTCTTTCTCAACGGTGTGTTAAAAGAAGAAGTCTACGCGCTCAGCCGAAAGGTTTCGTTGATCAAGAACATCCCGATCACGTCTATCGCTTGGACAAAGCTCTCTATGGACTAAAATAAGCCCCACGTGCTTGGTACGATGTCCTGAGTGAATTCCTCATGAAATCTGGATTCATACGAGGAACGATAGACACAACCCTCTTCATCAAATGGCAAGACAAAGATCTGATGGTCGTTCAAGTATACGTCGACGACATCATCTTCGGATCAACTAATCCGCGGCTTTGCACGAAGTTCGGAGATCTAATGAAAAGAAAGTTCGAGATGAGTCACATGGGAGAGATGCAGTTCTTCTTAGGACTACAAATCAGGCAGCTTCGAAGATGGGATTTTCATCAGTCAGACAAAATACATCAAGGATATTCTGAAGAAATTCCATCAAGACCAGAGCAAGCCTCTCAGCACTCCTATGTCATCAAGCTGCAAGTTGGATGCCGATCCCTCTGGCAAGTCGGTCGACATCACACTATATCGAAGCATCATCGGATCTCTTCTCTACCTCACTTCGAGCCGGCCGGATATTATGTTTGCCACCTGCCTATGTGCCCGTTTTCAAGCCGATCCCAAAAAAGCCCATATGCTCGCGGTTAAAAGGATTCTACGTTATCTTAAGGGCACTCCTACCCTTGGACTATGGTATCCAAAGGGTACGAACTTCAAACTCATTGGCTACACTGACGCTGATTATGCAGGTTGCCGAATGGACAGGAAAAGCACGTCCGGTGGCGCTCAATTTCTAGGTGAAAAGCTGGTCTGCTGGTCATCCAAAAAGCAGAATTGTGTGTCAACTTCGACGGCCGAATCGGAATACGTGGCTGCCGCCAGTTGTTACTCCCGATGCTGTGGATGCGGACACAGCTTCGCGACTATGGTACAATTAAATAATATACCCATATATACTGATAGTCAAAGAGCAATCGCTATTACTTGCAATCATGTTCATCACTCACGCACAAAACACATAGATATTAGATATCACTTTATCAAAGATCACGTAGAAAAAGGCACTATAGATATTTATTTTGTGAACACGGAGTTTCAACTAGCCGACATTTTCACCAAGGCTTTGGATGAGAAACGATTCCAATTCCTTGTCGGAATATTAGGCATGTTGAATCTTCCGTGCATTACCTGATCTTCTGTGCTACTCTATTCTATGTGTTATCCATGCTTATTTGTCTTTATCTTGCGTGATAACAAATATAATAAAAATAATATAAAGGGGTACGAAATCCTTTAGGATGCTTTGATCTAAATTCACTTAGAATTTTACCCCGACATGCGATCGTTTTAATTGCTTAATTTTGTCAGTCTAAGTCGAATTCTTGTGTCTAAAAGGTCATTAGGTTGCTCCACTAGACACAAAGTCACTTTACGTATGTGAGGATTCAAGCCTTGTTCTCTTTTCTCTCTTTGGATCTATTTCTCGAGTGAGTCACACATCAATTACTTGTCTTACCTAGTGATTTCTGGTTTCATACTCACCTTGCTTTAGATCGTTACGAAAATGATAAGGGCACTTAGGATATTCCTCACTCGGCCTGATATAATTTTTCCCTCATGTCAGGACCCGACTTCCTAACCGCCTATTTCTGACATATCCTATGTGCCTGACGATGCTTTAACTTAAAAGGGATGCGGAAATGCGTATGAAATTTTTCCTTTTTTCATAAAGGAAGTCGTTTCTATACATAACAAAAGAATTACAGGAACTCCTAACATCAAATGAACCCCAATTTCACGAGATGTGTATACATGCACAGCAAAAAGAATCTCTATGCGCCCGGCCTCACAGGTGGTCATCCATGCACACACTCCCATCCCAAAAGCTGCTGGAAGCGCCAAAAGTTTGCCTTGCTATCTAAGTGATCACGTACCGTTGTCGCTCGCACCTACAACACATAACGTAAGGGGGTGAGCGATATGCTCAGTAAGTGGAAATCATGCATGAAGTGCACGTGATAAAATCCCACAAAGGCAATCCACGCCAGTGCATCCTAAGTCTCGTAGATTAGACTCAATCTCATATCTTTATCTCAGGGCCCTTGGCAGACTTTTACCCAAGCGTACACCGTATAGAGCTCTATCCAACCATGGGCATCAGCCCAAAGTATGAGGGCATCAACCCAACCATACTAAAGCATGAGGGCATCAACCCAACCACGCTAATCAGGGATATAATGGCATCAACCCAACCATGAGGGCATCAACCCGACCATGGTAATCCCCCAATGCGTCAACGTCTTTCGTATACTGGCGACGCATCAACGTCGCCGATGGCGCATCAACGCCGTCTCGGTGCCCCGGAAGCCGCCTACTATCTTAGCTTATGACATCATTGCCCACCTCGGCATTTATTTTTGCTATTTCCGACATAATCATGCACTCTCACCATTTCATTAACCCCAAGTGTTTCGTGCATGCTCGTGCATATGCAGAATGCGTTAATGCCATAAAGCTTACCAAATTCATGAAATCATATCATACAGGTACACATAAGCACGTAAACACCTCATCACGTAATCACGTAAATTAGGCACATACACACATGTTATGTGTTGTAGTTGGATTCCCACTTACCTGGCCTCCGTAGATTAGTCGCTACCTGACCCGAGTATTCTCCTAAGTCCAAACCTTAGGCATAGAATAATATCGTTAGGGCACTATTTTAGTTAATTAATTAATTCCGTAAGGACTTAAATAATTTCCTAAGTTATAAATATCCTTGAGAGTTCTAGTTATCTTTGTGCATCTCGCGTGACTTAGGAAGTTTTATGAAGTTCGTGAAGTTTATAAAATTTGTCCATAAGCTATTTGAAAGCCGGTCTGGTGAATTTGCTGATATTTCATCCTTTAAACATGAAAAGGCTACAAAGTCAGTCTATAAATTATATTGATTGACTACGTAAATTTTCGTTCCAAAATTCTACGAAAAATGACGTTTGCCTGTACCGAAGATGAATCCTGAAAATACTGATAGGCTATTTCCGATCGGGCGTTGAGAGAGGCCAGGCTCATTGGATTCAGAATATGTTTCTTATTAAATGGTGAAAAAATATTTTTCCTAAGGGATTCAATTCGTTTCAATCTAAGGGATTCAATTCGTGGAGTTGCATTGAGTTCGCGGATTTGTGATGCTCACAATTCGTGAAGAGTCCCTTTTGAACTATGTTTGGATTCGTGATGCTCACAATTCGTGAAGAGTCCGACAGGTTCGCGAAGTTTCTACCCTACTCCTAATTCGCAAAGTGTTCTTTACTCAAAATTTGCGAACCCTAGCTAAATTCGCGAATTGTATCTTCTAACTTGTGGTTCGCGAACCGACTTTACACCCTAACAGTTCGCGAATTGTTGCCTACAAAGTTCGTGAAACGCTCTATTCCTTATTCGCAAATTCATCTAGCTCATGTTCACTTCGCGAACTCAATTCGCGACTCGTGTGGATTCGTGAACTGCACGGACCCGCTGTGTTATGGTTCGCGAACTGTACTCAATTCGCAAAACCCTCATCTCACCATCAAATTGCGAACCATCCTATTTCGCGAAATACACCACTTCGCGGGCTCGTTTAGCTTACACGGCATTCGCGAACCCCTCATGGTTCGCGAAGTGCATTATATAGCTTATGGTTCGCGACTCGTTGGGCCCGCGAAACCTTTATTTAACGAATCCCTGCGCGTGAGATTGCTTGAGTTCGCGAACATCATATCACCTATGATTCGCGATCCCGAGTTCGCGAAGTTCATACTTCACGAACTCAACCACTACGAAACATTTCCTAATTCGAGATACACTAACTTCAAAGATCAAAAGCTACTTTTCTCCAGAACAGTTTAAATATCATATGAACTCTAAAACCCTAAAATTCGAACCTATTAAGTTACGAATCTGGGAGGGTTTTAAGTATACAACGTCCTAAACATGCTAAATTCGAACTTAGAGCTTAAAAACATAATAACATTTATACCTTCTTCCCAAGCTTGAGATCGATCTCTCTCCCTTCTCTCTACCTCACGATTTCTAGTGTGAGAAGTGATGAGATATTTTGCTTATAATTTTAGGGGACTTGTTGCTAGAATTATTTTTGAGGCTTTTGGGGCCTAATGTTTGATTAGCCCAATCTCAATTCCTACTAGTAATTTTGTCAGTTCTATCTCCCTTATTCCTTATTATCGAAAATTCCTAAATAGATTAGAAGTCACGTGGCACAAATTAAATGTACCAAATTCTCAAAAATCACGCAAGCATATAATTAGCACTCAAATTTCATATAATCGTATAAAACACGCATCCAATTTTATTTAGTCATATATATCACGAATGCAAATTTATTGGCCAACTAGCTTACGGGGGCTCGGGTTCTACACCTCACATTGGCCCTTAGTCATCCACTTTGAGCCTTCTTCGATGTCCTTTTCTTCCTTTCAAACCCATTCCCAGCCTTCAACCGATTTCTATACTCTTCGGATGGTTGTTCAAACGAGAAAATGAGGGGGAGAAAACAAAAGAAAAGGGGATGATAACAAAAGAAGGCATTGCTCAACGCGCAAAAATCAGACCAAAGAAACCTACCTTCCGACTATCTTTTAGAAGGTGGCATGGATCCTGCTGTGAACTTCTCCAACGATAATCTCGTACGCTCGTCAGAACGGCTGGAAGAGGAGCACCACGAACTGAACTTCTCCAACGATAATACAGTCTTATATCGGGAAACGAGAAGAGGAGCGCAGCCTCGGGTACGAATTCCATAACCGTGAACTTTTCCATATAGATAATATCTGAAACCTCTCTAGGGATTAAGAGAAGAGGAGCGCGGCATCGGCCCGAGAACCAACAAGAAGAACTTCGCCTACGATAATCTCCTATAGCCTCGTGGAGAAGCGGAGCTTCAGCTTGAGCATAGCATAAAAAGGGATAGTTCTTAAAAGAAAAAGAGGGAGGAAAGATTGAAAAGAAGAAAGACGCCGAAAAAAAAGGAGACGGCCATAGAACTGGAAGATGACGAAGAGATAAGATTCCTTTCCTCTAAATTCCTTCCCTTCTAAGTCCTAGCCAAACTATAACCCTTACAACCCTTTGATTCCAATCGACAATCTCTCGCTTGGGTGAAATGATTAAACAATGCCTCAATCACAGGTAAATTGACTTAAAAGTACTTGTGTTGACTTGAGTGATATAAATATAAAAATCCCAAGTTAGAAATTATTGAGTGCAAGAGCGAACCTAGTGAGAGTTGTCGAAATGGACCAGTCTATGAACTTATGACTATAGTTTGACGACATGACTTGACGGCAATTTCGTCTTTCAAATGTCTCGTAAAGTTTTAGGTGTGACGATTGATCGAAGCAAAATAATCTGACCCCTTACTATAATAATAATAGTAAAATACGAAAAAAATAATAACTTATATATATATATATATAAATATATATGTAGGTAAAAAAAATTTAAATTCGCACATTTTGACATGAAATGTTATGTTTCATATGAGCTGAATTGTTTAAATGCGACAAATTTTTCATTGCTCTTATCCTCACACAATATTATAAGTACATGTTTTCGGGGACCATGTATATGTGCTTAATGAGTAATTTGTGTGTTATATGCTCGTGACCTGAATTGATTTCATATGCTTGCATACTTAGTCAATTCTTGCGCATTATTTGAGGGGGAGCAAATATAAAAATCGTGCATTAGCTCCAAATATTTTTTACGTTTTTCTCTAAGCGTTTCGGATTCCTTCAAACAAAATTAAGGAGCAAGACGTCAACACTACAAAGAAAGGAGTTAGTCATAGACCAAATATTTCATGCCTAAAATAATTGTTGATTAACTCCATTATTTCTAACATCTTCTTTCTAAGTGGTACAGATTTTTAATTTCTGTCAAGGAAACAAGATGTTACTACACGGAAAATACAGGGAGTTAATTCCAGTTATTTTAATTCTAAGGGGGAGCCTTACAATGTGATTTTATTTGAAATAGGGGTCAATCTGAAAATTTTAGAAGTACTCACAATCGAAAAACTAGATAGAAGACTTAATTCACGATCATAAGTTTCTTGATCGTAAATTGTGTTGGAATCGATTTTGATTGGCCGCGATAATTTGCGATCGAAAAAATTTGAATTGAGAAGCAATTTTCGAATCAAAAGTTTCTCGAGCGCAGATAGTAATGGGCCTGATCCATTTAATCGCAGAACATCCAATCGCAAACCCAACATTGATTTACAGCGAAAAGTTCACTTTTTGTCAGTCGAAAAACTTTTTCTCACGCAACCCTAATCGCAAAAAAATCTCTCTCACGAAAAACTTTCACAGACAGCAATTCTTATAAATCTTTCGATTTTCAAACATCAGACTGTCTATTTAAGGTAGACATGAGATTCATTTAACATTTGCATGTGTTACTTTCTTTATCATCTGCATTTTGAAGTTTTCGCATGTTTAGACTTAGATTTTCGACTGTTCTTCAAACTGAGAAAAACCGTAACTATTTAATAGTGTTTGAGGCTTGATTTTGAGATTTATCTGAGTTCAATGCCTGCGCTTAAGATAGTTTTGATATTCTCTATAAATCTGGTAGAATGAATCATCGGAAAATCTGCATCTTTGACTGAAATTTAAGTTCAGATGAAACTGGGCTTTTGAATGTTTGAAGCCATCGAAGAACTTTTTCGGTCGCAAAAAGTCTTAATTGAATTCCGATTTAATTGAGATACTGATTGTATTGAATAAGTTTTCGATCGATAAAATTCTGATTTAGTCAATAGATAGAAGATTTTGACAGAAATTACTTATCTAATTAGGATTTTTGTGAGTGAAAAACTTAAAGCACTGAATAGATAATTTAGATGCAAATTTTATCGAGCGAAAAACTTACTATCGCAAAATAGAATTTTCGATTTAATTTCAATTTGGTCGCAAAAATTTAGCAGCGAAAATTAATTTTTCGACGCTTAATTTTTCTATCGTGAAATTTGCCGCTTAGGACTTAATTGATCGAAAAAATTCTCGACGTTTGACTTAGTCTTTCGTTGACTAATTTCTCGATAGAAATACGCAGTGAATAACTTTACTTACAATCGAAAATCACACACCGCTCGACAAATTTCAAATCGAAAAATTTTATTCAAATCGAAGAAAATTTCACGACAGTAAATTTACCTGAGAAATAATTTCTCGATCGTACATTTACACGGAATTTTTCTGGATCGTAAAATTGATCGACTACGGTCACGATTTCAACTTCAACACTTCGAAAATTTTTCTCTAAGTCTTTAACGCTGTAGCAAACGTTAGCAAATAAGATTTCTCGATCGAAAAATTAAACGGAGACATTACAATTGAAATCAATGCATAGGAAATCAATTTGAAAACCAATTTTATTGAGCGAAAAATTTCTCGGCATGAACAGTCATATTACCCATGATTAAACACTTAGAAAATTTTCGAACCATTTCTCACGCATTTAGTGTTTAATATGAATATACAATCATGCCATTACATTTTTTTAAAATGGAGTATCCTATATGCATATCATATGATTTCAATTCAAAATTCATCAAACATATCATGAATTGATACAATATTATAGTTTGATGAAATTCAATGCATTTTCGACTAAAATCAAAAATTATGAACTAATGAACTTTTGTATCTCTTTATTCCTTTTCAGATGGATCGCTACCCACGATACAATCGCATATACGACCACAACCTGTATTTGAAGGTCCAAGATACGAACTTCCAGCTCGATCCGAGCACATTTCGGTGCCCGGACGAGATCATCGTAGCTATCCTGTCAGGCCACCCCATCTGGCATGCCCTGACGGTCACCGCCTCAGTGTCGGTGGTCTATCTCCAGCAATTCTGGGGATGCATACACGGAGCTGTAGCGAATGGGGCATTCTCCTTCACAACGAGAATCGGCACGCGGCATATTCATATGAGCAAGAGCCAGTTCGGCATTATACTGGACTTGCCCCATAGAGACAACTACGACCCGCTCCCGTCGGACGCAGAAATGGTCCACGACTTCATGCAAATGGGATATCAACCGCAACTCACAAAGTTAGCTCAGGTCCAGAGCAGCGGTATCCCTCACCCCTGGAAGACATTGTTCGGGATAGTGAACAAGTGTCTATCACCCAAGCACGCTGGATTTGACAGGGCAACGGCAATATACTGCGGATCTTTCACGGTCTTGCTTTCGCCAAAAACTACGACTTTGCGCAGCTGATCTGGAATGATTTAGCTGAACAAATTCGGTTGAAGGAGAATCAACAGTCGAAGAACGTGCCCTATGCTCGATGGTTCAACGTGATCATAAGGGAGTTCATGGAGTTACATGCGGAGAACATCCCCCAGCTGCCTCCCGGAGGAAACTATCAGCAGCCAAGGCTAAAGTTCTTCCACAATCCACGGCTCACGGACCTGGACCAACCGTCGATGCCGATTCCGCTAAACCTACTCAGGCTCGCCGACCCTACGGGAGCTGAGTATCAGAGATTCTGTTGGGAAAACAATCTAACGGAGCAAATGATCAGAGGGCCCCCGGCAGATCACCATGTGAGCCCTCCCCAACCAGAACACCAACCAAGCCCTGATGACGTCATGATTGATGTTGTCGCTCGGGAGCTTCAATAGGAGTCTCCTTTGGTCGAAGAGCCAAAGCCCGACGTACAAGATACCTTGATAGACGTCGTGGCTACCGAGATGGCGCTCGAGGCTCCTGAACATGAGTACCAAGTGGAAGTGCCCGTACATGTCTGCGTGCTCGAAGAAACTTTGAGGAGGTTCTTCAACCGGTAGAACAGCCCAAAGTCGAAATGGGGCAAAGCTCACTTCCACTGGTGACGGATCAGGCTTTGGAGAACGTCGATCGAGACCTTACTCCTCACACAGCCACCCGTCGGACACGGAGTCTGACGAGGAAATACGCCTGATCAGGAGGACTCCCAGAAGACTCAGCATTCAGTTGGAGTCGCTCTTCCCGACCGTCACCACCGCACCAGATACTACGCTGACCACATCGACAAGTGTTGCTGGCACTTCATCGTTCAATCTTGAGCCGCAACCAACTCTCGTGGTGTCTGGTTCGCAGGCGCAACCTGAGCCTTCCTTAACACCCATAGAGGCGAATCCTCTGGATTCGACTCGAGGAATGGGTGGAAGTCTCATACAGTCACAACCTCAAGTGAATATGAGCCAACCCGAAGAGTCGGTGTCTACTCAAGGGTTGATAATAGGCGACATCAGTCGTCCTAGTCCATCCACGGAGGCATCCGTACCCTTTGTGACGAACGAGCAGTTTCAGGCCGCTCTCTCTGCCGCCATACAGTCAGTGGAAGACAAAATCACGGAGAGAGTATTACAAACCCGAAGAGATACCGGAAAAGCACCTGTCTCAGAAGGTCCTTTGTCACAAACCAACCCACACTTCCACAACCCACACCCACCGACCCTTTAGCCACTTCCTCCATCTTCATCAACCCATACACAATACCCATAACCAAGCTCCGCGACATACTCCTCGCCCGTTTGATAGGCCTTTCCATCTGATCACCTCAAGAAGAATCCCTCTATTGGCGATTGGTGGATCACCCTGAGCCACCGACGAACACCTGCCGAGGCCAAAGCTCCCACTCACGGCGTAGACATGACGATCCTGATGATCAGGACCATCATGAGGGGGAGAAGAGGCCGAGGACATCCACAAGTGGCCAAGGACAAGGCTTGGGCGCTACGCAGACAAGCGTTGGAGCTGGTGAAACCCAAACCCAAACACAAACCACCCACACCACGCAACGCACAGCCACTCTACCAAATATCGACCCACCTGTCTTTACCCTTCGGATGCCTCCGCCCACACCATCGATCTACTCAAGCCCCTTGCTTTCGGAAGAAGAAGCAACAATGCTTGTGGCCCTAGCTGCTACCCAAGCTACTCCCGCAGTTGCTCCAGATCAACCGGGCCCCTCAGGACATGGCGTCAATCCACACGAGGTCCTAGATGAATATATCTTCGAAGGACAGTGGATGACCCATTCCATGCCCGAGGAGCATCAGAGACGACGGCTTCAGGACGTCCGCCACTTCTTACAACAAGCATCCGTGGACCTCGTTATCATAGAAGATGACGAACTTTTGGAAGGTGAAGACTATCAAAGAGACATCCCAAGGCTACCAGAGTTGATTACACAACGAGCGGTGTCCCCCACCAGAGAGATGCCAGGACCGTTTGGATCGACACGTCGTAGGAAAACATTCGAATAGAGATACCCTTCCTGAAAGAAGTCAGGGAAAATATTTGGAGGTCACCGGATAGAGTCAAGAAGCCAGATGAGTTCGAGCTGAGAGGGATCTCTCACTGGGATCAGCAGAAGAGAATGACGTACCTATGGATGCTGACACAACTAGGACCGGACGTAAGGTTGGGGATTCCGAAGGAATGACTGAAGAGTCATTTCAAGGAACTCTCCCCAATTTGCCAACTCCTCAGTGTCTACTGTGCCAAAGGAGGACTTCCAACACCTAACTATGTTATAGAGCGAGTGGACAGAACCCGAGAGAAACTGAGCGAGAGCGACCTGCCGTACCTCCCCGCCGATGAAGTATACCACCTTTATCAGATGTACGTGGAGAAGTAGAAAGGTCCTCAGGGCTTCATCAAGAAAGAAGGCCTCGAAGGGCTCTACCGATTCATGATGCGACAAATCAAGTACTTCACCGCGCACGACCTTCAGATGGCTCTGGAGAGCAATATGAAGAAGGTCAACATGGCCGAACCACTCAACGAATGACCTGAGATCGAAGGGCTTCCAAGCAATCACGTGCATATCAGCTCAGTCATTGGCATCACCTACAACAATCCAATTGCCAAAAAGACTAGGATGATGCTGAAGACAGAGATTCATAAGTTTAGCGACGGAACGCTCAAGGTCGTCAGGAGAAACATCGAGCAAAGGTTGGAAGAGATCAACCGAGACACGATGCTGAGGATCCACCAGTTCGTGAGAGACAGCCGCTCCTGATGGCATTGTTGGATGACATAGAGGAGCGCCTGAAGCTCAGGGAAACGGTTAGAGACTATGAGCATGCGCTGGGCTTGCGCAGATCGTACTCCGCCCGACAACGACGAACGGCGCGGAGACGCAATCAAGCACAAAGGGGGAGAATGTAAAATACCATTTCTAAATGTGCTTGATTTTATTAGTCGTCTTTGTAATTTGGGGCGTTTTGTATAGTAGTCCTTAGATTAGGACTAGTTTGATATTTATACCAAGCTTGTTTGGTATAAATACACGTAAAGAATTTTTGCTGAATAGGGAAAGTTTGAAAATTGATCCGAAAGGCTTGCAATTCAATTTCTAGAGAGAGAAACAACAGTAACTTTCTCACTCTACTCGAATTCTCTCTCTCGTTCTACATTTGAGTTTTCGATCGAATTTCATTGATCATCATAATCGTCGAATTACTTTGAATTCTTGCCTAGGATCTCAGAGTTGTTAATCATAGGACCTAACAATTCCATTTTTTAAATTTATATTAGAAGATGCATCTTTAACGTATAAGCAGTCCATCCTATATAGCCAGGTAGTATGATAGCATTCTTTTACAGCTGTATTGTAATATTAATTTTGGAAAAATTAATGGTATAAAGGACAATGACGCGCAGAAACCTTTATGCAGCCACAATATAACGATGCTATGAAATTAATATAGAAATTACTCAACGCGTCAAACACCAAATACATATTCGAATACAGCAAGAATATCATATATGGTCCAACATTCAGCTCCAAGTATTACAGAATACTAACACGGTAAGATATTGCCGGAATAGCTCAACTTTATCGGGAACAAAATCGTACATTGAGTCATCTGCAAAAAGTAAAGAAAGCGCAGCACAGAGTACATACACGCCACACTCATCCCTGGTTGTAAACATCAAAACGAACATCAAAATAATGTTGTTGAAACATTCTAGAATCCCATGTCGACATCAAAATTACCCCTCAATTTGTCGCAGAATATTCGGGTCTTGATATATATTAAATTTTATTATCGAGTCCGTCATTCCAAGATCACGAAGCAAATACGGTATATCAAGCTGAGTTTTTCTGAATGCTCGGTCGAAGAATCCCATGTCGACATCGACAGAACGGTTTCGAGGACAGTGATTAATTCCTTCCTGAAATCAACTACACACAGAATCCAGTGACGCTTATTATATTTACCGGCACAACAATGACATCGGATTGTTGCCATGGAATCGACAGCCACATCATCGCTGCCCTCTACGTAGGGCCGTAGTGCGGCATGGTCTGTACCTTCCACATCTCTACACTTCATTGCAACGATCTGATTGAACATGACACTCATGAACGTAACTCGCGAACCTCCTACATGTGAAGTCCTCTGCCTCTCAATGAATCCTCGGAGACACTCATCAATGTGCTGGTATGCAGAAAAATATTAGATAATTAAAAGAGGGAATTACATAACAAATCACAGGGTCTTGCTGCTGACAACGCCGCGAGTCCAAATGGGCTGGAACTCGACGTCGAGGCCAACCAATGTCAGGCTTGAAACATCATTTTCTTCAATCCATTTGGTCACACTGCTCTAGTTGCTAGTCACGGTGTTACAATGACCGAATTGCTGAATTCTACATTATATATCCTCGTGCTTGGTGTAGATGGTAATCTCGATACCCTATCCATTTTTCTTATTTGGCACCTTCCACTATACGATCCTGAAGTTGTTGTTTTTACACTCACAATTGTAGGAAACAAAGAGGCATGTTGCAGGTGACATTTTCAATGCGCTTGTTAATGCGTATGGAAGCCCGAAATGGGGACATGACTCTTCAAATGCATTCGATAACTTGTATTAATACATGCATCCTCATAATATAATTTCAATTAGTAGGAATTCAAACAGTCATATCGCTTAATGCAACATCAAACGTCAGCAAAAGAAATTTGTTTGCATTAAAATTAACGTAGCTTGTATGCAATTTGTAAGGAACACTGTATTGATTACCTAAATAAAAGATTGAATCATTCACTGTCTTAATGTAATAATATAATGTCATAAATACATCCATTCAACTAATTCAACAAATCTATAAAGTACCCAAACACATAATTACATAGGTACATATAAATACTCATATACAGTTAAAGGAAAACAAAGAATCATATTACTTAACGTGCACGGAATGACGAAATGGTGGTGTGACTCCCCGAATGCATTCGAATAATTCGAGGACAATGATTAATGAATCCGGATATGTGCGTTATAGACGGAGAAATTATGGTAGGTTTGTCATTGAAAAAGACGTCGTCCTCGACAACGGTTACGTGGTGCCGCATATCCTGGCAATGTTGAAAAATATAAAGGGCACAATTAACGTGGAATGGTGCAACACAACAAGGGCAATAAAGTATTTGTTCAATACCACGAAGGGAGTTGACAAGGCAACGATGATAATTGAATCCGTGAACACACAATCCACAGGGAATACCCTCCGACATGGTGACGAAATATCAAGATTTCTAGATTGAATATTTATTTATCAGCTTGCGAGGCAATGTGGAGAATACTGGCGTTCGACATCCACCACCGAAAACCTGCTGTACAGAGGCTTCAAATTCATTTGGAAGGCAAATAGAGTTTGCTGTATGATGAATCTGTCAATCTGGGGAGCATATTGGCTGCAAGCAATATTCAGAAGACTATGTTCACAGAATGGATGGAAACAAACAAGTCCGATCCTGACGCAGGGAATCTTACTTACGTACAATTTCCATCGAAGTTTGTATGAAATGAATCTAACAAAGCATGGACACCGCGAAAGAAAGGGTTTATCATTGGCAGGATTGTTAACATACACCCAATAGGAGGCGAAATATATTACATGAGAATGATGGTTACTATGGTGAAAAGGCCAACATCGTATGCGGACATACGTACAGTAAACGGGCAAGTTATGCAGACTTCCAAGGACGCATGTTATAAAAGGGGATTGTTAGATGGCTATTCAGAGTGGCATCAGGATATGGACGAAGCTGCACAATGGGCTTCGGAAATCAGCTTCGACAACTATTTGTTACGCTATTGATGTTCTGCGAAGTCGCGGATCCGTTGAACCTCGGGAACTGCTGTTGGAAGAATCTTCCTAAAGACGTGCTAATACGACAACGACGACTGTTTGGCATAAGTCAGCTCCAGCATACAGATGACCAGCTGAAAAACTACACCATTGCAGAGATTGAAAAAATCATGATGCGGAGTTCGAAGACTTTTAGGTTTCCCACTGGTGCCTACTCCCTCAAAGACGATTATAAAAGAACTCAACGGGTTGCTGATGGAAGAAACTAGTTACAGCATTGAAGATAACACATTTGAACACCAACGTCTTATTGATACTCTGAATGAAGAGCAGCAAAGAGTGTTTGATGACGTTATTCACTCAGTACACAACAATAGAGGAGCCTTATTTTTCTTATACGGACCTGGAGGGACGGGAGAAACACACGTTTACAAGACGTTAATCACAAAATTAAGATCACAGACTCGAATTGTCATCCCGGTTGCATCTTCAGGTATAGCGACTTACTACTACCAGGTGGAAGGACAACAGATTCGAGATTTAAGATTCCAATAACTCTCCAACAGAACTCTACGTTCGATATAAAGAATGGAACGATGCTGGCTGAATTACTGACACGTTCAGAGTTAATTATCTGGGACGAGGCACCAATGATTCACAAATACGCATTTGAGGCGTTAGACAGAGCCCTATGAGACCTAATGTCTACGCCAAATATCATAAAGATGTTGAACTGTCTTTTGGTAGTAAAACTGTCTTGTTGGGTGGTGATTTCAGGCAAATTCCGCCAGTAATAGCTCGAGGATAGATGATTCCATTAATCGTTCGTATTTATGGGACGACTGCCTGTCTACGCTTTGTCGCAGAACATGAGAATACACCACTCTGAAGTTGAGTTTGCCAAGTGGATTTTACGAGTTAGAGATGGCAATATGCGGGATAACCCGCATATATCGATGGAAACAGTTAAAATGCCAGAGGACATGTATCTTAATCCTAATGGTGACACCGTCAGTGGCATAGCCACATATGTCTACCCAGATTTTGAAGATCGCATGACAGAGCATGAGTATATCAGGGAAAGAGCGATACTGACGCCACGAAACCAAAAAGTAGATGAAGTAAACAATTACATGCTATCGATAACGCCAGGTCTTCCTACTGAATTTTTAAGTGCAAACAGTGTTGAGCTAGATGTTGAATTGGAGAGCAACATGGACACAATGTATCCAGTTGAGTTTCTAGGCACTCTTGAATTTTCTGGTATTCCAAACCATAAGCTGATACCGAAGCCATCAATTCCTGTGATGTTATTGAGGAACATCAACCAGAAGGATGGGTTGTGCAACGGAACAAGAATGATTATATCGCATTTAGGCAGAAGAGTAGTTAAGGCAGAAATTTTAACAGGTACGCATGTAGGAGAAAATGTACTAACACCGAGAATCATCCTTTCTTCATCGGATACAACATGTGTAACATCCCGTCCCATACCGGGTGTCACTGTAGCATCCCTCCCTACCGGGACCATTGGGGTTGGGCCCACCACACTCCGACTGATAGTATGGCCCCACTGTACCACCATTTAACCTTCCAGCGTGCTTCGTCCTCGCTCACACGCACCCTGGGCAAACTTCCCAGGGGTCACCCATCCTAAGATTGCTTCAAGTCAAGCACGCTTAACTTCGAAGTTCTTTCGGATGGACTCCCGAAAAGCTAGGTCGACCTTGGTGATATGAGTAGTACTATCAATTCTTTTATACGATTCTTAGCCTGACACGCCCATACATTGTCAGTCTCAGGATCCCCTCTCATTCGGGTGTCGGATCGGTTCGTTCATGTACCCCTTCGCCTAGAAGCCTACCAGGAGCCGCTCCTTGTCCGTGCACTTCTCTGGCACCGGTGATCACTCCCCGCCCTCATCGGCCCCGGGTGTCACATGCCCACCAGCTTCCGCCTGGTTCGTCCCCGAACCAGCACCGTACTGCGAGAGGTTGTGCTCTGATACCACCTGCCCGTCCCATACCGGGTGTCACTGTAGCATCCGTCCCTACCGGGACCAGTGGGGTTGGGCCCACCACACTCCGACTGATAGTCTGGCCCCACTGTACCACCATTTACCTTCCAGCGTGCTTCGTCCTCGCTCACACGCACCCTGGGCAAACTTCCCATCCTAAGATTGCTTCAAGTCAAGCACGCTTAACTTCGAAGTTCTTTTGGATGGACTCCCGAAAAGGTAGGTCGACCTTGGTGATATGAGTAGTACTATCAATTCTTTTATACGATTCTTAGCCTGACACGCCCATACATTGTCAGTCTCAGGATCCTCTCTCATTCGGGTGTCGGATCGGTTTGTTCATGTACCCCTTCGCCTAGAAGCCTGCCAGGAGCCGCTCCTTGTCCGTGCACTTCTCTGGCACCGGCGATCACTCCCCGCCCTCATCGGTCCCGGATGTCACAACATGGCCTTTCAAACTACGTCATCGTCAGTTTCCACTGGAAGTTTGCTACACTATGACTATAAACAAAAGTCAAGGACAAAGCCTAAAGAGAGTAGGAGTGTATCTTCAAAACCTGTTTTCACGCATGGGCAGTTGTATGTAGCATTTCTCGCGTGATATCATCGACGGCAATTAAGGTACAATGCATGAATGAAGGCGGCGTAGACGACGACGAGGTTTCCAACATGGTTTACCGGGAAGTATTCAACAACATTGACCAAAATTTATCGCAAGAGTTAGGGTGAAAATTTACAGCATATTTTCGGGGACTATGCTCTATAAATAATTACTTAATGTGAGCAGCAAACTGTACAAATAACTAGGGTGGAAAAATTACTTCCCCGCTGAAAGATATATAATACTGTATTCAAATGTTTTATTTCTTAATACTGCTGAGAATTTTACAATTTTACTTTACCAATTTCAGCAATTGATCGATTTTGCATAAGATGCATTACACCTATAGCACATAACCTTATGTTTTTTTGAATTATGTTACCGAGCATGACGTCATTGTTACATAACTCTTACAAAGAAATGCAACTATTAATTAACTCTGCCAGCCCAAATGCAACGAAGATGTATGTAAACAATGTGCAATTGCATTTTGGTGAAAATACGAGTTTACCAACATAGTTGAAGTAGAATATTCACCAAAATTTATCTCAATAACTAAGGTGAAAAGTCTCAACGTATTTTCACTGCGGTTGCTCTATAAATAATTAGTTAATGCGTGCAGTATAAATAATTAGTGAGGGAAAACTACTATCCCACTGAAAAATGTATAATTCTGTATTCAAATGCATTACTTTTAAATACTGTTGAGAAATTTATTTTAACAATATCAGAATAAGATGCATTCTCTCCATACACCTATAGTACAAAGTATTACGGTTATGTGAATTACGTTACCGAGCATTACACAATCGTTATATAACTTCTATGAAGAATTACGATATTAATTATCTCTCCTAGCCAACATGCATCATACAGTCACATAGCGACACACACTGGTGTGGGAAGATACTAATTTACATTATGATAATCTTAAAAACCAAACGGGCCCTAGTTAGACTGTTGGTGCTAAAAAAAGCCCAACAGATTCCAAAACCCATATTTGTTTCTTCACTTTGCAGTCTTGCTTTATCATGGCGAAACCCTTCTCATCGTGCTCAGCTCAGTCAGAAGCACTGTATATTAATCCTTGAGTGACCTCAGAGAGAGATATGAAGATACAGAGTTTTAAAAGGGTATATCCTTATCATGGTTTTCGATTTTAGTTTGATTGTCTGGAAAATTAACTACTGTTTTCGCTTTTAGTTTTACGCTTTAAGCTGTTCGGGGTGATATGGTGTGGTCGTGGGCTGTGTTACTGATACGTTTGTTTGTTTGTTTTTCTTAATACTGTGTGGTTGATGAGTGTTCTATCCGCTCGCTGTATTCTTTCTATTAACCTGCACCTGCTCTTTCGTTGGAACCCACCGACGAAATTTTGCGTTAATGACAATAACGCCGTTAGTCTTCTTGATTTGGGAACGATGTGATACTTTTTTTTACTGGGTTGGATTGAAACCCAGCAATCACATCTCCGTTACCGACATAAAAAAGCACGTTCTTTTCTTCGATTGGTGGCTGTGATGCTTTATGCTTGAAGTATTACAATTGTTCTGTCAACCTAGTTTTTCTTTTTAAAATTGGAACTCATCAATGAAACCTCCTCTGATGACAAAAGCCATGTTCTTTCGGTGCTTATTTCTCTTCGACCCATGGCTATTTAAGCACAGAAAGGAGCAAGGCCATACATTTCCCAAGAAATATAATAGCTTCTTTCACCAAAATAGCCTTTTCTCGGTTATGAATACCATGTTCTTACTAGTCTTTCCCCTACAGCCATCAGGAGTTGGAAAATTTGTACACAAATGGGGCGCACAATGCGGCGAATGCTTCAAATGGAGGCTTATATCCACCATAGAAGAATACGAAGAAATCAGAAGCAAGATTATAGAGAACCCCTTTGTATGCAATAGAAAGGCAGGCGTTTCTTGCGAAGATCCTGCCGATATAGAGTACGACAGATCAAGAACTTGGGTCATCGACAGGCCTAGCATTCCAAGAACGCCTAAGGGTTTTACGAGGGAAGTCGTGATGAGGAACGATATGGCGAGAATGGACTGCTATTATACGGCGCCCAATGGTGTGAGGTTTAGGGCGAAGACCGATTTTCGAAAGTTCTTGGAGAAAAATCCCGAGTACAAGGGCGTCGTCTCGGAGTCTGATTTTTCGTTTCTTTTGCCTAAGATTATGGTGGATACTGTTCCTGGTAATATACCAGTGGAAGATTGATGTTATTTGATGCTCTTGCTTTGTTCTTGGGGGGAAATATGAAGCTAACATATTATGCATATCTGCCTTGTGTTCTTTGACTGTGAATTGTGATGCTAAGAGATGCCTCTTGAATGAATCGTTTTTCATCTCTCAAGTGGCTTAAACTTACATTTCTCTTTTCTTACTTGGTTTTTATTGTGAGGTTCATTCTTTGCTTGTTTTTTTTTTTGAACATTTGTTTACTTTAACGAATGGCGAGAGAGATCTAAGTCGTACGGAATACGCAGGCATGCTTATACGGTTCACGATTATGGTACTGGTTAACAACTATAGTTCTGGTTTATGGGAAGCGTAACGAACCGCCTTCATATGTCCTTACTCCTTGATATGTTTTGAAACCGGCTGTTCACGGTTTTAGTTACACTGGTACTTCTGCTTCGCGGTTCAAACTGGAATTTTTTTTCGAGAAAAAAACCAAGGAAAACGAATAGTTTTGCAGTCTAAAAAGGCCGTTTACAAACTAAATCGATATTTTCCATTGGCCATACTAAACGATGTATAGCATTCTAAAAAAAAAAAATGGCGGCCATACTAAATGATGTATAGCATTTAAAAAAAGGGGGTGTTTCTTATCATGCCCCTTCATAAGTTCCCTTTTGAGTTCAGACCCCCTTCATATTATATATAGTTTTAAGGACCAAGTATAAATAAAATTCAAAGTAAAGGACATAATCAATGATTTGACGAAAATGCCCCTTGTAGGTGTTATATAAAGAGGTATGAATTGCTATAATTATGTTACCAGATGTTATTCAAATGGTATCAATCAAAAAAACTATTTCAACGGTCGGTTTGCCACAAATTTTCGAGCATACTGGGCACAAAATCAATTTTGATGTGTAACCGACGATATCAATGATATTTACGTCGTCATATTTAAGATCGGTGAGGAATAATTTGTAGAAATTCATTTACGCAAGATAAATCGAGCATGCTTTTGGTCGAAATTAAACCTAATATGCATAAATTCGAGAGACCCATAGCTTGAAAATTACGTCGCGCCTTGGTGGTGACTCAATCGTTCGTCCATCAAGAAGAACGAACTGAAAGTGAAATCGCCAGAGAAAAATAGTTTAAATGAGTGTTCGTTATGTGGTATCAGAAAAGCTTAAGTGGTACAGTTTCCGTACGTTTCGGTACAAAAGTGGCATAAAGTGGTATAGTTAGGATAAGAAGCGTTACTTGAACTGGTACAAGATATTATTCTAATTTAGTATTAATTTTATATGATGTGGTATACAAGAGCCGTAACGTGGTACAGAAACGATAAGAAACGTTACTCGAACTGGTACGAGATATTACTTTTTCTCCTTTGGTATTATTTTTGTAATATATGGTACAAGAGAAGCATTAAGTGGTATAGAAGAGGCTTAAAGTGGAATAACAACATTAACTGTTACTTATCTCATTTGATATTAGTTATACAATGATAGGCTTTGATAAGTCGTAATTGCGGATACTGTAAGCCCCTCGAACATGTGTTATTAATCGTTATTTATCTGAAATTTCTCTGATATTTTGAGTTTATGAATTTCTAAGAAATATAACAGAAAACTTGAATCTAACGAGGTTTTGGGCACTCAATGGTATCATGTTCAAGTATCACTGTCCAACATATCTATGTACGGGTTTACTATTATAACCTCGTGAATCTAGGTTAATTGCAAGAATGACGGGACCCACGAGAGAAAATGAGTTGCTCAGTTATTGGTTGCTTGGCCAAGGTGTGTACGTGTACATCTTGAAGATAAAGCCAATGATTATATTATTAGGATAAAAACAAGCTCAAAGCAAAGAAAAACTCAAGCACTCCACTCACGATCGAAGACAAGTTGCAAGAAGAAGATAGCAAACATCTCACATCACCAAACGGCTCAAGATCGATGCACACTGCTCAAGGGCTGCGAGGATAGAAGATCAACTAAGAAAAAAAGAAACTGCGCAAGCACGCTCATGACAGAAAACTTGGTCCACGTCGCGTCAAAATGGTTCTATAAATAGAGGTTTGCAGATCGACAGAAAGAAGAAGAGGAGATCTGTTAGATATTAGTACTTTCACCTTGTTTATCTTTGTTTTTATATTAAAAGCTGTGTAAGAAAGAAAAAAAAATGATGTGAGAGAGAGCAGAGAAAGATTGAGGAAGGGAGATTAAGTGTGAGAGATCGATCGTGAGTTGTAGCAAATTTTATCTGCAAAGGACGAAAGTCTGTTCTCTTGTTTTCAGATGCTTCATTACTGTTGGTAATCATTGGGTAATTCTTAATGATTTTTATTAGTACCTTTATATTATAATCATCAACACATTATCGTTAAATATGTTATATATAAATCGATTATTTCGCTTAGGCTCGGCTATGCATTTTATCAAGTAAGAAAGTTCATAAAGCTGAAGTTCACAATATCGGAAGCATACGTTCCGTGTCTATTTTAATATGTCATTAGTATTAAATAATTTTAATTGCGTTTTGATTAATATGTTTAGCGGCTAATTCCCCGTAGTCGAAGGATTATTTGAAGCCTAGATTTATATAAACTTTGAGATTCTACGTGCTCAACCATGAAAGCGTGAGTATTCATTTAGCTTTGAATTAAATTTATCGATGAGCTTAGGTCGATTAAATAGTGGCCAATGTTTAATTAATCTAGGCGAATCCGTAGCTACTTTGAACAACAAATCCGTAATTGTTTGTGCGTTCTAATAAGTAGCAAACAATATTAAACTTCTCTACCTACGGTAAGTGTAAGTCATATTGTAAGATTAAATGTTCTGATTTTAATAAACCGGCGTCCGAGTTTATTAGTCAATAATCGGGTCTTTTTCGTATTTAACGCGGTCGGAACTTTAAATCTTGCAGGGCGTCCCGGAGATTATTTTTCGATTAGGGAAGTAATTATAGAGCGCCTCTTAATTACCGAGAAAGTAAGAAAAGATTGGTTATTAGGCGTTCGTCGATAACTATAAACGATTATGCTTGCGCCAACATAATATTTTATTAAATCGATGATCAGTTAAATAAATCTAGGTGAACAATAATTCCTTCGACTATTATTTTATTATCGTTAGTCTCGATATTTTTATTTCTCGTTATTGCGTAAAAACATTATCATCAAAACCCCCCCTTAATATCATTATTATTATTAAGATTATTATTATAATTATTGATCGAGTTTGAAATTAGAAATAAATCAACCATTTTCCCTGTGGAGACGATCCCTACTTTGGCTATACTCGTATTAGTGATTGAGGTGATAAATTTTATTTTTGGCCGTTTTCGACGCGACCATATAAGAAGCGGTACCAGAACAGAGTGAAATCGTAAAACAGATGCGTAAAGTGGTATATTAGATACATAAAGTGGTATAGTAACGAAAACTATTACTTATTCTCAATTGGTATTAATTTTATAAGATGTGGTACGATAACAGCGTAAAGTTGTTAACAACCATAAGAAGTGGTCTCCAGACTGGAATATTTTTCATTTGGCAGATTGTGGTACCCGTTAGGGAGGAAGTAGTACTGAATAAGCAAGTCACGCTGTTTTGGGCGGGAAAGCTGAATCTCAGTATTATTTTCTGCGGAAACTTATATGTAGTATAAAATGGTACCAGAAGTGGTATGATAATGGCATAAAGTGGTATGATAAACGCATAAAGTGGTGTAATAATGGCATAAAGTGGTATCATGTACGTGTTAGTTGTTTTTCCTGCAAACTTAGTGTATTATGACAGTACAGAAGTGGTATGATAATGGCATAAAGTGATACCTGTTTTCAAATGTTTCAATTTTAGGGAAATCTGATTTTCGAAATTTTCATGTCGATTTGCCGAAAGGTATGGTTAGTGTTAAGACCCAGTATGAAATTGAGTCGAATTTCACCTTATTTGATCATTAACTGATAGATTTCACTCGATTTTTGGATTTTGGTTTCGTAATTTTCGATGATTAACACCCATTATTCGCACTTTATCATTATGACCAACGACAAAGTACATCGTTTTCACCTAATTCGCTCCTTAATAATGGGATTTCATCGGTTATCTGACATGATTTTTGGTCGAGATCATGGATTTGACGATCCTATTCTCAGTTCTCAATAGCAATTGCATCAGTGAAGGGTAATGGCAGATTTGATGTAATTTCTGGAAAAATATATTCATGTAATGATGTGGTACCAGAAGCACTTTATATGTTACAGATGACGGTTTACGTGCTAGGGTTTCCAATTTTATGTTATAGAATATCGGGTCTTAGGGTAAACATTTTCGGGGTTACACTAAAGGGCTTATTATCGTAAGATTTGTTATATGATTGACGTATATGTTGGTTAGGATACATTTGTTGTAATTCGTAATGGTAAATATCAATGTGATGTAAATATAGTTGTCTACGATTTGCATTGGTATACATTTTCCATTATCAAAACCTCTTTACTTGATTACTTACATCATATTTGCATAAACATGACATAACCAAGGAACTTTGTGGTTTAAATACATCAAATCATATATTTTCATCATTTTTAGTCTTCCACAACCGAAAAACCAACTTTTATTTACGAAATTATTCGAACCATTAATATGGTGCATATCATATATTATCTGGTATCACTATGAATTAATGTGGTATTGTTTCGGAATGTATTGTTACCAGGATAGTATAAATTGTTACCAAAATATTATTAAGTGGTATAATTAACATGTGATGTGGTATAATATAAAGATGGAGAGACCATACTCACTGACGGCCCATGAAGCTTCTGGAATGTTCTTATTTTTTGTTATGAAAGGAGTATAAAGTGGTACTAAACTACACTGAACTGGTATAATTTACATGTGATGTGGTATTGTATAAAGATGGAGACAGTTTGACGGCCCATGAAGCTTCTGGAATGTTTCTATTCTCTATTACGAGTGGAGTATAAATTGGTACCAGAATAGACTTAAGTGGTATAATTTACATGTGATGTGGTATTTTATAAGATGGAGACGTTAATAGGCCCATGGAGCTTCTGGAATGTTCTTATTTTTTTATTACGAATGGAGTATAAATTGGTACCAAACTGTACTTAAGTGATATAATTTACATGTGATGCGGTATTGTATAAAGATGGAGACGATGGCCTATGAAGCTTTTGGAATGTTCCTATTTTTCTGTTACGAGTGGAGTATAAATTGGTACCAGAATATACTTAAGTGGTATAATTTACATGTGATATGGTATTTATAAGTTGGAGACGATAATAAGCTCATGGAGCTTCTGGAATCTTATTTTTTGTTGCGAATGGAGTATAAATTGGTACCAAACTGTACTTAAGTGGTATAATTTACATGTGATGTGGTATTTATAAATTTGGAGACGGTAATAGGCCCATGAAGCTTCTGGAATGTTCTTATTTTTTTATTACGAATGGAGTATAAATTGGTACCAAACTGTACTTAAGTGGGATAATTTACATGTGATGCGGTATTGTATAAAGATGGTGACGATGGCCTATGAAGCTTTTGGAATGTTCCTATTTTTCTGTTACGCGTGGAGTATAAATTGGTACCAGAATATACTTAAGTGGTATAATTTACATGTGACGTGGTATTTATAAATATGAAGACGGTAATAGGCCCATGAAGCTTGTGTATTTTTGTTATAAGTGGAGTATAAATTGGTATCAAACTACACTTAAGTGGTATAATTTACATGTGATGTGGTATTGTATGAAGATTGAGATGGTAATAGGCCCATGACGCTTCTACAATGTTCTTATTTTTTGTTACGAATGGAGTATAAATTGTTACCAGAATATTATTAAGTGGTATGATTTACATGTGATGTGGTATGAAAGTAAAACTAATTCAAAACGCAAAAAACAGAAGCAGAACCATCATTCAAAACACCAAAAGTGTTAAACACAGTCAAAACACAAGCAGAGCCATCATTCGACGCCGTTCTTCTTCCCAGCAACTTTCTTCTCCTTCTTCCGGCCACTTTCTTGGCGATCGACGGAATTCTTCTTCGGAACCATCACAAGATTCGTCGATCAAGTGTCGAAATCGGTCGGGTTTCGTCGATTAGGGGTTCAGATTGGTAGAAAATTCTTCGGGTTTTCTCGATTAAGGCTGGAAATATAATTTTAGGGTTGTACTGAAAATCGAAGATCACCAAGATTTCGTGATCCGCTGCCGAACTTATTCCAATTCCAAGAGCTCGGATTGAATCGTATATCAATACCGATTCGATCCGAGCTCTCTTATTGAATTGCTCATTCAATGAGCATTCTCAATATTATGCCTTGAAGAGGACTCGAATCTCCACGCAGCGTCGTATTACAAATTATTTTTTTAATACCACTTCAACCAAAATAAATACCACTAAAATCGATTTATATACCACTTAATAACACGTGTGGATTTAGGTCTAAAAATGTTGGTGTAATTTCCAGAAAAAGTAAGGGTAAAAGAGGCTTTTCAATCTTGTTAAAGGGACCTGATATCTAATTAGCCCAAAAAAGGGTCTGATACCTAGCGTAAATATCATTTGGGTCTTTCTCCCTATTTAAAATATAAAAAGGGCCTGAAACCTACTCAAACTTGTTAAAGGGACCTGATATCTAATTAGCCCAAAAAAAATGGTGGCCATACTAGTTACGAGATAAATGAATGGAATGTCTGATATATGGGCCTGGAAAACGATGCGATTACTTATTGATACTTTTAGGGGTGTTGCTATTCGCACCCCTTAGGGGTGAAAAAAACTTTGGAATTTGTAAAAGCCAGTTATATTAATTCTTTTGCTTACATTTTATTCAGCAATAGTAAAATTGATTAACTTCTCTACATTAACTCGTTAAATTCATAGTAATTATGCTAATGACATTATATTCTTTCTTTGTGACCCACTCTTTCCAATACTACCATGTTATATTAATCTACACTTCACATCAACTATAAAAATATTAATATCTAATATTAATCAATATTGATAACTATTTTTTTAAAAAATATAATATAATATAATATTTCTTTTTTTAACCATAACAGATGAACTTAAATAAATATAGAAATAGTAGCTATCAGGTAAAGATTAATATTAAATATCTAATACACGTCATCCCTAGTATAATTAGAGTGCATTGTTTTAATATTAAAATAAATACAAAATATGAACCATTGTCTAAGGGTTTATATATTTAAAACACCATACCCAACAAAAAATATATTTAAAACACTGACTTGTAATTTGTAATCCATCATTTCTTTATATTTTTAGAAGTTATAGAGTAACATAATGTATTCCTTGATCAAACCAATAAGGCATGAGTTTCAATATTATCTAATATAATTAATAGATAATATTGGACTTTTAAGATATGGGAGTTCGATGACTACTCTGATGGTTTTAGCCACTAATAAATTGAGGGTGATAATAAAATTTGTGTATTAAATAGAGTGTGATCATAAATAAGGGGGTGTAAATAGAATTTTAGGGGGTGCATATAGAATTTCCCTACTTTTAGTTGTACATACACGAGACACAATTATGTATCGTCGAATATGTCAGATATTAATACTAGCTATTGGGAATCTGATACTATCATGGTTTTGATAACTTTGTCTGTGCTTGGTTAGTTGATAGGTTTAAAAGAAAAATGTCATAAAAATGAACAAAAGATGACTCTCATCTCACGAACTTCATAGAACAACTCGATTCAAACTACGCTTGCACTTCGTCGTAAATGTTTGAAATATCATGATATGCTTCCTATACTTCCAATTTTTTCTATTTTATAACGGTCCGCCATAAATAAACTCTTTTATCAGGCCAAGATAAATTTTCTAGGGCTTGTAATAAAAAGTTTAAACTGGGCTTTTGCAAGCCTCTTATAACTGAGCACAGCCTAAGATTGTAAACTTGTATTACACTGCTTTTGTTAAAATAAAATGTTAACACTCAGACTCAAGCTCCGAGTTCTTAATTAAATATTCATCTGAGTTTGAGTTCGAACTTAATATATAATTTTCAGAGTTGTATCATAAATCGTGAGTTAACTAATGTCCGCCCCCTAGTGACGTAGCCAAATGTTTCTCTTCATCGGGGTAGGATACGGCATGGGGCGACTAGGCAACGTCTCGTTCAGCACGTAATGATCGATCGACAACACTTTCCTCGTCTTACACAAGCGGGAATTACGGTAGCGTTCGAGATTACGGTGCTCGTTTTCTCTCTAAAATCACGCCAACGATATTTAGACGAAGAGACGAACACAAGGCGGTTTACGGGAAATATCGCAATCCTTTTTCATTAACGAAAATATGGGATTACAACTCGACTAACACCTCGAAATGACAACTACTTTCTCGTATTTTTCCTCACAAGCTACACATATACACATGGAAATTATCTCATTTCTTCCACTTCTCTCTTATGCTCCAAGCCTTTGGCCTTGATCACATATTTGTAACCATGGAAAATTCCTTCCTTAAGCAATGATGTGGCGCCACGCATGGAGGCTTTACGGCACCTCATTTATATGCATAATGATGACTAAAAGCAGTCCAATGAGATGCTTAGCTTGATTAATGACTTAGAGTGGATGGAAAGATATCCATTTGATGAGGTGTCACCATGAGAATCCTCCACTTAAGCCTTCTTAGTTAAAAAAAAAACTGCAAGTGCTGTTTCGGGCCGGTTCAAGGGTTCGGGCCTTAGCACGCATCGACTGGTCCGTCCAGGTCTTCAGAACCCGGGCACGCTGTCACGCCCTCGCAAATTTGACCAAGAGTCGGGCGAACCGGGCGATGAACTTTCAAGCCAAGAGTGTTGAGGCGCCCGAGAACAAGACTTTTGGGACCGGCCAAGCTTGTCGCGTGCGGGACGTCGATCTAATCAAGCAAGGCCGAGGCACGTAGCACCCGTTAGGCAGGGAGACAGGGCTATGGAGGTTATCCACGATTGTTGGCCCATCCGGATTCGTGTGGAACCTTCCGGAAGATCGTGGAACAAGGCGGAACAATGCGGGACATTCTAGAGAGTCAAAGAAGCCCAAGTGTGGAATTCTTTGGAACTCTCTGGAGAGGAATATCTCTTGGGATATTCCTAGAATAATCTAGACTGTAAATAATAGCCGTTAGATCGAGTAGATCTTAGCCGTCCATCGGGTTGGACAACTTGTATATATAGGGGCTTAGAGTAGTTCATTATCCATCGAACAAGTGGTAAAAGCTTTCATTGTAAACACTTTAGTGTGAGAAAGAGTCGAGTTCTCTCTCTACATTACTCGTGTGGTTTTTCTCTTGCAGTTAGGCACGTTCAAGCCGAGGGTTGTCCGACACTTTGCTTTCTTTCGTGAGCGTTTTGGGAGGCTGACCTAGTAAGCACGCGAGGGGCTGCTTATAGGACTAGATGCCGCACGGGAGCTAGCAAGGCAACGTCTAGGTCCGTGACAAGTGGTTTCAGAGCCAAAGTTAGCCAAGATGGCCGAGACAAATGCGCAAGTGAACGAGGAGAGGGGTCGTGAGCCGGCTCCTAGCCAAGGTGGAAGGAAAAAGCGGGATCAATCGAAGGCATGAGACCCTTGTCCGTGGGAAGGCACCATCGCGGAGATGGGCGAGACTGTTGCAACCATAGGTGGCGGCTTGAAGAGGTCGAGGGGAGCGTGGCAACTCTGGAGGAGCACGTTCTTGGGCAGCTCGACCATGTCAAGGCCGACATTGAGGGGGTTGTGGCGGTAAGGGACATTGTTCAGAACTTGCAGGGGCAAGTTCTCAAGGAGTTCGAAGCCACCAAGGAGGATTCGAAGGCATTGAGGGACGCCAACGAGGTCCTGAAGGCCGAAAACGAGGTCTTGCGGGGCGAGATGGCCAAAATGAGGGAGGCCATGGATTCGCTGCTAGAGCAAGTGGCATTATGTCGAAGATTGGCACTAAGAGGAGGAGGCAACGGAGCTAGCCCGACAGGGGGATTGACTAGCCAAAGGACTATTAACGTGCCAAAGCCGTGTGGTTTCAACGGCAAGCGGGACGCCAAGCTAGTGGAGGACTATCTTTGGCGAATGGAGCGGTACTTTGAGGATCTAGGCATCGTAGAGGAAGCGTGCAAGATCCGTACTGCAAGCAACTACCTCGCCGAGACTGCGGCCTTATGGTGGAGACGTGTGCATGCCGACATAGAGAGGGGCGCGCGTGGCTTGGACACGTGGGAGGAGTTCATGAGGGAACTCAAGCGTCACTTATATCCCGAGAATGTGGTCTATGAAGCTAGGAAGAAGTTGCGGGAATTGAAGCAGCGAGGCTCAATTCAGGCATACGTGGACGAGTTCACAATGCTAACTCTTCAGATTCCTAACATCATGGACGATGATAGGTTGTTCTACTTCATAGATGGGCTACAAAGTTGGGCTAGGCAGGAAGTCCAACGTCGGGATGTCAAGTCGGTGGACGAAGCCATAATGGTTGCCGAGTCACTCACGGAGTACCTGAGGGAGGCTCCAAGGCGCGAGCAAGAGGGCTCAGCCAAAGGTGGGGGAGAGACCCATGTTCGTGAGAGGGACGCGGGGCCAATCACTTAGTCGAGATCGGGGATCCACGCAAGGCCGACGGGACTATGAGGACAAGAAGAAAGCATTCGTGCCCAAGGGGGGTTGCTTTCTGTGCAGTGTGCCTCATAAGGTGTCGGAATGCCCCAATAGGGGGATGCTCACGGCCATGATTGCGCAACGGGAAGCGCGAGAAACGGAGGAAGCACCCGAGCAGAGACTTGGGGCTGCTCGAGTCTTGAGTGGCGTGGAGGCCATTCAAGAACTGAACGCCATGGAGGTGAAACCACCACCAATGAGACCATGCAAGGGGCGCATGTTCATCGAGGCAAAGGTCAATGGCAAGGAGACCAAGGCATTACTCGATACCGGGGCAAGCCACAATTTCGTGACGGAGACCGAGGCCAAGAAATTGGGGCTTGATATTGAGGCCTTCAAGGGGAGGGTCAAAATGGTGTCCAACGATACGACCGTGAGCAGGGTAGCTCGAGTGGTGAAGCTACAAATTGGTGCTTGGGAGGGCCAGGCAGACTTCACGGTGGTACCGATGGACGACCACACACTGGTGCTGGGCATGGACTTCATGGGTAAGACCAATGCCATCCTTATGCCTATGCATAGCTCGTTGTATTTTTTTGGGCAGGACGGGAGGTGCTCGGTGCCCGTAATATCCGACGAGACAATAGGCGAGACCGGAGAGCTGGGACGCATAGCGAGCATGCAACTCGAGCAAGGGTGTGCCAGCAACGATCCAAGCAAGTTAGGCACTGGGGTGCCGACCGAAGCCAAGGGGGACTCGGAGAAATGCGAGGACGCTGCCACACCAACAAGGCGGCCAAAGTAGGGACTAGGCCGGGAGTATTCAAGCCGGGTGTCCAAGTCAGAGCCATGCCAAGGAAGTTGAGGACTTCAGAGGGCAATGGAGGCAAGACTAGGCATCCGAAGGGGCCAAAGCATGAGATGCAGAGGCACGGCAACGGGGACGTTGCCGAGTTGGGTGGGGGACGATGTCACGCCCTCACAAATTTGACCAAGAGTCGGGGCGAACCGGGCGACGAACTTTCAAGCCAAGAGCGTCGAGGCGCCCGGGAATAAGACTTTTGGGATCGGCCAAGCTTGTCGCGTGCGGGACGTTGATCTAATCAAGCAAGGCCGAGGCACGTAGCACCCGTTAGGCAGGGAGACGGGGCTATGAAAGGTTATCCACGATTGTTGGCCCATCCGGATTCGTGTGGAACCTTCCGGAAGATCGTGGAACAAGGCGGAACAATGCGGGACATTCTAGAGAGTCAAAGAAGCCCAAGTGTGGAATTCTATGGAACTCTCTAGAGAGGAATATCTCTTGGGATATTCCTAGAATAATCTAGACTGTAAATAATAGCCGTTAGATCGAGTAGATCTTAGCCGTCCATCCGGTTGGACAACTTGTATATATAGGGGCTTAGTGTAGTTCATTTGCATCCATCGAACAAGTGGTAAAAGCCTTCATTGTAAACACTTTAGTGTGAGAAAGAGTCGAGTTCTCTCTCTACATTACTCGTGTGGTTTTTCTCTTGCAGTTAGGCACGTTCAAAGCTGAGGGTTGTCCGACACTTTGCTTTCTCTCGTGAGCGTGTTGGGAGGCTGACCTAGTAAATCACGTGAGGGACTGCTTAGAGGACTAGGTGCCGCACGGGAGCTAGCAAGCCAAAGTCCTAGGTCTGTGACAGTGCGCTGTGCTGCGTGCTCGGAGGCCCAGTTTTTTACCCACTTGTTTTGTTGTATTACTCTTGTGATAGAATGCTTATCAATTTGAAATAGACTTGATTTTTTATTATTATATTACCTGATTTCAAGAATATAAACACGTTCTTGCATTTGACATTTCAAAATGATGACTATAGTTTCCTTCGTGCCAATTGCTTCTCGTATATGATTTAAAATAAAAATTGAATCTTGGAGGCCACGACGTGCGCTGTCAGAATTTTACTCAAGGAAACTCTAATCATGATAATTATAATACTACCTCTGTCCCGGCTATTTCTTCCCAAAGATTAGTGGGCACGGAGATTAAGAAACCACATTATTTTAATATTATAGCACCTTTTGAGGTATGGAGAGAGAAAAGTTATTAGTAGACACGCAAATCAAGAAGACTTTTTTCAATATTAATGGTGTAATTAGCTTAATTTGTGGGATAAATTTTTTACCAAAAAATGGAAATGAGAAGAATTATGTTGGACGCCCGAAATAGAAATATGGAAGAAATAAGAGGGACGGAGGAAGTTATACAATAACGTAAATGTAATAGAAAATCAACAACTGCCTAATTAATTGCTCTCGTATGGAAGGGATCCAAACCAAAATAATACAGAAATATCAACTTTGATTTCATTATATCATCAATTCCTTGGCTTCCACGAAAATCCCCTTCTTTAGAGCATCTCCAACGGGTATTTCATTTTTGTGTAAAACACAAAAATAAAGTACGCATTTACTCCGATGGGACTCTATATCTAACACTAATATTGTGTTGATTAGCAGAGATACTCTAGATGTAGAGTACACACAATTTTCCACACAAAAATTGTGTTTCTACTTTCTACTTATTTATAATTTATTTAAATAAAAATATTTATTTTGATTTTCTTATAATAATAAAAGTAAAAACAATATTAATTTCCTATCATTTATTTATAATTTATTTAGTAAAATTATAATAAATAATATGCTAAGTTTATAATTTAGTAAATATTAATTATTATAATTTATTGACTTTTTTTAATTATTATATTATAAAGTTTAATATAGAAATTTGAGTTTTAGAGTAGAAAATAGAGTTAATAGGTTGGAGGAAAATCAGTATAGAAAGTAAAGTTTATGGGATGGAGTAAAAGCACTGTATAATGTGCAGAATCAACTATATTTTCATGATGCGGGTTGGAGATGCTCTTAGTAACAAATCGCCACTCACTCCTATCAAAAGCAGTTTCGCAACAAAACATCCCAAAACATCGATCACTCGGTCAAAACACCGAAACAAAGAGAAAATGAGACGACAACCACTGCCACCTCCACCATACATCCTTCACTCTGCCGACGGCGAAGGCGACGGAGGAGATTCCGAGGACGACGGTGTCAACGGCATCACCTCTCAGTTGCCTCTCATGGGATACACCGAAAACATGTCGGCCACCTTCATGTCCTCAGGCAACCCTTGTCTAGACTTCTTCTTCCATGTCATCCCAGACACCCCGCCGGAATCCGTACAGAAAAGGCTAGAACTTTCTTGGAATCGCAATCCTCTTACAACCCTCAAATTGACATGCAACCGAAGAGGAAATCGGACAAGGAGAGCTTCTACACCTACGCGCTTTGGCTCCACGACAACCACCCAAGGACGCTCGCCGAAAATCTCGGCACCGTCGGCGAGTTCGGCTACTTTAAGGATCTCCCCGAGATTCTCTACAGACTAATCGAACGGCCCAATGTCAGAAAAGAGAGGAAAGAGGCGTGGAGGAGTGGTAGAAAGGGAAAGGATAAATCTATGAAGTTTTATTTTCTTGAAAAGAAAAGGCAAAAAGAAACAGAGGGCGGCGACGCCGATGCTAAGAGGTTGCTTAGGGCTAGAGTTCCGAGGGAGAAGAGGGTAGAGGCGAACATGGCCAAGGTGAAAGAGGAAATGGAGAAGGCTAGGAGTTTGAGGAAGGAGAAGACGATGAAAATGGAGAAAAGGGCTGAAGAAAGGTACGAGCTTGATGAAAATTACAGATTCTTGCACGATTTGGTGAGTGCCCTCTTCGCCGAGGTTTTGAGATCAGACGTCAAAGCTTTTTCCTCGGGCGAGGCGAAAGAAGATCAGCCTTGCTTCCAAGTGGTGATCGTCGCTCGATTCTTCCTACGATAAAGCAACTTTGTGTAAGGACCCGAGTGAGGAGGGTCGGGATTGGCTGAACGGGATTGGCTGAACTCATGGGATTGGACTTGTGCAATTTAGTTATCCTATTATGTGTGTAAATGGGCCTTAGATTTAATTAACCCATCTAAGTACTTAGCATATTAAACTATATAATTGCTGTAATCGTTCCCTTGAAGAATTAAGCAATGAATTAAGTCTAGTTTCTATCTTCTTCATCTAAGTCCCTCTTCTCTATCTCGTTCTCATCGATCAACCTATGATCGTTCTTCTTGATCTTAATCTTCTTCTTCTTCTATGATCTTCTATGTTCTTCTTCATCTACTCTTATCTGTTTCTCCTCTCCTATTCAAAATTCTTCATAGATAATACATATTCCCTCGCACTCCAACTGTTCGATAGAATTCAGAGCTTATCGATTCTCGGACGGATTCAACAATGCCGATTACTTGGATCAGGATGCCTCCCACCTTCTATGGAACTGATGCAATAGCTTGGGTGGAGGAGTGCACTCAATACTTCGCATCGAAGACCATCACCGACGTCGAGCGAACGCAGCGTGCTTGGCTCTACATCGAAGGCGAGGCTCTCGAATGGTACGACGCGTACGTTGAAAGTAAGGGCTTACCTTGGAATGATTTCACCGAAGCTTTGCTTAAACGATTTGATCCTATGAAGTTGGGTGATAATGATGATTCATTTGTGTCTGTTGATGATGACTCTTTGGCGTTTGTTGATGTGGACCCGTCGATTCTCGCCGAGGTGGACGTTGATGGGTTAGTGATGAATGATGGGGACTTTATGTCGTCGGAGTTGGTTGTGGTTGAATCAGGTTTGATTGAGGATAACTTCATGTTGGTTAAAGGAGACTTGTCAACGTTGGTTGGCGACGAATATATGTCGTTAGTATTGATTGATAGTGTAGATACGTCGGATTCCTATGTGATTGGGGGGAGAATGTTATTACTGATGGAGCCATGTTAGGCGCCGATGGTATTGTAATGGGCAATGTTTTTGAAGGACCGAAAAGAGTGTTGCTAGATCAAGATGTGTTGTTCGATCGAGGATGGTGGGATGACGTGCGGTTACACAGTGGAAATGACCTTAGCCTACCTTTTGATCGTGGACGCGGGCGTGTTATCGAAGGAATGGGGCTTGTTGGGATATTATTCACGGGTAATGATGACTTGGTGGTTGTGGATGAATTGGAGGTTACCTTTGAAGAGCACCATATAATTCTCGTAGATCAAAACATGTCGTTTGATCGAGGGTGGTGGGCTATCGAGAGCATGAAGGTGAATCTACCCTTCGATCGAGGACGGTGGGCTATCGAAATGGGGTACGTTGGGATACTATTCAATGGCGGCCGCATTGATTCTTTACAAGCAAAGGAAGAGGTCATGGAAGCTTCTTTAGGCACTTATTTCATGAGCATTAGAGGAGTAGAGGCATGTTATGAGAGGATGGAACTAGTGCATGAAGGAAAACGCTATCCGACGGGTGTCTCTAAACTCGCTCGAGGTGATTTTCTTTTCATATTCGAGAGTTCACTTTTTCCTTTCGATCGTGGGAAGAATATACCTATAGTAGCATGCAAAGGTCGTGGTCTCGTTGTCGAACATCATCTTCACGAGATTGAGGTTGTTGATTTCGTTGGGAGTTCACTTTTTCCGTTCGATTGTGGAAGAGGTGTATCGACAAGAGCATGTTACGGCGAATACCTCGTTATCGGACGTTCTACTTACTATATCGAGATTTGTATCCACTCATCCTTGAGGACAAGGATGTTTAAACGGGGGAGTAATGTAAGGACCCGAGTGAGGAGGGTCGGGATTGGCTGAACGGGATTGGCTGAACTCTTGGGATTGGGCTTGTGCAATTTAGTTATCCTATTATGTGTAAATTATGGGCCTTAGATTTATTAGTCCATCTAAGTACTTAGCATATTAAACTATATAATTGCTGTAATCGTTCCCTTGAAGAATTAAGCAATGAATTAAGTCTAGTTTCTATCTTCTTCATCTAAGTCCCTCGTCTCTATCTCGCTCTCATCGATCAACCTACGATTGTTCTTCTTGATCTTAATCTTCTTCTTCTTCTATGATCTTCTATGTTCTTCTTCATCTACTCTTCTCTGTTTCGTCCTCTCCTATTCAAAATTCTTCATAGATAATACATATTCCCTCGCACTCCAACTGTTCGATAGAATTCATGAGTAAGAAACCGATCAATTACGGCCGGGATCTTACACTTTGCTGTGCAAAGGCATAGCTACAGCCATGTTCCCTAGAGAGTCTATTATGGGGCTTGAGGATGAAAATCAGTACTACGCTCAGGCGAAGAATAGGCTGAGAAAGTAAGTGTTAGTCCCTCTTCACCAAGCCCTAAAGCTGCCCGAGGTTTACATGAGTGCAATGCAGTGGTCATCGGTGGCTTACGAATGCGTCGCCTCAGTGGCTTTGAGGAACTACACGCACATATTCTTACGAAGGGATAACAAGAGATTCAGGGATTACATCGAAAAGGTGAACATGGGAGATGCTAAAATCTCGGCTGGCGCACTTCTCCCCCACGAAATAATCGAGAGGAACTCGAAGGGCAGCAGCGGGGCAGCCATAGTTTCAGAGCTACAATGGAATCGATTGGTAAACGACATGTTAGAAAAGGGAAAGCTTAGTAACTGCTTGGCTCTCTGCGATGTCTCGGGCAGTATGAGTGGAACTCCGATGGAGGTTTCTGTTGCCCTTGGCTTGCTCGTTTCTGAGCTCAGCGAAGAGCCATGGAAAGGGCATGTGATAACCTTCAGCGAAAATCCTCAGCTTCACCTGATAAAGCCTGGGAATCTGAAGTCGAAGACTGAGTTTGTAAGGCAAATGGATTGGGGAAACAATACTGATTTTCAGAAGGTGTTTGATAGGATTCTTGAAGTTGCAGTTGGCGAGAAATTGAGCGATGAGCAGATGATAAAGAGGCTTTTTGTGTTCAGCGATATGGAGTTCGATGAAGCCTCGGCGTGCCCGTGGGAGACAGATTACATGATGATACAGAAGAAGTATCGGGAAAATGGGTATGAAAACGTGCCCGAGATTGTGTTTTGGAATCTTAGGGACTCGTCTGCTACTCCCGTCACTGCTACTGAGGAAGGCGTTGCTTTGGTTAGTGGGTTTTCGAAGAATTTGCTGATGGTTTTCTTGGAACGAGGCTGTGTAATAAAACCCGAGGATGTGGTCGGTGAAGAGAACGATAACAATCAAGAATCATCAGCGTTGTTGGCCAAGAATGATATGAACCCTGAAGCTACCATGGAAGCCGCTATATCATCTGAGCTATCAGAAACTTGTGGTTTATGATTGTGTAAGGACCCGACGAGATGAAGAAGGAATGAAGACGGTGGCTAATCGGGCTCATAAGAATTGGGCTTAGACTGTTAGTCCATTATGGCATTTGGCCCATTTTATGCTTTTGATGCTTTTCTTTATATATTATAGCTGTGACGAATTATGAAACTAAGCAAATATGAATTAACTATCTATCTTCTTTAAGTCTCTCTTCTCGCTACGTCTCTCTGTGTCTCTCACGATCTCTCTCAGCTCTATCTCCCTCTCTATCTCAGTTTATCTCTCCCCCTTCGATCGTCCTTCGATCTTCCTTTCTCTACTTTTCTCGGATTTAAAACAACGAACGCCAATTGTTTGATTAAATTCCCGTAAGAAATCGCCACAATTAAGTCGAGATCTTACATTTGGTATCAGAGCTTATCGATTCTCGGACAGATTTCAACAATGGCGATTACTTGGAATAGGATGCTTCCCACCTTCTATGGAACTGATGCAACAGCTTGGGTGGAGAAGTGCACTCAATATTTCGCATCGAAGACCATCACTGATGTCGAGCGAACGCAGCGCGCCTGGCTCTACCTCGAAGGCGATGCTCTCGAATGGTACGACGAGTACGTTGAAGGTAAGGACTTACCTTGAAATGATTTCGCCGAAGCTTTGCTTAAACGATTTGATCCTATGAAGTTGGATGTTGATGAGTAAATGATGAACAATGAGAACACATCGGTGTTGGATGACGATGTCACTGATGATATATGTATGGAATCCGAAGTGGATCATTCTCCAGTGTTGGTTGATGAGATGTCTGTGTTGGATGATGCTAGTATTAATGGTGTTATATCTGATGAACCGTCGCTAGTTAACCGCGGATGTGTGGCTGCGTATAAATTGGCGTTGAGCGGTGAGGACTTGTCGACGATTGAAGTTGAACAAACAACGAACACTATTGAACAGGTCGTGATCGAGGTGGAACTTGTGATGCTTGAGGATGACGATGCTTGCTGATGATGATATGAACGGCATGGCTGCAAAGCTATGTGGTACGGCAGCAACTATAGCAGACCGAAGGCGTGTGAATATCGAGCAGTTGCACGTTAAGGAGGGCCCTAACTTGCCGTTCGACCGAGGACGAAGGTATGTTGCGCTGCTGCAAAATGGGAATGTTGTTCTTGAAGAACATTTTCCCTACTATGCTGATAGTATTGCAGCGATGTTGGCTTACATATCAGACAGGGACCTAAAGAGAAGAATTGTTGTGCAAAATTTTTCGTTTGACCGAGGTCGTCGGTGCGCTTTTGAAAGAGCCAACTACCATATACATCAGTGCGTTGTTGAAAGAGGCAAAGTATGTCCATCAACTGAAGAAAATCTGCAGCGACGCAGCACACTAATTGCTCAAGGTCTAGCACGAAGGTATTGGCCTTTCGATCGTGGAAAAAGATGCACCGGAAATGGCGATGGTCGTGCTATGGTATCGGACATTATCTCACTAAGTCAGCTCGCACATCCTCGAGGACGAGGATGTCTTCAACCGGGGGGTGGGGGGGTAATGTAAGGACCCGACGAGATGAAAAAGGAATGAATACGATGGCTAATCGGGCTCATAAGAATTGGGCTTAGATTGTTAAAAGTCCATTATGGCATTTGGCCCATTTTATGCTTTTGATGCTTTTCTTTATATATTATAGCTGTGACGAATTATGAAATAAAGCAAATATGAATTAACTATCTATCTTCTTCAAGTCTCTCTTCTCGCTGTGTCTCTCTGTCTCTCTCACAATCTCTCTCAGCTCTATATCTATCTCCCTCTCTGTCTCAGTTTATCTCTCCCCCTTCGATCGTCCTTCGATCTTCCTTTCTCTAGTTTTCTCGGATTTAAAACAACGAACGCCAATTGTTCGATTAAATTCCCGTAAGAAACCGCCTCAATTAAGTCGAGATCTTACAGATTGATTATGAAATATTAGATTGTCCATGTTTGTTGAACTTATCGAACGGATTTCACCTACTAAAAGTCCTGAAATAAAGTATTCATTTTGATTGGCCGAGTTCATATGATGATCAATGCTTGCTACTTCTCATCGCGTTATAAAAATATGGTTGGCATGATCAACAGTTGCAATTCAAAACTGTCGGAACTCGAGTTAAACAAGAGGTCTTGAGTTCTCACGATTGTCCATCAAAATGAAAATTAAGCGTCTAAGGTTAAGAAAGAATTTGGTCGGAAAATTCCGATAATGTAATTGCACGAAAAATAATGATAACAAATAAAAGAGAAGAAAAATAAATTGGAAAGTTAACATAAGAATTTACGTGGCTCGATTAGAATGAAATACGTCCACAGAACAGATGGTAAAACTTCTTTATTACGTGGAGATATTACACAGTTTCACCTCGTAATGAGGATATTGAAGAAATCAGCTATAGCAACTGTGAGTAAAAATAAACAGATAGGCATTTCGATTCCAAATCTATCCATCGACTAAGAATATAACTGGAGATGACTGAAGATCTGTGTTGTGGTGGTTTTCTTTTCTGCCTCATCTCATGCCTATTTATAGGGAGCCTCTATATGAATTTCTTATGTGAACGTAAGTAAAAATTTAGCCATCCCTTTGACATTAAATCGGCGTTTAACAAAGGACTCAAATGATTTTATCTTCGCCTGCTTTATCCCCGTGAAGAACCATTGAGCCGTAAATTGTGAAGTTTTATATTACTTTATCAAGAACACTTAAACAAATATCCATATTGACCTTGATTCCGAAAATTAACTCCATTGGAATGAGTCCTTACTCGAGTGCAGTCGACGGTCTATGAATGCAATGGTATTGATGTGGGGCTCTCCCAATCGAAGAATTTTAGTATAGACGGAGAAGTTTTATATAGCCGGTTTGATATCTCAAAGTTATGGGATGCTTTGGGTGCTTAAGGGACGTGAAATGGGACGTAAACGAAAAAGGCACAAGATATACGAGGTTCGGACCTTGTAAGGTCCTACGTCCACGGCGCTCCAAAAAAAAATACTTTTTTCACTATTCTGGGCAGATTACACACTTAGATGGCTCATTTCAATTTGAAATATACTAAGTACTGAATGAAGAGTAATTTGTGTGATAAACGAGAGAATTGTGGACTGTTCTTCGTATTTTTTATGATGATGCCTGTGAAAATTACCAAGTGATGCTTTTATAGAAGCTCTAAGAGGCTAGGAGAAGCTACGTCCCGGATTTCCTGGGGGAATGGCTGCCTGGTACGATGTACAGTGACAGACAACTTTTGTCAGGACAACTTTTCACAGTAGTCACTTCCTGAGAAACAGCTGCAGCGGGCCAGTCTCCTTTGGACACGTGTTTTCCCGCTTCTTTCCTCCTTTGTATAGTCTTTTCGTCAATTAATGTACCCGGGAGCCTTCATTTTATCCATAGGTTACTAGCTATCTTTTGAGATCCCCGTTGCTCCCAACTTGCACTAGAATATCCCATTTTACTGGGCCTTTCTTCTTGGGCTTATTTTCTGTTTTAATTACTTTTTGAGCCCACCTAGCTTCTGGGCCGTATCAACCACTCCCCTACCCTAATTTATTTTCGGGACAAAGTAAATTAGAGTAAAAATAGTAGAGAAGTGGGCTTACTTCTTGTCCCGTAAGCTCCCCCGTTTTATTGTCGTACCTAGGGAATCGCGCACACCCTTTTCTTGAAAAAGCAACAGTCTTTTTCCTTCGTACTTAGCTTCTTAGGAACCGCTTATTTTCATTATCGGTGAGTTATCTATTGCTCCTTCGTCATTTCCTGCTAATTCAGCAATTCCTTTTGCTTCGTGTTTCCTGGGAGATCCAAGAGCTGCCGAGAATACCGAGTTCTGGGTTCCTGCAGCTGAGAAACACAGGGATGTTCTGGCTCACGCTGATATCTCAGATCTCCCGGAAGCTACTTCTCCTTTGGATGGCCCTGCTCCTTGATCTCCTCTCTTTCTCTGCTGTGATGTACTGAACATCTTTTCCTGTTTTTTGGACCTTTTCGGACTTGTGTTGCTTTCTTGGGGGGCTTAACTCCCCTTGTCGTTGTCTGTCTTTGGGGATTTTTTCCTTGTAATATATGCATCCCTCTTCCGTTATATCCCTGTTGTTTTCGTTGCTTTTTAATCTCCCGTGTCTTCTGATAAGTTAGGAAATTATATTATTTTTATACCCCGTAAAATTGCATTTTCGATGTTATTTACCTAAAATTTCCTCGATATCCTATATTTATGTTCGGATTTATTTTTCGACAGACATCAGAGCAAGCGAGGTCGAGAAAGGGAAAACAAGACTACCTTTGGAACGATTTAAATCTTTAGGGATCTTCTTGCAGTTTTCAGAACTATTTGGGGCAGCCCTGCAATTTACCAGAATTTTACACTTTTGGTAGCCCATATGCCGTGAGACCAAATAAGGAAGACTGTTTTTGCCAAAAATCATGCCAACTAAAGGAAAAGGTCAAATATTCAAAATAAGATATCAAATCTTTCAAGGAAGTCGGCTATTCTTATCTCTATAAAAGGGGGAGGTCTGCGAATTAAAAAGGGGGCAGACCTTCGACGGCTGAAATGAAAAGATAGCAGTGAAGAAGCGAATAACTAAGACAATCGACGGCCAAGAGCGAGACAAGTCGAGCACTGAAAAGGGTGAATTTCTTATCTTTTAATATTTCGTTTTCGACAATGTTTTCTTTTGATTCGTTGTCGTTTTCGTATATTAATATGCTAGGCTAATTTCTTTTGTGATTGAGGCCGTGTGAGGCCGGATTATGACTACGTGTTAATGCAATTGTTATTTTATTTAATCGTATGATTTAAGTTACGTATTCTTTGTTTGTGCTTCGTATGCGTACGTGTGATTGGCCTTCATGCGCATGATTATCGATTGGTTTATGAGACGAACTAAGTGATTAGACCGATTAGAACAAAACATTGAATATCACTACAAACCCACAGAGATGGAATTCGGTTTCATATGTGTGGTTTTCGATAATTTAGGCGCCGAAAGCGTCTAAAGTCGGGGAATTTCATTGAGATCGAGTGCACGTATAGGAACTACAGTCATATAGACATATAGTTGACTGGTTATCTATTTACGTAGGGTTGCTATTGCGGGACAAACGAGTAGCACGTATGTTAGGAAATTCTACCTTGACTATAATTCATGTTGGTTATATTGCATGAAGACGTAGGAGTAATTTGTGCCGAGCATGTGTCTTGATCACGTCTCGTCAACTGCTTTATCCTCATTGATTTATTTGCGATTATTTTATTATTTGCGTCTTTTAGCTCTTTTAATCAAATCATTAAAACTATAAAATTTCCTTAGTCTAAATTAGAATTAGGAATATTTTCTTAGAATTAATCGAGCTATCTTCATGGATCGATACTTGGACTTCGTCCGTTTTACTACTTGCACGACCTAGTACACTTGCTATATTTGAGCGTGTCAAGTTTTTGGCGTCGTTGCTGGGGACAACAGTATTATTAGTTTTAGGATTTTACTCCATTTTAGTTTAGATTTATTATTATTATTATTACTATTATTATTTTGTATTTTCTTTTGTTTATTATCATTTTCTCACTTGTTTTTATTTTTACTTTTTATTCTTTCGCAGGAATAATGGAGAATCAAGAACACGAGGTGGTTCCTCCACGACCTACTTTACTAAGTCGAGCACTTCCGGGACATTTCGATGACAACATGCAATTGTCATTCCCGCCGGGCCAAATAATCATTTCGATATCAAACCTGTTACTAGATAGATGGTTACGGGTTCAGCAAAATTTCAGAGGCTGACAAATGAGGACGCAAATTCGCATATTTTGAAATTCATTCAAATTTGCAAGACTATTAAGTATCTCGGAGTGTCGACAGAAGTGATAAAACTAATATTTTTCCCTTTTCTCTGACAGGTAAAGCCTCTGAATGGTTCCACTGCCACACGCATCCATCACTAGCTGGGAATAGATGGTGGAGTGTTTCTTGGGCAAGTACTACCCACTCTCGAGGACTAGTGAGATAAGGAGCGAGCTTGTGAACTTCAAGCAAGAAGGGGGCGAGACGTTGAGCGATGGATGGGGTCGATACAAGAGCCTACTCAGACAATGTCCGAACCACAGCATACCCTTTAGCATTCAAATATAGTCGTTCTGGTTGGGACTTAGCACGCAAAACAAGCGCATCGTCGACGGAGGATGCAACACGAACTTTATGGAGCTCGATGATGCAGACGAACTTGCAGCCATCGAAAGGATTGCAGCCTACCCGGCGAGATATACTGAGCAAGATCTGGACCGTCGGGCGGCTGGAGTACATGGGATAAGTAGCTCACTGGAGGCACAATTTGAGGCTATACACCAGAGACTTGACGGGGTGCAAGCCAATAAACCCAAGGAAGTAAACCACATCGAGTCGAGGCAAGGGAACTTCTACTCGAACACGTACAACCCAAGTTGGAGGAATCATCCGAATCTATCCTACGGAAACTCGCACTACGAGAAGCCACCACAACAACCGAAAGCGGAATGGGAAGTAGTCTTAGAAAAGATGGTGGCGATCCAAGGCGATCAAAACCGCAAGACGGAGGAAAGACTTCAGGGTCTAGAAAGGAAGGCTTCCAAGATATATGGGCTGCAATAAATGTAGCGACCCTAGCCATTTCTAGCGTAACTCTAAGTATCTAATGATACGAAAACTTAGAAGACACAAAAAAAAAACGGTAGAAATTTTTTCCTTTTTCATAAAGGAATTCGTGTCCGGTACACGTCAAAAAAATACAACTACGCTAAGAAGAATTTCTTCGAATTCTAGTTACATCCTAATCTTAGTTCATAATTACTCTGGGTGGTTGCAATGGCACAACAAAAGCTCCTATGCGCCCGGCCTCACAGGTCGTCATCCATACACACGCGTCCACCCCCAAAAGACGCTCGGAAGCTTCAAAAGGTAGGCCTTGCCAGCTAGGCGATCACGTACCGTGATCGTAAGAACCTACAACACATAACATAAAGAAATGAGCCACCGAGGCTCAGTAAGCAGAAATCATGCATGTATGCACGTGTCCCTTTCCCCGCAACGGCAATCCACGCCGAAACCTATAACACTTCGCAAGGGCGATCCGCGTCGATGCTCATAACATTTCGCAAAGGCAATCCGCGCCGATGCTCATCATACTCATACTAACATCACTCAGGGCCCTCGGCTAATCTCACTATGCACCACAAGAGCTCACGTCCACTAGGGACAAATAGACAGCGGTCCACGCCGGATGGCCATACCTAGGATGCACACCGTTCCCCTAGGTTGTCATATGTGCCCGGCCGTCCCCGACTGTCGGCGGTCGCTCACGCTGGCAGCCCACGCTGAGGTTGCCTGCACAGGGTTCCACCCTGTGTCGCTTATACCCTCAGGTCGCACCATCCAGGTCGCACCCTACCGCCACGGGCATTGCCCAATCACATCATAAGTGCGTCCATACGGCCTCATTGCCAACGGGCATCGCCCTAATGTATTTCATTATATTTACAATAATAATAGTATATGTATACGGCCCTTTCGCCAACGGTTCTCCGCCCTATTATATTTCATTACGTGTACAATAATAATAATATATTAGACGGCCCTTTTGCCAACGGGTCTTCGCCCTAATATATTTCATTACGTACATAATAGTAATATATATATATATATATACGGATCTTTCGCCAACGGGCATTGCCCTACTATATTTCATTACATACATAGTAATAATATAATACATGTACGGCCTCATTGGCCTAATATAAATACATGCACGGCCTCTTTCGCCGAATATACAATACATGTATAGCTTCATTCGCCTTATATAAATACATGTATAGCTTCATTCGCCTTAATATACATGTACAGCTTCATTCGCCTTAATATACATGTACAGCTTCATTCGCCTTAATATATATAACACACGTACAGCTTCATTCGCCTTAGTACATGTACAGCGTCATTCGCCTTAATATATAATACATGTACAGCTTCATTCGCCTTAGTGCATGCTCAGCTTCATTCGCCTTAATATATTTCATTACGTGTACGATAATAATAATATATGTATACGGCCTTTTCGCCATCGGGACCTCTGCCCTAGTATAATCCATACATATTTTACATAATAGTACGACGACGCTAAACGTCGCCCTGGTAGCATAGTGGACAGCCCTTGACTCAACTGAGTCGACAACACATGCCCATATCGGCAATGTATCAATCGCTTTCAAGCGATACACCATATATGTGCATACTTGACTCATACGACCCTCCCACATATGATCGTGTATGCGCGTGAGTATGAAAATGCAACAAATGCCAGACGAAATTACCAAGAGACAGCATATACAATTAGTCCACGTAATTCATGAAATCATCGAGGCACATAGTCACGTAATATCAAGTAAACACAATTCAGGTAAGCCTCGAAGCACCTAGTCATCCAATTTAAAACTTCAGACACGCTCACATGAAAGCATATCAATTAAATCACATAAACGTGAAATCACCGAGGCACGTAGTCGCATAAAGCAAGTACATTCAAACAAGTTATGTGTCGTAGTTGGATTTTTACTTACCTGTCGTCCGAGCGTAATTAGTGTTCTCCTAGTTCGCTCCCAACGTACGACCTTTAGACATAAATATCGTCGTATTAGTATTTCGCCTTTATTAGCTAATTAGGTCAGGTTAAATTGCCTAGCTATAATTATTTTGCTAAAATCTCTAAGTCGCTTGGTTCTACTCTAGGCTAAGTCCCTGCCCAAAATTTCTAAGTTGAAGTATTAGATTTCAATCGTAAGGTACGTGGTGAAGATTAGAAATCTGTATGTTAGATTTGCCCGATTTAATGAGGCTTGTAATCGCCCGATCTGGGCATGCTTTGACTGGGATTTCGCCCGATTTCATTATGCCTCAACTCTTGTCTGAATTCGCGTGCATGTTACCCGATTTATGTAGGCACGAATCATGGTTTCGCCCGATTTTCTTTGCATTTGGAATGTCCAATTCGATTGCATGGGGTTCCATTGGCCGATTTGTAAATCGCCGTGTCTTTTCGTCATCATGACGTCAGCCCGAAACCATGCATGGAGTAAGGATTGTCTTCGGCCGCTTTGAGGATTTGCAAGGATGGAGATCGCCCGATTTCTTCAGGGATGGCAAATCGATTAGAGAAGCTCGGCGATTTCACCTCCGCTTGACACGTGTTATGGCAAGAATTTGCCCGATTTACGTGCGCATGGGGAAATCGCCCGACTTGGGTTACGTGGAATCGTCCGATTGTGTATGCTCACCTGTCACATTTCGCCCGATTCCCCATAGGTAACAAATCGCCCTTCATGCTTGCGAGCTCTCCCTCGGCCGATTTGCAAATCGCCGGGATCATTTCCATCCTTGGTAATCCGCCCGATTTGTCGCTCAAACCAAAATCGCCCGAAACCTCTAAATTTTCCCCCAATTCTTTCGTACCTTCAATCATCTATCCAAAATTAGCTTCATAACTCAATCTACCCAGACCCTCATGAGCGCTAAAGTTTTCTTCATCCCCAAATGTCTAAAGCGAACTTAAGGTCAGCTTATGCTACAGTTACAAACCCTAAGACACGTTAGATTATCCACTACTTAATTAATCCGAGACTCTTAACTACGAATTTATTACTCTAAGTCGGGGTCTTTGCCGTCAACTATATACCCGCATTCCTTAGCTTTAAAAGAAAAACCGTGAAGTGTAGGTTTGAGATTTTTCTTACCTCTTCCCAATCACAAAGTCGACCTCAGTTTTCTTCTTCTTGGTTTAAGCTCACGTTGCTTCCCTAGCTTTGGAGTTTGGCGGAATTGAAAGTTTTTAGCTAAATTTTAATTGGTCAAAGGTGTGGTGGATGGGACACCTAGTGACGAAAATATCCCTCAATTAAAGGAAATCTTGTCACCAATGTTTGTCTCTAATGGATTGGGCCTTTGATGCTAGTTATTAAATCCTTATAGAAATTGGGCCACTTTACAGAATATTTTCCTTTGTGCCAAACTCATAATTCGATTTGGGTATTTACTCACTTGGGCCGTAATATTATTTATCTAGTTCAAATAATATTATTATACTTCGAATATATTAATTTCTTCACATCTAGCTTCAATTGGTGGTTTCTCCTATCGGGTCATATTTCTTATCCGAAAATTATTTCTAAGTCCCAACTCAAATTTCTGCTAAGTTAGCATTCTTAATAGCATGAAATAATTAGAATCACATAACCATGAAATTCGTAAAGTCACATACGCACCAGGTTAGTGCACTAAAATTCATATAATTGCACGTAATTTACAAAAGCGTCTAGGCACGGCATTCAACTAATCACTTAAGCACATGATTCAACACGCAAGCTTCGTATAGATTATATGAGCACATAATTAATACATAGAATACATAATTGCTCCCAATATTCATGCAGATTTATTGGCCCTGTTAGCTTATGTGGACCCCGGGTGCTACATCCTCCACCCCTTAAAGAGGATTTCGCCCCCGAAATCAGCCGTTTAGAACAACTCAGGGTAACGTTTGGTAAGAAGATTACGTGATTGCCCTTGGCTAAGACTCATCCTCTTTGATGATAGAAGGTCAGTAACGAGTTCGGAAAATTCTCAAAGATGGTAGAAGGTAATCAAGCGTGAAAGTTCGACACCACTAATATGCGAAATTTGCTCGGGAATTTGAAAATCCTAGAGATTATCAAGAAGCAACTGGGACTCTTGCATTGATCTTTTCATGTCTAGGACTTTATTGCAGAGTTATCTTGTGGCAGAATGACCCAAATCCCTGAATTCGCATTAACGACCTCGGTTGTTCTCAGAGGAGAGTTGGGCGGCAGCAATGGGAGGCATAATTTAGATCTATCGCAACATAGGCTATTCGGCGAAATGGTATCCTCGTCTTGACTTATCCCATCTTCGTTGAGTTCCCGACTTTAAATGTCTCCTCTAGGGTTTTAGAAGGCTTCTAACGTGCTAATTGTAGGGCATATTCAGGGTCTTTAGCTGTCACCCTATTTTCTAGGTGTGGGAAGTGAAGTCATATGACTAGTTCTTAACCTACTCACCCTTAAAGCAGGCTGTTTCTTCTTCATGTCTAGGGATTCGAGAAAATGTTCACGCTGCAATGAGAGGAATGAATATACTCTATTTGGAACAGAAAGAAGAGAAACAAGATCATAAGGATCAATATAAGGTCTCCCACGACGCTTCGACGAGCTAGCGTGAAGGACTACAGTTTTGATTTATGCGAAAACTGAAAATCATAAGCGCTCGTCGCGTGTTTGTTACGCACTCTTATATTGAACATGGGTAGCTCACAGAAGGATGAGAAAGGTTGGAGCATAAAGTCTTACGCTGGTTAAGGACTGAAACTCGTTGTGTCGGAAGGAAGAGAACGTATCAGCAAGTCCTGAAAGGAAGGAATATTCAGAGATGAAACTTATCTTTGATTGCAAATCTATCCTTGGGGATTACGACTCAGAACGTTACTCAGCAAGCGGTATTTCCGTTTTGATTTACTCTGATAGTTTGGGTTTGAGCACTGGCTAGGAAAACTCGAGCATGCACCGCGCTTCTGTTGCGACGTTCTGATACTGAGCATGCGTGATTCACAGGATGAATGGAAAGATTGGGTCAGGGTCATATTCCAACATTACTGGGTTTAAATCTGTTGTGCTGAAGAGAGCAAAATGTAGCCTCGTAATTACACTCCAGGAAAAAAGAATATTCAAGAAGGAAGATTATGGTCTTATCAGTTCGGGTCGAAGTCTCGTGAGAAATGGTGACTTTCATACTTGTAATCAAATTAACCAGGAAAAATCTCGAGTTTCGCCACGTAAGTAGAGGGTACGCAAGGGTGTGCGGCTCCTAAGTTCACTAGAATTCATGGTGAGGTTTGTAGTGTAGGTAGGATACCTGTCTCCACAGGCGGGTTCTCCTCTACCTCTTCCGATGTGATTGCATGTGCCCTAGCTGATGCTGTCGCTGGCCTTGCTTGCCCCTCGGCCCGATTTCCCTCTCCATTGTTGTAACATCCCGTCCCATACCGGGTGTCACTGTAGCATCGGTCCCTACCGGGACATGTGGGGTTGGTACCACCACACTCCGACTGATAGTCTGGCCCCACTGTATCACCATTTAACCTTTCAGCGTGCTTCGTCCTCGCTCACACGCACCCTGGGCAAACTTCCCAGGTGGTCACCCATCCCAAGATTACTTCAAGTCAAGCACGCTTAACTTTGGAGTTCTTTCGGATGGACTCCCGAAAAGGTAGGTCGACCTTGGTGATATGAGTAGTACTATCAATTCTTTTATACGATTCTTAGCCTGACATGCCCATACATTGTCAGTCTCAGGATCCCCTCCCTTCGGGTGTCGGATCGGTTCGTTCATGTACCCCTTCGCCTAGAAGCCTGCCAGGAGCCGCTCCTTGTCCGTGCACTTCTCTGGCACCGGCGATCACTCCCCGCCCTCATCGGCCCCGGGTGTCACATGCCCACCAGCTTCCGCCTGGTTCGTCCCCGAACCAGCACCACACTGCGAGAGGTTGTGCTCTGATACCACCTGTAACATCCCGTCCCATACTGAGTGTCACGTAGCATCGGTCCCTACCAGGACCAGTGGGGTTGGGCCAACCACACTCCGACTGATAGTCTCGCCCCACTGTACCACCATTTAACCTTCCAGCGTGCTTCGTCCTCGCTCACACGCACCCTGGGCAAACTTCCCAGGGGGTCACCCATCCTAAGATTGCTTCAAGTCAAGCATGCTTAACTTCGAAGTTCTTTCGGATGGACTCCCGAAAAGGTAGGTCGACCTTGGTGGTATGAGTAGTACTATCAATTCTTTTATACGATTCTTAGCCTGACACGCCCATACATTGTCAGTCTCAGGATCCCCTCTCATTCGGGTGTCGAATTGGTTCGTTCATGTACCCCTTCGCCTAGAAGCCTGCCAGGAGCCGCTCCTTGTCCGTGCACTTCTCTGGCACCGGCGATCACTCCTCGCCCTCATCGGCCCCGGGTGTCACATGCCCACCAGCTTCCGCCTGGTTCATCCCCGAACCAGCACCATACTGCGAGAGGTTGTGCTCTGATACCACCTGTAACATCCGTCCCATACCGGGTGTCACTGTAGCATCGGTCCCTACCGGGACATGTGGGGTTGGTACCACCACACTCCGACTGATAGTCTGGCCCCACTGTATCACCATTTAACCTTTCAGCGTGCTTCGTCCTCGCTCACACGCACCCTGGGCAAACTTCCCAGGTGGTCACCCATCCCAAGATTACTTCAAGTCAAGCACGCTTAACTTTGGAGTTCTTTCGGATGGACTCCCGAAAAGGTAGGTCGACCTTGGTGATATGAGTAGTACTATCAATTCTTGTATACGATTCTTAGCCTGACATGCCCATACATTGTCAGTCTCAGGATCCCCTCCCATTCGGGTGTCGGATCGGTTCGTTCATGTACCCCTTTCGCCTAGAAGCCTGCCAGGAGCCGCTCCTTGTCCGTGCACTTCTCTGGCACCGGCGATCACTCCCGGCCCTCATCGGCCCCGGGTGTCACAATTGTCTGCGCACGCCCTGAGGAAGTGACCCGTCTTGCCGCATTTGAAGCAGATGGCATTCTGGGAGTTGCAAACTCGCCTGTGCCTCCGCGCACACTTCGGACATGCGGGTAGGTCCAGCAGGGGTCTACCCTGGTTGGGGTTGAACTGTTGGGTTGGTCCGGTTCTATCTCCCATTTTCCGCTTTCCCTTCTGAGTTTGGGGACCTTGGGTTTCAAAGCTAATATGGTCAGTAATATCCTTAGGAGCTGGAGGATTCCGTTCAGGGAGTTCCCTTCCTACAATCCTCGTGTGCGAGGATCTTCGTGGTTCAAAGGAACTCTACTTGTTAATAAGATCATAGAGCAGACTCTTGAGTTCACTAACTTGGTCTTTCGGTTCGCCGATTTGATCTGACTGTTGTTGGACCAATTCGGTGAGGTGTAGGAGCATTGAGCTCTGTTCGTTCGTAGGTGATCCAGATCTCACCCCGCGACTTGATTCGCCAATCAATTCTCTAGACTCGCTAGTCATTCTTCAATTAGTGAAACAAAAAGGCACGTATTAAAAGCACATAAGCATATTAATCGTAATACTTACAGGCAAGGCTGCTTCCGCGCTTTTGGGTGTGTGTCTATGGACAGTCTACAGAACCTGCGACCGAAGCTCTGATACCAACTGTAGCGACCCTAGCCATCGCTACCATTTCTAGCGTAACTCTAAGTATCTAATGATACGAAAACTTAGAATACACAAAAAAAACGGTAGAAATTTTTTCCTTTTTCATAAAGGAATTCGTGTCCGGTACACGTCAAAAAAATACAACTACGCTATAGAAGAATTTCTTCGAATTCTAATTACGTCCTAATCTTAGTTCATAATTACTCTGGGTGGTTGCAATGGCACAACAAAAGCTCCTATGCGCCCGGCCTCACAGGTCGTCATCCATACACACGCGTCCAACCCCAAAAGACGCTCGGAAGCTTCAAAAGGTAGGCCTTGCCAGCTAGGCGATCACGTACCGTGATCGTAAGAACCTACAACACATAACATAAAGAAATGAGGCACCGAAGCTCAGTAAGCAGAAATCATGCATGTATGCACGTGTCCCTTTCCCCGCAACGGCAATCCACGCCGAAACCTATAACACTTCGCAAGGGCGATCCGCGCCGATGCTCATAACATTTCGCAAAGGCAATCCGCGCCGATGCTCATCATACTCATACTAACATCACTCAGGGCCCTCGGCTAATCTCACTATGCACCACAAGAGCTCACGTCCACTAGGGATAAATAGACAGCGGTCCACGCCGGATGGCCATACCTAGGATGCACACCGTTCCCCTAGGTTGTCATATGTGCCCGGGCGTCTCCGACTATCGGCGGTCGCTCACGCTGGTTGCCCACGCTGAGGTTGCCTACACAGGGTTCCACCCTGTGTCGCTTATACCCTCAGGTCGCACCCTCCAGGTCGCACCCTACCGCCACGGGCATTGCCCAATCACATCATAAGTGCGTCCATACGGCCTCATTGCCAACGGGCATCGCCCTAATGTATTTCATTATATTTACAATAATAATAGTTTATGTATACGGCCCTTTCGCCAACGGTTCTCCGCCCTATTATATTTCATTACGTGTACAATAATAATAATATATGTATACGGCCCTTTTGCCAACGGGTCTTCGCCCTAATATATTTCATTACGTACATAATAGTAATATATATATATATAAACGGATCTTTCGCCAACGGGCATTGCCCTAGTATATTTCATTACATACATAGTAATAATATAATACATGTACAGCCTCATTGGCCTAATATAAATACATGCACGGCCTCTTTCGCCGAATATACAATACATGTATAGCTTCATTCGCCTTATATAGATACATGTATAGCTTCATTCGCCTTAATATACATGTACAGCTTCATTCGCCTTAATATACATGTACAGCTTCATTCGCCTTAATATACATGTACATCTTCATTCGCCTTAATATATATAACACACGTACAGCTTCATTCGCCTTAGTACATGTACAGCTTCATTCGCCTTAATATATAATACATGTACAGCTTCATTCGCCTTAGTGCATGTGCAGCTTCATTCGCCTTAATATATTTCATTACGTGTACGATAGTAATAATATATGTATACGGCCTTTTTGCCATCGGGACCTCTGCCCTAGTATAATCTATACATATTTTACATAATAGTACGACGACGCTAAACGTCGCCCTGGTAGCATAGTGGACAGCCCTTGACTCAACTGAGTCGACAACACATGCCCATATCGGCAATGTATCAATCGCTTTCAAGCGATACACCATATATGTGCATACTTGACTCATACGACCCTCCCACATATGATCATGTATGCGCGTGAGTATGAAAATGCAACAAATGCCAGACGAAATTACCAAGAGACAGCATATACAATTAGTCCACGTAATTCATGTAATCATCGAGGCACATAGTCACGTAATATCAAGTAAACACAATTCAGGTAAGCCTCGAAGCACCTAGTCATCCAATTTAAAACTTCAGACACGCTCACATGAAAGCATATCAATTAAATCACATGAACGTGAAATCACCCAGGCACGTAGTCACATAAAGCAAGTACATTCAAACAAGTTATGTGTCGTAGTTGGATTTTTACTTACCTGTCGTCCGAGCGTAATTAGTGTTCTCCTAGTTCGCTCCCAACGTACGACCTTTAGACATAAATATCGTCGTATTAGTATTTCGCCTTTATTAGCTAATTAGGTCAGGTTAAATTGCCTAGCTATAATTATTTTGCTAAAATCTCTAAGTCGCTTGGTTCTACTCTAGGCTAAGTCCCTGCCCAAAATTTCTAAGTTAAAGTATTAGATTTCAATCGTAAGGTACGTGGTGAAGATTAGAAATCTGTGTGTTAGATTTGCCCGATTTAGTGAGGCTTGTAATCGCCCGATCTGCGCATGCTTTGACTGGGATTTCGCCCGATTTCATTATGCCTCAACTCTTGTCTGAATTCGCGTGCATGTTACCCGATTTATGTAGGCATGAATCATGGTTTCGCCCGATTTTCTTTGCATTTGGAATGTCCAATTCGATTGCATGGGGTTCCATTGGCCGATTTGTAAATCGCCGTGTCTTTTCGTCATCATGACGTCAGCCCGAAACCATGCATGGAGTAAGGATTGTCTTCGGCCGATTTGAGGATTTGCAAGGATGGAAATCGCCCGATTTCTTCAGGGATGGCAATCGATTAGAGAAGCTCGTCGATTTCACCTCCGCTTGACACGTGTTATGGCAAGAATTTGCCCGATTTACGTGCGCATGGGGAAATCGCCCGACTTGGGTTACGTGGAATCGTCCGATTGTGTTTGCTCACCTGTCACATTTCGCCCGATTCCCCATAGGTAACAAATCGCCCGATTCATGCTTGCGAGCTCTCCCTCGGCCGATTTGCAAATCGCCGGGATCAATTCCATCCTTGTCAATCTGCCTGATTTGTCGCTCAAACCAAAATCGCCCGAAACCTCTAAATTTTCCCCCAATTCTTTCGTACCTTCAATCATCTATCCGAAATTACCTTCATAACTCAATCTACCCAGACCCTCATGAGCGCTAAAGTTTTCTTCATCCCGAAATGTCTAAAGCGAACTTAAGGTCAGCTTATGCTACAGTTACAAACCCTAAAACACGTTAGATTATCCACTACTTAATTAATCCGAGACTCTTAACTACGAATTTATACTCTAAGTCGGGGTCTTTGCCGTCAACTATATACCCGTATTCCTTAGCTTTAAAAGAAAAACCGTGAAGTGTAGGTTTGAGATTTTTCTTACCTCTTCCCAATCACAAAGTCGACCTTAGTTTTCTTCTTCTTGGTTTAAGCTCACGTTGATTCCCTAGCTTTGGAGTTTGGCGTAATTGGTCAAAGGTGTGGTGGATGGGACACCTAGTGACGAAAATATCCCTCAATTAAAGGAAATCTTGTCATCAATGTTTGTCTCTAATGGATTGGGCCTTTGATGCTAGTTATTAAATCCTTATAGAAATTGGGCCACTTTAAAGAATATTTTCCTTTGTGCCAAACTCATAATTCGATTTGGGTATTTACTCACTTGGGCCGTAATATTATTTATCTAGTTCAAATATTATTATTATACTTCGAATATATTAATTTCTTCACATCTAGCTTCAATTGGTGGTTTCTCCTATCGGGACATATTTCTTATCCGAAAATTATTTCTAAGTCCCAACTCAAATTTCTGCTAAGTTAGCATTCTTAATAGCATGAAATAATTAGAATCACATAACCATGAAATTCGTAAAGTCACATACGCACCAGGTTAGTGCACTAAAATTCATATAATTGCACGTAATTTACAAAAGCGTCTAGGCACGGCATTCAACTAATCACTTAAGCACATGATTCAACACGCAAGCTTCGTATAGATTATATGAGCACATAATTAATACATAGAATACATAATTGCTCCCAATATTCATGCAGATTTATTGGCCCTGTTAGCTTATGTGGACCCCGGGTGCTACATCCTCCACCCCTTAAAGAGGATTTCGCCCCCGAAATCAGCCGTTTAGAACAACTCAGGGTAACGTTTGGTAAGAAGATTACCTGATTGCCCTTGGCTAAGACTCATCCTCTTTGATGATAGAAGGTCAGTAACGAGTTCGGAAAATTCTCAATGATGGTAGAAGGTAATGAAGCGTGAAAGTTCGACACCACTAATATGCGAAATTTGCTCGGGAATTTGAAAATCCTAGAGATTATCAAGAAGCAACTGGGACTCTTGCATTGATCTTTTCATGTCTAGGACTTTATTGCAGAATTATCTTGTGGCAGAATGACCGAAATCCCTGAATTCGCATTAACTACCTCGGTTGTTCTCAGAGGAGAGTTGGGCGGCAGCAATGGGAGGCATAATTTAGATCTATCGCAACATCGGCTATTCGGCGAAATGGTATCCTCGTCTTGACTTATCCAATCTTCGTTGAGTTCCCGACTTTAAATGTCTCCTCTAGGGTTTTAGCAGGCTTCTAACGTGCTAATTTCAGGGTCTTTAGCTGTCACCCTATTTTCTAGGTGTGGGAAGTGAAGTCATAAGACTAGTTCTTAACCTACTCCCCCTTAAAGCGGGATGTTTATTCTTCATGTCTAGGGATTCGAGAAAATGTTTACGCTGCGATGAGAGGAATGAATATACTCTATTTGGAACAGAAAAAAGAGAAACAAGATCATAAGGATCAATATAAGGTCTCCCACGTCGCTTCGACGAGCTAGCGTGAAGGACTATAGTTTTGATTTATGCGAAAACTGAAAATCATAAGCGCTCGTCGCGTGTTTGTTACGCCACTCTTATATTGAACATGGGTAGCTCACAGAAGGATGAGAAAGGTTGGAGGATAAAGTCTTACGCTGGTTAAGGAGTGAAACTTGTTGTGTCGGAAGGAAGAGAACGTATCAGCAAGTCCTGAAAGGAAGGAATATTCAGAGATGAAACTTATCTTTGATTGCAAATCTATCCTTCCGGATTACGACTCAGAATGTTACTCAGCAAGCGGTATCTCTGTTTTGACTTACTCTGATAGTTTGGGTTTGAGCACTGGCTAGGAAAACTCGAGCATGCACCGCGTTTCTGTTGCGCCGTTCTGATACTGAGCATGCGTGATTCACAGGATGAATGGAAAGATTGGGTCAGGGTCATATTCCAACATTACTGGGTTTAAATCTGTTGTGCTGAAGAGAGCAATATGTAGCCTCGTAATTACACTCGGGAAGAAAGAATATTCAAGAAGGAAGATTATGGTCTTATCAGTTCGGGTCGAAGTCTCGTGAGAAATGGTGACTTTCATACTTGTACTCAAATTAACCAGGAAAAATCTCGAGTTTCGCCACGTAAGTAGAGGGTACGCAAGGGTGTGCGGCTCCTAAGTTTACTAGAATTCATGGTGATGTTTGTAGTGTAGGTAGGATACCTGTCTCCACAGGCGGGTTCTCCTCTACCTCTTCCGGTGTGATTGCATGTGCCCTAGCTGATGCTGTCGCTGGCCTTGCTTGCCCCTCGGCCCGATTTCCCGCTCCATTGTCTGGGCACGCCCTGAGGAAGTGACCCGTCTTGCCGCATTTGAAGCAGATGGCGTTCTGGGAGTTGCAAACTCCCGTGTGCCTCCGCGCACACTTCGGACATGCGGGTAGGTCCAGCAGGGGTCTACCCTGGTTGGGGTTGAGCTGTTGGGTTGGTCCGGTTCTATCTCCCACTTTCCGCTTTCCCTTCTGAGTTTGGGGACCTTGGGTTTCAAAGCTAATATGGTCAGTAATATCCTTAGGAGCTGGAGGATTCCGTTCTGGGAGTTCCCTTCCTACAATCCTCGTCTGCGAGGATCTTCGTGGTTCAAAGGAACTCTGCTTGTTAATAAGATCATAGAGCAGACTCTTGATTTCACTAACTTGGTCTTTCAGTTCGCCGATTTGATCTGACTGTTGTTGGACCAATTCGGTGAGGCGTAGGAGCATTGAGCTCTGTTCGTTCGTAGGTGATCTAGATCTCACCCCGCGACTTGATTCGCCAATCATTTCTCTAGACTCGCTAGTCATTCTTCAATTTGTGAAACAAAAAGGCACGTATTAAAAGCACATAAGCATATTAATCGAACTTACAGGCAAGGCTGCTTCCGCGCTTTTGGGTGTGTGTCTATGGACAGTCTACAGAACCTGCGACCGAAGCTCTGATACCAATTGTAGCGACCCTATCCATCGCTACCATTTCTAGCGTAACTCTAAGTATCTAATGATACGAAAACTTAGAAGACACAAAAAAACGGTAGAAATTTTTTCCTTTTTCATAAAGGAATTCGTGTCCGGTACACGTCAAAAAAATACAACTACGCTATAGAAGAATTTCTTCGAGTTCTAATTACATCCTAATCTTAGTTCATAATTACTCTGGGTGGTTGCAATGGCACGACAAAAGCTCCTATGCGCCCGGCCTCACAGGTCGTCGTCCATACACACACGTCCACCCCCAAAAGACGCTCGGAAGCTTCAAAAGGTAGGCCTTGCCAGCTAGGCGATCACGTACCGTGATCGTAAGAACCTACAACACATAACATAAAGAAATGAGCCACCGAGGCTCAGTAAGCAGAAATCATGCATGTATGCACGTGTCCCTTTCCCCGCAACGGCAATCCACGCCGAAACCTATAACACTTCGCAAGGGCGATCCGCGCCGATGCTCATAACATTTCGCAAAGGCAATCCGCGCCAATGCTCATCATACTCATACTAACATCACTCAGGGCCCTCGGCTAATCTCACTATGCACCACAAGAGCTCACGTCCACTAGGGACAAATAGACAGCGGTCCACGCCGGATGGCCATACCTAGGATGCACACCGTTCCCTAGGTTGTCATATGTGCCCGGCCGTCCCCGACTGTCGGCGGTCGCTCACGCTGGCAGCCCACGCTGAGGTTGCCTGCACAGGGTTCCACCCTGTGTCGCTTATACCCTCAGGTCGCACCATCCAGGTCGCACCCTACCGCCACGGGCATTGCCCAATCACATCATAAGTGCGTCCATACGGCCTCATTGCCAACGGGCATCGCCCTAATGTATTTCATTATATTTACAATAATAATAGTATATGTATACGGCCCTTTCGCCAACGGTTCTCCGCCCTATTATATTTCATTACGTGTACAATAATAATAATATATGTATACGGCCCTTTTGCCAACGGGTCTTCGCCCTAATATATTTCATTACGTACATAATAGTAATATATATATATAAACGGATCTTTCGCCAACGGGCATTGCCCTAGTATATTTCATTACATACATAGTAATAATATAATACATGTACAGCCTCATTGGCCTAATATAAATACATGCACGGCCTCTTTCGCCGAATATACAATACATGTATAGCTTCATTCGCCTTATATAGATACATGTATAGCTTCATTCGCCTTAATATACATGTACAGCTTCATTCGCCTTAATATACATGTACAGCTTCATTCGCCTTAATATACATGTACATCTTCATTCGCCTTAATATATATAACACACGTACAGCTTCATTCGCCTTAGTACATGTACAGCTTCATTCGCCTTAATATATAATACATGTACAGCTTCATTCGCCTTAGTGCATGTGCAGCTTCATTCGCCTTAATATATTTCATTACGTGTACGATAGTAATAATATATGTATACGGCCTTTTTGCCATCGGGACCTCTGCCCTAGTATAATCTATACATATTTTACATAATAGTACGACGACGCTAAACGTCGCCCTGGTAGCATAGTGGACAGCCCTTGACTCAACTGAGTCGACAACACATGCCCATATCGGCAATGTATCAATCGCTTTCAAGCGATACACCATATATGTGCATACTTGACTCATACGACCCTCCCACATATGATCGTGTATGCGCGTGAGTATGAAAATGCAACAAATGCCAGACGAAATTACCAAGAGACAGCATATACAATTAGTCCACGTAATTCATGTAATCATCGAGGCACATAGTCACGTAATATCAAGTAAACACAATTCAGGTAAGCCTCGAAGCACCTAGTCATCCAATTTAAAACTTCAGACACGCTCACATGAAAGCATATCAATTAAATCACATAAACGTGAAATCACCGAGGCACGTAGTCGCATAAAGCAAGTACATTCAAACAAGTTATGTGTCGTAGTTGGATTTCTACTTACCTGTCGTCCGAGCGTAATTAGTATTCTCCTAGTTCGCTCCCAACGTACGACCTTTAGACATAAATATCGCCGTATTAGTATTTCGCCTTTATTAGCTAATTAGGTCAGGTTAAATTGCCTAGCTATAATTATTTTGCTAAAATCTCTAAGTCGCTTGGTTCTACTCTAGGCTAAGTCCCTGCCCAAAATTTCTAAGTTAAAGTATTAGATTTCAATCGTAAGGTACGTGGTGAAGATCAGAAATCTGTGTGTTAGATTTGCCCGATTTAGTGAGGCTTGTAATCGCCCGATCTGCGCATGCTTTGACTGGGATTTCGCCCGATTTCATTATGCCTCAACTCTTGTCTGAATTCGCGTGCATGTTACCCGATTTATGTAGGCATGAATCATGGTTTCGCCCGATTTTCTTTGCATTTGGTATGTCCAATTCGATTGCATGGGGTTCCATTGGCCGATTTGTAAATCGCCGTGTCTTTTGGTCATCATGACGTCAGCCCGAAACCATGCATGGAGTAAGGATTGTCTTCGGCCGATTTGAGGATTTGCAAGGATGGAAATCGCCCGATTTCTTCAGGGATGGCAAATCGACTAGAGAAGCTCGGCGATTTCACCTCCGCTTGACACGTGTTATGGCAAGAATTTGCCCGATTTACGTGCGCATTGGGAAATCGCCCGACTTGGGTTACGTGGAACCGTCCGATTGTGTTTGCTCACCTGTCACATTTCGCCCGATTCCCCATAGGTAACAAATCGCCCGATTCATGCTTGCGAGCTCTCCCTCGGCCGATTTGCAAATCGCCGGGATCAATTCCATCCTTGGTAATCCGCCCGATTTGTCGCTCAAACCAAAATCGTCCGAAACCTCTAAATTTTCACCCAATTCTTTCGTACCTTCAATCACCTATCCGAAATTACCTTCATAACTCAATCTACCCAGACCCTCATGAGCGCTAAAGTTTTATTCATCCCGAAATGTCTAAAGCGAACTTAAGGTCAGCTTATGCTACAGTTACAAACCCTAAAATACGTTAGATTATCCACTACTTAATTAATCCGAGACTCTTAACTACGAATTTATTACTCTAAGTCTGGGTCTTTGCCGTCAACTATATACCCCCATCCCTTAGCTTTAAAAGAAAAACCGTGAAGTGTAGGTTTGAGATTTTTCTTACCTCTTCCCAATCACAAAGTCGACCTCAGTTTTCTTCTTCTTGGTTTAAGCTCACGTTGATTCCCTAGCTTTGGAGTTTGGTGGAATTGAAAGTTTTTAGCTAAATTTTAATTGGTCAAAGGTGTGGTGGATGGGACACCTAGTGACGAAAATATCCCTCAATTAAAGGAAATCTTGTCACCAATGTTTGTCTCTAATGGATTGGGCCTTTGATGCTAGTTATTAAATCCTTATAGAAATTGGGCCACTTTAAAGAATATTTTCCTTTGGGCCAAACTCATAATTCGATTTGGGTATTTACTCACTTGGGCCGTAATATTATTTATCTAGTTTCAAATAAAATATTATTTATCTAGTTTCAAATAAAATTATTATACTTCGAATATATTAATTTCTTCACATCTAGCTTCAATTGGTGGTTTCTCCTACCGGGATCATATTTCTTATCCGAAAATTATTTCTAAGTCCCAACTCAAATTTCTGCTAAGTTAGCATTCTTAATAGCATGAAATGATTAGAATCACATAACCATGAAATTCGTACAGTCACATACGCACCGGGTTAGTGCACTAAAATTCATATAATTGCACGTAATTCACAAAAGCGTCTAGGCACGGCATTCAACTAATCACTTAAGCACATGATTCAACACGCAAGCTTCGTATAGATTATATGAGCACATAATTAATACATAGAATACACATAATTGCTCCCAATATTCATGCAGATTTATTGGCCCTGTTAGCTTATGTGGACCCCGGGTGCTACATCTGCAACTCATTGCTCATGGAAAGAAGTGTATAGCCCTTGACCTTTTGCTAGTCAATCTGCCACTCGGCATACGCAGCCCGGTCTTTGTCACTCGCATCAGCCCCTGAGACTTGCGGTACGAGGACATAAGTTAGCGACTCCATACATAGGACTGTCTTTAGGTTACAGAGCCAGTCCACGTAGTTTGATCCCATAAAACAGTTTCTCCCAAGCAGCATAGTAATAATGCTCGTCATCGCAGTAAATAGAAAGAAACGTAAAGCTGCAGAAACTAATGATCTAATTAGGTTTATCTTATCATTCATCAAGCGCAAACAAGGACTTTTTGTTCCGCTTGACTCCCACTGTTTTTCTCGAAAACAATATCCTCCCGAGAAGAGTTTCGGAAAACCTCATTGAAAGTTTCGTAGTGGAATTGATGTCCCCGACTCGACTAGACTTTTCTTTTTTATTGATAACCGGGGAAGCCAATGGTGAAACCCCAGGGCCGACCCACTACCTGCTAAGCAGGCCGACCAGGTCAATCGCACATGTCTGGGCCCATGTGGGCAGGCTTAGGGAAATGTCACAGGGATGAGATTCGAACCCAGGACCTCTCCCAACATGACCGTAAGCGCCTCAGCTTGACCAGTAGAGCCAAGCCTCATCGGCTGACCAGACTTATCTAATCTTGTCGAAGTCACGTCAAACGTGAACTTATCCATAAGAGTTTCAATTGTCTCAGTCATTGACCCTCAGGCTAACCCTGCTTATTGAATATAACTGCCTAAGTGTGACCTATAAACTTATGCTTAAATCTCGCAGAATGTACCGCCCCTTGCTACCATACGCTTCGTGTATAACCCAAGTCGCCGAAGCTAGTTAGCCAATAAATTTGCGTGCATGTTGATGTGATTATATGAATTTCGTTGATTAATCACGTGCTTAAGTGATTTACATGTATATTGTGTATTTCAATATGTGCTTAGGGAATATCTAACTTATTAGGTATTTTTCGAAAATAAGCAACTGAAGGTGAATTAAAGTAAAAATAACAAGTGATGCCTAGAATTAGAATAACCACTAACAAATGGACCCTTTTTGATATTTCCCTTATTATAAAGATTATTAAACTTAAATATCTACACATAAAGAAAATCAATTAGGTTTCCTCACACTAGAAACGCTAAGTAGAGAGAAGGAGGAGAGTTCGAACCTAGCTTTGGCAAATGTGTGAGATTTCCCTATACTCGTTACGTTTTTGGTTTATGATTTTAGGTTCTAAGCTTATATTTAAACTGTTTAAGGCATTTACACTCTAAAATATGTCCAAAATCATGGCCCATGGTTAAAATGATTTTTAGGGTTTTGGGATTTATACGACCTTCATAGTGTTCTTGAGAAAAAGGCACATTTTGATCGAAATTAGTAAGAGTTCGCGAGCGAAAATGTGTTTTTGGACATGATGGGCCCGGGAAATGGAAAGTTCGCGAATCCTTGGTGAAAGCAGGTTCGCGAACTCAAGGAGGCTTTGTTGCATGGATTCGCAAAATGTGGGGTTAACGAATCCAATAAGTCGCGAACCAAATGGATCTCTAAGTAACTAGCGAACTTAAATTGGTTCGCGGAGTATATCATTTCGTGAATTGAGGGGGAGAGGGAGAGGATTCGCGAATGTGTACCTAAGAGTGGTTCGCGAACACCATGCATATCGCGAACTAAGAGTGGTTTGCAAACTTCATGAAAATTCGCGATCCAAGTTGGCGAATCCATCAAGTTGGCGACTTCATGCAAATTCGCGAATCCAAGTTGGCGAATCCATCAAGTTGGCGAATTGGGTATGGAACCGCGAAATGAAGACTCGCGAACTCAACAAGTCGCGAACTCCACAAGAGTCGCGAACCAAGATTCGCGAAACATGATGGTTCGTGAAGTAAGCGAGTTCGCAAACTCGATGGACTTGGCGAATCATGAGTGATGCATGAAGTTTCGCGAACTAATTAGACGAGATGCATTCCGCGAACTGAGAGTAGTTCGCAAACTAAGAGCCGAGGGAAAATAATTCGCGAATTGTAAGGGACTGAGGGTAGAATTCGCAGTGTATAACTTGTTGGGTGTTTCACGAATTGAGAACATCACGAATCCAAGCTAAGTTCAAAAGAAGTCGCGAAGCAGGATAGTTCGCGAACTACGAGGAGTTCGCGAACACGATGCATGTCGCAAATTGAACCTCTTAGATTAAAAATATTTTAAGTAAGAAAATGTTCCGAGTCCAATGTGCATAGTCTCTCATAACGCCCGATCATAATTTGCCTATCGGTATTTTCAGGGTCAATTTTTCGGTGTAGGCAGACGTTGTTTTTGAGAGAATTTTGGAACGAAAATTTACGTAGTCAATTAATATATTTATACATTAACTTTATATCCTTTTTATTTTCAAAGGACAAAATATTGGGAAACTCACCAGACCGGTTTGCAGTTAACCTATGGACGAGAGGAAAGTGGAAATCCAACTACAACAGATAACATGTGTGTATGTTCCTAAATTATGTGATTACGTGATGAGGTGATTACGTGCTTATGTGAATTTGTATGATATGATTTCATGATTTTGGTAAGCATTATGGCATTAACGCATTTTGCATATGCACGAGTATGCACGAAACACTTGGGGGTTATAAAATGATGAGCGTGCATGATTATGTCGCAAATAGCGAAAAATTAATTGCCGAAGTGGGCAATCAAGTTATAGGTTAAGTAAGGGGCGGCTTCCGGGCACCGAGACGACGTTGATGCGCCGTCGGCGATGTTGACGTGTCGCCAGTATACGAACGACATTGATGCGTCGGGGGATTACCATGGTTGGGTTGATGCCCTCATGGTTGGGTTGATGCCCTTATATCCCTGTTAGCGTGGTTGGGTTGACGCGCTCATGCTTTAGTATGCTTGGGTTGATGCCCTAATACTCTGGGCTGATGCCCGTGGTTGGATTAGAGCTCTTTATGGTGTACGCGTGGGTAAAAGTCTGCCAAGGGCCCTAAGACAAAAGATATGAGATTGAGTTAATCTATGAGACGTAAGATGCATTGGCCTGGATTGCCTTTGCGGGAGATTTTATCACGTGCACATCATGCATGATTTCTACTTGCTGAGCATATCGCTCATTCCTTTCGTTATGTGTTGTAGGTATGCGCGACCACGGTACGATCGCCTAGGTGGCAAGGCAAATCTTTTGAAGCTTCCAGCAGCTTTTGGGGTGGAAGTGTGTGCATGGATGACGACCTGTGAGGCCGGACGCATATGAATTCTATTGCTGCACATGTAGAGAACAAATCATCGTTAGGCATATAGGAGAACGTTAGATTAGGTAGCGAGGACAGCGGGTCCTGATAGATTGGTATCAGAGCTTCGGTCACATGTTCTGTAGACTGTCCATTACACACACCCAAAAGCGCGGAAGCGGCCTTGCATGTAAGTGTTATACTTATGTGAACCTTCGTTGCGTAATTTATGGCTATAGGAACTGTCAGAATAGAACATAATCATGGTAAGAACTAGAGGCGAAGGTAGTGGGATTTCTGATCAGAACCGAGAGAACTCAGCCCCTAGAGACAATCGAGATGCGATGATCTTCCAGCTTACGGAATTAGTCCGGCAGCAGTCCACTCAGAGTCAACAATTGATACAGCAGAACAACGCACATACGGGATCGACCCACGCTGAAAGGGCTGAGATAGTTGGAGAATGGTTCCGAAGTCTGAGCCCGCCAACATTCGAGGATACGACCGACCCGACGGCGGCTGAGGATTGGTTAAGAACCTTGAAAAGCATGTTCGTATACAGTCGAGTCCCAGACGCAGAAAAGGCCCTCTGTGCTGCATTTCATTGAGGGGGAGCACGGGGCATTGGTGGGACACCATCATGGTGATCGAGAATCCCGCACTATGAGCTGGGACCAATTCAAGGAGCTGTTCAGGGGAAAATACCTTACGGCCCAGTGCGAGCTCAGCGCATGAACGAATTCATCAACCTCCGACAGGGATCGATGACGGTGGTCGAGTACATTCGAAGTTTGAACAGCTGTCGAGGTTCGCATCTCATATGGTGAGCACGGACGCTCTAAAGATTGAACGCTTTCTGGAGGGATTAAAGCCGAAATTGTACTGTGACGTAAGTATGGCTGGACTGCAAGGAGGCCAGGATTGTTCGTGCCCAGGAAGCGAAGAGGAAATTTGTGCAAGTACAAGGATCACAGTGGAGCGGGGGAAGTTAGAAACGCCAGTTTGTGCCCAAAGGCGGGAAGCAGAACTTTCAGAACAAACCACCACCACGCCCACATGGAATGCCAAACTGACCGTCGAACCCAAATAAAGGAGGATTTCCAACGCCTACCCCTAACTGTCCGACGTGCAGAAAGAGACACACTGGAAACTGCTGTGCCCAAACCAACAACTGCTTCGGATGTGGGAAGCCGGGGCATTTTTCTAGAAACTGCCTGGAGAACATGTCAGGGAGGCAAGCCAGAAATTAGGCCAGACCAACGGCCGTGCCAGCTAGAGTGTATACCATCACCTCGGAAGAAGCAGAGGAAAATCCGTCCGTGGTGACGGGTACCTTATCTATCCACCAAACTCCCATGTGCATACTAATAGAGTCAGTGGCCACGCACTCATTTGAATCCATCAAGTATGTGATAAGACTCGGGTTGCACCTCGTCAATCTGAGTGCGAATATAGTGTAACCATGCCACATGGGGGTCCAACTAGAACGAATCAGATACTGAGAGATTGCCTAGTACTAGTTGGCGATGGGGAATTACCAATGGATTTGATAGTCATCCCCAATGAACGACTATGGGGTCATTCTTGGGATGGACTGGTTGTCGATGTACGGAGCGGTTATAGATTGTAATCGTAAGGAAGTTACATTCCACATAGAAGGAAGCAAGCCTTCTAGTTTCGCGGGAACGACGAAAGGAAGGAGCATTTTGAGGATATCAGCATTGAAGGCCCGACATTTAATTCATGCAGGATGTGAAGCGTGTTTTATTTTTGCGATGAAAACGGAAGAGATTTCATCCCCGAAATTGGAAGCAGTGCCTGTGATTCGAGACTTTTCGGACGTATTTCCCGAAGATTTGCCGGCTTTGCCACCTAATAGGGAGATTGGATTCACGATAGACCTAGTGCCTGGAGCTGCGCCGATATCCAAAGCTCCATATCGATTAGCGCCTACTGAGCTGAAGTAGCTGAAGGAACAACTATATGAACTCTTACAGAAGGGATTTATTCAGCCAAGTTTCTCTCCCTGGGGAGCGCCGATACTGTTTGTACGAAAGAAGGACGGATCAATGGGGCTGTGTATCGACTACAGGGAACTGAATAAAATAACGATCAGAATAAATATCCCCTCCCAAGGATCGACGATCTATTTGATCGGCGACAAGGCGCTACATTATTTTCAAAATGGACCTGAGGTCGGGATATCACCAGCTAAAAATTCGGGAGGAAGATATTCCAAAAACTGCTTTCAGTACACGCTATGGACATTACAAGTTCCTAGTCATGCCTTTCGGTCTGACTAACGCGCCGACAGCTTTCATGGACTTGATGAACCGCGTGTTCAAGCAGGTTTTGGATAAGTTCGTGATCATGTTCATAGACGACATCCTCATATACTCGAAGACGAAAAAGGAACACGAACAGCATCTACGAATAGCCCTTTCAGTGTTAAGGGAGAAACAGTTGTACGCTAAGTTCAAGAAGTGCGAGTTTTCGCTGGACCAAGTATCGTTCTTAGAACATATCATTTTTGGAGCGGGAATCTCATTGGACCCCAACAAGATCAAGCCATCAGTAATGCCACAGTCAACAAATGTGACCGAGGTACGGAGTTTCCTCGGCTTGGCAGGCTATTACAAGAAGTTCATCAAAGACTTCTCAAAAAGCACCTCAATGCTGACAAAGTTAACGAGGAAGAACACGCCGTGTCAATGGAGCGAGGAATGTGAACAGAGCTTCCAAGAACTGAAAAGGCGACTGACTACGGCCCCAGTTCTCACGATACCATCAGACCAAGGGATTCTTAGTTTACAGCGATGCTTTGAAGAACAGATTAGGATGCCTGCTAACGCAACGGGAACGCAGTGCCCTATGCCTCATGTCAATTGAAGGAATACGAGAAAAACTATCCGACGCACGACCTAGAATTGGCAGCAGTGGTCTTCGCCCTGAAGATTTGGAGGCACTATTTGTATGGGTAACGATGCGAGATCTACACGGACAACAAAAGCCTGAAATATTTATTCCCGCAAAAGGAATGGAACATGAGACAGAGGCGATGGCTGGAACTGGTGAAGGAATATGATTGCGTAATCAACTACCACCCAGGACGTGGTAGCAGATGCACTAAGCCGAAAAATAGTAAGTGCAGAATTACAGCTACTTGAGGTGGAGATTGTACAATTAGGCGAAGTCGAGACCAGATTGGCAGCCTTACACTCCAACCTACACTGCTGGAACGGATCAGAAGGGCGCAAGAACAGGACGAATTCTATATGAAGATCAAGGGAGCACAAACAGAACAGCCAGCGGTAGACTTTACGCTACGAGACGACGGAAGCTTTGTCACAAGAATCGACAATATGTACCCGACGATGCGGTCGTCGAACTATCATGACGGAAGCGCATGCCACGATGTATTCAGTACATCCCGGAGCTACGATAATGTACAGAGACCTCAGAATGAGCTATTGGTGGCCAGGGATGAAGAAAGACATATCGACTTTAGTGAGTCAGTGTTTGACTTGTCAGCAGAGAAAGGTAGAACATCAGCGACCAGCGGGAACCCTGCAGCCGTTATCAACACCGGAGTGGAAATGGGATAATATAACGATGGATTTCGTTGTCGGTCTGCCGAAGAATGTAAAAGGGCGGGATGCAATTTGGGTGATCGACCGACTAACCAAGTCTGCTCACTTCTTACCAATAAGTAAGACGTTTTCCTTGGAACAAATATTTCAGGCTTTTGTTGTCTCATGAGATCTACACGGACAACAAACTGCCTATCACTCCCAGACAGACGGCCAATTCGAACGACCCATCCAAACATTGGAGGATATGCTAAGAGCTTGTGTGATCGATTTCAAAGGCAACTGGAGTAGATACCTTCCACTCATCGAGTTCTCCTACAACAATATCTATCATGCTACGATTGGAATGGCTCCATACGAAGCGTTATACGTACGTAAGTGTAGATCTCCCGTGCATTGGAACGAAGTCGGTGAACGGGCAATCCAGATCTGACAGAAGTCATTGCGACGATATGGAAAATGATGCAAATGCCCAAAACATACAGAAAAGTTACCCAGATCAAATTCGCAGACCGCTAGATTTCGTAGTTGATTGGGTATTCGTAAAGGTATCCTCGATGAAGGGTGTCAAGAGGTTTGGAAAGAAGTGCAAACCAAGCCCGATTTTTTCCACGTCTCAACTTTAAGGAAATGCGTTGCTGATCCGAGCCATGTGCTGAGGAATGAGGTTCTCCACCAACAGCTAAAACCAGATTTGCGTTACGAGGAAGTGCCACTGGAATTACTAATGTATGAGAAGTAACGACTTACGAATAAGAACATTCCTTTAGTAAAAGTACTGGGGCGGAATCAGTCAATAGAAGAGGCTTCGTGGGAACGTGAGGATGAGATGAGAAATCGTTACCCCGAACTGTTCCAAACGGACTGATTTCGGGGGCGAAATCCTCTTTAAGGGGGGGGGGGGGATGTAGAACCCAAGTCCCCGTAAGCTAGTTAGCCAAGAAATTTGCACGCATGTTGATGTGATTATATGAATTTCGTGGATTAATCACGTGCTTAAGTGATTTACATGTATCTTGTGTATTTCACTATGTGCTTAGGGAATACCTAACTTGTTAGGTAATTTTCGAAAATAAGCAACTGAAGAAGAATTGAAGTAAAAATAATAAGTGATGCCCAGAAGTAGAATAACCACTAACAAAGGGATCCGTTTTGTTATTTCCCTTATTATAAAGATTATTAAACTTAAATATCTACACATAAGGAAAATCAATTAGGTTTGCTCACACTAGAAACGCTAAGTAGAGAGAATGAGGAGAGTTCGAACCTAGCTTTGGAAAATATATGAGATTTTCGTATACTCTTTATGTTTTTGGTTTATGATTTTAGGTTCTAAGCTTAGATTTAACCTGTTTAAGGCATTTACACTCTAAAATATGTCTAGAATCATGCCCCAGGGTTTAAACTATTTTTAGGGTTTTGGGATTTATATGACCTTCATAGTGTTCTCGAGAAAAAAGGTACATTTATCGAAATTAGTAAGAGTTTGCGAGCGAAAAGGTGTTTTTTGGCATGATGGGGCCGTGAAATGGGGAGTTCGCAAATCCTTGGTGAAAGGATTGTTTCACGAATCCAATAAGCCGCGAACCAAATGGATCTCTAAGTAATTCGCGAACTTAAATTGGTTCTTGGAGTAGATCAATTCGCTAATTGAGGGGGGGAGAGAGAGAGGATTCGCGAAAGTGTACCTAGGTCGTTCACGAACTAAGACTGGTACGCGAACTCAATGCATATCGCGAACTAAGTGTGGTTCACGAACTTCATGCAAATTCGCGTCCAAGTTGGCGAATCCATCAAGTTGGCGAATTGGGTATAGAATCGCGAAATGAAGACTCGCGAACCACAAGAGTCGCCAACCAAGATTCGCAAAACATGATGGTTCGCGAAGTAAGCGAGTTCGCGAACTCGGTGCTTGGCGAATCATGAGTGATGCATGACGTTTCGCAAACTAATTAGACGAGATGCATTCCGCGAAGTGAGAGTAGTTCGCAAACTAAGAGCCGAGGGAAAATGATTCGCGAATTGTAAGGGATTGAAGGTGGAATTCGCGAGGTGTATAATTTCTTGGGTATTTCACGAATTGAGAACATCATGAATCCAAGCTAAGTTCAAAATAAGTCGCGAAGCAGGATAGTTCGTGAAGTAGGAGGAGTTGAACTCGATGCAAGTCGCGAATTGAACCCCTTAGATAAAACACGTTTTGAGGAAAAATATTTTTACACCATTTAATAAGAAAAATATTCCGAGTCCAATGAGCATAATCTCTCACAATGCCCGATCATAATTTGCCTATCGGTATTTTCAGGGTCAATTTTCGGTGTAGGCAGACGTTGTTTTTGAGAGAATTTTGGATCGAAAATGTACGCATCGATTAATATAATTTGTAAACTAACTTTATACCCTTTTTATGTTTAAAGGACAAAATATTAGGAAACTCACCAGACCGGTTAGCGATTAATCTACGGATGCCAGGTAAGTGGAAATACAACTACAACACATAACATGTGCGTATGTGCCTAAATTATGTGATTACGTGATGAGGTGCTTACGTGCTTATGTGAATTTGTATGATATGATTTCATGATTTTGTGCACTATGGCATTAACGCATTATGCATATGCACGAAACACTTGGGGGTAATAAAATGATGAGCGTACATGATTATGTCGCAAATAGCGAAAAATATTGCCGAGGTGGGCAATCAAGTTATAAGTTAAGTAAGGGGCGTCTTCCGAGGCACCGAGACGGCGTTTATGCGCCGTCGACGACGTTCATGCGTCACCAGTTTACGAACAACGTTGATGCGTCAGGGGATTACCATTGGGTTGTGTCATGTATTGCCGTGGCTTCCTTGGTTAATATTGATAGCTTGTTGATGTATATAGCGTATGCGTTAATATTATACTATTTTTTTGTGTATTTTCATGATATATTAAGAGATTGGGGAGATAAGAGGATTTGAGGAGGAGATTAGATCGGAGAAGACATTGAAGAAGATATCGAAGAAGGCAGAGACGAAGAAGAGAACAAGAGATAGATTAGAGATTAGGTTAATTCTTTCCATAAACCCTACAGTAACTCTCGTACACTGTTTATATACCAAATAAGTAAGATGGGCTTTATATAACATATTGGCCCATTATCAAATTCATAGATTACTTTTGGCCCAAGGTAGTTTCAGCATCAGCCTATTCCTTTGCGGTCCAAATCAGCCCAGATGATCAATCCCCTATATCTTTCTTGCTTTGCCCTTTCAAGACCCCAATCGAACTCTTCGTTTCTATCACCTCTTATGCCTACAACTCCTTCACGAAACACAACCTCATCTTCAACGACACGTCGAGATTGGGTTAGGTACATGACAATACCCCCGGTGGAAGAAATCCTTGTCCCCAAGGATTTACCCTCGAGAATTTCACCTGTAGAGGCTTTTCATCGACCATGGTGGCGTTGTTCGTACCTCCATTCATCGACAGCTCCAAAATCTGAGGTATGGCTAGATATACACTAAATATAGTTCCCTTTCTTAAGATTTGCGATGGTTTAACCAAAGATTTCCTTTTTTCTTTTATCTTTGGTAAAGAGGGCGAATGATTAACCTTAGCTCTTAGCGAAATCTTGATGAGGAAGACGAGAAAGGTACGATACATTTGCACTTCAGCTGGAAGCTCCAACTCGTAAGACTCGACACAAATGTTCACCTAGATCTCAAAAGGGCCGAAGTGCTTTGCAGTGAGCTTCAAGTTTGGTTGTAGGGCCACTGAAATTTGGTATAGAGTTTGAAACTTGAGGTACGCTTCTTTGGCTCCCACGGAATTCCTATCATGTCCATGTTGATTCTGCCCATACTGACATTCATTCTTTCTTGGGTAAAAGATCTGTTTGCTCAGCCATTTTAACCTTCTCGGCTACCCAGAAACTTCAAATATTTCCCTTAGTAATTCCAAAGTTTGGGAGTGTCTTCCTTTTGTTGTCTTTTTGTGCTATTGGGTACTGATGCTTGTAAAAGCAGCTCGTGAATCTTTTCATGACTGCGCCACTGCTTCTTGAAAATGCAAGATCCACGGGAAAGGTTTTTACGAACTAGGATTTTCATAGAGGAGCAGAACTCTTCAGCTGTAGCATATTTCCCTCGATCGAACGGCCAATATCTTTGTCGTCGAATTGATATCAACATTGCCTGTGTTGTTGCTCTAACTTCACTAGTTGAGGCAGTGTTTACAATTTCAGGCTCGACATTAGAATCTTTTTTGCCATAGCTCTCTAAAATTCCCATGAGTTCACTATAGTTGTAAGGTCCAAAAATATTGCTTCCAACACATGTTTCTTCGACCCTCGTTGGTGTTGCCGCTCCAGTAAGATGGTGGTAGATTTGATTTCCAGCCTCATTTGGTGACAAACAAGAGTCAAACCTCTCCGTTATGGTTTCCTTTTCTTTAGCAATGACATCGAGAACTCCTACATTCGTTCGGCCAAGTTCCATAGCATCATATAAGCTCCTAGGTTGCGTCGTGGATAGGAGTCCTCGCATATCATCGTTAAGACCCTTAACAAATAGAGATATGAAATAGTCCTCGAAAAGGTCAGGTTCGTCGCCCATAGGTATGTTCCATATTATGTCCTCAAATTCGTTGACATAATCAGAATACGAGCTGGCATGCTTGAGACCTTCGAGGTCCTTGAATGCTTTAGCATCCCTAAGATCCTCAAACCTTGCCGAAACCAAACCAACAAACTGTTCCCAATTCATTGGCGTAAAAGATATGAGATTGAGTTAATCTATGAGACGCATTGGCATGGATTGCCTTTACGGGGGATTTTATCACGTGCATGTCATGCATGATTTCTACTTGCTATCGCTCATTCCTTACGCTATGTGTTGTAGGTACACGCGACCATGGTACGTGATCGCCTAGGTGGGAAGACAAATCTTTTGAAGCTTCCAGCAGCTTTTGGGGTGGAAGTGTGTGCATGGATGACGACATGTGAGGCCGGGCGCATAGGAATTCTTTTGCTGCACATGTAGACATGCTCGTGTAATTAAGTTTTGCATGTAATTAGGAATTGGAAGCATTCTTTTGACATGTAAGGAACGATGCTCCATTACATAAATGGAAAAAGAAAAATTTCATACGCATTTCTGCATGCCTTTCAAACAAATCATCGTTAGGCACAAAGGATAACAATAGAATAGCTAGCGAGGACATCGATCCTGACAGAGTGGTATCAGAGCTTCGGTCACAGGTTCTGTAGACTGTCCATGTACACACCCAAAAGCGCGGAAGTGGCCTTGCATGTAAGTGTTATAATTATGTGAACCTTCTGTGTTGCATAATTTATTGGCTATAGGGACTGTCAGGATAGAACATAATCATGGTAAGAACTAGAGGCGAAGGTACTGGGAGTGCTGACCAGAACCGAGAGAACTCAGCCCCTACTAGGCTTGTCAATGGGGCGGGGATTCCCCGTCCCCGCGGGGATCCGCCCCGAACGGGGCGGGGAATCCCCGAATTTCAATCCCCGCGGGACAGGGATGGGGAATTTTTTGTCCCCGTAGGCGGGGACGGGGCGGGGACGGGGATCATAGTCCCCGGCCCCTTCCCCGCCATTAATATTATTTAAATAAAATATTTTATATCTTAAATTAACAACTTAATATTTTTTAGACATGGTTTATATTATTATAGTTTAAAAAATATAGTTTTTACACATTTTTTAATATTATAATACAAATAGTATTTAATATATAATATATATAACGTATTCAATTTAATTTATAATGAAAATATAATTGGTTTTAAAAAATTCGTGGGGACGGGGAATCCCCGAGGGGGCGGGGACCCGGCGGGGATGGGGATGGGGACAATATTTTCCCCGTTTAGTTCGCGAGGACGGGGATGGGGATTCCCCGTCGACACGGGGAAGCGGATGGGGACCTAATCCCCGACCCCGCCCCGCCCCATTGACATCCCTAGCCCCTACAGACAATTGAGATGCGACGATCTTCCAACTTACGGAATTAGTTCGTTAGCAGTCCACTCAGATTCAACAATTGATACAGCAGAACAACTCGCATATGGGACCGACCCACGCTGAAAGGGCTGAGATAGTTGGAGAACGGTTCCAAAGACTGAACCCGCCAACTTTCGAGCGCCTCAGCCCCTCCATGCCGGAGTCATAGCCTCTCCGAGAGAGATCGCTGCCACAGCATTCCGGCTGACTGCCTGGATCCCGCCGTCGCGCGGGTCCCGATCCACTTCGTGGTTCTTCGTCTGTCCGTACCGCACGAGTTGGTGGCCGTGGTTTGGCAAGCGATGCATCGGGCAGGCCAACAATGATCGAACCGCGTCGGCGTTTCGATTGTCTCCCATGCGCCTCGTTTCAATTAAATCATGTTATGATTCTGATCACGAGCGCCCGCTCTATGCCACTGCTGGGTTACCCGGTGTATACCGGAGATGCAACGTCCCCGAATACAGTGCAGAACAAAAGTTTTCGAGGTTTGCCGATTGCCCTCGTTGATAGGATCAGAATAGTAGCACATTGACACGTAATAGGGCGGATCGAACCCGTAGAGATTTACTAGTTGAAGCGAGTGGCAGCTCCTCGTCCTTTTCTTCAAGACTACGCCGATGGTGGTGGATGGTACTAGATCGTCACGCCGACCTCGTAGTGTATCACATAATCAGTTCTCTAAAGATGGCCAGAGAGAACTGAGCCATCGCGGTGTGTGCTTTCGGTGTGTGTTCTGTGCACTAGAAAGTCTGTGCGTTCATGTGGAGCACGAAATTTCTCATCCAAAATATGAAATGGAGCTGCCCTATTATACTTAGCTAAAATCGAAAATCAAGAATATCTCAAAGATATGATTTTTGAATTTTACTCCTTAAGTGGAGAGATTCTTTTGCCATATTTTACTCTCTTTTTGAATTCCAAATCCAAACTTAAGGATTGCTAAAATAAGATAACTAACTTAAATACCAAGTCAAACTAAGTATCTTTAGATATGGTATTAAAATTCCAAATATATTGTTTCCATATTTATATTTAATTTTCGTAATTACTTCCCAAGGTATAATTCAAAAGTCAGCTTATGGTCAAATTCCAATTTTACCCTCAAGTATACGACGACGAATACATCTTAGAAGAGGAGTGGTTGATGAGAACAGAGACAGAAGAAGAGTCCCGCGCAAGGATTGAAAGCGTCTGAAGTTCTTGGGAGCGGCGGCGTCAGACTTTTGCTGAGCGAGGAGAAGAGGAGCAAGGAGAAACCCTGAAGCAGACTCCCAAAACTTTCGGATCTCCTTCAACATCAAGTGCCGAGAGACCGACGCTGGGTTACGAGTTTTTGGTGACTCCTTAGAGAAATAAGAAGATCAAGGCGCCTTTTCTTGAAGACTGTTATCCTAGGATCTGGCGGAAGGAGGAAGAAATATGGAACCAATGAGCTAAATCTTCGAGGTCTTGAGCATTTAAAAGGAAGGCCCAAGGGTCTTCGCCATCAGATCATGCTCTCGGAAGGATCAGATAGAGGTGGAATGATTACAGAGCAATACAAAAAACATCTTATAGCTCAAAAGGCCATCTGCGACATCCAAAACATAGTGTGCGGGATGGGAAGATATGTAGGCCCTGTTTATGTGCTCGAGAGGTACGACAGGTGTATCGATATATTTACAGGATCCGATCTTCCTTTCTTTCCATTGGGCGAACTGAACAAGCTTTACAACTTGTATCGTAACAAATTTATCCTCGACACTCGCAAAAAACAAGAAGGATACAGATCTATAAGAATGCATGCTGAGACAGATCAAGTTCTACGCTTCACATGACTTTCAAATGGCCTTGTAAAGTAATATGAGCAAAGTCAACTTGACACAGCCTGATAATAGGTACAAAGATCGTGATAAATAGGGCCGGGGTTACATGAACCACAACCTGTGGTCACTTACCTACAACGAACAAAATCAGATGCAGACATTCTTAATATCAGAAGCTGCCAAGTTCTCTGATGAAACTATGGAGATATTCTGAAAACAACTCAGGCTAAGACAAGAGACGATCCCTGACGACACAATGCTTGAAGGCACAGAACTCGCAGAACAATCTATTGTGGCTAAATTCATCAGAGCAATCCTAGATCGAATTGTTCTCAGAAACGACATCGACAGTTCAGGAACTGCTCTAGGTTTCAGGAAGTCGTACTTAGCTCACAGGGAACCTCCAACTCCTCCTCGCTCGAATAAGAAAAAGAAATGAAGACTTAGACGATAGGCTTTACTGTAATTTGGACACTTAGGGGGAGAATGTTAGGAATATTTTAGAAAAATATTTATTCTAAGTCCTTTATTTTTTATGTTGTATTTAATGTTTTATGTTGTATTTAGTGGGTTGATTGGTTGTAATGGGCTTGTTAGGGCCCAATGGGCTGAATACCTATTCAAGGTATTTAAGCCCTAAAGCCTAACCATTGTTAACTAAGTTTCCATTTTCTCAAACTTCATGTATTCAACACACTAAGCCTCTAAACACTATTCATAATATCAATCGAAGGTTTAGTCTGTTGAAGTGTTCTTGGATAATCTGGACTTACAAAGAAGGTATGCAAGCTTCAAAAATCCATTTACGGGGTTGAAGCAAGCATCACGAAGTTGGAACAAACGCTTCGATAAAGAGATCGAAATGTTTGATTTTATCAAGTGCGAAGAGGAACCTTGCGTACACAAGAGAACTAGTGGGAGTGAAATAGTTTTTCTAGTACTGTATGTAGATGACATACGTCTTACTGGAAATGCCATCACTAGAGTTTGTCAAATCCTCGTTAATGCAAATGTTCCTAATGAAAGATTTGGGTGATGTTGCTTATATTTTGGGCGTCAAGATCTATAGAGATAGATCTAAGAGACTCATAGGATTGAGTCAAAGTGCATATATTGAAAAGGTCTTGAAACGGTTTTCTATGCAAGATTGCAAGAAAGGTTTCGTACCTATGTCACATGGTATACGTTCAAGCAAGAATCAGTGTCCTAAAACACCCTATGAGCTGAATGATATGAGTAGGTTCCATGCTTCAGCAATTGGATTTACCATGTACGCCATGATATGCACTCACCATGACGTGTCATAAGCACTTAGTGTGACAAGTAGATACCAGGCAACTCCGAGCATAGCACACTGTCGTGCGCTAAAAATATCCTTAGTACTTGAAGAGGGCTAAGGATATGCTTCTTGTTTATGGTGGTGAACCCGAGCTCGTTCTAAAAGGTTACACTGATGCTAGCTTTCAAACCAACCATGATGATATGAGATCGCAATCAGGATATGTATTCTGCTCAATGGAGGAGCTGTTAGTTGGAAGAGTTCCAAACAGGAAACAACAGCAGTTCCACTACTGAGCCAGAATACATAGCTGCTTCTGAAGCAGCTAAAGAGGGGTGTTGGATAAGAAAGTTCGTAACATGACTTTTATGAGTGATAATGTCCAATGGGCCGCTTGATAAAAGTGATATCATAAAGCATGCAATGTGATTAAGAGCAATCATATTTACGATAAACTTTTGGAATCAAGAAATAAATAAGTTTGCAAGGATGACACGTTCCAACCTTGAACTTATTTAGGATATTATGCGACAAGGAATTGACACGGGCAATTACTGGTTTAGGATGATGATTCGTATTTGAGATACTTATTATCTATGACACTTGGGTAGTCTTAATCTATTTGCTAGGTACCACTTATGATATATAGAATTAGAATGGGTTCAAATTCTATTTCCAATGTGACATGGATCCAACTGGGTCACACCGAAAAGAAAAGATCGAAGAATTTATTTATATGTTACATGGAGAAGTAAATATAATGAGAAATTACTATGAGATAATTTACCTTCTCATTATACAATACAAAATAAATAAAATTTAAATAAGATATGTGATATGAAATGATAAGTATACATGGGATATATTTTATCATTTATTGAGGAAATTGGCTATGCTCTATTATTGTGGATTGTAAACCACAAAGATACGATCTTTTATGGTATTAAATAACTACTAGTCTTACGTAAATAATGGTGTAATTACGGGAATAAATCTTTTTAATAATTAAATGAGATATCAATTACTAAGATGGAGCATCCGTGATTCACATATATACACATCTTTATATCTATTAGAACATAGACATATTTCACGTGGGAATAAAAAGGGTTTTGGACTCCCTAAAGAAATTGTGAATCACACAGCATCGTTCGAGTGTTTCTAGCTAAAGAAAGGGCAATTCTTTGATTGAATTCTTGGTGGATATCGTTTGAGTACCATACTTTTGGTATTATCAAATATCGATCATCTCGAAGAAAGAACAGTTATATCTCTACAAACAAGTTAGGCTTTATTCGCATGGATCCTGCCGAAATCGGTTGATATGTTGATACACAAATTTTAATATCCGCTGTGTATAATACTTTGATTATGTGCGCTGATTCTTACAGGGCTACCAACGATAACACTAGAAAAAGAGCATCAATGTTCAGTGTGTCAACTTGGAAAAATGATGTGAGCCTCTCATCACATTAAGCCAGTTCCCTCTATTTCACGTCATTTGGAATTACTTCACATGGTGACCACTGTGGACCGATGCAAACATAGAGTACGAACGGATGCAAGTATGTGCTGGTAACTACACGTGGACGAAGTTCCTCCGAACAAAGGATGAGAAGGGACTTCAACGTAAATTTTGTGAACTCAACTCAAAACCTACTACAGCAGACTATCCAAGTCATTCGCGCTGACAATGGAACTGAGTTCAAGAATAAGTTTCTCAGTGATTTCTACCAGAAACTTGGGATTAGTCAACAATTCTCAGCCGCAAAGACGCCTTAACAGAATGGGGTTGTCGAGAGGAAGAACCGGACTCTAATGGAAGCCGCGGGTACGATGCTGACACACTCCAGCCTCCCACACTTTCTTTGGACTGAAGCAGTAAATACCGTCTGTTTCACTCAGAAAACGACGAATGTTCACAGGCGCTTTGATAAGACTCCGTACGAGATTATTAACAAGCGAGTACCCAACATTTCCTTCTTCAAGGTCTTTGGGTGCAAGTGCTTCGTGGCGAAAGATAGAGAGCAACGTGCCAAGTTCGACCCTAAAGCATTCGAAGCCACATTTGTCGGGTATTCTTCTACCTCTAAGGCGTACCGAGTACACATGAATTCCAACCACACAATCAAGGAAACCTACAATGTCACTTTCCAAGAAGTGACAGAGATGGCTCCTGCACACATCAGTTCAGGACCCATGCCTAACCAGATGGCTTCTGATACGATAGTTCAGAGCCTGTGCTTACTGGTGTGTTGGCACAAAACCAACAGACGACAGCAACACAGTCATCGTCAGACGAAGACGTGAGAATAGCTCTAGACGACTTGGACTCTCTCTTCGAGCATTTTTATTGGCCGAACAACCGAATTAACACAGCTTTAGTGGATCTCCCACTTGACGAAGCCGAACAACAAGTTCTTCAATTATGCCCACATCACCCGATTCAGAATCACCACAGAGTGCTGCGATTCTAAACCACCCAAGGAGCCACCTATGCTCAAGTGGCGGAACGCGCTATAACGGCGGAGCAAGCTGAGCTCCAATTATGCGAGCCCATGAAGCGAAAAGAAAGTTCGTTCAAGCACCGAAGTGGAGAGGTGGTAACCTGAAAAAGCTCTTTAACCCCAAGAATACCCGACCTAATTTTCAGAACCGACCTGGACCTCCACAGCAATTCAGTCCTAATCAGGGAGACCTCCAATGAGTATACCCCCATGTCCCCCGTGCACACATCGACATCTGGGAGTGTGCTATTCTCAGAATGTAGTCTGTTATAAGTGTGGCAAGACAGGCCATTTCTCCAGGGCATGCACGGAAGTGGCATCTGGAAGTCAAGCCCCTGCTCAAACTAGGCCACCTACATTACCTGCTAGAGTTTACACGTTGACTTCTGAGGAGGCGGAGAACAACCCGTCTGTGGTGGCAGGTACTCTCCTAATCCATTCAACCCCGACATGCATATTAGTTGATTCAGGAGCCATGCATTCATTTGCATCTACTAACTACGTGGCGAGACTCGGGGTTACACCTGACCTAGTTAGCTACGAATATCATGTTTCCATTCCCCATGGAACCTCTACGAGAACCAACCCAAACTTAAGAGATAGCCTAGTAATAGTGAACGATAGGGACTTACCCGTTGACCTGATAGTCATTCCAATGAACGATTATGAAGTAATCCTTGGAATGGACTGGCTATCAAAGTACGGAGCAGTTACTGACTGCAACCGTAAGCAAGTAACCTTTAATCTCGGAGACACTGAACCCCTCAGATTCACGGGAAGTAGCAAGCGTGGTAAGATTCCCAAGATTTCAGCAATGAAAGCACATCGTTTGATCAAGACAGGATGCGAAGCGTACCTAATATTCGCGATATCATCTGAAGAACGTACACCCCGAAGCTAGAAGAAGTCCCAGTAGTACAAGAATTTTCCGATGTATTTCCTGAAGACTTACCCGGACTTCCACCGGTCGGGAGATTCAATTTACAATTGATCTAGTGCCAGGAGCTGCACCCATCTCTAAGGCACCGTACCGACTCGCTCCAGCAGAGCTGAAGGAATTGAGGGAGCAACTGGATGAACTGTTGGAAAAGGGGTTCATTCAGCCGAGCTTCTCACCATGGGGAGCACCGGTTTTGTTCGTTAAGAAGAAAGATGGAACGATGTGGCTCTGCATCGATTATAGAGAGCTGAACAAGATTACGATAAAAAACAAATACCCATCCCTCGATTGACGACTTATTTGACCAATTACAAGGCGCAACTGTCTTTTCGAAGATAGACCTGAGGTCAGGATATCACCAATTGAAGATTTGAGAAGAGGATATCCCGAAGTCTGCCTCTAGTACCCACTATGGACACTACGAATTCTTAGACATGCCTTTCGGGCTGACTAAAGCGCCAGCAACATTCATGGACCTGATGAACCGGGTATTCAAACCATTCTTGGATAAGTGTGTCATCGTATTCATTGATGACATTCTCATCTATTCAAAAACCAGGGAGGAGCATGAACAACACTTAAGGATCGTACTAGGAATATTACGAGAAAAACAACTGTATGCAAAATTCAAGAAATGCGAGTTCTGGCTCAATCAAGTTGCATTTCTTGGACATGTTATCTCGGGAAATGGAAATTCTGTTGACCCCAGCAAGACCGAGGCTATTAGCAACTGGCCTCAACCGACGAATGTCACAAAATCCGAAGTTTTCTCGGACTAGCTGGGTATTATCGGAAGTCCATCAAAGATTTCTCCAAAATTGCATCAACCCTGACGAAGCAAACAAATAAGAATATTCAGTTTCAATGGGACGATGCTTGTGAGCAGAGCTTTCAAGAACTTAAGCGACGACTCACTACGGCCCAAGTGCTAACCACTCCCACAGGCACTAGAGGGTTTTCGGTTTATAGTGATGCATCTGAGAATGGCCTAGGATGTGTTCTAATGCAGAATGGAAATGTCGTAGCGTATGCCTCACGACAACTCAAAGATTATGAGAAGAACTACCCGACTCACGACCTAGAACTTGCCGCTGTAGTCTTCGCTCGCAAGATCTGGAGGCACTACTTATACGCGAGCGATGCGAAACTTTCACTGACTGTAAGAGTCTCAAATACTTCTTCACTTAGGAGTTAAATATGAGGCAAAGACGATGGCTCGAGTTAGTCAAGGACTATGACTGCGTGATTAGCTATCATCCGAAAAAGCAAATGTAGTCGCGGATGCATTGAGTCGGAAGACTGTGAACACGGAGTTACAAAAGCTCGAAGTAGAAGTCATACAAATGGGCGAAATCGAAGCGAGATTAACGGCACTAACACTTTGACCTATGTTGATGGAGCAGATTACGAAGGCCCAAGAGAATGATGAATTAATTTGAAAATCAAATAAGCACCAACAGAGCAAAGATCTTCAGACTTTACAATACATGACGACGGGAGCCTATACTACAGAAGACGTTTATATGTCCCTAAGGATGCCGAACTCCGAAAGACTGTCATGACAGAAGCCCATACCACTGTATATTCTATCCACCCAGGAGCAACGAAGATGTACAGAGATCAACGAACCAACTATTGGTGGCCAGGGATGAAAAGAGAAATTGCAACCTTCGTAAGCCAATGCCTGACATGTCAGCAATTAAAGCGGAACATCAGCGACCGGCAGAAACCTTGCAATCCCTGCCAGTACCCGAATGGAAGTGGGATCACATCACGATGGACTTCGTTGTTGGCTTACCTAAAACCGTGAAAGGCCACGGCGCTATATGGGTCATCGTTGATCGGTTGACCAAGTCCGCTAATTTTCTGCCTATCAGTTCAACATTCTCAGTGAAACGATACGCGGAACTATATATTCAAGAAGTAGTACGACTTCACGGAGTTCCAATCTCAATCATTTCCGATCGTGATTCAAGATTTCTTTCCAAATTCTGGATGAGTTTGCAGAAGGCCATGGGAACTAAGTTACCATTCAGTACTGACTACCATCCCCAAACAGACGGGCAGTTTCAACGAACAATCCAGACGTTGGAAGACATGCTAAGAGCCTGTGTGCTCGACTTTAAAGGGAATTGGAGTCGATACCTTCCTTTAATTGAGTTCTCATATAACAACAGCTTTCACGCAACCATTGGAATGGCTCCATATGAAGCTCTATACGGACGCAAATGCGGATCTCCAATCCATTGGGATGAAGTTGGAGAACGAGCGATACTAGGGCCCGATCTAGTGCAAGAAATGACAGAAGCCATTGCTCAAATACGAGAACGAATGAAAATGGCCCAGAGTAGACAGAAAAGCTACGCAGACCAAAAGCGTAGACCACTGGAGTTCCAAGCAGATGACTTCGTATTTTTAAAGGTGTACCAGATGAAAGGCGTGCAGCGGTTTGGGAAGAAAGGCAAGCTGAGCCCACGATATATAGGACCATTTCGAGTCCTCAAGAAAGTGGGAGAAGTAGCATATCGATTCGAACTACCCGCTTCATTAGCTCAAGTACATGATGTCTTTCACGTCTCGACACTGCGAAAATACGTCGCAGATCCAAGCCATGTAGTGAACGAACACTGAAAATTTTCATCAACACCTCAAGCCAGATTTAAGCTACGAGGAGAAGCCAGTAGAAATCCTTATGTACGACACGAAACGATTACGGAATAGAAATTCCACTAGTTAAGTTGTTATGGCAGAATCAGTCCACGAAAGAAGCTACGTGGGAACTGGAAGATGATATAAGAAGCCGCTACCCTGAGTTATTTCTCCCCACCTGATTTCGGGGGCGAAATCCCTTTTAAAGGGGGGGAGGATGTAACACCCGATTCCCGTAAGTAAGCCGGCCATATTATGTGACTTATGTGACTGCATATGAGTGTTTATGTGATTTCATATTACCTGTGAAATAGTAATATATATATATATATATATATATAAGGTATTAGGAATTAGGTTAGGAATTAGGTATAGTTGTTATAAGGTATATAAAGTTAGTAGAGGAAGATTATAATTAAACTTAAGTATAAGAAGTCTAAGTATTCGAATATTTTTAATACGGATAAAATAAATTAGAACTACAATTTAACTAAGCTATATTAGACTTGAACTTTGGCCCAAAATATAACTAGGAAGAATGGGATAACAAATAATAGAATTAGAATGGTTAGACTTGGGCCAACAATTAGTGGTTAAAATAGGCCCAACCATTTAACAGTGAAGATAATCATTAACATTCCTTAATCATAAGAAAAAAATGACGTGGTCCACCTTGTCCCATCAACCCAACTCTTGGCAATAAAGCTTATCTAAGGACTAAACTTCTCGATGGTATAAGCTTATCAAAGTAAAACCTAAAGGAAAAGAGGAAATTAGTTCGGTCAGTAATCGAAGGAAAGAAGATAGGCCAGAAAATGAATTCCAACTTAAGAAGGTATAGTTTTCTTTTTATAGTTGGTAAAATTAATTCTAAGTTTTTATTTCTAACACTTTACGTTACTTGAGAATTAGGAAGAATATAAGGTATTCTTTTCCTAGATTAGGGTAGTTTCTAAGGAAGATTTCGATCTTAAGTAAGTTAGTGATTCTAGGGTTTCTATTTTAAGTCATGCTAACATAGGAGAATAGAATTACCTGTTAATTGTTACGTTCAAAAAGAGTAACTAAGTAACGAGTACACTGTGAAGAATGAGGTAGCTTGAAGAAATCTCTGAGTGAGATGATGAATGTCGAAATCTTGTTAGAATAATAAGAATGATGTCGAGATCTATTTTTATGTTGATATCGAGATTTATTGTAGGGATTAGCTCGAGATACATTTTGTAATTCATGTCGGAATTTCATGACTAAACTCGAGATTCTAAGATCCATATCGAGATTTATTTTCAACATTAATATCAAAACCCTTATATGTATGTCTAGATCTTTATATCGAAATTGTATACATTGCTTAGTTCAAAGCTCGAGATCTATCTTGGTGTAGACATCGAGATCCTTATATGTTATCCCTAGAACACATATCGAGATCTATAACTAGCCTTAATGTCAAAATTTTATGTGAGATCTCGAGATTTATCTTGAAGGTTGATATCGACATTTCATTATAATTTCGACATTTCAATCTCGACATTTTGTTATAACTTCGATTTGTAACCTCGACATCTTATTTATAATCCCAACCTACATCTCGAAATTTTTGAAAGCTTTGTATGTTATTAAATCTCGAAATCATTGCATACCTTATGTCGAGATTCATTTTTAAGTCATGTCGAGATTTATGCCAAAACTTATGTCGAGATCCATTTAACCCATCTAGAGATCTATTTTAGAAACCCATAAAAGTAGAAACTAGGGTTTTCTAAATTAATCCATTTTATAAAACTGTAATTAGACTAACAAACCCTAATTTTATATGTTTCTATACTTAGGTTCGAAGGTTAGCAATTTAACCGTACCATAAGCTAAGGATACCCGGTAAGTGGAAGTTCCAACTACAACACGTAACTATATGTGCATGAAATTACGTGCTATGTGTTTATGTGGATTTATGTGACTTCCTTTGTGAATTAATTGCACTACATGACATGCATGATTTAATTACATGATACGATGGCATGACATGCATATTCATGACATGATCATATGCGTGCACGTTTAGTACAGAAGGCATGATATGAGAGCGTGCATAATATACGATCGCCTGAGAGCGATAAAGATTCGCCGATATGGGCGTCTGATGTCGACTCACAGTTGAGTCACGACTCTTCTATGCTACCATGGTGACGTCGTATGGCGCTACCGTAAAGACATGACATGTACAAGGCAAGACATGATTTTAGGGCTAATGCCCTCATGGCAGATCGTGAAACCTGGAGGCTGCAAGCTGAGGGAGTAAGCGACACCGAGGTTATCTCTGGTGGTGACTACCTCGGATTAGGCTACCAGTGTGAAGCGTCCGCGTGGCGTATGAAACCACCTTGGGACAGAAAAGGCGCCCTAGGGTTAGCCTCCCTTGAGTGGGTATTGCCACTTATATTTATTTATCCATTGTGGATTCGAGCTCCATGATGGTGCATAGCAAGATAGCCGAGGGCCCTACATGACAAGACAAGGCAAGGAAAAATATGAGGTCTAGGGAGCATTGGCGTGGATGCCTTTGCGAATTTAGGACACGTGCATGGCATGCATGACTTACGCTTACTGAGCTTTATAAGCTCATTCCACGAATTTACGTATTGTAGGTTCACGGGATCACGGTACGTGATCTTTACGTAGGCGAGGCCAATTTTTTAAGCTTTCGGAGGACTTTTGAGGTGGCATGTGTACATGGATGCGACCTGAGTGGCGGGCCAATAGATTGTTTTGAACACGCATGCGCACTCACCTTGTATTTATGTCCTAAGAATATTTTGTATTGTACAGATGAGTTTCCTTTATATAAAAGGAAAAATTTTGTACGTATTTTCGTACATAGATTTCATTTACATCACATGCAGTTACACAAACTAGTAATAAGAATGGGTGGTAGAAGTCAGGGGCGCCGCACTCGTCGCAGGATACAATCAACAGGAATGAATAGACTACGACGAGACGTATGCACCTGCTGCTCGAATCGAAGCCATTAGACTATTCTTGGCGTACATGGCTCATAAGGACTTCAAAGACTACCAAATAGACGATAAACAGTCTTTCTCAACGGCGTGTTAAAAGAAGAAGTGATGTGAACGAGTCCAAACAAAACCAAGCTAAGTTGAAGATTCAATTACGGATCGGGCCCGTAACACGATTTCGAGTAAAGAAGTTCAAGGAGAAACTTAACACGCTCATATTGAAGGTTCTTGAAGAAGAGGATATCATGTTCATAGCAACTCAGAATAAAGAGGGTCAGAGTATCATTTTCAAGAACTTGATCGGGGCAGAAATGTCAATTTTAGAAAGTTTAGGGACTAGAGTGCAATTGCCAGAGAATTGAAGGACCAAAATGCAATTTTCGTCCTTGGAGCAGATGTGAACGAGATTTGCAAGGTTTTTATTCAAATTAATTAGATATTTACTTAGTAAAGATTCTCCTATATTTTCGCTTAATTATCTACTACTTTGTTATTTTATTTCTATAATTAGTCATAGCCTACTAGTATATATATGTCTTGTTTCTCATTAGAGAGAAGCAACTTTGATATATATAATTCCGAGTTTCTTTATTGAATCTCTTCGAGTCTTTGTTAGTCTTTCTTTCTACGTTCGAACATCGTCTATCTCTTGCAAAAGCAGTGCATTGTGAGAGTAGATCTGAGACTTATCGTACGGCTTTACACATCTGTTCGTGGCCTCTTTCAATCCATCAAGTGTTCTCTACGTGGCGATCGACGCCGTGCGACTAGGATTCGAGGTCTCAGGTGAAATAGATTGGTGTTCCTTATCAAGTGGTATCAGAGCTAATCCACGTTTGGTTCGTTATCTAAGTTCGTTCGAAGAAATCAAGAAGGCGCAACATCAACCTTTTGTGTAACAAAATTAGAGATTTCTATGTTTTTCATATTTTATTTTCCTTCTCGTTCTTAAAATAAATCTGTGGATAAAAAAAATCTGCAAAAAAAAGAAGAAAAGAAATATATATCGCAGCGAAAAAAACGAGTAAATTGCAGCCAAACAAAAAAAATTTGCGGAGATATATATATATATATATATATATAATATATATATATGTCTTTATTCTTATTTGGATTTCTTAGGGGCTACAACGCATCTTAAAAGTCGTTCGACTACCAAGGTCTATTTTTCTTCAACGTGTTGCCAAGCGCGAGTAGACGAATTCGATCAAGAAGACAAGAAGAGATTCTAGGGTCTACCGAGTGAGCATATTGGTCGAGTAAAAGAGAGAGAGAGGGAGAGAGAGAGAGACAAAAAAAGAGCAAAAAAAAAAAGAAAGAAAAAAAGAACAAGAAAAAGAAAAAAAAGACAAAAAAAAGAAAAAAAGAGGAAAAAATTAGACACTATGTCAGACGATTCCGAATCCGACAATAAGGACATTGGCAATCCAAGTATCGATTATTCCTGGAACCAATAACCACCCAGATGCAGCGAATGATGCAACAACAACTCGAGGCAATAAACGAACGGATAGATCAAGTCATGGTAGCTGCACAACATAATCGTTATGGATCTCGTCGAGCACACGACAACAAGAGGAAACCCACCTATTCTCTAAAGATGAATTTGACGAAAAAGATGGACGACAAAGGAGGCAGCCCGAGCGTGATGGTGATGACAGTGGAGGCATGATAAACGCACATTAGTACGTGAGTTATAGCGATGATTTAGGACATAATAGAGTGTTCTTCATTGATTTATGCAATTATCCGCTCTATTTACACCTATTTACACTAAAGGACCTTAGGACGGCTACCAAGCGAAAAGGAGCAAAAAGGAGCGAAAACGAGGTAAAACGAACAAGTTATGAAGCCAAGTCAAAGAGGTTGTCACAGCCGTGACACCTCGTGCACTAGGCCGAGTGCGATAGCTAAACTAGAGAGTGTCACGGTCGTGAAGCCCACTTGAAAAGTAACAACGGATTAGAAAATTCATATCTCTCAATCTAGACCTCGGATAGAGAATCCCTTCGGTCAAAGTCAATATTGGCGAGTATGATTTCTGTTGATAAAATTTCATATCCCTTTGGTCAGAATCAAGATTGGTGAGTCTTCTCTATATGGTTAAAATTTCAGGTCAATCGGGTATTGTTTACCCCTCCAACTGAGAGAAATATGAAACTGTCGCAAAGCTATCGAAAGAGTCATGACTGTGAATGTGCTGTCCTAGGTAGTGGTGCGCGGTAGTGAGCTCATTTTGTGCCCCGACTGTGTCACGGCCGTGAAAGCCCATGTCCCAGGCGGTGAAGGTGTCGAATTTCACTATAAAAACCCAATTTCAATTCAAAAAGAGGGGAACTCATTTCAGAACCCAACCCTAATATATCAGAGACGAAAGATAGCCGTCAAGAACAGAGAAACAGCCCCAGAAGCGCAAGAGACGGATTAACAACGCTGTCACGCCGAACTGAACAAGGAAAGTGAATCATCCCCGGAGACAATCCCAGATCAATCAGAAGGGAAGATTATGAGTTCTCTGTCCTTGTTCTCTATTTCTTTCGTTGCTTTTCCGTTGATTATGAGTAGCTAAATTCCCTCTGTGTTTGGGAGTAGATGAACGCTAGGTTGATTCGTGCTTAAGACATATATTTATCGTGACTCGTGTATCCTGACTATTTATCTATCTATGAAAGTGTTTCTTTGCTTTAATATGTCTATATGTTAAAGTGAATATGTGGAAAATCGTTTAGGGCGACAGCTAAACAACGATTAGGCCGTTCGTAGATGATAGGACTTGAGCATAGGGCGACAGCAAATACTCAATCCTCGCCGTTAGTAATTGTCAAATCTCAGATCCCCACGAGCGTCTAAGGCGATGGCAAATTTGTAAGTGGGTAGGAAATTACTGCGATCTAGCCAAGAATCACGAAGGAGCACATTATTCATATCTGAAAACACTCTTATCAGTTTTAGTCGTGTTCTCTTACTCTCTCATTGCTTTAGGATTGGTTTGTTAGGTTAGTAGCAGTATAAACAATTTGCGCACTTTATTTAGTCTAGATATCGAGTCGAAAGGTTATCAATAGTAATCAAGTTTATTCCTCGTGTTCGATACTCGTTTACTCACCTTACTACACTAAACGATAGGTCCACTGCCTATCGGACGTCGGTGATAGTAACTACGTATTCGTTTTATTTATCATTTGTCGCACTTGCACTTTACATTAGTACACCGCGTTTCGATCAAGGCATAAAATAGAAGATCCCAACGTTCCAGGTCAATAGTGATCCAGAAGCGTATTTCGGATAGGAGACCAAGACCCAATTCATCTTCAACTACAACAACTATACGGAGCGCAGAAAGGTAACCTTAGTCGCGGCTGAATTTACTGACTATCCTGTTGTTTGGTGGGACCAATTATCGACGACAAGGAGGCGAGCTGGTGAGCGTGTGGTCGAGACATGGGAGGAAATGAAAGCTATAATGCGTAAAAGGTATGTGCCGCCTCACAACTATCGAGAGTTATACCAGAAACTCCAAAGGTCACGACAGCGTAGCCGCACAGTCGAAGAATACTACCCTGATATATAGATGCCATGTTGCCAACATTGTTGAGGATCGTGAGTCAACACTGCCCGATTTATCTTGGGACTGAATTCAAATATTGCAGATTTAGTTGAGCTCTAACACTATGTGGAACTAGAAAAGCTGATAAGCTTAGGCGTAAAAATAGAGAGGCAGCTCAGGGGGCAACTCAAGGAATTCACAACTTTCTGAACAGCCCACGTGGAAGAGGAGCAATGATGCGGGAGAGTAGAATCAATTCAGACCACGTGGAGACACGTCCAAGCCAAGTGGTTCGACGAGCGCAACGACGCCAATTGTAATTGCAAGCACCCCGAAGAAGTATGACGCTCCACGACAATAAACCGTGGCATCAAGTGGTGTCAGGGCCTTGGGCAAATCGCAAGCCAGTGTCCGAACAAAAGAACTATGACGATGCTTTCCTCAGGGGAGGTAGTGACCGATGATGAAAAAGACGTCGAATTTGAAGAAACAGAGGCGATTTCGGAGAAGAAGTTGAAATACCCAATGAACTTGTGTTGGTATCTCGTCGTGCCTTGAACGCGCGAGTAGTTCAAGATGACCAGGAGCAGTGTGAGAACATCTTCCACACACGATGCTACGTTGGAGATAAGGTATGTAGTGTGATAATTGATAAAGGAAGTTGCACGAAAGCAGCTAGTGCGACGTTGGTGAACAGATTGGCGCTTCCAACGACGAAACACCCACATCCATATCGACTCAATGGTTTAACGACGGCGGGGATGTGCGAGTCTACAAGTAGGTTCGTATTTCATTCAGCATTGGCAACTACGAGGATTCAGTGGTTTGTGATGCTGTTCCAATGGACCTGGATATATTCTATTGGAACGACTGTGGCAGTTCGTTCGGAGGGTAACACACGACGGTCACGCAAACAAGTACACCCTACCGGCACAACAACCGCACCTACACTCTCAGACCTCTTACAACAAGCCAAGTATATGAAGATCAAATTAAATTGCAAAAAGAAAAAGAGAGAGTTGAGCAATTAAAGCGAAAAAAGGAAACGAGAGATGTTCAGAGATCAAATGAGGTAAAATCAGAGCGTGAAAATAACGAGGGAAATGTCGAGGGAAGAAAAAAAATAAGTTTAAGGACAAGCGTCTGGGGAGGATGAGCCGTGAGGAAAGCTTATTATTCTTCACAGCCTATGATTTTACTCGTCCATAAAGAGGCTGTAATCAGTCAGGCAAGGGTCTACCCTTGACCGTTGATTCTTTATTGCAGGAATTCAAGGATGTGCTCGTTCAAGACAGGCCAATTGGATTACCCCCTATTAGGGAAATAGAGCATCAGATTGACTTTGTGCCTGGAGTAGCACTACCAAATGGTCCAGCATACTAAACCAACCCCGAGGAGACAAAGGAGTTGCAGAGACAAATTTCATAATTAATGTCAAAGGGGTACATTGGAGAAAGCATGAGTCCATGCACTGTGCCGGTCCTCCTCGTGCCAAAGAAAGCAACTCGCTAAGGATGTGCGTCGATTTTCTCGAGCTGTCAACAACATTCGGGTTAAGTATCGCTTTCACATTCCTGGATTAGATGATATGCTCGATGAGTTACATGGTGCATATGTATTTCAAAAATAGATCTTAAGAGTGGGTATCAACAAATTCGCATGAAACAGGGAGACGAGTGGAAGACGACATTCAAAACGAAACTAGATGAATGGCTAGTCATGCCTTTTGGGTTATCAAATGCACCTAGTACGTTTATACGCTTAATGAATCATGTTTTACGTTCATACATAGGCAAATTTGTGGTAGTCTACTTTGACGATATTCTTATTTATAGTAAGACTTCAGATGACCATATAATGCATTTGCGTGAAGTGTTATCGTACTACGAAAAGAATCCCTTTATGCTAATATTGATAAGTGCATATTTTGCACTGATCATGTTGTTTTCTTGGGTTTCGTTGTGAGTTCAACAGGAGTACAGCTTGATGATGAAAAGGTAAAAGCTATACAACAGTGGCCAACCCCAATAAATGTTGCACAAGTTCGAAGCTTTCACGGGTTGGCGAGTTTTTACCGTCGCTTTGTAAAAGACTTCAGTACTATTGATGCCCCTTTAACAGAGGTAATCAAGAAGAATCTGGCATTCATATGGGAATCGGCACAGGAGGAGGCATTTGAAACACTGAAGCAGAAATTATCCAACCCTCCTTGCCTAGTATTACCAAATTTTTGATAGGCCATTTGAAGTGGATTGTGATGCATCGGGGGTAGGCATCGGGACTGTTCTTATGCAGGATCGACGCCCGATTGCATACTTCAATGAGAAGTTAGGGAGCGGGGCACTTAATTACCCCACATACGACAAAAGAATTGTATGCTTTAGTTCGAGCTCTGGAAACGTGGCAACACTACCTCCTACCGAATGAGTTTGTGGTTCACACTGATCACGAATCGCTTAAGCACTTGAAGGGCCAACATAAACTTAATAAAAGGCATGCGCGCTGGATGGAATTTCTTAAGCCTTTTCCATATGTCCTCAAGTATAAATAAGGTAAAGAGAATGTGGTGGCCGATGCCCTTTCTCGCAGGTATATGTTACTTTCCACATTAGACGCCAAATTACTTGGTTTTGAGTACATCAAGGGTTTATATGATAAAGACCATGATTTTAGTGAATTATTTTTCTAAGTGTGCGCAAGGAGAATGTGGTGATTACTTTAAGCACAATGACTATTTATTTCGACTTAATAACTTGTGTCTACCTAATTGTTCAATTCGAGAGTTAATCATTAGGGAATCCCGTGCGCGAGGTTTAATGGGTCATTTGGGATTGTGAAGACTTTAGAAATTGTCCAAGAACATTTCTACTGGCCTCGTATGAAGGGTGTCATCGAGCGAATATGTAGTAATTGTACCACATGTCGCCAGGCAAAATCATAAGCTCAACAAATATACACCTTTACCTATAGATATTGCTATGGACTTTGTGCTAGGTTTGGCGAGGACAAGAAAAGGATGAGACACCATCTTTGTCGTGGTCGACAGGTTTTCAAAGACGGCACACTTTATCCTTGCATTAAAACGGACAACGCTTCTCATATTGCTGATTTATTCTTTCAAGAAATTGTTCGCCTACATGGAGTACCTCGCACCATCATTTCGGACAGAGACGTGAAGTTCCTAAGCTACTTTTGGAAGACATTATGGGATAAACTCGGTACTAAGCTCTTATTTTCGACTACTTGTCACCCCCAAACTGATGGGCAAACCATGGTAGTAAATTGAACATTATCTACTTTACTACGAGTAATTATTCAGAATAAAATTAAGTCTTGGGAAGATTGTTTGCAACATGTTGAGTTTGCTACAATCGTTCTATTCATTTTTCAACTAAGTTTTCGCCTTTTGAAATTGTTTATGGATTTAATCCACTCACTCCTTTTGATTTATCACCTATACCTATGACTGAGCGAGTTAATTTAGATGGGGTGCACAAGGCTGAGATGGTCAAGCAACTACACGAGACTGCAGGACTCAACATTGAACGACGAGCAGAGCAGTACACACGCCAAGCTAATAAAGGGCGCAAAGAGGTCATATTCGAACCAGGCAATGGGGTTTGGTTACACCTTTGAAAAGAGCAGATTATGGAGAAAAGAAAGTCAAAAGCTACTACCCCGAGGCGATGGACCCTTTCAAGTGTCTAAAGGATCAATAACAATGCCTATAAAATTGATCTCCCATGTGAGTATAATGTTAGTACCACTTTCAATGTCTCTGATTTATCTCCTTTCGATTTCAGTGATGATTTGAGGACTCCTTTTCAAGACGAGGGGGATGATGTGAGTGAGTCCAATCAAAACCAAGCTAAATTGAAGATTCAAATATCGATCAGCGGGCCCCTAACAAGATTTCGGGCAAAGAAGTTCAAAGAGAAACTTAACACGCTTATATTGGAGGTTCTTGAAGAAGAGGAGATCATGTTCATAACAACTCAGAATAAAGAGGGTCAGAATATAATTTCAAGAACTTGATCGGGGCAGAAATGACAATTCTGGAAAGTTTAGGTACTAAACTGCAATTGCCAGAGAGTTGAAGGACCAAAATGAAATTTTCGTCCTTGGACCAGATCAGAACGAGATTTGCAAGATTTTTATTCAAACTAATTAGATATTTACTTAGTAAAGATTCTCCTAAATTTTCGCTTAGTTATCTATTTCTATAATTAGCCATAGCCTACTAGTAGAAATAGGTCTTGTTTCTCATTGGAGAGGACCAACTTTGATATATATAATTTCGAGTTTCTTTATTGAATCTCTTCGAGTCTTTGTTGCTCTTTCATTGGACATTCGAACATCGTCTATCTCTTGCAAAAGCATTGCGTTGTAAGAATAGATCCGAGACTTATTGTACGGATTTACACATCCGTTCGTGGCGTCTTTCAATTCAAGTGTTCTCTACGCGAAGATCGATATTGTGCGACTTTAGGATTCAGGGTCTCGGGTGTAATAGATCGGTTTTCCTTATCAAGAAGTCTACGTCGCTCGGCCAGAAGGATTCGTCGACCAAGAACATCCTAATTATGTCTATCGAGTAGACAAAGCTCTCTACCGACTGAACAAGCCCCACGTGCTTGGTATGACGTCCTGAGTGAACTCGTGAAGTCCGGATTTATCCGAGGAACCACCGATACGACTCTCTTCATAAGATGGCAAGACATGGATCTGAGGGTCATTCAAGTCTACGTCGACGACATCATCTTTGGATCCACAAATCATCGATTGTGCCAAAAGTTCGGAGATCTGATGAAGACCAAGTTCGAAATGAGCCATATAAGCGAGATGCAATTCTTTTGGAACTTCAAGTCAGAGTGCTCGAAGATGGAATTTTTGTAAGTCAGACAAAGTACATCAAAGATATTCTACAGAAATTTCGTCAAGATCAGAGCAATCCTCTCAGCACTCTCATGGCAACGAGATGTAAGTTGGATGCTTATCCTTCTGGAATAGAAGTCAACATCACACTTTATCGAAGTATCATCGGATCATTACTCTATCTCCAATGCTCGGCGTCAAGCGTATCCTGCGCTACCTTAAGGGCACTTCTACCTTAAGACTGTGCTATCCTAGAGGTAGGAATTTCAAACTTATAAGGCTACACTGATGCTGATTATGCAGGTCGCCGAATGGACAGAAAAAGCACGTCAGGTGGCGCTCAATTTTTAGGCAAAAGGCTGTTTGGTAAGCAGAATTGCGTCTCACCATCGATGGCTGAGGCAGAATACGTCGCGGCCGTTAGCTGTTGCTCGCAAATGCTATGGATACGAACTCAGCTTTGCGATTATGGGTACAATTTATAATATACCCATATATAGTGATAGTCAAAGAGCAATCGCCATAACGTGCAAGCTTGTTCACCACCACGCACGAAACACATAGATATAAGATATCGCTTTGTCAAAGATCACGTAGAAAAAAGCACCATAGATATGTATTTTGTGAATACGGAGTATCAACTGGCCGACATTTTCACCAAGACATTGGATGAAAAACGATGACAATTCCTTGTTAGTAAATTAGGCATGTTGAATCTCTCGTGATTTGTGTTTAACTTGTAGCTTCCCGTTCCACACCGGGTGCCACTGTAGCATCGGTCCCTACAGGACTTGTGGGGTTGGGCCCACAAATCTATGACAGATAATCTGGCCTCACTGTACCACCATTTAACCTTTCAGCGTGCTCCGTCCACTCGCTCATACGCACCCTGAGCAACTTCCCAAGGGGTCACCCATTCCTAGGTTGCCCCAAGTCAAGCACGCTTAACTTCGGAGTTTTTATAGATGGACTCCTGTAAAGGTTGGCCGTCGACATTGGTGATATGAGTAGTACTATCAGTTCTTCGATACGATTCTTAGCCTGACACGCCCATACATTGCCAGTATTAGGATCCACTCTCATTGGGGCATCGGATCGGTTCGTTCAGGTACCCCTTCGCCTAGAAGCCTTCCATGAGCCGCTCCTTGTCCGTGCACCTCTCTAGTACCGGCGATCACTCCCCGCCCTTTTGGCCCCGGGTGTCACATGCCCACCAGCTTTCGCCTGGTTCGTCCCCGAACCAGCACTGTACTGCGAGTGGTTGTGTCTGATACCACCTATAACATCTCGTCCCATACCGGGTGTCACTGTAGCATCGGTCCCTAGGTAACTTGCGTGGTTGGGCCCACGAAACTCTGGCTGGTAGTCTGGCTCCACTGTACCACCATTTAACCTTTCTGCATGCTTCGTGAACTCGCTCACACGCACCCTGAGAAACTTCCCAGGGGGTCACCCATCCCTAGATTGCCCCAAGTCAAACACGCTTAACCTCGGAGTTTCTATAGATGGACTCCCGAAAAAGTAGGTCGACAATGGTGATATTTTATTACTATCAATTCTTTTATACGATTCTTAGCCTGACACGCCCATACGTTGCCAGTCTCATGATCCCCTCTCATTCGGGTGTCGGATAGGTTCGTTCGTGTACCCCTTTGCCTAGAAGTCTGCCAGGAGCCACTCCTTGTCCGTGCACCTCTCTGGCACCGGCGATCACTCTCCGTCCTCATCGTCCCCGGGCGTCACATTGCTTGATCTTTTGTGCTCTCACATACTTTATTATGTGTGTTTTCTGAACATAATTGCAATATTTTGCGCAAAAATTAAATATAATAAATAATAAAATAGAAACTTAAAAATCCTATACATATACCTGTACTATTAGGGGAATGATGATATCCTTAGGATGCTTCGATCTGATCACAATACTTTTCCCTGACACGTGACTGATTAATTGCTTAATATTGTCGGTGTAGTCGCATTCTTATGTCTAAAGATCATTAGTTTGCTCCACTAGACACAAAGCCACTTTATATAAGTGAGGACTTGGGCCTATTATTATTTTTTAAAATGATTTATCCTTGAGCGAGTCACGCAACAATTGTCTGTGTTAACCAGCCTCATACTCGCCTTGTGTTAGATAGTTAGGCAAGTGATTCGGGCCCTTAGGAAATTCCTCGCTCGGGTAAATAAATTAAAATTTTCAATCTCTAACATAGCCTTTAGTCATCCATTTTGAACCTTCTCCTAATTGCTCTTTTTCATTTGAAACCCGTTCCAGCCTTCAACCACTTTCAAAATCTTCTGAGGGATATTCAAACGAGAAACAGAGGGGGAGGAAAAGACAAAGATGAACAAAGTAAGTACACAAAAGAAGGTGGAAAACGCACACGAAATGCTCAACGCACAAAACGCAGTCCAAAAGAACATGCCCTCGCAATTATCGAGATCTTTCAGGCATTATAAGAAGAGGGGCATGGATCTTCCTGTGAACTTCTCCTTCGATAATCTCGTATGCTTGTCAGAACGACTGAAAAGAGGGGCACCACGAAGTGAACTTCTCCAACGATAATCCGGTCTTATATCGGAAAACGAGAAGAGGAGCACGGCCTTGGGTACGAATTCCATAACTGTGAACTTTTGCAAATTGATAATCTCTGAAACCTCTCTAGGAATTAAGAGAAGAGGAGCATGGTATCGGCCTGAGAACTAGCAAGAAGAACTTATCCTTAGATAATCTCTCAATCATGTAGAGAAGCGGAGCTCCAGCTTGAGAAAGTGTAGAAAAATATAAAAAAAAGGGATGAAAAAGAAAAAAAACAGAAAAAGAAAAGAAAAATGCCGTTGGAGAAGAAAGACTAAGAAAAGGAAGATGAAGACTATATAAGCTCACATTTCCCAAATCTTTCATTCCCTTCTAAGTCAGAGCCAAATTAAAATTATTCTAAGTCCCTATTACCAAAACGATGGTCTTTCGGTTAGGCGAAATGATTAAAAGCGCCTCGATCCCAGGTAAATTGACATAATATTGATTGTGGTGACTTGAGTGATATAAATATACAATCTCAAGTTAAAAAGAATTGAGTGCTAGAGCGAACCTGGTGAGAGTTGTCAAATTGGACCATTCTATGCACTTAGGATTTTAGTTTGACGACATGACTTGAACGCATATGATCTTTCGATGTGTGTTGTGAATTTCATACGTGATAATATTAGTACATACATATATATACATATATTATCAGAAAAAATAATTAGAGTAAATATAAAATTAGAGTAATAGGATTCTTTTTCATATTTTAGTTAATATGATTTCGCACATTGTGACATGCAATTTTATTTTGCACATGCATTGACATGTAGAAATGCGACATTTTTGTTTCTCATAAATTCGCACATTCTGAATGCATGTTTAGCGGAACCGGTACTGAATAGATTAAATGCGAATGTTTTTTTGTGTGCTCATACCCTCCAGCAATATTTTGGATACAGTTTAGGAGACCATGTATCTAGGTTAAATTGATTAATTGTGTGTTCTATGATCATTACTTGAATTGATTGTATATGTTTGCATGTTAAATCAATTTAGACGCATTATTGGGGGGGGGGGGGGGGGCACTTATACGTATCATGCTATGAGCTCCAAACTATTTTGATGTTTTTTTTTTCTAAGTGTTCAAAAAAAATTTTCTCGAAGCACATCCAATAAGGAGAACGTTACGATTCTTGCAGCAGAAAACCTTTATCTCACGCAAAACCCTCAGTCGCAAAAGTAAAAGTGTCGATTGAGCTTTCTCTCGTGAAAAACTCAGACAGAAAGACGTATTAAAAAATTTACTCCAAATCTTTAGTCTTACACAGACTTTCTTATTTCAAAGGTAGAATCGGCATCCGTTAGGTATGCTTCTGATTGATTTTAGTTTCTGTCTACATTCTGTTGTTTTTCGCATAACTATGTGTTAGATTTCTCGTCTGAGTTCAAAACTTGAAAACCGTATGCAACGTTTCTGCGATTTAGGCCTTACTCCATGTTTATTTGGCTTAAATACATGTGATTTCTGTGCGTTTTCATAGTTTTGAACTTCAACATAGCGATATCTTTCGGTTAATCAGTGACTTTTGAGTTTTGGGTTCGACTTTTTAATGAATGAGTTTGTGGGTTTCAATGAATGAGTTTCTGTTTGTATCGAAAAAGTTTTTCGGTCAACAATTTGCATCCTTTCTTAAATCGATGACGTTGATCAAAAAGCTTATCACCGAGAATCTATTACGAGCGGAAAACATACACGCGAAAACTCTAAAATTGATGCAGCAATTATCGAGCCAAAAAACACATCGAGAAACTCGATTTTAGCAGTCATTCTTATCGATCGCAAAATATGGTGGTGGCGAAATAATTTGTCAACGCTGCCTTTCTCGATCGTATAAATATTCGCAGCAAAAACTTTCAAAAGATAAAATCATTTTGTTCAATTGAAAGTTTTCTAACGTTTGACTTAGTTTCTCGTTGACTACTTTTCAATCGACAAATCTCGCAGCGAAAACACTTCTAGAATCAAAAACAATTTCTGCAGCATAAAAATAGCTAAACGAAAAATTTACGATCGAAAACTATCAGTGATAAATCAATTTTGTTCGATCGTAAAATAACGCGGAGATAAAATAGTTGAAACGGAAATCTTCTATGTCTTTTTCACTGTAGACCTTCGCGAATAATTTTGTCGATTGCAAAAATAGACGGCTACAGTAATGGGCATATCTCTAAACACTTAGAACATTTCTCAGATTGAAACTCTTATTTCTCGCTCGACCAAATCTACAGCGATAAATTTTATTCACTGGCGGAAAATTTTTCGATCGTAATTTACCCGGGAAACTTTTTTGATCGTATATTTAAAGGAAGAATTTTTCTCGAACGTAAAATTGATCTGCTACAGTACTGCACTTAACATTCAACACCTAGTAAGTTTTCTATGTATTTTTCGACTCGCAAAATACAACGGAGAAAATAATTAAACAACTTAGCACTTAGGAAATTCTCGAGCAAACTTAATTCTCGGTCGATAAAAATAACGGAGTGTGCATTGTCAATTGAGCTTTTATATTTAGTAAAATTTTCGACAACCCTTTATATGTCTCACATGTTTAGTTCGAAATTACATATTCACAACCACTCTGTATACACTGTGTGCGCATACTATCTTAGACTTTTGATTTTATCAAACATGCTATGAACTCATAGACAACTATAGTTTGACAAAATTATATTTCGACTCAAATTTTTAAAATTGAACTAATGATGATTTTCTTCTATTGTTTTTCAGATGGCACAGTACCCTGCATACAACCACATATACGAACAAAGCATGTATATCAATGTTCAGGACACCAATTTTCAACTCCTTTTGACAACATTTCGATGTCCAGACGATATCATAGTGTCAATACTTCAAGGTCATCCCCTTTCCTATGCACTTACAGTTTCGGGTTCGGTGCCAATGGTGTATCTCCAGCAATTTGGGGTTTACATTCAAGGCCACATGGATAGTGGGGCTTACTTTTTCACTACAAAACTCGGGACAAGACATATCAGTTTAAACAAGAACCATTTTGGAATGGTCTTGGACTTACCTCTTAGTCACGAGTACGACTCAATGCCTTCAGATGCTGATATGGTGCGAGACTTCTTATAAATGGGATATTGACTGCCGCTCGTCAAACTTGCACAAGTTCATAGCAATGACAACCCTTAACCAGAGAAGACACTGTTTGGGATCGTCAACAAGTGTCTATCGCCGACACATGCGGGCTTCGACAAAGGCAATAGCAACATTCATCGTATCCTCCACGGCATCGTGTTCTCGCGGAATGATCTCACCGAACAGATCACAGAGAAGCAGAGCAAGAAATCGAAGAATCAGACCTGCTGGACGAGGACATTCCGAGATTGCCTCCTGGTGGAGACTACCAACCGCCCAAGCTGAAATTCTTCAACCATCCCAAGCTCACTGACCTAGATCGGCCATCGATGCCCGTTTCATTTGACCTTTCCGTCTCGCCGACCCCCACGGGAGACGTGTATCGACTCTACTGTCGTAATATGGTGCATCGTCTCACTGGACTGGGCCATCCTAAGCTCGCTGATCGGTGACGACGAGCCTGCCCAGTGAGATGTTGCTCCCTCGTGGGTTGTCAACAAGCGACATCAGTCGACCTGGTATCTCAGGTCCTCATCAAGACGGCACATCAGGGACCTTCTCTAATGTTGTGACAGTGGAACGCCAACCCGACTCCACTATGGAGGTGTTCACCCCGTTCGTGACGGAGGATAGCCTACAAGCAACACTCTCTGCAGCATTGACTTCTTTTGAAGATCGCCTCATGGAGAGAGTTCATGACGCCATAGAGATTTCCCGACGTGATACCGGGAAAGCACCAATCTCTGAGGCCGCTCCGTCTGAACAAAAGTCACAACTAAACCTCACGCCCACACAAGCCATCCTCACCGACCATCTCATCCAAACTCCATTACTCATAAACTCGTACAGCGGATCCATCAGCGAGTAGCTCGACTGTTTAGACTCCCCAACTGGACGCCACAGGAATAAGACCTCTTCAAGCATCTCGTTGATCATCCTGATCCGCTTACGCAAACCTGCCGAGGCCAAGCCTCCCGCTCCACTTGTCGACATGATGAGCCTGACGACCAGGATCGCCATGAGGGGGAGAAGAGGCCAAGGACATCTACGAGCAGCCCAGGTCAAAGCTCGGGCGCGGCTCAGACTAGTAAAAGAGCTGCTGAAACTCACGACCAACTACCGGCTCACAAACCCAAACCACCACGCACCGCACCCAAACTCTTAGCCAAATCGAACCACCAACCATAAAGACACCGCCGCCACACAACCACATACGACTATCACAAGCCCATTCTTCCAGAAGAAGCATGAAGATATGCTCTTAGCCCTGGCAGAAGCAGAAGGACCTTCTAGCTCAACCACTCGAGACCAGTCGAGGACATTAAAACGAATAGTTGATCCACATGAAGTTTTCAATAACTACATTTTCGGTGAACAGTGGATGACTCACAGTATGCCCGACATGATTCAAAGGAAAGACTCAACGACGTTAGCTACTTTCTACGTCAAGCGTCGATCAACCTCGTACTCATTGAAGATGAAGAACTTCAGAAAAGAGTGGACTATAATGTGGATCCCCAAGGCTTCCAGAGGTGATTTCACAACGAGCGTTCAACCCTCCAATAGTGACTATAGGAACTGTTCGGATCGACTCATCTGGGAGAACGTGCGAATAGAAGTCCCATTCCTGGAACAATCTCATCATCAAATTTGGAGGTTCCCGGACAAAAGCAACAAGGTGAACGAGTTCAAGCTCAGAGGCATTGCACATTGGGACAAGCAAAGGAGGATGGCCTATCTATACAGGGTCCTCCACTTTGGTCCAAGTCAGCGGCTGGGAATTCCTGAAGATCAAGTGAGGACTCACTTCAAGAGGCTGCCTACGATCCTTCAGCTGATAGGAGTCTACCATTCTAAAGGAAGGTTTCCAACTCCAATTAACATCATCGAGCGGACAAACGGAACTCGAGACGAGCTAGGCGAGATTGATCTACCGTACCTTCTAGCCTACGATCTACAATCTCTTCCAGATATATGTGGAGAAGTACAAGGATCATCAATGCTACATTAAGAAGTAAGGGCTAGAGGGAATCATCATGAAGAAGGTCAACATGACCTTCAGATGGCTTTGGAAAGCAACACGAAGAAGGTCAACATGACAGCTCCGCGCATGAAGTGTCATGAAGTCGAAGGGCTTCCTATCAATCATATCTTCTTTGATGAAGTCTTAGGCATCAGCTACCTCAACACACTTGCCAAGAAGAATTAGTCGATGCTTACGACTGAGGTCCGCAAATCCGGTGATGGGCGCTGAAGAAATCCGGAGGAATATCAAGAAGAGATTGGAAGAAATTAATGAAGACACCAAGCAGCCAGATCGCAAACTTGGAAGAGAGCAACTGATTCTGACTCAGATACTCGAAGCCATACAAGAGCGTATCGAGCTGAGGGACACAATTAGACATTACGAGCATGCGTTGGGCTTGCGCAATTCGTTCTACGCCCGATGAGGATAGACACAACTGATGGGCAATCAGGGACAAAGTGGTAGAATACGATTTAGAATTGTGCTTTGATTTAATAGGCTATCCTTGTATTTGGGGCATTTCAGTAGATAGTCCGTAGATTAGGACTAGACTGTTATTTATACCAAGTTCATTTGGTATAAATATGATACGAACTAAAACTAGATGGGCCCGAGAAATTCAAAAAAAACCCGTTAGGCCCATGGGAGAATATTTAATATTTAAATAATGATAAATAATAGAGATAGGGACCATCAGGGACCTGCGATAGGTAGTGGATGACCCCCAACAAGAATAAAGCGTCCTCAGTATGCTTCCAGGTGAAAAAACAGGTATGAGGTGAGAAAAAACTGCTTGTGACCTGACTGGCAAAAGCTGCATGAAAGCTGTCAAAGGCTGTCTCGGGCAAACGGCCTGTCACACTGTGCATCACATTGTCCCAAGGCGTCATATCACCAGGAATCCAGGGACGTACCTTCAGGCAATGTCCAAGAGCCTCCTATATAAAGGGGACTTCATTCTTGCAAGAATCATCATCAGAGCGCCCGTGGACATAGGCTAGTTAGAGGAAAAGTAAGGATTATTTGAGTGTGTAATCTTCAAAATTATATTGAAAAGGAGTTCCTGAGCGCCTATGGACGTAGGATCTGCAAAGATCCCAACAACGTACATCTTGTGTCCTTTTTATTACGTCCCTTTATGTCCCAACACGTCCCAACACGTCCCAAACACATACCAACACGTCTCAAACATGACCCAACGTCGCAAGCACGTCCTAAAACAAGCCACAATGTCCCAAGCACATCCTTTCAATCCCTTACAAATAAGCAACTTACGCACGTCCCAAAACTTTGAGATATTAAACTTACCGGCTATATAAATTTTCCCGAACCACATACAAATTTCTTTGATTGGGATAGCCCATATAAAATGGCGCCGTCTGTGGGAAATTTCGGAGTTGAAGGCGTGAGCGATTTTGCCTATATTGTGCAAAGCTGTGTCTAACGTTTTTTATTTCTTCTTTATTTTTCTTTATTTTTGCTGGGACGAGACGAAACACGCGAAACACCCAAAAGACAGTCAAGGTCGAAATGAACCGGGAGGAGGACCTCCAGAAACTAGATAGGTCATAAACGGATCTCAGAACACCAGGGCGGACCTCCACGAGTCCCGCTAGTGAGCCCTCCGAAAAAATGAAGGGAGCTGGGAGCTCCAGAAGAAGGAACAGATGAGGCACGGTTGGGAAGAAAGGAAGAAACTAGGGTCGAAAAAGAAAGGGAGCTGTGAGACCAACTTGCGGACCTCAAATAGGTTACGTTCGGAACTCCGATGAAACATGCGGACATGGGGAGAAGCTCCCTGAATCCATATACTATTCAGTCCCAAGATGAGAAGCAAGTCGTCACGCAAAGGAGGAGAGAGATGTAAAAAAAACCACGGACGAGGGAAGCCAATGCCACGGCCTTACCACAGGAAACCCTGGGAGTCTCCGTCAAGGATCTCACGGAGATTCACGCCACTGTACAATAATCCATGAGAGATCCTAACATCACCCGGGAGACATCCCGTGTTGAAAAGGATCTTAGCCGGAACTCTGGGGCCCTCTAAATATCATTACCATCTATATTATCAATATTATAATTAATACATGCATCACACTATCAATTGCTATCGTTTGAAGGACGGTACAGGAAGGCTCATCCAGGCAGTTGCCTCTAAAGAGTCTGTCCGCCAATGCCCCGGAGCAAAATCCATGGGACCTGCCCCGAACAAAGACATACCATCTCTACCACCGAATAGGGCCCTAGGCTCATTATAGTGGGAGGCCCTAGTGGAGAAGATTCCAAGTGAGTCAGAACGACACGCGCTAGAGCGATCCAAATAAGGCCTCAGTTCTGCATTGGCGTGCAACGATCCATAGGACCTCAAAGCCCAGCTCCGCACTGGTGGGATCCGTAGAAGATCTATAAGGCTAGCTCCGCGCTGGTGTACGAAGATCCGCGGAAGATCCAGTCCCAGCTCCGCGCTAGCACGCAAAGGTTAGCGCAACCCAGAAGCCAATTCCACGCTGACGCCTGAAGCTCTATGGGAGGTCAATCGCAGCTCCGTGCTGGCGTACGAGGATCCCAAGGATGAATAGCCCAGCTCCGCATCGCTACGCAACAACATGGAGGGAATTCTGACATTAGCCAGGAGACATTCAACGATAAGAAGGCTCCTAGACAGAATTCCAGGGCCCTCTAAACCTCATTCTCAATTATATATTATTGATCATAATAAATATGAGCACCATGCTAACAACTGTTATTATTTGAAGGATGCAATCGAAAGGTTTATCCAGATGGGACAACTAAAAAGGTGTTACCCGCAGTAGCAAACATGATTCGAAGATGATCGAAAATGAGTCCCCGAAAGAACTTAAAGGCCAGCTCCGTTCTGGCGTACAAAAATCCGCTAGGCCTAAAAGCCCACCTCTCCGCTGGCACGACGGCCCGAAACTCTGTATTCGGGATCTCCTAGCTCCGCACTGGCACGCGAAGGTCCGTAGAATCTATAAGACATTTCCATGCTGCATTCGGAGATCCACGGGAGATGCAAGTCCATGCTGGCACACAAAGGTCCGTGGGACCTAGAAGCCAGCTCCGCACCAATGCCTGAAGATCTGCGGCAGATAAACAAGAAGATCCACAGGAGATATCACGTGATGGGAAGGCTCTTAGCCCAAATTCTAGGGCCCCCTAAATCTCATTCTCATTTACATTATCGTTACCTTACCAAATATACATACTAACAACTAATATCATTTGAAGAATGAATTGAAGGGACCCTCCAAACGGGACATCTGAGGAAGTTCATCGACCATGGCCTCGACCAAGGTCTGGAGGTAGCCGGGAAGGAGTGCAGGGTACTGCCGACTAAAGGCATACACCTGAGCAGTGTAATGCCCAGCTCCGCATTGGCACGCGAAGTCCCAGAGCTTCTAATAGAGATCTATAGTCTCAGCTACACGCCTGCATAAAAGATCCAAAGGACCGCAGCGCCCGAGGACCCAAGGGAGATAAGACCCCAGCTCCGCGCTGGCATCCGAAAATCCCCAGAAGGTCGAAGTCCTCCTCTGCACTGGCATATGGAAAACCATGAGGATTTAGAAGCCCATCTGCCTGCTGGCACGAAGACCTAAAGTCCAGCTCCGCATTGGCATGGCCCGATTCCCAGGGACCTAACAACCAGCTCCCTGCTAAAAACAAGACATGATCTATGTGTTCGAGATCTCCATGCCGAGCTCCTCGCCAGCGTATGAAGTCTGTTAGGGATCTCGTAATCGGGTGAAACCCAGCTCCGTACTGGATTAATGGCAGAGAAGCCAAGCTCCACACTATCGCGCGAAGGTCCAGGGGACCCAGAAGATAGCTTCACATTGTCATCTGAACCTCCGGAGATCTGGGGCCAGAGACCTCATCATTAACCGGGAAGAAAGGAGCTCCATTTCGCCATTACTTCAAATTCCCAGGCCTCCAGTAAGGAGCCCGGGTACTAAGCTAGCTGGCGCTATAACCACGCATTTAAGTGAGGTGGCGCTATAACCACGCATTTAAGCGAGCGGGCGCTATACCCACGCATTTAAGCGAAGATAGCGCTATAACCAGGGTAAACTAATGATGTCCCTAAGAAAACCGCCTTACCGGAATATAAATACTTTATTATATATAATACCGGTGAACCGTATAATAAAATCGGTGCCAAAGGTCGACGGACCTGCGGTGTACATGATGCTAAAGATAATATATCTGCGGTGTGATTTGATGCCAAAGGTCGACGGACCTGCGGCGTACAGGACGACAAAGAATCCATCTGCGATGTGAATGATGCCCATAAGAGTGTACAAGATGACGCCGCTGACGGGCTGCAGTGTACAGGACATCAAAGGCTCTCAGTAAGCCTGCGACGTGAATGGTAACTAAAGCGAAGCTGGAGCAATAATCAGGGTAAATCGATGAGGGGATCCTCGGGGTTAAAATTTTATAGGCCTAAGGGTCCACACAAATACTGAATTCGCTAAGGAATAGATAGCCTAGCGCAAATGACACCTGAGGACAACGGCGACGGTCATTGCAACCGATGGCATGAATTCGTACTGGGCTTACGAATTACTAAGCGAGATGGCGCTATAACCATGCATCTAAACGAGCTGGCACGATAATGGTGTTCTTAGAAACACCCATCAGGTCCCGAAAAGATGCAAAGCACAAAAACATGAAATACAGGAGAAAGGGACTCCGGTGAAACATGCGAACATGGGGAGTTAAGCTCCCCATACAATTATGTCCCGAAAGGAAAAAATGATTTACAGGCTATCACCATTGTCAAAAAAGGAGAGGTCTATACAAATATGATGTCCCAGGAGCTAGGAGAAACATACAGTAGGACCTGAGGATCTCCTTCAAAATGCAATGTTCCAAGAGGAGCACCGCCATCAGGTCCCTCCTAGGTCCTAAGATATCCGAAAAGGCCTTCTACCAAGTTCCTTGAGGAGTTGGAGACGACAGATCAACAACACCAGCAACGGGCCAGGACCTCTGCATGCTTCTCTGCACCAAGGAGCAAAAAATGAGGGTCATCGGAAGCCTGCGGATCTCTCTGGAAGAACCAGGGAAAGGAAAGTCCCGAAGAGCTTACACGGCCTAAGTTCTCGAGGAACCAGCGCTGAAGCCGCCCACGAGGTAGTGTCGCATCAGAGGCCCAAGATCCCTCAGGGGGAGAAAGAGTTCTTCAAATAGTCTTGGCGCCAGTTTTCAGCCAGATCCCATAAGAATCTCTTGGCCGCCGGGGGCAGGAGATGGTGCTGGCAAAGGCGAATATCTTCAGCCTTCGTAGCCACCAACTAGGCGGCCACATGCACCTCCGAGAGTTACATTTTCGTCCTTCTTTCTCCAGGAGAAGGAGCTCCAGGGACTTCCTTGTGCTATTTCACGAGAGTTACGTTTTCGTCCTTCTTTCTCCAGGGAGCTCCGCATTTCTCCCTCTTGCTGCTCCACTAACTCTGTCTGGTTAGTTATCTCCATCCTGGATTGAAGACTTTGCAGGCAGTCCGAAAGCTAAGTGGCCCACCACCTAAGAAGAAACCTATGAGAGATGGCCCTCTAATCATCTGGGAGTACCTAACAGCTTAGCAGGCTCATCTGTTCAGATGGTCCACAGAAGCAGGGAGCCACCCACTTAGGGACATGGCCATAATAGGAACTTCTTGAGCTCCCCTAACAGAGAAAGGAACCGCGGGAACATCCTCCGTCCCTTCAGAAGGGCGAATCTCCTCGCGAACGTCCCAAGCCACCAGGACCAAGGTAGCTACAGGGGGTACGCTGAGGAACTTGGGAACTGGTTTCCCTTCTCCACACCAGCCAACAGAACGTGCCTCTACAAGAGGTAATTACGGTAGGTCCCTAATAGTGAGGTAAGGCCCATCTTACTACTTCAATCTAATATACTTTTTGTCCCAAAAACAAATTAGAGTAGGGGAGTGGTTGATACAGACTAAACTAGATGGGCCTGAAATATTCAGAAAAGACCCGTTAGGCCCATGCGATTAAATAATGATAAATAATAGAGATAGGGACCTTCAGGGACCTCCCATAGGTAGTGGACGACACCCAAGAAGAATAAAGCTTCCTCAGTACGCTTCTAGGTGAAAAGACAGGTAAGAGGTGAGAAAAAGCTGCCTGTGACAGGACTGCAAAAAGCTGCATGAAAGCTATCAAAGGCTGTCTCGGGCAGACGGCCTGTCACACTGTGCATCACATTGTCCCAGGTGGTCATATCACCAGGAATCCTGGGACGTACCTTCAGGCAATGTCCAAGAGCCTCCTATATAAAGGGACTTCATCATTCTTGCGAGAATCATCATCAGAATACGAAAATACTCTCTAGTTTCTCTCTTTTCAGTGTGTTAAACATCTCTTTAGGCACTTACCATATTTGGAGCGAACGTAAGGATTACTTGAGTGTGTAATCTTCAAAAGTATAGTGAAAAGGAGTTCCTGAGCGCCCTTGGACGTAGGCTGCAGATATTCGAACCACGTACATCTTGTGTCCTTCCTGTTACGTCCCAATACGTCCCTTTATGTCCTAACACTTCCCAATACGTACCAAAACGTCCCAAACACATCCCAACACGTCCTAAACATGACCCAACGTCCCAAACACGTCCTAAAACAAGCCACAATGTCCCAAACACGTCCTTTCAGTCCCTTACAAATAAGCACCTTACACACGTCCCAAAACATTGAGATATTAAACTTACCGGCTATATAAATTTTCCCTAACCACATATAAATTTCTTTGATTGGGATAGCCCCATATCAAAATACAATTGTAATCTTTGAGCTGAATAGATCAAGTATTTAATTTGATCCGAAAGGCTTGTGGAGAGAAACAACAAAGAACTTTCTCACAGTAAAAGATTCTCCCTCGTGTTCTCCATAGAAAGGTTTTCGATCGAATTACAGTTCGTACGATTCTTATCGATCGCCTTAGAACTCATGCCTAGGATCTTAGAGTTGATTAATCGAGGACTTAACAATTCTCTTCATTAAATGGCAAGACAAGGATCTGATGGTCGTTCAACTCTATGTCGACGACATTATCTTCGGATTTCAAATCCCCGGCTATATCAAATTTTGGAGATCTAATGAAGACCAAGTCCGAAATGGGCCATAACGGAGAAATGCAATTCTTCGTAGGACTTCAGGTCAGGCAGCTCGACAACGAAATTTTCATGAGTCAGACAAATTACATCAAAGACATTATGAAGAAATTCCATCATGATCAGAGCAAGCCTCTCAGCACTTCCATGGCGAGAAGCTGCAAATTGGATGCCGACCCCTCTGGAAAGGCGTGTCGACATCACCATTATATCGTAGAATCATCGGATCTCTTTTATACCTCACTTTGAGTCATCCGAATAGTCAAAGTGCCATAGCCACGACGTCCAATCATGTCCACCATTCACGCACAAAACACATAGATATTAGATATCACTTCATTAAAGATCACGTAAAAAAAAAGCACCATTGACATGTATTTTGTGACCATGGAGTATCAACTAGCCAACATTTTCACAAAGGCATTGGATGAAAAACGATTCCAATTTGTTGTTGGTAAATTAGGTATGTTGATCTTCCGTGATATGTGCTCTACCTGATCTTATGTGCTTCCACATGCTCCACTCTATGTGTTTTTTGAATTTAATTACTATATCTTGTGTGAATATTCATTTTGTGAAGGAATAAAATTTTTCCTGTTATTTTTCCTATTATTCATATTTAGATAATGTGAATTCGCACATTTTGACATGCAATTTTATTCTGCATATTCATTTTGTGAAGGAATAAAATTTTCTATGTTTTTCGCACATTCTGAATGAATAATTAGTTTGCATTGTTACTGAATTGTTTAAATGCGAATATTTTGTTGCTCATACCCTCACGCAAAATTTTGCATACATGTTTTGGGAACCATGTATCCATGATATATTGAATAAATTGCGTTTTATATGTTCATTACTTGAATTGGTTTTATATGTCTGCATGATAAATCAATTTAGGCGCATTAGTTGAGGGGGAGCATATATAAAAATCTTGGATTAGCTCGAAAATATTTTACGTTTTCTCTAAGTGTTTCAGAACTTTTCGAACACAACAAAAGAGTGGAACGTCATGAATCGTCAAGACATGGAGCTTGTTAGGTCCTCAGATTAACAACTCTACGATCCTAGGCTAGAATTCATAGTAATTCGATGAATATGATTGACATTAATAATCGATCGAAAAACTCTAATGAAGATCGAGAGAGAGATTTCGAGTAGAGTGAGAAAGTTACTGTTGTTTCTCTCTCTAGAAATCGAATTGCAAGCCCTTCGGATCAATTCTCAAAACTTTTCTCTTCAGCTCAATCCATTTACAAGTATTTATACCAACAATCTTGGTATAAATATCGAACTAGTCCTTAATCTAAAGACCAATACAAGTAAAGCCCTAATTACAAGGACAACTAATGAAATCAAGCACAATTACAAATGATATTCTACATTCTCCCCCTTTGTGCTTGATTGCGTCTCCGCGCTGTTCGTCCTCGTCGGGCATAGTACGACCTGCGCAAGCCCAGCGCATGCTCGTAGTCCCTAACGGTCTCCCTGAGCTTCAGGCGCTCCTCGATGTCATCCAATAATTCCATCAGGAGCGGCTGTTCTCTCACAACCGGTGGATCCTCAGCATCGTGTCTCTATTTATCTCTTCCAACCTCTGTTCGATATTCCTCCTGACGATCTTCAGGGTTCCGTCGCAAAACTTGTGAATTTCTGTCTTCAGCATCAACCTATTCTTCTTGGCAATTGGGTTGTTGTAGGTGATGCCGATGACAGAGCTGATATGCACGTGATTGCTTGGAAGCCTTTCGATCTCAGGTCCTTTGAAGAGTGGTTCGGCCATGTTGACCTTCTTCATATTGCTCTCAAGCGCCATTTGAAGGTCGTGAGCGGCTAAGTACTTGACTTGTCGCATCATGAACCGATAGAGCCCTTCGAGGCCTTCTTTCTTGATGAAGCCCTGAGGACCTTTGTACTTCTCCACGTATAGCTGATAAAGACGGTAGACTTCATCGGCGGGGAGGTACGGCAGGTCGCTCTCGCTCAGTTCCTCTCGGGTCCTGTCCACTCGTTCGATGACGTAGTGAGGTGTTGGAAGTCCTCCTTTGGCACAATAGACACTGAGGAGTTGGCAAATTGGGGAGAGTTCCCTGAAGTGACTCTTCAGTCGATCCTTCGGGATCCCCAGCCTCACATCCGGTCCTAGTTGGGTCAGCATCCATAAATATGTCATTCTCTTCTGCTGATCCCAGTGAGAGATCCCTCTCAGCTCGAACTCATCCGGCTTCTTAATTCGATCCGGTGACCTCCAAATGTTTTCCCTGACTTCTTCAAGGAAAGGTATCTCTATATGAATGTTCTCCCACGGCGTGTCGATCCGAACGGTCCCTGGCATCTGTCTTGTAGGGGAGGCTGCTCGTTGTGCGATCAACTCCGGTAGCCTTGGGATTTCACTTTGGTAGTCTACACCTTCTTTAAGTTAGTCGTCTTCAATGATTACGAGGTCCACGCATGCTTGTTGTAAGAAGTGGCGAACGTCCTGAAGCCGTTGTCTCTGATGCTCCTCGAGCATGGAATGGGTCATCCACTAGCCTTCGAAGATGTACTTGTCTAATACTTCGTGTGGATTGACGCCATGTCCAGAGGGTCCCGGTTGGTCTGGAGCGACGGAGGGAGTAGCTTGGATAGCTGCCAGAGCTACAAGCATTTCCGCGCTTGCTTCTTCTTCCGGAAGCAAGGGGCTTGAGTAGATCGGCGGGGTGGGCGGAGGCATCCTGAGGTGAAAGGTTGGTGGGTCGATATGTGGTAGAGTGGCTGTGCGGGCGTGCGTGGTTTGGGTGGTTTGGGTAGTATGGGTGGTTTGGGTTTGGGTTTGGGTTTCACCAGCTCCAGCGCTTGTCTGCGTAGCGCCCGAGCCTTGTCCTTGGCCAGATGTAGATGTCCTCGGCCTCTTCTCCCCCTTATGATGGTCCTGATCATCAGGATTGTCATGTCTGCGCGGGAGTGGGAGCTTTGTCCTCGGAAGGTGTCAATCGGTGGCTCAGGATGATCCACCAATCGCCGATAGAGGGATTCTTCTTGAGGCGATCGGATGGACAGGCCTATCAAACGGGCGAGGAGAATGTCGTGGAGCTCGGTGATGGGGATGGTGTATGGGTTGATGAGGATGGAGGAAGTGGCTAAAGGTTCGGTGGGCGTGGGTTGTAGAGGTGGGGTGGGTTTGTGACGAAGGGCCTTCAGAGACAGGTGCTTTCCCGGTATCTCTTCGGGATGCCTCGATTACTTGAAGTACTCTCTACGTTATCTTGTCTTCCATAGACGGTACAGCGGCAGAGAGAGCGGCCTGGAACTGCTCGTTCGTCACAAATGGTGTGGACGCCTTTGTGGATGGACCAGGACGACTGATGTCGCCTGTTATCAACCCTAGAGTAGACACCGACTCTTGGGTCTGGCTCACAGTCACTTGAGGTTGTGACTGTATGAGACTTCCACCCAATCCTCGAGTCGAATCCTGGGATTCACCTCTATGGGTGTTATGGCAGGCTCAGGTTGTGCCTGCGAACCAGATACCACGGGAGATGGTTGTGGCTCAAGATTGAGCGAAGATGTGCCAAACACTTGTCGTCGTGGTCAGCGTAGTATCTGTGGCGGTGGTGACTGCTGGAAAGAGCGACTCCAACTGAATACTGAGTCTTCTGGGAGTCCTCCTGATCAGACTAACTTCCTCGTCAGACTCTGTGTTAGACGGGGTGGCCGTGTGAGGAGTGAGGTCACGATTGACGTCCTCCAGTGCCTGATCCGTCACCAGTGGAAGTGAAGTTCGCCCCACTTCGACCTCTGGCTGTGCTCCTGTTGGAAGAACCTCCTCAATGGTTTCTTCGAGCACGCCGACACGTATGGGCACTTCCACCTGGAATTTGTGTTCAGGAGCCTCGAGCGCCATCTCGGTAGCCACGACATCTATCAAGGTATCTTCTACGTCGGGCATTGGCTCTTCGATCGAAGGAGACTCCTGTTGAAGCTCCTGAGCGACAACGTCAATCATCGCGTCGTCAGGGCTTGGTTGGTGTTGGGGAGGGCTCACATGGTGATCTACCGGGGGCCCTCTGATCATATCCTCCGTTAAATTACGTTCCCGGCAGAACCTCTGATACTCAGCTCCGGCGGGGTCGGCGAGCCTGAGTAGGTTGAGTGGAATCGGCATCGACGGTTGGCCCAGGTTCGTGAGCCGTGGGTTGTGGAAGAACTTAAGCCTTGGTGGCTGATAATTTCCACCAGGAGGCAGCTGGGGGATGTTCTGCTGCAGCGCCATGATCTCCCTGATGATGACGTTGAACCGCCGAGCATAAGGCATGTTCTTCGATCGCCTGTTCTCCTTCTGCCGAATCTGGTCCGCGAGGTCGTGTCATAATTTCTTGAGAAGGCGATGCCGTGGAAGATCCTCAAAATATTGCCGTTGCCCTTATCAAATCCTGCGTGCTTGGGCGACAGACACTTATTCACTATTCCGAATAGCTTCTTCTATGGGTGTGGGATTCCGCTGCTCTGGACCTGAGCTAATCTTGTGAGCGGCAGTTGGTATCCCATGTGTAAGAAGTCCTGGATCATCTCAGCATCCGATGGGAGCGGGTCGTAATTATTGCTGTGGGGCAAGTCCAGTACCATGCCGAACTGGTTCTTGTCCATGCTGATATGCCGCGTCCCTATCCTTGTTGAGAATCTGAAGGCTCCATTGTTCACTTGTCCTTGTATGCAGCCCCAGAACTGCTGGAGATAGACCATCGGCACCGATGCGGTGACCGTTAATGCATGCCAGATGTGGTGGCCTTGCAGGATTGATACGATGATCTCGTCTGGACACCTAAAGGTGCTCAGATCGAGCTGGAAGTTCGTATCTTGAACCTTTAGATAAAGGTTGTGATCGTAGATGTGGTTGTATTTCAGGTAGCTATCCATCTGAAAAATAAGATATATAAAAGTTTATTAGTTCAATTTTATTTTCAGTCGAAATATGAATAAATTTCATCAAACTATAGTAATATTGCAAATAATAGCATGTTCGATGAATTTGAATTGAAATCATATCAAATGCATAGTGTATGTTCAATTTCAAAAATCGTGATGGCATGAATGTAATTTCGAATGAAATATTTTGTCGCGTGAAAATGGTTCGAAATTTCGCTAAGTGTTAAATCAGTAAATTGAATTGCAATTTGATTTCCTATACACTGATTTCAACTGAAACGTTCTCGTGTAATTTTTCGATCGAGAAATTTTATTCGCTGATAGTCGCTACAGTGTGAAAGACTTAGAGAAAAATTTTCTAACTGTTGACGATGAAATTTAGAGTGTAATCGATCAATTTTACGATCGAGAAAAATTCCGTGATCGAGAAATTAATTCTCAGGTAAATTTACTGTCGAGAAATTTTCTTCGATTGAATAAAATTTTTCGATTTGAAATTTGTCGAGCGGTATGTGATTTTCGATTGTAAGTAAAGTTTTTCGCGCGGCGAAATATTTTTATCGAGAAATTAGTCAACGAAAGACTAAGTCAATCGTCGAGAAATTTTTTCGATCAATTAAATCCTAAGCGGCGAATTTTTCGATCGAAAATAAAGCATTGAAAACAAATAATTATTCGTTGCTAAATTTTTGCGACCAAATTGAAATTAAATCGAAAATTCTATTTTGCGATAGTAAGTTTTTCGCTCGATAAATTTGCTTCTAAAATATCTATTCAGTGCATAAGTTTTTTTCGCTCGCGAATCATAAATTGGATTTTTCGATGGTAAGTGTAGAGGTTATAACTTTTTATCGTGATGAGTAAGTCAAAATTTTGCGATCGAAAACTAAATCGACACAAATAGTATCTCGATTGAATTGTAATCCAATTAAGATAATTTGCGATCGACAAAGTTCTTCGACAGCTTCAAAACTTCAAAATACCCAGTTTCATCGAAACTCACTTTATCATCACAGATAGAATTTTCCAACGATTTACGCTATCTGTTTCATCAAAACATCAAATCTATCTAAACAACAGGCATTTAACTCAGAAAATCCAAGAAGCATGCCTAAGTTTAGTGAAACAGTATACGTTGAAATGGTTTTTGAAGAACAGTCAAAAAATCTTAACTAAACATGCGAAAAAACTACAGAATTGAAATGCAAATCAAGTTATAACATGTGCAATCGTTAACCGAATCGAATTTCTACCTTAATCAGACGATTTGAAGTGAAAATTAGAATATTTTTGAAGAATTTTGTATCGTCTGAGAAATTTTTTCGCGAGAGAAATTTTTGCGATTAGGGTTGCGTGAGAAAAAGTTTTTCGACTGACAAAGGTTAAACTTTTATTAACTAGCATTAATTTGTTGCCGGGCTTGTGATTTGACATTTTGCGATATAAGGGATCAGGCCCATTACTATTTGCATACGAAAAATTCAATTTTCGATCGCAAATTATCGCAGTTAATCAAAATCGATCCCGACACTGTTTACAATCGAGAAACTTTAGATTGCGAATTAATGCTAATATCCAGTTTCTCGATAGTAAGTTCTTCTAAAGAATTTCAGATTTAACCCTATTTCAAAATAAACCCATATAAGGCTCCCCCTTAGTAATTAAAATATATGCAATTAACTCCCTGTATTTTCCGAGTAGTAACGTCTAGCTCCCCTGGCAGAAGTTTAAAAATCTGTACCACTTAGAGATAAACGTTAGTAATAATGGAGTTAATCAACAATTATTTTTGGCAATGTTATCTTTGAAATATCTGGTCTTGTGTCTAGCTCCTCTCTTCGTAGTGTCGACGTCTCACTCCGTAATTTTGTTTGAAGGAATCTGAAACACTTAGAGAAAACATCAAGAATATTTGGAGCTAATCCACGATTTTTATATTTGCTCCCCCTCAAATAATGCGCAAGAATTGACTAATTATGCAAGCATATGAAATCAATTCAAGTCACAAGCATATACACACAAATTACTAAGTAAGCACGTATACATAATCCCCGAAAACATGTACTTAAGATATTGTGCGAGGGTTAGAGCATAGAAAAATGTATCGCATTTAAACAATTCAATACAATGCAATCTTAAATTGCATTTAGAATGTGCGACACACTAAGAAATTCGCATTTATTCAATTCAACGCATATGAAACATAACATTTCATGTCAAAATGTGCGAATTTTATGAGTTTAAATTATATATATTTTTTCTTATTTTACTATTAGTATAGTATGGGGCCAGATTATTTTGCTTCGATCAATAGTCACGCCTAAAATTTTACGAGACATTTGAAAGAGAAAATGCTGTCAAGTCATGTCGTCAAACTAAAGTCCTGAGTTCATAGATGGTCGATTTCGAGACATGTAAAAAGACGAAAATGCCGTCAAGTCTTGTCGTCAAACTAAAGTCCTAAGTTCATAGACTGTTCCATTTTGATAACTCTCACTAGGTTGCTCTTGCTCTCATAATTTCCATCTTGGGATTTTTATAGTATTATCACTCAAGTCAACACAAGCAGTTTCAAGTCAATTTACCTGTGATCGAGGCGTGTTTAATCATTTCACCCAAGCGAGAGACGTCGATTGGAATCAAAGGGTGTAAAGGTTTTAGTTTGGCTAGGACTTAGAATGGAAGGAATTTAAAGGAAAGTGAGCTTATCTCTTCTTCGTCTCTTCCATTTCTATGTCTGTCTCCTTTCTTTTCGGCATCTTTCTTCTTTTCTCCCTCATTTACTATCACTTAATAAGCTATGCTCACTCTGAAGCTCCGCTTCTCCACGAGGCTATAGGAGATTATCGTAGGCGAAGTTCTTCTTGTTGATTCTCGGGCCGATACCCCTGCTCCTCTTCTCTTAGTCCCTAGATAGGTTTCAGAGATTATCTATTTGGAGAAGTTCACGGTTATGGAATTCGTACCCGAGGCTGCGCTCCTCTTCTCGTTTCCCGATATAAGACCATATTATCGTTGGAGAAGTTCACTTCGTGGTGCTCCTCTTCCAGCCGTTCTGACGAGCGTACGAGATTATCGTTGGAGAAGTTCGCAGCAGGAACCACACCACTTTCTACAAGGTAGTCGGAAGGCCGGTTCCTTTGGTCTTTGCGCGTTGAGCAATGCCTTCTTTTGTCATCATCCTACTTTTCTTTTCGTATCTCCCCCTCCTTTTCTCGTTTGAACAACCATTCAAAGAATATAGAATTCGGTTGAAGGCTCGAAATTGGTTTCAATGAAGAAAAGGACGTCGGAGACGGCTCAAAGTGGATGACTAAGGGCAAACGTGGGGGAATTTATATAAGGCCGAATGAGGAATATCCTAAACTCCCTTATCATTTCCTAACGATCTAACGCAAGGTGAGTATGACACCAAGAATCACTAGGTAAGACAAGAATTGATGTGTGACTCACTCGAGAAATAGATCCAAATAAAGGAAAAAAGGAACAAGGCTTGAATCCTCACGCATGTAGAGTGACTTTGTGTCTAGTGGAACAATCAACTGACCTTTAACACACAAAAATGCGACTTAGACTGACAAAATTTAAGCAATTAAATCGATCGCAAAAAATTCTTGGTGACTTTAGATCAAAGCATCCTAAAGGATTTCGTCATACCCCCTTATATTATATATATATAGGTAAAAAATTTTTTATTATTATTTTTATCACGCAAGATAAGGACAAATAAGCATAGAAAACACATAGAATAGAGCATGTGATAGCACAGAAGATCAGGTAATGCACATATTACGGAAGATTCAACATGCCTAATTTTCCGACAAGGAATTGGAATCGTTTCTCATCCAAGGCCTTGGTGAAAATGTCGGCTAATTGAAACTTTGTGTTCACAAAGTACATCTCTATCGTGCCTCTTTCTACGTGATCTTTGATAAAATGGTATCTAATGTCTATGTGTTTTGTGCGTGAATGATGAACAGGATTGCAAGTAATGGCAATTGCACTCTGACTATCATTATATATGGGTATATTAGTTAGATTGTACCATAGTCGCGAAGCTGTGTCCGCATCCACAGCATCTGGGAGAGCAACAGCTGGCGGCAGCTACGTATTCTGCTTCTGCCGTCGAAGTGGACACACAGTTCTGTTTTTTGGATGACCAGCAGACCAGCTTTTCGCCTAGAAATTGAGCGCCACCGGACGTGCTTTTCCTGTCCATTTGCAACCTGCATAGTCAGCGTCAGTGTAGCCGATAAGTTTGAAATTCGTACCCTTTGGATACCATAGGCCAAGGGTAGAGGTGCCCTTAAGGTAGCGAAGAATTCGTTTGACTGCGAGCATATGGGATTCTTTGGGTTCGGCTTGAAAACGGGCGCACAAGCAGGTGGCAAACATGATATCCGGCCGGCTCGAAGTGAGGTAGAGAAGAGATACAATGATACTGCGCTACAGTGTGATGTCGATCGATTTAACAGAGGGATCGGCATCCAACTTGCAGCTTGGTGACATAGGAGTGCTGAGAGGCTTGCTCTGGTCTTGATGAAACTTCTTCAGAATATCCTCGATGTAATTTGTTTGACTGATGAAAATTCCATCATTGAGCTGCCTGACCTGAAGGCCTAAGAAAAATTGCATCTCTCCCATGTGACTCATTTCGAATTTGCTCTTCATGAGATCTCCAAACTTCTTGCAGAGCCGCGGATTTGTTGATCCGAAGATGATGTCGTCGACGTATACTTGGACGACCATCAGATCTTTGTCATGCCATTTAATGAAGAGGGTTGTGTCTATCGTTCCTCGTATGAATCCAGAATTCACGAGGAAATCAGTCAGGACATCGTACCAAGCACGTGGGGCTTGTTTTAGTCCATAGAGAGCTTTGTCCAAACGATAGACGTGATCGGGATGTTCTTGATCAACGAAACCTTCCGACTGAGCGATGTAGACTTCTTCTTTTAACACGCAGTTGAGAAAAGCGGTTTTAAAATCCATCTGATAGACTTTGAAGTCTTTGTGAGCCGCATAAGCCAGCAGGAGGCGGATAGCTTCGATACGGGCAACATGAGCATAAGTCTCGTCGTAGTCGATACCTTCCTGTTGATTGTATCCCTTAGCTACTAGCCTTGCTTTGTTCCGGATCACTTCACCATCTTTATTTTTCTTATTCATGAAAACCCATTGAGTTCCGACCACTGTTTTCCCATGTGGACGGGGTACCAAGGTCCACACTTGAAGGAGTTCGAATTGATTGATTTCCTCTTGCATTGCAATTGTCCAATCCGGGTCTCGAAGTGCGTCTGCTACTTGGTAGGCTTGTTTGGCTCAGGAAGCAACTGAAAATACTGTGTTGACGACGTGTCCTCACACCATCCGAAGGATCGCCGATTATCTGATCGACCGGTGACCTCTAGTCCACTTGCGCTCATGAGGCAAGGCTGTAGCAGAAGCGTCAGCCATCTGTGGATCCAGATTGCCTATAGTCTCCGATTGATCATTTGTCTGAGGAAGTTCCAATTCTGCACTTGGATCGAGCGTCTCTGATAATACTTCCTCAAGGACCACTGTAGGTTCTTCGGTATTCTGTGGCGAATCTGAATCGGGTTGGATAGAGGTGTGAGATGAACTTGTTACGTCGGTCTCGAACGGTGGAGAATCCACTGTAGGTGCAGTGGTGCATGACCGATATACTGGTTCGAAGAGAGAATCCAAATCGTCTATTGCAAGTCTCGTTGCTTCGTCTGACATTGACTTTGATGTTGTTGCAATCTTCTGTTGGTTTTGTGCCAACGCACCAGTGATTACGGGTTCTGAAATGTTGTCTTCAGAAGCCATCGGGTTGAGCACGGGTCCTTAACTGATTTGAGCAGGAACCATCGGGTTAGGCACGGGTCCTGGACTGAGCTGACCAGAAGTCATATCTGCCACTTCGTGAAAAGTGACATTATAGCTTTCCCTAATAGTTCGGTTGGACTTGATGTATACTCGGTACGCTTTTGAAGTTGAAGAATACCCGACAAATGTAGCTTCGAATGCTTTAGGGTCGAACTTTGCACGTTGTTCTCGGTCGTTCGCCACAAAGCACTTGCACCCGAAGACTTTAAAGAAATAGATATTGTGCACTCTATTATTCACAATCTCGTACGGAGTCTTGTTGAATCGTTTGTGAACCACCGTCCTGTTTTGAGTAAAACAAGCGGTATGACTGCTTCAGCCCATAGAAAGTGTGGAAGTCCTGACTGGATCAGCATTGTACGAGTGGCTTCCACTAGCGTCTGATTTTTCCTTTCGATGACCCCATTTTGCTGAGGTGTTTTGGCGGCTGAAAATTGTTGACTTATTCCAAGTTTTTGATAAAACTCACTGAGGTGGTTGTTTTTGAACTCAGTGCCGTTGTCTGTTCGAACAACTTGAATAGTCTGTTGCAGCAGATTTTTAGTTGTGTTCACAAAATTGATTATCAAGTCACCGGTCTCATCTTTCGTTCAGAGGAACTTTGTCCACATGTAGCGAGAATAGTCATCTACAATCACTAGGACATACTTTCTTTCATTGATACTCTGAGTCTGCATCGGACCACAGAGATCCATGTGAATTAGTTCCAATGGTCGAGAAGTCGATGCAATTTGCTTGACGTGATGAGATGCTCGCTTCACTTTTCCTAGGTGACATGCCGAACAATGATGCTCCCTTTGTAGTTGTATAGTTGGAAGACCGTGAACCAACTTTTTCGTAGAAAGACGTTGGAGAGCTTACATATTTAGATGAGACAGTCGTTGATGCCATAGGTTGTTCCTCTGTAAGTCAATCTGAGAAATGAGGCATACAGCTGTCGAGGGCCGCAAGGACGTCAGGTTGATCGTGTAAAGATTGGATTTCCGAAGTCCTTGAAGGAGTTCTGTGTCCTAACTAACCAAAATTCTGCACCGGTCAGCATGGAAGACCGCCTGGAAGCCTTTGTCACAGAATTGGCCTATGCTGAACAAGGTATGGCGGAGGCCGTCGACGTATGAGACATCTTTGATGGTAAGATTCTTCAAAATGATATCCTCAAGTCCTAGAATCGGGGCCGAATTGTTGTTCCCAATCTGACTTTGCCATTTGGTCGGTCTTTGTAGTTGCTCAGCAGCTCTTGTTTACCAGTCATATGTGTGGAGCAACCAGAGTCGAGGTACCACACATGATGGATCTGCAAAAACAATTTAGAGAGCTTTAGGTACCCACTTAAGCATGGGTCCTCTCAGATTAGCAGATTTAATTTTGGGTTCAGATATGACTCCTAAATCTATTTTTGGAAGAGTCTTAATAACCCATTGCAGAAGTGCGTTTGGGTTTTTGCCTCTGTAGGGGACTTGGCCCTTTTGGCTTTTGTCGTCCTAGGCGGAGATTTAGGAACCCATTTGGGTTGAACCTTACAAGGAAGGTTAATTTCAGCTCGTACAAATGCCTTGTAAGGTTTGACTGACGAAAAGATCTTATCTTGTGATAGGAGATTTAATTTCGACAGGATACCTTAGTTGAGTACAGTCATGTACGGCGCCATAAGCTTTCTTTATGGCTGGATCTTGTTTCCTACGAAGGATGGCTTTGTGAGATTCACCCTTTTCATGTTGCTTTCCACCGCCATTTGAAGATCGTGAGTCGAATTGAACTTGATTTGGCGCATCATGAATCGCTTAGGAGCAACGTAGCCCACTTTCAGGTCTGGATTCTGGAGTGTTCCAAGAAATCTGAAGCTTATAAGTATCCGATCAACATCTTCACCTCTGATGTAGGAGAGGTCGCCTTCAGTCAGTTCCTCGACCGTTCCATCTTCTCGCTGCACTTTATAGATAGGATATTCATAATAGTCGAGACGACCTCGCCGAACTCCCAAGATTTTGTTGATTCTGGCCTTTTCCTTCTCTTCTCTTCTAAGATTGTCAACGTTTGTATCTTTTGCTCTCCACACAAGCCCTCTACGAAGAGAGAGCAGGTATCGTATAGAAGTTGGTCTCGGGAGATGAGTTAGGCCTCTTAGATTCAGCTCGTCTAACTTCTTGATCCTATCCTCCTTCCTCCATATTCTTCTTCGTATCTCTTCTTGATATGGAGCTATAACTTTGACATTTTCCCACGGTGGCTTATATTATTCTCGTATCTTCGACTTCGAGGGGGGGCACTCTTTATCGACGACAACGTGTTTGAGAAGCTCTGGAAGTTCTGGAATGTCTGCTTCGTAGTCTTCACCTTCCTCGAGCTCATCATCGTCGATAAGGGCCAGGTCAACATTTGCCTTCATCAAGAAGTATCTGGCGTTGTCCAGTAAGCCCTTGGCCAAGTCTGGATGCATCGGCTTTGTTAACCAATCGTCGTTGAAGATGTACTTTTCTACCGCTGTGTGTGGGTTGTAAAGTGTCTCGAGAGATACGATCGGTCCATTTGATTGCAGAGATAGAGAGGGTGAGGATGGAGGATCAGAGGAGGTTCTTGGGTTTGTAAGGCTAGGTGATGGACTCACGGCTGATGAGGAGGTCGTTTGGGTTGTCTTGGTAGTAGTTCGGGTAGATTTTCTTGTTTGGGTGGGTGTAGGTGGTTTTGTTCTAGGTTGCGGCTGTGGCTGCGGCGGAGGCCCTGTCTCCTGTGTCTTCTCCCCCTCGGGACGATCCCCACCGTCAGGGTCGTCATGTGATTGTCTTGATGACTGGGCCTCGCCGGGGTTAGGCGGGTTGAAAGGAAGCTCCAGACGTCTGAGGACCTCCGCTTCATAGGCAGTGAGCTTCGGTGCAGTGCGGAGTCTGGCCAGTAGAACGTCGATCAGTTCCAGGATCGGTACGTTCCACGGTCCTTCCTCAGAGTCAGGAGTTGGGTCGGGTTGCGTGGGTACTTCCTCGTTGACGGGGGCTTTGCCTTTATCCCGAGAGGACGTCCCAATGGCATTGTAGACCTGGGTCATAAAGTATCCTCGAGATCTTTCGCCAATGCTGCGAGTCGATTCTCTAGCCTCGCCTCCGTCACGAACGGGGAAAATAACAGGACGGAGTCACTAAGACGTTCCGTCGTCACAACATCAGTAGAGGGTACTGATGTGCCGCCCGTTTGCACAGGACTTGAAGAACCGAGGCCACGAAGGCTCATCGTTGACATCAAAGCTGAGACTGACTCAGATTGATGGCCCAAGGTCGTAGCTGCAGTGATGTTGACTACGTTGGGTCTTCCGCTCTGTTCCGTACTAGACTCTAGTACGGAGACATCGTAGAGCGTTCGGTCTAGATCATTAAGATCTAGAGGTGCAGAATCTAATGGTAGTGGCCTAGAAAGTGGAAAAATTATGGAAGGTGAGGGCACTAGACTCGTTGTGATCAAGGAAGGTGCAGTCCGAGGCTGAGGACTGCTTATTACATCAACCACCTCCGAACGAGGTGGCGATGAATGACGTGGCACCTCGTGTGTATGTGAAAATCATCTGTTGGGAGATGATTGAGTGGCTGGGAAGGGTAGTTTGCGCGATTGGACCCGATGTCTCGACTTCTATTCGGGGGAAGACAAAGTCATCCCCTGTACCTATGGGTTCGGCCCGGCTTATTTGTGGACTAGTCGGCTGAGGAATACGGTCGTGTTTTTGCTTTGTACGCCGTTCCTGTTGTCCTCCCCTGTCATCCCCTTTGGATTTGTGCTTTTCTTTTGGCTGTGGGGATGAGGCGCTTCCTCGACCTACATTTGGCTCTGGGGGTTGGCTTGTCCCTGGGTTAGGTTCAACTGGGTTGTGTTGAACCACGGGGACGTCGTCGAGGTTGTTGGCTTGCATATATTTGCGTAGCTCCGGCTCATTCGGATCAAGGAGGCAAAGTAAGTGGTCTGGGATGATCTTGGCCTCCTGATCGTTTTTGCTCTTCGTCGATTGGATTTTATGAGCTTCGGAGATTGGTAACCCTCTGCTCTTGGTCGTCGTTCGATTTCGGGATGAAGATCCACGAAATGTTAAACGATGACAGGTAGCCACCGTAAGTAAGGGAGCGCCGGCTTCGTTGATCCAAGACCTCGCCTTCGTAGTTGATCGAGGATATCCGACCAGATGAGTTGGGCGACATCATAATTTCTGTTGAAGACGATCCCGTGGAAGATCAGCATGATGTTTCGGTTGCATTTGTTGGACCCTGAGTGTTTTGGCGAGAGACATTTGTTTAAGATCAGGAACAGGGTCCTCCATGGGGCAGGGATGTCTTTGGCAGTGAAGTCAGGTAAGTGTACAGTGTTTTGGGCATTAGGTTTGTGGCCCATGAATAGGAAGTCCCTAATTAGGTCGTCGTTGGAGGGATGGGGATCATATAGGAGTGAATGAGGTAGGTTAAGTATGGAACGGAGAATGGATGGAGTAAGGACAACTATGGTGTTGTCGATTTTGGCGAAAAGGGTGGTTATTTTTGGGTTATTGGTTGGTTTTTGAAGGGTGGACCAGAATTGTTGCACATATACTTCAGGGACGACCTCGGTGATGTTTAGGGCGGTTTTAGAGGGTAGTTTTCGAGGTTTTTAATAATGATAGGATCTGGGCACGAGGTATTGGCAAAGTCGAGTTGGAAGTTGTTGGGTGGCCTCTGTGCCCAGTCCTTGGAGGCGAAAATCTCATCAATTTGTCGCACCATTTTGGTATATCTGCAAGATAAGAGAAAAGGATTAGTGGAAATCGACCATTTTGACTTAGAGAGTATGCAAAATTATTCAATACGTTGTTAAGCATGTTAGGACTTAGAGAAATTTGGCAAAAATTATGACAATGTTTCGTTGAAGAAACAAAGTGAAAATGAAGTAAGCAATCGGCGAAAGTGCCAATTTCAATTCAATTTCAATTGGTTTTGAGTTTCGGGCAATAATGTGCATCGTGCGATTCAAATCATAAGTTCAATTTGGAGTGTAGCTCGATCGAAAGTCATGTTCAATTTAGGCAAATTCGGCGAAAGTGAAATTAATTCAGTTTCGATCGAAAGTCATATTTAATTTAAAAAAAGTTCAGCGAAAGAGAAATTCAATTCAGTTTCGATCGAAAGTCCAATGTGGTACAATTTAAATCACGAATTAAATTCAGTTTCGATCGAAAGTCATATTTAATTTAAAAAAAGTTCAGCGAAAGAGAAATGCAATTCAGTTTCGATCGAAAGTCCAATGGGGTACAATTTAAATCACGAACCGATCGATTAAAATTAATTTTGTCGTCAGTTTCGATCGATACTGTGAGATAGTTTCGGCCGAAAGGGTAAAGTCAAAACGATTAAAATTATGTTGAAAATTGAAATGCCCTGTTTCGATCGAAAGTAGTAAAACCCTCGAATCCGTCGATTTGAACACACAAAATAAGTAAGATTTTCAGTAACAATCGATCGATTGTGATGTGAAATTGAAACTAGAGTTTAGTTTCGAGCGAATCTAGACGAGATGAAAACACATTTTAACAGTGATTCGCTCGAACTCACGCAACCCTAATCTGCGTAACCTGCAAGAATGAGAAAATTACCAGTTAAAGGCTGTAGATTAAACGTTTTTCCTTACCAATGAGGGATTTGGAGTTGCAAAAATCGGTAAAACAGAGTGAGACTGTGATAAATTTGTGTGCGATTGCAGAGAGGGTTTAAGAGTGAATTTGAAAATCGATGAAGAAGAACAGTGTTTCGGGCGAAACTCTATTTAAATAAGCAGAGTCTCAGTTTCGCCGAGAATAATTTCAAAGAGTTAATATTGAATTTCGATCGAATGAACTGAGTTTCGAGCGAGAGTCAGTTTCGCCGAGAGAAATTTCAAAGGATGTAATAAAGATAATCAATTTCAATCGAAATGTGTTTCGAGCGAAAGTCAGTTTCGCCGAGAAAATAATAACAAGAGTTAAAGTTCAGTTTCGATCGAAACTTGTTTAGTGCGATTGGCAAATCAATTTGAAAGGGTTTTGGGCGATATGTAGTTTCGCCGAGACTGGTTTTGAAGTAATTGAAAATTCATTGTCAATTAAATTGGAGATGAGTTTCGGTCGATAGTCAATTCGATAACTTTCGAGCGATATGTAGTTTCGCCGAGTAAACTTTAAAAAGAATTTCAAGAAGTTTCGCCGAGAAAAATTTGTGATATTTGAAATATTTGAATAATTTAATTTCGAAAGAAATTTAAGAAGTTTCACCATCCTATATTATTTAAATTTGATGAGAAATCATAACGAAACTCCTTATGTGAACTGTTTAGTGCATAATTTTGAGACTCCCCCTAGATTTGTGCGAACCGTTCAATGACTCCCCCTAAATTTGTGCATAATAATGAGAGACTCCCCCTAGATGCATGCATAAATTTTTTATTAGTCTCCCCTAGATATAATAGTAGGATTTTTTTTTTAACATTCATAACATATAGAGAAAAAATTAAATGATCTATTTACACAATATCAGGTTCATGTAGGGACAATCGATCATGTCTTATGGTTCAACATGCCTAACCAAGATACCAAGAATTGGAATCGCTTTTCATCCAATGCCTTAGTAAATAAGTCAGCAAGTTGAAGATCTGTGTGAACAAAATGCATTTCGATTGTACCTTGTTCCACATGTTCCTTGATAAAGTGATATCTAATGTCTATATGTTTTGTGCATGAATGATGTACTGGATTACTTGTTCTAGCTATAGCACTTTTAGAGTCACTAAAAATTGGGATACGATTTAACGTTATGCCAAAATCTCGCAGCTGGGTTCTCATCCACAAAATTTGTGAGCAGCAACTCGCAGCAGCGACATATTCTGCCTCTGCTGTCGATGTTGAGACACAATTTTGCTTTCGAGACGACCAGCTTACGAGTTTACCCCGAGAAATTGAGCGGCTCCAGAAGTGCTCTTTCTGTCCAGCTTGCATCCCGCGCAATCAGCGTCGGTGTATCCTACGAGTTCAAAGCTTGATTCCATTGGGTACCATAGACCTAGATTCGGAGTTCCCTTGAGATATTTGAAAATCCGCTTGACGGCGAGCATGTGAGATTCCTTTGGATCGGCTTGAAAGCGTGCACAGAGACACGTGGTGAACATGATATCAGGCCTACTGGATGTAAGATAGAGCAAGGATCCTATCATGCCTCGATAAGTTTTCTGGTTAACAGATTTTCCTAACGAATCTGCGTCAAGTTTTCATGAGGTAGACATGGGAGTCATGGCGGAATTTGAGTTGTCCAAGTTGTACTTCTTGAGTATGTCGTGAATGTACTTGGATTGACTGATGAAGATTCCATCGTGAAGCTGTTTAACCTGAAGTCCTAAGAAGAAACTTAATTTGCCCATCATGCTCATTTCGAATTTCTGTTTCATCAGATCCCCAAAGTTCCTGCACATTCGTGAGTCTGTTGACCCGAATATGATGTCGTCAACGTAGATCTGCACTAGCATAATGTCTGATCCGTCCTTCTTGATAAAAAGGGTCGTATCAATCTTCCCTTTTGTGAAACCAGATGAGATGAGAAAATCCGAGAGGACCTCGTACCAGGCTCTGGGAGCTTGTTTAAGCCCATAGAGAGCTTTATCGAGTCTGTAGACGTGGTCTGGGAGTTGTTCATTAAAATACCTTCAGGCTGGGATACAAAAACTTCTTCTTTTAGTATTCCGTTGAGAAAGCAGTTTTGACATCCATCTGGTAGACCGTGAAGTTTTTGTGTACAGCGAAAGCTAAGAAGATTCTGATGGCTTCAATTCTTGCAACTGGGGCATATGTCTCGTCATAGTCGATTCCTTCCTGTTGATTGTAACCTTTTGCCACCAGCCTTGCTTTATTCCGGATTACAACTCCTTGCTCGTCCTTTTTGTTCTTAAACACCCATTTAGTCCCTATGATAGTTTTCCCAGCCGGTCTAGGTACCAGGTTCCAAACTTTCAATCTCTCAAACTGATTGATTTCTTCCTGCATTGCAATTATCCAGTCTGGATCGGTGAGTGCTTCAGTTACTTTGCTGGGTTCCTTTTGACTGAGAAAACAGGAATAGAGGCTTTCATTTATTGTTGATGCTCGCTCCAGTGGAGGGATCTCCAATTATTTGTGAGTTTGGGTGGGCTCGGGTCCACTTTCTGGTACTAGGTTGTGTTGATCCAGTTGTGTTTGTATCGTGTATTGTTTCGCCACCTTCATCAGCCTGATGTTCCATTTCTTCTCCAGGTTGTGGCATTACTGACTCTCCTGAAGAAATTTCTATTGTTGTATCATAAGCCTGAGGTGTTTCAGCGCCTGAGCTGGATATGATCTCTGTATCTGTTGGGGGTTCACTATTATCATCAAGGTGAAGATTTTCCAATGTAGGAGGGGTATTGTTGTTGCCAGTCTCTGCAGTATCAATATTTTCTGGTGCTGCTGAAGTTGTTGGAGCAGTGGGTGGCGACGGCTTTGAGAAGAGATCCTCGAATAGGAGATCGAGTTCCATGTCACTCAATGCACTTGAATTTGAAGTTTCGCTTACAGAGGAAGTGCCAGGTTGATCCTTTGTCAATTCTCTTAGAAGTCCTGGTTCTGGACTGATTTGTGCAGAAACAACTCGGTCTACTTCATCAAACGTTACATTAATGCTTTCCATAACAGATCTTTTCTCCTTGAGATATATGCGATAGGCTTTTGATGTTGTTGAATATCCCACCAGTATTCCTTCAAATGCTTTTGGGTCAAGTTTGCCTCTATCTTCATGATCATTTGCAACATAGCACTTGCACCCAAAAACTCTCAGGAAAGAGACGTCTGGCACTCTACGATTAATCAACTCATAGGGAGTCCTATTGAACCTCTTGTGAAGTGAGCCTTGATTTTGAGTGAAACACGCTGTGTTCATTGCTTCGGCCCACAAGAAGTGAGGTAGTCCATAGTGAATGAGGAGTGTACGAGTTGCTTCAACTAAAGTTCTATTCTTGCGCTCGACTACCCCATTTTGTTGAGGTGTTTTAGCTGCTGCGAACTGTTGGGTGATTCCAAGTGATGCATAGAAGTCACTGAGTTTTCTGTTCTTGAATTCTGTCCCATTATCACTTCTGATGATTTGTACACTTAGTTGGTAGAGGTTTTGAGCGGTTTTGATAAACTCAATGATTAGACCTGGTGTTTCATCCTTGGTTCTCAGAAATTTGGTCCATGTATAGCGTGAGAAATCATCCACAATTACTAACACATATTTTCGCCCATTAATGGTCTAAGTGCGCATGGGTCCACACAGATCCATATGAATGAGTTCGAGAGGTTTGGAGGTTGAGGCTATGTGTTTGGTCCGGTGCGATGCCTTCCTTATCTTTCCCATTTCACACGCCGAGCAAAGATGCTCTTTGTGATATCTGAACGAGGGAAGTCCTTTGACCAAGTTTTCTGATCGCAGTTTATTCAGGTCTGAAATTGAGATGGGAAAGTCGCTGATGCCAGAGATCGTTCTGATGAAGAGAGGCTCGAGAGATAAGGCATGTCGGTCGGACAGTCTTGAGGTCAATCGCGTAGAGATTCGTCTTCCTGTGTCCAGTGAGTAGCTCTCTTCCATTGTTATCTGTGACACTACATTTGTTGGTCTCGAAGTTCACCTTGTAGCCTTTGTCGCAGAAACGTCCTATGCTGAATAAATTGTAGCTCAGTCCTTCGACGTAGGACACTCCTTTAATGGTTAGCCTGTCATGGATGAGATCACCCGTTCCTAGCATGGATGCAGATTGACCGTTTCCGAAGTAGACCTTCCAGAGAAATCCTTCAGAGAAGTTGCTCAACAGCTCTTTGTTTCCAGTCATGTGTGAGGAGCAACCTGAATCTAAGTACCACACATGACGGACCTGCAAAAAGAATCAAGTAAGTTTTGGCACCCATTTATAGATGGGTCCCCTTTTGATAACAGGTAAAGTAGCTTTCTTGTTCGTTGCTAGATTTAATTCTTTGCTAGGTTGTTGGGTAGCCGGTTTAAGAATCCAAGCGCGATGATTTCCTATAGGATGCAGTTGAGATTTCGGAATCCAAATTTGTTTTGGACTTAATTTCTTGTTCGGCTTGGTCTTGGTGGTGGTGTGTTTCTTTACTTTAAATCTGATAGTGTGATTGGACGGCGTGGGAGATATGCCCTTAGAACGAGTGCTACGCGATTTGGAAACGCTATTGCTGAAATGACTATCACGAGTATGGTAAAGTACATCATTGCTGACATGACAGAATTTTGATTTTAGGAATGGAATAACGAAACACGTTCTGCGACATTACAAGAAGTCACTTTTGGAAACGCAAAAGATTTTGAAACATGAGAAGAAAGGTTGGAGACTGGTCTCTTCTTCTTATCAGGGACTGTTGTCTTCTTAGCTGAGCCAGGTTGAACCTTCTTCGCTTCCTTAGATCTCACGCCTTTGTCTGTGAGCACATGCGATACCAAGTTAGTATGAGATAAAGGTATTTTCTTTGTAGTTTGCTTTCATTTACATGTAGATGATTCTGGAATGGGACGGGAGGTGGAGGTTTGTAAGCGTCAGGAAAGTTTTCAAGAGTATAAATTTTGCTCAACAAAATAGTTCTCTCTTCTTCGTGGGCTTTCTTTTCCGATTCTAAAGCGGCTGTCAAAGCACCTATTTTGCGAATAATCTCTGGAATATAGATACATGAATAATTAGGTTTAGCTTGTTCGTCAGTGCCTTCTTGAATTTCGGGTCCAAATGGTGACATGTAGTCATCAGAGAGTGGTATCTCTCTATTTTTGTAACTATTATTGAGTATTATGTAGTCACACTCAATTTGGCCCCATTCTTCATTTCTCCGTTTCCGTTCGTCAGTTTCAGACACCTCGCTTGATTCAATGAACGGCCTTAGTTGTTCAAGGCTCAACCCAAAGCGTTTAATGTTGTACATAGAAAGTACTTTATCTGCTTCAGAGTTAGTGGTGTATTCAAATCCCAATCCTGCACGGGGATCATAGAATTCAATATCTTTGGGTTGGCTAAGAAACATGGTTCGTTCACTTTGACCTTTTTTGGTGTTGATGTCCTCTAATTCCTTGACTTTCTTGTATAGACGTACACGTTCATTGGTGATTAGTTCGTATTGACACAATACATTTTCACGTTCTTCCTCGCTATCTTTCAGGCTTCTACGTATATCGCTAATTTGTTTTTCCTTGCTTTCTATAAGATTTTCTAAAGTCTTTGCTTTAGTTTCAGACAAGTTCAAGGATTCATTAAGAATAGCTATCTCTTCCTGTTGTTTGTTTAACAAGGCATAATTTTTGTCGAAATTGCTTTGGAGTTCTGAGTAATCTTTACGATGCATGGAAAGTTCGGCTATCCTATGTTCTAGTTTAACGAAATCATGTAGGGATGGAGTGTATACCTCCAGGTCAGATGATGAAACATCCGTCCTGTCTGATCCGATGGCTGGCTCATCCTCGTCGGAGTCATCCTCGATGCTTTCCAAGGCCATTTCTTCTTCCTCCTCGTCAGATGTGTCCTCCAGCCATTCCTCTTCCTCAACTACCAAGACTATTCCCGCTTCCTTGCGTTGTGAGAGATGAAATTTTTTCTTGTAGTATTCAGTGTTTTTCTTCTTGGGTTTGAAGCATTCCGAAGCAAAGTGACCCGGCTTGCCACAGTTGAAGCACTTCTTCACTAGTTCAGATTTCTTAGTTTCAGTCTCTTCAGGGGCAATGTACTTCTGTTTCCCGCCCGAGGTTCGTTGTTTGTTGAAGGAAGATGATGATTTCTTGGCGCTCATCTTATTGACCGTATCTGAGATCATTGCCAGTTTCTTTCTGATGGATTCGAGTTCGTCCTCAGATTCTTGGTCTGATTCGGTGTTGTCAGAGGTGTCAGATTGTACGACCTGCTTTGAAGTCTTCGAGCTCCTGTTGCTTGACTTAGAAGTTACGAGTGCAATTGGTTCCATTTCAACGTTTGGTTTTCCTTCGTTCTTAATTTCTTTGGCATACTGCGAGTATTGTGAGAGATTATCGTGTAGGGAGGGAATATCCATCGCGTCCAGATCTTTGTTCTGTTGCTTAACCGGAACTGCAATTCGTCCCCACTCAGGTTGAAGTGTGGAGAGGAACTTGATGTTGTGTTCGAGATTGGAGCGCTGGATGTTAATCTTTCTCATCTCGTTGATGATGGTCAAGAAGCGAAGGTAAGCATCTCGAAGTTCTTCCCCCTCCTTAGCTTTGAAGGAGTCATAGGCAGTAAGGATGCTGGATTTCTTAGACAAATTACTAACTTCTGTTCCAACCATCATCTTGCAGACTTCGTCCCAAATTTCCTTTGCAGTGACCATTGCATCGACTTGCTTGTAGACATCATTTGGTAGAGCCTGAAGTACATAGTGTCGAGCAAGCTTGTCTGGCTCGTGCTTTCTCAGCATCGTTGTATCCACTAGGGTCCTTAAGAGTTCTCCTTTCTGGAATTGCAGGAACTGCATCGGGTTGAGCAGGGATAATGGTCCAAAATTGGGCGGGTCCTTCAAAAATGGAGGAAAGCATGTCGTTTGCGAGGTCTCCATCCTTGATTTCTATGAAATTTATGAATCGTTGCTTCCAAATGCCGTACTCTCCCCATCTCAGTAGTGGTGCACGGTTGTCAGATCCAATAGCAAGACCGTCCATGTTTATGTTTGGTAATGATCGTTAACGCGAGATATATCTGCGAAATGAAACGCTTTAGTTTTGAAAGAAATATAGTCAAGTTTGAGTAATTTCTAGTGTTTAGTCTAAATAGATAAATTCACTTAGTGAATTCTGTCGAGATATAATAGTTTGATGAATTTAGTGTACTGCTCGAGGATGGAACGATTGGTGTTAAGTGAGATTGAGAATTTTGTTCTACTCAATATGAGTGCTTGATCGATTCTAGTATGATATGAAAATAAGCTCAACGATTGGTCCTAAGTGTTGAGAATCGGGCAATCGAAACTGAGTTTAGATTTCAAGATTCGGGCGAAAGTGTGAATAGGGTGAAAGTGTTTTGAAAATGTTAGTTTCGATCGAAAGATGGAATTCGATTTTGATTTGAATAAATAGTTTCGATCGTCTGAGATTGGAATTGACTAAGTGGGGAATTAAGTTTCGGGAGAAACAGCTAGTACATTGGACTTTCGCCAAGATGTGTATCGATCGAAACTGTGAAATTGTGCACTGTAGCGTTACGGGCGAAAAGGATTGGGCTTTCGCCGAGAATTGTATCGATCGAAACTTGTGAAATTGTGCACTGTAGCATTACGGGCGAAAAGGATTGGGCTTTCGCCGAGAATTGTATCGATCGAAACTTGTGAAATTGGTGGAAAATTCGTCGAAACTCAAATCGAACGACTTTCGGGCGAAAAAATTGGACTTTCTACTCACAGTGAGTTTCGGTCGAAACCTTCAAACTCAATGATACTGTTCAATTTGTTGCTCGAAAGTGATGCCCAGTTCAGTGAAAACAGATTTTCACACTTGTTTTTTGCTTAAATCCGACTCAAACTTGACTGGAATCGACGTGAAAAAACCTAAATGTACTCAATATCGGTTTTCTAATGTCCTAGGAGAAAAGAATCATTGAAAACGATTTGAAAACATCCAAAAACAGTGAAAAACAGAGAATGAGTTTTCAAGCAAAAATCTTCGTCAAATCACGTCGAAATCGAGCAAAACTGGATTCAAATGGAAGATATTGATCCGCGTTAGGCTCTGATACCACTTGTTGGCCCTTTTATTACCAAACAAGGATCAAAAGAAGGATTTTGAATGTGTAAAACGTGAAGAACACCTTGAGTGTGTGTTAGTGTGTGTTTTCTTAACGTAACGTACAAGGTGGCTTACCTTTCAATTCTTTTGATAAAACCCTAATTAGGGTAAATGGGGCTTTATATACCATAAGTATTTGGTATATTAAAGCCCAATACAAAACTATGACTTAATTCCATAAGTCACCCCAAACTACTAACAACCCACTAAATAAACATATTAACCCAAGATTACATAAATTAAAGGATGTTACAAAATATTCCTAGCAGGAACTATTCTCTTGTATTCAATTAATAGAGTTGTCTTAGTCTTGCTATGCAAATTAGTAGTTTTGGACTAAATTGTAATTAGTCATTGTATAGGACTACATGTGTAAATATACCACGAGGTGGTATATGTAAGTGAACTCCTAAGAAAATTAGGAGTGCGCTTTGTATGGTTTTCAGATCAAAATCTTAGAATTGGAAAATTAGAGAGAAGATTTTAGCGCCTTTGTGTTCTTCAACGTCATTTCTCTCTCAAACCTCAACTTAGGTACATATCAAGCGTAAGTGCTCGAAATTCTCAGATTTGCTATCCGGTTCTTTGTAGTTCGATCTGTGTTGGATAAAAAAGGACCTAACAAGTGGTATTAGAGCCAAACGTGTTAGGATTTGGATTAAATTTGGACTGATTTTGATTTTCCGAAACTGATTTTTTTCATTATCGTGCACTGTTCTTCAATGCAATTGGACTGATTTGTCAAAAATCTGATATAATTTGCTGTTTTTAGGCTTCGATCGAGTCGTTTATACATGTCTGAGATGAATCTTTATTGATCGAGACATGATTTTGAGTGAATTTTGAAGATTTGAGCCAGTATGTTCGTCGAACTCAACTGAAAATTTCGAACTGATTTCTCAAAATTTCGAGTTGTTTTGGTGTTTTTGTTGTTCGGTCGAGAGTTACTATAGTCTCTGAGTTTAATTCCGATCGGAACTAGTTTTCTCTGTGAATTTTTGCTGATTGATCAAACTGTTCTTTGCATTGTTCTAGCACTGATCTTCAAAATTCTCAAAAATTCGACTAATTCTGCTCAGTTTGCGCTGAATCGAATGTTCGTTATTGTTCAGTGCTTGATTTCGATCAATTACCCGAGCTGAATTCGATCAATTTTATGTTTGGATGGAGGTTTCGTTGGTTTTGACTTGCGTCTGTTTCACGATCATATTTCTATTCTTCGTTCATTATCATAAACAATTCAGCTCACACTTGAGGAATTGCTTCAACGAGATAATTCCTCCATCGATGCTGAATCGTCGAACTACCGTCGCTCGAGAACTCTTTGTCGCAATTGTTTTCCGATCGAAGTTCTTTCTCGACCACAGCCTCTGTTTTTCGTTCACCATCGGAAAGAAAATTCTGTTTTTAAGCTCGAGAAATCAAGTCAACACGAGAAACTTGGGTCAACGATCGAAAACTTGTTCGAGAACTATTTACCATCGAAAATCGTCGGAATTTTTTGGATCGAAAAATCTGAAATCTTCATCTTCTTCGCTCGCGCTCATACAGCTACAGAGATGCATACAATTGCAGGGATATTTACATTACTAACCCATAAATATTATTTTAGTCCCTGCAGCTATATTTTAATCCCTAATTGTTTTCAACATAGCCCAGAAAGTTCTGATCTAGTCCTAAATTTTCAGTATAACTCCAGAACTTTGAATTTTATTCAATTCTCACTCACGTACTTGATTTTACGATCGCAAACTTTGTTTAGTTACTTTTACAAGTAGTCGTCGCAAAACTTGTTTTTGGCCCGCAAAACCTTTTGCGATTGAAAAATTTGATTTTAAAGTTTTGGCTATTAAAATCCCAAAACGACGACGCTTTATCAAATCGCAAAACTTTTACGATCGTAAAACTTTACATAACTGTTTGAAATTCAAAACTATTTTCTAGAAACAGTACCTTGTAGAAAAATTTAACAACCGAAAACAGTGCTCCACATATTCACTCGAACCAAAAAAAAAAATTTAATCGACAATTATTTTCGATCGAAAACAGTGCCTTATATTGACATTAAAAAAAAAGAAACTTAATAAAAAAAATTTCGATCGAAAACTGTTACCTTCAAATTGGCACATTATAGAAAAAGCTTTTGGTATATACTATTAAATGTTTAAATCAAACTTGATAAACCGAAATCTTTTTGAAACTGAAATTTTAAAAGCCAAATAATTTAATCAGTATAAAAAAAATCCAAATCACAAAACACGTTACGATCCAAATATCCAACAAAATTTCAAAATTTAAATAATAGAAAATTATTAAAAACCAAAATGGACACCTACTCGATTACTCGATCCGACGACTCTAGCTCCGACACTGATGAAGCGCTGAAGAAGCTTGGGCATCAACTACGATTAATCAAGAAGGAGTTAAACAAGCAGACCACAAAGACGAAGCCACGCTCAAAGAAGCAAGAATCTACAAACTCCGAACAAATGACGCACTTGGCTTTGATGGCACACCACGAAGATGAAACTAACTCATCCTCTAAGGAGGAAATGATTCCTAACTCTACATAGTTTAACATGTTAGAATCCTTGCAAACTAGATATGCTAACATGGAAAATGAGCGCAAAAGTACAAGAGAGTTAGAGGACGAATTAACTAAGTCTATGGAGGAAATAACTAGTCTCGAATCTAAGCTTAGGAGCACTAGTGCGAAAACAAATGAACTAACTAAAGGCTTCATCAAGAAAGAAGGTCTCGAGGGACTCTACTGGTTCATGATGCGCCAAGTCAAGTACTTCACCGCTTAGGACCTTCAGATGGCTTTGGAGAGCAACATGAAAAGGTCAACATGACCGCCCCGCTCAACAAAGGACCTGAGATCGAAGGGCTTCCCAACAATCACGTGCACATCAGTTCAGTCATTGGCATCACCTACCAAAATCCGATCGCGAAGAAGACTAGGATCAGACTGAGATCCACAAGTTCTGTGATGGGATGCTCAAGGTCATCAGGAGGAACATAGAGCAGAGGTTGGAGGAAATCAACCGAGAGACAATGCTGAGGATCCATCGGTTCGTGAGAGAACAGCCGCTCCTGATGGAATTACTAGATGACTCGAGGAGCGCTTGATGCTGAGGGAAACGCTCAGAAATTTCGAGCATGCGCTGGGCTTGCGCAGGTCTTACTACGCCCAATGAAGACAAACACGGAAGGGCAATCAAGCACAAAGGGGGAGATTGTAGAACACGATTTGTAATTGTGCATTGATTTATTAGTTGTCTTCGTAGATTGGGGCGTTATATGTATTTGTCCTTAGTTTAGGACTTACTTGTTATTTATACCAAGTTTGTTTGGTATAAATAGACTTTTAAACATCGAGCTTAATAGAGAAAATTAGTCAATTGATCCGAAAGACTGCAAAATCCAATTTTAGAGAGAGAAAGACACAAATCATTCTCTCACTACTCGCATTCTCTCTCGTGTTCTTTATTGAAGGTTTTCGATCGAAATTCATTTCATACAGTTCTAATCGATTGCCTTAGGATTTGAGTCTAGGATCATACGAGTTGATAAACGAGGACCTAACAACGCACGTAATCATAAAAGATATCCCATGCAGTAACGTAAGACATATAATATGCATGCATATTTATTGGCCGACTTACATATTTACTCGGGTATTACAATATCGGCCCAAGAACCAACAAGAAGAACTTTGCCTTAGATAATCTCTCAGCCTCATAGAGAAGCAGAGATTCAGCTTGAAAAAGTGCAGAAAACAAACAGAACAAATTAAAGGAGGAAAAAGATAAAAAAAAATGATGAATACGATATGACGAAGAAGGAGAAAGACGGAGTAATGGAAGACGACACACATTTGCCAAATTTACCTTCCCTTCTAAGTCCGAGCCAAATTAAAATCCCTCAAAGTCCCTTTGATTCCAAATCGACGTTCTTTCGGGTGAAATGATTAAAAGCGCCTCAATCACAGGTAAATTGGCGTAAAAATGCTTGTGTTTACTTGAGTGATACATCACAAGTTAAGAATAATTGAGCGCTAGAGTGAACATAATGAGAGTAGTCGAAATGGATCATACTTTGAACCTATGACTTTAGTTTGTCGACATGACTTGACGGCATATGATCTTTTCAAGTGTCTTGAGAAATTTAGGCGTTGCATTGATCGAAGCAAAAATAATCTGCCCCGTACTATTAGTGATATTAGCATATACTAAAATTTATCGCATATTATGTCATGCAAATTTAATTTGCATCTGCATCGAATTGTTAAAATGCGATAATTTTTGTCTGATTCGCACATTCTGCTATGCAATTTTATTTTGCATATGCAATGAATTGTTTAAGTGCGATAATTTTTTTTTTGCTCATACCCTCACGCAACATTTTGATTACATGATTAAGGGGACCATAAATTGATTAATTGCGTGATTTTCATGACTATTACTTGGATTGGTTTACGTGCTTACATGATAAACCAACTTAGGTGCACTATTTGCGGGGAGCATTTTCATAATATCACGCTTTAAGCTTCAAATATTTTTTATGTTTTCTCTAAGTGTTGCAGGAATTTTTTGCTCAAAACCTGACAAGCGCACTACATGAGGACTTCACGATTTTTCACGATATAGAGCTAACAACATTGGTATAAAAATTAAGGGGGAGCCTGATTAGAACAGTTGCTTATTAATTAACTCTAATATTCTCGACATTTTTGCTCTTAGTAATTGTTAGGCCCTCAGATTAACAACTCTACGATCCTAGGCTAGAATCCGTAGTAATTCGATCGTTTAGATAATCAATTGAATTCGATCGAAAAACTCAAGTTAAGAACACGAGAGAGAATTCAATTAGAGTGAGAAAGTTACTGTTGTTTCTCTCTCCAGAAATCGAATTGCAAGCCCTTCGGATCAATTCTCTGAACTTTCTCTATTCAGCTCAATTAGTTTACAAGTATTTATACCAACAATCTTGGTATGAATATCTAACTAGTCCTTAATCTAAAGACTAATACAAATAAAGCCCCTAATTACAAGGACAATTAATGAAATCAAGCACAATTACAAATGATATTCTACAATCTCCCCCTTTGTGCTTGATTGCGTCTTCGCGCTGTTCGTCCTTGTCGGGCGTAGTACGATCTGTGGAAGCCGAGCGCATGCTCGTAGTCCCTAACGGTCTCCCTGAGCTTCAGTCGCTCCTCGATGTCATCCAACAATTCCATCAGGAGCGGCTGTTCTCTCACAAACCGGTGGATCCTCAGCATCGTGTCTCTATTTATCTCTTCCAACCTCTGTTCGATATTTCTCCTGACGATCTTGAGGGTTCCGTCGCAAAACTTGTGAATTTTTGTCTTCAGCATCAACCTATTCTTCTTGGCAATTGGGCTGTTGTAGGTGATGCCGATGACAGAGCTGATATGCACGTGATTTCTTGGAAGCCTCTCGATCTCAGGTCCTTTGAAGAGTGGTTTGGCCATGTTGACCTTCTTCATATTGCTCTCAAGCGCCATTTGAAGGTCGTGAGCGGCGAAGTACTTTACTTGTCGCATCACGAACCGATAGAGCCCTTCGAGGCCTTCTTTCTTGATGAAGCCCTGAGGACCTTTGTACTTCTCCACGTATAGCTGATAAAGACGGTACACTTCATCGGCGGGGAGGTACGGCAGGTCGCTCTCGCTAAGTTCCTCTCGGGTCCTGTCCACTCGTTCGATAATGTAGTGAGGTGTTGGAAGTCCTCCTTTGGCACAATAGACACTGAGGAGTTGGCAAATTGGGGAGAGTTCCCTGAAGTGATTCTTCAGTCGATCCTTCGGGATCCCCAGTCTCACGTCCGGGTCAGCATCCACAGATATGTCATTCTCTTCTGCTGATCCCAATGAGAGATCCCTCTCAGCTCGAACTCATCTGGCTTCCTAATCCGATCCGGTGACCTCCAAATGTTTTCCCTGACTTCTTCAAGGAAAGGTATCTCTATGTGAATTTTCTCCCACGGCGTGTCGATCCGAACGGTCCCTGGCATCTGTCTTGTAGGCCGCTCGTTGTGCGATCAACACCGGTAGCCTTGGGATTTCACTTTGGTAGTCTATACCTTCTTGAAGTTCGCCGTGTTCTATGATCACGAGGTCCACGGATGGTTGTTGTAAGAAGTGGCATACGTCCTGAAGCCGTTGTCTCTGATGCTCCTCGGGCATGGAATGGGTCATCCACTGGCCTTCAAAAATGTACTTGTCTAATACTTCGTGTGGGTTGACGCCATGTCCAGAGGGTCCCGGTTGGTCTGGAGCGACGGAGGGAATAGCTTGGGTAGCTGCCAGAGCTACAAGCATTGCAGCACTTGCTTCTTCTTCCGGAAGCAAGGGGCTTGAGTAGATCGGCGGTGTGGGCGGAGGCGTCCTGAGGTGAAAGGTTGGTGGGTCGATATGTGGTAGAGTGGCTGTGCGGTGCGTGGTGTGGGTGGTTTGGGTGGTTTGGGTAGTTTGGGTTTCACCAGCTCCAGCGCTTGTCTGCATAGCGCCCGAGCCTTGTCCTTGGCTGAATGTAGTTGTCCTTGGCCTCTTCTCCCCCTCATGAGGGTCCTGATCGTCAGGATCGTCATGTCTGCACTGGGAGTGGGAGCTTTGGCCTCGGCAGGTGTCAATCGGTGGCTCAGGGTGATCCACTAATCGCCGATAGAGGGACTCTTCTAGGCGATCGGATGGACAGGCCTATCAGACGGGCGAGGAGAATATCGTGGAGCTCGGTGATGGGGATTGTGTATGGGTTGATGAGGATGGAGGAAGTGGCTAAAGTGTCGGTGGGTGTGTGTTGTGGAGGTGTGGGATTTGTTTATGACGAAGGGCCTTCAGAGACAGGTGTTTTCCCGGTATCTCTTCGGGATCTCTCGATTGCTTGAAGTACTCTCTCCGTGATTTTATCTTCCATAGACTGTACGGCGGCAGAAAGAGCGGCCTGAAACTGCTCGTTCATCACAAAGGGTGCGGACGCCTCCTTTGATGGACCAGGACGACTGATGTCGCCAGTTATCAACCCTTGAGTAGACACCGACTCGTCTGGTTGGCTCACAGTCACTTGAGGTTGTGACTATATGAGACTTCCACCAAATCCTCGAGTCAAATCCAGAGGATTCGTCTCTAGGGGTGTTATGGCAGGCTCAGGTTGTGCCTGCGAACCAGACACCACGTGAGATGGTTGCGGCTCAAGATCGAGCGATGAAGTGCCAGCAACACTTGTCGATGTGGTCAGCGTAGTATCTGGTGCGGTAGTGACGGCCGAGAAGAGGGACTCCAGCTGAATGCTTAGTCTTCTGGGAGTCCTCCTTATCAGGCTTATTTCCTCATCAGACTCCGTGTCAGACGGGGTTGCCATGTGAGGAGTGAGGTCACGATTGACGTCCTCCAGTGCCTGATCCGTCACCCGGTGGAAGAGAGCTTTGCCCCATTTCAGTCTCGGGCTGTGCTTCTTGTTGAAGAACATCCTCAAAAGTTTCTTCGAGCACACCAACATATACGGGCACTTCCACTTGTAATTCATGTGCAGGGCCTCGAGCGCCATCTCAGTAGCCACGACGTCTATCAGAGTATCTTCTACGCCCGGCATTGGCTCTTCGACCAAAGGAGACTCCTGTTGAAGCTCCTGAGCGACAACATCGATCATCGTGTCGTCAGGGCTTGGCTGGTGTTCTGGTTGGGGAGGGCTCACATGGTGATCTGCCGGGGGCCCTCTGATCATTTCCTCCGTTAAATGCGAATATTTTGTTGCTGAATTGTTTAAATGCGAATATTTTGTTGCTCATACCCTCACGCAAAATTTTGCATACATGTTTTGGGAACCATGTATCCATGCTATATTGAATAAATTGCGTTTTATATGTTCATTACTTGAATTGGTTTTATATGTCTGCATGATAAATCAATTTAGGCGCATTAGTTGAGGGGGAGCATATATAAAAATCTTGGATTAGCTCGAAAATATTTTACGTTTTCTCTAAGTGTTTCAGAACTTTTTGAACACAACAAAAGAGTGGAACGTCATGAATCGTCAAGACATGGAGCTTGTTAGGTCCTCAGATTAACAACTCTACGATCCTAGGCTAGAATTCATAGTAATTCGATGAATATGATTGACATTAATAATCGATCGAAAAACTCTAATGAAGATCGAGAGAGAGATTTCGAGTAGAGTGAGAAAGTTACTGTTGTTTCTCTCTCTAGAAATCGAATTGCAAGCCCTTCGGATCAATTCTCAAAACTTTTCTCTTCAGCTCAATCCATTTACAAGTATTTATACCAACAATCTTGGTATAAATATCGAACTAGTCCTTAATCTAAAGACCAATACAAGTAAAGCCCTAATTACAAGGACAACTAATGAAATCAAGCACAATTACAAATGATATTCTACATTCTCCCCCGTTGTGCTTGATTGCGTCTCCGCGCTGTTCGTCCTCGTCGGGCATAGTACGACCTGCGCAAGCCCAGCGCATGCTCGTAGTCCCTAACGGTCTCCCTGAGCTTCAGGCGCTCCTCGATGTCATCCAATAATTCCATCAGGAGCGGCTGTTCTCTCACAAACCGGTGGATCCTCAGCATCGTGTCTCTATTTATCTCTTCCAACCTCTGTTCGATATTCCTCCTGACGATCTTCAGGGTTCCGTCGCAAAACTTGTGAATTTCTGTCTTCAGCATCAACCTATTCTTCTTGGCAATTGGGTTGTTGTAGGTGATGCCGATGACAGAGCTGATATGCACGTGATTGCTTGGAAGCCTTTCGATCTCAGGTCCTTTGAAGAGTGGTTCGGCCATGTTGACCTTCTTCATATTGCTCTCAAGCGCCATTTGAAGGTCGTGAGCGGCTAAGTACTTGACTTGTCGCATCATGAACCGATAGAGCCCTTCGAGGCCTTCTTTCTTGATGAAGCCCTGAGGACCTTTGTACTTCTCCACGTATAGCTGATAAAGACGGTAGACTTCATCGGCGGGGAGGTACGGCAGGTCGCTCTCGCTCAGTTCCTCTCGGGTCCTGTCCACTCGTTCGATGACGTAGTGAGGTGTTGGAAGTCCTCCTTTGGCACAATAGACACTGAGGAGTTGGCAAATTGGGGAGAGTTCCCTGAAGTGACTCTTCAGTCGATCCTTCGGGATCCCCAGCCTCACATCCGGTCCTAGTTGGGTCAGCATCCATAAAAATGTCATTCTCTTCTGCTGATCCCAGTGAGAGATCCCTCTCAGCTCGAACTCATCCGGCTTCTTAATTCGATCCGGTGACCTCCAAATGTTTTCCCTGACTTCTTCAAGGAAAGGTATCTCTATATGAATGTTCTCCCACGGCGTGTCGATCCGAACGGTCCCTGGCATCTGTCTTGTAGGGGAGGCTGCTCGTTGTGCGATCAACTCCGGTAGCCTTGGGATTTCACTTTGGTAGTCTACACCTTCTTGAAGTTAGTCGTCTTCAATGATTACGAGGTCCACGCATGCCTGTTGTAAGAAGTGGCGAACGTCCTGAAGCCGTTGTCTCTGATGCTCCTCGAGCATGGAATGGGTCATCCACTAGCCTTCGAAGATGTACTTGTCTAATACTTCGTGTTGATTGACGCCATGTCCAGAGGGTCCCGGTTGGTCTGGAGCGACGGAGGGAGTAGCTTGGATAGCTGCCAGAGCTACAAGCATTGCCGCGCTTGCTTCTTCTTCCGGAAGCAAGGGGCTTGAGTAGATCGGCAGGGTGGGCGGAGGCATCCTGAGGTGAAAGGTTGGTGGGTCGATATGTGGTAGAGTGGCTGTGCGGTGCGTGGTTTGGGTGGTTTGGGTAGTATGGGTGGTTTGGGTTTGGGTTTGGGTTTCACCAGCTCCAGCGCTTGTCTGCGTAGCGCCCGAGCCTTGTCCTTGGCCAGATGTAGATGTCCTCGGCCTCTTCTCCCCCTTATGATGGTCCTGATCATCAGGATTGTCATGTCTGCGCGGGAGTGGGAGCTTTGTCCTCGGAAGGTGTCAATCGGTGGCTCAGGATGATCCACCAATCGCCGATAGAGGGATTCTTCTTGAGGCGATCGGATGGACAGGCCTATCAAACGGGCGAGGAGAATGTCGTGGAGCTCGGTGATGGGGATGGTGTATGGGTTGATGAGGATGGAGGAAGTGGCTAAAGGTTCGGTGGGCGTGGGTTGTGGAGGTGTGGGGTGGGTTTGTGACGAAGGGCCTTCAGAGACAGGTGCTTTCCCGGTATCTCTTCGGGATGCCTCGATTACTTGAAGTACTCTCTACGTGATCTTGTCTTCCATAGACTGTACAGCGGCAGAGAGAGCGGCCTGGAACTGCTCGTTCATCACAAATGGTGTGGACGCCTCCGTGGATGGACCAGGACGACTGATGTCGCCTGTTATCAACCCTAGAGTAGACACCGACTCTTGGGTCTGGCTCACAGTCACTTGAGGTTGTGACTGTATGAGACTTCCACCCAATCCTCGAGTCGAATCCTGGGGATTCACCTCTATGGGTGTTATGGCAGGCTCAGGTTGTGCCTGCGAACCAGATACCACGGGAGATGGTTGTGGCTCAAGATTGAGCGAAGATGTGCCAGCAACATTGTCGTCGTGGTCAGCGTAGTATCTGTGGCGGTGGTGACTGCTGGAAAGAGCGACTCCAACTGAATACTGAGTCTTCTGGGAGTCCTCCTAATCAGACTAATTTCCTCGTCAGACTCTGTGTCAGACGGGGTGGCCGTGTGAGGAGTGAGGTCACGATTGACGTCCTCCAGTGCCTGATCCGTCACCAGTGGAAGTGAAGTTCGCCCCATTTCGACCTCTGGCTGTGCTCCTGTTGGAAGAACCTCCTCAATGGTTTCTTCGAGCACGCCGACACGTATGGGCACTTCCACCTGGAATTTGTGTTCAGGAGCCTCGAGCGCCATCTCCGTAGCCACGACATCTATCAAGGTATCTTCTACGTCGGGCATTGGCTCTTCGATCGAAGGAGACTCCTGTTGAAGCTCCTGAGCGACAACGTCAATCATCGCGTCGTCAGGGCTTGGTTGGTGTTGGGGAGGGCTCACATGGTGATCTACCGGGGGCCCTCTGATCATATCCTTCGTTAAATTACGTTCCCGGCAGAACCTCTGATACTCAGCTCCGGCGGGGTCGGCGAGCCTGAGTAGGTTGAGTGGAATCGGCATCGACGGTTGGCCCAGGTCCGTGAGCCGTGGGTTGTGGAAGAACTTAAGCCTTGGTGGCTGATAATTTCCACCAGGAGGCAGCTGGGGGATGTTCTGCTGCAGCGCCATGATCTCCCTGATGATGACGTTGAACCGCCGAGCATAAGGCATGTTCTTCGATCGCCTGTTCTCCTTCTGCCGAATCTGGTCCGCGAGGTCGTGTCATAATTTCTTGAGAAGGCGATGCCGTGGAAAATCCTCAAAATATTGCCGTTGCCCTTACCAAATCCTGCGTGCTTGGGCGACAGACACTTATTCACTATTCCGAATAGCTTCTTCTATGGGTGTGGGATTCCGCTGCTCTGGACCTGAGCTAATCTTGTGAGCGGCAGTTGGTATCCCATGTGTAAGAAGTCCTGGATCATCTCAGCATCCGATGGGAGCGGGTCGTAATTATTGCTGTGGGGCAAGTCCAGTACCATGCCGAACTGGTTCTTGTCCATGCTGATATGCCGCGTCCCTATCCTTGTTGAGAATCTGAAGGCTCCATTGTTCACTTGTCCTTGTATGCAGCCCCAGAACTGCTGGAGATAGACCATCGGCACCGATGCGGTGACCGTTAATGCATGCCAGATGGGGTGGCCTTGCAGGATTGATACGATGATCTCGTCTGGACACCTAAAGGTGCTCAGATCGAGCTGGAAGTTCGTATCTTGAACCTTTAGATAAAGGTTGTGATCGTAGATGTGGTTGTATTTCGGGTAGCGATCCATCTGAAAAATAAGATATATAAAAGTTTATTAGTTCAATTTTATTTTCAGTCGAAATATGAATAAATTTCATCAAACTATAGTAATATTGCAAATAATAGCATGTTCGATGAATTTTGAATTGAAATCATATCAAATGCATAGTGTATGTTCAATTTCAAAAATCGTGATGGCATGAATGTAATTCCGAATGAAATATTTGTCGCGTGAAAAATGGTTCGAAATTTCGCTAAGTGTTAAATCAGTAAATTGAATTGCAATTTGATTTCCTATACACTGATTTCAATTGAAACGTTTCCGTGTAGTTTTTCGATCGAGAAATTTTATTCGCTGATAGTCGCTACAGTGTAAAAGACTTAGAGAAAAATTTTCTAACTGTTGACGATGAAATTTAGAGTGTAATCGATCAATTTTACGATCGAGAAAAATTCCGTGATCGAGAAATTAATTCTCAGGTAAATTTACTGTCGAGAAATTTTCTTCGATTGAATAAAATTTTTCGATTTGAAATTTGTCGAGCGGTATGTGATTTTCGATTGTAAGTAAAGTTTTTCGCGGCGAAATATTTTTATCGAGAAATTAGTCAACGAAAGACTAAGTCAATCGTCGAGAAATTTTTTCGATCATTTAAATCCTAAGCGGCGAATTTTTCGCTCGAAAAATAAAGTATTGAAAACAAATAATTATTCGTTGCTAAATTTTTGCGACCAAATGAAATTAAATCAAAAATTCTATTTTGCGATAGTAAGTTTTTCGCTCGATAAAATTTGCTTCTAAAATATCTATTCAGTGCATAAGTTTTTCGCTCGCAGAAAATCATAATTGGATTTTTGGATGGTAAGTGTAGAGGTTATAACTTTTTATCGTGATGAGTAAGTCAAAATTTTGCGATCGAAAACTAAATCGACACAAATAGTATCTCGATTGAATTGTAATCCAATTAAGATAATTTGCGATCGACAAAGTTCTTCGACAGCTTCAAAACTTCAAAATACCCAGTTTCATCGAAACTCACTTTATCATCACAGATAGAAATTTTCCAACGATTTACGCTATCTGTTTCATCAAAAACATCAAATCTATCTAAACAACAGGCATTTAACTCAGAAAATCCAAGAAGCATGCCTAAGTTTAGTGAAACAGTATACGTTGAAATGGTTTTTGAAGAACAGTCAAAAAATCTTAACTAAACATGCGAAAAACTACAGAATTGAAATGCAAATCAAGTTATAACATGTGCAATCGTTAACCGAATCGAATTTCTACCTTAATCAGACGATTTGAAGTGAAAATTAGAATATTTTTGAAGAATTTTGTATCGTCTGAGAAAATTTTTCGCGAGAGAAATTTTTGCGATTAGGGTTGCGTGAGAAAAAGTTTTTCGACTGACAAAGGTTAAACTTTTATTAACTAGCATTAATTTGTTGCCGGGCTTGTGATTTGACATTTTGCGATATAAGGGATCAGGCCCATTACTATTTGCATACGAAAAATTCAATTTTCGATCGCAAATTATCGCAGTTAATCAAAATCGATCCCGACACTGTTTACAATCCAGAAACTTTAGATTGCGAATTAATGCTAATATCCAGTTTCTCGATAGTAAGTTCTTCTAAAGAATTTCAGATTTAACCCTATTTCAAAATAAAACCCATTATAAGGCTCCCCCTTAGTAATTAAAATATATGCAATTAACTCCCTGTATTTTCCGAGTAGTAACGTCTAGCTCCCTGGCAGAAGTTTAAAAATCTGTACCACTTAGAGATAAACGTTAGTAATAATGGAGTTAATCAACAATTATTTTTGGCAATGTTATCTTTGAAATATCTGGTCTTGTGTCTAGCTCCTCTCTTCGTAGTGTCGACGTCTCACTCCGTAATTTTGTTTGAAGGAATCTGAAACACTTAGAGAAAAACGTCAAGAATATTTGGAGCTAATCCATGATTTTTATATTTGCTCCCCCTCAAATAATGCGCAAGAATTGACTAATTATGCAAGCATATGAAATCAATTCAAGTCACAAGCATATAACACACAAATTACTAAGTAAGCACGTATACATGATCCCCGAAAACATGTACTTAAGATATTGTGCGAGGGTTAGAGCATAGAAAAATGTATCGCATTTAAACAATTCAATACCAGTGCAATCTTAAATTGCATTTAAAATGTGCGACACACTAAAGAAATTCGCATTTATTCAATTCAACGCATATGAAACATAACATTTCATGTCAAAATGTGCGAATTTTATGAGTTTAAATTATATATATTTTTTTCTTATTTTACTATTAGTATAGTATGGGGCCAGATTATTTTGCTTCGATCAATAGTCACGCCTAAAATTTTACGAGACATTTGAAAGAGAAAATGCTGTCAAGTCATGTCGTCAAACTAAAGTCCTGAGTTCATAGATGGTCGATTTCGAGACATGTAAAAGACGAAAATGCCGTCAAGTCTTGTCGTCAAACTAAAGTCCTAAGTTCATAGACTGTTCCATTTTGATAACTCTCACTAGGTTCGCTCTTGCTCTCAATAATTTCCATCATGGGATTTTTATAGTATTATCACTCAAGTCAACACAAGCAGTTTCAAGTCAATTTACCTGTGATCGAGGCGTGTTTAATCATTTCACCCAAGCGAGAGACGGTCGATTGGAATCAAAGGGGTGTAAAGGTTTTAGTTTGGCTAGGACTTAGAATGGAAGGAATTTAAAGGAAAGTGAGCTTATCTCTTCGTCATCTTCCATTTCTATGTCTGTCTCCTTTCTTTTCGGCATCTTTCTTCTTTTCTCCCTCATTTACTATCACTTAATAAGCTATGCTCACTCTGAAGCTCCGCTTCTCCACGAGGCTATAGGAGATTATCGTAGGCGAAGTTCTGCTTGTTGATTCTCGGGCCGATACCCCTGCTCCTCTTCTCTTAGTCCCTAGATAGGTTTCAGAGATTATCTATTTGGAAAAGTTCACGGTTATGGAATTCGTACCCGAGGCTGCGCTCCTCTTCTCGTTTCCCGATATAAGACCGTATTATCGTTGGAGAAGTTCACTTCGTGGTGCTCCTCTTCCAGCCATTCTGACGAGCGTACGAGATTATCGTTGGAGAAGTTCGCAGCAGGAACCACACCACTTTCTACAAGGTAGTCGGAAGGCCGGTTCCTTTGGTCTTTGCGCGTTGAGCAATGCCTTCTTTTGTCATCATCCTACTTTTCTTTTCGTATCTCCCCCTCCTTTTCTCGTTTGAACAACCATTCAAAGAATATAGAATTCGGTTGAAGGCTCGAAATTGGTTTCAATGAAGAAAAGGACGTCGGAGACGGCTCAAAGTGGATGACTAAAAGCAAACGTGGGGGAATTTATATAAGGCCGAATGAGGAATATCCTAAACTCCCTTATCATTTTCCTAACGATCTAACGCAAGGTGAGTATGACACCAAGAATCACTAGGTAAGACAAGAATTGATGTGTGACTCACTCGAGAAATAGATCCAAATAAAGGAAAAAAGGAACAAGGCTTGAATCCTCACGCATGTAGAGTGACTTTGTGTCTAGTGGAACAATCAACTGACCTTTAGACACAAAAATGCGACTTAGACTGACAAAATTTAAGCAATTAAATCGATCGCATGTCGGAGTAAAATTCTTGGTGACTTTAGATCAAAGCATCCTAAAGGATTTCGTCATACCCCATTATATATATATATGTAAAATTTTTTTTATTATTATTTTTATCACGCAAGATAAGGACAAATAAGCATAGAAAACACATAGAATACAGCATGTGATAGCACAGAAGATCAGGTAATGCACATATTACGGAAGATTCAACATGCCTAATTTTCCGACAAGGAATTGGAATCGTTTCTCATCCAAGGCCTTGGTGAAAATGTCGGCTAATTGAAACTTTGTGTTCACAAAGTACATCTCTATCGTGCCTCTTTCTACGTGATCTTTGATAAAATGATATCTAATGTCTATGTGTTTTGTGCGTGAATGATGAACAGGATTGCAAGTAATGGCAATTGCACTCTGACTATCATTATATATGGGTATATTAGTTAGATTGTACCCATAGTCGCGAAGCTGTGTCCGCATCCACAGCATCTGGGTGAGCAACAGCTGGCGGCAGCTACGTATTCTGCTTCTGCCGTCGAAGTGGACACACAGTTCTGTTTTTTGGATGACCAGCAGACCAGCTTTTCGCCTAGAAATTGAGCGCCACCGGACGTGCTTTTCCTGTCCATTTGGCAACCTGCATAGTCAGCGTCAGTGTAGCCGATAAGTTTGAAATTCGTACCCTTTGGATACCATAGGCCAAGGGTAGAGGTGCCCTTAATGTAGCGAAGAATTCGTTTGACTGCGAGCATATGGGATTCTTTGGGTTCGGCTTGAAAACGGGCGCACAAGCAGGTGGCAAACATGATATCCGGCCGGCTCGAAGTGAGGAAGAGAAGAGATACAATGATACTGCGCTACAGTGTGATGTCGATCGATTTAACAGAGGGATCGGCATCCAACTTGCAGCTTGGTGACATAGGAGTGCTGAGAGGCTTGCTCTGGTCTTGATGAAACTTCTTCAGAATATCCTCGATGTATTTTGTTTGACTGATGAAAATTCCATCATTGAGCTGCCTGACCTGAAGGCCTAAGAAAAATTGCATCTCTCCCATGTGACTCATTTCGAATTTGCTCTTCATGAGATCTCCAAACTTCTTGCAGAGCCGCGGATTTGTTGATCCGAAGATGATGTCGTCGATGTATACTTGGACGACCATCAGATCTTTGTCATGCCATTTAATGAAGAGGGTTGTGTCTATCGTTCCTCGTATGAATCCAGAATTCACGAGGAAATCAGTCAGGACATCGTACCAAGCACGTGGGGCTTGTTTTAGTCCATAGAGAGCTTTGTCCAAACGATAGACGTGATCGGGATGTTCTTGATCAACGAAACCTTCCGACTGAGCGACGTAGACTTCTTCTTTTAACACGCAGTTGAGAAAAGCGGTTTTAAAATCCATCTGATAGACTTTGAAGTCTTTGTGAGCCGCATAAGCCAGCAGGAGGCGGATAGCTTCGATACGGGCAACATGAGCATAAGTCTCGTCGTAGTCGATACCTTCCTGTTGATTGTATCCCTTAGCTACTAGCCTTGCTTTGTTCCGGATCACTTCACCATCTTTATTTTTCTTATTCATGAAAACCCATTTAGTTCCGACCACTGTTTTCCCATGTGGACGGGGTACCAAGGTCCACACTTGAAGGCGTTCGAATTGATTGATTTCCTCTTGCATTGCAATTGTCCAATCCGGGTCTCGAAGTGCGTCTGCTACTTGGTAGGCTTGTTTGGCTCAGGAAGCAACTGAAAATACTGTGTTGACGACGTGTCCTCACACCATCCGAAGGATCGCCGATTATCTGATCGACCGGGTGACCTCTAGTCCACTTGCGCTCATGAGGCAAGGCTGTAGCAGAAGCGTCAGCCATCTGTGGATCCAGATTGCCTATAGTCTCCGATTGATCATTTGTCGGAGGAAGTTCCAATTCTGCACTTGGATCGATCGTCTCTGATAATACTTCCTCAAGGACCACTGTAGGTTCTTCGGTATTCTGTGGCGAATCTGAATCGGGTTGGATAGAGGTGTGAGATGAACTTGTTACGTCGGTCTTGAACGGTGGAGAATCCACTGTAGGTGCAGTGGTGCATGACCGATATACTGGTTCGAAAAGAGAATCCAAATCGTCTATTGCAAGTCTCGTTGCTTCGTCTGACATTGACTTTGATGTTGTTGCAATCTTCTGTTGGTTTTGTGCCAACACACCAGTGATTACGGGTTCTGAAATGTTGTCTTCAGAAGCCATCGGGTTGAGCACGGGTCCTTAACTGATTTGAGCAGGAACCATCGGGTTAGGCACGGGTCCTGGACTGAGCTGACCAGAAGTCATATCTGCCACTTCGTCAAAAGTGACATTATAGCTTTCCCTAATAGTTCGGTTGGACTTGATGTATACTCGGTACGCTTTTGAAGTTGAAGAATACCCGACAAATGTAGCTTCGAATGCTTTAGGGTCGAACTTTGCACGTTGTTCTCGGTCGTTCGCCACAAAGCACTTGCACCCGAAGACTTTAAAGAAATAGATATTGTGCACTCTATTATTCACAATCTCGTACGGAGTCTTGTTGAATCGTTTGTGAACCACCGTCCTGTTTTGAGTAAAACAAGCGGTATGACTGCTTCAGCCCATAGAAAGTGTGGAAGTCCTGACTGGATCAGCATTGTACGAGTGGCTTCCACTAGCGTTTGATTTTTCCTTTCGATGACCCCATTTTGCTGAGGTGTTTTGGCGGCTGAAAATTGTTGACTTATTCCAAGTTTTTGATAAAACTCACTGAGGTGGTTGTTTTTGAACTCAGTGCCGTTGTCTGTTCGAACAACTTGAATAGTCTGTTGCAGCAGATTTTTAGTTGTGTTCACAAAATTGATTATCAGGTCACCGGTCTCATCTTTCGTTCAGAGGAACTTTGTCCACATGTAGCGAGAATAGTCATCTACAATCACTAGTACATACTTTCTTTCATTGATACTCTGAGTCTGCATCGGACCACAGAGATCCATGTGAATTAGTTCCAATGGTCGAGAAGTAGACGCAATTTGCTTGACGTGATGAGATGCTCCCTTTGTAGTTGTATAGTTGGAAGACCGTGAACCAACTTTTTCGTAGAAAGACGTTGGAGAGCTTACATATTTAGATGAGACAGTCGTTGATGCCATAGGTTGTTCCTCTGTAAGTCAATCTGAGAAATGAGGCATACAGCTGTCGAGGGCCGCAAGGACGTCAGGTTGATCGTGTAAAGATTGGATTTCCGAAGTCCTTGAAGGAGTTCTGTCTCCTAACTAACCAAAATTCTGCACCGGTCAGCATGGAAGACCACCTGGAAGCCTTTGTCACAGAATTGGCCTATGCTGAACAAGGTATGGCGGAGGCCTTCGAAGTATGAGACATCTTTGATGGTCAGATTCTTCAAAATGATATCCTCAAGTCCTAGAATCGGGGCTGAATCGTTGTTCCCAAATCTGACTTTGCCATTTGGTCGGTCTTTGTAGTTGCTCAGCAGCTCTTGTTTACCAGTCATATGTGTGGAGCAACCAGAGTCGAGGTACCACACATGATGGATCTGCAAAAACAATTTAGAGAGCTTTAGGTACCCACTTAAGCATGGGTCCTCTCAGATTAGCAGATTTAATTTTGGGTTCAGATATGACTCCTAAACCTATTTTTGGAAGAGTCTTAATAACCCATTGCAGAAGTGCGTTTCGGTTTTGCCTCTGTAGGGGACTTGGCCCTTTTGGCTTTTGTCGTCCTAGGCGGAGATTTAGGAACCCATTTGGGTTGAACCTTACAAGGAAGGTTAATTTCAGCTCGTACAAATGCCTTGTAAGGTTTGACTGATGAAAAGATCTTTTCTTGTGATAGGAGATTTAATTTCGACAGGATACCTTAGGTGAGTACAGTCATGTACGGCGCCATAAGCTTTCTTTATGGCTGGATGATACATCGGTCCTTTCAAAATAGTGAAAAGAGTGGGCGAGGTAGCATATCAATTGGAGCTGCCAGCATCGTTGTCACAAGTACACGATGTCTTCCACATTTCAACCTTGCGGAAGTATATTGCTGACCCAAGCCACGCGCTGATTTCCGCACCAACATATAAAGCCGGATGTACGAAGAAACGCCTGCAGAAATATTGATGTACGAAACTTAGCGACTCAGGAATAAGGAATTTCCTCTAGTAAAGGTTCTGTGGCGGAATCAGTCAGTAGAGGAAGCCACTTGGGAACGGGAGGATGAGATGAGAATCCGCTATCCTGAGTTGTTCCAAATGGGCTGATTTCGGGGCCGAAATCCTCTTTAAGGGGGGAGGATGTAGCACCCGGGTATGTAATCTGGCCAGTAAATTTGCATTTGCGATCTATGTGACTGCAAATAAATTTACATTTATGATCTATGTGATTATATAGATTTACGTGCACATTTCTATGTTTATGTGACCTGTTGAATTTTGTGCCTATGTGACTTATGGATTTTGTGCACATTAAATATTTGATTATGTAACATATAACCTAATTAAGGAATTTTTGAAAATTAGGCTAAAATGATGGGTTGAGCTAGGATTGGACAATAATTTATAAATGGGCTAGGATTAAATATTTGGCCCAAATTTCCTTAGAAATAATTTTACCAACAAATTCCCTTAATTTATGGGATATTTTTGTCAAAGGCAAGTCCCATCACCATACCTAAATAATTCAATACTTATCTAGAAGCCATTTCAAGTGCATAACCTCCATTGGTAAGGAAATAACGCGAGCTTAGGCAAAGGAAGCATGGAGAAGTCGAACTTTACCCCCAAAAGCGTGGAAGAGGTATAAATTTCTTACCGTAATTTTATGATTTACCCAAGGGTTAGCACACTTTAAAGATTAGAAACATGAGAATATTATACGATAGGGCTTGTGCGATTTTAATTGTCGAAGGTAAAAACTCGTTTTAAGTGTAGCTCTAAAGTTCGATTTTAAGTTCGTAAGTTAGGATATCAGCTCACATTTAGCATGTTTAGGCGTATAATATACAAGAACTGTGCCAAAAATTGTAGTAACATTGATCCTTGAATTTTAGGGTTTTCAAAGTTCGTACTAATCTTCAACGAGTTCTTGAGAAAAAAAAGAAGTAGCTTTTTGATCTTAAGATATGGAGTTTTGCAAATTGGGAGGTGTTTCTAGCATTACTAGAGTCGCGAAACTGAGTTTCACGGGCCATGCCACGTTTGCGAACTCCATGAAGGTTGCGCATTAAGTAGATCGCGAAGCGGAGATTTCGCGGGTCATGTGCTACACAATGAACTTCGCGGATTGGGATTTACGAATTGTGAATTTTGCGAATCAAAGGAGGAGTTTGCGAAACACGGTGTAAGGGTTTCGATACATGGTTTCGCGAAATAACTTTAAGGGAATTTCACGGACTCAATTTGCAAAGTGTCACGAATCCGGTTTGGCGAACTCATTTAGGAGTGCGATCTCTTGCATTTTGCGGGCTCAACTCGGCGAAGTCTTATTTGGCGTGCACTCCACGAGTCGAGCAATATCTGGCGAACTCGGGCATTTTGCGGACTCAATTGGCGAACTCGGCATTTCGCGGATCAAGGAAGCTGGCGAACCGAAGACATTTCACAAACTATGCGGGTCATGACCATTTGGCGAACTCAAGCCATTTCGCGAACTCATACATTTCACGGTCCGATCAAACTTGGCGAATCCATTGGAGTTTGGCAAATTGAGCTTTCACGTGTTAACTCGCGAACCAACATTTCACGAACCCTAGACGCGGTTCGCGAACTAGGTCGAGTCATGGATTGCGAAGCAGGGGCTTTGCGAATTATTGAGATTCGCGAGCTATGTATGATAGGCATTAATAGCACATAAGCATTTCAGGATTTTAGGTATTTCGAAACAACATTTCATGAACTATGCGAGATTTTCACGAACCCTAGAGAATGACGAACCCTAGGTTTAGAATTACAATTCGCGAATTAGGGTTAGAACTTGGCAACTTTTAGGAGGCGAACTTAGGATCTTTTATGAATTAGGGTCTCTCACGAGTTTAAATTAATAGTTATTTCTCAAACGCAAACATTTAAAAATAATACTTCAGCACTTAGGAATTTCGAGTACGTAGTTAAATTAAATAAATTAAATAGCGTACGGACTATAATATTTTGTGCCCACTTCATCCGCCCGTAGCTAGTAGTCGACAGACGACAGGTAAGTAGAAATTCAACTACAACACATAACTTAATTGCGTGTACCTACTTATGTGACTACGTGCCTCTGTGATTATGTGATTAGATTAATTAACTTATACGTCTCCATGGTAAGTATACCTGGAATTAGTTGCATTGCATATTGATGAGCATGCGAGATCGTATATGGGCAGGTTGTGCAACTGAGTATGCATATGATGTAACGCTTGAAAGCGATTGATACATTGCTACTACGGGCATGTGTTGTCGACTGGCAGTTGAGTTAAGGGCTATCTTCTATGCCACCAGGGCGGCGTTTAGCGTCGTCGTAATATTATGTAAATATGTATGAAGGTTTATGATTGGGCAATGTCCGGGGCGGTAAGGTGCGACCTGGAGGGTGCGACCTGAGGGTATAAGCGACACAGGGTGGAATCCCGGTGTAGGCAACCGCAGCGTGGGCTACCAACGTGAGCGACCGCCTAACAGTCGGGGACTATTGGGTATATATGGCGACCTAGGGGAACAATGTCCATCCTAGGGTACGGCCATCCGGCGTGGACCGTTGTTGTGATTGTCCTTGATGTACGTGAGCTCATTATAGTGCATAGTAAGATTAGCCGAAGACCCTCAGTGATACTAGTACGAGTGTTATATGCAACGGCGCGGATCGCCTCTGCACAGTATTAAGTGCATCGGCGCTGATCGCAGTTGCGGAGTGTCATGTGCTTAGGCGTGGATTGCCTTCGTGGGGGAGTGACACGTGCATTCATGCATCCTTTCTGCGTACTGAGCCACGATGGCTCACTCCTTATGCTATGTGCTATAGGCCGTGGTCGCTTTTGGAGGCAAGGCCGATCTTTTGAAGCTTCTCGTTGCTTTTGGGTGGAAGTGTGTGTATGGTGACGACTGTGAGGCCAGGCACATAGGAGTCTTTTGCTGTTAGGTCATGTATGTAATTTAGGAATTGACAAGTGTTCTTTTGCATTTACAGAACAATGTTCCATTACATTAATGGAAAAGAAAAATTTTATATGCAAATTTCTGTATTCTTTCTCAAATACTACGCGGTAGGCACGTAGGAATACGTCAAAATAGGTTGAACAGAGTCGGGTCCTGACAGTCGGCGATGCATTCAGGGTCGATGATACTCCTACCAATGTAAGAGTATCGAAGAAGAATCGCATGAAGGCTGATTGACCCGTGTTCAAACTTTAATGCTTCAGTTGTTATGGTTGTATGGGGCTGATTACTTTTTGTCACGGATAATGTTTGGTAAAGTATTTGCTGTTTTTTTTGGAAAACATTTAAGCAATTTTGTATTGACTGAAAAAGCACATTCTAGGTTTTCAAGTAATGTTATTCGCGAATCTTAAGGCCATATTATGGTGACGAGATTTCTTCACAGATTAGGGAAAAAACAAATCATACCATTTTTTGTCCACAATTTCTGCCATGTAGGGTTTTTCGAATATAAGTGAATTAATTTGAAATTGAAGGTCAAGATGTTATTTAATTCATTTTGCCACGCGAGGTACCAAATTGAAATTCGTGCCTTCATATATTTCATTCATACCATTTAATCTGGACAAATTCTTTAACACTAAAATAAATCTTGAAAATAATAGCTCATATACAAATTCCCAAATCGAAATATCTGGCATGAGTTCGCTTAAGCTTCCTGCCAAACACACTCAAGCAAGAACCTTACATTGATGCGTCTAAATGAGTGCTCCCTGAGCGAAACTCCCAAGTTAGTGACACCATCGAATATCTAACCTGTTTCGCTGACCTCTTCAGTATCATCAGTTATCGGCATGCCTGCGCCACTGGCAACTTCTATAGATCTTGGCAAAATGCCGGAGATTATTCATAGGGTATGTCCTATTTCAATATTCATTGGCTTATTCCTAGAAGTGTTTTCTTACATGGAGTTTTTACCTGCCGAACATTGACTGAAAGTAAGGAAGCCCAGAAGTGCGAAAGTTACTTATCGTTTCACGAAAAATGGTGTTGCAAAACAACTTTGCAATGGATATTTTTATAGTAGTTAATGTTCTTTGTGTTACGCAATCTTTTTGAAGATTTATTGGTTTTTGTCTTATAATCCACCTTGTAGTGATTTCAATATATATTCAGTTCCTCATTGCATTGTTGGATCCATTGCAAATGATGTTGGGAGATCATGTCGCAAGTTTTGAGCGTATTGTAATTTGCACCGTAAATGTATGTTCTATTCGTTGGAGATTAGTTCTGTGTTATAATCCATGTACGTGAACCCCAAGGCTTACACGTTTACTTTGGTCTGACGATACGTCGACTGCCCATTCTTGCCAATTGAATGTTCATGCATGTGCTCATTGAGTGTTGGCTTTACCTGTTGCTATTTCGATGAAACAAACTATATTCAGGTCACGTTGGAAAATCAGCCTTCCCAGTATAGAGTCACACATTGTAATATAAGACTCTATTCGGACTACAAGGAAACGTGCAGTATCATCAGGAGCATGCTCAACAGCATGGAGATGGAACATATGGTCCAGAAATCATAATTTGTGAACTGATTGAACATGCAGGCAAATTATCCTAATCAAGTCAGCTTATATGGTATTTGATGCAGTCTCAGACTAAACAAGCAGATGGAGATGAGGTGTGGATGATGATAAACCACAAGCGATTGCGCTTTTCAGCTACTGAATTCTGCGTCTTGACAGGCATGAAGGTTTCGAGTCATCCCGTCGTCGTTGAAAATAAGAGTTTCATTTCAAGGCACTTTCAGGGAAATAAGAAGGTTTCAATACAGGATATTAGAGTCCGATTGAAATAGATGGGCAGACAGGAAACTTCTACCGTCGATATTGAAAAGCAAAAGATGGCAAGCATTCTCTTTGTTGCAAATGTCCTGCCGAAACGAAGTTCCAGAAACACAACCTTAATTGATGCAAAGTGGTTATATTTGGTTGGCGATTTTGACGAGTTCAACAATTATCCATGGGGAACTGATGCATATCATGAAGTTCTGAAGTCATTGAAGAGGGATCTTAGTTCGTTTAACTGTGATATTGCAAACGGACAGTAGGAAAATGGACCGTGGTCTGAACTTAGGAGGATTTATGCATCTTCTTCAGGTTATCAACTTCGGTTACATCTAATGTTTTGTTTGTCTTCATATTGGTGTGTATAGTTTGAGTACTTACTTCAATTGCAATTTAGATTGTCAGTCATGCAAGGCTTCATCGTAATTCGTAATGCCTTTGGCTTAGGTACTTGCATATGAATGCATACCTGGCGTGTCAACTACATTTGCAAGATGCTCGATGGAGACACTAGGCTGCCCAACCGCAAGCACATAAGAGAGCAACCGCTTCTGAATAAGATTCTCGAAGCCATAGAGGAGCGCATCGAGCTAAGGAACACTATCAGACACTACGAGATTGCGCTGGGCTTGCGCAAGTCGTTCTACGCCCGACAAAGATAGACGGAGCAGAAGGGCAATCAATGACAAAGGGGGAGATTGTGTAATATGCTTTAGAATTGTGATTTGATTTAATTAGCTATCATTTGTATTTGGCGCGTTTCTTGTATTAGTCCGTAGTTTAGGACTAACTTGTTATTTATACCAATTATGTTTGGTATAAATACTTTGTACACATTTGAGATCAATAGAGAAAGTTAAGAATTTGATCCGAAAGGCTTGCATCTCTATTTTTAGAGAGATAAACAGCAAAAAACTTCTTCACACAAAAACATTCCCTCTCACGTTCTTCATAGAAAGGTCTTTGATGGAAATACATTTTATAAGGTTCTAATCGATTGCGTTAGAATTCATCCCTAGGATGTTAGAGTTGATAATCTAGGGACCTAACAATTACGTCAATTACGCGTATTTGATATTTACCGATATTTATGTGATTTTGTGATTTAGTGGACTATGTGCTTTATATGTATTGTATAATTGTACAAGCTATATGCTTGTCATTTGCACTGTAATTTCGTAACATTGTTAGTGGAAGGGAGTTGAGTGTCGTGTTAAAGGGTAAACTTGCGCTATTGACGAGTGCGGTAGAACAAGAGAGCTACCTGTGTGGGATATTGCGTTGAGTTGACGGAAACTCGGGTGAGTGCCGCACTAACTAGAGAGACCTGAGTTGGCCGCCCGAGCGCGAACCTCTAGTTTCGTATTTTGAGTATACTCGGAAACGAGGCAACTCTAACTAGAGAGACCTGAGTAGCCTCACACTTTAACAAGAGAGACCTAAGTGGGACACTCGAGCGCGTGTGGTGTTGAGTCATGGGAAGTGTTGAAATAAGATAGTTCGTGAAGAGTAATGAGTGAGTGTGTGCATATTGTGGGATTTAGGGACGGAGTTGGATGCACGTGCATACACGCATATTTCACCTACTGAGCATTGGCTCAGGGTTTACTTGTTGTAGGTACTGAGTCCGACTGTGACACGCATCGCGTCTAAGGGGGTACTATTTTGATATTGCGTTGAGTTGAGGGAAACTCGAGTGAATGCCGCTCTATGAGAGCAACTTGTGTTGGCTGCCCGAGCGCGAACCCCTAGTTCCATATTTTGAGTATACTTAGAAACGAGGCAACTCTAACGAGAGAGACCTGAGTAGCCCTCTCACTTTAACAAGAGAGACCTGAGTGGGACACTCGAGCGCGTGTGGTGTTGAGTCATGGGAAGTGTTGAAATAAGATAGAGCGTGAAGAGTAGTGAGTGAGTGTGTGCATATTGTGGGATTTAGGGACGGAGTTGGATGCTCGCGCATACACGCATATTTCACCTACTGAGCATTGGCTCGGGGTTTACGTGTTGTAGGTACTGAGTCCGACAGTGACACGCATCGCGTGTGAAGCGACTGGTGGCGGTGCTCCACGGACTTTTGAGGGCGACGTGGTATATGTATGAAGACCTGTGGAGCGACATTAGGATTTTGACGTCTTGTCATGTTGGTGCGACGAACCGTGTATAGTGATGACGATGTAGACCGGTATGTTGAAAAGGGTCGCTACAAGTGGTATCAGAGCGTACGCTTTAGATTCTGAACATTGTCCATGCACTGCCACTCAAAAGCTTGGAGACCAGCTTGGCCTTTAAGTTTAATATTTCATTATGCGACTACATGTTATTTGAAATGTGCTTTTTTAACTAATAGTAGATAGTAGTCGAGAATGCCAAAGGGATGTAGAGAATACGTAGGTGATTCCACCCGCAGGGCTGAACAAGAGCCCCTGTTGATGAGAGGGACTCTACAATCACACTGATAACTGGCCTGATCCCACGTCAGGATCAGATTCTCGTCGTAGTCGATGCCTTCCTGTTGATTGTATCCCTTAGCTACTAGCCTTGCTTTGTTCCTGATCACTTCATCATCTTCATTTTTCTTATTCTTGAAAACCCATTTAGTTCCAACCACTGTTTTCCCATGTGGACGGGGTACCAAGGTCCACACTTGAAGACGTTCGAATTGATTGATTTCCTCTTGCATTGCAATTGTCCAATCCGGGTCTCGAAGTGCGTCTGCTACTTTGGTAGGCTCGTTTTGGCTCAGGAAGCAACTGAAAAGACTGTGTTGACGACGCGTCCTAACACCATCCGAAGGATTGCCAATTATTTGATCGACAGGGTGACCTTTAGTCCACTTGCGCTCATGAGGCAAGGCTGTAGCAGATGCGTCTGCCATCTGTGGATCTAGATTGCCTATAGTCTCCGATTGATCATTTGTCTGAGGAAGTTCCAATTCTGCATTTGGATCGATCGTCTCTGATGATACTTCCTCGAGGACCACTGTAGGTTCTTCGGTATTCTGTGGCAAATCTGAATCGGGTGGGGTAGAGGTATGACATGAACTTGGTATGTCGGTCTCGAACGGTGGAGAATCCACTGTAGGTGCAGTGGTGCATGACCGATATACTGGTTCGAAGAGAGAAACCAAATCGTCTATTGCAAGTCTCGTTGCTTCGTCTGACATTGACTTTGATGTTGTTGCCATCTTCTGTTGGTTTTGTGCCAACACACCAGTGATTACGGGTTCTGAAATGTTGTCTTCAGAAGCCAACGGGTTGAGCACGGGTCCTGAACTGATTTGAGCAGGAATCATCGGGTTAGGCACGGGTCCTGGACTGAGTTGACCAGAAGCCATTTCTGCCTCTTCGTGAAAAGTGACATTATAGCTTTCTTAATAGTTCGTTTAGACTTGATGTACACTCGGTACGCTTTTGAGGTTGAAGAATACCCGACAAATGTAGCTTCGGATGCTTTAGGGTCGAACTTTGCACATTGCTCGGTCGTTCGCCACAAAGCACTTGCACCCGAAGACTTTAAAGAAAGAGATATTGGGCACTCGTTCACAATCTCGTACGGAGTCTTGTTGAACCGTTTGTGAACCACCGTCCTGTTTTGAGTAAAACAAGCGGTATTGACTGCTTCAGCCCAGAGAAAGTGCGGGATCAGCATTCTACGAGCGGCTTCCACTATTGTTCTGTTTTTCCTTTCGACGACCCCATTTTGCTGAGGTGTTTTGGCGGCTGAAAATTGTTGACTTATTCCAAGTTTTTGATAAAACTCACTGAGGTGGTTGTTTCTGAACTCAGTGTCGTTGTCCGTTCGAACAACTTGAATAGTCTGTTACAGCAGATTTTGAGTTGTGTTCACAAAATTGATTATCAAGTCACCAGTCTCATCCTTCGTTCGGAGGAACTTTGTCCATGTAGCGAGAATAGTCATCTACAATCACTAGCACATACTTTCTTCCATTGATACTCTGAGTCTGGATCGGACCACAGAGATCCATGTGAATTAGTTCCAATGGTCGAGAAGTAGACGCAATTTGCTTGACGTGATGAGATGCTCGCTTCATTTTTCCTAGGTGACATGTCGAACAATGATGCTCCCTTTGTAGTTGTATCGTTGGAAGACCGTGAACCAACTTTTTCGTAGAAAGACGTTGGAGAGCTTTCATGTTTAGATGAGACAGTCGTTGATGCCATAGGCTGTTCCTCTGTAAGTCAATGTGAGAAATGAGGCATACATCTGTCGAGGGCCGCAAGGACGTCAGGTTGATCGTATAAAGATTGGACTCTGAACAAGTTATGGCGGAGGCCTTCGACGTATGAGACATCTTTGATGGTCAGATTCTTCAAAATGATATCCCCAAGTCCTAGAATCGGGGCTGAATCGTTGTTCCCAAATCTGACTTTGCCATTTGGTCGGTCTTTGTAGTTGCTCAGCAGCTCTTGTTTACCAGTCATGTGTGCGGAGCAACCAGAGTCGAGGTACCACACATGATGGATCTCATTTGAAGATGTGGATGCGTTGTCGTCGTCCGTACGAGTGGATGTTTCGGCGTCCATTTCGTTGTCGAGACGAGCCATGAGGGCTAAGTTCTCTTCTTCGGAGCTCGACGTGTCCTCGAGCCATTGGTCCTGCTCGGCCATGAGAGCTACTCCAGCTTCTTTTTGTTTTGTCAATTGAAGCTTCCTGGAGTAGTAGTTTGCATCTCTCTTCTTTGGGAGAGTGCATTCTCTGGCGAAGTGACCTGTTTTGCCACAATTAAAGCATTTGTTAGTCTCTTTGGGATTCTTGACCTCGGAACTCTCCGGAGCACGTTCTTTGTTTTTGGAGCTTGTAGTCCGAAGTCTGTTGGCTGAGGTTGAAGACTTCTTCTTGAAGTACTTCTTGCTCATCATTTGTCCAATGAGAGCTAACTGCTTTCCAAGGGCTTTCATGTTCGGCTCGATGTCGCAGTCCGATTCGCCTTCTGACTCTGATGACGAGGGTGGCCTAACGATCTTTTCCTTTCTTGATCTTGTGCTCATCTAATGTTTGTTTCCATGTTTTTTTTTTGTGATTTCTATCTTCGTCATCTCGTTGAGAAGAGTGAGGTATCGTTGGTAGATTTCGTATAGGCTCTCCTCTGGCTTAGCTCTGAAGGAGTCGTATGCAGTGAGAATGTTCGCCTTCTTGGCCTTTATGCCAACTTCCGTTCTTTGCATCATCCTATGCAGCTCATCCCACATCCCCTTAGCCGATGTAAGACTGTCGATTTGTCTATATATGTCGTTGGGGATGCCTTGCATAAGGGTATTCATGGCTACTAGATCAGCCTTGGCTCGAGCTCTTTCCTCCAGAGAATATTCTCTAGGCTCCTTTAGTCGCCTAGAAGCTGGGATTACTGGAGTAGCGGTTTCATCCCAGGGTACATGGACCCAGAACTGTGTCGGTCCCTCTTCAAGGGACTGCAGTAGATTTTCGGCTTGATCCTTTAGTGCTATGAAGTTCAGGAAGCGGCTTCTCCATACTGTGTATTCGCCTCTTTGCAAGATTGGCGGACGATTGTCGTTTCCGAGCGAATAAGCATCCATTTTTAAATAGTAGTTGAGTTGTTTGAAGGATCTTCGTTTTGAAGGTTGCAGATGATGTAAAGTGCTTCACAAGTGATGAGATCGGTTAGTAGCGTTTGATTCGAAGATTAGATCGACAATTAATTTTGATTTAATCGTTACTGTATGATCAAAATTAATTTTGTCGATACAGAATGTATTTACTGTTCTCGTGCGAGAAATTGTGTCAGCGAAATATTTTACGAGCGAAATAAATTGCCAAAATCGTTCAGTCGAGATAAATTTCCTGATCGTGAGTTTATTTCGATCGCAAAGAAACAGTACGTTATTAAGTTTCTCGACAAGTCAAAATAAATCCCTTGACTAGAAAAGTTTCTCGCGTGTAAATGATTTTCGCCTGGTCAACCTTTAAAAGGTTTGACTAAAAACGTTTTTCGAGTGAAAGTTATTACGCATGCAAGGTCAAAATTGGTCTCACACGAAAAAGGTTTTCGCTGAATAATGCTCGAGAAATATTTCTAACTAGAATCGTTTCTGCTGATGACGATTCTACCGCTGACTTCGTCTTCTGACCGAGAAAAATTATCGCACTAAGTTTATCGATCGAGAAACTAATCCGATCGCAAAACTTAGCGAGAAAAATTTGAGCAATCGAGAAAAATTCACAGAATACGATTAACACGGATTTGAGCAAAAACAACGAATCAGATAGTGAAATTTTAGATAATTGCTCGCAATCGTGTACTAATCACGCACAAACAAGTAATTAAACACTATGTCAAATTTGAGCAAAATCAGAACGTGTTCTTCATGTTCTTCGCAAACAGTAACACTTCAGAATCAAATTAATCAACATTCGAAGCTCAAACTGCTACTTATCTCGTCGCAATGATCATATATCACTTAATCTAGCACTGAAACATCAAATTCAAGTCAATTAAGCACAGAATTAAGTTATTGGATCGAAAAAACTTTTCGCGCCAAATCTGTTCTTCGATGGAACAGTGTTCGAAATAACATTTCGATCCAATTCTAACAATTTTCGTTTCAAAACAGAACGAATCTGCTCTGATACCAATTGTTAGGTCCTCAGATTAACAACTCTAAGATCCTAGGCATGAATTCTAAGTAATTCGATGAATATGATTGACATTAATAATCGATCGAAAAACTCTATGAAGATCGAGAGAGAGATTTCGAGTAGAGTGAGAAAGTTACTGTTGTTTCTCTCTCTAGAAATTGAATTGCAAGCCCTTCGGATCAATTCTCAAAACTTTCTCTATTCAGCTCAATTCATTTACAAGTATTTATACCAAACAAGCTTGGTATAAATATCAAACTAGTCCTTAATAAAAAGACTAATAGAAGTAAAGCCCCTAATTACAAGGACAACTAATGAAATCAAGCACAATTACAGATGATATTCTACAGTAACCACTTGGCATCTTCAAGTTATTGATTCTCAAGTATACGGTTTAGAATACGTTAATGAAGATTTGGACCCTCCGTCTTTCATTGTCCCAATGATGAACTCCTTCAGTTGGCTAACGGGAATCATGCCGTCATTGGAAACATGGAAACTCCCTGAAGGCTTCTCGAATTCCCTTTGCTCTTCCTTCTCGGTTTTGTCAGAAGATTCCTCCCGCTTCTCATATGCACGGTTGTTATCAACGTTGTTGCTCTTGTCAGTCAACTTCGCAATCTGGGCATCTTGTTCTTGCACGTGTTTCGTAAGCCCTTCGATTGCTCTAGTTAAACTTGCAATTTGCTCTTCCAGGGTCGTAGCATTCGTCACCATGACCTCATCTCGCTTAGAAGAATTGCTTGAGGTCGAGTGGAGAGAGGGTATCGACAAGCACTCATTTTCAGCATTTTGTTCTTCTTCCACTATGCCGAGAATGACATTATCTTTGCCAAAAATGACGTGGTGATCAGTCTCCTTGGACTCCAGAATCACTTTTGACATTGCTTCGGGTCTTAATACCAGTGCTTTTACTGGAAGAACTTGAAACGGTAAAGTTCGATGAGTTTATCATCGATGTGTTTTCAATTCTTGAAGAGATGAGAGCTAGAGAGGTCCCATCGGGCGTGCCAAAAATTTGTAACGTATTTTCTTTCATTCGAATATTGGGTTATCGGAAAATAGTACAAATATAATTTAATGAAATTTATTGGGCTCTTTCTCTACTTATTCCTCTGATTCTTCAAGGACTTTGGAAAATTCTTGGGTATTGAAATTCCTTGATTTGGGCCTTCGTTGAAGTTCCTTCGTGGGCTTTTGGGCTTGATCACGAAAGTCTCAGTTTCCGTCTCGAGCCTTGATTTTGATCTTTGAGTCGTGAGCGTGGTCTTGGGCTTTGATTCTTGAACTTGGGCTTTGAGTCTTGAGCTTGGGTCTTGATTCTCGAACTTGGGCTTAGAACCTTGAGCTTGGGATTCGATTCTTGGACTTGGGCTTTGAACTTTGGGCTTGATCTTGGGCTTCGATTCTTGAGGCGCGTTCTTGATCTTCGAATCTTCGAGTCTTCGAGTCTTCAAGGCTTGATCTTCGTCTTCGAATCTTCGATCTTCGATTCTTCATGTCTTCGAGGCTTCGTCGTCAAATCTTCAAGGCTTGATCTTCGAATCTTCGAGTCTTCAGATCTTCAAGGCTTGATCTTTGCCTTCGATCCTTCAGACCTTCAAGGCTTGATCTTCGTCTTCGAACGTCTTCGACCTTCGTCCTCGAACGTCTTCGATCTTCAAGCGTCTTCGATCATCGTCCTCGAACGTCCTCAATCTTCGTCCTCGAACGTCTTCGATCTTCGAGCGTCTTCGATCTTCGTCCTCGAACGCCTTCAATCTTCAAGCGTCTTCGATCTTCGTCCTCGAACGTCATCAAGATCTTCGAGCATCTTCAATCTTTTACTCAAAACACGATGAACTTCGCAGAGAAATCGAAAGCTTTTAAAAGTCTTATATCGTTTCTTGAAGCTCGTGTTTTCTTGAGTGTTTCTGACTTGTGATTTCTGAATTCTGAAGCCCCTTATTTATAGGCGTAGAGAATTCATAGTTATGGAAATATAATCTTTTTGGGATGATTTCTTCCATATTTATGTCGATTTATTCATATATGATTTAATTTTGATCTGATTCTGATCTGATTTTATTTATTCCACATTTGACTTGACTCTCTCAATATCTGCCGATTTTATAATATTGGGATTTGACTCCTTTACTTATTTAACAAATCTCTACACCATATTACCATGTATAGGATTTTGTATAAAAGGAATATATATTATCATAGAGGAATTTTATGGTGCTCACCTTATGTGAGCACCTTATGTGGGCACCTGTTGATGTGGCACTGATTCGTACCATTTCAACATCCCACATCAACATCTAAGATAATGTCGTCTTAATTAACATCTTATGGGATCCATTAATCGATATTCCGGACGCTGGTGTGGCATATTGTACGCGATATACTTCGTCGACACGAAAATGTTATGTAAGGCGTCGATATGCCACATCAGCGCCCGAAATGTCGATTAATGGATCCCATGAGGTGTTAATTAAGACGACATAATCTTAGATGTTGATGTGGGATGTTAAAATGGCCCGAACCGGTGCCACATCAACAGGTGCCCACATAAGGTGCTCACATAAGGTGAGCAGCATTATATTCCTCTATTATCATATATGACAATAATTTATTAATTAACTAGACTATTTAATAACTTGAGATTTATTTATAGATCTCAATAAATAGCAATTTAATTAAATGATCTTATTTTATTTCTTGGAACTAATTTATTAAATACCAATAATATTAGTAGACAATTTATTTCTTTAATTGTCTACATGCATATTTTGCACCGATCATATTGCTTTCTTGGGTTTCGTTGTGAGTTGAACAGGACTACAGGTTGAGGATGAAAAGGTATAAGCTATACAACAGGGGCCGACCCTAACGAATGTCGCGCAAGTTCGAAGCTTTCACGGGTTGGCGAGTTTTTACGGCCGCTTTGTAAAAGACTTCAGTACTATTGCTGCCCCTTTAACGGAGGTAATCAAGAAGAATGAAGCATTCATATGGGGATCGACACAGGAGGAGGCGTTTGAAACACTGAAGCAGAAGTTATCCAACATTCCTTGCCTAGCATTACCGAACTTTGATCATTTGAAGTTGAGTGTGATGCATCCCGGTGTGGGCATCGGGGCTGTTCTTATGCAGGATCGACGGCCAATTGCATACTTCGGTGAGAAGTTAGGGAGCGCGGCACTTAATTACCCTACCTACGACAAAGAATTGTATGCATTAGTTCGAGCTCTCAAAACATGGCAGCATTACCTCCTACCTAATGAGTTCGTGGTTCACACTGATCATGATCGCTTAAGTAATTGAAGGGTCAACATAAACTAAATAAAAGGCATGCACGCTGGATGCAATTTCTCGAGCCTTTACCATACGTCGTCAGGTATAAACAAGGTAAAGAGAATGTGGTAGCCGATGCCCTTTCTCGCAGGTATATGTTACTTTCAATATTAGATGCTAAATACTTGGTTTTGAGTACATCAAGGGTTTATATGATACAGACGAAGATTTTCATGAGTTAATATTTAAGTGTGTGTAGGGAGCATGTGGTGATTACTTTAAGCAGAATGGCTATCTATTTCCACTTAATAAATTGTGTTTGCCTAATTGTTCTATTCGAGAGTTAATCATTAGAGAAGCCCATGCGGGAGGTTTAATTGGCCATTTTGGGATTGCAAAGACTCTAGAAATTGCACAAGAACATTTCTACTGGCCTCGTATGAAGCGCGATATCGAGCGACTATGGAGTAATTGTACCACATGTCGCCAGGCAAAATCAAAAGTTCAACCACACGGTTTATATACACCTTTAGCTATTCCTAATTCACTTTTGGTAGATAGTTCAATGGACTTTGTGCTAGGTTTGCCGGGGACAAGAAAAGGACGAGACTCCATCTTTGTAGTGGTCGACAGGTGAATGATGGCACACTTTATTCCTTGCATTAAAACGGACGACGCTTTCCATATTGCAGATTTATTCTTTCAAGAGATTGTTCGCCTACATGGAGTACCTCGCACCATCATTTCGGATAGAGACGTGAAGTTCCTAAGCTACTTTTGGAAGACATTATGGGGTAAACTCGGTACTAAGCTTTTATTTTCGACTACTTGTCACCCCCCAAACTGATGGGCAAACCGAGATAGTAAATCGAACATTATCTACTTTACTACGAGTAATTGTTCAGAGAAATATTAAGTCTTGGGAAGACTGTTTGCCACACATTGAGTTTCCTTATAATCGTGCTATACATTCTTCAACTAAGTTTTCGCCTTTTGAAATTGTCTATGGGTTCAATCCACTCACACTTTGGATTTATCACCTATACCTATGGATGAGCGAGTTAACTTAGATGGGGCGCGCAAGGCTGAGATGGTTAAGCAACTACGTGAGACTGCACGATTCAACATTGAACGACGAACAGAGTAATACACACGCCATGCTAATAAAGGGCGCAAAGAGGTCATATTTGAACGAGGTGATTGGGTTTGGTTACACCTTCGAAAAGAGCGATTTCCGGAGAAAAGAAAGTCAAAGCTGCTCCCCCGAGGCGATGGACCCTTCCAAGTCGTCGAAAGGATCAATAACAATGCATATAAAATTGATCTCCCGGGTCAGTACAATGTTAGTACCACTTTCAATGTCTCTGATTTATCTCCTTTTGATTTCAGTGATGAGTTGGGGACACACCCTTTTCAAGAAGAGGGGGATGATGTGAACGAGTCCAATCAGAAGCAAGCTAAGTTGAAGATTCAGATACCGATCGGGCCCGTAACAAGATTTCGAGCAAAGAACTTCAAAGAAAAACTTAACACGCTCATATTGAAGGTTCTTGAAGAAGAGAAGACCATGTTCATAGCAACTCAGAATAAAGAGGGTCAGAATATAAATTTCAAGAACTTGATCGGGGCAGAAAATTTTGGAAAGTTCAGAGACTAAATTGCAGTTATCGAAGAATTGAAGGACCAAGATGCAATTTTCGTCTTTGGACCAGATCTGAACGAGATTTGCAAGCTTTTTATATTCAAACTAATTAGATATTTACTTAGTAAGATTCTCCTAGATTTTCGCTTAAATATCTATTAGTTTGTTATTATTCCATTTCTATGTTATCCTACTAGTAAAATAGGTCTTGTTTCTCATTAGAGAGAATCAACTTTGATATTTATATTTTCGAGTTTTCTTTATTGAATCTCTTCGAGTCTTTGTTACTCTTTCGTTCGAAGTTCGAACATCGTCTATCTCTTGCAAAAGCAATGCGTTGTGAGAATAGATCTGTGACTTATCGTACGGCTTTACACATCCGTTCGTGATGTCTTTCAATCTATCAAGTGTTCCCTAAGTGGCGATCGACGCTGTGTGACTTTGGGATTCGGGGTCTCAGGTGAAATAGATCGGGGTTCTTTATCACCCTTCCTAAGCCCGCCGATTTTGAAACCTCTTCAAGCCAGTAGGCTACCCACCTATTCCGCTCTCCTCTTAGTTGCTCTTAGGATATCCCGTTCTGCTCCTTGTCTGCAAGTTCAGTTTTTAGGTGTCCCTCCCGCCTTTTTGTTAATGAAGGGGGAGTAGTAAGGTAAGTGTTAGGCGTTGAGCGTCTAAGTGTTTTGGTGTTTGGATGGTAGGTTATGTATAGGGAAGCTTGTGGAACCCCTAATCTATGTAATATTTTCTTTTATGATATATCTCTGGTGCTTCTATGCGTTATTAATATTTTGCTCTGATCTCTGGATATATCTATGCTGCATTTGTACTGTTTTGCCCTGATCTTATGCTTTGGTTTCGTGATACGCTGATGCTTAGCAAGATTACTTGATAAGTACTAAGTGCCTGCTGCGATGATTGTCTGATTGCTTGAATCATGCTTGGAAAATGCGCACTTAAGCAGGGGAAGCACACTCACGGGTAAATTTCGAAATTTTGCACTCATAATATAACCTTGAAAATGACACGATATATCCGCACTTAGACAGGGGAGCAAATTCATTCATGATATATCTGTGCATGTCATATATATAACTGCACTTAGACAGGGGGAGCAAATTTGTATCATATGTGATTAGGAAATATCATATGCTCTTGCGGTTCCGCCTGATGAACAACCCTTGCGTTGGTTCATCTGTTGTGCTTTTGCGCTTTCTTGCACGTCGGCCTCTTGCACTGCTGGTACTACACCTGGTGCCAGAAACCTGTAGATTGTTGTGGTTGTTGACTCCTACCATGCCTTCTTCTCTGTTGGCTGGTCTTGAGGGACCTGTAGGATGTCTGGGCTTTTGGCTTTCAATGTGTTGTCTGGTCGTTGAACATTACCGTTTGGTGCGTCATGAGCGATATCATGCACGCTGTTTTCATGTACTCCTGTTTCTTTCGTTTAGTGAACACTTCCAAAAAAAAATATCATATGCTTTGCTTTGTGATCATGGAACACTTAGACATATGCGCTAGGACTTGCGTAATCGAATCGGCTTACATGCTTTCGTGCTGCATCAATTACATGTCATCATCAAAAAGGGGGAGAATGTTGACCTTTTTGGTCCATGAGTGTTAGAGAGTTTTGATGAACAATGTGATTGTAATGACGTTAGGTCTATAAATTAAGCCATTCGATTTGTGATCAATATGATGTCTAAGAACATGGAAATGTTCGACCGTGCATTATTTATGAGCTACAAATCGTTCAAGTGTTGAAAATTTGATTTGCATGTGATTCTGTGATGATTTGGTGAAACTATGTGACCTCATGTTATAGACAGCCCATTGGATAGGATATATCGTTCTGTGCTATCTATGGAAATAATGCATGAGATATCCTACTGAGTTATAAAAGGAAAATATGTTGTTTATATATGAAAAGTGATTATATCCGTTTTTACTTGTTTATTCCTGAATGAAATCGAGTAGAAAATCGTTTGCATGCTTTCCACTGAATTTAATGTGCAATATTGAATTAATATTTTTCCTTATGCTGATTGAAATATTATATTTAGGAAAGATTTGATTTGACTAACTTTGTGGATAAGGTGCTATTATATGGTATGTGATATAGACGGATGTGATCTCTGAAATAAGGAAACTTCTACCATGATATGATAAATCGAATGAAGTATGCTCTGATCTGATTTGCATGCTAAACATGGTAAATATATTGATCTAATATTATGAGCTGTTCATGGAAAACGTGTTGATATTATGCTATCTTGTTGGAAAGTAAATCTGGATTGACTTGTTCTAGAAACTGATAGCAGGGAATCACTTATGGAAAGTTCTGATATGGTAAATATATGCGAAATGGTTGAATATGCTTGAGAACGAAATTGAGCTTTTATATGGAATATAATCATGTTTTAATGTGCTATATAACAGTTGTGATGATTTATTAAATGCATGATTTATATGGTATGATTGACTCGAAAATCTGGAAACTATGCTTGATTTGGTGATTATCATATGATATGATTTTCCACGTGAAGTGCTGATTGAGAAGGATTATATATGAGTCACACTTCAGAATTTCGAGGTACTTAGAATTTGTGAACACAAGCCTACGAGAGATTTTAAGCAGAAACATACTGAGAGATTCCCGAGTCTTCATTTGCGATAGCTTTCTGCCTACCCGAGCTTTAACTTGAGATTCCATCACTGAGTAGTGATCAATCCTGTTATTCCTACCTCCCACCATATGTTGTGTCTTCGGACGTGTTGTCTTCGGATGTGAGCAATACCAAGGAGGCAAGGTCGACATTTACGCACACGTGAAGGGAAGGACGAGTTCTGGGGGCCCTTCGGTAGCGAGCTTTGTCTGTTGGGATCAGGAGATTCGGAGGAACGAAACTCAGTGTGTGGTAATCTAGTAGTGGTAGGGAAGGGAAGGACGAGTTTCGGGGGCCCTTCGGTTGTGTATTGGGCTAATCAATCAGTTTTGTAACCAACTACGGTGCATTATAGTGATTTGTTAAATTCTTGGGGAGCAAACCCCAAGGTGAGGAGTAAACCCCAGATGGGGATATAAGCTCTATAAAAATCATGTCTCGCATTTACTTTACAGTTATTTCCTTTCGCTGTGAGACAGACCCGATACACATCCGTCGTTACTAGGATATATCAGGCATACTCGTCACAAGCATCAGTAGGCATATCTAAGTCACTACACTTAGGATTTGTGAAAAGACGCATAAAATTTTTATAAGCCTAATTCACCGCCCCCCACCCCCTCTTAGGCACATTTATATCTTCAATCTATATCCTTGAATGTGCTAAATATGGATATTATATGCTAAGGATATATTTGCATGAATGCTTATTCGTTTTTAAGATATGGTGAAATAGGAATTATATGATATGAATGCATTTAATTCGTGCTTATCTATTTACGTTATTGCACTTGTGCTATACATGGAATGAATATGTGCTATACATGGGAAACACGTCATCCACTGGAACTTGTCAATTTTTAGGAAGAAATCATGCAGATATCATTAACAAATGCATCTTAAATGTTAGAGTCAAACGAATTCTTTCCCTGTGTGAATAAGGTATTTATTTGAATGGAAATTTGTGATTAATGTGGTGCAGAATTGATAAGATGCTGAGTGGAACTATTTAAGGTATCTTAAGTACCACCGTGCTATTATGGCTAAGATTTGCCTATATTGTAAGAAAAGGTATTTAGAGTAAGATTTCATGCAAATTAATGAATATGACCGTTGTGATACTTGGAGCTTAATTCCTCACAAGAAGACAAGAGTGAAGCGTGCCTTTCGTGAAGGGAGGATTTGAGATCCAGCTGACCTTCGGGAGCGAGCTGTTTCCAGTCGGAGAATAGGGATTCTCAGGGAACGACGTGGAACGAAACTCAGCGTTAGGCACCCTAGCCGCGGTCTTGTGTTCATCTTGGTCTTGGTTGTGTTAGGGCAATCGATCACTTTTGTAACCAACTACGGTAACATAGTGGATTGATCAAACTCTTGAGGAGCAAACCTCAAGGAGAGGACTAAACCCCAATTGGGGATATAACCTCTATAAATCCAGGTGACATTTACTTTTCTGTTCACTTGCAGTCACGCAGATCCACTCGACCAACAGTTAAGGGAATAACCATCAAAACATCTTAATTCCCATGTTCTCATTTTGAAGATACATTTAATCAAAGAAGCAAAACGTTTTTATTAGCCTAATTCACCCCTCCTCCTAGCCTAACAAACCTGAGTAAAAGATCTAATGGCTTCTTTGAGTTTTGATGTGTTTGCAAAAGGTCAGTCTCATACCAGGCCTCCACTGTTCGATGGTGCCAACTACGCTATCTGGAAGAACAGGATGAAAGAGTTCTTAATCGCTGTTTACGACATCTGGGAGATCGTCACGACTGGAACCTAGAGTCCCACTACAAAAGTTGCAGATGACCTTGTAGAGCACATTGCGGCACGAAATAGGTCTAAACTCCGTAGCACGACGTGGCATCTCGACCTTAGGGATCAGCGTAATAAGAGTACTATTGATCCCTTTCAGTAACTTACACGTCACAAAGAAATCGCGTACAGACCGAATGATGTCCTCACCCACCGTGCCCCATGCCGCCTTGAAAAAGGCAACGGTATAGCCATCCGGTCCTGCCGCCTTCTCATCCCCCATAGAGGAAAGCGCCTCCCGTACTTCCCTTTCATCTACAGGGCCGGTCATGGAAAGCGCTTCCGCTGACGAAAGCGTGCCCGTCACAGCCCTCTGCACGGCCGCGACTGCTATCGGTTCTGAATGGACAGATTTGCCTAACAGGTCTTGGTAAAAACCTATCAGCTCAGCCTCCACCTGATGAGGTTCGTCCAATAATTCATAATTTACTTCGCCGAATGCAATTCGAGACACTCATGCTTCACGATCCCTTATAATATTATAACACTTTTTAACATGTACAATTATAAAATCATAAAACATGTATAGTTAAAATTGTAAAACATGTATAATAAAATTTTTCTTCAGAATTTAACCTAAACCTGGAAAATAATACAACCCACTGAACACGTATGTGATCTTTTCCAGAGGAGAACCCTAATGTATCAAACATGTTCTTTAGGATCAAGACTTACAACCATCATATCCCAAGTGCCGGGACTTACATTTTTAGGTCTTGTCTTGTCGGAGACTTTCTAGAGCCATTCAATCATACAATACTATTGAAGGTTCTAAATTATAAACCTATCGAAAACCTTAATCATCCATACTATTAAATTATTAAAGGTGCACATCACATTACCAATTAATTACTTCAACATGCCTAAATATACTTATTAAAAAAATTTCGAACTTTGCCGTGAGGCGATTTATAATTTTATAGTATGATCTTTTGTCTTCTAAAGATAGATGGGTAGAAATCAGATTTTAACATCAACAATTATCCAATTATGTAAATATGCAATTCCCTTTAGGATTCCACAGAAACCCTAGATTATAGTTAGTCACGAAAACCTTGCATAATCACCTAAATACACTTAATTCCTATCAACCCTATATATGTGTAAGTTACGAAGAATACATTAACCAAAACATTTTTATACCTTACTTGAAGTTACGCTGTTGTTTTCTTTTTCTTTTTGTTTGATTGCTCAAGGTCGTCTCTTCTCTGTCTGTCTTTAACTTTCGTGAGCTATGAAAATGATATGAATCAATCTTCTATGTTCTTATCCTATACTTTCATGTGTTTGTAATCAATTGCGTTGATGTATACTTTATCATTGTTTATCATATCTCTAAGAAACATTTGTGATACGGACCAAAATAGATGGGCCATAAAATAAAAAGATAAAAAAGCCCAGTAGGCCCATTGGAAAATATTTCTACTTAGTAAATAATGATAAATAATAGAGATAGGACCTCCGAAAGACTTTAGGGACCTCCAAGATGCTTTGGGGAACTAACAACAGGAAATAAGGGTTCTTAGGGACCTCCAACACACTTTAGGGAACTAACATATATATTAGGAAGTATTTTGGGACCTATGGTGCTAACCAGGTCCTGTCGTCCCGAGGAAGCGTCATAAGGAAGCCATACTAAAGCCCGAAAGGACGTTTGACAAAACTGAAAGGTTGTTCTGACAGAACCTGTTCCATCCACCTGTTGTACCTGACAGCGCAGAGCCAAGTCCCACTCCAGCCGCCTGACATCCATGACAGCATAGAAGCTGTAACTGCTGCAGGAGCTACCTCTGACGGATGGCCTACTACCTCACGTTGTCCCAGAGGGTCATATCACAAGGGAGCTCGGGATGTACCTCCAGGCAATATCCATGAGCCTCTATAAAAAGGACACTTGGCCATTCTTTGCGACAATAAGCATTCAACACACGAATAACACATCAGATCTCTCTCTCTACTGTATGAAGTATTTTCCATTCGATACTTAGCATATCTAGAGCGAAAGTGAGCTATGAGCGTGTAAATCTTCTAAGTATAATGAAAACCGATTTCATAGCGCTCGTGGACGTAGGATCTGCAAAGATCTGAACCACGTACATCTTGTGTTCTTTTCTGTTTTACGTCCCCCTTTTATGTCCTTTGCAAACAAACACGTCCCAAGGTCCCTAACAGGTCCTAAATACTCCCCAAGTTCCCTAACAGGTCCCAAACACGCCCAAACAGGTCCCCGACGTACCAAATATGCCCCCAACAGGTCCACATCGTAAAGACAGCACCTTACGCTCTTAAACACTTCATAATATTCGGCCTATCGTTATTTAAATTTCTTGAACGCCACATAAAAATCTTATTGGCTGGGATAGCCCCATATCAAATGGCGCCGTCTGTGGGAAACTCCAAGTTGAAGGCGTGAGTAATTTCTACTATTACTGTGCGAAGTTGTGCTGAGGATTTACTGTTTTCCCTTCTTCTCTTCTGTTGGGACGAAACGAAACGTGCGAGACGTCAATGGAGGAAGGTTCGTCCATATCGAAGAACCTAGACCCACAATTTGCAGAGGTGGACCTCCAGAAACTGCCAAATATGTTGAGGAACGTCTAGGACCTGAAACACATGCCTGAGATAATGAAGACAAGAAAGACGGTACCTATAAAAAGTAAAGGGATCTCCAGAACACCCAGGAAGGCCTCAAACAGAGATAAAGCCTGTAGTCACGCAAAGGAGGGAGCCTTGGGGATCTCTTTCGAGGGCCCCATAAAGGTTCATGCCACTACACAACAATCCGGAAGAGATCCTGACCTTAGAACGGAGGCATCCAACGATGAGAAGGCCTGCGACCGGAACTTCAGGGCCTTCTAAACCTCATTCTAATTCATATTATCGTTATCATAATAAATACGGGCACCATGTTAACAGTTGCTATCATTTGAAGGACGAAATAGAGAGGCTCATCCAGGCAGTTGCCCTAAAGCAGTCTGTTCGAGGTCCCGTTCCATATCCCAGAGCAAGACCCGAAGCTCCCCCTTGGGGACCTAAAAGCCCAGCTCCGCGCTGGCGAGAAGACTTGATGCTCCCCCTTCGGGACCTAAAACCCCAGCTCCCCGCTGGCGAGAAGACCCGAAGCTCCCCCGTCGGGACCTAAAAGCCCAGCTCCGCGCTGGCGAGAAGACCCGAAGCTCCCCCTTCGGGACCTAAAAGCCCAGCTCCCCGCTGGCGAGAAGACCTGAAGCTCCCCCTTCGGGACCTGAAAGCCCAGCTCCCCGCTGGCGAGAAGACCCGACGCTCCCCCTTCGGGACCTAAAAGCCCAGCTCCGCGCTGGCGAGAAGACCCGAAGCTCCCCCGGGACCTAAAAGCCCAGCTCCCCGCTGGCGAAAAGACCCGAAGCTCCCCTTCGGGACCTAAAAGCCCAGCTCCGCGCAGGCAAGAAGACCCGGAGCTCCACCTTAGGGACCTAAAAATCTAGCTCCGCGCTGGCAAGAATACGGACTACGCACTAGGGATCTCCTCAGCTCCGCGCTAGCACGAAGACCCGAAGCTCCGCATTCGGGACCTCCCAGCTGCACGCTGGCAGAATACCCAAAAGTCTAGCTCCGCGCCAGCAGAAGGCTTAAAAAGCCCAGCCCCATGAAGACCCGAGCTCCTATATTTGGGATTTAGGAGCCAAGCTCCGCACTGACGCACAAAGGTCCGTAGGACCTATAAAACATCTACACGCTGACATCTGAAGATCCGCAGGAGGTACAAGCCGAGCTCCCCGCGGCATTTGAAGGACCTCGGAACCTGAAGGTCCAGCTCCGCGCCGACATCCAAAGATCCACTGGAAAGCAAAATCAAGCCCAACGCTGGCACGCAAAGGTTCGTAGGACCTAAAAGACAGCTCCGTGCTGGTATACGAAGATCCTCAGGAGATTCAGCCCAACCCTGTGCTGGCATGCGAAGGTTCCCAAAACCGAAGCTCGATCTCCGCGTTGTCCCTAGGCCCAGCTCCTCATTGGCCTGGGGAAGACAGATTCACCAAATGGTGATCTTTAGAGACCAACTCTGCGCTGGTCGGGACCTATGACCCTAGCTCTCCACTGGCATACGAAAACTATTACTGACTTAACCTCACGACAAGGAGCTGTCAGGATCCTTTCTTAGAGCCCTGCCGGACCTTATACCTTGATGCAGCAATAGGGAGAGAGATCCTAGCTAGCCAGAAGACACCCCACGAACGGCTCTTAGCCGGAATGCCAGGCCCCCCCTGAATCTCATCCTTAATTACATTGTCGTTACCTTACCAAATATACATACTAATAACTACTATCATTTGAAGGATGAATCGAAGGGCAAATCCTAAAGGGACATCTGAGAAAGTTCATCCTCCATGGCCTCGACCAAGGTTTGGCGGTAGCCAAAAAGGAATTCGGGGGACCTGTTCCGACTAAAGGCAGACAACCCCCACATCTTCCAGATAAGAGCCAGCCCCATTTAAGGCTCGTATCCTTGTCATAGTAGGAGCTCCAGGCAGAGGAGATTCCAACCTCCAGCAGGGCCCAAAAACATATACCTGAGCAGCCAAAGATCCGCGGAACCTTAATGCCCAGCTTTCCATTGGCGAGCGAAGGTCCGTGGGACCTCGAAGCGAGCTCTATATTGCCACAAGCTCCGCACTAGCACCCGAAAAGCCCCATTTTCGCACCGGCAGCAAAGCCTCGGAGCTTCTAATAGGGATCCATGATCTCGGCTGCATAAAAGATTCAAAGGGCCACAGTGCCCGAGGACCCGAGGAGATAAGACCCCAGCCTCATACTGGCGTCTGGAGATCCTCCAGAAGCCATAGTCCTCTCCTGCACTGGCATATGAAAAACCACGGGGATTTAAAAGCCCAGCTCCCCGCTGGCACGAAGACCTACATTCCAGCTCCGCGCTGACGTGAAGGCCCTAATTCCCCAGGACCTAAAGACCAGCTCCTTGCTGAAAACGAGGACATGATCCGTGTCTTCGAGATCTCCATGCTGAGCTCCTGGCCAGCGTGCGAAGTTCGTAGCTGAAGCGCAGCTCCGTGCTGGATGAAGGCAAAGAAGCCAAGCTCCGCGCTAACACACGAAGGTCCAGGGGGCCTAGAAGATAGCTCCATGATAACATCCGAACCTCCGGAGATCTGGGGCCAGGGACCTCGTTATTAATCGAGAAGAAGGGGGCTCCATTTCGCCATCACTTTCAAATCCCAGGCCTCCAACAAAGGGCGTGACCTCGTTATTAACCTCGTTATTAGCGAGCGGGCGCTATAACCACGCATGTAAGCGAAGCTGGCGCTATAACCAGGATAAGTTAATTATATCCCTAAGAAAATACAGCCTTGTCGGAATATACACATTCTATCATATAATATAATCGATGCCGAGGGTCGACGGACCTAAGGTGTACCCGACATCGAAGACTGATAGTCTGCGACGTGAGATGATGCCAAAGACCGACGGGTCGGCGGTGTACCCGACATCAAAGGTCACAGGTCTATGACCTGAAAGATGCCCATGAGGGCGTACAAGATGCCGCCGCTGACGGGCTGCGGTGTACAGGACATCAAAGGCTCTCAGTAGGCCTGCGACGCGAATGGTACCTAAAAGCGAAGCTGGCGCTATAACGAGTGTAAACCGATGAGGGGTCCCCGGGGTTATAATTTTGTAGACCTAAATGTCTGCCCAGATACTGAACTCGCTAAGGATAAAGAGAGCCTAGCGCAAAGCGACACCCGAGGACAATGACGACGGTCATTGCAACCAAGGGCGTGAATTCGTACTTGGCTTACGAATTGAATAGCTAACGCTATGACCATGCCACAGTAATGATGTTCCCAGAAACATCCATCAGGTCCCTCAAAAGAAAATATAATACAAGGAGAAAGGGAACTCCGACGAAACTTACGAACATGGGGAGTCAAGCTCCCCAAGTCCTTACCATCGTATCTCGAAAGAAGAAATGATCATTTACAGGCTATTACCATGAAAAAAGGAGAGGTCTGTACAAGCAGGGTGTCCCAGGGAACTAGGAGCGACGTGCAGCAGGACCAGCGGACCTCCTTCAAAGTGCAAGGCTCGAAGAGGAGCTTCGCCACCAGGTCCCCGACAGGTCCCGTCCGGATCCCAAGGACGACGTACGTTGCGACAGCGATAAAGCCTAAAGAAAAACTGGCCCCAACAAAAACATATAAACATAGGGGAGTTATGCTCTCTAAAACATTGCAGGAGTTGGAGATGACATTCATCGGCAGCGGACTGAGACCTTTGCATGCCGCTCTACAGTAGGGAGCCAAAAGTAAGGTCCTGAAGGCCTGGAGATCCCCTAGGAAGCATCCAGGAGAAGAAAGGGCCCGAAGAGCATCCACGGCCTCAGTCTCTGAGGACCCAGCACTGAAGCCACCCAGGAAGTGTTGCTTTAGAGGCCCAAAGATCCCTCAATGAGAAACAGTCCCTCAAGTGGTGCCAGTCTTTCGCCAGGTCCTATAAAGAACTTCTCAGCCGCCTCCAACAGAAGATGGTGTTGGCAATGCCGAATACTTTCAGCCTCTGCATACACCGATTGCGCGGCCACATGAACCTCCGTCATAAGCACGAAATCGGCATCCCCCTCTTCCTAGCGAAGGAACTCCGGAGCTCCTCCTCGCACTTTTTCGCAAGCACCGCATTTTCATTTTTCTCTAGGGAGCTTCGCAGTTCCCTCTTGTGCTGCTCCACTAACTCTGTCTGGTAAGTTATCTTCTGGTCCCTTTCAGGCCGTACCAAGCCCGTGCTAGGTCTGTAGTATGCACCTCCGATGTGTCATGCTGCACCAGCTTAGTCGGCCCTTGCGTCTAATTAAATGGCGACGGAGATCATATTCCACCACACGTCCTGACCAGTCGCGAACCTCGACTCACTGGTCGGTCGAGATCCGGCCACCACTGGCCCACGGTCAACTCCAATCATTGTTGTGATGGAGCAGAAAGCTAGCTCGATGAAGGCCCTAAGGATCCCATGCGAGAAACAAGGGCTACGACAGGAGCTTTTTAAAGCTCCCTTAGTAAAGGCAAGTACACATTTCCCGAGAAAGGATGAAGATCTCGGTAAGGGAGGTATGACCTACGACCCTTCATTTTATTTATGGCCTGCCTTACAGTTTTTTACTCTAATTCACTTTTTGTCCCAAAAAACAAATTAGAGTAGGGGAGTGGTTGATACGGACCAAAATAGATGGGCCATAAAATAAAAAGATAAAAAAGCCCAGTAGGCCCATTGGAAAATATTTCTACTTAGTAAATAGTGATAAATAATAGAGATAAGGACCTCCGAAAGACTTTAGGGACCTCCAAGATGCTTTGGGGAACTAACAACAGGAAATAAGGGTTCTTAGGGACCTCCAACACACTTTAGGGAACTAACATATATATTAGGAAGTATTTTGGGACCTATGGTGCTAAGCAGGTCCTGTCGTCCCGAGGAAGCGTCATAAGGAAGCCATACTAAGGCCTGAAAGGACGTCTGACAATACTGAAAGGCTGCTCTGACAGAACCTGTTCCATCCACCTGTTGTACCTGACAGCGCAGAGCCAAGTCCCACTCCAACCGCCTGACATCCCTGACAGCACAGAAGCTGCTGCAGGAGGTACCTCTGACGGACGGCCTACTTCCTCACGTTGTCCCAGAGGGTCATATCACAAGGGAGCTCGGGATGTACCTCCAGGCAATATCCAGGAGCCTCTATAAAAAGGGCACTTGGCCATTCTTTGCGACAATAAGCATTCAACACACGAATAACACATCCGAGCTCTCTCTCTCTGCTGTATGAAGTATTTTCCATTCGATACTTAGCATATCTAGAGCGAAAGTGAGCTATGAGCGTGTAAATCTTCTAAGTATAGTGAAAACCGATTTCAGAGTGCCCGTGGACGTAGGATCTGCAAAGATCTGAACCACGTACATCTTGTGTTCTTTCTGCTTTACGTCCCCCTTTTATGTCCTTTGCAAACAAACATGTCCCAAGGTCCCTAACAGGTCCTAAATACATCCCAAGTTCCCTAACAGGTCCCAAACACGCCCAAACAGGTCCCCGACGTACCACATATGCCCCCAACAGGTCCCATCACGTCCCCATCGTAAAGACAGCACCTTACGCTCTTAAACACTTCATAATATTCGGCCTACCGTTATTTAAATTTCTTGAACCCCACATAAAAATCTTGTTGATTGGGATAGCCCCATATCAATTTGTTATTTTATTATTATTTTCTTTACCTTCCTTTAGGACTAAGTTTCCGTACTATACAAACTTTGAAATCGCAAATGACACGTAAACACCTTGCCTCTCCTCACTTTGCGAAGTCAATTCGTGATTGCAAAGTCAATTCGTGAAGCTATTAAATATACGTATATATTATTTTTACAGCTAAGTGACCTAGCCATGTCTATTGTTAGTGCAAATGGAGCCCAGGTGTATCTTTCCTAAATTAATTATTAATTTAGTTGCAGTCATATATATTGACTTACCACGTTAACATCAAGTTATATTATTAATTTGGCTATATATACATATAACATCCTCGTTTCTTAATTCGTAAAAGCCCTCATAACCCGCAAAACATCGAATCTCCTTTCAGTTCGTGAACTAATTCTATTTGCCAAACTCTTACTTTATTTCATAATTCGCGGAAGTCCTTATGCCCCTTGAGAATATAACCTCCTCTAATGATTCGCGAAGTCTTTATGACTCGCGAAACGTCACTTCTTTTAATTCAAAAATCCTATGTTTAGAAAATTCTGAACTTGTAATATTTCATCTCTCACAACTTATACTTATTCTCATCTATACCTTTATTTTAAAATGACTTATATGAATGCATGAACTTATGTAAATGCATGCAATTATCATATGAACTTTCGTTCCTGACAATTCGCCCCCCCCCCCCCCCCCTAAAAATTTCGACCTCGAAATTTCGTACCTGATTCGGCTAATAACCATGGGTACTGGGTCTTTATACTTTCTACTGTTTCCCATGTAGCTTCACGAGCTGAATGGTTCTTCCATCTCACTTTTACCATTGGAATCGTTTTATTCCGTAACTGCTTATCAGCATATTCTAGGACTTCTGCCGGTTCTTCTACGTAACTAAGATCCTAAGAGACATTTATTGGCTCATCACGTAGAACATGAGTAGGATCTGATCTGTATCGCCGTAACATACTAACATGGAAAACGTTGCTGTGATAATTCAGATGGTAACGCCAATCGGTACGCTAATGTTCCGATCCTTTCTAGTACTTCATAAGGCCCAAATGTAACGTGGGCTCAACTTTCCTTTCTTTCCAAATCGTAAAACTCCTTTCCATAGAGATACTCGCAAACACATTTTCTCCAACTTCGTATTCCATTTCTTGTCTGTGTTGGTCTATATAATTCTTTTGTCTATCTTGGGCCCCGCTTTTAGTCGACTCTTGACTATTTTGATTCTTTCCATTCTATCCTGAATTATATCTGGCCCTTCCAATTCTCCTTCCATGTCCCAACATGTTGGGTTTCGACATTTCCGATCGTATAAAGCTTCGTATGGTGCTATTCCGATACTCGAATGGTACTGCTTATTATAAGCAAATTCCATTAACGCTATATAGTCATCCCATGACCCTTTGAATTCCATTACGCACGCTCGAAGCATGTCTTCTAATGTCTGTATCGTTCTCTTTCTGATTGTCCGTCCGTTTGTGGATGAAACGCCGTGCTAAAATGCAATTTAGTCCCGAGCGCTTCCTGCAAACTCCCCCAAAATCTAGAAGTAAATCGGGGATAACGACCAGATACTATGGACGTAGGTACTCCATGTAGTCGAACTATTTCGTTGATATATCTTTTTGCCAGATAGTCCAGCGTTGAACCCCATCTAAATGGTATAAAATGAACTGACTTTGTAAGCCTGTTGACTACCCAAACGGCATCATTTTTCTTGGCCGATGGAGGAAGACCATATAGGAAATCCATCGTTATACGTTCCCATTTCCAAACAGGTATAGGCAAGGGGTGTAATTTACCCGCTGGCGCTTTGGTGTTTAGCTTTGATTTGCTGACACGTTAAACATTTTAGGACGTACTTCTTCATTCCTGGCCACCAATAGTGGGATTTAAGTGTTCGATACATTTTTGTACTGCCGGGATGCATGGCATAAGGAGCAGTGTGTGCCTCTTCCATTATTTCTTATCGAAGATTATCGATATCTGGAACACCATATGCGGCCATTCATCGTTAAAGTTCCACTCTCGTCTATCATAAAAGACTTTCCCAATCTCTGTTTCACTTTATCAGCAATCTTAACTAGCTTTTCGTCTTTGAATTGTACTTGTCTAATTCGATCTATCATAATAGGCCGAACTACAATTGAGGCACATATAGCACCAATATCGCATACTTTTATCTCCGAATTCATCTTCGTGAGATCAATTAGACTGGATAAGGAATATATTGATAGATAAGAGATGGTACCATATGATTTCTGACTCAAAGCATCTGCAACGACGATAGCCTTTCCAGGATGATACCTTATAATATAGTCGCAATCCTTTAACAGCACGATCCACCGCCTCTGTCTCATATTCATTCCTTTCTGGCTTAACAGATATTGAGGCTCTTGTGGTCAGTAAATATCTGAAATGTTGCCCCGTATAAATAGTGTCGCCATATTTTTAGTGCGAACACTACGGCTGCTAACTCTAAGTCATGAGTTGGGTAGGATGTCTCGTATGTAGAGATGCATACGCCACTACTTTTCCGTGTTGCATTAGCACGCACCCCAATCCTTAATATGATGCATCACTTATAGATCACAAAACCTTCGGTAGCTGATGGAATAGTTAGCACTGGAGCTGTCGTTAATCATTCTTTAATTCCTCAAAACTCCTTTCGCATTCGTCGGTCCACTTAAATATAGTTCCTTTACGTAGTAACTTCGTCATTGGGGCTGCTATCAGTGAGAAATTCTCAACAAATCATCGGTAATATCCGGGCAATCCCAAAAAACTACGAACTTCTGCTACATTTTTAGGGTTTTCCCACTTGATCACTGCTTCGATTTTACTAGGATCGACTTGAATAACTCTACCAGAGACATCGTGTCCCGGAAATACTACATTGATCCAACCAAAATTCACATTTCGAAAGCTTTCCCGTAAAGTCTGGAGTACCATCCTCAAATGTTGTTCGTGCTCCTCTTTTGACTTGGAATATACCAATATAACGTCAATAAAGACGATCACGAACTGGTCTAAATAGTGTGGGAAGACGTCATTCATTAATGCCATAAAGACTGCAGGAGCATTCGTCAATCCAAAGGGCTTAACTAGAAATTCATAGTGCCCATATCTTGTTCTAAAAGCAGTCTTTGGAATATCGCCTTCTGCAATCTTTAATTGGTGGTATCCCGACCTTAAATCAATCTTTGAAAAGACCTTGTAGCAGGTCAAACAGATCATCAATCCGAGGAAACAGATATATATTTTTCACCGTTACCTTATTCGGCTGTCTATAGTCAATACACAGTCTAAGTGTTCCATCATTCTTTTTAACGATAAGAACAGGCGCTTCCCAAGGTATACACTCGGTCTTATATAGTCCTTATCTAATATTTCCTTTAACTATACTTTCAATTCATTCAATTCGATGGGAGCCATCCGGTATGGTGGAATAGAAATTGGCGCCGTGCCTGGTTGAAGCTTAATAGTGAACTCTGTGTGGCGCCCCTGCCTTCCACCACTCATTGTTATTTCTAATTCGTGTGACTGCATGTGACATAATTGAAAATACGAAAATGCGTACAAAATTTTTCCTTTTATATAAAGGAAACTATACTGTACATATCAAAATGTTCCTATGACATAAATACAAGGTGAGGCGCATGCCTGTTCAATATAGTCTAACGGCCCGCCACTCAGGTCGCATCCATGTACACACTGCCACCTCAAAAGTCCTCCGGAAGCTTCAAAATTTGGCTTCGCCCTCGTAAAGATCACGTACCGTGATCTCGTGAACCTACAACACATAAATACGTGGAATGAGCTTATAAAGCTCAGTAAGTGAAAGTCATGCATGCCATGCACGTGTCCTAAATTCGCAAAGGCATCCGCGCCAATGCTTCCTAGACCTCATATTTTTCCCTGTATTGTCTTGTCATGTAGGGCCCTCGGCTGTCTTGCTATGCACCATCATGGAGCTCGAATCCACTAGGGATAAATAAATATAAGTGGCAATACCCACTCAAGGGAGGCTAACCCTAAGGCGCCTTTTCTGTCCCAAGGTGGTTTCATGCGCCACGCGGACGCTTCACACTGGTAGCCTAATCTGAGGTAGTCAACAACAGAGGTCCCTCGGTATCGCTCACTCCCTTAGCTCGCACCCTCCAGGTTTCACGACCCGCCATGAGGGCATTAGCCCTAAAATCATGTCTTGCCTTGTACATGTCATGTCTTGACGGTAGCGCCATACGACGTCACCATGGTAGCATAGAAGAGCCGCGACTCAACTGTGAGTCGACATCAGATGCCCATATCGCTGAATCTTTATCGCTCTCAGGCGATCGTATATTATGCACGCTCTCATATCATGCCTTCTGTACTAAACGTGCGTGCATATGCTCATGTCATGAATATGCGTGACATGCCATCATATCATGTAATTAAATCATGCATGTCATGTAACGTAGATATTTCACGTAGGAAGTCACGTAAAATCATAGGAACACATAACACATAATTTTCGTGCACAAACGGTTATGTGTTGTAGTTGGGACTTCCACTTACCTGGTATCATAGCTATTTAACCTATCGTACGGTACGTCGCTAACCTTCTAAATATACAATCATAATAAATTAGGGTTTGTTAGTCTAATCATAATTTCAATGAATTGACTTTAATATGAAAACCCTAATTTCGCCTTCTATAAATTTCGAAACCCTAAAATTTAGAACTTTAACTAGTACCATTTCAGAGATAGATCTCGACATATTTGGGTTAAATAGATCTCGAGCTTGTAATGTGATTTATGAATCTTGAGCTTGAATAAGATATAAATCTCGACATGATATACAAGGGTTGATATTTAAACACCAAAGATCTCGACATAACATAAATCTCGACATTGTAGGTACATGATTTCGATATGTATCTTTGAAATTATAATTCAATATTATAATCTTCATCCTAGAATCTCGATATGATACTTGAGCTTGTTTGTGAAATTAGATCTCGACATTATATGAGTCTCGACATGTATCTTAAGTTGCATAGTAACCTAAATCTCGGTATTACTTCGAGATGTATACTGAGATAATAAATAAATATGTCGAGCTCTTACACAAGTTATACCAATGTCGAGATATATATGAATATTATACTTAAGATGTCGAGAAGTTATTATAACAAAGTTTAGATATTACCACAAGATAGATGTCGAGATGCATGTCACCTTATATACATAAGGATCTCGAGATTTATATATGTCCATGTTATAGATAAAGATCTCGATACCAACATCATCTATTAAACTGGAATTCGCGTCATCCCTACAGCATATTTCGATCAAAACCCCAAATCAGTACTTAGTCATGCTATTATTTAAAACATAAAATCATAGCAAACGAATTACCCACTGAAATTCGAGCTCCTTAAAACATAATGATAATAACTCTATTCTAAGAAACAAAAACCCTCGAAAACTAGACCTACACAAGCTTAATCATAGATGTAACTTCCCGTGCCTAGTTCCATTAAATATTAAATCAATCATAAAATAAGAACATTATAGATGAAAATCTGTACCTTTCCTTGCTTGGTATTGTAGCTGTTCGAGTTCCTCTCCTAAGTGTTTCGATAGTTCTTGAAATCTTTTCTCGCGAGTTAAGATATGCATATTTCATTCTTATCTTTACTTTTCCTTGCGTGTTGTAATTATTAAATGACGTTGGTTTCCTTACTTTATTCATGCTTATCAAACCCATAAGTAACAATCGTTATCATAGTAGTTTAATGGTTTCCCTCTTATTGAAGCTATCGAATTATATGACAACTCTAAGCCCTAATAAAAAAATTTTACATCATATATATATATATATATATACATATATATATATATATATATTTATTTTATTATATTTCCCTAAGTTAGAATCTATCAGGGCACGTACTTAAATAAACACTTAGTATGAATCACGTAGACACATAATATGCAGTCATATAATCATATAATATGCATGCATATTTATTGGCCGGCTTACTTACGGGACTAGGGTGTTACATCCTCCCCCACTTAAAAGGGATTTCGCCCCCGAAATCTGGTGGGGAGAAATAGCTCAGGGTAGTGGTTTCTCATATCGTCTTCCCGTTCCCACGTAGCTTCCTCGGTGGACTGATTCTGCCATAGTACTTTGACTAACGGAATTTCTTTATTCCGTAATCGTTTCACGTCAAACATAAGGATTTCCGTTGGCTTTTCCTCGTAGCTCAGATTTGGCTTGAGTTGTTGATGTAGATGTTCCGTGTTCAATACATGGCTTGGATCTGCGACGTATTTTCGTAACGTCGATACATGAAAGACATCATGTATTTGAGTTAATGAATTAGGTAATTCCAATTGGTATGTGACTTCACCAACTTTTCTAACGATTCGGAACGGTCTTATATAACGTGGGCTCAGCTTGCCTTTCTTTCCGAACCGCTTAACTCTTTTCATAGGAGATACCTCCAAAAATACGAAGTCATCAATTTGGAACTCCAGTGGTCTACGCTTTTCGTCTGCGCTTTTCTGTCTGATTTGCGCCGTTTTCATCCGTTCCCGTATCTTTGATATTGCTTCCGTCATTCTTGCACTAGATCAGGGCCTATTATTGCCCGTTCTCCAACTTCATCCCAATGGATTGGGGATCTGCATTTGCGTCCGTATAGAGCTTCATATGTAGCCATTTCGATCGTCTCATGGAAGCTACTTACATGAAAATTCGATCAGAGGAAGGTATCGGCTCCAATTTCCTTTAAAGTCGAGCACACAGGCTTCTTAGCATGTCTTCTAACGTCTGGATTGTTCGTTCAGACTGCCCGTCTGTCTTAGGATGGTAGGCAGTACTGAATGATAACTTAGTTCCCCATGGCCTTCTACAAACTCATCCAGAATTTGGATAAGAACCTTGAATCACGATCAGAAACAAATCGAGATTGGAACTCCGTGAAGTCGTACTATTTCTTGAATATATAGTACCGCGTATCGTTCCATTGAGAATGATGAACTAATAGGTAGGAAGTTAGCGGACTTGCTTAATCAATCAACGATAACCCATATAGCGTCGTGGCCTTTCACAGTCTTGGGCAAGCCAACGACGAAGTCCATCGTAATGTGATCCCACTTCCATTCAGGTACTGCCAGGGATTGCAAAGTTCCTGCCGGTCGTTGATGCTCTACCTTAATTTGCTTACACGTTAAGCATTGGCTCACAAAAGTTGCGATTTTCTCTTTTCATCCCTGGCCACCAATAGTTGGTTCGTAGATCCCTATACATTTTTGTTGCTCCTGGGTGAATAGAGTATACGGTAATGTGGGCTTCTGTCATGACTGTCTTTCGAAGTTCGGTGTCCTTAGGAACATAGAGACGTCTTCTATAATATAAGGTTCCGTGGTCGTGTATTGTAAAGTCTGTGGATCTTTGCTCTATTGGTGCTTCTTTGATTTTCAGATATAACTCGTCATTCTCCTAGGCCTTCGTAATCTGCTCCATCAGTGTGGGTCGAAGTGTTAGTGCCGCTAATCTTGTTTCGATTTCGAAATTGTCTCTTTCCAAAGGTGATAGGCTGAAGTGAACACGTAGAAGCAATTATTTTAAACGTAGAAATCGCTCTTTTACGAGTGTCTTTTATTTTAACAGAAGGAGTAACATTTTTAGAAATATGCAAATCTACTGGCTCCTTCTTTATTTTAGAACTAGACACTCTCGCCTTCGTTTTTAGTGCCGGCCCTACGCTCCCTGTGGACGTAGGTGAAATAGAATTAGTCTTAGCACTTTCAATAGAATTATTAATGCTCTTTTGATCTTTCGAAGGCGATTTTTCGATTTGCACGCTTTTTATAATAGCGTGAGAGGTAAGTTTGGGAGGACGAGGAAGCCTTGAGATTTTGCAACTCCTTAAAGAATTTTTTCTTTTCAGCTTCGAAATTCTCTCGTTCTTTATCTAACTTTGCCTGTGACTCCTCTACCTGTTTTATGATAGGGGTTTGTAGAGAGAATTTTGATAATTAACTTTTTTGACTTCCTCATAGTGTGTTTCAGAGTCAGGAGGTAGAACTTGAACTACATCACTGACAGGTGTTAAGGAAGGTTTCCTATTTTTGTCCTTTTCATTTAGTTCGTTGTAGCCAAAGGGGATCTCAGGCTCATGTGAGGCTTGTTTAATGGAAGAATCGAAAGCATTTTCATACGTCGATTCCGTAATATTTCTAAGAAAGGTTGCAGCTAAACCCATGTTCTTAATATCATACATTTCTTTCTTCCGTAAAATATGTTGGTTAGTGTAACCTATGCCTTCTATTGGATTATAGCACTCTATATCCTTGGGCTTGTTTAAAAATAGCGTCTGTTCGGAATCCCTACGCGTAATAGGATCATCTAATTTTTTTAATTTTAGCATATAACTTCTTGCGTTCCTTAGTTATGAGAGCATAATTATTTTCTACTGTTACTTTAGCGGCTTGACAGGCATCTAGTTCCTTACTAAGCTCACTAACCTCAGCATTTGATATTTCTAATTGAGCTTCTAAGTTAGTGATCGTAGCGGTAGCTTCGGTTATCGTACAATTTAAGGTGGCTTTCTCATTGAGATTCCTAACCAAACAATTGTAGTTATTCGCTAGCCTGTCTTCTAATTCTTTGATCTTTTCACTATGCTGTCCTAATTGAGGTTGACTAGTCTCTCTAGAATATAGGCTCTTGGTAAGTTCTTCTATTTTTGCACTAGAGCTCCTAAGTTCTGATTCGAGACTATCTATCGTCTCTTGAGATCTCTCAAGTTTATTCCCTACTTCCTTTATACTTTTCTGCTCACGTTTTCATGTTAGCATATTGTGTTTGATATAATTCTAACATGGTCAACCATGTGGAAGTAGAGACTACCTCTTTTGATGAAGTGGATGCGTTATCGTCGTCCGTATGATTAGATGTTTCGGCATCTGATTCAGTGTCGAGACGGGCCATGAGAGCTAGATTCTCTTCTTCAGAACTCGACGTGCCCTCGAGCCATTGGTCCTGTTCGGCCATGAGAGCTACTCCAACTTCCTTCTGTTTCGTCAATTGGGGAGCTTCCTCGAGTAGTAGTTGGCATCTCTCTTCTTTGGGAGAGTGCACTCTCTAGCGAAGTGACCTGGCTTGCCACAGTTGAATCATTTGTTAGCCTCCTTAGGGTTCTTGACATCGGAGCTCTCTGGTGCACGTTCTTTGTTTTTAGAGCTTGTAGTCCGAATTCTATTGGCTGAGGTTGAAGATTTCTTCTTGAAGTACTTCTTGCTCATCATTTGTCCTATGAGAGCTAACTGCTTTCCTAGAGTTTTCAAATTCGGCTCAACGTCGGAGTCTGACTCTTCTTCCGACTCTGAGGGTGAAGGAGGCCTAACGATCTTTTCCCTTTCTTGATCTTGAGCTCCTCTTCTTCGAGACTAAGGCAACAGTGTCTTCGGTCTGTTTGCCTTTCTGCTCTTTGAGAATCTCGCTGATATCATCCTCATGCTGTGCGAGATTGTCAAACACGGCATGGACATCCAACTCCTCTAGATCTTTGTTTTGTCGAATCTGAGTGGATATTTTCTTCCATTCCGCTGGCAGTGAAGATAGAAATCGGATGTTCATCTCCATATTGGTCTTCGTTATTTCTATCTCCCTCATCTCGTTGAGAAGAGTGAGGTATCTTTGGTAGATCTCGTATAGACTCTCCCCCGACTTTGCTTTGAAGGAGTCGTAAGCAGTGAGAATGTTCGCCTTTTTGGCCTTTATGCCAACTTCCGTCCTCTGCATCATCCTATGCAGTTCATCCCACATCCCTTTAGCCGATGAAATGCTATCAATTTGTCTGTATATGTCGTTGGGGATGCCTGCATGAGGGTATTCATGGCTACTAGATCAGCCTTAGCTCGAGCTCTTTCCTCCAGAGAGTATTCCCTAGGCTCCTTTAGTCGCCTAGAAGGTGGAATTGAAGGAGTAGCTGTTTCATCACCGGGTACATGGACCCAGAATTGTGTCGGTCCCTCTTCAAGAGACTGCAGTAGATTTTCAGCTTGATCCTTTATAGCACTGAAATTTAGGAAGCGGCTTCTCCATACGGTATATTCGCCTCTTTGCAAAATTGGCGGACGGTTGTCATTTCCGAGCGAGTATGCATCCATTTTGTAATGTAGTCGAGTTGTTGAAGGATCTTCGTCAATCGTTTTGAAGGTTTGAAGATGATGTAATGTGCTTCACAAGTGACAAAATTCATTAGTAGCGTTTGATTTGGAAAATAGTTCGAGAATTATTTTCGATTCAATCTTTAAAGTTTGATCGAAAGTAATTTCGTCGAAATAGAATATACTGTTTACTGTTCTCGTGCGAGAAAGTTTGTCAGCGAAATATTTTACGAGCGAAATAAATTTCCCAAAGTCGTTCAGTCGAGAAAAAGTTCTTGATCGTGAATTTATTTCGATCGTAAAGAAACATTACGTTAGTAAGTTTCTCGACAAGTCAAAATAAATCTGTTGACTAGAAAATTTTCTCGCGTGTAAATGATTTTTGCCTGGTCAAACGTTAAATGTTTGACCGAAAAAGTTTTTCGAGAGAAAGTTTTTACGCATGCAAAGTCAAAATTGGTCTCTCTCGAAAACGTTTTTCGCTGAGTAACGCTCGAGAAATATTTCTAACTAAAATCGTTTCTGGTGATGACGATTCTAGCGCTGACTTCGTATTCTGACCAAGAAAAATTCTCGCGCGAAGTTTTCCGATCGAGAAACTAATCCGATCGTAAACCTAGCCAGAAAATTAGAACGATCGTGAAAAATTCACAGAATATGATTTACACAGATTCGAGCAAAAACAAGGAATTAGACAGTGAAATTTCAGGTAATCGCTCGCAATCAATTTCTAACTACGCACGATCAATCAATGAAACACGTTATGAAGCAAAATATGTCGAATTTGAGCAAAATCAAAACGTGTTCTTCATGTTCTTCGCAAACAGTAACTAGCAGAATCTATTCAATCTTAAATCCGAATTTCAAACAGCTACAGATTTGATCGAAATCAACATTTAGCACTTAACCGAGCACAGAAACATCAAATGCAAGTCAATTAAGCACAGAATTAGTCTATTGCGCCAAACTGTTCTTTGATGAACTAACCAGAAAATGGTTTTCGATCCAAATCTATCAATTTTTGATTCAAAAGAGAACGAATCTGCTCTTATACCAATTGTTAGGTCCTATGATTAACAACTCTAACATCCTAGGCATGAATTAAAAGTAATTCGGCGATTATGATTGACATTGAAATTCGATCAAAAAACTCAAATGAAGAACGTGAGAGAGAATTCGAGTAGAGTGAGAAAGTTACTGTTGTTTCTCTTTCTAGAAATTGAATTGCAAGCCTTTCGGATCAATTTTCAAACTTTCTCTATTCAGCTCAAATTCTTTACATGTATTTATACCAAACAAGCTTGGTATAAATATCAAACTAGTCCTAATCTAAGGACTACTATACAAAAAGCCCCAAATTACAAGAACGACTAATAAAATCAAGCACAATTACAAATGGTATTCTACACAGGTGGTATCAGAGCGTTAGGTTATAGGTTCTGTAGACTGTCCATGTACTGCCGGTCAAAAGCCTGGAGGATCAGCCTACGCCTGTAAGTTTAATACATGATTACGTGATTTGCAATTTTCTGGTAAATGCTTTACGTGAATATTTGTTTGACTTTTTTTATGTGCTCCTTGATGTGTTCGAAAACTAGAGATTTCGTACTTTTACACTTAGATTGGTAGGAGAATTTCGGTTGAATTAAGGTAGGAAGAGAATGATCAAAATTCGGACTTTTGATCGAATTTGGGGTTTCTTTGAAATTCGGATAAACATTCGGGCCAATTAGGAAATTCGGCGAAATTTAAATTTGGGCCTTCTCAAAATTTGGGCTTGACCAAATTGGACCAAGCTGAAATTCGGGAAGTTAAAAATAAATAAACAAGCGAAATAAAAGAGACTCGAATAATATAAATTTTTTTAAAAAAACTCGGGGCTTGTATAAATTTAGGAAATGAGACGAGGACGTAGAGAAAGCATGATAGAGTCAATGCATAACGATTACATAACTGAAAAATCATATTACTACCCGAATACATAAAAAAATGCATCGAGATTTACGAATAACTTACTGGTGACCAGGAATGAAGAAAGATGTGGCTATTTTCGTACAAAGATGCTTGACCTGCCAACAATTAAGGCAAAACATAAAAGGCCTGCGGGAACGTTACAACCTTTGACGACTCCCGAGTGGAAGTGAGACATATCACTATGGACTTCATCGTAGGGTTATAACAAAAAGCCGTAAAAGGACATGATGTAATGTAACATCCCGTCCCATACCGGGTATTACTGTAGCATCGGTCCCTACCGGGACCAGTGGGGTTGGGCCCACCACACTTCCGACCGATAGTCTGGCCCCACTGTACCACCATTTAACCTTTCAGCGTGCTTTGTCCTCACTCACACGCACCCTGGGCAAACTTCCCAAGGGGTCACCAATCCTAAGATTTTCCCAAGTCAAGCACGCTTAACTTCGGAGTTCTTATGGATGGACTCCCGAAAAGGTAGGTCGACCTTGGTGATATGAGTAGTACTATCAATTCTTTTATACGATTCTTAGCCTGACACGCCCATACATTGTCAGTCTCAGGATCCCCTCTCATTCGGGTGTCGGATCGGTTCGTTCATGTACCCCTTCGCCTAGAAGCCTGCCAGGAGCCGCTCCTTGTCCGTGCACTTCTCTGGCACCGGCGATCACTCCCCGCCCTCATCGGCCCCGGGTGTCACATGCCCACCAGCTTCCGCCTGGTTCGTCCCCGAACCAGCACCGTACTGCGAGAGGTTGTGCTCTGATACCACCTGTAACATCCCGTCCCATACCGGGTATTACTGTAGCATCGGTCCCTACCGGGACCAGTGGGGTTGGGCCCACCACACTTCCGACCGATAGTCTGGCCCCACTGTACCACCATTTAACCTTTCAGCGTGCTTTGTCCTCACTCACACGCACCTTGGGCAAACTTCCCAGGGGGTCACCCATCCTAAGATTTCCCCAAGTCAAGCACGCTTAACTTCGGAGTTCTTATGGATGACTCCCGAAAAGGTAGGCCGACCTTGGTGATATGAGTAGTACTATCAATTCTTTTATAAGATTCTTAGCCTGACACGCCCATACATTGTCAGTCTCAGGATCCCCTCTCATTCGGGTGTCGGATCGGTTCGTTCATGTACCCCTTCGCCTAGAAGCCTGCCAGGAGCCGCTCCTTGTCCGTGCACTTCTCTGGCACCGGCGATCACTCCCCGCCCTCATCGGCCCCGGGTGTCAAATGTAATTCGAGTGATCGTCGACAGATTGACTAGATCAGCCCATTTCTTGCCAATCAATTAAACCTATACCATGGAGAAGTACGCACAGTTGTACATACAAGAAATTGTGAGACTCCATGGGATCCCGATTTTAATTGTCTCGGATCGGGTTCGAGGTTTCTGTCCTAGTTCTGGGTGAGCTTACAAAAGGCCATGGGACGAAACTGTCCTTCAGTACGGCGTATCGGCCTCAGACAGACGGACAGTCTGAAACAACAATCCAGACCCTTGAAGATATGTTGAAAACGTGTATTCTGGATTTCCGGGGAAGATGGAGCAAATAATTCCAACTAATCGAGTTGTCCAATAACAACAGCGATCAAGCCACGATCGGATGACGCCTTACGAAGCCTTGCACGGACGTAAATGTCGAAACCCAGTTCATTTGGATGAAATCAGCTTGAAGGCATTGTTGGGTCCCGAAATGATTCGTGAAATGACTGAGCTGTGGAAAAAATCCGAGAGAGGATACAGACGGCCCAAAGTCATCAGAAGAGTACGCAGATAAAAGATGAAAGCCGCTAGAATTCGATGAAGACGAACAAGTATTTTTTCTGAGGTTTTCGCCGATGAAGGGCATAAAATGTTTCGGAAAGAAAGGGAAGTTGAGTCCATGATATATTGGACCTTTCACAATTGTGAAATGAGTTGGAGAAATGGCTTGCCAACTCGAATTGCCCAAATTGCTCGCCCAAGTCCGTGACGTTTTCCATGTATCTACATTATGGAAGTACGTCCCAGACCCGAGCAATGTAGTGCAGGGCGAATCACTTCATCAACAATTGAAGCCGGACTTGAGCTATGATGAAAGGCCGGTGGAAATTATGATGTACGAGGTGAAACGCCTTCGGAATATGAACATACCCCTCGTGAAAGTCTTCGGAACAACCACTTGGGAACGCAAAGACGAGATGAGAGAGAAGTACCATGAGTTATTTTTTCGTGCTGTAATTTCGGGGACGAAATTCTCATAAGGGGAGGAGAATGTAATACCCGCAAAATTTATACGGGATTATTTCAATAATATTCGGAACGTGTGGAGTCGACTTTCAAACACACACCATTTCTTTCCGAGCCGAGCCAAAAATTTACAATTGGGCCAAAAACTTAGATGGGACGAAAACAAGAAATGAGAACCCAATAAAAGATAAACAAAATAAGGACAAGGGCCGAAAATAATGATGGACCAAACAAAATAAATGAATGCCCAAGAAAGATTATTAGGCCAAAAGAAATAAAATCCAAAACAAATTAAATACCTTGGCCCAATAATATAAATATATATAGGGGCCGATAATTAATATTTGAGAGGGGCCTCCTCACACTCATCAACTTAATATATTTAACTCTATTTTGTCCATAGTGTATATTATTAATGGAATAAGAAACAAAACAAAACAAAACAAAACAAAACAAAAATAAAAGTAAACAAAATAAATCAAACAAAATAATAACAAACCTAATGCAACACCTTACTACACCAAGACAAGAATTAACAAATCAAATAGAAGGAAACAAGGAAAGATGGGGAGAGAGATGAAAAGGGAGAAAGGAAGAAAGGATACCTAATACACCTCCATGAACTTGAGGACAAAGAACTAAATCATTATACACCTCATAGTGGTATGGAGACAAGACCAAAAACCGCCTAATACACCTCTTTACCCATATGGAGCCAAGATAAACAAAGGCAAAGGGAAATGGAAAGGAAATAGAGAGAGAAAGAAGGAAAGGAGAAGAAGGAGGAGAAGAAAAATCTCCGGAAGCTCGGGATCGAAGCTCACGGGTCGGGATCACACGGAAACACCCCGTGATTTAGCTTTCTACGGACGTAAGGTAGGTGAAGATCACCTACATACGTAAACAATAGTAGGATTTGTGAATATTACGTGTTTTGCATGTTGCTCATTGAATTCTTCGTGTTTATGTGATAATAATAATTTGCTTGCATGAATTTTTCGTTGGTTAGTTTAAGGAGCATGAGATTGAGAGTTTTTAGAAATATGAATATTTGGAAGTAGGGATAGAGGACTTTAGATTAAGAGGATAGAGCAAAACTTGGGGAGAATTAGGGTTTTCTAGGGTTTTCTTCATCCATTTCGGCCAAGAGGTTCAAATAATTCATATCTCACAATCTAGACCTCGGATTGATAATTCCTTTGGACGGAATTAAGATTTGCAACTGTTGTTAAAATATCAGGTCCACCGGACATCGTTTACCTTGTGATCATTGAGAAATCCGAAACTGTCGCCAAACAGTCGTATAAAATAGTTATTTTTTTTAACATTTGGGGACTTAATCGAAATTTTACAAAATCCAGGGGGTTTGTGTTGTAAAATTCCGAATAGGGGATATTTTTAAAGAAAATATAAAGCTTTTAGCACAGATTTAAAATTCGGAATAAATAATTGGGGTTCTTTGTGGAATTTTCAAAAATTCGAGTACTAAATTGAAAAGATTAAAAATCCGGCGGCTGTAAATGTAAAATCCGAAACAGGGGCTATTTTATTGAATATACTAAAATTTCAGCTAAGGTTAAATTGAAATTTTTCAGAAGTTTTGGGAACTATATAAATATATTAAATATCGCGTAGGATCAAATTAGACTTTGTCAAAAGTTTTGGGTAATAAATAAACATGTTGGATTTCGACTGGGGTAAAAATGAAAATTTCAGAAACTTATGGGTTTTAAATAAATGGATTAAAGCTTAGTAGGTATAACATCCCGTCCCATACCGGGTATTACTGTAGCATCGGTCCCTACCGGGACCAGTGGGGTTGGGCCCACCACACTTCCGACCGATAGTCTGGCCCCACTTGTACCACCATTTAACCTTTCAGCGTGCTTTGTCCTCACTCACACGCACCCTGGGCAAACTTCCCAGGGGGTCACCCATCCTAAGATTTCCCCAAGTCAAGCACGCTTAACTTCGGAGTTCTTATGGATGGACTCCTGAAAAGGTAGGTCGACCTTGGTGATATGAGTAGTACTATCAATTTTCTTATACGATTCTTAGCCTGACATGCCCATACATTGTCAGTCTCAGGATCCCCTCTCATTCGGGTGTCGGATCGGTTCGTTCATGTACCCCTTCGCCTAGAAGCCTGCCAGGAGCCGCTCCTTGTCCGTGCACTTCTCTGGCACCGGCGATCACTCCCGCCCTCATCGGCCCCGGGTGTCACATGCCCACCAGCTTCCGTCTGGTTCGTCCCCGAACCAGCACCGTACTGCGAGAGGTTGTGCTCTGATACAACCTGTAACATCCCGTCCCATACCGGGTATTACTGTAGCATCGGTCCCTCCGGGACCAGTGGGGTTGGGCCCACCACACTTCCGACCGATAGTCTGGCCCCACTGTACCACCATTTAACTTTTCAGCGTGCTTTGTCCTCACTCACACGCACCTTGGGCAAACTTCCCAGGGGGGTCACCCATCCTAAGATTTCCCCAAGTCAAGCACGCTTAACTTCGGAGTTCTTATGGATGGACTCCCGAAAAGGTAGGTCGACCTTGGTGATATAAGTAGTACTACCAATTCTTTTATACGATTCTTAGCCTGACACGCCCATACATTGTCAGTCTCAGGATCCCCTCTCATTCGGGTGTCGGATCAGTTCGTTCATGTACCCCTTCGCCTAGAAGCCTGCCAGGAGCCGCTCCTTGTCCGTGCACATCTCTGGCACCGGCGATCACTCCCCACCCTCATCGGCCCCGGGTGTCACATGTAATTCGAGTGATCGTCGACAGATTGACTAAATCAGCCCATTTCTTGCCAATCAATTAAACCTATACCATGGAGAAGTACGCACAGTTGTACATACAAGAAATTGTGAGACTCCATGGGATCCCGATTTTAATTGTCTCGGATCGGGTTCGAGGTTTCTGTCCTAGTTCTGGGTGAGCTTACAAAAGGCCATGGGACGAAACTGTCCTTCAGTACGGCGTATCGGCCTCAGACAGACGGACAGTCTGAAACAACAATCCAGACCCTTGAAGATATGTTGAAAACGTGTATTCTGGATTTCCGGGGAAGATGGAGCAAATAATTCCAACTAATCGAGTTGTCCAATAACAACAGCGATCAAGCCACGATCGGGATGACGCCTTACGAAGCCTTGCACGGACGTAAATGTCGAAACCCAGTTCATTTGGATGAAATCAGCTTGAAGGCATTGTTGGGTCCCGAAATGATTCGTGAAATGACTGAGCTGTGTGAAAAAATCCGAGAGAGGATGCAGACGGCCCAAAGTCATCAGAAGAGTACGCAGATAAAAGATGAAGGCCGCTAGAATTCGATGAAGACGAACAAGTATTTTTTCTGAGGTTTTCGCCGATGAAGGGCATAAAATGTTTCGGAAAGAAAGGGAAGTTGAGTCCATGATATATTGGACCTTTCGCAATTGTGAAATGAGTTGGAGAAATGGCTTGCCAACTCGAATTGCCCAAATTGCTCGCCCAGGTCCGTGACGTTTTCCATGTATCTACATTATGGAAGTACGTCCCAGACCCGAGCAATGTAGTGCAGGGCGAATCACTTCATCAACAATTGAAGCCGGACTTGAGCTATGATGAAAGGCCGGTGGAAATTATGATGTACGAGGTGAAACGCCTTCGGAATATGAACATACCCCTCGTGAAAGTCTTCGGAACAACCACTTGGGAACGCAAAGACGAGATGAGAGAGAAGTACCATGAGTTATTTTTTTCGTGCTGTAATTTCGGGGACTAAATTCTCATAAGGGGAGGAGAATGTAATACCCGCAAAATTTATACGGGATTATTTCAATAATATTCGGAACGTGTGGAGTCGACTTTCAAACACACACCATTTCTTTCCGAGCCGAGCCAAAAATTTACAATTGGGCCCAAAAACTTAGATGGGACGAAAACAAGAAATGAGAACCCAATAAAAGATAAACAAAATAAGGACAAGGGCCGAAAATAATGATGGACCAAACAAAATAAATGAATGCCCAAGAAAGATTATTAGGCCCAAAAGAAATAAAATCCAAAACAAATTAAATACCTTGGCCCAATAATATAAATATATATAGGGGCCGATAATTAATATTTGAGAGGGGCCTCCTCACACTCATCAACTTAATATATTTAACTCTATTTTGTCCATAGTGTATATTATTAATGGAATAAGAAACAAAACAAAACAAAACAAAACAAAACAAAAATAAAAGTAAACAAAATAAATCAAACAAAATAATAACAAACCTAATGCAACACCTTACTACACCAAGACAAGAATTAACAATCAAATAGAAGGAAACAGGGAAAGATGGGGAGAGAGATGAAAAGGGAGAAAGGAAGAAAGGATACCTAATACACCTCCATGAACTTGAGGACAAAGAACTAAATCATTATACACCTCATAGTGGTATGGAGACAAGACCAAAAACCGCCTAATACACCTCTCTACCCATATGGAGCCAAGATAAACAAAGGCAAAGGAAAATGGAAAGGAAATAGAGAGAGAAAGAAGGAAAGGAGAAGAAGGAGGAGAAGAAAAATCTCCGAAGCTCGGGATCGAAGCTCACGGGTCGGGATCACACGGAAACCCCCGCGATTTAGCTTTCTACGGACGTAAGGTAGGTGAAGATCACCTACATACGTAAACAACAGTAGGATTTGTGAATATTACGTGTTTTGCATGTTGCTCATTGAATTCTTCGTGTTTATGTGATAATAATAATTTGCTTGCATGAATTTTTCGTTGGTTAGTTTAAGGAGCATGAGATTGAGAGTTTTTAGAACTATGAATATTTGGAAGTAGGGATAGAGGACTTTAGATTAAGAGGATAGAGCAAAACTTGGGGAGAATTAGGATTTTCTAGGGTTTTCTTTATCCATTTCGGCCAAGTGGTTCAAATAATTCATATCTCACAATCTAGACCTCGGATTAATAATTCCTTTGGACAGAAACAGGGGCTATTTTATTGAATATACTAAAATTTCAGCTAAGGTTAAATTGAAATTTTTCAGAAGTTTTGGGAACTATATAAATATATTAAATATCGACTAGGATCAAATTAGACTTTGTCAAAAGTTTTGGGTACTAAATAAACATGTTAGATTTCGACTGGGGTAAAAATGAAAATTTCAGAAACTTTTGGGTTTTAAATAAATGGATTAAAGCTTAGTAGGTGTAACATCTCGTCCCATCCGGGTGTCACTGTAGCATCCGTCCCTACCGGGACCAGTGGGGTTGGGCCCACCATACTCCGACTGATAGTCTGGCCCCACTGTACCACCATTTCAGCGTGCTTCGTCCTCGCTCACACGCACCCTGGGCAAGCTTCCCAGGGGGTCACCCATCCTAAGATTGCTTCAAGTCAAGCACGCTTAACTTCGAAGTTCTTTCGGATGGACTCCCGAAAAGGTAGGTCGACCTTGGCGATATGAGTAGTACTATCAATTTTCTTATACGATTCTTAGCCTGACATGCCCATACATTGTCAGTCTCAGGATCCTCATTCGGGTGTCGGATCGGTTCGTTCATGTACCCCTTCGCCTAGAAGCCTGCCAGGAGCCGCTCCTTTTCCGTGCCCTCTCTGGCACCGGCGATCACTCCCCACCCTCATCGGCCCCGGGCGTCACATGCCCACCAGCTTCCGCCTGGTTCGTCCCCGAACCAGCACGGTACTGCGAGAGGTTGTGCTCTGATACCACCTGTAACATCCCGTCCCATACCGGGTGTCACTGTAGCATCCGTCCCTACCGGGACCAGTGGGTTGGGACCACCATACTCCGACTGATAGTCTGGCCCCACTGTACCACCATTTAACCTTCCAGTGTGCTTCGTCCTCGCTCACACGCACCCTGGGCAAACTTCCCAGGGGGTCACCCATCCTAAGATTGCTTCAAGTCAAGCACGCTTAACTTCGAAGTTCTTTCGGATGGACTCCCGAAAAGGTAGATCGACCTTGGCGATATGAGTAGTACTATCAATTTTCTTATACGATTCTTAGCCTGACATGCCCATACATTGTCAGTCTCAGGATCCCGTCTCATTCGGGTGTCGGATCGGTTCGTTCATGTACCCCTTCGCCTAGAAGCCTGCCAGGAGCCGCTCCTTGTCCGTGCCCTCTCTGGCACCGGCGATCACTCCCCGCCCTCATCGGCTCCGGGCGTCACAGTAGGGGTTTAAAATACAATTTTCAGAATTTTCGGAGGATTAAATTAATTCTTGAAACTCGGCTAAGGACTTAATAACAATTTTCAGAAGTTTTGAGATACTTGGTATATATTAAGCAATCGACTAGGGACCTTTTTGTAAATTATCAGAACCTCCGGAAAAATTTAAATAAATATTAAAACTTATATTGGGGTCTTCATGAAGTTTCTTTAAAATCTTTTCGGGATTAAGTAATTGTAAAATTTTCGAATGGAGCTAAATGCAAATCTTTAATAAATTCCGATCCTAAATAAATATTTAAGAAACTCGGTTGGGGTCAAAGATTAAATAAAAAAAGACTATTGAGTATAAAAAAATAATCACTAAATTTGGTTGGGTCAAATTAAATATTTAGAAATTTTTGGGCTAAATAATTATTAAAATATTCAGCGGGGTTAATTGTAAATTTTCAAAGGTTTCGGAGCAAAAGTTGTAATTTCTGAAAATTTGATATAGAGCTGAAAATAATTTTTAAATTTGGGAAAGATTGATAATTTCTAAAATATATTTGGAACTTAAACTAAAGCTGGCGTTGGGGTGAAATCAGAGTCGTAAGGTAGAAAGAATTAAACTTAGAACTTTTAGTATAAGATCGAGAGGGAGTTCGGTGGTTACGGTTTCGGGCCGATTAAAAATCGGAACGCGGGCTTTGGGCCTGAATTATTTGTTGAGTGTTGATTCTTCTAATCGGGCCGAGCTGATACCTCGGGCCGTTATGTAATATAGAAATGTGGAAAGGATATGTTATATGTTGCATTTTATTTGCACGGCATTTGCATACACGTGTTACGAGGGGAGTGCGGAGTCATGAGAGTATTGTACGGAGAAGTGAGTGAGATGGTTTATGAATGAGAAATGATAGATGAGTTATATGAGTGAGGTTAGGACTAAGCCGCACTTTATATGAAGGGAGTGGGGCCTCCCGAGCTACTGACCCCTTGTGGGGAGTGGGGCCTCCCGAGCTACGGACCCCTGCGCGCGCGTGCTGCCTTTAGTACCTAAGCCTCGGGCCTGATGTGATGTGATGAAATGAGATATGAGAAAAGAGTCGAGCGTGTATTTTGTGAGTTATGTCGAGATTGGGGTGTGAGAGCATTTGCATTGCATGTTTTCATCTACTGAGCAAAAGCTCAGGGTTTACGTATGTAGGTGAGGCGGCTGATGGCGGTGACTCCACGGTCTTTTGAGTGCGGGGCAGTACATGGAACGCGACCTGTGGAGTATTTTCAGTCATGTTTCGTATTGTTACTATTAGGGGTTCGGTCTAATACAATAATGTGTGTGTTGTAAAATATTTTTTTTTACGGGTTCAGACTTTTGGGCTTCGGTCCAGTACTTGAATATTATTATGTATAAAAAATTTTTATTAAATGGGTTTTCCGCTGCTTACGCTGCGTAAAACCCGCCAAAATACGTATTTAAGAAGTAGGGTCGTTACAGAACGTCATCGACGTGTTCCGCTCTTCCAGTTCGGACGAAGACGAAGAGACGTCTAACATAGTTTTAATTAACACTGAAGTCGAATAATAAATTGTATTTTTATATTTTGAATATTTTTTTTCCTTTTCTGTAAGTTTTAGATTTTTTAGGTATTTTTTTCTTTCTTTTATGTTTTTATTTGTATTTTCTAGGTATTTTTTTATCTTTTGTAATTTTCTTAATTTTTTTTAGTTTTTTTGGAATAAAATTTTTGGATATTTTCTGAAAAATTTTTTCAAGGTAAAAAAAATTCAAAAAATAAAAAATTCAATGGGCCGGTTCGGCCCAATAGAGGCCCAGGGGTTCATAGTATGGTTCTGGGCTGGTCCCGGGAAAATGGTCCCGGCAACGGAACCGGTACCACGGCGGAACCGGTTGAACAGGAACCGGTGGAACCGGCCCGGAACCGGCCCAATTCGGCCCAAAGCCCAGGTAGCTTTAATTGTGTTGTACCTCCGTGTCAATGCTCAAGAAAAAGTACAACAATCTGTAAGATCCCGGCCGTTCCTACGAGGAATTGATAGGAGCTTACACTGAACTTCTATCAAACAGTTGGTGTGCAGGCATAAAACATTCGAGGGACAATTATAGAAGAGGATCGAAGGACGATCGAGAGGGAGGAAGATAGAGAGAGCTGAGAGAGATAGAGAGAGAGGAAGAGATAGTGAAGAAGACGATAGAGAGGAAAACTTACTTCATTTGCTTCTCGAAAACTGAAGAAAGATTACAACTTACATATCTATCAAACTAATAACTAAGCCCAATAACTTTGACAGGCCAATATCATCGACAGCCCAATATCGGGTCCTGGCATTATTCCCCCGTTGAAGACATCCTCGTCCTCGAGGATGATTGAGTAAAATTCCGACAAAGAAACAAAGATTATCGTTAGTTACTGTCGACGAACTTTTTCTACGATCAAACTGAAAAAGTGAGCCTTTGACTTCTCTGCATAATCCTGGCAATGCTCGACAATTTCTCTAACCTCGAGCTCCTCGGCTGACTTGTGTTTGTCCATGGCGTCAGCTTCCTTAACCTTCGCAACTTTTAGATCGCGGTTGAGGCTCTCCAACCTACGCTGCGTCTGATTGAGTTCATATCGCAAGACGTCGCGCGGACGTTCTGATGATACAAACAGCTTCTCGTAGGAGGTCGTCGCAGCATCCTTAAACTTCTCGTTCTCTTCCACAAGAGAACCCAAGCTTGCAGGCTGCCCACTTTCCTTCTTAGAAAAAGGCAACAGCGCAGCCTCTAGAATCGACGCATTCCATCTATACGTCTCGCGCCCTCCCTCGAGCGTTGACCCTTTCTTATCACTGCGACGATTCTGCTTCTACCTCATCGCTCACCTTCTTATCAGCCTTCGCTGCCTTGTGGTCAGATGTTTGACTTAGACCCTCGACTTGGTTGCGGCTGTGGAGGGCGTTTAATCGTGCCTCATGCTCGGAACATGCATTATCGAGTTCCCCCTCGAGCTCAAAAGCAGATGGTAGACTTCTTCAGGTCAGTATCTGCTCGGGTCGCCTCAGCTTGGAGATTTTGCAGCTGCTCGGCCAACAATTGTTTCTCGTCAAGCTCCTTTGCCAATTCAACGTAAGCTTCGAATAAATTTTAGGGAAACCCCTTCAGCTGTCGTCTGAAACCATGGCTCTTGATTGATTCCATGTTTAGTAACTGCTCCAGTTTAGAAGATACGAACCACGTCCTCTTATCTTGAACATTCCCAAAACACGAGGGATTAGCAAGTTCTGTAAGCTCAAAAGAGACATCAACAAGTTCGATTGATTCCCCAAATCCAGTTAAGATCTCAGCAACAAGAATCTCATTTGGATTCCTTGAACACTTGGAATACCCATGCTTCCCGAAAAATGATCTTCATGTTGATAAGTGACTCGTTTGTACCTCATTGCTACAGCTACACCACACTGTCCTCGATCAAACGGTAGGTTACAGAAGCCTTCCATATGAAGCCGTTGTTCATCCCATCATCCTCGATCGAACATCATATTTTGACATAATAAGACTCTTTCACGCCCTTCAAGAACGTCATCCTGTGCAAACTCCTTGTGGCCTATCACGGATACATCAACCGCCATGAGTGAATCTTGCACAGTTAACATTGACAAGTCCTCACCGCTCAACGCCAATTTATACGCAGCCACACATTCGCTGTTAACTAGCGACGGTTCATCAGATATAACACCATTAATACTAGCATCATCCAACACAGACATCTCATCAACCAACACTGGAGAATGATCCACTTCGGACTCCATACATATATCATCAATAACATCGTCATCCAACATTAAGACCTCATCAACCGAGCCAGATTCATCTTCATCATTAACCAAATCCACATGATCAAATTTATCGAGCACATCGTTCCATGTCAGAGAATCCTTATTCTTATTGCCGCAAAACTGTAAATACCAGTCCTTAGCATTACCTTCAATGTATAGATAGACAATTCGAACCTTGTCTCCTTCCTTGCTGGTGGTTAGAAGTTGAAAATATTCCTCGCATCTTTGGAGCCATGCTCGGGGTTCCGATCCATCGAAGAGGTAAGGTGTCTTCTCCTTGATTAGAGCATGAATAGTGTTAATATTCATCGTTGTCCGAGAATCGTCGGCTCTGATACCACTTGTAAGATCCTGGCCGTTCCTACGAGGATTTGATAGTAGCTTACACTGAACTTCTATCAAACAGTTGGTGTGCGGGCATAAAACATTCGAGGGACAATTATAGAAGAGGATCGAAGGACGATCGAGAGAGAGAGAGAGAGAGAGAGAGAGAGAGAGAGAGAGAGAGAGAGAGAGAGAGAGAGAGAGAGAGAGAGAGAGAGAGAGAGAGAGAGGAAGAGATAGTGAAGAAGAAGATAGAGAGGAAAACTTACTTCATTTGCTTCTCGAAAACTGAAGAAAGATTACAACTTATATACCTATCAAACTAATAACTAAGCCCAATAAATTTGTCGGAGTTTTACTCAATCATCCTCGAGGACGAGGATGTCTTCAACGGGGGGATTATGTCAGGACCCGATATTGGGCTGTCGATGATATTGGACTGTCAAAGTTATTGGGCTTAGTTATTAGTTTGATAGGTATATAAGTTGTAATTTTCTTCAGTTTTCGAGAAGCAAATGAAGTAAGTTTTCCTCTCTATCCTCTTCTTCACTATCTTTTCCTCTCTACTCTCTCTCTCTCTCTATCTCTCTCAGCTCTCTCTATCTCCCTCCCTCTCGATCGTCCTTCGATCCTCTTCTATAATTGTCTCTCGATATGCCCGCATACCAACTGTTTGATAGAAGTTCAGTGTAAGCTCCTATCAAATCCTCGTAGGAACGGCCTACACAATCCCAACTTGAACTATTCCTTTTCTTTATCTAATCGTTCAAATGGATAAATCTATGCTCACATAGCGACTTTATACTGATACCTCCGCAAGAACTTGCCGCGATATTAGGTGAACACTCGCAAGTCGCAACTTCTTTTTTTTCGTCTGCAATTATAGGTTAATTTCTTCTCTTTGGATGTTTATCGTTGGATCCTGCACATGATTTTATTCTCCTCTAATTGAGCTCAAATTTTGTACTGTTGCGCTATTTGCTAGTTTTGCTGTAGGTTTTGTTCTTTACATTGGGTAGTTTTCTGTGTTTCGAAGTTAGAGTAGGCTAAATTACTCCTACGTGGTTTGGTTTTCCTTTCTGATTATGTGATTGTCTTCTTTTATGCTCAGTGATATCGCTTTTATTTATTCTTCACTGACTTTTGTTTTTATGGATAGTCGTGGTCTTGTGTTTTTAAAAGAGGTTAATGTTGCTTTCGTATTCGTGGTGTTTATAGTTGATCATCATATTCTTATTGTGTTTTCGACTGGTTAACAATTATATAATTTGGGATTCTGGCCCGCGTTTTACGAATCTTATATGGGAAATTGAATTACAGGGTTTCATGATGGGGTTTAACAAAAGTGTACAACTCATTGCAGCAACTTTTTCCACATATAAGTAAGATGGCATTTTCCTATAAAATTTTGTCAACATCAAATTATGAAATTCAGTTTATGATAGTATGAGATCTCAGTGAGGGTGCTTTGTCCTCCTTCGTGTAAATGATTTTTTACGCATATGATCAGTGATCCTTTCAGCTTGTACCCATCCTTTTCTCAGTCATCATGATTTATAAAACATTAAGTATCAAGTCATAATCGTGAGATAAAAGAGATCTCGATATTTTTGCTGATGCCTTAATTATCTATTACAGATTGATGGACGGCTACTCAAAGCTGTTGCTATTGAGCACGGCAAGGACCCGGATGAAGCTGTTTCTGTAGTCCTGGAAGAAATAATCCCTTTCTTCACTCAAAGATCGATACCAAGTAGCCCACTGGCCAGTAGTAGCGAACCATCTGAAGGTTACACTTTTCTTGATTATCAATTGCCTCCAAGTTCTGTTGTTATTTTTGCAATAGTATAGTCTTCATTTGTAAGTGTCATCGTCTTTATCTGTCATTATCTTTCCCTTACTAATTTTATTTTCCCTTGACAGTAATATCAGCTAGCGCACACGCGCATTTTGTCGATGGGAAGTCCACAAAAACTGAAAGCTCGTCTGAGCTACAAAAGGAGGAAATTCTGAAAAATCAAAATCCGCCGGATCTTAACGATGCTGATGATGAAAAAATGAAACCTTTTACTATACCTATGATGCTGAACATGGAACAGCCAAATTCATAGAATTGAATTCACATGAAAGTGCAGGCTGTGTCAGCGAAAAATTGCACATGAAGCCATTCATGCTTTATTGACTGAGAAAAATGAGGTCAATGATGTACATGTTACAGTTTCGGAGGAGCCTGAAATGGGACGAGCACATTTATCTGATAAATGCGAAGAAATTGGAGTGAAGCTCCCATTTGATGCTTATCCTTTTGAAACACTGCGAGGCATTGAGATGTCATCTTATAATGTTGATGATTCTGTCAACGGGGATATTCCATCAAGTCGCGGTTTGACCATCGGTCACTCAGAAAGTAGCATCCAATTGGTAGAGTCCCCTGTCGTGGAAGATAATAATCTAGAAAATTCCGAAGTTATGCTTTCAGTTGAGGTGGGAAATGGAAAAATGCTGAACCCTAAATTTGACATTGAAGATTCTTTTTTGGATTCCATCATGTTGCAGTCCAGCCACCAAGTCGATATAGTTGAGATGGTTGAGAATATGATTTCAGACGCTAGAAATAATAAGGTCTGTTGTATCAGTATCTATCAGTCTATCTTCTTATGAATTATCTTAGTATATCATTTTTGTGCTCCAAACACATACGTAAGATAAAGTGTGCCTAAAATGCTTTCCTTTTTTGTCCATGATGATTTGGTTTGTTCCTCTTGTAAACTGTTCACTTTGATTTTTTCGAATTCGTAAAGGACTGTCATGTTTCTTATCTCCTCTAGAAAACAATGTTCTCTGCTATGGAGGCTGTTATCAGTTTGACGAAGGAAGTAGAGCTGAAAGAGAAAACGGTTGATCAGGCTAAAGAGGAAGCTGCTTCTGGTGGTACCGATATACTGATCAAGGTTGAAGAACTTAAAGAAATGATCCGACATACAAAGGATGCGAATGACATGGTTATAGTCCTTTTACTAATCTAATTCCATCCTTCTCAATTGTTTCAGTGTGTGTGTGCGCCCTTTTTTCTGACTAAACGCTTTATTTTGCGTGCTTTTTGTCCCCCCTCTCAGCATGCTGGAGAAGTGTATGGTGAGAAGGCTATTCTTGAAAGAGCTTCAGTCTCGCATATTTTGGCTTGCTGATCAAAGGAACAAATCTCTTGCTATTCTTGACGAGGTTATCAAATCATCACATTTCCAATAGCATAGTGCATTAAGTCTTTCCCTCAGTTGCACCTTTCTTGTATTTATGTAGTTCATGACATGCATATAGAAATGACGAATTTTATCAGAATTGTCATGCTTAACGGTGTTTTACGTGAAAGGTTATGTTAGGATGGTTATTCTATTATTATTATTATTATTGTTATTATTATTATTATTATTATTATTATTATTTAGTTAAGTTTACATTTCAATTTAAATCAGATTTGGTTTAGATTTATTAGGGTTTGACTAAGATAGTACTACAGATTTATTAGGGGTTTGACTAAGATAGTAGAGAGATTTATTAGGGAGGTTTTCTCCTATAAAAGGAGAGGGGTCTCTAATATTACTTTCACGTCTTGGTTTTAGTGAATTTGAGGACCGTAGTCTTTGACTATCTGATTGTGAGGGCCGGAGTTCTCGAACTCTCGGATTTAACTATTAGTATCGTTTAATTCCTTTGTTCTTCGTTCTTCATTATTAATGAAAGCGTTTTAGTCTGAATTTTGGGGTTTCAACGTTTTTATCTCTAACAAATTGGTCCGACCTGCCGCCGAACCCCCGCCCGAGGACTATTCATCGCTGCAAACACTGTTCACCTCCGTCAGAATAACTACTCACTGCCAAGCCGAGTTACTGTTCATCGCCAAAAAGAAAAATTTATTGTTCATCGTCCAGAAAAAAAAAAAAAAAAAAAAAAAAAAAAAAAAAAAAAAAAAAAACCGTTTTCAGATTTGGATCTGTTTATGCCCGTTGACGCGATCAAATATGGAACAACGAATAGAAAGGATGGAGAAGAACGTGGTTGATTTGGCCGAGAAATTTGAAGTGCTGGAATTGATGCTACTAGATCTCGTCAAACCAGGAGCTCGGGCAAGAGCTACGGGACTAACATTTGAGGAGTGGAAGCAACAATATCAAGTGAAGGTGGTACCACAAACCGCACCGGCTTATATTCAAACTCAAGCAAAGTCACACTCCATTCCGGCTCAGCCGCAAACTCAATTGATACCTCGACAAGAGCTTCAACCTGCTCAAATTGTCGCAGCAACCCAATCATCAACAGCGAATGCTCCTCCAAGGGTTGTCCTTAATTTTCAAGGCGTAAGAAAAGCTCGCATTGCAAAGACCGTCGTGGTAAGTGTGGGGGCATCAAACAAGCGGAAGGATCAAGTCAACGTCTCGAAAAACGCACTTAGTACTAAAAAGTTTGAGAAATACGTCAGGCAAAGCAAGAAAGTTTCAAAAAGCTTTTGCATTATGTCAACGACCAATGGATGCAAAAAGAAAGATGTTCTCGTGCAAGCCGACAATGAGATGGATGGCAAAGCTATTGGCTGGATTAGTTTCAAGATATGGGACCCTGGAGAATCGCCATATATTTTTACCGCCTTGAGGACAAGGCGATTTTTGAAGGGGTTGAGTATGTTAGGAGGGTTATTCTATTATTATTATTATTATTATTATTATTATTATTATTATTATTACTATTTAGTTAAGTTTACATTTGAATTTGAATTAGATTTGGTTTAGATTTATTAGGGGTTTGACTAAGATAGTTGTAGAGATTTATTAGGGGTTTGACTAAGTTAGTGGAGAGATTTATTAGGGAGGTTTTCTCCTATAAAAGGAGAGAGGTCTCTAATATTACTTTCACGTCTTGGTTTTAGTGAATTTGAGGGCCGTAGTCTTTGACTATCGGATTGTGAGGGCCGGAGTTCTCGAACTGTCGGATTTAACTATTAGTATCGTTTAATTCCTTTGTTCTTCGTTCTCCATTATTAATAAAAGCGTTTTAGTCTGAAATTTGGGGTTTCAACGTTTTTATCTCTAACAGGTTATATTTCCTGTGAGTTGTTCTTTCTTCCTCTAGTATTAATTTATGAATTTTCTGGAAAAAAACGACAGGTTAGATATATGGAATTTTCATATAACCCATAAAACAAATGTCTAAGATTTGTTTATATTCGTAGTTTAAAGCAGCACTTAGTTCTTGTTAGGAAGCGTTAGTCATGCTGAGATAAACTGTACAAATGGTAGACATGGTTTGTTGTCATTCCTAGTTGTAACAATACTATCAGCTAATTCATGTCCATATGCTCCATCTCCTAAAAAATCCAAAATCTTTAAATATTCTTGTTTCTTAATACGTCGAGTTAATCCTTATCGAACTTTATAAAGCCCATTGTCTTTGGAAGTTTGGCTCATCAAGCTGATGCAGTTCCTACACATTGGATTAGAATATTTGTTTCATTGTGCATTTACAGCCAGTCATATCAAGGTTCACATGTTCCACCGTTCAGATACTAAAATTTTATGTTATTTTCTTGCAGATGTGTTGAGCGCTAGAGGTACGAATATCTGTTGCGGAGGACGAGATGAAGTGTGCAGAACTGGAGAAGCTTGAAAAGGAAAAGGACCTTCAACAGTTACTTGCTGAACAGGAATTAAGTTTTGAAAAAGTGGTCCAGGAATCTAATATCCTGAAAAAGCAAGCTGAAGAAAATGCCAAGGTAAGTATATTGACTTCAATATAATCACCTTTTTGCACACATATTGAGTCAGTTGACTAAATGAAAATCTTCGTTTTGTATACGATGTTAAAAATTTGCGGCCTGACCGCTGGCTTCCTCTCCCTCTTCAAGTTTCATATAGAATAATGCTCTGCTGCATCTGCATTGTTTACTGGTTTTTTATGTGAAAGTAATGGATTATTAATTTTTTTTTTCGTATTTTTCAATGATATATAAGTTATTAGGGGATTTGGTTGGTCTAACTATATATCAGTTCTCTTCTCGCAGTATATATTTGTAAGATTTTATGTCATCTTGGTAGGTGAATTATTTTCACAAACTAGCTTTCTATTTTAGTTGTTATTATCCTTATTTGATCAGTTTCAAATGTTGGATGAGAGACTTGATTTACGGTGGTGGTTATGATTTTGTTGCGAGATTTGGGAATTTTCTTGCTCCCTCAAGAACTGACTCGTCTAACCTCAAGCATTTCAAGACATATATCAATTACTTTTAAGACCAAGAACAAAATAGAGGAACCAGTTCTTGATAATCAGGCTTCTTTCATATCTGTGGGTAACTGGGTATTGATTCTATGACTGAAGTACAGTCCCACAAAATGTTCGAAATCAAATCACTGAATCTGATACCTCATCAGTTCATCTACATTTTATTTGATTTACTAATGATTTTGTGATGAATTCAGCTGGAGAAATTTCTTCTGGAACGCGGTTCTGTTATCGATACATTGCATTAAGTTATACAGAACAATAATCCCATATTCCACCTTCAATGTACTGGAATTATTTGTGGACTTGATTGTATTCTCACGATGAGATAGTCTACCCTCCCAAACAATGAGATGCTTTGATTTGTACATTAACATCGCTTGATTGGCACCTCTTTCATAACCGAGTGAGTTAACTTGTGGTTAATTCAATTCCATTTTTGGCAGAGGAGAAATTGCTGTTATATGTCAAGACGTGAAACCTCTAAAGGAGAAGTTCGACGAACACATTCCATTCAGCAAATCTCTTGCCTCAAGCCAAACTAGCTGCATCTTAGCTTCCTCTCATTCTTCTTCTTCTTTGAGGAATATGAAAGTGGATCAGCAGCAAACAACTGCTGAATTGTTTTCATTGGTCAGTCAGGAGAAGACTGATGAGGCAGCTGTTGATGATGATGATGATGATGATGATGATGATGATGATGATGGTCAAAAGGGACTTCTTGTTGATGAAGATTGGGAGATCTTTGATGGTCCCAATATTTTCCCATGAGGAAGTAGTAAGTACATATTTCGAAATATTATATAAAAAAAGAAAAACACCACTTGAGTTTGGGGCCAACGCTTTGTTGTATAAAGAAGACAATGGTGTTATCAATCTACCTATTATCGTTGGTTGATGTATGTGGATATTTGAGTGGAATTGTTCAAGTATGTATTGGATCTTTTTAGGTTTTCGCGGTGTTTTTATATACTCGAGCTTAATGCGTATATGGTGCTCTGTTTCAATTTAACAATAAGGTATAAGTAATAGCAGGACAACATTGTTTTCTATTTCGCAAACTTGGTCTACGTCTATCACAACCATATATGCATATCAACTATATGATCATCTGAAGAAAAGTGAGGAAAAAAAGCAAGTATGCTACTGCTACTTTTCTGCGATGATGATGATAATAAGGATTGATGGTGCTTAATCATGCCAACAAAGGAGTAGAACAGTGCATCTCCAAACGATGTAAAAACAAGCCTTTTGGTCTCTGATCTGCTTCGAACATCTACTAATCGACCGTTGCTTCAAGCTTCTTACTGCGAAAACTGAAAAACTTACAGTAGCCATCTATACTCAAAGGTGAGAAATGATATTGTTCTTGATTAGTTCTGCTACGAATTTGCAGTACGGTGTCTATATATAATTATCTATACATGTACGTAGGTTGTGTAAGAAGGGAACTGGAGATGTATAATACTCCCTCCCTCCCAAACCATTTTATACATTCTACTAAATCGTGCGGCCCACATCTTTTATACATTTCCTTATTTGACAAAAAACTATGACAAACAATCAATATAATAATATTAAATATTCTTAAAAGGCGTGTCAAAATATACACTTTTTTACCCTTTAATTGTACTAACTTATTAAAATATTCAGTTTCTTAATTCTCGTGCCAACTCCCAAATGTCCAAAAACATTTGGGACAGAGGGAGTATGTAAAGAGGAACTTGTGGTGTAATAAAATGGATGGTCACTCTGCGGTTGTTCATTCACTTGTATGTTTGTCTCCTTGCCTTCAACGTTGTGTTCCCTCCGATCTACTAATTGATTTGCATTATAATTTCTTTTGGGGATTACTATTTACCGCCCCCTTTTTACTTGTTACCGCCCCCTAAAGGGCTAGAAAAAGACGATTTTGCCCTTATGATATTTAAATTAATTTAAAAAGAGAAAATTATAATAAACAAGAAAAAATATCTATTTAAAGCTCTGTCCAGACAACACTTTTCAAATCGCATATCCACAGACAAAAAAAAAAAGCTGAAATCGCAATGGATCGCCGACGGGGACTAGGAAAGGGAAAGGGCTTTTTTTCACGACTGGTAAGCCAAATTAACGTAAAACACCGTTCGTATTTCCGTTCGGCGAAAAAAAAAAAAAACGACCGAAATGAAATTTCGGTCATTGCAGTACTGACCGAAACATAATTTCGGTCAGTACTATAACAGACCGAAAATTGCTTTCGGTCGGTACTGTACCGACCGAAATCATGCTTCGGTCGGTACAGTACCGACCGAAATCAGGTTTCGGTCGATACAGTACCGACCGAAATCAATTTTCGGTCGGTACAGTATTGACCGAAATCTGATTTCGGTCAATATTTTTTTTTTTAAAATATTTTAATTACAGTATATTTTATTTATATTATGTATTTATATTATTTATTTATATTATTTATTTAGATTATTTATTTGGATTATTTATTTGTATATTTTATTTAGATTATTTATTTGGATTATGTATTTGTATTATTTATTTGGATTATTTATTTGTATTATTTATTTGTATATTTTATTTATATTATTTATTTGGGTTATTTATGTGTATTATTTATTTGTATTATTTATTTGTATATTTTATTTATATTATTTATTTGGTTTATTTTATTTGTATTATTTATTTGTATATATTATTTATTATTTATTTGGATTATTTATTTGTATTATTATTTTTTTTAAAAAAAATCTTTTTAATTACAGACCAAGGGTGGAAAGACCCTACCCGGAGGAAGCAGTAGAACCCCTCCGTTGGAGGAGAGGCGGCAGCGAGCAGCTGCTTCGCAGTCCGTATATGCGGATTACGATCCGCATGCGGATTATGGTGTGCCGGATGATGGAGCATCGTTTGAGTCATCCGGCTACGATCTGCCACCGGCCTCCTCAGGTAATTCCATTCTCCTCTATAAACTGACGTGCGATGTCGTGTCTTAAAATACGTAAAAGAAATTAAATTTATTTTTGCGTTATTCGTGAAAAATGAAATAGGGAGCAAGCGCTCCAGGGTCACAGATGACGATTCGTGGAGGGTGCAGGGGCCACAGCCCGGTGGTCCATATGATGACGAGGTGATCCGTAGTTATCTGGGGCACATCGCGCCCCGCATCTGGACGGGTGAGGAGGAGAGACCCCTGCTGAAGTGCGAGCAGCGGTGGCGCCAGGCCCCTTGACGCTGTTGCTATTGTTTTTTTTTATCTTTTATTGTATCGGACGGATTTTCTATATGTCTATCGGCTTGCTTGCATATTTATTCCGTTTCGAATATAAATATACAAATAAATAAGTCAAATAATAATAAAAATAATAATCTAAATAAATAATATAAAAAAAAATATACAAATAAAATATACAAATAAGTAATCCAAATAAATAATTAAATAATATAAATAAATAATATAAATAAAATATACAAATAAATAATCCAAATAAATAATATAAATAAATAATATAAATAAAATATACTGTAATAAAATAAATAAATAAATTTGACCGAAATCAATTTTCGGTCGGCTACAGTACTGACCGAAAACTGATTTCGGTCGGTACTGTAACTGACCGAAAATTGATTTCGGTCGGTACTGCAGCGACCGAAACATGATTTCGGTCACTACTGTACCGACCGAAGCATGATTTCGGTCGGTTACAGTACTGACCAAAACATAATTTCGGTCGGTTACAGTACTGACCGAAATTATGTTTCGGTCAGTACTGTAACCGACCGAAATTTTAGTTCGGTCAATTTTTTTTTTAGTTACAGTATATTTTATTTATATTATTTATTTATATTATTTGTTTGGATTATTTATTTGTATTATTTGGATTAATTTTGTTTTTGTCTGATTTTCGATATGTAGTTTGAAAAGTGTTGTCTGGACAGAGCTTTAAATAGATATTTTTATTGTTTATTATAATTTTGTGTTTTTAAATTAATTTAAATATCATAAGGGCAAAAAGGTCATTTTGAAGCCCTTTAGGGGGCGGTGAATAGCAATCCAGATTTCTTTTTTACCAAAGTATGTCTTCAACATTGTGTTACTTCGACATTGATCTGCATTATATTAGGTATGCTTGTTTAAGTTCTGTTAGTTATCAGCATTGGTTGAAGAGTACAACGTTCAATTTGACTAGTACCAAATGTCTATGTTTATATGAAAAAGTATGTTTAGCCGATCCAATGTATGTGCAAATATATTTTATATGTTAGTTATATAAATGTAAAATTTAAGTACATAAATTGTAATAAACTAAATATTAAGGATAAAATGGTAAAAACACTTGACAGAATAATTGACAGTTTTTAAACCTCCAAAATCTTTATCTATTTTATTGTACTATTCGTTGCCCCGTGCGATGCACGGGTTATACTTATTCATTTGATGTTTGTTGCATTTTGGTTTGCAGACGTAATTAGTATCGTTTTGTGCTAAAACGTAGAAATGCCATGTACAATGATTTTCTTGTTTAATTGATGGCGAAGAAGTTTTCGGGCTCCATTCTTGCTGAGAGAGATGATGGGTCTTTTGCATTTACCAAATACATGATAATTCTATGTATGTGTGTTTGTGTGTGTTGAGAATGGGAAAGGTTTGCTGCTTTATTACACACCCTTTGTTGTAATCGGAGACTGTTCAGATGCCCTAAAATCATTGAATGCTACGCAAGACTGCTTTGTTTGTCATTGGAGACTGTTCAGATGCCCTAAAAACATTGAATGCTACGCAGGACTCGAGACTGTTGGGATGCCTTTCTGCTAAAAAAGGAACTAAAATCAACCACAACATGACACATCAGCATTTCAGCATCGCAGAGCATCTCAATAATCACATGCATTGAACCTAGACACACGAAAATAATTCAAAAAATAAATTAAAAATTTTATGCATCTTATGCTCATCATTCAGTTGCTGAGATTGTACGTAAGAATTGCCGACAAATACATGAACTGTTAGAAATGTTTACGCGATTACTAAAGCTATTGCGTAAATGATATACCAGCATTAATATTAGGGAAGAAGCATCCACTCGACTATCTGCCGTCGTTGTTCTACCTTTATCTTGAACATTCGGCATTGCAGGTCTGGTCTCTCGTTGGGCACGTCATCACCATACATTTGAAGATGAGCTGCGATCTCTTCCCAGTTTGGATTTACTGTTATTGTTATGAATAGATGTGGGTTGTCATACCATCTGTATAAGGCGAGAACGTCATGATAATTCTCTATCATATCTCGGAGATCCCGTAAAAGATGAAGGCAAAATTATCTTTTTCCCAAGCGATCTTGCATCCATCTCTCCCTTGATACTGCATTGCAGAATGCATGAGTATTGCGATTTCTTGCACTTACTCATCTGACTGTTCGTTGAATGGCAGAGATAATTAATATAGTATTTCTTCGTAAAAGTTATGTAGCAATGGCGTCATGATCGGTTACGTAATTCACATAAATGTAAGGCTCTGTGCTATAGGTATATGGACAAAATGCATCTTATGCTCATCAATCAATTGCTAAAATTGGTAAACTAAAATTCTCAGCAGTATTTTGAAATAAAGCATTTGAATACAGTATTATACATCTTTCAGCGGGAAAGTAGTTCTCTCACACTAATTAGTTATACAGTATTGCTGCTCATATTAAGTAATTATTTATAGAGCATACTACCTGAAAATATGTTGAGAATTTCAGCCTAATTATTGCGATAAGTTTTGGGGAATGTTGTTGAATACTTCCCGGTAAACTATGTCGGTAACCTCATCGTCGTCTGCGCATCTTCATTCATGCATAATACCTTAATTCCCGTTGATGATGTCACGCGGGAAAGTGCAACACACAACTGCTCATGCGTGAAAACAGGTTTTGGAATATACGCGCCTACTCTCTTTAGACTTTGTCCTTGACTTTTGATTATTGTCAATGCGTAGCAAACTTTCAGTGGAAACTGACGACGATGGAGTTTGAACGGCCATGTTGTGTCCGATAGAGAAATGATGATTCTTGGTATTAGCACCTTTTTCCTTATATGAGTACCTGTTAAAATTTCTGTCTCAATTACTCTTCTCCCCAAATGTGATACAATCATTCTTGTTCCTTTGCACAAACCATCCCTATTTGATGTTCCTCAATAACATACAGGAATTGCAGGCTTCAGTATTAGCTTATGGTTTGGAAGACGACAAATTCAAGAGTGTTTAGGCTTTGTCCTTGACTTTTTAACCACAACCATATTCTGCCCGATGGAAGAGCGGATCGCTCGCAATTGCCTTATCGCCCCAAACAGCAAAGGAGACATCCCTAAAACTACAAAATGAAAACATTTTACGGAATATAGTACAGAAGATAGTTAGGAAACATGAGACCCGAAACCATACATACTCCTCCAAAACAACACGCATGACAGCTCATTCAATCGTGTCTGTCGGAAACACGACAGTGCATCAAATCCGCGTCCGCTTCGTAGTTTATATACATCTTCGATGAAGAAGTAGTTTTAAGTATAGAGTTCCTTCATAAAAATAACAATAATAATAATAATAGAAAAATTACAATAATATAAACATGCAACCCAAATCATGAACTGGCAGAATGTTTACAGACATGCCTATATGGCTTTCCTGTTGCAGAATGCATGAGTATTGCAATTTTTCTTGAACGCATATTTTTTTCTTGAACACTTTGAACATGATATATAATGCCAACCGCTCCTAGAAAATACCAACTTATCTTAGCATCACATGCAAATTCCTTAACCTGGAAACAGATTTTCAATATCAGCATAAAAATCAACTAATGCAATGTGGAACAAAATTACTGACAAACGCGGAGGCAAGTTGCATTGGATACTTGCTCCTTTTCCCGTTGCAAAGTTATTGTATATGTCGGAAACACGGCAAGGCATCAAATTAGCGTTCCTTTCTGCTAGATAGCGAGATTGGCCTATGAAATGCATTCATCCTACCCAATAAATCAACAATACAATCAGACTGCATACAAAGATAGGCAATGTACAAAACAATTCCGACACCTTTTCCTGAACCCTTAGACAGCGTCCGCTTCGTAGTTTACGTACATCATCGATGAAGAAGTAGTATCTAACTAAATGTTTCCTGCATAATAATAACAATAATAGTAATAGAAAACAATTACAATAATGTAAACATGCAACCCAAATAATGCACCGGCAGAATGCATGATTATTGCAGACGTGCCTATCTGGGTTTCCTATTGCAGAATGCATGAGTATTGCAATTTCTTGCAGGCATTTTTTTTTGGTCACGTAACAGCTGGAGTTACGACCTTTTAGTAGTACAGCCTTAAAGTCATGAAATTATACATAGCCTTTTGATAATCTTTTGTCTGACGAAGCTTGACAATAAACATCAGACGAACAACATGTCCAACATAAAAGGAATACATCCAAATATTTTCGAACTAAAACTTGAAACTACCACAACTGTATTTTGCCCGATGGAAGAACTGATCGCTTCGCAAAACTTCGTTGCTTTATCATCCCAAACCGTAAGGGAGACATCCCCAAAACTACAAAAGGAAAACATATTTTGCGGAATATAGCATAGAAGACAGTTAGAAAACATGAGACGATGCTTCACGAAAGCCACATACCCCTCCAAAACAATACGCATTACAGCTCGTTTAATCGTATATGTCGGAAACAGCGCAATGCATCAAATCAGCGTTCCTTCCTGCTAATGATGCCGAGATTAGCGTATGAAATGCATTCATCATGCCCAACAAATCAACAATACAATCACACTGCATAAAAAGACAGGCAATGCACAAAATAATTCTGGCACCTATTCATGAACCCTTAGACAGCGTCCTCTCCGTAGTTTATATACAGCTTCGACGAAGAAGTTGAACTTATGTAGAGATTTCCTTGTTGGGAATCCCCGAGGGTCCCTAGACCCACATTCCTAGAACGAAGGAATTTTCAAATTTTACAGGGTTTCCCGCCTATCCAAGATCGCTCGGCTACAAACACGAGAACATACAGACATAAAGAGATAAGGGATCAGCCATGATACCTTGTTGAAATCTCTCGACGATGGCTAGCTTCGATTCCTTCAAATCCCCGAGGCGTAGTGCCCCTCTCCTACGCCAAAAGCACACGAACGGGACGCCTTCTTTGCACAAGATCGTCACGCCGGCACCTCACTAACATCGCAGCTGTTCTCAGGCCAGGAACGAGCTGCTTGCTCCCCCCGAGAAAGAGAATGTGAGAGAGAAAGTGATGAGAAGAGAAAACTCTTAGTTTTTCCTTTCTTGAACTCAAGTTTCGAAAATTGGATTCTTTTTTTACTTTAGGATCAAGAAATTCCTTATTTATACCACTTACGATTTGCCAAAATAGGTTGAGGTGGTAGGAGAAAAATCCTCACACCGTCCCATTTACCAAGTCTTCGTCTTACCAAGTAACGAATTCAAAATTCAAACTTTAAATTTAATTAATTAAATATCCAATACCTTAATTAATTAAAATACCATATTTAGTATATTATAAATATATAATACCCAATATAAATATATTTAATAATTTCTAAATTTTATCTAATAAAACTCGAAAATTATATATATCCGATATATATTATTTAATTTCAAATTAAACAATATTATTTTTCTAAGACGGTAATAAAGATCTAAATATAATTTAAATATCATATACTAAATATTCAATATCAAATATTTGATTTCAAAAAAATATCGTGAGGTGAAAAGACCATTTTACCCCTCACTAGTCTAGTATTTTCGGCCGATCAGGGTTTGCCGAGCCCAAAACCCTAGTTTCCCAATCAAGGACCTGGCATTGTCTCTCTCTCTCTCTCTCTGATGATGACGTTGTATCGGTTGCCTTTTTAGGCCCGACTCTCTTGCTTCGTCTAAAGAGGTATCTAGGAGTTCGGTATTCACCTAGCCAGCCCCGTGGTACCGGACAGATCCCAAGTTGAGTATGGATTTGATCTAATCATAATCCACGAACCGACTGTAGATTTTCATCGTACGTATAAACCCTTTACGTTTGTCCCGGTCGAGTGAAAGTCACGCATAGTCAAACTTACAGAACTTGACTCTATGTCGTTTTATGTCGATGAAAATATCGAAACTGCTGTAGAATACCGTTTCTAATTGTGCTTGATTTGATTAGTCGTTCTTGTAATTTGGGGCGTTTTATATAGTAGTCCTTAGATTAGGACTAGTTTGATATTTATACCAAGCTTGTTTGGTATAAATACATGTAAAGAAATTGGGCTGAATAGAGAAAGTTTGAAAATTGATCCGAAAGGCTTGCAATTCGATTTCTAGAGAGAGAAACAACAGTAACTTTCTCACTCTACTCGAATTCTCTCTCTCCCTCTTCAAAAGAGTTTTTCGATCGAACTTAATTGATCATCATATCTGTCTAATTACTTTGAATTCCTGCCTAGGATCTTAGAGTTGTTAGTCAGAGGACCTAACAAGTGGTATCAGAGCAGATTCGTTCTGTTTTGAATCGAAAATTGTTAGAATTGGATCGAAATTTTATTTCGAATACTGTTCCATTGAAGAACAGTTTTGGCGCGAAAAGTCTTTCGATCCAATAGCTTAACTCTGTGCTTAATTGACTTGAATTTGATGTTTATGAGCTAGATTAAGTGTTAAATGATCATTGTGACTAGATCAGTAGCTGTTTGAACTTCGATTTTTGATTAATTTGATGAAATCTTACTGTTGACGAAGAACATGAAGAACACGTTCTTATTTTGATCGAATTCGATATATTTTGCTTCATAACGTGTTTAATTGCTTGTTCGTGCGTGATTAGTACATGATTGCGAGCAATTACCTAAAATTTCACTATCAGATTCTTTGTTTTTGCTCGAATCTGTGTTAATCGTATTCTGTGAATTTTTCTCAATTGCCCTAATTTTTCTCGCTAGGATTTGCGATCGGATTAATTTCTCGATCGAAAAACTTGGCGCGAGAATTTTTCTCGGTCAGAATACGAAGTTAGCGCTAGAATCGTCATCAGCTGAAACGATTTTAGTTAGAAATATTTCTCGAGCATTATTCAGCGGAAAACTTTTTCGAGAGAGACCAATTTTGACCTTGCATGCGTAAAAACTTTCTCTCGAAAAACTTTTTCGGTCAAACCTTTAACGTTTGACCAGACGAAAATCATTTACACGCGAGAAACTTTTCTAGTCAACAGATTTATTTTGACTTGTCGAGAAACTTACTAACGTACTGTTTCTTTACGATCGAAATAAATTCACGAACTGGAAACTTTTCTCGACTGAACGATTTTGGGCAATTTCGCTCGTAAAAATATTTCGCTGACAAAATTTCTCGCACGAGAACAGTAAGCACATTCTATCTCGATGAAATTAATTTCGATCAAACTTCAAAGATTGAATCGAAAATAATTGTCGATCTAATTTTCGAATCAAACGCTATTAACGAATTTTGTCACTTGTGAAGCACATTACATCATCTTCAACCTTTAAGACAATTAACGAAGATCCTTCAACAACTCGACTACAATACGAAAATGGATGCATACTCGCTCGGAAATGACAACCGTCCGCCGATTTTGCAAAGAGGCGAATACACCGTATGGAGAAGCCGCGTCCTAAATTTCATTGCTCTAAAGGATCAAGCCGAAAATCTACTGTAGTCTCTTGAAGTGGGACCGGCACAATTCTGGGTCCATGTACCCGGGGACGAAACAGCTACTCACGTAATTCCACCTTCTAGGCGACTAAAGGAGCCTAGGGAATACTCTCTGGAGGAAAGAGCTCGAGCTAAGGCTGATCTAGTAGCCATGAATACTCTCATGCAGGGCATCCCCAACGACATATACAGACAAATCGACAGCCTTTCATCGGCTAAAGGGATGTGGGATGAGCGCATAGGATGATGCAAAGAACGGAAGTTGGCATAAAGGCCAAAAGGCGAACATTCTCACTGCTTACGACTCCTTCAAAGCAAAGCCGGAGGAGAGTCTATACAAATTCTACCTCACTCTTCTCAACGATATGAGGAAGATAGAAATAACTTAGACCAACATGGAGACGAACATCAGATTTCTATCTTCTCTGCCCACGGAATGGGAGAAAATATCCACTCAGATTCGACAAAATAAAGATTTAGAGGAGTTGGATGTCCATGCCGTGTTCGACAATCTCGCTCAGCATGAGGATGATATCCGCGAGATTCTCAAAGAGCAGAAAGGCAAACAAACCGAAGACACTGTTGCCTTAGTCTCGGAGAAGAGGAGCTCAAGATCAAGAAAGGAAAAGATCGTTAGGCCTCCTTCACCATCAGAGTCGGAAGATGAATCGGACTCCGACATCGAGCCAAACATGAAAGCTCTTGGAAAGCAGTTAGCTCTCATTGGACAAATGATGAGCAAGAAGTACTTCAAGAAGAAGTCTTCAACCTCAGCCAACAGACTTCGGACTACAAGCTCCAAAAACAAAGAACGTGCACCGGAGAGCTCCGAGGTCAAGAATCCTAAAGAGACTAACAAATGCTTTAACTGTGGCAAAGCAGGTCACTTCGCCAGAGAGTGCACTCTCCCGAAGAAAAGAGATGCAAACTACTACTCCATGAAGCTCCAATTGACAAAACAGAAAGAAGCTAGAGTAGCTCTAATGGCCGAACAGGACCAATGGCTCGAGGACACGTCGAGTTCCGAAGAAGAGAATTTAGCCCTCATGGCCCGTCTTGACAACGAATTGGACGCCGAAACATCCATTCGTACGGACGACGAAAACGCATCCACTTCTTCAAATGAGGTAGTCATTCCTTCCACATTATTGATCATGTTAGAATCATATCAAACGCAATATGCTAACATGAAAAGTGAGCAGAAAAGTATAAAGGAAGTAGAGAATAAACTTGAGAGAGCTCAGGAGAAGATAGATAGTCTCGAATCAGAACTTAGAAGCTCTAGTGCAAAAATAGAAGAACTTACTAAGAGCTTACATTCTAGAGAGACTGGTCAACCTCAAGTAGGACAGCATAGTGATAAGATTAAAGAATTAGAAGACAGGCTAGCAAATAACTACAATTGTTTGGTTAGGAATCTCAATGAGAAAGCTACCTTAAATTGTAGGATAACCGAAGCTACCTCTAGAATCACTGACTTAGAAGCTCAATTAGAAATATGTAACGCTAAGGTTAGTGAGCTTAGTAAGGATCTAGACGCCTGTCGAGCCGCCAAACTGACGGTAGAAAATAATTATGCACTCCTAAGCGAAGAACGCAACAAGTTACATGCAAAAATTAATCTACCTCTTGAATTACAAACACACTACGAGGAAGTCAAAAAGGTTAATTATCAAAATTCTCTCTAGAAACCCCCTATCATAAAACAGATAGAGGAGTCACCGGCAAAGTTAGATAAAGAAAGAGAGAATTTCGAAGCTGAAAAGAAAAAATTCTATAGGGAGATGGAAAATCTCAAGGCTTCCTCGTCCTCCCAAACTACCTCACACGCTATCATAAAAAGCGTGAAAATAGAAAAATCAACTTCGAAAGATCAAAAGAGCATTAATAATCTATTAAAAGTGCTAAGACTAATTCTACTTCACCTACGTCCACAGGGAGCGTAGGGCCAGCACTGACTACGAAGGCGAGAGTGTCTAGTCCTATAATAAAGAAGGAGCCAGTAGATTTGCATGTTTCTAAAAATGTTACTCCTTCTGTTAAAATAAAAGACACTCGTAGGAGCCATTTCTACGTTTAAAATAATTGCTTCTACGTGCTCACTTCAGCCTATCACCTTTAGAAGCGACAATTTCGAAATAGGCTCTACCTCGAAAATTACTCCTAATCATTCTGAAACAAATGCCACAAGGAAAGCTCGTAGGAAACAAGATCCAACCATAAAGAAAGCTTATGGCGCCGTACATGACTGTACTCACCTAAGGTATCCCGTAGAAATTAAATCCCCCAAGCACCTTAGGAGACTATCACAAGAAAGATCTTTTCCTCAGTCAAACCTTCCAAAGCATTTGTACGTGCTGAAATTAACCTTCCCTGCAAGGTTCAACCCAAATGGGTTCCTAAATCTCCGCCTAGGACGACAAAAACCAAAAGGGCCAAGTCTCATATAGAGGCAAAACATAAACCCACTTCTCCAAAAGTGCAATGGGTTATTAAGACTCCTCCAAAAATAGATTTAGGAATCATATCTGAATCCAAAATTAAATCTGTTAATCTGAGAGGACCCATGCTTAAGTGGGTACATAAAGCTCTCTAAATTGTTTTTGCAGATCCATCATGTGTGGTACCTCGACTCTGGTTGTTCCACACACATGACTGGTAAACAAGAGCTGCTGAGCAACTACAAAGACCGACCAAACGACAAAGTCAGATTTGGGAACAACGATTCAGCCCCAATTCTAGGACTTGGGATATCATTCTAAAGAATCTGACCATAAAAGATGTCTCATACGTCGACGGCCTCCGCCATAACTTGTTCAGCATAGGCCAGTTCTGTGACAAAGGACAGGTGGTCTTCCATGCTGACCGGTGCAGAATTTTTTATAGTCAGGACACAGAACTCCTTCAAGGACTTCGGAGATCCAATCTTTACACGATCAACCTGACGTCCGTGCGGCCCTTGACAGCTGTATGCCTCATCTCTCAGATTGATTTACAGAGGAACATCCTATGGCATCAACGACTGTCTCATCTAAACATGAAAGCTCTCCAACGTCTTTCTACGAAAAAGTTTGTTCATGGTCTTCCAACTATACTACTACAAAGGGAGCATCATTGTTCGGCATGTCACTTAGGAAAAATGAAGCTAACATCTCATCACGTCAAACAAATTGCGTCTACTTCTCGACCATTGGAACTAATACACATGGATCTCTGTGGTCCGATGCAGACTGAGAGTATCAATGGAAGAAAGTATGTGCTAGTGATCGTCGATGACTATTCTCGCTACACGTGGACAAAGTTCCTCCGAACCAAAGATGAGACCGGTGACTTGATTATCAACTTTGTGAACACAACTCAAAATCTGCTGCAACAGACTATTCAAGTTGTTCGTACAAACAACGGCACTGAGTTCAAGAACAACCACCTCAGTGAGTTATCAGAAACTTGGAATAAGTCAACAATTTTCAGCCGCCAAAACACCTCAACAAAATGGGTCGTTGAAAGGAAAAATCGAACACTAGTGGAAGCAGCTCGTATAATGCTGATCCATTCGGGACTTCCACACTTTCTATGGGCTGAAGCAGTAAATACCGCTTGTTTTACTCAGAACAGGACGGTGGTTCACAAACGGTTCAACAAGATTCCGTACGAGATTGTGAATAATAGAGTGCCCAACATCTCTTTCCTTAAAGTCTTCGGACGCAAGTGCTTTTTGGCGAACGACAGAGAGCAACGTGCAAAGTTCGACCCTAAAGCATTCGAAGCAACTTTTGTCGGGTATTCTTCAACATAAAAAGCGTACCGAGTATACGTCAAGTCCAACCGAACTATTAAGGAAAGCTATAATGTCACTTTCCACGAAGTGGCAGAAATGGCTTCTGGTCAACTCAGTCCAGAACCCGTGCCCAACCCGATGGTTCCTGCTCAACTCAGTTCAGGACCCGTGCTCAACCCGTTGGTTTCTGAAGACAACATTTCAGAACCCGTAATCACTGGTGCGTTGGCACAAAACCAACAGAAGATGGCAACAACTTCAAAATCAATGTCAGAAGAAGCAACGAGACTTGCATTAGACGACTTGGATTCTCTCTTCGAACCGGTATATCGGTCATACCCTGCTACACCTACAGTGGATTCTCCACCCAACGAGACCGACATACCAAGTTCATCTCACGCCTCTACCCCACCCGATTCAGAATCGCCACAGAACAACGTAGAACCTACAGCGGTCCTCGAGGAAGTATCATCAGAGACGATCGATCCAAGTGCAGAACTTCCTCAGACAATTGATCTATCAGAGAATATAGGAAATCTAGACGCACAGATGGCTGATGCATCAACTTCAGCTTTGCCTCATGAGCGCAAGTGGACTAGATGTCATCCGGTTTATCAGATAATTGGCGATCCTTCGGATGGTGTGAGGACACGTCGTCAACACAGTCTTTTCAGTTGCTTCCAGAGCCAAAACGAGACTACCAAGGTAGCAGACGCACTTCGAGACCCGGATTGGACAATTGCAATGCAAGAGGAAATCAATCAATTCGAACGTCTTCAGGTGTGGACCTTGGTACCCAGTCCACATGGGAAAACAGTGGTCGGAACTAAATAGGTTTTCAAGAACAAGAAAAATGAAGATGGTGAAGTGATCCAGAACAAAGCAAGGCTAGTTGCGAAGGGATACAATCAACAGGAAGGCATCGACTACGACGAGACATATGCTCCTGTTGCCCGAATCGAAGCTATCCGCCTTCTGCTGGCTTATGCGGCTCACAAAGACTTCAAAGTCTATCAGATGGATGTTAAGACCGCCTTTCTCAACTGCGTGTTAAAAGAAAAAGTCTATGTCGCTCAGCCGGAAGGTTTCGTCGATCAAGAACATCCCAATCAAGTCTATCGCTTGGACAAAGCTCTCTATGGACTAAAACAAGCGCCACGTGCTTGGTACGATGTCCTGAGTGATTTCCTCGTAAAGTCTAGATTCATACGAGGAACGATAGACACAACCCTCTTCATTAAATGGCAAGACAAAGATCTGATGGTCGTCCAAGTATACGTCGATGACATCATCTTCGGATCAACAAATCCTCGGCTCTGCAAGAAGTTTGGAGATCTCATGAAGAGCAAATTCGAGATGAGTCACATAGGGAGAGATGCAATTTTTCTTAGGCCTTCAAGTCAAGTAGTTCAATGATGGAATTTTCATCAGTCAGACAAAATACATCAAGGATATTCTGAAGAAGTTCCATCAAGACCAGAGCAAGCCCCTCAGCACTCCTACGTCACCAAGCTGCAAGTTGGATGCCGATCCCTCTGGTAAATCGGTCGACATCACACTGTATCGCAGCATTATTGGATTTCTTCTCTACCTCACTTCGAGCCGGCCGGATATCATGTTTGCCACCTGCTTGTGTGCCCGTTTTCAAGCCGATCCCAAAGAATCCCATATGCTCGCGGTCAAAAAGAATTCTACATTACCTTAAGAGCACTTCTACCCTTATTGGCTACACTTACGCTGATTATGCAGGTTGCCGAATGGACAGGAAAAGCACGTCCGGTGGCGCTCAATTTCTAGGCGAAAAGCTGGTCTGCTGGTCATCTAAAAAGCAGAACTGTGTGTCCACTTCGACGGCCGAAGCAGAATACGTAGCTGCCGCCAGTTGTTGCTCACAGATGCTGCGGATGCGGACACAGCTTCGCGACTATGGGTACAATCTAAATAATATACTCATATATAGTGATAGTCAAAGTGCAATCGCCATTACTTGCAATCCTGTTCATCATTCACGCACAAAACACATAGACATTAGATATCATTTTATCAAAGATCACGTAGAAAAAGGCACGATAGAGATGTACTTTGTGAACACGGAGTTTCAACTAGCCGACATTTTCACCAAGGCTTTGGATGAGAAACGATTCCAATTCCTTGTCGGAAAATTAGGCATGTTGAACCTTCCATAATATGTGCATTACCTGATCTTCTGTGCTATCACATGCTCTATTCTATGTGTTTTCCATGCTTATTTGTCTTTATCGTGCGTGATAACCAATATTAATAAAAAAATTAATAAATAATAATATTAAGGGGTATGACGAAATCCTTTAGGATGCTTTGATCTAACGTCACTTAGAATTTTACCCCGACATGCGATCGATTTAAATGCTTAATATTGTCACTCTAAGTCGCATTCTTGTGTCTAGAAGGTCATTTGATTGTTCCACTAGACACAATGTCACTTTACATGCGTGAGGATTCAAGCCTTGTTCCTTTTTCCTCTCTTTGGATCTACTTCTCGAGTGAGTCACACATCAATTAATTGTCTTACCTAGTGATTTTTGGTTTCATACTCACCTTGCGTTAGATCGTTAGGAAAATGATAAGGGAGCTTAGGATATTCCTCATTCGGCCTTATATAATTTTCCCTCACATTAGTCCTTAGTCATCCACTTTGAGCCTTCTCCGATGTCTTTTCTTTCTTTGAAACGCATCCCAAGCCTTCAACCGAATCCTATATTTCTTCGAATGGTTGTTCAAACGAGAAAAGGAGGGGGAGAAAACAAAAGAAATAAAAAGGGGATGATGACAAAAGTAGGCATTGCTCAACGCGCAAAAATCAGACCAAAGGAACCGGCCTTCCGACTACCTTGTAGAAAGTGGCATGGTTCCTGCTGTGAATTTCTCCAACGGTAATCTCGTACGCTCAACAGAACGGCTGGAGCACCACGAAGTGAACTTCTCCAACGATAATCCGGTCTTATATCGGGAAACGAGAAGAGGAGCGCAGCCTCGGGTACGAACTCCATAACCGTGAACTTTTCCTAACAGATAATCTCTGAAACCTTTCTAGGGATTAAGAGAAGAGGAGAGCGGTATCGGCCCGAGGACCAACAAGAAGAACTTTGCCTACGATAATCTCCTATAGCCTCGTGGAGAAGCGGAGCTTCAGCTTGAGCATAGCATAAAAAGGGATAGTTCTTAAAAGAAAATAAGGGAGAAATGATTGAAAAGCAGGAAGACACCGAAAAAAAGGAGATGGACGTAGAAATGGAAGATGACGAAAAGATGAGCTCACTTTCCTCTAAATTCCTTCCCTTCTAAGTCCTAGCCAAACTATAACCCTTACAACCCTTTGATTCCAATCGACGATCTCTCGCTTAGGTGAAATGATTAAAAATTCCTCGATCACAGGTAAATTGACTTAAAATTGCTTGTGTTGAGTGATATAAATATAAAAATCCCAAGTTAGAAATTATTGAGAGCAGGAGCGAACCTAGCAAGAGTTGTCGAAATGGACCAGCCTATGAACATAGGACTATAGGTTGATGACGTGACTTGACTGCATTTTTTCTTTCAAATGTCTAGTAAAATTTTAGGCGTGACGATTGATCGAAGCAAAATAGCTGACCCCATACTATAAAAATAGTAAAATACGAAAAAAAATAATAATAAAAAAAATATATAAATATATATATATGTAAATAAAAAAATTAATAATAATAATAATAAATAAAAAAATTTTTAAAAAATTTAAACTCATAAAATTCGCACATTTTGACATGAAATGTTATGTTTCATATGCGTTGAACTGAATAAATGCGACTTTCTTTAGTGTGTCGCACATTCTAAATGCAATATAAGATTGCATTGGTATTGAATTGTTTAAATGCGATAAATTTTTTCTATGCTCTAACCCTCACACAATATCTTAAGTACATGTTTTCGGGGATCATGTATACGTGCTTACTTAGTAAATTTGTGTGTTATATGCTTGTGACTTGAATTGATTTCATATGCTTGCATAATTAGTCAATTCTTGCGCATTATTTGAGGGGGAGCAAATATAAAAATCGTCGATTAGCTCCAAAAATTCTTGACTTTTTTCTCTAGTGTTTCAGATTCCTTCAAACAAAATTACGGAGCGAGACGTCGGCACTACAAAGAGAGGAGCTAGACACAAGACCAAATATTTTAAAGATAAATTGCCAAAAATAATTTGTTGATTAACTCCATTATTACTAACGTTTATCTCTAAGTGGTACAGATCTTTAAACTTCTGCCAGGGGAGCTAGACGTTACTACACAGAAAATACAGGGAGTTAATTGCATTTATTTTAATTACTAAGGGGGAGCCTTACAATGAGTTTTATTTTGAAATAGGGGTCAATCTGAAATTCTTTAGAAGAACTTACTATCGAGAAACTGGATATTAGAATTAATTCGCAATCTAAAGTTTCTCGATCGTAAATAGTGTCGGGATCGATTTTGATTAACCGCGATAATTTGCAATCGAAAAGAAATTGAATTTTTCGTATGCAAATAGTAATGGGCCTGATCCATTAAATCGCAAAATGTCAAATCACAAGCCCTACAACGAATTAATGCTAGTTAATAAAGGTTTAACTTTTGTCAGTCAGAAAATTTTTCTCACGCAAAACGTAATCGAAAAAAACTCACTCGCAAAACTTTCTCAGACGATTCAAAAACCTTCAAAATCTTTCGATTTTTTCACTTCAAATCGTCTGATTAAGGTAGAAATTCGATTCGGTTAACGATTGCGAATGTTATAACTTGATTTGCATTTACATTCTGTAGTTTTTCGCATGTTTAGTTAAGATTTTTCGACTGTTCTTCAAAAATAGTTTAACGCATACTGTTTCACTAAATTCTGGCATGTTTCGTGGATTTTCTGAGTTAAATGCCTGTTTTTTAGATAGATTTGATGTTTTGATGAAACAGATAGTTTAAATCTTCAGAAAAATCTGCATATGTGACGTTAAAATGGGTTTCGATGAAACAGGGTTTTGAAGTTTTGAAGCTGTCGAAGAACTTTGTCGATCGCAAATAATCTTAATTGAATTCCGATTCAATTGAGATACTATTTGTGTCGATTTAGTTTTCGATCGCAAAATTTTGATTTAGTCATCACGATAAAAGATTTTGACCGTTAAACTTACTATCGAAAAATCCAATTATAATTTTCTGCGAGCGAAAAACTTATGCACTGAATAGATAATTTAGATGCAAATTCAAATCGAGCGTTAAACTTACTATCGCAAAATTAAGATTTCGATTTCATTTATTTTGGTCGCAAAAATTTAGCAGCGAAAAATTAATTTTTCAACGCCTAATTTTTCGATCGTAAAATTCGCCGCTTAGAATTGATCGAAAAATTTCTCGACGATTGACTTAGTTTCGTCGTTGACCAATTTCTCGATAAATAAGTACAGCAGCGAAAATTTTACTTAAAATCGAAAACTATCTACCGCTCGACAAATTTCAAATCGAAAAATTTTATTCAATCGAAGAAAATTTCTCGACAGTAAATTTACCTGAGAAATAATTTCTCGATCGTAAATTTACACGTAATTTTTCTCGATCGTAAAATTGATCGACTACAGTCATTTCATTCAACACTTAGAAAATTTTTCTCTAATTCTTTTACACTGTAGCGAATATTAGCGAATCAAATTTCTCGATCGAAAAATTACACGGAAACATTTCAATTGAAATCGATGCGTAGGAAATCAAATTGAAAATCAATTTTATCGACCGAAAATTTCTTGGCATGAACAATTACATATTTTTTGATTAAACACTTAGCGAAATTTCAGACTATTTTTCACGCGATATATATTTCATTCGAAATTACATTCATGCCATTACGATTTTTCAAAATTGAGCATACACTATGCATTTGATACAATTTCAATTCAAAATTCATCGAACATGCTATTACTTGCAATATTACTATATTTTGATGAAATTTATTCATATTTCGACTGAAAATAAAATTGACCTAATAAACTTTTATATATCTTATTTTTCAGATGGATCGCTACCCGAAATACAACCACATCTCCGATCACAACCTTTATCTAAAGGTTCAAGAGACGAACTTCCAGCTCGATCTGAGCACGTTTAGGTGTCTAGACTAGATCATCGTATCAATCCTACAAGGTCACCCCATCTGGCATGTGTTAACGGTCACCGCTTCAGTCCGATGGTCTATCTCCAGCAGTTCTGGGGCTGCATACAAGCAGTGTTTTGAAAAGCGTGGGATCGCGCGCTTCGAGGCGCGATATAGCGTATATATCCATGGAAACGCTCCAAGGCGAAATAAAAAAAGCGATCTTTTTTTCTTTTTTTTTTTATTTTTATTATGCTGTTTTAAAGGAATTGATGTGATTGACAGCGGATTCCGAGACTAAATTAATAAAGAACAAATGGTCAACCGCCTATTCCAAGACAAAAACCCATAAAAACTTTCTTTTTGTCTTTTTCTTTTTTTAAATTTTACATTCCCGTTAAATTAGAAAATCGTATTTACTTTCCGCGAGTTATGTAAAATAACATATCATCACATCTAATTTATTTATTGTCTCATGACGATAAAAATGACATATATATCTTATATATTTTGATATTTAAATTATTTTTAATTAATACATGGAAAGATACCACTATATAAATATTATATGTAAAGATAAGTGTGTTAAATTTTATAAATATATAATATAAATTGTGAAATATGAGATATAGATGTTATTTTTTTATTAAAATTGGCTTGCTCGAAATACTCACGCAATACGCTATGCTATTTACGCTACGCGCTGTTGGAACAAAAACGCGAAGCAGTGCGCGACGCGCGTTTTAAAACATTGCATACAAGGAGACGTGAACAATGGAGCCTTCAAATTCACAACAAGGATAGGGACGCGGCATATCAGCATGGACAAGAACCCGTTCGGCATGGTACTGGACTTGCCCCACAGCAATAATTACGACCCGCTCCCATCGCATGCTGAGATGATTCATGACCTCTTGCACATGGGATATGTTAGGATATTTATAGATTGTGTCAATAGTTTAAGTCTTGGGTTATATTTGTAATTATCCTTTTAGCTTGGGCTTTGGACTAGAATGTAATTAGCTAATCTCTAGTGTTTGGGCCTTAATATACCTAGGGTTAATGTGGTATATAAGTTTTTACCAACACAATTTTAAAGGTAATCAAAGATCAAAAGGCTAAACCCATTTTTCACACAATACACATACTTGAAGGTGAGATCCTCTCCCTTTTGTCATTCCATCAAAGCCTCTTCGATTCCTTGTTTGGTGCAATCGGGACCAACAAGTGGTATCAGAGCAAACGTGGATCGATCTGCATTGATTTGAATCCAGTTTCGTTCGATTCCGAGAAAGATCAAAGGTGTTTTGGGCAAAAAATCATGTTTGGCATTTTGAGCTCGTTTTGGAGTTTTTATGCTTTGTTTTTGTGTTTAAAACCTTTCCCCAGATCGAGTCCATGCCTAAAATGTTTTTAGAACACTTTTGGATCAGTTTTAACGAGTTTTGAGCAAGATCGAAGCAAAAATTTTCAGAAAAAGCCATCTCGGCCTCTCTCTGTTTTTGGTCGATTTGACCCGTTTTTTGTTGTTTTTAGCTCACAAATTGGTCGACTATGTGTTTAGGGATGAGTTTCTGAAGTTTTGGATCAAGTTTGAGTGATTTTGGTTGAGATTTGAGTGAAAACGGACTGTTTTTCTGGAAAAACTCGCGACAAGCAATGGAACAGTAACATTGTGTTCTTGGCCGCGAAATTTCATGCTGAGTCGTTCAAGCCCGCGAAATTTTCTTATCGGAGAAATTTTATTCTGAGAATTTCTTTCAAAACCGCGAAAATTTCACGTTCACTTCATTTTTCTCAACTGCCGAGCTTTTCAAAACCGCGAAAATTCACGTTCACTTCATTTTTCTCAACTGCCCAGCTTTTCAAAACCGCAAAATTCCGTTCCTAGAATTAACCTAAACCGCGAAAATTTCTCTATATTATTTCATTTTATTCAACGGCGAAACTCCAAGATCCGAGATATTTTATACCCAGGAAAGTCTATTATCTGAGCCGCGAAAATTTTCAATAGCTGAGAAAAATTTCTAAGTCGAGAAATTTCTTAAAAACCGAGAAAGTTTGCAAATTCGCGCAAAATTCTTTGAAACTGAGAAAGTTTGTCAATCCAAGAAATTTTCAGCCGAGAAAGTTTATTTCCCTCGAGAAAATTTTTCAAAACCACGAACCTTCTAATCCGAGAAACTTTCTAAAACCACACTTCAACTCTCGATGCGAAATTTCTTGCAAGGTTTTAAAATCCTCAACTGAGAAACTTTCTCACATGACAAGTTTTAAAATCCGAGAAAATCATTTTCCACAGAGAATTTGTTCTTCACTTTACTGTCCGAGAAACTTTCACAAACACGAAAATTTCTCAACCAAAATTTCTTGGGTAATTTATCTTGTAATCACAAACATCTGTTCAAACCGCAATTTTTTCTCGTGTTAATTTCTTTCTCGTGTTGAAATTTTTCCTCGAACTTTTCAAAGTCTTGATCCCTTACTCTTTAGTTCCATTCCCTAAGACCGCTTTTGACAAAATTTACTGCTCAAATCTCGTTTTTAAAATTCTAGAACTTCTCCAAACTTCAAGATATATCTTCCCTTCGTACGCTTTCGACCATCACACACTTACACTTAGTTCTAAGAAATTATTTAAACGATTTTTTTTCTATCAAACTCTACTCGTTAAACTCATATTTCTCATCTCGTTCGTTACTAACCCTCTTATCTATACAATATCAAAACCACGGACGATTTGACTGCACCAACCATGTCTGCCACAAATGACATCTCAACAGTGGGCTTCGACACCAGACCCCCGATGCTGCGACAAGGTGATTACAGCATATGGACAAACAGGTTCCTCACATTCATCAGGAACAAAGGCGCACCACTCTCTCAATACCTACTGGACTCCATCTTCAACGGTCCAGCACGGTTCTGGACAATCATCCCTGCACAACCAAATGCAAACCCTCCCATGGGTGAACGCCGCACTTCAAGAGGCCCCATTAATGATGATGAAGAGGCTCGCCTACAGGCCGATGAAACCGCCAAAGGATACCTCTCCAGGCCATGGGCAATGAAGTCTACGCCCACATCGAGTGCTGCACAACTGCCAAGGAAATATGGGATGAACTCGTGGAAATCATGGCAGGCACAACTAAGAGTGCTCAGGGGAGGAAATCAGCATGTCTCTCGCAGTATGAACACTTCCAGGCCTATGAAGGAGAGGAGTTGCGTGACACATATCTCCAATACTTGAAAGTCATCAATGAACTCAAGAAAGCCAAGATCTCGAGGGACAAATTCGATATCAACAACAGCTTCCTTGGTAGCCTCAAACCACATTGGGGCAACGCAACTGTGATGATGATTCAGAGTAAGGACCTCTCCAACACCTCCATTCATGCTCTCTACGACAGCCTGTCTGCCTATGCTCCTTACGTGCAACCTCAGTCCACCAACACTCGAGTCGACCCGCTGGCCCTCCTCTCGAACAAGACTACCGAGCGATCTTCCACGGCCAAGGCCAAACAAAACAAAGGGACGCTTCCAGCTGTTGCATCAGACACCTCTTCAGGATCCGAAGCTGATACAGAATCTGATGACGATATTCATGATCTGCGCAAGCAACTGGCAATGCTCACAAAGATGGTCTCAAAGAAGATCGGAAAAAAATCCTCATCCTCCTCCAATCGCCAAAGAACCTTCAGCGGCACCAAAAGGACCACTCCTAAAGAGGAAGTTAAGCCAACAAAGAAAGAGGAAGAATCCGCAGCACAAAAGGCTGAAAAGTGCTTTCGGTGTGGAAAGTTAGGCCACTTCGCCAAGGAATGCCACGCCCAATGCATGAAGGACTCTGGCTACTACGACCGTAAGGCCAGGATGACTCGCAAAATGGAAAGTGGGAAAGTTCTCCTCACCGAAGAAGCTGAGTGGGTGAATGACACTTCCGAAGACGAGGAGCCTAAGGACGAAGATTGCTGCATGGCAAGGCTGGTCGAACATGACGAGGACGAGGAGATGGTTAACACCAGTGAGAACATGGCAAAGACTCCTAAACAAAGAGTCTGAGGTACGAATCTCTCAACTCGATGACGTGTTCAATCATCGTCACACCATTAAGCAACCCACCGTAGACGCTAGGGATTATGATGAACTTAAGCTAAAATTTGAAAACAACTATGCCTTACTTAGTTTAAAAGTAAAAGAGCTCGCTCGTGCAAATGAACGTCTAATGGCCTCTGAAGCGTTAGTCAAACGTCTGCAAAGCAAGAATAAACAAAGTGAGACCAAAGTTAAAGAAACCACACTGGCCATTAGCTCATGTGAAACATCTCGTCTCCTGACGGCCTCCCAATATGAACTGCTTACAAAGGAAAGAGTTAGGCTATACCGAAAGGTGAAAGAACTTGAAGAGCAACTTCACCTTAGAAATGAAAGCGCACGCATCTTATGCCTACTAAACCGACCAGTTGAAACAGAATTCTACGACGCTCGGATGGGAATCGGTCTGGCCAGCAACTGCGAACCAACGCCGTTGATAGTAAAAAGGTATAATGTATATAGCACTAGGTTCCTGCAAACTAGGAAGGGAACCCCTCATAGCTCATGCCATTCGTAAGATCCTCCTCCGTCGTCCTTTCGGAAGAAAAGAGGGAGCAGAACATACTTTGGGCGGAAATCGCATATGACTATGCAGAATTGAATGCTAGCTATAAGACTAAAAAATCTTCACTATCTGAGGACATCAAGACTCTATTTCCAACCAAAGAACAGGAACTCGCTGTCCAAGAAGCTCGCATATATATCCCAGAAAAACTTCTGGTCATAGCAGAACTAGAACGAACCCTAGAACTAGAGCGGAAAGCCTTTGCGAAGGAGCGAAATGAGATACTTAGCCGAATATCTACCCTAGACTCTAGAGCAATGTCACAATACGAACAAACCCTCTACGTCGAGTCCACTACCCGATTCTCGAACATGTAAATGTAAGAGGACGGCGAAGATGACTCCTGAAGCTGAAGCTTGTTCTAACACTAACTCTCGTATTCTTATGGATACAGGGAATGTGAGTGCGACGTCTCTGGAAGGGAGTTCGTTTGGAATAAAGGAGAACCCGCTCTTCGATGACAAGAAGAAACGACCATCTTACATTCGTCTTTCCTCTTTATGTACTGAATCCCAATCTCTTAAGGACGTAGACAATGATGTTGCCAAAACTTATCTTTCCTTTGCCAAACTTATGTCTATGTGTTGCTGCAATGACTTTATTCTTCCACGCTTTCATGAATATGAAGCACACGAACAAGCAACACTCCGACCAAGCAAGCGAACCTCTCCACGACGCCTTTGCATTCGCCCAGTACGTCTAAGCCTACGGTTAAGCGAAAACGCCTTCCGACGTTGAATACAAAGTCACCTACTGCTAGCAAGCAAAAGACGACTAAAACAGAGGAACGTCAGCAACAACCAAAATTCCCACGCCAATTCATGAATAAGGCACTGTACATGCAAACACAAGTTAGGCAAATATGGGTTAGAAAAACCATAATCCCGCCCCCTCAAACAAATCACAAAGGGAAATCTAAATTAGATCCAACACAACCTGATATAGACCCCATTTTTCCCTTTAAGCGCATGAAAATTTTACTTGTATCACAAGAAGGTCCCGTCCGTATACGGGGACCCAACGATTGTTGATGATTGCAGGTCTGTCATGTGTGGTATCTAGACTCGGGTTGCTCCACACACATGACGGGGAACAAGGAGCTGTTGAGCAACTTCTCCGAACGCTATCTCGGAAGGGTCTCCTTCGGAAACAGTCAAATGGTGCCAATCCTCGAAATTGGTGATCTCGTCCATGACAAACTGACGATTAATGGCATCTCTTACGTCGGGGGTTTGACCTACAATCTCTTTAGCATCGGCCGTTTCTGCGACAAAGGATACAAGGTTCTCTTCGAATCTGACGTCTGCAGCATTATAGATGCCTCGGGACTATCTCTTCTTTCTGGAACGCGCACATCTCACCTCTACGCACTAAATCTTACGACCTCTCGACCAATTTGCCTTCTCTCTCGTGCTGCACCCAAGTTGAACGATCTATGGCACCGACGCCTCTCACACCTCAATTTCAAGACTATCAACAAACTGCGTCAGAATAAACTCGTCAACGGTCTACCCCAACTGTCATATCATAAGGAACACCTCTGCTCTGCCTGTGAGTTGGGAAAGATGAAGCGATCGTCTCACATCTCCAAGGAAACACCGTCCTCTAAGCTCATCCTTGAGATCTTACACATGTATCTATGTGGACCAATGCCTACGGCTACACTCGGAGGAAGATGGTATATTCTTGTGATTGTCGATGACTTCTCACGCTATACGTGGACGAAACTCGTTCGCACAAAGGATGAAGTTCCTGATATAATCATCGAGTTTGTTGTTACGTCCCAAACTCTTCATCAACAGAAGGTTCGGGTTAAAAAGAACAATGAAACTGAGTTTAAGAACAAGAAGCTCAGTGATTTCTATGTCACTCAGGGCATCACCCAGCAGTTCTCAGCTGTGAAGACACCAGAACAGAATGGTGTCGTTGAGCGTAAGAATAGGACACTAGTTGAAGCAGCTAGAACTCTCCACACAATCCGGCCTTCCTCACTCTCTATGGGGAGAAACTATTCAAACGACTTGTTACACGCAGAACCGGGCTTCCATCCACAAGAGATTCAACCGCACCCCATATGAGAGCTGAATAACCGTCGTATCCCAGATATTTCTTATCTAATGGTCTTCGGTTACCGATGTTTTGTGGCCAATGATCGCCAACATGTTGGGAAGCTTGATCCAAAAGCACTTGAAGGCATCTTTGTTGGATACTCGCTGAACTCAAAGGCATACAGAGTATATCTTAGGGAGAAACGATCAGTGATAGAGAGCACTAATGTCACCTTTGACGAAAGCGAAGGAGACCTCATGGCTTCTGCTCATATCAGTCCAGAACCAGGTCTTCTACGGTCGTTGACAAAAGGTCAACTTTCAACTACAGGAACTTCCTCATCTGAGGGCAATTCTGGTGAACTGGATCTCGATCTACTCTTCGAGTACTTCTATCCAGTCTCCAAGACTCTCGACGCCACCACTCAAACTACCGCTGCACCCACTCCACCTACACCACCAGCTATCGGCGATAATGTCGTCCCTACAAACTTGGATGATCTCAATCTCAACGAAGACGACATTTTACCCAACCCTGGGAACATTGCTGATCTTGATGCTGAACCTTCTCAATCTACTACGGTTGAGATCTCTTCCTCGGACACCGGACCCCAATCTAGTGAGCCTCCAATCGTTACAAATGCGGCCAGCTCCTCACAAACCAATATACAACTTTGGGCCCGCTCTCACCCTACCGATCAGATTATTGGGGATCCCACATCCGGTGTTTCGACGCGGTCCGCTACGATGAATGAAAGTCTGTTCGCTTGCTATCTCAGTCAAGCAGAACCATTATGAGTAGCTGAAGCTCTCAACGATCCTGATTGGCTGATTGCAATGCAGGAGGAAATAAATCAGTTTGAACGTTTACAAGTTTGGGAACTCGTGCCACGCCCTCACAACAGATCCATTATCGGCACAAAGTGGATCTTCAAGAACAAAAAGGATGAAGACGGTGTTGTCATCCGCAATAAAGCAAGACTTGTGGCTAAGGGGTACAACCAACAAGAAGGCATCGACTACGATGAAACTTTCGCCCCTGTTGCCAGGATCTAAGCTATACGAATTTTTCATGCCTTTGCTGCTCACAGGAACTTGAAAGTCTACCAAATGGACGTGAAGACTGCATTTCTGAATGGATTTCTCAAAGAAGAAGCGTACGTTGACCAACCTGAAGGGTTCTTGAGCGAAGAGTTTCCTCATCACGTATATCGACTCTACAAGGCCCTCTACGGACTAAAACAGGCTCCACGAGCTTGGTATGACGTCCTTTCAGACTTCCTTGTTCAGTCTGGGTTCAAGAAAGGATCTCTGGATACAACTCTCTTCACCAAGCGGAACGGCCCGGCCATCATGATTGTACAGATTTATGTTGATGACATCATCTTTGGATCGAATAAACCACAACTGTGTGAAGAGTTCGCAGAATTGATGAAAGAGAAATTCGAAATGAGTATGATGGGCGAGCTGAATTTCTTTCTTGGTCTTCAAGTAAAGCAACTCCCCGACGGAATCTTCATCAACCAGTCCAAATAAATCCATGACATCCTCGAGAAATATGGAATGAGGGATGCTAAGACTGCTGCTACACCTATGTCACCCTCTGGCCGACCCGACGCGGACCCATCTGGTGTCCCGTTGACCAAATCGTTTATTGTGGGATAATAGGCTCTCTTCCGTACCTTACTGCTAGTCGACCGGATATCGTTCTCTCAACAGGAATCTGTGCTCGTTTTCAGGCTACACCTAAGGAATCCCATCTCACTGCTGTCAAAAGGATTCTCCGCTATCTCAAAGGAACACCCGATCTGGGTCTGTGGTACCCCACTCAATCGGACTTCAAACTGGTTGGATTCTCTGACTCGGATTACGCAGGATGCAAGATGGATCGGAAAAGCACCTTTGGAGCTGCACACTTCTTGGGCGGTAAACTCGTGAGTTGGTCTTCTCGAAAACAAAACTGTGTCTCAACTTCGTCGACGGAGGCAGAATATGTCGCCGCCGCTAGTTGCTGTTCACACTTTTGTGGATGAGAACCCAACTACGAGATTTTAATTTTCATGTTGATAAAATTCCCATTTATTGTGACTCAAAAAGTGCGATTGCGATGACTAGTAACCCGGTCCATCACTCGAGAACGAAACACATAGATATTCGACACCACTTCATCAAAGAACATGTTGCACAAGGAACGATTGAATTGCACTACGTCACTACCGAAGATCAACTGGCCGACATTTTCACAAAACCGTTGGATGTCAAACGATTCCAACACCTTGTGACCATGTTAGGCATGTTGAATCTTCAGTGGTGATCAATTGACTCAACATGAATTTTGATAAAGTATATATATATATATCTTCACTTTACCTCATTTTCTATGTGTCTTCTGAATTATGTCTCTTAAGGGGGAGGTTTCGATTAAGGGGGAGTTTGTGGTTATTTTTCTCTCAATTTAAAAAACAAGGGAAGTTTTAGGTTAAGGGGGAGTTTCTGATTATGCCTTTTTTAAAAAAAAAAATTTGGGTTGAAATTTTAATTCCTTGGTCAAAACAGAGTCAAAATTGGACCAATTGAACACCGATTGGACCCAATTTTGACCAAGCCCCCGAAAATCGGATCAGGGCCCAATCTTGCCCAAGCCCACGAATTTCGGCCCATTAACTCAAAATTTCGCATGAACAGTCACTAAACCCCTAAAACCCCAAAACACTTAACTCTTTTTCACAATCCTACAAATTCCCGAGAAAAAATTCAAAAATTTCGCACCCCACACTTAAAAATTTCTCAACCTCTCCCGTCATCGTCGTCATCAAATCTGCCCTCAAAACCCGTTTTCCTGCATTCTCCGTTGTCAAAATCAGCTTTTCGGTATGAATACACCTAAATAAACCAATTTCAGTTCCTTTTAATCATGTCCGTGCCCAGTTTTTGCTGAATTTTTCTAGGTTTAATATTATTTCTCGGCTTAAATTAGGACGCATGTTAGGTTTTAGGTGTTTAAAACCCCCAAATATGTAATTCCCATTCGATTTCGAGTCGATTGAGTCCAGTTCATTGCATTTTGGTTAAGATTTGAGTAGGTCTAAGGCAAAAATCACAGCGTCATTTTGTACGATTTCGCACAATGTTCTTCACCGCGTAAATTTTCTGGAAAAATTACTTTAACAATAGATTTTCGCTGCTACAGTGAGTAAGGTTCCGCGAAAATTTTTTTCCGAGAAATTCCTCACGTTAAGTTTCTCTTCTACAGTACGTAAAATCCTGAGAAAATTTTATCCGAGAAATTTTTTTTTTACATTAGATTTTCGCTGCTACAGTGAGCGAGGTCCCGCGAATTTTCTTTGAGAAATTTCTTGCTACACTGTCTAAGGCCCCGCGAAATTTTATCCAAGAAAATTTTACGGCTACAGTGAATAAAATCCTGCGAAAGTTTTATGCTAGAAAATGTTTCCATACGTCAAAATTTTCGCTGCTACAGTATGTCATGCCCCGCGAAATTTTCATACACCACACTTCATATTACAGTTTTCGCACCATCACCATTTCGCAACTACAGTAACCAAAAATTTCTCAAATCACATGCTTTAAATCTTTCTCGGATTCATGCTGATCAATTCCTTCGCAGCTACAGTGGTTCAACAATTTCTCAACCCGTGCTTGCATCATATTTTCGCAGATCACGAAATTTTCTCAACCTGAGAAAGTTAACAATCCGAGAATTTCTTTTCACTTGTCAAACTGAGAAATTCCAACCCGAGAAATTTTACCACATACGCAAATTTCCCTCAAAGATTTATTACTCTGTGCAACCTTCATATCACTTGAGAAAATTTCACACCGTTTAACCGCGAAAATTTTTAGATAACATGTGAAATTCCATAACTTGCGAAAAGTTGCCACTACATGCGAATTTTTAAACTAAATGCGAAATTTTTTTCTCGACATGTCTATATGTGATAATCAGCGAAATTTCCGTTGCATGCGAAAACTTTGATAACTTGTGTCATCTCATATCTGCGAAAATTTTTCACTACGTGCGAAAATCTAACTACATGCGAATTTTTCCAATATCTGCGAAAATTACTTTCGACCTGTATATGTGCGATAATCTGCAAATTTTCTCATTACATGCGAAAATTTTGGACAAATTGCTGAATGTCTTAACTTGCGAAAAATCTCCTACGCGAAATTCTACACTAAATGGGAAATTTTTTTTCGGCTAGTTAGTTTTATTTACATCCTTATGATTTTGCGCACTTGTATGTTTCACTTTATCGTTATACCCAGAAATTACGTATATCCATTTTCTCGCAACTTAGTCCGTACAATCATGTTAAAATTACTGTCAAGCACAGATATGACTAGCAAAAATCAAGATACACTTGAAGCACTTGAGGCAGCAGCACTCCAAAGGGACATCGCTCGCATCTAGCTCAATACTCTAACCTATGTTCCACCGATTGAGCAGGTCTTCCCAACAAGTCGATGGGCTGCCTTGATTCCAAACAACCATATGGTAGACTTGGACAACTTCAGATGCGACGCCCCCATCATCATAGAAATCCTCAAAGGGCATCCCCTCAGACATGCCCTCACTCATGGCGAGCCAGAAGCGCAAGTCTATCTTCAACAGTTCTGGTACACATTGCAGCTCGCTGGACCACACCACCTCGCCAAAACAATGTCAGCAGAAATCGATCAAGAAACAGTAATCCTCACCCGCAAGATTATCCAAGAAGTACTTCAACTTCCTATCTACTCACCCTACGACCCACTACCGACGCACGAACAACTTATTGAAGACATAGACAGATTGGGCTATCAACCAGAAAACAAGAAGACGCGGGCCCACTTGTCCTCAGTGAAGTCACCACACGAAATCTACCACAACCCTGGAGAACACTGTAACTACTGCTGAACAAATGCATGTCAGGAAAGCATGCTGGTCAAGACCGCGGGAACCACCAAATCCTCACTATCCTAACCGGCATCGCACACAACCGCAACTACAACTACGCCGAGATCATCTGGATGGATCTCCATGGTCCAACGTCGCGACCGGGAAATTACCAAGGGAGTCAGAAACCGCTTCGTCCCTTACATGCGGTGGCTCCCAGCAATCATCAAACACTTCCGCATCTTCTCCACTAGCATCCGCATCCGCCCGGCGAGTGAGCACTTCGTCATTCCTACTGTCGAGAAGTTCGCCAAGAAAAATACTCCGCCCAAAGATCGACACGCCATGATCATCCCAGACGAAGTTCTCGCTTATGCCGACCCAACAAACCCACATGTCCAAGCCTATCGCGCCTCCACCGCTTCATTCCGCGAAAGCCCCCGGCCACTATCCATTGTCCCTACGGAGCAGATCAACCCCTCTGCTCCTATCCCCGGGACTAGCCAAAACCCCACCACCACTTCTAAAAAGTCATCGGGTCGCGCCACATCCTCTTCCACCCGCGAACCGAAAAAACGGTCGCGTGAGGATGACGTAAGCCGCACCACGGAGCGTCGATCGAAACAAAAACACGATCGACCTCCTCAGTCACAGACAAGCCGAGCCCAACCCATAGGTACAGGAGGTGATGTGTTCACCTCCCGAGTAGAAGACGTGGCATTTGGCTCAACCACGCAAACGACCCCACCAATCCATATCTTCCTCTCTACAGGAAGATATTTCATTTCACGAGGAGCCACGTATACCATCGACATCCCACTTGGAGATAGTCGATGTTGAAACAAGCAGTCCTTCGCCTCAGACTGCATCCTCTTCAATCACTTCGAGTCTAGTGCCCTCATTCCCCATAATTTCATACGTTTCTAGGACACATACACCTTTTACCGCACTACAGAGTCTTCGTGATTCTGTCAGAACGCTCGGTGATGTCTCTGTGACTGAGAGCGGAAGACCTAGCACGGCCAACATCACAACAACCGTGAACCTAGGCCATCATTCGTTTGAGTCTGTCTCATCAATGATGCCAACGGGAAGTTTTAGTGACCCCGTCTTTTCCCGTCCTGTGCAAACGGGCGGCCGATCGGCAATCTTCTCCGATTCCGTGTCAGTTGGATTTCTTCGTGATTCCAACTTGTTAAATTTACCCCAGTTCGTCACCGAGACCGCGCTAGAGACTCGTCTTCAAGAGTTTGCAAAGACTCTTGAGGCGTCCATCCTCGATCACGTCTATGCGCGTCTCCATGAGTCCACCATCGACAAAGGCAGAGGTGTGGCCCCGGAGACGCCACCACCAACTCAAAATGTGGATGCAGAAGCTGTTCTCTCCTCCATATCCGCCAAAGAGCTCTTCTACATCCTACGAGCAAGATTCGAGTCAATGACGGAACTCGACGAGGAGGAACAGCAAATGAAGAAGATTATGACCCAACCAATAACTTGCCGAACTCAAGGCGAGTCTAGCGGGATCAGGCGCGACGATCAAGACGATGATCAAGATCGCCGCGAGGGGGAGAATAGGCAGCAAACCTTACAAACTCAAGGACCCGTACAATCGACGCCGCCTTCCTCCTCTGCACCTGAAACAACGCCCGCAACAGAAACCTCACACCCCACTAGCCAAAAATCCCACCCTATTAACCTCGAGTCACTAGCCAAATCACCCTCAACACAACACACTACCGTCTCCGAAACTAACTGTGACATCGACGTTAGAGGCCACCACCACATCTACACCACCCGACACCCAAATCATCCTAGCCAAAATCATCACCACAACCGAGCCACCAGAATCTCCACCACAACCATCCCCACAATCCACAAACTCCTCCTACGCAACACCCTCACCACCACACAGCCATACCCCTCTCAATACCGATTCCAACGTGTCTACCGAAGACGTCTACTGCGCACAGAACGAGATCGAGGCCTACATCTTTAACGATGAATGGCTGTACACACCCGCCGATGCAGTAGCAGCCAGGAAGTTGGCGGAAAATGCTCGACGTCTGCTAAAGGAAGCTTCGCTTACATTGATCAACACTGCAGACAACGAGAACGGAGAGGAGTACGACGCTGAACCTGCCGAGCTCGAGAACATCCTACAGTTTCAAGCGCAGCAAGCGGAGGCTCCTGCTGCTCAACCGGATGTGCCCACGACGGATATACCGGAAGCACCGTGGAAAAACAAAAAGATCACCGCGCCATTCCAAGAAGAGATCAGGAAGAGGATCTGGTGGCGCAAGGAGCAGATCATCACATCATCACGACCTTCGATGAATACGAGCTGATGAACATCCAAACTTGGAGCGAGGAAAAGAAGAAACTCTATCGATGGAGCCATCTTTGCCATAAATGCACAAAGAGGACGCTGTCCGATGAGGAAAACATCACTCTAGAGATGAATCGGGCCCCCATCTGCAAAGTCACTGACCTCCGCCAAGAGTCGAAAGGACGTGTCCACTATCCAGTGTTCACGGTGATGAGGCAGGATGAGAGCTACCGTGAAGTAAGCGAGGCGGACTTTAAATTTTTGCGCCTGGGTGATCTGTACAGCATGCTGGAATCCTTGAAGCAGTTCAGACTCGTCCTCAGAAGTTCTGGACATCTCGTACGAGCTGAACCGGTCACTATGGGCTACGTAGCTCTCAAGCGCCACATGCTCCGACATGTCAGATTCTTCGCCACCCACGATCTGCAGATGGCAGTGGAGCACAACCTGAAGAAGGTGAACCTGACTCACCCATCTTTCAAGAACGCGGACGACTACCGAGAAGGCGATGTGATCGACGGAGATGATCCGGCGGTCGCCTACTCGAACTACAAGGGAAAGATGAGGCTGCTGCGCGGCTCCGAAGTGGCAAGTTCTCGGATGGGACACTCACCATCATCCAAGACAAACTCATGAGGATTTGACGCATCCTTTCGGAAGAAGATCCACTTTGTCGATCCAAGTTCGCGAAGTTCATTGACGCTATAGCTGATCGAATGGTCCTTCGAAGGAATCTCCGCGCCTTTGAGTTCAAGCTTGGACTTCGCGAAACACTCACACGCTAATCCACCATTACAAACGCCCAAGATCCAAGACTCCCAATGACTGACACAAAGGGGGAGATTGTTAGGATATTTATAGATTGTGTCAATAGTTTAAGTCTTGGGTTATATTTGTAATTATCCTTTTAGCTTGGGCTTTGGACTAGAATGTAATTAGCTAATCTCCAGTGTTTGGGCCTTAATATACCTAGGGTTAATGTGGTATATAAGGTTTTACCAACACAATTTTAAAGGTAATCAAAGATCAAAAGGCTAAACCCATTTTTCACACAATACACACACTTGAAGGTGAGATCCTCTCCCTTTTGTCATTCCATCAAAGCCTCTTTGATTCCTTGTTTGGTGCAATCGGGACCAACAGGATACCAATCGCCGCTCACAAGATTAGATCAGGTCCAGAGCAGCGGAATCCCACACCCGTGGAAGACACTATTTGGAATAGTGAATAAGTGTTTGTCGCCCAAGCACGCAGGATTCGATAAGGGCAACAGCAATATTTTGAGGATCTTCCACGGCACGCCTTCTCAAGAAATTATGATTACAGTCAGCTGATCTGGAACGACCTCGCGGACCAGATTCGGCAGAAGGAGAACCGGCGATCAAAGAACGTGCCTTATGCTCGGTGGTTCAACGTCATCATCAGGGAGATCATGGCGCTGCACCAGAACATCCCCCAGCTGCCTCCTGGTGGAAACTATCTGTCGCCAAGGCTAAAGTTCTTCCACAATCCATGGCTCACGGACCTGGACCAACCGTCGATGCCGATTCCACTGGATGTCTCTTTGGTAGTCTTCACCTTCCAGAAGTTCGTCGTCTTCTATGATAACGAGGTCCACGGATGCTTGTTGTAAGAAGTGTTGGACGTCCTGAAGTCATCATCTCCGATGTTCCTCGGGCACAGAATGGGTCATCAACTGTCATTCGAAGATATATTTATCTAGGACCTCGTGTGGATTGACGCCATATCTTGAGGGGCCCGGTTGGTCTGGAGCAACTGAGGGAGTAGCTTGGGTAGCAGCTAGGGCCACAAGCATTGCTGCACTTGCTTCTTCTTCCGGAAGCAAGGGGCTTGGGTAGATCGGTGGTGTGGGCGGAGGCGTCCGAAGGGTAAAGGTAGGTGGGTCGATATTTAGTAGAGTGGCTGTGCGGTGCGTGGTGTAGGTGGTTTGTGTTTGTGTTTGGGTTTGGGTTTCACAAGCTCTAGCGCTTGTCTGCGTAGCGCCCGAGCCTTGTCCTTGGCCACTTGTGGATGTCCTCGACCTCTTCTCCCCCTCATGATGGTCCTGATCGTCAGGATCGTCATGTCTGCACCGTGAGTGGGAGCTGTGGCTAGGGCTGGGGAAATATACCGAAATACCTATATACCGTCCTTATCGTATCGTAGCGTACCGAAAATATAAAAAATTTTGGCATACCGAAGTTTTTGGTAAGGTATGATACCGTACCAAACATTTTCGGTACGGTAATGGTATGAAAATTCTAAAAATTAGGTATACCGATTATACCGAAATACCGATATACGAAAATTTTTAATATTTTATATATATAATATATATATGATATATACACACCTACATATACTATATATTATTTCAAAAATGGATATAATATTATAAGCTTCATTAATTATTTAGCCCATAAATTATTAACTATACCCTTGACGCTCATCATATTTTGTTAATCTTCACTAGTGTTTTGTTAATCTTGATGCAATTGTTTTTTGGTAATTTTCACTATTTTTTTAAATAGCTGTTTCGTTTTAATTAATGTATACATAAAGTTGTATTTTGTGGTTATGTAAAGTTCTTTGTCTTACCAAGGAGACTGACTAAAATATGTAAATTATTTAAGGTTATTTTATGAATTAAGAATCTTTTTATTTCGGAAAATTTGGTATTAATAATCCATCTTATTGGAGCCTAAAGAGTTTGAAGTTACTAAAATTTCGAAACAACGAATTAACGAGTTACGAGACACACATGGTAAAAAACCCTCTGTGTGAATGGTATAAAAGGTATGATACCGATACCATACCGAAATTTCGGTATGATACTGTATCGAAATTTAAGGTATACCGAAATTTTGGTATGGTATTTGTATGGTTTTTTTGATACCGAAATTTCGGTACGGTATACGGTATCACAGTTTTGATACGGTATACTGTACCGAACCACCTCTAGCTTTGGCCTCGACAGGTGTTCGTCGATGGCTCAGGGTGATTCACCAATCGCCGATAGAGGGATTCTTCTTGCGGCGACCGATGGAAAGGCCTATCAAGCGTGCCAGGAGTATGTCGTGGAGCTCGGTTATGGGTATTGTGTATGGGTTGATGAGGATGGAGGAAGTGGCTACAGGGTCGGTGGATGTGGGTTGTGGAGGTGTGGGGTTGGTTTGTGATGAAGGCCCTTCTGAGACAGGTGCTTTCCCCGTATCTCTTCGGGATGTCTCGATGGCTTGAAGTACTCTCTCCGTGATTTTGTCTTCCATTGACTGTACGGCGGCAGAGAGAGCGGCCTGGAACTGCTCGTTCGTCACAAAGGCTACGGATGCCTCCGTGGATGGACCAGGACGACTGATGTCGCCTGTTATCAACCCTTTGAGTAGACACCGTCTCTTCGAGTTGGCTCACAGTCACTTGGGGTTGTGACTGTATGAGACTTCCACCCAATCTTCGAGTCGAATCCAGAGGATTCGCCTCTATGGGTGTTAAGGCAGGCTCAGGTTGCGCCTGCGAACCAGACACCACGAGAGTTGGTTGCGGCTCAAGATTGAGGGATGAAGTTCCAGCAACACTTGTCGATGTGGGCAGCGTAGTATCTGGTGCGGTGGTGACGGCCGGGAAGAGCGACTCCAACTGAACGTTGAGTCTTCTGGGATTCCTCCTGATCAGGCTAATTTCTTCGTCAGACTCCGTGTCCGACGGAGTGGCTGTGTGAGGAGTAAGGTCTCGATCGACGTTCTCCAATGCCTGATCCGACACCAGTGGATGTGAGCTTTGCCCCGTTTCGACTTCCGGCTGTGCTACTGATTGAAGAACCTCCTCAATGGTTTCTTCAAGCACGCCGACATGTACGGGCACTTCCACTTGGTACTCATGTGCAGGAGCCTCGAGCGCTATCTCGGTAGCCACGGCGTCGATTAGGGTATCTTCTACGTCGGGCATTGGCTCTTCGACCAAAGGAGACTCCTGTTGAAGATCCTGAGCGACAACATCAATCGTCACATCGCCAGGGCTTGGTTGGTGTTCCGGTTGGGGAGGGCTCACACGGTGAACTGCCGGGGGCTCTCTGATCATTTCCTCCGTTAAATTGTGTTCCCGGCAGAATCTCTGATACTCAGCCCCCTGGGGTCGGCGAGCCTGAGTAAGTTGAGTGGAATCGGCATCGACGGTTGGTCCAGGTCCATGAGCCGTGGATTGTGGAAGAACTTTAGCCTTGGGGGCTCATAGTTTCTTCCGGGAGGCAGCTGGGGGATGTTATCCGCATGTAACTCCATGAACTCCCTGATGATCACGTTGAACCATCGAGCATAGGGCACGTTCATCGATCTTCGATTCTCCTTCAGCCGAATCTGTTCAGCTAGATCATTCCAGATCAGCTGCGCGAAGTCGTAGTTTCTGGCGAAAGGAGACCGTGAAAGATCCGCAGTATATTGCCGTTGCCTTGTCGAATCCAGCGCGCTTGGGTGATAGACACTTGTTCACTACCCCGAACAATGTCTTCAAGGGGTGAGGGATACCGCTGCTCTGGACCTGAGCTAATTTGGTGAGTTGCGGTTGATATCCCATTTGCACGAAGCCGTGGACCATTTCTGCATCCGACGGGAGCGGGTCATAGTTGTCACTGTGGGGCAAGTCCAGTATCATGCCGAACTGGCTCTTGCTCATATGAATATGGCGCGTCCCGATTCTCGTCGTGAAGGAGAATGCCCCATTCCCTACAGCTCCTTGTATGCATCCCTAGAATTGCTGGAGATAGACCATCGGCACTGAGGCGGTGACCGTCAGTGCGTGCCAGATGGGGTGGCCTCGCAAGATAGATACGATGATCTCGTCCGGGCACTGAAATGTGCTCAGATCGAGCTGGAAGTTCGTATCTTGGACCTTCAAATACAGGTTGTGGTCGTATATGTGATTTGTATCGGGGATAGCGATCCATCTGAAGAGGAATAAAGAGATACAAAAGTTCATTAGTTCATAATTTTTGATTTTAGTCGAAAATGCATTTAATTTCATCAAACTATAATATTGTATCAAGTCATGACATGTTTGATGAACTTTGAATTGAAATCATATGTTATGCTCATAGGATACTTGATTTTGAAAAATGTAATGGCATGATCGTAAGTTTGAATTAAACACTTAACGCGTGAAAAATAGTTCGAAAATTTTCTAATTGTTTAATTGCGAGTAAGGTCACTGTTCAAGCCGAGAAATTTTTTCGCTCGATAAATTGGTTTTCAAATTGATTTCCTATGCATTGATTTCAATTGTAATGTCTCGGTTTAATTTTTCGATCGAGAAAATTTTATTCGCTAATGTTCGCTACAGTGTAAAAGACTTGGAGAAAAATTTTCTAAGTGTTGAAGTTGAAGTCGAGACTGTAGTCAATCAAACGATCGAGAAAAATTCCGTGTAAATTTACGATCGAGAAATTATTTCTCAAGTAAATTTACTGTCGAGAAATTTTCTTCGATTGAATAAAATTTTCCGATTTGAAATTTGTCGAGCGGTATGTGATTTGCGATTGTAAGTAAAATTTTTCGCTGCGATATATTTCTATCGAGAAATTAGTCAACGAAAGACTAAGTCAATCGTCGAGAAATTTTTCGATCAATTAAGTCCTATTAGGCGAATTTTACGATCGAAAAATTAAGCGTTGAAAAATTAATTTTTTCGCTGCTAAATTTTTGCGACCAAATTGAAATTAAATTGAAAATTCTTTTTTTGCGATAGTAAGTTTTACGCTCGATAAAATTTGCATCTAAATTGTCTAATCAGTGCTTAAGTTTTTCGCTCACAAAATCCTAATCAGATTTCTCGATGGTAAGTAATTTATCGGTCAAAATCTCCTATCTTAGCGACTAATTCAGAATTTTATCGATCGAAAACTAATTCAATACAAACAGTATCTCAACTAAATCGGAATTCAATTAAGACAGTTTGCGATCGAAAAAGTTCTTCGATGGCTTCAAAATTCAAAAAGCCCAGTTTCATCTGAACTTAAATTTCAGTCGAAGATTCAGATTTTCCGATGATTGATTCTACCAGATTCATAGAGAACATCAAAACTATCTTAAGTGCAGGTATTAAACTCAGATAAAACTCAAAACCAAGCCTTAGTCACTACAAAATAGTTACGGTTTTTCTCAGTTTTGAAGAACAGTCGAAAATCTAAGTCTAAACATGCGAAAAACTTCAAAATGCTGATGCTAACGAATGTAAATCACACGCAAACGTTAAAAGAATCTCGTTTCTACCTTAAGCAGACAGTTTGGTGTTTGAAAATCGAAAGATTTTTGAGAAATTTAGGCTGTCTGTGAAAGTTTTTCCGCGAGAGAGATTTTTTGCGATTAGGGTTGCGTGAGAAAAAGTTTTTCGAATGACAAAAAGTGAACTTTTGATAACTCGCCGTAAATCAATGTTGGGTTTGCGATTGGACGTTTTGCGATTAAATGGATCAGGCCCATTACTATTTGCGCTCGAGAAACTTTTGATTCGAAAATTGCTTCTCAATTCAAATTTTTCGATCGCAAATTATCGCGGCCAATCAAGATCGTTTCCAACACTGTTTACGATCGAGAAACTTATGATCGTGAATTAAGTCTTCTATCTAGTTTCTCGATTGTGAGTACTTCTAAATTTTCAGATTGACCCCTATTTCAAATAAAATCACGTTGTAAGGTTCCCCTTATAATTAAAATAAATGCAATTAACTCCCTGTATTTTCCGTGTAGTAACATCTTGATTCCAAGGGAGAAATTAAAAATCTGTGCCACTTAGAAAGAAGATGTTAGAAATAAAAGAGTTAATCAACAATTATTTTAGGCATGAAATATTTGGTCCGTAACTAGCTCCTTTCCTTGTAACGTCGACATCTTGCTCCGTATTGAAAATATTGTGTGAGGGTAAGAGCATAGAAAAATTTATCGCATTTAAACAATTCAGTACCAATGCAATCTTTGATTGCATTTAGAATGTGCGATACACTAAAGAAATTCGCATTTATTCAATTCAACGCATATGAAACATAACATTTCATGTCAAAATGTGCGAATTCAAAGGGTTGTAAGGGTTATGGTTTGGCTAGGACTTAGAAGGGAAGGAATTTAGAGGAAAGTGAGCTTATCTCTTCGTCATCTTCTATTTCTACGTCCGTTTCCTTTTTTTTCGGCGTTTTCTTCTTTTCAATCTTTTCTCCCTCTTTTATTTTAAGAACTATCCCTTTTTAGGTTATGCTCAAGCTGAAGCTCCACTTCTCCACGAGGCTATAGGAGATTATCGTAGGCGAAGTTCTTCTTGTTGGTTCTCGGGCCGATACCGCGCTCCTCTTCTCTTAATCCCAAGAAAGGTTTCAGAGATTATCTACTTGGAAAAGTTCACGATTATGGAATTCGTACCCGAGGCTGCGCTCCTCTTCTCGTTTCCTGATATAAGACCGATTATCGTTGGAGAAGTTCACTTCGTGGTGCTCCTCTTCCAGCCGTTCTGACGAGCGTACGAGATTATCGTTGGAGAAGTTCACAGCAGGATCCATGCCACCTTCTAAAAGATAGTCGGAAGGCAGGTTCCTTTGGTCTGAATTTTGCGCGTTGAGCAATGCCTTCTCCCCCTCTTTTTCTCGTTTGAGCAACCATTCGAAGAGTATAGAATTCGGTTGAAGGCTGGGAATGGGTTCCAAAGGAAGAAAAGGACATCGAAGAAGGCTCAAAGTGGATGACTGAGGGCTAATTCAGGGAAAAATTTATATAAGGCCGAGTGAGGAATAACCTAAGCGCCCTTATCATTTTCCTAACGATCTAAAGCGAGGTGAGTATGAAACCAAGTATCACTAGGTAAGACAAGTAAATGATGTGTGACTCACTCGAGAAATAGATCCAAAGAATGAAAAAGGAACAAGGTTTGAATCCTCACATATGTAAAGTGACTTTGTGTCTAGTGGAGCAACCTAATGACCTTTTAGACACAAGAATGCGACTTAGACTGACAAAAGTTAAGCAATTAAATCGATCGCATGTCAGGGTAAAATTCTTAGTGACTTTAGATCAAAGCATCCTAAAGGATTTCGTCATACCCATTTATATATTTTTATTATTATTATTATATTTGTTAGCATGGAGGATGAAGACAAATAAGCATGGAAAACACATAGAATAGAGCATGTGATAGCACAGAAGATCAGGTAATGCACATATTACGGAAGATTCAACATGCCTAATTTTCCGACAAGGAATTGGAATCGTCTCTCATCCAAAGCCTTGGTGAAAATGTCGGCTAGTTGAAACTCCGTGTTCACAAAATACATATCTATTGTGCCTTTTACTACGTGATCTTTGATAAAGTGATATCTAATATCTATGTGTTTTGTGCGTGAGTGATGAACAAGATTGCAAGTAATAGCGATTGCGCTTTCACTATTACTATATATCGGTATATTATTTAAATCGTACCCATAGTCGCGAAGCTGTGTCCGTATCCACAGCATCTGGGAGCAACAACTGGCGGTAGCCACGTATTCCGCTTCGGCCGTCGAAGTTGACACACAATTCTGCTTTTTGGATGACCAGCAGACCAGCTTTCCGCCTAGAAATTGAGCGCCACCGGAGGTGCTTTTCCTGTCCATTCGGCAACCTGCATAATCAGCGTCAGTATAGCCAATAAGTTTGAAGTTCGTACCCTTTGGATACCATTATCCAAAGGTAGAAGTGCCCTTAAGCTAATGTAGAATCCTTTTAACCGCGAGCATATGGGATTCTTTGGGATCGGATTGAAAACGAGCATATAAGCAGGTGGCAAACCTGATATCCGACCGGCTCCAAGTGAAGTAGAGAAGAGATCCAATTATGCTTCGATATAGTGTGATGTCGACCGACATGCCAGAGGGATCGGCATCCAACTTGCAGCTAGGTGACATAGGAGTGCTGTGAGGCTTGCTCTGGTCTTGATGGAATTTCTTCAGAATATCCTTGATGTATTTTGTCTGACTGATGAAAATCTCATCTTCGAGTTGCCTGATTTGTAGTCCTACGAAGAACTGCATCTCTCCATGTGACTTATCTCGAACTTTCTTTTCATTAGATCTCCGAACTTCGTGCAAAGCCGCAGATTAGTTGATCCGAATATTATGTCATCGACTTGTACTTGAACGACCATCAGAACTTTGTCTTGCCATTTGATGAAGAGGGTTGTGTCAATCGTTCCTCGTATGAATCCAGACTTCACGAGGAATTCGCTCAGGACATCGTACCAAGCACGTGGGGCTCGTTTTAGTCCATAGAGAGCTTTATCCAAGCGATAGACGTGATCAGGATGTTTCAACGAAGCCTTCCGGTTGAGCGACGTAGACTTCTTCTTTTAACAGACCGTTGAGAAAGGCGGTCTTAACATCCATCTGATAGACTTTGAAGTCTTTGTGAGCCACATAAGCCAGGAGAAGGCGGATAGCTTTAATTCGGGCAACAGGAGCATATGTCTCGTCGTAGTCGATGCCTTCCTGTTGATTGTATCCCTTCGCAACTAGCCTTGCTTTGTTCCGGATCACTTCACCATCTTCATTTTTCTTGTTCTTGAATACCCATTTTTAGTTCCGACAATTGTTTTCCCATGTGGACAGGGTACCAAGGTCCACACTTGAGGACGTTCGAATTGATTGATTTCCTCTTGCATCGCAATTGTCCAATCCGGGTCTCGAAGAGCGTCTGCTACCTTAGTAGGCTCGTTTTGGCTCAGGAAGCAGCTGAAAAGACTGTGTTGACGACGTGTCGTCACTCCATCCGATGGATCGCCAATTATCTCATCAACCGGGTGACCTCTAGTCCACTTGCGCTCATGAGGCAAGGCTGAAGTCGATGCGTCAGCCATCTGTGGGCCTAGATTTCCTATAGTCTCTGATTGATCATTTGTTTGAGGAAGTTCCAATACTGCACTTGGATCGATCGTCTCTGATGATACTTCCTCGATGACCACTGTAGGTTCTTTGTTATTCTGTGGCAATTCTGAATCGGGTGGGGTAGATACGTGAGAAGAACTTGGTACGTCGGTCTCGTTGGGTGGAGAATCCACTGTAGGTGTAGTAGTGCATGACCGATATACTGGTTCGAAGAGAGAATCCAAATCGTCTAATACAAGTCTCGTTGCTTCTTCTGACGTTGAATTTGGAGTTGTTGCCATCTTCTGATGGTTTTGTGCCAACACACCAGTGATTACGGGTTTTGAGATGTTGTCTTCAGAAATCAATGGGTTGAGCACGAGTCCTGAACTGAGTTGAGCAGGAACTATCTGGTTAGGTACGGGTCCTGGACTGAAGTGACAGAAGCCATATCTGCCACTTCAGTGACATTATAGCTTTCCTTAATTGTTCGGTTGGACTTGATATATACTCGATACGCTTTTGATGTTGAAGAATACCCGACAAAGGTTGCTTCTAATGCTTTAGGGTCGAACTTGGCACGATGCTCTTTGTCGTTCGCCACAAAGCACTTGCACCCGAAGACTTTAAGGAAAGAGATGTTGGGCACTCTATTATTCACAATCTCGTACGGAGTCTTGTTGAACCGTTTGTGAACCACCGTCCTGTTTTGGGTACAACAAGCTGTATTGACTGCTTCAACCCATAGAAAATGTGGAAGTCCTGAATGGATCAGCATTGTACGGTTGCTTCCACTAGTGTTCGATTTTTTCTTTCAACGACCCCATTTTGTTGAGGTGTTTTGGCGGCTGAAAATTGTTGACTTATTCCAAGTTTCTGATAAAACTCACTGAGGTGGTTGTTCTTGAACTCAGTGCCGTTGTCTGTTCGAATAACTTGAATAGTCTGTTGCAGCAGATTTTGAGTTGTGTTCACAAAATTGATAATCAAGTCACCGGTCTCATCTTTGGTTCGGAGGAACTTTGTCCAAGTGTAGCGAGAGTAGTCGTCGACGATAACTAGCACATACTTGCGTCCATTGATACTCTGTGTCTGCATTGACCCACAGAGGTCCATGTGGATTAATTCCAATGGGCGAGAAGTAGACGCAATTTGCTTGACATGATGAGACGATCGCTTCATTTTTCCTAATTGACATGCCGAACATTGATGCTCCCTTTGTAGTAATATTGTTGGAAGACCGTGGACCAACTTTTTCGTAGAAAGACGTTGGAGAGCTTTCATATTCAGATGAGACAGTCTTTGATGCCATAGGCTGTTCCTCTGTAAATCAATCTGAGAGATGAGGCATACAGCTGTCGAGGGCCGCACGGACGTCAGGTTGAGCGTGTAAAGATTGGATTTCTGAAGTCCTTGAAGGAGTTCTGTGTCCTGACTATCCAAAATTCTGCACCGGTCAGAATGAAAGACCATCTGGAACCCTTTGTCACAGAACTGGCCTATGCTGAACAAGTTATGGCGGAGGCCTTTGACGTACAAGACATCTTTTATTGTCAGATTCTCCATAATGATATCTCCAAATCCAAGAATTGGAGCTGAGTCATTGTTTTCGAATCTGTCTTTGCCATTTGGTCGGACTTTGTAGTTGCTCAGCAGCTCTTCTTTACCAGTTATGTGTGTGGAGCTATCAGAATCGAGGTACCACACATGATGGATCTGCAAAAACAAATTAGAGAGCTTTAGGTACCCACTTAAGCATGGGTTCTCTCAGATTAGCAGATTTAAGTTGGGGTTCAGATATGATTCCTAAATTCTTATTCGGAGGAATTTTAATAACCCATTCCACTTTTCGAGAAGTGGGTTTGGGTTTTGCCTGTATAGGAAACTTGGCCTTTTTGGCTTTTGTCGTCCTAGGCGGAGATTTAGGAACCCATTTTGCTTGAACCTTGCAAGGAAGGTTAATTTCAGAACGTACAAATGCCTTGGAAGTTTTGACCGAGGAAAAGATCTTTTCTTTTGATAATCTCCTAAGGTGCTTGGGGCACTCAATCTTCACGGGATACCTTAGGTGAGTACATGCATGTACAGCGCCATAAGCTTTTTTTATGGCTGGATCTTATTTCCTACGGGTCTTCCTTGTGGCATTTGTTTCAGAATTATTATTAATTTTTGAGGTAGAGCCTGTTTCGAAATTGTCGCTTCTAAAGGTGATAGGCTGAAGTGAACACGTAGAAGCAACTATTTTAAACGTAGAAATGGCTCTTTTATTACTACTAGTGTCTTTTTTTTAATAAAAGGAGTAACATTTTTAGAAACATGCAAATCTACTGGCACCTTCTTTATTTTAGAACTAGACACTCTCGCCTTCGTTTTCTGAGCCGTCCCTACGCTCCCTGTGGACGTAGGTGAAATAGAATTAGTCTTAGCACTTTTAATAGAATTATTAATGCTCTTTTTGATCTTTCGAAGGCGATTTTTCGATTTGCACGCTTTTTATAATAGCGTGAGAGGTAGTTTGGGAGGACGAGGAAGCCTTGAGATTTTCCAACTCCTTAAAGAATTTTTTCTTTTCAGCTTCGAAATTCTCTCGTTCTTTATCTAACTTTGCCTGTGACTCCTTTATCTGTTATGATAGGGGGTTTGTAGAGAGAATTTTGATAATTAACCTTTTTGACTTCCTCATAGTGTGTTTCAGAGTCAGGAGGTAGAACTTGAACTATATCACTGACAGGTGTTAAGGAAGGTTTCCTATTTTTGTCCTTTTCATTTAGTTCGTTGTAGTCAAAGGGGATCTCAGGCCATGTGAGGCTTGTTTAATGGAAGAATCTAAAGCATTTTCGTATGTCGATTCCGTAATTTTTCTAAGAGAGTTTGCAGCAAAACCCATGTTCTTAATATCATACATTTCTTTCTTGCGTAAAATATGTGGGTTAGTGTAACCTATGCCTTCTATTGGATTATAGAACTCTATATCCTTGGGCTTGTTTAAAAATATCATCTGTTCGGAATGTCCCCTACGCGTAAGAAGATCGTCTAGTTTTTTAATTTTAGCATATAACTTCTTGCGTTCATCAGTTAGGAGAGCATAATTATTTTCTACCGTTACTTTAGCGGCTTGACAGGCATCTAGTTCCTTACTAAGCTCACTAACCTTAGCATTTGATATTTCTAATTGAGCTTCCAAGTTAGTGATCGTAGCGGTAGCTTCGGTTATCCTACAATTTAATGTGGCTTTCTCGTTGAGATTCCTAACCAAACAATTGTAGTTATTCGCTAGCCTGTCTTCTAATTCTTTGATCTTTTCACTATGCTGTCCTAATTGAGATTGACCAGTCTCTCTAGAATGTAGGTTCTTAGTAGGTCCTTCTATTTTTGCACTAGAGCTCCTAAGTTCTGATTCGAGACTATCTATTTTCTCATGAGATCTCTCAAGTTTATTCTCTACTTCCTTTATACTTTTCTGCTCACGTTTCATGCATATTGTGTTTGATATGATTCTAACGTGGTTAACAATGTGGATGAAGAGACTACCTCTTTTGACGAAGTGGATGCGTTGTCGTCGTCCGTATGATTTGATGTTTCGGCATCTGATTCATTGTCGAGGCGGGCCATGAGAGCTAGATTCTCTTCTTCAAAATTCGACGTGTCCTCGAGCCATTGGTCCTGTTCAAGCATGAGAGCTAGTCCAATTCGTCAATTGGAGCTTCCTGGAGTAGTAGTTGGCATCTCTCTTCTTCGGGAGAGTGCACTCTCTGGCGAAGTGACCTGGCTTGCCACAATTGAAGCATTTGTTAGCCTCATTAGGGTTCTTGACTTCGGAGCATTTTGGTGCACGTTCTTTGTTTTTGGAGCCGTAGTCCGAAGTCTGTTGGCTGAGGTTGAAGACTTCTTCTTGAAGTACTTCTTGCTCATCATTTGTCCTATGAGAGCTAACTGCTTTCCTAGAGCTTTCTAATTCGGCTCAATGTCGGAGTCTGACTCTTCTTCCGACTTTGAAGGTGAAGGAGGCCTAACGATATTTTCCTTTCTTGATCTTGAGCTCCTCTTCTCCGAGACTAAGAACAGTGTCTTCGGTCTGTTTGCCTTTCTGCTCTTTGAGAATCTCGCAGATATCATCCTCATGCCGTGCGAGATTGTCAAACACGGCATGGACATCCAACTCCTCTAGATCTTTGTTTTGTCGAATCTAAGTGGATATTTTCTTCCATTCCGCGGGCAGTGAGGATAGAAATCTGATGTTCGTCTCCATGTTTGTCTTCGTTATTTCTATCTTCCTCATCTCATTGAGAAGAGTGAGGTACCTTTGGTAGATCTTGCATAGACTCTCCTCCGCCTTTGCTTTGAAGGAGTCGTAAGCAGTGAGAATGTTCGCCTTTTTGGCCTTTATGCCAACTTCCGTCATCTGCATCATCCTATGCAGTTCATCCCACATCCCTTTAGCCGATGAAATGCTATCAATTTGTCTGTATATGTCGTTGGGGATGCCCTGCATGAGGGTATTCATGGCTACTAGATCATTGCCTCTGGAGAGTATTCCCTAGGCTCCTTTAGTCGTCTAGAAGGTGGAATTGGAGGAGTAGCTGTTTCATCACCGGGTACATGGACCCAGAATTGTGCCGGTCCCTCTTCAAGAAACTGCAGTAGATTTTCGGCATGATCTTTTAGGGCAATGAAATTTAGGAAGCGGCTTTTCCACACGGTTTATTCGCCTTTTTGCACAATTGGCGGATGATGGTCATTTCCGAGCGAGTAAGCATCCATTTTGTAATGTAGTCGAGTTGTTGAAGGATCTTCATTAAATGTTTTGAAGGTTTTGAAGATGATGTAATGTGCTTCACAAGTGACAAAATTCGTTAGTAGCGTTTGATTCGGAAAAATAGATCGAGAATTATTTTCGATTCAATCTTAAAGTTTGACCGAAAGTAATTTCGTCGAAATAGAATATACTGTTTACTGTTCTCGCGCGAGAAAGTTTGTCAGCGAAATATTTTACGAGCGAAATAAATTGCCCAAAATCGTTCGGTCGAGAAAAATTTCTTGATCGTGAATTTATTTCGATCGTAAAGAAACAGTACGTTAGTAATTTTCTCGACAAGTCAAAATAAATCTGTTGACTAGAAAAGTTTCTCGCGTGTAAATGATTTTCGCCTGGTCAAACGTTAAATGTTTGACCGAAAAAGTTTTTCGAGAGAAAGTTTTTACGCATGCAAAGTTAAAATTGGTCTCTCTCGAAAAAATTTTTCGCTGATAATGCTCGAGAAATATTTCTAACTAAAATCGTTTCTGGTGATGATGGTTCTAGCGCTGACTTCATATTCTGATCGAGAAACTAATCCGATCGTAAACCTAGCGAGAAAATTTAGAACGATCGAGAAAAATTCACAGAATACGATTAACACGGATTCAAGCAAAAACAAGGAATTAGACAGTGAAATTTCAGGTAATTGCTCACAATCAATCACTAACTAAGCACGAACAATCAATTAAACACGTTATGAAGCAAAATATGTCGAATTTGAGCAAAATCAGAACGTGTTCTTCATGTTCTTCGCAAACAGTAACTCGGAGAATCGATTCAATCTTAAATCCGAAGTTCAAACAGCTACAGATTTGATCGAAATCAACATTTAGCACTTAACCGAGCACAGAAACATCAAATTCACGTCAATTAAGCACAGAATTATGCTATTGGATTGAAAACAAGTTTTGCGCCAAACTGTTCTTCGATGAACAGTAACCAGAAATGGTTTTCGATCCAAATCTAACAATTTTGATTCAAAACAGAACGAATCTGCTCTGATACCAATTGTTAGGTCCTACGATTAACAACTCTAAGATCCTAGGCAAGAATCAAAGTAATTCGACGATTATGATTGACACTGAAATTCGATCGAAAAACTCAAATGAAGAACGTGAGAGAGAATTCGAGTAGAGTGAGAAAGTTACTGTTGTTTCTCTCTCTAGAAATTAAATTGAAAGCCTTTCGGATCAATTTTCAAACTTTCTCTCTTCAGCTCAAATTCTTTACATATATTTACACCAAACAAGCTTGGTATAAATATCAAACTAGTGCTCTAAGGACTACTATACAAAACGCCCCAAATTACAAGAAAAACTAATAAAATCAAGCACAATTATAAACGGTATTCTACAATTTGAAAGAAAAAATTCGAGTCTGGAAATTTTTTTCTGGGTCTGTTCTTCACTTTCGGGTAAAATTATCACACAGCTTTTCGTAATTTGAAGGATTCGACGAAATGTTTTGATTTTGCAAGGAATCGCCCGATTAAAGGCTTGGTGAATTTCAGTCACTAAGACTAAATCGCCCGACCTTCCTTCCTTAGACAAAAGCTTTCGATTTCGTAAACGTCATCTAACTACATTGTAGCTAACCCGAATTCTCTTCAAAATCACCAAGCGTCCATGTAAATCGCCCGATTCTCAGAACGACCGATTGAATACGATCGATTTCGCTTAAATCGCCCGATTGACTCATCTTTTTCAAGTCGCCCGATTTCAGTCTCTAGGTTTAGTCCATCGAATCGTCCCATTTCTCCTTCGAACCAAAGTCGCCCGAATCAAACCAATTAATTTTCAGTTTCCCGAAAGCTTGTGTCGCCCGATTAAAACTTTTGACACTTTAAAGTTTAAGGACCAAATCGAACGAAATCCTCTGTTACCCGATTTCAACCATGATTCGACTAATTATATTTTGAAGTACCTATTGGCCGATTTCAGTATTAGACTCATTCGATTAATTTAAAAACCTTAAATCGATCGATCATCAGTCTATCTAAGTAAAGTCGCACGAACCTGAAATTATTTTACTTAAGTCGACCGATTTTGGTCACTTTAGAATTGCATCACCCGAACCATAAACTATTTAAAATTTTGTTTTGTTTCGAAACACGACTATAACTGTTCAAAGCTAACTTTTCATTTCACAGATCACATCCATGTAACGATCACTACCAAACAACAAATGGACTCCTTAGCTATGGGAAGCGATGTTCGTGTACCAGTATTGAGACGTGGCGATTTTGGAGTCTAGAGAAGCAGATTCCTCAACTTCCTTGAACTAAAGGACAACGGCGAGGACATCATCGAGTCCCTTGAGAAAGGACCACTAGAAGTCTGGGTCATAGTCCGTGGTGATGATACAGTCACCCCAGCAGTTCAGCGAGGCAGAATGCTCAAAACTCCTTCGCAATACACTGAGGCAGAAAAGAAACGAGCTAAAGCAAATCTTCTGGCAAGAAACTATTTGATGCAAGCATTGCCTAATGACATACTGATCCAAGTCGATAGCTTTCCAACTACTAAAGCAATGTGGGATGAAGTCGCGAAATTAATGCAAGGAACATAGAGTGGACTAAGAGCTAAGAAAGCCAATACCCTAGCAGCAAACGATTCCTTCAAGGCTAAGCCCGATGAGCAAATTGGCGAGACCTACAACAGATTTATGGTCCTCGTGAATGAACTAAGTAAGATAAGTATCATAAAGACGAACATGGAACTCAATGTCAAATTCCTCACCTCCTTACATCCAGAATAGAAGAGAGTCACTACACACTTCAGACATAACAAAGACCTCGATCAGATTGATATTCACAGTGTTTACGAAAATCTGGAACAGCACAGTGACGATGTTCGTGAAGCAATCGGAGATCAGAAGGGTAAAGCAGTCATTGACAGCATTGCTCTAGTAACAGATACCACTCTTAAGAAAAGCACAAAAGCTGCAAAAAGTAAGTCTACTAAGTCTTCTCGTCAAGTTCTAAACAGCCACCAAAACCTTTTCAACAGCCCGACACTAGAAACGACTCTGAGCCTAGCAAGTGTTTCAATTGTGGAAAGCCTGGGCACTTTGCTGGAGACTGCTACCTTCCCAAGAAGAAGGATGAAGAGTACTACACTAGAAAACTTCAGTTGCTCAAACAAAAGAAATCTGGAGTTGCATTGATGGCTGAACAGGACCACTGGCTGGATGACACGTCTGAAAGTGAGTCAGAGAAGGTAGCCATGTGGCTTTGGTGGAAGAAAGTGACTCTGAACAGAAGAACTTGGAAGCTAGTGCTAGTGAAGAGGACAAGAAGCTATCTTAGGAAAGAAGGTAGAATCTCTTAACTGCATTCTTAACTTTAGGAAAAATATTCAATACTTCAAAACGAACTTAAGTATTTCAGGTCAACAGAAGTGAAATTAGCTGACACATTAGAGGTTCTAGAGACAACACGTGAAGAAGTTAGTAGATTAGAAACTAGCCTAGCCAACTCAAGAGCCAACTTAGCTGAATCTGAATCAAAAGACAATGACTTACAAGCTCGTTTGATAATATTATGCATGTCTACTTAAGAAATTACGAGATAATAGCAATTAGTTGTCTGCTAGAAGTAGCACAGTCGAAAATCAATAGTCGTGACATAGAAATAGAAGGATTCAAAACACAGGTTAGTGAGCTAAAGGCCAAATGGACGACGAGCGAAGATTAGCGGATTACTAAAACATGGGAATTCGAGATTTTAATCAAAGAGCGTGTAAAGTTATATGGTAAGATTAAGGAGCTAGATGACCTACTTATTAAGAGGGGACAAACAGATAGAACGATCCTTATGAATATGCCTAGAGACTTAGAATTTTATGACCCACGTGAAGGATTAGGTTTCAATCCGGACTCTATTCCAGTTGTGAAAAACCCCTACCTCTTTATGACATTAGCTTCCTAGGATTAAATATGCTATCTAGTCTTATGCCCTTCACGAGCTCATCTGCACCTGATGTGTTGGAAAAGAACAAGAGAAATAGAGAGGACTGGGCTGAAATCCCGCTTGACTATGAGGAACTAAATAATAGTTATAGGACAAAGGAAATACCTTTATCTGATGACTATTTTCCAATTTAGACACCCCTGCTGAAGAGTAAATATCGAAAAACTGAAAACCACTAATGCATATATACCAGCTGTAATCAGAGCAATATCTGATTTGCTATCAAATCTAGAGTCATAAAGGATAACTTCTCAGTTAGAGAATGAAATGAATACTTAGTATAATTTTCTCACTGAAGAAACAAATCGACACTTGCAAAACTACAGCCTCAACTCTAGAGTCAGAGAGGATAGCTTTCCAAGTATAGAATGAAGTCCTATTAAGTATAATTTCCTCACTCGAGAATCAAATCCATGTCAGCATAGCTTCAGCCTCTCTACAAACTCCTTTAGTCAAATCTCAAATATCCATTCCTACCAATACCGGACGAATAGAAAGCCGATTGCATCTGACAAATCCAAGCTTACTAACTCATCATTGCATGTGCTCACAGGCAATTCCCTAAATAAGAAAGGGAAGAAGAAAGCAACAGGAGACAGTCTACCAAAGAACGATGTCGCTTACTCCACTAGAAAGAAGCAGCCCGTTGATTTTGAAGCGTCTAGTTCTAATTTCTGTAATAGGCGTCAAGTGTGTACTAATAATTATCCTGTTGAACCTCCATCTATTATTCTTAAGCCTGTAATGAGTACTAAGCATCGTAACTTCTATTCCAGCTATAATGATGCTGTTAGGATATTTAATTGATTGTGTCAATAGTTTAAGTCTTGGGATTAATTTTTTAATTATCTTTAGCTTGGGCTTTGGACTAGATTGTAATTATTTAATTTCTGGTGCTTGGGCCTTAATATACCTAGGGTTAATGTGGTATATAAGGTATTACCAACACCATTGAAAGGTAATCAAAGATCAAAAGGCTAACCCTAATTTTCACACACTACACACACTTGAAGGTGAGAAAGTTCTCCCTATTTCATTCCATCAAAGCCTCTTTGATTCCTTGTTTGGTGCATTCGGGACCAACAAGTGGTATCAGAGAGAACGTGGATCGATCTGCATTGATTTGAATCCAGTTTCGTTCGATTCCGAGAAAGATCAAAAGTGTTTTGGGCAAAAATCACTTTCGGCCTTTTTGAACTCGTTTTGGGGTTTTAATGCTTTGTTTTAGTGTTTAAAACCTTCCCCAAGATCGATTCTATGCCAAAAATGTTTTTAGAACACTTTTGGATCAGTTTTAACGAGTTTTGAGCAAGATTGAAGCAAAAACTTTTCAGAAAAGGACATCTCGGCCATTCTCTGTTTTTGGTCGATTCGACCTATTTTTTGTTGTTTTTAGCTCACAAATCGGTCGATTATGTGTTTAGGGAAGAATTTCTGAAGTTTAGGATCAAGTTTGAGTGATTTTGGTTGAGATCTGAGTGAAAACGGACGGTTTTCTGGCAAAAATTCGCGACAAGCAATGGAACAGTACATTGTTGTTCTTGCCCGCGAAACTTTTTGCTGAATCGTTCAAATCCGCGAAAGTTTCATATCCGCGAAGTTGACTCCGAGAATTTTTAAACCGCGGAAGTTTCACTTTCACTGCATTTTTTCGCAACGGCCTATGCTCAAAATCCGAGAATTTTTAAAACCGCGAAAAAATTCACTTCACTGACACTTCATTTTTTTAACTGACTCGCCTTCCAAAACCGCGAAAAATTTCTCTTAGACCCAATTTTTCTCAACTTCGTACTCTTTAAAATTTGAGAAATTTTACTAAGTCGAGAAATTTTCAGCCGAGAATTCTCAGAAATTCCATATCCAAGAAAGCTAATTCCGCGAATCTTTCTGAGCCGCTAAATTTTTCAGTCGAGAACTTTTTGAAATTTTTATATCCGAGAAATTTTTCAAGACCGAGAAAGTTTTGAAATTCGCGAAAATCTTTACATCCGAGAAATTTTTCAAGACCGAGAAAGTTTTGAAATCCGCGAAAATCTTTACATCCGAGAAAGTTTTCAAAGCCGAGAAAGTTCATCTCATCTGAGAAAGTTTTTCAAAACCACGTCTCTTTCAAATCCGAGAAAATTTCCTAAAACCACACTTCAACTCTCGATGCGAATTTTTTTTTAACTTGCGTAATTTTCTTGTGAAGCTTTAAAACTCTCAACTGAGAATCATTCTCACATGCGAAATTTTAAAATCCAAGAAATTTTCAACTGAGAATTTTCTTTCCGAGAATTTCTCTTTAAAAACTCACAAACACCAAAATTTCTCCAGACATAATTTCTCGGATAACTCTTCATTTAATCACGTCCCTTCAAACTGCGAATTTTTTTCTGACGTGAGTCTTTTTCTCGTGTTAAAATCGTCTTAGGTTAAACTTTTCTCAAACTTATTTAAGATTTGATCCTTACACTTTAGTCCTATCACCCTAGACCACTTTTGACTTAAAATTTGTTTTTGCTCCTCAAGTCTCGATTGAAATTTCTAGAACTTCTCCTAATTTCAAGATATATTTCTCTTTCATACATTATCGACCATCACACACGCTCACTTAGTTCTAAGAAATTCTTTAAACAATTTATTCTCAAAACTCTACTCATTAAACTTGTATTTCTCATATCGTTCGTTACTAACTCTCTTATCTATACAAGATCAAAACCACGGACGATTCGACTGCACCAACCATGTCTACCACGAATGACATCTCCACAGTGGGCTCCGACACCAGGCCTCCGATGCTGCGACAAGGCGACTACAGCATATGGACAAACCGGTTCCTCACATTCATCAGGAACAAAGGACCACCACTCTCTCAATACCTTCTGGACTCCATCTACAACGGGCCAGCACAGTTCTGGACAATCATCCCTGCACAGCCAAACGCAAACCCTCCCATGGATGAACGCCGCACTCCAAGAGGTCCCATCAATGAGGATGAACAGGCTCGCGTACAGGCTGACGAGACTGCCAAAGGATACCTCTTCCAGGCTATGGGCAACAAAGTCTATGCTCACATCGAGTGCTGCACAACTGCTAAGGAAATATGGGATGAACTCGTAGAAATCATGGCAGGCACAACTGAGAGTGCTCAAAGGAGGAAATCTGCATGTCTCTCGCAGTATGAACACTTCCAGGCCTATGAAGGAGAGGAACTGCGTGACACATACCTCCGATACTTGAAGGTCATCAATGAACTCAAGAAAGCCAGGATCTCGAGGGACAAATTCGATATCAACAACCGCTTCCTTGGTAGCCTCAAACCACATTGGGGCAATGCAATCGTGATGATGTTTCAGAGTAAGGACCTCTCCAACACTTCCATCCATGCTCTTTATGACAGTCTGTCTGCCTATGCTCCTTACGTGCAACCTCAGTCCACCAACACTCGAGTCGACCCATTGGCCCTCCTCTCGAACAAAACCAATGAACGATCTTCCACCACTAAGACCAAACAGAACAAAGGGAAGCTACCAGCTGTTGTATCTGACACCTCTTCAGGATCCGAAGCTGATACAGAATCAGACGAAGATGTTCGTGACATACGCAAGCAACTGGCAATGCTCACTAAGTTGGTCTCAAAGAAGATCGGGAAAAAATCCTCTTCCTCTTCCAATCGCCAAAGAACCTATAGCGGAACCAGAAAGACCACTCCCACAGAGGAAGCTAAGCCGACAAAGAAAGAAGAGGACTCCGCGCCTCAAAAGGCTGTGAAGTGCTTTCGGTGTGGAAAGACAGGCCACTTTGCCCAAGAATGCCACGCCCCACGCGTGAAGGACTCCGGCTACTACGACCGTAAGGCCAGAATGACCCGCAAGATGGAAAGTGGGAAAGTTCTACTCACCGAAGAGGCTGAATGGGTGAATGACACTTCAGAAGATGAGGAGCCTAAGGATGAAGATTGCTGCATGGCAAGGCTGGTTGAATATGACGAGGACGAGGAGATGGGTCACACCGGTAAACACAGCTAAGACTCCTACCAATGCTGAGTCTGAGGTACGAATCTCGCAACTCGATGATGTGTTTAATCACCGACACACTATTAAGAAACCCACCGTAGACGCTAGGGATTATGATGAACCTAAGCTAAAATTTGAAAACAACTATGCCTTACTCAGTCTAAAAGTAGAAGAGCTTGCCTGTGCAAACGAACGTCTAATGGCCTCCGAAGCGTTAGTCAAACGTCTGCAAAGCAAGAACAAACAAAGTGAGACTAAAGTTAAGGTTAGGCTATACCGCAAGGTGAAAGAACTTGAAGAGCAACTTCACCTCAGGAAAAAGGCAGCAAACATCTTATGCCTATTAAACAACCAGTTGAAACAGAATTCTACGACGCCCGGATGGGAATCGGCCTGGCCAGCAACTGCGATCCAACGCCGCTAATTGTTAAAAGGTATAACATGTACAGTACAACATTCCTAAAAACGAGGAAAGGGACTCCCTCACAACTCATGCCATTTGTAAGATCCTCCTCCACTGTGCTGTCAGAAGAAAAGAGGGAACAGAACATACTTTGGGCAGAAATCGCATACGACTACACAGAATTGAATGCTAGTGATAAGATTAGAAAGCCCTCACTCTCTGAAGACATCAAGTCTCAGTTCCCAACCGAAGAACAGGAAATCGCTCTCTGAGAAGCACTTTCTCGCATCTATGTCCCAGAGAAACTTCTGGTCATAGCAGAACTAGGACGAACCATAGAAGTAGAGCGAAAAGCCTTTGCAAAAGAGCGAGAAGATCTACTTGGCAAAATCTTTTCCCTAGAACAATCTCATAATACGAACAAACCCTCTACGTCAAGTCAAGTACCCGATTCTCAAACATGTAAATGTAAGAGGACGGCGAAGATGACTCCTGAAGCTGACATATGTTCTAACACTAACTCTAGTATTCTTATGGATACAGGAAATGTGAGTTCGACGTCTCTGGAAGGGAGTTCGTATCAAATAAAGGAGAACCCGCCCTTCGATGACAAGAAGAAAAGACCATCCTATATTCGTCCTTCCTCTATATGTACTGAATCCCAATATCCTAAGGTCGTAGACAATTATATTGCCAAAACTTATCTTTACCAAGCTTATGTCTATGTGCTGCTGCAATGACTTTGATCTCCCACACTTCCATGAATATGAAACACATGAACACGCAACACTCCGACCACGCAAGCGAACCTCTTCTACGACGTCTTTGAATTCTCCCATCTCGCCTAAACCTAAGGTCAAGCGAAAACGTTTCACGTCGTCTGCTCGCCCGGTTCTCTCGTCGTCAAACGCAAACTCACCTACTACTCGCAAGCCAAAGGCGACCAAAACCGAAGCACGAAAACGACAACCACATTCCCAACGCCAATTCATGTATAAGGCGCCATACATGCAAGCACAAGTTAGGAAAATATGGGTTAGAAAAATCATAATCCCGCCTAATCAAACAAACGACAAAGGGAAAGCTAAATTAGAATCAACACAATCTGATTTAGAAACCACATTTCCCATTAAGCGCATAAAAATTTTACATATATCACAAGAATGTCCCGTCCGAAAACGGGGACCCAACATTTGCTAATGTTTGCAGGTCTGTCATGTGTGGTATCTAGACTCGGGTTGCTCCACACACATGACAGGGAATAAGGAGCTGTTGAGCAACTTCTCCGAGCGCTATCTCGGAAGGGTCTCCTTCGGAAACAGTCAAATGGCGCCAATTCTCGGAACTGGTGATCTCGTCCACGACAAACTGACGATTAAGGGCATCTCTTACGTCGAGGGTTTGAGCTACAATCTCTTCAGCATTGGTCGTTTCTGCGACAAAGGATACAAGGTTCTCTTCGAATCTGACATCTGCAGCATTATAGATGCCTCAGGACAATCTCTTCTTTCTGGAACGCGCACGTCTCACCTTTACGTACTCAATCTTACGACCTCTCGACCAATATGCCTTCTCTCTCGAGCCGCACCCAAGTTGAACGATTTATGGCACCGGCGTCTTTCACATCTCAATTTTAAGACTATCAACAAACTGCGTCAGAATAAACTCGTCAACGGTCTACCTCAACTGACATATCATAAGGAACACCTCTGCTCTGCCTGTGAATTGGGGAAGATGAAGCGATCGTCTCACATCTCTAAGGAAACACCGTCCTCTAAGCTCATCCTCGAGCTCTTACATATGGATCTATGTGGCCCAATGCCTACGGCCACACTCGGAGGAAGACGGTATATTCTCGTGATTGTCGACGATTTCTCACGCTACACGTGGACGAAACTCATTCGTACAAAGGATGAAGTTCCTGATATAATCATCGAGTTTGTTGTTACGTCCCAAACTCTTCATCAACAGAAGGTTCGGATTATCAAAACTGACAATGGAACAGAGTTTAAGAACAAGAAGCTCAGTAATTTCTATGCCACTCAGGGCATCACTCAGCAGTTTTCAGCCGTGAAGACACCTGAACAGAATGGTGTCGTTGAGCGTAAGAACAGGACACTTGTTGAAGCAGCCAGGACTCTTCTCATCCAATCCGGACTTCCTCATTCTCTTTGGGGCGAAGCTATTCAAACGGCTTGTTACACACAGAACCGAGCTTCCATCCACAAGAGATTCAACCGCACCCCATACGAGATGCTGAATAACCGTCGTATCCCCGATATATCTTATCTAAGGGTCTTCGGTTGCCGATGTTTTGTGGCAAATGATCGCCAACATCTTGGGAAGCTTGACCCAAAAGCGCTTGAAGGCATCTTTGTTGGATGTTCACTGAACTCAAAGGCATACAGAGTCTATCTTAGGGAGAAACGGTCAGTAATAGAGAGCACTAATGTCACCTTTGACGAAAGCGAAGGCAATCTCATGGCTTCTGCTCATATCAGTCCAGAACCAGGTCTTCTACAGTCGTTGACAAAAGATCAACCTTCAACAGTGGGAACTTCCTCATCTGAGGGCAATTCTGGTGAACTGGATCTCGATCTGCTCTTCGAGTACTTCTACCCAGTTCCTAAGACTCCCATCGCCACCACTCAACCTACCGCTGCACCCACTCCACCTACACCACCTGCTACCGGCAATAACGTCGTCCCTCCAAACTTGGATGCACTCAATCTCAACGAAGACGACATTTTACCCAACCCTGGGAATATTGCTGATCCTGATGCTGAACCCTCTCAATCTAATACGATTGAGATCTCTTCTACGGACACCGGGCCCCAATCTAATGAGTTTCAAATCGATACAAATGCGGCCAGCTCCTCACAAACCAATGTACCACTTTGGACTCGCTCTCACCCTACCGATCAGATTATTGGGGATCCCACATCCGGTGTTTCGACACGTTTGGCTACGATGAATGAAAGTCTGTTTGCTTGCTATCTCAGTCAAGTCGAACCATCACGAGTAGCTGAAGCTCTCAACGATCCTGATTGGCTGATTGCAATGCAGGAGGAAATAAATCAGTTTGAACGTTTACAAGTTTGGGAACTCGTACCACGACCTCACAATAGATCCATTATCGGCACAAAATGGATCTTCAAGAACAAAAAGGATGAAGACGGTGTTGTTATTCGCAATAAAGCAAGACTTGTGGCTAAGGGGTACAACCAACAAGAAGGCATCGACTACGATGAAACTTTTGCCCCAGTTGCCAGGATCGAAGCCATTCGAATTTTTCTTGCCTTTGCTGCTCACAAGAACTTTAAAGTCTACCAAATGGACGTGAAGACTGCATTTCTGAATGGATTTCTCAAGGAAGAAGTGTACGTTGATCAACCTGAAGGGTTCTTGAGCGAAGAGTTTCCTCATCACGTATATCGACTCTACAAGGCCCTCTACGGACTAAAACAGGCTCCCCGAGCTTGGTATGACGTCCTTTCAGATTTCCTTGTTCAGTCTCGATTCAGGAAAGGATCTCTGGATACAACTCTCTTCACCAAGCGGAGTGGCCCGGACATAATGATTGTACAGATTTATGTCGATGACATCAGTTTTGGATCGACTAAACCACAACTGTGTGAAGAGTTCGCAGAATGATGAAAGAGAAATTCGAAATGAGTATGATGGGTGAGCTGAATTTCTTTCTTGGTCTTCAAGTAAAGCAACTCCCCAACGGAATCTTCATCAATCAGTCCAAATACATCCATGACATCCTCGAGAAATATGGAATGAAGGATGCTAAGACTGCTGCTACACCTATGTCACCCTCTGGCCGACCCGACGCGGACCCATCTGGTGTTCCCGTTGACCAAGCCGTCTATCGAGGGATAATAGGCTCTCTTTTGTACCTTACTGCTAGTCGACCGGATATCGTTCTCTCGACAGGAATCTGCGCTCGTTTTCAGGCAACACCAAAGGAATCCCATCTCACTGCTGTCAAAAGGATTCTCCGCTATCTCAAAGGAACACCCAATCTGGGTTTGTGGTACCCCACTCTATCGGACTTCAAACTGGTTGGATTCTCTGACTCGGATTATGCAGGATGCAAGATGGACCGAAAAAGCACCTCTGGAGCTGCACACTTCTTGGGCGGTAAACTCGTAAGTTGGTCGTCTCGAAAACAAAACTGTGTCTCAACTTCGTCGACGGGGGCAGAATATGTCGCCGCCGCTAGTTGCTGTTCACAACTTTTGTGGATGAGAACCCAACTACGAGATTTTAATTTTCATGTTGATAAAATTCCCATTTATTGTGACTCAAAAAGTGCTATTGCGGTGACGAGTAATCCGGTACATCACTCAAGAACGAAACACATAGATATTCGTCACCACTTCATCAAAGAACATGTCGAACAAGGCACGCTTGAATTGCACTACATCACAACCGAAGATCAACTGGCCGACATTTTCACAAAACCATCGGATGTCAAACGATTCCAACACCTAGTGACTATGTTGGGCATGTTGAATATTCAGTTGTGATCAATCGACCCTACATGAACTTTGATAAAGTGTACATATTTCCTTTTCACTTCACTCCATTTTTATGTGTCTTCTGAATTATGTCTTTTGAGGGGGAGTTTTTCGATTAAGGGGGAGCGTCTGATTTTTCCATTATTAAAAAAAAAAAATTGGGTTGAAATTTTAAAGTTTGGTCAAACTGAGTCAAAATTGGACCGATTAAAATGTTTTGGGTTGAATTTCTAATTTTCTGGTCAAAAAGGGTCAAAATTGGACCAATTGAACTTCAATTGGACCCAATTTTGACCAAACCCGCGAAATTCAGCTCAGTTGAGGTTTTGACCAAGCCCACGAAATTTCGGCCCAGTTACTCAAAATTTCGCATGTACAGTCACAAAACCCCTAAAACCCCAAAACCCTTAACGTTTTTCACAATCCTAAAATTCCCGAGAAAATTCAAAAATTTTGCATCCCCTTCTCAAAAAATTTCGCAACTCCTCGCATCGTCGTCGTCGTCAAATCTGCATTCAAAAACCGTTTCCTGCTAACTCCATTGTCGCAAATCAGCTTTTCGGTATGAATACACCTCTGATAACCCAATTTCTGTTCGTTTTATCCTGTTTTTGCGCCGTTTTTATTAAATCTGTTAGGTTAAAATTAATTTTTCTCGGCTCTGAATCGAACGCATGTTAGGTTTTTAATGTTTAAATCCCCCAAATATGCATTTCCCATCCGATTTCGAGTCGATTGAGTCCAGATTATTGCATTTTGGTTAAAATTTGACTAGGTCTAAGGCAAAAAGTCATTACGTCGTTTCGCACGTTTTCGCACTATGTTCTTCACCGAGAAAATTCTCAGAAAATGCTTTAAATTTCGCTGCTACAGTGAGCTAAGCCCCGCGAAACTTTATTTTTATCCGAGAAATGTCCCGCGAAATTCTATCCGAGAAATTTTAGGGTTTCGCTGCTACAGTGAGCTAAGTTACGCGAAACTTTTAGTTTTTCCGAGAAATTTCTTGCGCTACAGTGAGTGAGGTCCCGAGAAAGTTTCATCCGAGAATTTGTTTTTCCTTTTGTTAAAATTCTTTCTCTGCTACAGTGAAGTCTTGACCCGCGAAATTTCATACACCTCACGTCACACTACAACTTTTCGCATCTTCACCACATTTGCAACAACAGTGAACCCAAATTTCCCAATCCTCAAAGCATGTTCACTCCGCGAAAATTTCACATCACTTGCGAAAAGTTTCACTGCTTGCGAAAAATGTTACTACTTATTGAGAGAATATTTCAACGCGAAAATTTCCAACTACATGCGAAGATTTTCTCTGATTGCGAAATTTCCTTGATATATGCGAATATTAACTCTGAGTGAAAAATCGCTTTAACGTGCGAAAATTTCCTTATGTGCGAAAATTCATATGCGAAAACTTACCATACTTGCGAAATTTTACTCAGTCTGCGAAAATTTCTCACGACATGTCTATGTGCTATCACTTGCGAAAATTTGCAACTACATGCGAAGATCTTCTCAGATTGCGAAATTTCCTTGATATATGCGAATATTAACTCTGAGTGAAAAATCGCTTTAACGTGCGAAAATTTCCTTATGTGCGAAAATTCATATGCGAAAACTTACCATACTTGCGAAATTTTACTCAGTCTTGCGAAAATTTCTCACGACATGTCTATGTGCTATCACTTGCAAAAATTTCCTAAGACTTGCGAAAATTTTCTCTATCTGCGCAACTTTTCCTTGATATGCGAATTTTGCACAATATACGAGACATATCTATATGTTATAATCTGCATGTCTACGTGTTATAATCTGCGAAATTTCCATTACATGCGAAATTTCACATTGAATGCGAATTTTTTTTTCACGGCATGCTCAAGCACCCAAATTTTCGCATATCACATGAACATCTTCATACCTGGAAATTTCCTAAGTGTAGGAATTCAATCTTAACAAATATTTCAAAAGGACTCTTAGTTAGCTTTAATTTGAATTTTATTTTATTTTTTCTATATATAGCCTTTATAAATTTGGGCAATCCTATGTCTTGTTTTATCATTTTCGCTACTTAGTCAGCACTAATCATATTACAATTACTGTCGAGCACAGATATGACCAACAAAGATCAAGCTACACTTGAAGCACTTGAGGCGGCTGCAATTCAAAGGGACGTCGCCTGCATCGAACTCAACGCGCGTACCTATGTCCCACCACCCGAGCAGATCTTCCCACTAAGTCAATGGGCGGCCCTGATTCCCAACAACTACATGGTGGATTTGGACAGCTTTCGGTGCGATGCCCCCGTCATCATAGAAATCCTCAAAGGGCACCCACTTCGCCATGCCCTCACTCATGGCGAGCCTGATGCACAAGTGTATCTTCAACAATTCTGGCATACGTTGCAGATAGCTGGACCACTCCACCTTGCTAAGACATTATCCGCCCAAATTGATCAAGAAACGGTGGTCCTCACTCGCAAAATAGTACAAGAAGTGCTTCAGCTCCCTGTCTACTCACCCTACGATCCACTACCGACGCACGACCAACTCATTGAAGACATTGACAGACTGGGCTATCAACCAGATACCAAGAAGAAGAAAGGCCCACTTGTCCTCAGTGAAGTCACCACCCGCAATCTACCTCAACCCTGGCGAACACTGTACCTGCTGGTGAACAAATGTATGTCAGGAAAGCATGCTGGTCAGGACCGCGGAAACTTTCAAATCCTCACCATCCTAACCGGCATCGCTCACAACCGCAAGTACTACAACGCCGACATCATCTGGATGGATCTAGTCTCCATGATCCAGCGTCGCGACCGGGAAGTCGCCAAGGGAGTCACAAACCGCTTCGTCCCTTACATGCGGTGGCTCCCAGCTCTCATCAAACATTTCCGCTTGCACTCCACCAACATCCGCATCCGTCCGGCAGCGGAACACTTCCAAATCCCCACTGTCGAGAAGTTCACCAAGAAGAACACTCCGGCGAAGGATCGACACGCAATGGTAATTCTGGACGACGTTCTCGCCTACGCCGACCCAACCAACCCGCACGTCCGAGAATACCGTGCCTCCACAGCTTCTTTTCGCGAAAGCCCTCACCCACTTTCCACTGTCCCTACGGAGCAGATCAACCCCTCTGCTCCTATCCCCGGGACTAGCCAAAACCCCTCCACCACCTCCAAAAAGTCATCGAGTCACGCCGCATCCTCTTCCACCCGCGTTCCGAAAAAACGGTTGACCTCCTCAGCCAGAGATAAGCCGAGCCGAACCAATAGGTACAGGAGGTGATGTGTTCACCTCCCGAGTAGAAGACGTGGCATCTGGCTCAACCACGCAAACGTCCCCACCAATCCACTTGTCTTCCTCTCTACAGGAAGATATTTCATTCCACGAGGAGCCACTTATGCCATCGACATCCCACTTGGAGATGATCGATGTTGAAACAAGCAGTCCCTCGCCTCAAACTGCATCCTCTTCATGCACATCGAGTATAGTGCCCTCACTCCCCATAATTTCTTACGTTTCTAGGACACATACACCTATTACCGCACTACAGAGCCTTCATGACTCTGTCAGAACGCTCGGTGATGTCTCTGTGACTGAGAGCGGAAAACCTAGCACGGCCAACATCACAACAACCGTGAGCCTAGGCCATCATTCGATTGAGTCTGTCTCGATAAAGTCTACGCGCGTCTCGATAAAGTCTACGGGCGGCCGATCGACTATATTCACCGAGTCGGTGTCAGTTGGATTTCTTCGTGATTCCAACTTGTTAAACTTACCCCAATTCATCACCGAGACCACGCTAGAGACACGTCTTCAAGAGTTTGCAAAGACTCTTGAGGCGTCAATTCTCGATAAAGTCTACGCGCGTCTCGATGCGTCCACAATCGACAAAGGCAAAGGTGTGGCCCCGGAGACGCCACCACCAAAGCAAAATGAGGACGCAGAAGCTGTTCTCTCCTCTATTTCCGCCAAGGAGCTCTTCTACATCCTCAGAGCTCGCTTCGAATCGATGACGGAACTCGACGAGGAAGAACAGGAAATGAAGAAGATCATGACGCAACCAATGTCTTGCCGCACTCAAGGCGAGACTAGCGGGATCAGGCGCGACGATCAAGATGATGATCAAGATCGCTGCGAGGGGGAGAATAGGAAGCTAGGTGCACAATCCCAAGGACTCGTACAATCGACGCCGCCCTCCTCCTCTGGACCTGAAACGACACCCGCAACAGAAACCTCACACCCCACTAGCCAAAAATCCCATCCCATTAACCCCGAGTCATTAACCAAATCACCCTCACCACCACCCACTACCGTCTCCGAACCTCTAACTGTCACAGCGACGTTAGAGGCCACCACCACATCTACACCACCCGTTACCCAAATCATCCTCGCCAAAACCATCACCTCAACTGAACCACCTGAATCTCCACCACAACCATCCCCACAATCCACAAACTCCTCCGACGCAACACCCTCGCCATCACATAGCCATACTCCTCTCGACATCGATTCCAACCTGGCTTCCGAGGACGTCTACTGCGCACAAAATGAGATCGAGGCCTACATCTTCAACGATGAATGGTTGTACACACTCGCCGATGCAGTAGCGGCCAGGAAGTTGGTGGAAAACGCTCGACGTCTGCTAAAGGAAGCCTCACTCACACTGATCAACACCGCAGACGACGAGAGCGGAGAAGAGTATGACGCTGAACCTGCGGAGCTCGAGAACATGCTACAATTCCAAGCGCAGCAAACTGAGGCTCCTGCTGCTCAAACGGATGTGCCCACGGTGGATATACCGGAAGCACCGTGGGAAAACAAAAAGATCACCGCGCCATTTCAAGAAGAGATCAGGAAGAGGATCTGGCGGCGCAAGGAGAAGATCGTCACAACCTTCGACGAGTATGAGCTGATGAACATCCAAAATTGGAGCGAGAAAAAGAAGCAGCTCTATCGATGGAGCCTTCTTTGCCACAGGTGCACAAAAAGGACGCTATCTGATGAGGAAAACATCGCTCTAGAAATGAATCGGGCCCCCATCTGCAAAGTCACTGACCTCCGCCACGAGTCGAAAGGACCTGTCCACTATCCAGTCTTCACCGTAATGAGGCAGGATGAGAGCTACAGTGAAGTCAGTGAGGCGGACTTCAAGTTTCTGCGCCTGGGTGACCTATACAGCCTGCTGGAATCCCTGAAACAGTTCAGACTTGTCCTCAGGAGTTCTGGACATCTCGTACGTGCTGAACCGGTCACCATGGGATATGTGGCTCTCAAGCGCCACATGCTCCGACAGGTCAGATTCTACGCCACCCACGATCTGCAGATGGCGGTGGAGCACAATCTGAAGAAGGTGAATTTGACTCGCCCATCTTTCAAGAACGCATACGACTATCGAGAGGGCGATGTGATCGACGGAGATGATCCGGCGGTCGCCTACTCGAATTACAAGGGAAAGATGAGGCTGCTGCGCTGCTCCGAGGTGGCAAAATTCTCGGATGGGACGCTCACCATCATCCAAGACAAACTCATGAGAATTTGCCGCATCCTTTCGGAAGAAGATCCCCTCTGCCGATCCAAGTTCACGAAGCTCATTGACGCTGTAGCTGATAGAATGGTTCTTCGAAGGAATCTCCGCGCCTTCGAGTTCAAGCTAGGACTTCGCAAAACACTCACCCGCTAATCCACACCACAACGCCCAAGATCCAAGACTCCCAACAATTGACACAAAGGGGGAGATTGTTAGGATATTTAATTGATTGTGTCAATAGTTTAAGTCTTGGGATTAATTTTGTAATTATCTTTAGCTTGGGCTTTGGACTAGATTGTAATTATTTAATTTCTGGTGCTTGGGCCTTAATATACCTAGGGTTAATGTGGTATATAAGGTATTACCAATACCATTTGAAAGGTAATCAAAGATCAAAAGGCTAACCCTAATTTTCACACACTACACACACTTGAAGGTGAGAAAGTTCTCCCTTTTTCATTCCATCAAAGCCTCTTTGATTCCTTGTTTGGTGCATTCGGGACCAACAGATGCACTTATCTTGAATGCTCAATACTAATCAGCAAATGCCAAAATAACTAAGGGGACCATCACCACCTTCTCCTAAGTCAGGATTCAAACCCGACAAAAGAAAATGACACGTTGACAAAACAAAGTCCCATTAAACTGAAAAATACTAATTTATTATAATAGAAAAGACTAATGGAATAGAAAAGCCACGTGGAATGATGTTGATCCACTCTGGCCTCCCTCACTTCCTTTGGGCGGAAGCAGTAAATACCGCCTGTTTCACTCAGAACAGAACGGTCGTTAATAAATGGTTAGACAAGACTCCGTATGAGATACTCAATTACCGAATACCAAATATTTCCTTCTTCAAGGTCTTCGGGTGCAAGTGCTTTGTGGCGAACGATAGACAGCAACGCACTAAGTTTGACCCTAAAGCATTCCAGCCACATTCGTCGGGTATTCTTCAAGTACCGAGTACACATCAAGTCCAACCGAACAATTAAGGAAAACTATGTCACTTTCCAAGAAATGACTAAAATGGCTCGTGCACACCTCAGTTCAGGACCCATGCTTAAAGAGAAGGCTTCCGAATACGACTTTTCAGAACCCGTGCTCAATGGTGTGTTGGCATAAGACCAACAGAGAGTGGTAACAACACTGCCTTCAACGTCAGAAGATGCTTTGGAATTAGCTCTAGATGACTTAGACTTGCTTTTGAGCATCCATATCGGCAGAACGACCCTATTCCAATATACCAAGTTCTTCAAATGTCCCCACCCCACCCGTCTCAGAATTACCACAGAGTGTTGCTACTCCAAACGTGGATGTTGAGGAAATATCATCAGAATCGCTCAACTCAATTGCCGAAAATGAATTACCTTACTAGACGAACAGCCTGAGATCACTGGAGATCTCGCTTCACAAATGGCTGATGCCTCGGGCTCGACTTAGACTCATGAGTGTAAGTGGACTCGAGCTCATCTAGTGGATCAGATAATTGGTGATCCTTCGAGTGAGTACGGACAAGAAATCAGATCGGATTTCAGCTACACTAAGCCAAAACCAGCCTACAAAGGAAGCCGATGCAGGACACGGATTGGGTAATAGCAGTGCAAGACGAAATCAACCAATTCGAACGCCTTCAAATGTGGACATTAGTACCCTGTCCGCATGGGAAAACCATTATCGGGACGAAATGGGTATTCGAGAACAAGAAAAACGAAGATGGAGAAGTTATCACTAACAAAGCTCTACTCGTCGCCAATGGATACAACCAACAGAAAGGCATTTACTAATATATCAAGGACATTCTGATGAAGTTCCACCAAAATCAGAGCAAGCCTCTCAGCACTCTCACGGGCAAAAGCTGCAAATTGGATGCTGATCCTTGAGGAAACACGGTGACATCACGCTTTTTATCGCAGTATAATCGGGTCTCTTCTCTATCTCACCTCAAGCCTGCTAGACATCATGTTTGCCACATGCTTATGTGCCCGCTTCCAGGCCGATCCCAAGGAACTCACTTGCTCGCGGTGAAACGAATCTTGCACAACCTCAAGAGCACTTCTACCTTAGGAATGTGGTATCCTAAAGGTGCGAATTTCAAACTTACTGGCTACACTGATGCTGGTTGTGCAGGTTGCCGAATGGACAGCAAAAGCACGTCCCGTGGCGCTCAATATTTAGGTGAAAAGCTGGTCTATCGGTCACCCGAGAAGCAAAATTGCGTGTCAACATCGACGGCCGAAGCAGAATACGTTGCGGCCGCCAATTGCTGTTCGCAAATGCTATGGATGAGGACTCAGCTCCGCGACTATGGGTACATTTTTAGTATACCCATATATAGTGATAGTCAAAGTGCCATAGCTATAACGTGCAACCCTGCCCACCACGCACGCACAAAACACATAGATATTAGATATCATTTCATTAAGGATCACGTAGGAAACGGCACGATTGACATGTATTTTGTGAACACGGAATATCAACTAGCCGACATTTTCACCAAGGCACTGGATGAAAAACGACTACAGTTCCTTGTCAGAAACTTAGGCATGTTGAACCTTCCGTGATCTGTGCTCTACCTGATCATTATGTGCTCTCACATGCTCATCTCTATGCCTTTCTGATTTTAATTGCTATGCATTGCGTGAAAATTAAAACAAAACTTTTTAATAATAATACATAATAAAATAAAAAAGAATAATATACATATACGTATAATATTAGGGGTATGTATACATATGATGCGTTGATCAAGTCACAAATAATTTTCCCTAACATGCGACTGATAATTTGCTTAATTTTGTCAGTCTAAGTCGCACTCTTGTGTCTAAAGGTCGTTAGTTTGCTCCACTAGAACAAAGCCACTATGTGAGGATTCTAGCTTGTTATTTTCTTTCTAAGGATTTAGTCATGAGCGAGTCACATATCAATTGCTTGTCTTAACTAGTGATTCTTGGCCACATACTCGCCTTACGTTAGATCGTTAGGAAAATGATTAGGGCACTTAGGAAATTCCTCACTCGGCCAAATAAATAAAATTTTTCAATCCTTTAACATAGCCTCTAGTCATCCATTTGAGCCTTCTCCGAAAACCTTTTCTTCATTTAAAACCCGTTCGAGCCTTCAACAACTGCCTAAATCTTCAGAGGAATATTCAAACAAGAAAAGGAGGGGGAGATAAAAAGAAGAAAGAGAAAAAGATGACAAAAGCAGGTGGAAAATTCACACGAGGAATGCTCAACGGACAAAAAGTAGTCCAAAAGAACCTGCCTCCCGACTATCAAAATTCCAAAAATTAGAAGGGGGCATGGATCTTGCTGTGAACTTCTCCCTTGATAATCTTGTACGCTTGCTGGAAAGAGGAGCACCACGAAGTGAACTTCTCCAACGATAATCCGGTCTTATACCGATAAACGAGAAGAGGAGCACGGCCATGGGAACGAATTTCATAACTATGAACTTCTCTAAATTGATAATCTCTGCAACCTCTCTAGGGACTAAGAGAGGAGGAGCACAGTATCGGCCCGAGAACCAACAAGAAGAACTTCGCCTTAGATAATCTCTCAGGCTCGTAGAGAAACAGAGCTTCAGCTTGAGCAAGTATAGAATAATAGGAAAAAGATTAAAGGATGAAAAAGAACATGCCAGTGAAGAGGACAACGAAGAAAAAGAAGATCTTTAGTTCACGATTCCTAAATATTTTCCTTCCATTCTAAGTCCGAACCAAAATACTAAATCTCTCAAAAGTTCCTTTGATTTCGAATCGACGGTTTCTCGCTCGGTGAGTTGATTAAATGTGCCTTGATAACAGGTTAATTGATATAATTTTGCTTGTGTTGACATGAGTGATATATTGAGTATATAAATCCCGTGATAAAAATAAATGAGCGCTAGAGTGAACCTCGTGATAGTTGTCGAATGGATCACTCTATGAACTTATGACTTTAGTTTGAGACATGACTTGACGGCAAATTATTATTCTATGTGTCATGTGAAATATATGCGTGAAAATGATCGAAGTGACATAATCTGACTCCAAAAAAAAAATAATAATAATAAAAATAGAAAAAATAAAAATAACAATCATATAGTATTGTTTCGAATTTTTCTTTACTTCTATTTTTTCTTTGCATATTTTTCATGCGTTTTTTCTTGTATTTTTGCATTTATGTTTCGAAACAAAAATTAATAATTTCGCACCTTTTCAAATGCATTTGCTCATGCATTGGCACAGACTTGTTTAAAAGCGAAATATTTCTTGCTTATATGGTTACGCAAATTTGCATATGCTTGTTTAGGAGTTCATGCATACATGCTGCAATGATTATATGCATTTGAACTCATTGTGTCATGTCGGTTACATTCTAATATGCATATCTTGGTGAATATGTATATCTTTGCAAAATTGTTAAACACTATATGCGCACTTTTTGAGGGGACGTCAATATTCTTATGGTGTGAAAACATGAATTACGGGGAGAATGAAAAATTTCTCTATTATTTTGGAATTACTTCTTTAGTAAATTTCCGTGAGCATTATCTGAGGGAGTGTAATATGCTTTTAAGGGGGAGTTCTTTTTTCTTTTGTAATTCATGTCTACATTTAACTTTAACGTTACTCTTGACTCACTACTATCATTTAGTATGAAAAAGCATAAAGGACTAAATCCTCGGGATGACTTTGGGGTATATGAAGTGGATGCATTTCAAGAAGATCCTCCAACCACTTCTCAGAATCTTACCCTCGAAGATTTAGCAAATGAAACAAGTCAAATCACTCGCTCCACCCACCAAATTCCGCAGCGCGTACCACTCTGAAACCGGGCTCTCTCACAAAGCAACTTTCAGAAAGGCTCGGTACAACTTAACACAATCAACGAAAGAGACAGCCTACCTTCTTTCGGAACTAGAGAGGCTTCTTCGAGGCCGAACCAGACAACTTCCATTTGGAGAAGACGATCTGGCGTAATAGAGAAGATAGCTAAATGCGAGCCCTCTCCTCGACTGAAGCAAACGCGATTCAAGCCTCATCAATGACCGAATTTGCCAACCGTGTTCACTGCATCAAGGACCGAAGTTGACAACCATGTCTACTGCATCAATGATCGAAGTTGCCAACCTAGTTCACCTTTCCAAACCTCATATCGGACAACCCGATCTCAACATAAGGTTGACCCAAAGAGGGGGAGTTTCGAGTTTCGTGCACTTTCAACGGGAGAGATGGAATGCGGACTTTCCAAAATCCGGCAAGAACTTCGTACATCTTACGGCATTTAAGAGAACAACTTCAAAAGAAGATTCGAAGAAAAAGTCGATGCCTAGAAGACCGGGTGAGCTTGATGATTTTCTAAAGAGGAGATTTCGAGGCTCGAGGACTCTGTCCATTGCAAGACGAAGTAACTCACGCTATGTTGAAAATTGAACACAAATGGGGAGATTGTTGGAACCATTTTATTGTATTCAATTAATATAGTTGTCTTAGTCTTGCTATGTGAACAAAGTAGTCTAGTGCTAAATAGTAAATTATCATTGTACAGGACTACTTATGTATATATACCACGAGATGGCATATATAAGTGAACTCCTTACGAAATATGGAGTGTGCTGTACAAGGGGGATTGAAGGAACCAAAACTTTGGAGAGAAAAAATAGCATCTATTGCTTCTTATCAAAGTTTTTCTCTCGTAAGCTTCCAAAAATGAGGTAATCTTCGATGAACTCTAAATTCTTAAGATTATCAATCGTTCCCTTATAGGTTGGATAAATTTGGACCTAACAACCAACTATCTATGCTTAATTGCTCAAATTGCGATTTATATGCTAGAAGACTTTGATTTCATTTGTTTGCATGTTAAATCAATTAGGCGCGTTATTTGAGGGGGAGCATTTACCAAATATCATGCTGTTAGGAATATGCCCTCGAGTGCTATACGAGGATAAGATTGTGATTATTTATCATTCGGCCTTTTGTGTAATAAGATATTTTCGTGTGTTTAATGAAAGCCATTGTTCGTTTATTGGATATAAGAGTTCTTTACTTCGCATCCGATAAAGTAATAAATGAACAAATCCAAATGTGTCGAGTTGAGTCACTATTCTAGATGGGTACGAGAGAGGAAGGCACTAGTGGACTCTTAACCTCGAACATTAAAAGTCCATAAGCCTGAGTCTCCAGTTGGGTGCTGGATAACCTATCACAGCTTATTTGTCGATGACCTATCGTGTGCCGATACCCCGCTTGGAAGCGGAGATCATGACTTGTGGTACGAATCGAATCAAGGGATTGACTTGTTTCATGGACACTGACTAACGGGTCGTACGGTCGAACATGGCTTATGACTCAAGGAGTGTCAGTGACCGACGACAACACTATATTAGTCTACGTGAACCTTAGACCGAAAGGGGCTTTGACAGAGTTGACTTTGAAGTCTCGATTGTCACTGGTTCTCCTCGACCCGATTTGTTGTTGCATGGGTCAGCGGGCCAGATGCAGTCTTGATGACGATCTGTGATTGCCGGGCTTAGACCGCCGAGTACGGATTCATAGTCTCACAAGTAATAGAGATAGGTGTCCTATGAGGACGGCGACGGGAAATTACGAAATCGTTGGCTAAGGTATTGAACTAACTCATGTGAGACATGGATGGTAGTTTGGTAATTTGCCTCGTCTCCGTTTTATCGTAGAATCGAGTTTAGTGAGTTTGACATAGACCATGGCTCTCACATGATTGGGACACAGCTGAAGGGTTTATACGTATCACTGTTCACTATAGTGAGGTTCTGGGATAAAGACTGGGTCGAAATTCGCATTCGAATCGAGTTACGGTCCGGTACTGCGGGATTGGTTAGGTTACTACCGGACACTTGGATTCCCCCTTGCCAATTGAGTCGAACCTAGAGAGTCGGGCTTAGAAAGGATCATCAACGTGTACTGATAAGGAGAGAAAGTGTTTTGGGCCTTAATGGGACTTGGGCCATTTATTGGATCGAAGTTGGACTTCTTATGAAACTAACTTTAAGACTTGGGCTTGGCCAAGTGCTTAATGGGTTTGAGGATAAAATTGGATTTCACCTTAAGCTAATTTTGAAAATGCCTTTGAGGGTATTGTCGGAATTTTTATATTTAATATAAATAAATATGGAATAAAATATTTGGAATATTATTTATTTAAATATCGAAATTGTTTTAGGATTAAGTTTCGAATTCCATAACATATTTAAATATACTTAGTTTGACTTGGTATTCAAGTTAGTTTTCTTTGGAAGAGAGTGAGATTTGGCAAAAATATCTCACACTTCAAGGACAAAGATATCGAAACCCAAGCCTTTAAAGAGGCTAAGAATTTCGTGCTCCAAGTAGAGAGAAGTGATTTTTGAAATCACTGAAGGCACAAAACACACACCGTACGCACACACGTTTCTCCCACGCGACGGCTCTGTTCTCGCTAGTCATCTTTAGAGACCTGATTCTGTGGTACACTGCGAGGTCGGCGTGACGATCTAGTGCCATCCACCACCATCAACAAAGTCTTGAAGAAAGGACAGGAGCTGCCACTCGTGTCAATTAGTAATTCTCTACGGGTTAGACCCGCCCTATTGCTTGTCTATGAGGTCAATCGGGAAACCCAGAAAATTTTGTCCCACACATTTTTCGGGGGCGTGGCGTCTCCGCGAGACAGCGGGTAACCCAACAGTGGTATCAGAGCGGGCGCTCGTGATCGGAGTAATAACATGTTTAAATTGAATTGAGCGTGTGGGAGACGATCGAAACGCCGACGCGGTTCGACCGTTGTTGGGCTGCCCGATGCGTCGTTTGCGAACCCACGGCCATCAACCGTTGCTGGGCTGCCCGATGTGTCGTTTTCAATGAGGTTTCCGAAACTCTTCTCGGGAGGATAGATTTTTGAGAAAAATAGTGGGAGTCAAGCGAAACAAAAAGTCCTTGTTTGCGCTTGATGAATGATAAGATAAACCTAATTGGATCTTTATTTTCTGCAGCTTTACGTTTCTTGCTATTTACTGTGATGACGAACATTATTACTATGCTGCTTGGGAGAAGTTGTTCGGTTGGACCAAACTACGTGGATTGCTCCGTAACCTGAGGATAGTCCTAGGTATGTAGTCGTTAACTTATGTCCTCGATTCCCCCGTACCGCAGGTCCCAAGGGCTGATGCGTGTGACAAAGACCGGGTTGCGTATGTCAAGTTGTAGATTGACGAGCTAAAGGTCAAGGGCTATATACTTCTTTCCATGAGCAATGAGTTGCAGCGCACGCACTCGAAAATGGAAGTGGGGGCCATTTTGCTTCATTTGAAGGAGCTTTTTGGCGTACATTCCAGGAGTGCTCACTATTCCCTTCTGGAGCAACTATTTCATTGCAAAATGGATGAGGGTAGTGACGTCGGAGAGCATGTGGTCAAGATGATCGATTGGATCGAAAGACTCGAGGCACTGGACTTTATCATGGATAATGAGCTCCAGAACGATCTGATACTTCAGTCACTCCCACTTTCCTTCAATTCTTTCATTGTGAACTTTAATCTGAATAAGGCCGAGATGACGTTGACTGGAATGATGAACCAATTGTTGGCGGCACAAACTCAGATGAAGAAAGTGAAAGGAAAGGAAGTTGTTCTTGTCGCGAATGCTAAGACTCGAGGGTCGAGTAGAAAGAAAAAGTCGAACAAGCTCACTGAGCCCAAAGGACGAATTTCGAAAAGCAAGGCCAAGAAGAACGTGTTCAAAGGCGCGAAGCCGACAAACAAATGCCTTCACTGCAATGAGCTTGGCCATTGGAAGCGCGATTGCACAAAGCTAGCCGCCTCAGGTGAAGAACTTTACGTTTTAGAAACTAATTGTTCTATGATAGTATATTCCTCTTCGTGGATCTTAGACTCGGGAGCTAGTGCTCACATCTGTGTTTCGAAACAGGTTCTGGAACGAAGAGGAAGCTGGTGGACCAAGAGATCATGATCAACGTAGGAAGCAGACTTAGTGTACCGGCGACCCACATTGGATCAAGAACTCTCGTTTTATCTACTAGACAAAGTT